>JAUPFR010000011.1:21624998-22942498 GCA_036925125.1 Oreortyx pictus | reverse complement strand
CCTAACCCTAACCCTAACCCTAACCCTAACCCTAACCCTAACCCTAACCCTAACCCTAACCCTAACCCTAACCCTAACCCTAACCCTAACCCTAACCCTAACCCTAACCCTAACCCTAACCCTAACCCTAACCCTAACCCTAACCCTAACCCTAACCCTAACCCTAACCCTAACCCTAACCCTAACCCTAACCCTAACCCTAACCCTAACCCTAACCCTAACCCTAACCCTAACCCTAACCCTAACCCTAACCCTAACCCTAACCCTAACCCTAACCCTAACCCTAACCCTAACCCTAACCCTAACCCTAACCCTAACCCTAACCCTAACCCTAACCCTAACCCTAACCCTAACCCTAACCCTAACCCTAACCCTAACCCTAACCCTAACCCTAACCCTAACCCTAACCCTAACCCTAACCCTAACCCTAACCCTAACCCTAACCCTAACCCTAACCCTAACCCTAACCCTAACCCTAACCCTAACCCTAACCCTAACCCTAACCCTAACCCTAACCCTAACCCTAACCCTAACCCTAACCCTAACCCTAACCCTAACCCTAACCCTAACCCTAACCCTAACCCTAACCCTAACCCTAACCCAACCCTAACCCTAACCCTAACCCTAACCCTAACCCTAACCCTAACCCTAACCCTAACCCTAACCCTAACCCTAACCCAACCCTAACCCTAACCCTAACCCTAACCCTAACCCTAACCCTAACCCTAACCCTAACCCTAACCCTAACCCTAACCCTAACCCTAACCCTAACCCTAACCCTAACCCTAACCCTAACCCTAACCCTAACCCTAACCCTAACCCTAACCCTAACCCTAACCCTAACCCTAACCCTAACCCTAACCCTAACCCTAACCCTAACCCTAACCCTAACCCTAACCCTAACCCTAACCCTAACCCTAACCCTAACCCTAACCCTAACCCTAACCCTAACCCTAACCCTAACCCTAACCCTAACCCTAACCCTAATAACCCTAACCCTAACCCTAACCCTAACCCTAACCCTAACCCTAACCCTAACCCTAACCCTAACCCTAACCCTAACCCTAACCCTAACCCTAACCCTAACCCTAACCCTAACCCTAACCCTAACCCTAACCCTAACCCTAACCCTAACCCTAACCCTAACCCTAACCCTAACCCTAACCCTAACCCTAACCCTAACCCTAACCCTAACCCTAACCCTAACCCTAACCCTAACCCTAACCCTAACCCTAACCCTAACCCTAACCCTAACCCTAACCCTAACCCTAACCCTAACCCTAACCCTAACCCTAACCCTAACCCTAACCCTAACCCTAACCCTAACCCTAACCCTAACCCTAACCCTAACCCTAACCCTAACCCTAACCCTAACCCTAACCCTAACCCTAACCCTAACCCTAACCCTAACCCTAACCCTAACCCTAACCCTAACCCTAACCCTAACCCTAACCCTAACCCTAACCCTAACCCTAACCCTAACCCTAACCCTAACCCTAACCCTAACCCTAACCCTAACCCTAACCCTAACCCTAACCCTAACCCTAACCCTAACCCTAACCCTAACCCTAACCCTAACCCTAACCCTAACCCTAACCCTAACCCTAACCCTAACCCTAACCCTAACCCTAACCCTAACCCTAACCCTAACCCTAACCCTAACCCTAACCCTAACCCTAACCCTAACCCTAACCCTAACCCTAACCCTAACCCTAACCCTAACCCTAACCCTAACCCTAACCCTAACCCTAACCCTAACCCTAACCCTAACCCTAACCCTAACCCTAACCCTAACCCTAACCCTAACCCTAACCCTAACCCTAACCCTAACCCTAACCCTAACCCTAACCCTAACCCTAACCCTAACCCTAACCCTAACCCTAACCCTAACCCTAACCCTAACCCTAACCCTAACCCTAACCCTAACCCTAACCCTAACCCTAACCCTAACCCTAACCC
Organism: Oreortyx pictus; assembly: GCA_036925125.1. NCBI lineage: Eukaryota > Metazoa > Chordata > Aves > Galliformes > Odontophoridae > Oreortyx > Oreortyx pictus. Next base: position 22,940,539 of record JAUPFR010000011.1, on the reverse strand, counting down.
TAACCCTAACCCTAACCCTAACCCTAACCCTAACCCTAACCCTAACCCTAACCCTAACCCTAACCCTAACCCTAACCCTAACCCTAACCCTAACCCTAACCCTAACCCTAACCCTAACCCTACCAGCATCCAGCTACAGCCAACCAGCCGCTAAGTCCTACCAGCATCCAGCTACAACCAACCAGCCGCTAAGTCCTACCAGCAACCAACCAGCCACTAAGTCCTACCAGCAACCAGCTACAACCAACCAGCCGCTAAGTCCTACCAGCAACCAACCAGCCACTAAGTCCTACCAGCAACCAGCTACAACCAACCAGCCGCTAAGTCCTACCAGCAACCAACCAGCCGCTAAGTCCTACCAGCAACCAGCTACAACCAACCAGCCGCTAAGTCCTACCAGCAACCAACCAGCCACTAAGTCCTACCAGCAACCAGCTACAACCAACCAGCCGCTAAGTCCTACCAGCAACCAACCAGGCGCTAAGTCCTACCAGCATCCAGCTACAACCAACCAGCCGCTAAGTCCTACCAGCAACCAACCAGCCGCTAAGTCCTACCAGCATCCAGCTACAGCCAACCAGCCGCTAAGTCCTACCGGCAACCAACCAGCCGCTAAGTCCTACCAGCAACCAACCAGCCGCTAAGTCCTACCAGCAACCAACCAGCCGCTAAGTCCTACCGGCAACCAACCAGCCGCTAAGTCCTACCAGCATCCAACCAGCCGCTAAGTCCTACCAGCAACCAGCTACAACCAACCAGCCGCTAAGTCCTACCAGCAACCAACCAGCCGCTAAGTCCTACCGGCAACCAACCAGCCGCTAAGTCCTACCAGCATCCAACCAGCCGCTAAGTCCTACCAGCAACCAGCTACAACCAACCAGCCGCTAAGTCCTACCAGCAACCAGCTACAACCAACCAGGCACTAAGTTTACCAGCATCCAACTAGGTGCTAAGCTAATTCCTGCTAGAGCCTTAATCTAACCCCACACTTACCTGTTGCACCTACCTTGGAATGGTGATGTGTCCCTGGTGCAGAAAATGTAACACAGCACTCAGTTCAGCGTGACAAATATTCCTTTATTCCTTCACAGCGCACACAGACATTGCACTGCTCTGTGATACAATGAGCAAACAATACACATTTATTGACAGAGCATACACGTGTTCAAAACAATACAAGGCACAGTTACAGGCACTGTATATACATAGTCTGCATCAGTGCAAGTTACAATCATAGCAAATACAGATACAGAGTGGGTTCTAGATATCATCGTTGTCATACAGAGACTCCAAGCAGGTCTGAGAAGTGGTTACAGCCACAGCATACACAGCATCAGAGCGGTTCCCATCACTGTATACAGCATCAGAGCGGGTCTGAGAAACAGTTACAGCCACAGCGTACACAGCATCATTGTACACAGCATCAGAGTGGGTCCCATCACTGTACACAGCATCAGAGCGGGTCTGAGAAACAGTTACAGCCACAGCATACACAGCATCATTGTACACAGCATCAGAGCGGGTCCCATCACTGTACACAGCATCAGAGCGGGTCTGAGAAACAGTTACAGCCACAGCATACACAGCATCATTGTACACAGCATCAGAGCGGGTCCCATCACTGTACACAGCATCAGAGCGGGTCTGAGAAACAGTTACAGCCACAGCATACACAGCATCATTGTACACAGCATCAGAGCGGGTCTGAGAAACAGTTACAGCCACAGCATACACAGCATCATTGTACACAGCATCAGAGCGGGTCCCATCACTGTACACAGCATCAGAGCGGGTCTGAGAAACAGTTACAGCCACAGCATACACAGCATCATTGTACACAGCATCAGAGCGGGTCCCATCACTGTACACAGCATCAGAGCGGGTCTGAGAAACAGTTACAGCCACAGCATACACAGCATCATTGTACACAGCATCAGAGCGGGTCCCACATCAAAACCAACATGGACCTCAGGCCGTCCTGCAGGGAACACAAGTCTCAGAGTGGCCGGGAAGGAGCAAAAGGCCTCCAACCAACGGCCATGCGTTGGTTACGGGGTTGGGTTAGCCTACTCTACAAGGAAAAACTGAGCAAGCTAACCCAACCCCGTAAGCAAGGCCTAACTAAACTCAATTTGGAAGAGGCAAAAGCCTCTGCTGCGCTGAAATCAGCGCCAGAATCCAATTGGCCACAAACCAGCACGAGTCTCAATCAAATCAGAAAGGAGTGCAAGAGGACTCTCTGTGAGATGAGGGTGTTGGTTATGAGGTTGGGTTAGCCTGCTCAACAAGAAAAATCATAGCAAAGCTAACTCAACCCTGTAAGTGAGGCCTGAAGTCAATTTGGAAGAGGCAGAAATCACTGCTGGAGCAGAAATCAGCATCTATCTGTAGCCGCAAACCGGCACGAGTCTCAGAGTGGCCGCAAACCGGCACGAGTCTCAGAGTGGCCGGGAAGGAGCAAAAGGCCTCCAACCAACGGCCGTGCGTTGGTTACGGGGTTGGGTTAGCCTACTCTACAAGGAAAAACTGAGCAAGCTAACCCAACCCCGTAAGCAAGGCCTAACTAAACTCAATTTGGAAGAGGCAAAAGCCTCTGCTGCGCTGAAATCAGCGCCAGAATCCAATTGGCTGCAAACCAGCACGAGTCTCAATCAAATCAGAAAGGAGTGATTCTGTGTGAGATGGGGGTGTTGGTTACGGGTTTTGATTAGCCTGCTGGACAAACTCAGAGCAAAGCTAACCCAACCCCGTAAACAAGACAAAGTACTGGACATAATGACCCACGGGATTCTCCAGGAGAAGAGTGCAGGCGGGCGGTGGGACAGGGACAATATTGGCTGGATACAGAACAAGTGCCATGGCCAGGCCCATAGGGTGGAGCTAAAACCAGTTACATGCAGCCGGTGGGTGCTCTGTCCCGAGTGGAAGTGGGGTCTGTCCCATATCTTTATTAGTGACCGCAGTGAGGGCACAGAGCGCACCTGCAGAAGTTGGGAGAGGACATCACAGCAGAAAGAAGCGTGGGTCAGTCCAGGAGGTGGAAGGCCCCGTGGAAGGACGTGGATGTGTTGGATCGCCAGGCTGAGGCCGATGGAAATAAGTACAAGTGCGCTGAGCGCTGCGTCCCAAACTATGCCTGTGATGACTGCAGAGGATACTACGGGATTGGGATGGTGCACTGCTGGAGAAACTTTCACCTGTAACAACAAGGGACACAGTTACCAAAGAAACACTGGGAATTCTACAAGTGCAGAGGGTTAGAGCTACATTGTGCATGAATACAATCATCCTTAGAGCTCCCGTTAAGCTTCAGAGTCAGGTGAAGATTAACATCAAAGCTGCCTCCCAACTGATCCCAGTGAACCAAAAGCAAAGCAAAATCCCAAGAAAAAACAAAGCAAAGGTAAAGGAGAACACCACAGGGAAAGCTGAGGACAATACACAAGGCAATGAAAGTGCACAGGAAGGCCCAGGCAAAGGGTATGGAGAACATCACAGTTTTACTGTGGATTTTTCTAAGGGAGAACACAAGAAAAAACACTGCAGAGAACACCAAGAGCAAACACAAGGAGAACGCACAAGTGAACGACAAAGGCAAGGAATGGGAATGGCACAAAGAATGCACTAAGGGCATCAAGAAGATGGCGCCAAGAGACGAGCACGAGCTGGGCCAAAAATATGGCACAAAGAGATGAGTCTGAGTTGGGCCAAGAGTACGACGCCAAAAGAGCCCGACCTGGGCCAAAAGAAGACCCCAAGTTGGGCCAACAGCACGGTGCCAAGGGATGAGCCCGAACTGGGCTGTAAGTACGATGCCAAAAGAAGAGCCTGAGCTGGGCCAAGAGTACGGCACCAAGAGATGAGTCCAAACTGGATCAAGGATATGGTACGAAGAGATGAATCTGAGTTGGGCCAAGAGAAAAGACCCAGTTGGGCCACGAGTACAACGCCAAAAGAAAGTCCAACAAAAGAAGAACACTGCAGGGTAAGGGCAAAGGGGAAGGAAATGAAACAGGGAAAGCCAAGGGAAGAAAGGGGAATGGAACAGAGAAAGCCAAGGGGAAGTGCAAAGAAAACACTGCAGAGAAAAGCCAGAAGCAAGGACAACACCCAGGAGGAAAAGGAAAAGCACAGGCAGCTTTTGGGAGCCCTAAAGCTCTGTGAGAACTACACTGTGCATAATGGGCAAACACCAGTGAGTGTGCACTGTCCTTACCTGTGTGGGTGACCAGTTACCTGACAGCACAGTCTGGTTCTGAGCCGTCCCAGGAGATGCAGCTTCCCGTTCCTCACCGCTTTCATGGAGCGCCCCACATTACTCAGTGCAGCTGTTATATCCCCAGGAGTGCTGCAGTTCTCCACGGACACCTGTTGGACACAGCACAGCAATGAAGGCATTGCCACACACTTGTAGGGCAGCAGCTCTCAGACAAACACGCTCCTCTAAGAAAGGAGCACTTGTAAACCCCATTTCATCTCTTACCACGGCCAGCAGAAAACCTGCCTGCATACAAGCGATGCACAAACGAGGGGCTCGTGATGCTCCATTTCCTGCTCTGCAGATCCCACGATACTTACACCGTCAATTAGAGAAGTCCCAGCAAGCCTGAAACACCACTGAGCTGTAAAAAGAGATCAGAGCAAAGAAACACAGAACATAATGAATTATGTGATAACGAGTCACAAAATGCCTTCAAACAATACTCCACCTGATTGATGTAGAGCACCATTTACCACAGCTGTGAAACAGGCTGGGATGATGCAGGAGCAGACGAAGTTCAGGACCCCAGGGTGGAGATGATGGTGTAAAAACTGTGGAAAAAAAAGAAACAAAGGTTTAACTAGAAAAAAAAAAAAGACAAATAGGAAACAAATAGGAAAAAGACAATTAGCATTAGGTTTAGGATTACACTGCACATCAATACAATTACCTTCAGAGCTCCCATTAAGATTACTATCTGGTGACTTAAAATCAAAGTGGTTCAGCTAATGATTAAAATCAAAGCTGTCTCCAACCCATCACAGAGAGGCAAAGGCAAGTGGAACACCCAGGCAAGGAAAAGCCAAAGTGAAATCCCAGGGAAAGACAAAGCGAAGATGAGGGCAAGGAGAATGGCACAAGGAATGCATTACAGCACAGGGCATGGAAGGGGAACAGTGCAAGGAATGCACTAAGGAATGAGAGAGCGACGCCTAAAGGCCCAGAGCTAGGACAAGAGAACGGCACTAAAATGCCCAGGGAAAGGGCAAAGGACAAAGAGGAGAAACAGGGAAAGTGCAGAGAATGCGCTATGGGACAAAGAGAGCGACGCTAAAATGGGCAGAGCTGGGACAAGAGAACAGCATCAAAATGCCCAGAGAAAGGGCAAAGGACAAAGAGAAGAAACACGGGAAGCCTGGGGCACAGAAGGGGAACGGTGCAAGGAATGCACTGCAGGAACAACAGAGCGACGCCAAAAGGAACAGAGCTGGGATAAGAGAACGGCGCTAAAATGCCCAGGGAAAGGGCAAAGGACAAAGAGAAGAAACACGGGAAGCCTGGGACACAGAAGGGGAACGGTGCAAGCAATGCACTGCAGGAACAACAGAGCGACGCCAAAAGGAACAGAGCTGGGATAAGAGAACGGCACTAAAATGCCCACGAAAGGGCAAAGGACAAAGAGAAGAAACACGGGAAGCCTGGGGCATGGAAGGGGAACAGTGCAAGCAATGCACTGCAGGAACAACAGAGCGACGCCAAAAGGAACAGAGCTGGGATAAGAGAACGGCACTAAAATGCCCAGGAAAAGGGCAAAGGACAAAAAGAAGAAACATGGGAAGCCTGGGGCATGGAAGGGGAATGGCGCGGGGAATGCACTATGGTGCCAAGAGAACGATGCTAGGAGAAAGCCCAGGCAAAAGTAAGGAAACAGCACAACGGGAAGGAGAATAAGGCAAGGAAAGACCAGTGGAATGGCAAGGACGACACCCAGGTGGGAAATGAAAAGGACAGGCAGTTTTTGGGTACCCTAAAGCACAGGAAAAAACTCTGGAAGAACTACATTGTGCCATGCTAGGTAACAGAAAAACAGCAGTGAGTGTGCGCTGTCCGTACCTGTGTGGGTGACCAGTTACCTGACGGCACAGTCCAGTTCTGAGCCATTCCAGGAGATGCAGCTTTCCGTTCCTCACCGCTTTCACGGAGCACTCCACGTTCCTCAGTGCAGCTGTTATATCCCCAGGAGTGCTGCAGTTCTCCACAGACACCTGTTGGACACAGCACAGCAATGAAGGCATTGCCACACACTTGTAGGGCAGCAGCTCTTAGACAAACGTGCTCCTCTAAGAAAGGAGCACTTGTAAACCCCATTTCATCTCTTACCACGGCCAACAGAAAACCTGCCTGCATACAAGCGATGCGCAAATGAGGGGCTCATGATGCTCCATTTCCTGCTCTGCAGATCCCACAATACTTACACCGTCAATTAGAGAAGTCCCAGCAAGCCTTAAACACCACTGAGCTGTAAAAAGAGATCAAAGAAACACAGAACATAATGAATTATGTGATAACGAGTCACAAAATGCCTTCAAACAATACTCCTCCTGATTGATGTAGAGCACCATTTACCACAGCTGTGAAACAGGCTGGGATGATGCAGGAGCAGACAAAGTTCAGGACCCCAGGGTAGAGATAATGGTGTAAAAAGTGTGGAAAAAGAAACAAAGGCTGAACCAGGAAAAAAACAAGCTTAAAAAAGAGCACAAAAAAGATTGTGAGAACACTAAACCCCTTTATAGGAAAGGGCAAAAGCTCCAGGCATTCCCAGAGCTGCAGTGCTCCATCAGCTGAGCAGCATTATCCTGGGGCTGACTGAAGCACTCCAGAAATGAGGCAGCACTGAAAGAATGGAATATACAGCAGCTCCTCCATCACCAGTTCAGAGAGAAAGAAACAGCCCCACCATCTCCCTTACAGAGAAAAAGAAAAGCAGAGAGAGAACACACACAGAGCAGATACAGCACCAATAAACCAGAATCAGAGATCAGAGCCCAAAGAGACAGAGAGCATAACCCAAAGCAAATAGAGAACACACAGAGCAGATACAGCACCAATAAACCAGAATCAGAGCCCCAAAAGACACAGAGCGTAACCCAAAAGCAAAATAGAACTCACTGACCTCATTCCAAGCAGAACTTACCACAACACTCCATAGGAAGCAGCTCCAGGCTGAGATGCTGCCCCTGCGGCTGCCGGCCCTTAAATGAGGGCAGGGGGGGGTGGAGCCAGGTATCCCCTCCTATCCCCTCCCACGGCCAAACTGCTCCCACCTGTGCTCCCAGTGCTGGCCACGCCCCCTCCCCAGGTGCTCCATCACAACTAGGGCTGTGTCTGACAGTTCCCATAGAGGTGTGAATTAATTAAATAATAAACCAGGTCTGCCTGCCCAGCAAAGAGATCAATGGATGAGCTACCCCATTACTGTCCCCACGTTCCCCAGTGCTCCACGATGTCTCCCCAATGTTCACAGTATCCCCACGTCCCCCTGGATCCCCACCATGTCCTTATACCCCAATGTCAACACCCCACCAATTTACCCACAATGTCCCCTCAATATCTCCTCACTGTCCTCAGCATCAGTGTATCTCCAGTGTCACCTCCAGTGTCCTCACATCTCCCGTAGCCCCCCCCCTGTAGCCCCCCACATCCCCATTGCCCATCAGTTGTGGGGTGGTGGTGGTGACAGCAGTGGGGACACTGCTGTGCCACGTGGGCCATCCCATGCTGTGTGAGGTCATGGGGGGACACGGGGGGATGGGGGGAGACAAGAAGGGATACAGCAAGGAACGGGGCTGGGGAGGGATGGAGGGACAGCGTGGGGATGGGGGACAGGGGGACGGTGTGGGGGGACAGCAGCAGTGATGTGGGGTGTCGCTGGGGGGTGACACCAAGATGACATTCAGATGATGTTGAGGAGTGACGCTGCGGGGTAATGCTGGGGGCACCAATGGGAGGTGACGCTGGGGGGTGACAGCAGGGAATGATATCGGGGTGACACCAGCATGATGTTGGGGAGTGACTTTGTGGGGCGGTGTTGTAGTATTGCTGTGGGGTGACATGAGGGAGTGGTGCTGGGATGACATTATTGGGGTGATGTTGGGGTGACACTGGGGGTGCAGTGGAAGTGCTGAGTGAGGACTTGGAGCAGTGATGGAGCACCTGCTGGGGGGCAGGGCCAAGCCAGGGGGGGCTCAGGTGTGTGTGGGGGGCAGGGCCAAGCCAGGGAGGCTCAGGTGTGTGTGTGTGGGGGGGGGGGGGGCGGGGCCAAGCCAGGGGGCCTCAGGTGTGTGCAATTCTGCTGATTGCAGGAAGGGGAGGAGCTGGGACCGCCCCTCACCAGCCCTCATTTAAGGGCTGGCAGTGGAGCTGCGCAGTTCTTGCTGGGCCTCTGTGTGGACCTGAGATCATCTAAGGTAAGGCTGATTTATTTCTTTGGTATTTGTGTTCATGTTTGTTGTATTCAGGCATATTCTCACTTGTTAGGAGCTGGTATGTTGTTATACTGTGTTTACATTCTGTTACAGGGTGACACTGGGCTGCTGCTAAAGGGCTGACATCAGGAAGGGATGTGGGGGGGAGGATGCTGGGGGCTGAGAGTGTTAGGGTCCTGCAGGGCAGTGACACTTTGGGCTGGCGTTGTTGGGGTAATGTGGGGCATGGATGGTGGGGGTGATTTTAGGGCATCACTGGTGGAAGGACATGTTGGGGTGACACGTTGGGCTGAACCTGGGGACATGAAGTATGACTTGTTGTGCGTGCAGAAGTTCCACGTGGGCTCCGTGTCATGCGCTGGCCACGCAGATGCGGTGCAGCAATGGAACAAACCCTGCAGACCCCGGGGAGAAGCACAGCTAAAGGAAGGCAGTGATGGGGGAGGGGCACAGTGCCCTTTGATGCAGGGGACGCCCTGCAGGCACTGCCTGTCCCATCCTCTGCTGCCGCGTTCTGCTCTCTGCTTTGTGATGTCTTGCCGCCTCCCGGGGTCACAAAGTAATGGTGCACTTACACTGTGAGTCGGTTATGGGTCACATCAAGGAGAGATGCTGGGGGAGATGTGGGGTGATACTGGGTTAACATAAGGCACTGATATTGGGGTTATGTTGGCATATTGGTGGGGGCTGAAGTCAAGGAGTAACAGAGTTGGGGGACACTGCTATCACTGCACTGATGTGGAGGTATCAGTGGGGTGACATCAGGGAGTCACCGTTTCATCAGGGAGAAATCATCAGTGACATCAGGGTGTCACCGTTTCATCAGGGAGGTATCAGTGGGGTGACATCAGGGAGTCACCGTTTCATCAGGGAGAAAAGATATGGCGGGGGGATTACGGGGGGGGGACCAAGGGGGTGGGACCAAGGGGGTGGGGAGGAGATGTTGCTGGTGCTCTCGACTGGGGGGAGATGCTCCATACAGATGGGGGGAGATGCCGTTGCCTTAGCTCTCGGTTGGGGGGAGACAATGTTGCCGTTGCTCTTGGTTGGGAAGAGACATCACTCAGTTGTTACTCTCGGTCGGGGAGGAGAAACAATCCGCTGCTCTTGGTCGAGGGGGAGATGCCGTTGCCGCTGCTCAAGGTCAGGGGAGACGCCGTTGTTGCGCTCGGTTGGAGAAAGAAGCTCTTGCTGTTGCTCTCGGCTGGGGGCACACAACCCGGGAATAAAAGTAGCGGAACGTAGATTCGCCACTTCCGCGTTTCAGCGCGCGTGTGCTGTGCTCTTTTCCGGGTCTGAGCAGTGCCTGCAGTACCGAATTCTCTTCAATAGGCAGCAGCAGGGAGCGCCGCCGCAGCAGTGCGCGTGCGCGCTGCCGGGGCGGGCTCCTGGCGGTCAGGTGCAAAGCTGAGCCAATCGGGAACCGGCGATGTGCGCTGGGGCTGCTGGGAGTAAAAAATTCCCGTTCCCGGATCGGAACCGCGATCGAGCACGAAAGCGGGGCATAAAAGTAGCGGAATCCTCAATTGGACGAGCGGAAATATTGTTGAGCTGGCGGTCCGAACGTGGGCTGCTCGCCCGCACCTGCGCGGGCCACAGTAATGGGAGTTTTCTGTAAGATTGGGTGCGCATGCGCAGTGTCGTTCGGAGGACTGAGCACGATAAAGATTGGCGGACTCGCTGTGCAGAGCGGCCAGAACGCAGATTCGCCGCTTCCGCGTTTCAGCGCGCGTGCGCTGTGCTCTTTTCCGGGTCTGAGCAGTGCCTGCAGTACCGAATTCTCTTCAATAGGCGGCAGCAGTGAGTGCCGCCGCAGCAGTGCGCGTGCGCGCTGCCGGGGCGGGCTCCTGGCGGTCAGGTGCAAAGCTGAGCCAATCGGGAACCGGCGATGTGCGCTGGGGCTGCTGGGAGTAAAAAATTCCCGTTCCCGGATCGGAACCGCGATCGAGCACGAAAGCGGGGCATAAAAGTAGCGGAATCCTCAATTGGACGAGCGGAAATATTGTTGAGCTGGCGGTCCGAACGTGGGCTGCTCGCCCGCACCTGCGCGGGCCGCAGTAATGGGAGTTTTCTGTAAGATTGGGTGCGCATGCGCAGTGTCGTTCGGAGGACTGAGCACGATAAAGATTGGCGGACTCGCTGTGCAGAGCGGCCAGAGCGCAGATTCGCCGCTTCCGCGTTTCAGCGCGCGTGCGCTGTGCTCTTTTCCGGGTCTGAGCAGTGCCTGCAGTACCGAATTCTCTTCAATAGGCGGCAGCAGGGAGCGCCGCCGCAGCAGTGCGCGTGCGCGCTGCCGGGGCGGGCTCCTGGCGGTCAGGTGCAAAGCTGAGCCAATCGGGAACCGGCGATGTGCGCTGGGGCTGCTGGGAGTGAAAATGTCCCGTTCCCGGATCGGAACCGCGATCGAGCACGAAAGCGGGGCATAAAAGTAGCGGAGTCCTCAGTTGGACGAGCGGAAATGTTGTTGAGCTGGCGGTCCGAACGTGGGCTGCTCGCCCGCACCTGTGCGGGCCACAGTAATGGGAGTTTTCTGTAAGATTGGGTGCGCATGCGCAGTGTCGTTCGGAGGACTGAGCACGATAAAGATTGGCGGACTCGCTGTGCAGAGCGGCCAGAACGCAGATTCGCCGCTTCCGCGTTTCAGCGCGCGTGCGCTGTGCTCTTTTCCGGGTCTGAGCAGTGCCTGCAGTACCGAATTCTCTTCAATAGGCGGCAGCAGTGAGTGCCGCCGCAGCAGTGCGCGTGCGCGCTGCCGGGGCGGGCTCCTGGCGGTCAGGTGCAAAGCTGAGCCAATCGGGAGCCGGCGATGTGCGCTGGGGCTGCTGGGAGTGAAAATGTCCCGTTCCCGGATCGGAACCGCGGTCGAGCACGAAAGCGGGGAATGAAAGTAGCTGAGTTGGCGGTTAAGGAATTGACTGCTCGCCCGCCCCTTAGAGCACCGCGGATCGGTGTGGGGGGCGGGGATGTTGGTTATTTTTTTGACGCATTTGCGCTTCTGCCGGGAAGAGTAAGATTAGCAAAGCTGGGCGGACTCGTTGTGCAGAGCGGTCAGAGCTCATAGCGTCCTCTGCCGCATTGCTGCGCGCGTTTTGCCGCCTCCGGGGCGGAACCGCCTCCACAGCGGCACTTCCGAGCATTGGCTGCTAGGGGGCGGCAGAGACCGCATAAACAACTTTTCCTAAGGGATTGTTGTGGGCCTGCCCCGCTCTACCGGCCGTGCTGCTTTTCGTTTTGATGATAGGGAAGAATATAAGGCTAGAAGGGGAAAGGGGAAAAAATAATAGAAAAGACGAAGGATACAAAGGAAAACCAGGGAAAACCTCTCTAAATCCAGGAAACCTGTTCTAAGTGCTTAGAATATCTGTAAAAAATAATTAATTGAGCAGATGTTGTCATGCTCGTTTTTTTGTTGTTGTTTTTTTTCTCTTTTGCCAACATCTGCCTCAGGGCAATCTGACCATGGGCACCACTGTTGAAACTCACAACTGTTTTAAGAACAGTGGGATTCCCATTCACCGTTTCATGCATTTGGTCATCTTTTGACCCAAAGGAAGAATTAATAGGAAGTGTGAAGAATGCATATGCCATCGTTAGGCTTGCTTCCCAGCACTGTCTTTGGGAAACAGATAATGGATTTGTGACTTCACGTAGAAGGGATCTCCTGCAAGAGACCTTTGCTCAGGGGCAGTCAGCTCTTAAGTGAGGTCTAAGAGTGGAGTGGTGGAGCCTGGCTGCACCCCTTCCAGGCACACGGGTGAACTGCCTCTTCATCTGTGCTTCCAGGGCAGACAGGCTCTTTTGTCTAGGTACTCAAGCAGTGTTTCAGGCTGTGACTCAGCAGTTCTATACACTTGTTCAGCATCATCATGTCAGAGAACTGTTTTTGTTCTCCTTAGAAAGCTTTTTGCTAGGAGAAACAACATCGTGGAAAGAACAGAGAGGGACAGATTCCATGCTTAAATATTCAAAAACAAGCAATATCAGAAACAGTTCCACTTATGAGGCCCCTTTCTTGTATGTGGAAAAGTCAGAGGTGAGGTGCATGTCTGGGGTTGACAAATTGGAATGTTGTTCTCCATTTTGTTCCCCAGTTCCTGTGTTTGGTGAGAACCCCAGAAGGACTAATTGCTCTGAGATGCGATTACTGCCAGAGCTGATAGTGTCCTGAAGGTGCTTGAAAATGCCTTTTTTTTTTTTTTTTTTTAATTAGCTGGGCTGACAGCCACACCCCCTGTTCTGTATTCTGCTGCCTTATTACCACTACACACTCTGAGAACTATGGCACTCTTTGCTGAAATTACAGACATTAAATGCACCAGTGCTCCGGAAACAAAGTAGTTTGTACTACTTTCATACTATAATTGATGTGTACATAGATGTTTACACTCTGCTGCACTGTTTCCTAGATGAAACACATTTCCTCAATACATATCCATGTAAGTGATACTGTACTTTATCTAAATGCCCTTCCTGAATAGAAGCCATATCAAAATTAGGTGCTTAATGCCTACAGGCTAAAACCTGTGATCTCTTAGCTGGACCATCATACCCATTAAACATATAAATAAAACAAATGCCCATTTATGTATGGATAGGGTATGTCTGTTTCATTTTGGTTAGAGACATTTCTGTACTATCCCTTTTGTAAAAGCTATTGACTACACATTTAGATTAAATATAATGGGTGTGAGTTCCTACCGATGAAATCTTTATGCATCTTGTGGCAGAGAATACAACAATAAAGCCTAGAAACTTCAGAGCAGTGGTCTCTACTGATCTAAAACACACAGAACATCCCTCTTAAATTAGTTATTGCAAGGAAATGGAATATGCATCAAACAACAACAAAAATAGTCTTCAATCTTTCCTGAAACTTGAGAACTGTCACTATAGGTAGGACTTCTCTGGAAGATATGGGGAAACACAGAATGGAAAGGTTCTAAAGCCCATACCTAGCATTGACAGAATGTTAAAATTATCCAGTAGAGTTTACTTGGTAAGATGTTACAAAGTTAGAAGCACTGCAGGGCTTTCAAGTATTCTATGTATTTGTAGTGAATAAAAATGCAGCCACAGAAATAGTGCTGTAAGCACTCTTAAGAATCAAAGCCTTCCTAGACTCGCTGGCTTTGAACCTCAAGTGCCAGCCACAACAGTAGCATCAGGGTCAACTCCTGTAACAAACTAACCTTCATGGGCAGTAGACTACAGCAAAACATAAAGCCACTAGCAAGAATAGCCCAGGCCTTCTTAGCTTGCAAATTGTGGCTTTAAAAACAAATAATCCATCCTCTCCCAACTACTACTACCTATAATTAAAATTGCCTTTCTATGAAAAAATAATGTAAGGGACCTGCGTAACACGGTTGCTGTTGTCTAACCCAGAGAACAGAACTGCTCCATCAGGACTGTGAACATTCTGGAAACTGTGGGGAAACACTAATGAATACCCTGATAAAAGACAATGAGAAAATAACCAGACTATACGGTGCAAAGGACATGCAATGTTGTTTCAGTGTTTGCACAGTGCAAATAATGCCATTGTTTGAACAAACTATACTGCTAGAAAATCAGCTTTGAGCCTTGACTAACACACAGAGCTCCATTCGCAAAAGATGTCACACTAATTATGCACAGCTTCCTAACCCAGAACAGTCTTAAGAGACCAATTTCAGAAGGTATGTGTTGCAATGCTGACAGCTTGACAGCTGTTGTAACTATGATGGAGAATAGACATAAGGATCAAGCTTTTAACACGGTGATATTTACTTGGAATGATACATCTGAGATAGCAAATGTATCCAGCACATCTCATATGGATGCTGTCATTGTCACACAGCAAAAAGTTGTTTTCTGCCATCTTTCAACAGAAAAAATGATTACCTGTCCCTTAAGTGGAATCCACACCACTATAGAACATCAGCGTGTGAAGGACCTGGCAAGGCTGTCTAAGTTTAACTGCCCACCAGATATCTTTCTTTTTCTGTGTCCGACCTATGTATTTTTACATAGAGACAAAACCTCTGTACTCAAGCATGTATAACACTGATTTTACAGGGAGGTGAGGTTTAACACTTTGAGACCACTGCTTTGCACTGCAATGAAGCTGATAACAGAGATATCTGATCAAAATCATGTAACCTTGACTAACAGTTCTTTCCTTGTGTAAATCCTGAACGTTTGAAGATAAATTTCCACTCATCATCCCCCAACCCTACTGGTCTCCTTACATCAAGAATCCAGTAGCGTTCGCGTTCTGTCATTAGGTGATCAATGAAAGAAATTGTCAGCAAGTCAGGTGAGAAAGCAGCTCAGAGATCTGTATTGCTGATGTTTTGTACGGCCCTGTCACGTACGAAAGATCAGTGTTGCCTGAACCGATGGTGTCGTGCTTAAACAATTCTTTTGAGGTCACTTAAAATGAACTTTAAAGCAACTTCACTGATGCTTTACATTAGCTACAATGCAAATTCTTTTTCCATTTAGAATAAATGAGCCCTATAATCCTCAGTAAAAATGGATTTGGGAATTATTAGCTGCTCAGAGATATAGGAGGCTCAGGGGAGACCTTATTGCTCTATAATGACCTAAAGGGAGGTTGTAGAAAGCTGAGGATTGGCCTCTTCTCTCATGTAACCGGTGATAGGACAAGAGGGAATGGCTTCAACTTGTGCCAGAGGAGATTCAGACTGGATGTTAGGAAATACTTCTCCAAGAGAAGAGTCGTCAGGCACTGGAATAGGCTGCCCAGGGAGACGGTGGTGTCACCAACCCTGGAAGCATTCAAGGAACGTTTAGACATTGCATTGAGGAACATGGTTTAGAGATAACAACTGGTGGTAGGTGGATGTTTGAACTGGATAGTCATGTAGGTCTTTTCCAACCTCGGGGATTCTATGATTCTTATGGGATTAAGGTTTATGTAGGCCTTTGGCAAACATAATTGCTGGAACAAGGAGTATAATCAGTATGTGGGGCAGGGATGCTAGTGTGGAACACACAACAGAACCATAGACTTTATAGCCTGTTCAACCACAAATCTAGCCTGATGATTATAACAAAGAGTCGAGGGGGAATGACTGTCCTTTGTTTCTCTTTAACATAATGAAAAGAGCCACTGGTGAGTGTGAGGGGAGAAGAGAGGAGAGCAAATTTATCAACTACAGTTTTCCTACTGTTTTCTCACAAAAACTTGGAAAGTAAAAACCAGACGGAGCTGATATGCATTAGCAGAAAATTTCTGGAAATGTTTATCTGAGGCAGATACAAAGCAGCACTACCACAGCACGGCTGTCAAAACCACGAGTACCTGAAAAAAAAATGGCTACATGCTGGAAAACATTAATATTTCCTACTCTTCTACAGCATTACCAGCAGTGCCTAGAAATACAGCTGCCTAATACACACCATAATGATCCATAAGCTCAGGAAATCTCATTTACAACTCATATGAATTTTACACGTGCTTTTAACTATTTAAATAAATTACTATATGCTCAAAATTTTAACTTTTTGTTGTTGCTGGTCAAGGGCAGTTTCCCTGATTTTTGTATTTATTAAAGAAAGCAATTTGCTTTTGAGGAAAGGTCTACAAAAACTGTCTCACTTCAAACAGAATTACCAAAATCTGTGAGGTTTGCAGAGGCGGGACCTCCCGAGGATTTGATTACTTCTTAAATCCACCCATGACAAACCAATGGGCATTTCAGGTTAGAAAGGAATCCTGCTCCTGTTGGCCTTCCCTCAGAGCATTCGGTGGCAAAGCTGAGACGCGTCCCTGCCACGAGAGCAGCGATGACGGGGAGGGACTTGGGGGTTCTGTGGGCGCGCGTTCGCACCGACCCCTCGTGCAGAGAAGGACGCGGGTACCGCAGTCTGCAGAGGGTGCGGTGCTCCGGCAGCTGACGGGGGATGACACCGGCGGGGCTGCGCGCAGAGCATGAGGGTCTGAGCTCCTCGGGAGACACGGAGCTATTGCAGAGAGACCATGCGGGATTCGTATATTTTCCTGAAGGTGAAAATTTAGCAGATAGAGGAAGCCGTAGTCTCTGTTACCTCAGGAAGAAGTACGGCTTACATTTCTGCAAGAACTGAACTCTAACTAAGAAGTAATTAAGGCGCATCTCCTCGTCCTTCCCTCTGACACGCATCGCCCCGAGGTACGGAGCGCCGGCAGCAGCACGGTAAGGTCCGGGCAGCCCGCCGCGCTGCCCGATCCGCTGTTCCCATCCTCCGCCCGCACAGAGCAGCGCTTTCGAGGTCAGCTTGGTCAACGAAGCGACAAGGGAAGGCACGAGGACCTCCCGGCACGCTGCCCCGAAGGCGGCCACCGCCAAGCTCCGCACGTGCGCGCCGAACCCAGGACACGAACGACGTGCCGCCCGCGCGCACGGCCATGGCGGACGCCCCGCGCTGCACCATTGGCGGCGGCCCGGGGATGGGGCTCCGCCTCCCGGACACAAGCGTCTCGCGCGCGGCCCCGCCCCTATATTAAGGGTGGCCGCGGCGCAGGTCTCGCAGTGAGGGTGTTGCGTGTGTTTTGGCTGCTTCGCGGAGCCGGTACCATGGCAGGTCAGTGAGCGCGGCCGCACCTTCCGCGGCCGTCTTCCACCCGCGCTGCGACTCGCGAGGGCGGTCGGGGCTGCGGGGCCGGGGCTGGCGCGCTCTCCTCGGCCGCGTCCCGGCCGCGTCGCGGGGTTAGGGCGGGCCGCGCTGCCTCCTATTTTTAGTCAGTCGACCCTGCCAGCTGCGGGTTGCTGAGCTCTGGCCGTTCCGCGTTAGGATGCGGAGGCGCGGACAGGCCGATACGGCAGCTGGCGCGGTCCGGGGATGCCCGCGGGGAAGAGGGGGTGGGGGGGGAGGAGTGTCGCGGGCGCCCCACCGGGCACCTCGGGGCCGGCCGGGAGAACGCTCCTGCTGCGGCGCCTCGGCGCTGAAGCCTCGCTGCCGGCGGGCGGGGTGCGGTCTGAGAAGGGGGTGGGGGGCTGCGGCAGCTCGCCGAGATTACACGGCCCCTTCCTGAAACGCCGTGGAGAGAACGCGTAACTTCTGAGCGTCCCGGCACCGCGCTGAGTTCCTCGCTGCCGCTCCGAGTGCTGGCCTCCCTTCGGATTTCTCTCTGATTTTTTCTGGTGATGCAGTGTCCATTTCTCTCTCACATCTGGAAGGCTGCAGGAGATGGTTTGTTCTCATCTCCCCGTGCACATCTCGTACAGATGCTCTTGCCTCTGAGAATCCTGTGCTCAGGACCGAGAGATTACTGACTCAGAGAGCAGAACAGCTGTGAGAATGCTGGGTGTGCCGGAGGGCACATCCAAAACAAATTAAAAGCTCCCAGGTGAAGTGGAGAACGTGTGGGGGGTGGGTGCCAGTCCCCTGCTCCGTGCTGTCCCATGAATTGATGGTCCTGGCTTGGGCTTCCGGAGTGCTCCTCTTATATGTGTAGGGAGGGGACCAGAGCCAAGACTGTTCAGTACAACTACTATAGCTGCGGGCAGCAAAGCATGTCCCTAGGCACTGTTATAACCACACAACTCGGTTAGGAAGGCACGCATATAACCCATGCTCTCTGTGTTGCAGCTGTTACAAGAGCTAACTGCATTTTAGTGATAATGATGGCTGCAGCGTGAGCATAACCTATGCACACGAGAAATATCTATGTTAGGTCAAATGGCCTAATCTCTTGCATATTTAACTTTTATGGTTTTGTGTGTAATACATGAATGTCCGTATACTATGACTGTGCTTTAGAGAAGGTGTGAAATAGTTCCCAAAGTCTGTAATAAAGTATATTAATATATATTATGTATGTATATGTATATTTTTTACTGAGTTTTGGTGCTCTACAAGTTGCTGATATGCTTGTCAGGCAGTCATAGTCCATCCTATTGCAGTTGACATATAATTGGGAATTCTTCACTCTCACTCCCTTGTTAAATTGACTTCATTTTCGCTGAAACCTTTGTTTCCTCACCAGTAGCTGTAGCAAGATAGAAACCGACTATTTTGTTTCAGGAAGATGGGGAGATTTTTTCTAGGGGTATAAAAGCTAAGGGTTAAGTGAAGAAGTCTGCTTTGTCAGTAGCAAGAATGTCTTATGCTGGTGGGCATTCAGATAAATGTTGCTGGCATGTGATTACACTTTGTCTGGGCCGGATTTGTAGTGAGTTGTCTATTAGTTTATAATGGCAGATGCATGTTTATTGAGTAGCTGAGAAGTAATGCACAAATTCAGTAATAAACATGCGTCCCCAATAGAAGGGTGTTTATACCAGTTAAGATTTGTTGAAATGCACAAACAATGATCACAAATTAAGTGAAATGGAAAAAAAGTGTATTGATTTCTGGTAATTACAGAAGCTTTCTTTCTTTGTAATTGACCACCATGATCTGTGTTTCTTCAGACTATTTGGTTTTGCTGCTAAGAGAAATATATAACAGCTACAAAATTTAGAGTTTGTGAACCAGGTTTGCTGAACTTATAGATAATTACTGTATGTGAGTTTGTTGCCAGCAGTTCAGGTGTCGATAAATAAGAAATGTATTGATGAAAATGACTGTCATGATGTGAGCAGTTGTCCCTAAAAGCAATCTTTATGAAAACAGAGCAGTCAGTATTTTAGTCTTACTACTGCACTTAATTTTAGGCTTCAGAGTGCCCGGAATAACAGCTAGCGGTGAACTGAAGGGTTTGGAAGTCCTGTTTGACAGTGTCAGTCCTAGCAAAAGTTTGCATTATGCAGTCTCGATAAGCATATGATGATGTGATGCATATTTTTAAGATACTGTTGAAGTAACAGGTTGTATGCTTTATAGTAACATCCAGCTTTACTTCTCTAGTGAGTGTTAATTGAAGAGCAAAAACTATTGCCAGTCATGTTACTAGATGCTTCCCATTGAAATCTTGCACTGCTGTTACACAGCTGCAACCATTTCTTGCTGAAAAAGTTATCTTCAAGAAAACTGCTCAAGATCTAATTCAGAGTTTACTTTCATTTGAAAAAAAATATATTCATGTTCACAGCTGAAGCCAATGTAGCTTTACAAAACTCTACTGTTTTTAACTTCAGAAAAAACGTGAGCTTAGTGACTCCAATACTATTTGCTTAGAAACAGCATATAATTAGCTAAATGCATCTCTCCAGAACTTCTAGATCCTTTGTAACATTGGGATGTCCTTCTTAACCTGTAGGAAAATGAAACTGGCTTTATCTTGCAATAGTCTGTTTTATTTCTTTTACTCTACTTTTGCTATTTGTCAAGTTACTAATGACAAGTATAACTACGTAATAGTAATGTTCTTCATTTTAGCTTATTGGTAGGTCCAGTACACAGATTTAAAGGGTGCATCTTAAAGGTCTTTCACCGTGGTTATCTAACAGTACTAGATTTCTAGTATATTTAACTCAGAATAAAGTAGTGGATTGTGCTAACTTTGATAAGTTAATTTCTTCTAGACCAGTCTTTTGTGACTCTAGCCACAAACGATTCCTATGTGAAAGGAGCACTTGTACTTGGTTCATCCTTGCAACAGTCTGGAACAACAAGGAAGCTGACTGCTCTCATAACTCCTCAGGTTTCAGATTCAATGAGGTAAGGTCGCTTAAATATGTCAAACTGCCACAGTTCCTGCTGATGTGAAAGTTGAATACAGTTGTTGATAGTAACTTTCCGAAACTCTGAGCATTTAACTAAGCTTAGGAGAATTAACGTAAACTATCTGGCATCCTGTGTGGGATTCAGACATGAAAGTTTTGTGGCTTTTCTTATATGCTTAGTTAAAAAAAAAAAAAAAGCTCAATAGTTAGGGCATTATGCTTTGCTCTTTGCAGTCCTCCTTACAATTGTGTGACTGCACTGTTGTCCAGGCCTTCAGTAGCAGTATATGCATGCATGCATGAGGAAGTGATGGTGGGGAATGAGTATCTGTTTATCACACAGAAGATTCTAGATTGAGCTGCTGTAACATTACTGAAATCTAGCAGGTGCTTCAAATGAAATTCTATTGTGGGAGAATAGAATGAGTAGAACTAGAGTGGCACTGAGTATGATAAATCAGCAGAACTAGACGCATTTGAGGCTCAGCATGGTATGATAAATTGACAGCTACTTTCTACAAGCTTGCTAGAAACTAGTCTCAGCATGGAGCTGACAAAGTACTTTTTCCATGCGTAAGGGCTGGCATGGCAGGTTGGGTAACCAATAACTTGCTGCATGATCAGTATTTCCTACATGAGGAGCTTCTGAAAAGATCACTGATGAAGATGACAGTGGCTCAGTAACAAATGGAGTGAATCTCTCTTAAAGTTCAGTGACATATAAACAGCCTTGTCATTATAAAAATGGTCCACAGAGGTACATCTGTTCTAACTTAAGTGACTTCAGGCCTTTAAGATGAATTATTTGGGTGTGCTTATTGTATTAGTGTAATGCAGTTAGTACCATTACCTTAAAATACTTAGAGCAATGTCAGCGGCTTGTGGGCTGGTTTGTCCTGGTTCTGTGACTATTGGGGTGGGGGAGGGGGACCCGCACCCCGGGGAAGTGGGAAAGGGAAAAAGGAAAAGGGAGATGGGCCGAAAAACAGTAGCAGTGATCTGAGAAGGAAAGTTAATTTACTAAAGAAGTTATCGGAATGCAAAATAACACAGTATAAGTGGAATTAAAGCTAATAAATAAGATAAGCAAGAGAGTGTCTGAGAATCCGAAGGCCTTATGCTAAATGGTGAAGGCGAAGATAGCCAGCTAGCACCTGCTGCTGGGTCGACCTGAAAGGAAAGAGCCTGTGTCTCGTGACATGCAAACAGTTTTTATCTTTCCCCCTGAGTGGAGAACAGAAAAATGCAAAGCAATGCAAAGTCCTCTGGGGTACGTAGTTCTTCTCTTCTGAGACAGGTAAACCCGGAGCTATCGATGATCCATGGAGATGGAGCATTAACTCTTTAACTCCCACTGCACTGCATGATGTTATGATGTGGAATGCCAATAACAAAACTCATGAAACCATGGCAAGCAACCAATAGATACCTGCCTTTCTGATGATGTAAATAGAACTTGGGTTTCATGCTCTGTATCTACAACTCGCACCTTAAATTCAGATGCAACCGTCTGTATTAAACTGTCAGAGTAAAGACAGCCTTGCAAAGCAGAGTTCTAAAACTCATCTACAACCTCTGTGGCTCAGATTTTACTGGCAACTGCGTAGCATTCAAGATGCTGTATAGAACAGGTAGTTGCTTTACAGTTGCTTCATATTTTTAAGCTGTCTAAACTTCTACTGAATTAAGCAGTGATGGCAAACAAAGGTTGAATATCTGTCAAAAAAAAAAGTCAACTCACTGCCTGAAAACTTAAGAATCAGCCTCAAGGCAAACGTGATACTGGCTAAAAATGCAGGGAGCTGTGATTAGGTGAGCCTGTAAAGCTTTTTGGATAAAGGAAGTTTTAGCAAGAAGGGTCTAATCACGTGGCTCTAGTGGTCGCAAATTCAGAATGGGGTTGTCATTGCATAACTTCCTTTTCAACTGGTTAGATTTCAGCTAGTTCTTTGTTAACCACAAGGTGCCTCTTAAAAACTAGAAGCCTTGAGATTTATATGCAAGTTTATGAATTCCCACATGTATAGTCAGCTCTTAGAGATGTCATAAGAAATACTGCCAGGTTCCCTGTTGCTCTGCTTCTGTTCATGGGGTCTGTGAAGTGGTCTCATGCTAGAGCAATATAAATAAATCTTGGCAACTTATCTTTCCACAGGAACGCACTAGAAAAAGTATTTGATGAAGTCATTTTGGTAAACATCCTGGATAGTGGGGATTCAGCACATCTAGCATTACTGAAAAGACCTGAGCTGGGTGTCACATTAACAAAGCTTCACTGCTGGGAACTGACACAGTTTTCAAAATGTGTTTTCATGGATGCAGATACGATGGTAAGTTGTCATTTCACAGGGAGGTTCCGTGAGACCTGATATGAGGGTTGTTGGTTGGATTATTTTTTTTTTTATGATGTTTTATTCCTTTTGAGGGGAAGGAGGGGTAACTGAGCTATTTTTGCTGTTTAGACTAATAACTCTCTAAAAATGTATATTCCTAAATAATTCTCTTTAACACGTAGTCTGTGGGCACTATCTCCATGAAGTATCATCTTCTGTAAGACAAAAGCATCAATATGAGTTTTCTATCATATCTTAAGATGGATGTCAAAAATCCATTAAAACAAGATACCCCCAATTCCTACCCTAGAAACCAGAAAGCAATTTTTTGCCCCCCCTACAACTAGGTTTTGTCAAATATCGATGAGCTTTTTGAGAGAGAAGAGTTGTCTGCCGCACCAGATCCAGGCTGGCCTGATTGTTTTAATTCTGGAGTTTTTGTTTACCGACCTTCCATTGAAACATACAATCAGCTGTTACAGTTTGCCACAGAGAAAGGCAGCTTTGATGGTATGTATTAATTTGTATTCCGATATAAGCTAGACAAAATAGTAATGGTGGTTGGGATGGCACAGGAACTAGATATGTATCATAGGGGCTGTGTATGATGGAATTCTGAACTCCAATGTAGCTACACAAAATCACATTGTATCACAGTGAAAGATAATATTCCAGTATATTGGAGGAACTGCTTTCTTCAGATTTCCTGGAATGACAAGTAAGAGTCAGCTTCTATAAGCATTAGCAATGCAAAATCACAGAACGTTAAGTCTTGAGATGAAGCAAGGACAGTACATCCATAAGCAAATTGATTTGCAGTACTATACTTCGTGGATTCTTAAATTCAACTCTTCAGAAATCTCTGCTGCTCAGGGCTGTGCGAACTGAAACTGATGTGTGGTGAAAAAATGTAGTACTGAACAACTCAAGTACAGCTTCAGAGAGACTAAAATAGGTGGAGGTGTAACAGTCTCTTGATATGCATGTGATAGCTTCCTATCTTTGTAGGACAGTGATCACATTTTTCTCCCCAGTATGAAGTGTGTGTAGCATGGGCTGCTATCACTGTAGGCATAGGTCAGTAATGATTAGTCACTGTTCCAAATTTTAGCTTGAAAAAGCCAACTTCTGATGTCCTGTTAGTCTTTGCAATCTATTACCATTGCAGTAAGTGCACATATTCCTTGAAGTCTGCTGCAGTTAAGGGCTTCTAAATGACTAGCCCTGTGTCAGTCGCTAGATTTAATTATCTGCCTACTGTACATAATAAAGGCGCGAAATGAAGTCCTATGAAAAGTGCTGCAGAAAACTATGTAAGACCATTAGATTGTACTCTTAAGGGGTAAAAATAAAATAGATGTCACTCCTACTTCACAGAACAATCTCTGTTAGTTATGGGTTCCTGTGTGTGGCCTCCTAGAGAGCATAGGTCTCAGCTCGATGCTTAATGTTACCAGGTAAATAACCTAGTGACCTAGTACTGTAACAAAAGGATCTGTCTGTACCTCATGAATAACAAGGCTGTAGTTGATAACTCTAGAAGTGCACACTCACACATTGGCCTTCTAGATGTGGAAAATCAACTTCTTACTTGAGTAAGTGATAGGACAAGGGGGAATGGTTTTAAGGTCAAGGAGGGAAGGTTTAGATTGGATGTTAGGGGAAAGTTCTTTACAGAGAGTGGGGAGGTGCTGGAACAGGCTGTTCAGAGAAGCTGTGGATGCTCCATCCCTGGAGGTGTTGGGGAATGGGGATGGGGTAACCATCATGGGAATGGGGCCCTGGGCAACCTGGTCTAGTACCAGATCTGGAGGTTGGTGGCCATGCCTGTGGCAAGGGGGGTTGGAGCCTTATGATCCTTGGGGTCCTTTCCAACCCAGGCCGTTCTATGTCTCTAAGTGCCAAAAGCTGTAAGATGGTACTGAATTGTTGCATTTCAAACAGTGGAAGCTGACTGTTGAAGAGTTCCAGATTTGCAGGTCTATCTAAGACTTGTCTACTCTGAGCTAAGGGTGTAAGGCCCTTGTCATTTGAGAGAATAGACCCTCTTTCACAATGTTCTGACTTCAGAGCTAAAGCTGCATAGTGGTGAAACATCTTCGGCGTTGTCAGTGCGCAGCGGTTGTTGTAGCTGTTAGTGGAAAAACGGTGGGTTAACCATCTGCCATCTTTTACAACTGTAATTTGTTTTTTGGTTGTGAATTTCTTCAGGTTTTACTAGATTGTAGTAGCAACTTGAGTAATGAGACAGTGGAGACTATTAGTACTAGTGTAAGATGATGTTGAGCTTTTGAACTTGGGGAGAAAGAAGATTTAACTTCAAATTTAGACAGTAGTAAAAGTTTCTAGGAAACTTCTTAGAAGATCTGTGAAGTCACTGCCCTTAATGGGGCACAGGGATGCAAACTTCGTAGTTGCCTGATTGAAATCAAGCTTTAAACACCCTATCCACAGGATACTAATACTAGGCCTTTGGAAGTATTTCATGATTATGAACTACAGTAGACAACTCTTATGCATAATATTTTTGACTGAGGTTATTAGAATGACAGGTACTTATGTAGAATGACAACTGTTTTATCTAGAAGAGTGAAGTTCAAATGGACAGTAAGGAACCAGTGGAGGGAAAAATGTCTGGTTTTAAGAGAGTTCAGATAGTATTGATACCTTAACAACTGATATTACTTGCATAGTTGTCTGTCTTTTTACTCTGGGATCTAGAACAGGTGTTTTTTTGTTTGTTTGTTTTCTTTTTTTTTCTCTTTAACATAAAATTGCATTGTGGAGCTGAACTACCTATATATATGTAGAGAATATAACTACTGCCTGATTCTCTCACCTTATGTTTAAGGGCCTATTTGTAGAAGACTGCTGCTGAAGTCTGATCTAGGACAGCTAAACTTTGATTTCAGTGGCTGCTTTGGCACAGATGCATGCAGTCTTGAAAAAAAGCTGAGTATGTGTAGCAAGTCTGAGTTATAAAGTCATGTAGAGTAAGTTAAATACACTGTTGCTACTCCATTTAGTTACCAGCTACCTCTTCTGTGAGGGCCTCCAAGGCTTACTTTTATTTTAAAACTTAATGTTATGAATGCATATGCTAAAGCAGAAGTTAAAATGTTATATAACGGAGTAAAGACCAGGGAACTTGTCCAGTTTCTTTGGCTTTGCTCTCTTGTGATAGGCAACTGGTTCAAAGGCCCTTTGCATCCTTAGGGGTTGAGAGGCAAGTCAGAGGTTTGCAATTACTGAACTGAGCCTGGAGACAGTATCTTGCTCTGCAGTCTTCAGGTATGCTGACAGCTGTAACAGGATACTTAGAACTTATTTGTCAGCGTATCTCCTGTAAATCTAAGTGTGTGATCAATACAGATATTTTAGTCACAAAACGTAGATTTTGCTCAAACCACATTGAGAGCACTACCCTGTATTTCATTGTAGGCAATTAAAAAAAACAAACACAAAGCCACCTTTTCCTGAGTCAGCAGGGAATGAGTGCTTCAGAAAATAGAAGATTAAGATAAAACACACCATCTCTTAACTATGCCGTTTCTCTGCTGTTTAGCAATGCTACTTGTGAATGCAGTTATGGGTGACGGGAAAACAGCAAATGGAAGTTGTGTGGGATTCTTCAATCTCATTTGTGAGAGGAAGTGTAGCTGAATATACTTAAGACTAAGGAGATATTCACTGCAATGAATATGTAGATTTTACTTCTCAGTAGCTCCTTGTCAACTGGCCTACTTAGGGCCAAGGGTTATTGTTTGATATGTCTGTAGTACTTTTAAAAAATAAAAATTAAAAAAAAAAAAACAACTTTAAACTCATTGACTTCATTACAACTTCTGCTTGCAAACTGATAGGTGACCCACCCCAACACTATAGTTCTGGTCACAATGTATGTGGCTGTCCTCACTTAGGGGTTAACTGGAAGCTTTGTAGAACAGAACTAGGAACTTCTATTGCATGTTAATGGTTTTAATTACGTTTTATTAGTGCTGTCACTGAGACTGAACGTGCTTTCCTTTCCAGATTACAAAATGTAGGTAGGTGTGTCTGGGGTTGCAGGTCTAAAAGACCACTGATACCCTGAGTCCAGACCCAAGACCTTGGTTGTGTATCTGTAAGCTTAAGTAATAAAACTAATTGTTGTCACTCAATCATCTGAGCTACAGCTTTCCTGAAGGTCTACAGGACTCAACTGTCAAATCCTTTTTTTTTCTGCTGGCTTACATTGGTTGAAGCTGCACTGTAAAAGAAATTGAATGGCAGGGTTTGTGTGTAACTCATGTTCTCTCAGGAAAGGAAATTAACCTCACATACTATCACTGTTTTCATTTTTTAAAAATTTTCAAAGACTGCAAGCCTTACACTGTTGTTCATAACCAGAAAGTCTAGCCAAACAAACTACTATTACCAACTACTTAATTAGGAAAGATTGGTGAAGTAGATTGAGAAGATTCAAAAGCATTTGTATAATGCTTGTAGCCTACTGATGTGTTCTCTTTCAGGTGCAGACCAGGGGTTATTAAACACCTTCTTCAGCAGCTGGGCAACAACAGACATGAGCAAACATCTGCCATTTATTTATAATCTGAGCAGCACTTCTGTATACTCTTACCTTCCAGCATTTAAAGCGTAAGTTCCAAATTCTAAGATTTCCAGAGTATATGTAAACTCATGTCTTGTAACATAATGAACAAGTACAATGTGAAGTTAAAAGGTTTTTCTAAATGGAGACCATTTTCTAAATGGAGACCATATGAATTACTGGTAACAAAATATTTACTAGTTTAATTACTAGTAATTAAATTTCATCTTGATATGAAAGATGAGCATTGTAAACTGTACTAGTAACTTCAGTGACTGACTTGTAGTGGTAATGATAATATTGATTCAGAGTTAGCACACCGAACATCTTGCTTGTAGAAGGGAGAATCACAGCTCCAGTACTGGATACTGTTTGTTAGAGCTCTAGCCAAGGACAATAGCTTGAGTCATCTGAAGCTGAACTTCAGTCTGTCACTGTTGATATTTTTCCTGTCTATGTAATTTGCCTTAATTGCAGAAATTACTTAAATTAACTGTAACTACCAGTTCTGAAATATTCTATCACACATTCAAATAAATGTAGTGAACAAAGACTCACATAGAGCTCCCAACAGTCTTCTTAGATCTGAGTTCCCCAAATAGCAGCAAAAGGGAACAAAGACAATAGTCAGGCACTGTGTTATTGTGTACTTCCAGCATAAGGAAAAAGCTGTCTCAGCCTTATCTGTATTACATTAGGCTTATGAGTAAACCCTCTGTTGGTGGCAAGGTTGCTCTGTTAAAACAGACAGAAGGAAAGGGGGCAGCAGGAAAAGCAAGCTGTAATGTTACACCCAAAGCCATATTCATTAAGAGCTGTGAATGCTGGGGGAGGGGGAAAAGTACCAATTGCATGAAAACAATCTGATCTTTGAATGACATCAAGCTATTAGTGTCTAAAGCAGCAGCTAGCATAACCAGGACTGTGCTGGCTCAAGGTCAAACTATGTCTTGTGATCAGAACACCATCTGAAATACTGTCATGCTAAAAGTGGAGTACTTATTTAAAGAAATATATGCAAGCCTGAGAATGACTAAGTAGTTCAATAGCATTTGATAAGCTAACATCTATTGTAAGGGATGTCTTCTTTCCGTGGCTCCTTGCTTCTTAGTCACATAACCTTATATTCACAAATGACCTTGTCATGAGAATGGACTTACTGAACTGGGAGCTCCTGACAAAGATTCTATGTACCTGATTCAATCAGTTGCCTAGCTGAACTCGGGTGACCTTCCAGAACTATTAGGCTGGAAGCACAGCCCTCTTAAGTTGAGTGTTCTTTTCAGCAAGTGGAACAACTTCTCTTGGTTATCAGCTGGCATAGACTGAAATGTAGCACTGTACAGCAAGACTAAATTTTGCAGCAGGTATCAGTAATCCTTTTTTCAGTGGCAAATGACAAATTAGGACAAATGCAGTCAAACTTCAAAACATTGTCTTTCATAAGACAAGGAAAGACATATTAGTTGGTCTGGAAAGTGTAGACACAAAGCTTTCTAACAGTTCATCTTAAGTGTCAGAAGAAAGTATTGCATCTCATCTAGAAAGTAGTTACTGAGGATATCCTAGAAGTCTGGCATCTGTCATTTGTTGTACAGGTCTTCACTGGATGGAATACTAAGAATGCATTTTTTGTAGAAGCAGTGTAACATGAAACTACTTAGGCATTCTCTAGCTTTAGTAGCCTTGATTTTTAAACAGTGACAAGTTTCCTCGGAGTGACAGTAGCCTAAAATGAAGAAAACTAGATAGTGGTGTCACAACTAGTAAAACTAAGGTAGCCCTACTAAGCTGGATCTTGACATGTGGGTTTTACGTTTAGAGCCCCAGAAATCGTCTTCTCAAGGTAGGTTGCTTGCTTGCAGTTTCGCATGTATGAAACACTGTCTAGAACTGCAGTGGGTTTTCATTCAGTATCAGCCATACCCAAAACATTGGGAGTAGTCAAGTAGTTGACAATATCAATGTGTATTGCTTTGTTCTGTATGTTTTCAAGTACCTGTGCAGCCTCTTGACGCAAACAGCTGGCTGAGACAGCTACTGTTACTAGAGAATTCTCAAAACTGTCTCAAGGTGAACTGTTTCGGAATTATACAAGGACTCCCCTGAAAGTAATGCCTCCAATTATTATTTTATTATATTTTATTATTATGTTGGCCCATGACATCAGAGGTGGATTTCAGTGGTGTGGCAGTAGAGGCTGAACCTTCCCACTGATAGCCCATTGGATTTTGTTGCCATGTGACAGATGGTAGCAGAAGGGCAGTCTGACAGAGTGGTATCTGACACAGAAGTGCAGATGAAACAAAGGTGTGGATTTGAATTCCTCCATATGGGGAAAGAATGGCACCCACTGACATTCACTGCTGCTTGCTGAATATTTATGGGAACCAAATAGTGGATAGTGGAACATTAAGGTGGGTGGTGCAGTCCAGCAGTGGTAACAGCACAGTGAAAAACAAGCCAAGCTCCGGACAGCCATGCAGATTTTTACAAGCGTGGCATGCAGGCTGTTATTCATTGCTGGTGAAAATGCATAGCTAGTGATGGTGGCAGTGCTGACAAAGTGTTTTGCAGCTGATAATTAGCTCTATCAAATAGTGTTATTGTGTTCTTCATAGGTGATGTAGTTTCCATGGAGATAAACAGGAAGCATTATTTTCAGAACAACCTATATAGAATAATGGAATGAAGTCCTTTAATTCAGGAGATGGATCTCATCTATATTCATAGTGCAAAAAGAACATAGTGGTAACGGTTGGAACAAAGCTTGATGCCTGTATTGAAACGGAAGATAAAATAGCTCAAGAAATTTGTTTTAACAGCAAACAATAGGATTTAGTAAGTAATGGTTGGCTTTCTAGCAAGACTGCAGTGATATCAAAAGTTCTTTGAAGTGCCTTGATTATAAAAGGCTTTATTTTGCAGAGGTAGTCTTCTTGCAGTAGGGCCTTCTGGTGTTTCCTTCTATGGAAAGATTAGGGTTATTCTAATATACTGACTCTTTATATAATGCTTGTCATGCTTAGCTAGCTGGATCACTGACTTTGGAGTAGATTTTTTTTTTCCACTTTTAAAACTAGTTCTGATTGCAGTGGCTGCTTGAGACTGCTCTCTCCTGAGCTATGATCATCACTCTACCTAAAGAGTCGGCTGTAAGTACATAAATAGTTCAAGCCATTAGGTTTCAGCTGTATTCTGACTAGTGTAATGTAGAATTGCTTGCATTTTTTTTCGTAAGTAGTGATGCTTTCAGCCCCAGTAGGCATTGACAGTTTTACCAGTTAGTGTTTAGTCTCCTAAATATATTCTTTTTTTTTTTTTTTTGGCTACTTACTAAAGCACAGGTTAAAGGTTTTTGTCTGATAGTCAAAGCACTTGTTTCTAGACACTTGCAAATTATGGGTTCTGACTTTCTCTTTCCAACAGGTTTGGTTCAAATACTAAAGTGGTGCATTTCCTGGGAAGCACGAAGCCGTGGAACTATACGTATGACTCCCATACAAAAAGTGTAAAAGGCAATATCGATGACCCTAAAATAGTTCACCCAGAATTCCTAAACATGTGGTGGGATACTTATATGGCTAATATTGTACCCTTAGTAGAACAGCAAGAAGTTGATGAAGAAAATACCACAGGTGTAAACATGGTATGTATCTTAATTTTCTTGTGGAAATTACCATAGCAAACAGAGCAGATTTTGTGCCATCTCACTTATTTCCCCTCCTGTGCAGCTCAGAGCATGGGTGTAGTTTAGCTAGTGAGACACAGATTCTTGGTTTTTTTTGTTCTTCCATTTCTGGACTAAATAACAACACAGATTAGAAGAACAGTACAGATAAGAAGTACGTCGTAGTGGTCTTGAGCATAGCTGACTGCATGCTTAGAATGGTACATCAGAAGTGGTAGTGTAGTAACTTCAGTACATAAAGAGTAGGGGCCTCACCCTTAATGCGCTGACGCTATTAACGTTCTCAAACACAAGAACCTCAGTTGAGTATGCAGGAATACACTTGCAGTTCTTGCATGGTACAACCTACCTCAGTAGGCCTGCGATATTAGAGAATAGATTACTTAAGTAGACTTGCAGTGATAAATCTTGATACTTGCAAAGCTAAAATGGTGCTTCTAATTCTAGTTCTTAAACTAGTTCAGTAGTACGTGTCTGCAAACCATAGTCTCAGATAAGTACAGTGGCTGTTTTAAGTTCTCAACCTTTCTAAGCCTAATGTTACTAATCTCTTACGATGTGCTCTATCTTTTTAAACTTTTTCTAATGAACTATTTGCAGCTATCAGGCTTGATCTATACTCTGGCTTTCTCTTGTGGCTTTTGTAGAGAGGTATGAAGAACTTAACCCCTGACCCTCCCTCCACCCCCCTCCTTTCCTTGAATGATTTGTTACTCTGCTTTATTTTGCTAGGAGAGCTGCACAGTCCCTGCTTGTTGGTCATGCTTGGTGCTATGCATGAGAATATCTACTTGGTTGCCTCTTCTGTGGCCTGTTGCTTGCTCAAAGTATGCAAAATTTGTCTGTATTTTTCACTCTGCCTTTTATTTTAGGCAGAGGTTACGGAGGCGGTGTCCCACATGTCAGTATCAGCACCATCACCAGAATTACCAAGCATATCTTCAGAAGAACGTAAGGCTCGGTGGGAACAAGGCCAAGCTGACTATATGGGAGTGGATTCCTTTGATAACATCAAGAAGAAACTGGACTCCTACCTTCAGTAGAAGTGCCATTTTCAAACACTGGCAGTACAAGGACTTGTTCCAGAACTAACAGTTAGAAAGGTTGTAGATGATGGACAGTTATGCTTGCTAGTAGCTTGATGGAAAAAAATTCTTGGCTGAAGGCCATTGCAGTGCTACAGATAAAGACTTGAGCCAGGAAGCAGAGTTCCTTGGGCCAATTGTAACTGCCCAGTCGCTACTTTTCTCTGCTAGATCTTAAAACAAACATTTCATCTACGTTTTTCTTCAGTTGTGATCTATTGGCTGATTGAGGCTGGGTTTGCACCTTAACTCATTAAGGTGATTAGCATTGGTTCCTTTGCTTGCTATTTCAGATACAAAATCTCATTTATGAGGTTACTCACACACTAGAATGATTACCATACCGTTCTGCTTTATCATTAATGTATTAATGATGCTAGGATATACAGGGAGAGATAACAGTAACAGCACTGCTTTGATCTTCTAGTCACAACTGCACTGAGGTTTTGACCAGGTTTTTACACATAGTGCCTACAGCATGGCAGAATGCATTTGTTCAGTTCTATATTGTTAAAGCTTAGTAAACTGAGTTTTTCTGTTACTTGAAATCTTGCACTTCACGCCAAAATAAAAATTTGTCATGCTTTTCTGGCTTTTGTAAACTCGAGAAAATCAAAAAAGAGGGAGCTTTGAAGCAATCTAAATTAACCAAACTTTGTTCATTCCATTCTAGGTACTGTTAACAATTGTCCAGCTTTTAGTTCTGTAATTATTTACAGAGTATACAATCACTTGCCAGGTTGCTGCTGGAAGAAGTACTTGCAGAATGGAGCTAGGAAAAAGAGGATCTGTATTTTGGTTACTAAAGAACCATCTGTAATGTGTCATTGTTCTTAAAACAAACACAATGGTGATACTATCTTGGCAAGTAAAGATGAAGTAGCTGTACCTGCTCAGATCAGGAAAACTATTCCTTTCCTGTGTGCATTGCCATCATTGAGCCACACGTTTTATTTTGAGGGAGAAAAGCAGTAAAAGAAAACAAAATAAGAGTGTTCTGAAGAGAGAGAGAGTGGCTGTTGTTTGCTATAAGTTCAGATCCATCCTGTAGCTAGAAGTATAAATAGAACTGAATTACTTAGCATTCTTTTTGGTACCCATAACCTGTATTACTCCAGAAGCATATATCTAATTTCATTATATCCTTATAAAGGAGGATTTTGGCAGAAAGCTAGTAAGGGTGTTCAACATTTGTTCTGGAGATAAACAGTTAACAAGCTGCTACTGTTTGCTGGTAAAGCAGAAGTTATCTGCATATGAGAGTCAATTGAGGCCCTGGTCATTGTTTGGCGAAAATGGTTAAGAGGAGGTCCATGCCTAAGTAGCGTGTAGCTATTTAAAAGTTAATAGCATTGGAAGCATTAGTAATTATAGTCTACAGTTACAAAGTATACTTTTCCTAACAAGTATAAATACTGAAGATCTGCATGCTCTCAAATATTCCATAGATTAATTAATTAAGCCACAGACTGCTTATACCTTGTGAAATGCAAAAAAAAAAAATGAAAAAATAAACAGAGCACCACCAAGAATACCACATTTTTAACCACTTCAGTAGTTGAACAGCTCTACCTAATTGAGACGTTTCAGCTTTGACCTTCAGCTGTTCTCTTTTCTTGAAAGGAAATTAAGTTGTCATACAACTCAGTACTAACTCCATAATGTTTTGTATTTGGCTTTGAAACAATGAACCATCAGCTAGGGGAAAAGTTTGGTGACCTTGCCCACAGCCGTGGGGTTGAAGCTAAATGATTTTTGAGATCCTTTTCAACCCAGGCCATTTTATGATTCTCTATGAAAACGGTAGCATCGTAATCATTTTTTTTTTCTTTTTTTACTCTGTCACTCTGCAAAAAGTCAGTACATCTTAAAATAAGCAGTGATGTAGCATGGCTAGCCACTGAAATGAGTCCCTTGCCCATGGAATTTTAACTTGGAAGAAGGAAACAAAGTCAAATCTCTCGTTCATAATTTGGGATTGTTTCTCCAGCTTACATCTAAACATTCAAGTTTAACTTACATAGACTATGCAAAAGCCTGACAATTATTCAGGTGTACAAAAAGCTTTCCTGCTTTTTTTGTCAGTCTTCCAGGAGTGTAACAACCAGGAGTGTAACAAGCTACTGGGGGGTACTATTCCACTGCTCATCTTGTTAATTCCTTGTATAACAAGCTCACAGCATGATTTCTCCAAGGCTAAGATACTAGCTCCCCTGAAGTGCAGTAGCTTGTTAAGCTGTGTATTTTGGATTCTTTCAATTAACTGTTTCTTAAAATATAAGAAGAAATGCAAGTAATCATGGTGGATTTCTAAGGAGGTAACGGAGTTGAGTCTATTTCTTAGGTTGCCAAAATGCCTCTCCATTTGTTGGCAGGTAACATAGAAGTATAGCTCCTAAGAAGTTTGAAATTAATAGGTATGGATACCACGTTATTTCCTAACTAAAAAAAAAAAAAATTAAGAAGGACAAGACTGTAACAAGAATCAGATCCTAACAATTTCTTCCAACCAGTGGCAAACGCAATAAAAAAAAACAAAAAAAACACCACAGCAGTATGGTTCTCATTAAGGTTTTTGTTTCTTTTGAATAGAATAAGCTTTATGTCCAGCGGAAGTGCTTGTTCTCATGAGGAGTAGGATACTTATAAAGGAAGAATACTTACCAGTTGTTTTCAGAATATGCTTGTGTACAAGCAAACAAACAAAAAAAAATTCATTACTTTCTATTCATGGAACAAAAAGCATAATCTTTGGATTTACCCTTCAGCTAACTTATTGTTTTCAGTGACACTGTATTATGAGAGTAACTGGAGCTACCAAATAACCAGATTTGAAATCTGGCTACCCTAGTTCAGTTTTTAAAATTAGATTACAAGATTCAAATTATGTATTTCCTGTGAAAAACAGTAACTACAGCAAGTTGGGAAAAAAATATTAAAGTTACACTTAGTTAAAAGCTCTGGGAATTCCTGAAATTTATTTAAACAGATGTTTTGTGTTGGCTTTTTTTTTTTTTAAGCTGACAACAGTACTCCCTCAAAGATCCATACGAGGTAGCTGAAAACGTACCTTATCTATTCCAGAAGTGTCACTTACAGAGGAAGTTCCA
Organism: Oreortyx pictus; assembly: GCA_036925125.1. Taxonomy (NCBI): domain Eukaryota; kingdom Metazoa; phylum Chordata; class Aves; order Galliformes; family Odontophoridae; genus Oreortyx; species Oreortyx pictus. The sequence goes on along the minus strand of JAUPFR010000011.1, from coordinate 22,905,663 downwards.
AGAGCAGAAGAGGTAAAATGAAAATAGTTTTTCTCTCCTCTGCAAACGTTATATTGAGAGCATCCCCATACAGTATCTCTGGGGAAAGATAAAATGTGAAATATTTTACAATGACTTCATAAAAATCAGCAATAGTAGTTATTATTTCCTTGTAATCTATTTTCAGTCCTTTATATAAAGTTATCTATAAACCCCAGTTTTACAACTTGATTCAGATAAATGTTATCTGGAACCATTGAAAAAAACCCTCAAGCTTTATATTTGAAGAAAGCCTTTTTTTTTTTACTACTCAATGGTTTAGTTTAGTCATGTTATAATAAGGAGCCAACAGTTTGACTGACTGGCGCAGTGTATTTGCACATTCTGACCCACCTTCCTTAGTAGGATAATTTTTATCAACAACGTTAAGAATTGATGAGCTGCAGTCTTCATAGCTATAAATTACTCCATCTACCTCATCTCTGTGACTATGAATTACTTTCCCTATCTATTGAGCATGCGCCAATGTGGGAAGTTTATCTGAAGGACGAGTTGATGAATACCACCAGAGGCCCCGATAAAGTGAAGAGCCCCGGGCAGAACGGTTCGCGCTGACGGCGGCCGCTAGAGGGCAGCAGAGACCATGGCATTCGATACCTTCGTTCTAACGCAGAAACATTCCGTTCCTACAAAGAGGAAAACTGCCAAGATCTCCTTTAGCTAAATCTTCATACTGCCACGGATTCCGTTCTATAAAACTAACAAATTTTAAACCATAAGGATCCTATTGCTGGTTTCTTGTGTACAGCTGAGAAAAGCTTGTTTGGACAGAATATAATCACTTCTGCACACAGCTATAAACTGCTTTTCTGAAGAGCTTTACTTTAAAAAAAAAAAAAAAAACAATTTCAGGAGCCAGGCATTAACCTCAGATGTTTCCACAGAAAATCTCGTGTAAAAGTTACACTGAACTTAAATTGAAACACCTGAAATCTCATAGGGGAAAAAAAATATATTGACTTGTAATTCCTTTGGAAAACTTCGAAGCAGAACCACCGCCCGCATTTTGCAGAGAATAGCACGTCAGCCGCCCCGCCCTCAGCCGCTTCCCCCACAGCCCCACGAGGGCGGGAGTTTCCACAGCACTTCAGCGCGCGCCACCAACCCGGTGGCAGTTACCCACGTGGGAGAAGAACATCCTGGCGAATCAGCGGTCGCCGTTCGCCTCTGGCCCGAATGACAGCCAATGGGAAACCGGCGAGCAAATGCGACGGGGTCCCCGCGCCGCTACTGGGCGGCAGTTGCGGTGGTGGATGCGGTGCTATGCGGTCCGAGCTCTTGAAGCTGGCGAGGCGCCACGGTGGGACCGCAACCTTGCAACTGGGGAGGAAAAGAGACCCTGGGATAGCTTTTGCTGTGGCGGGTTTGGGAAGTCAGGAGCTACCCATGCTGCGTGCGGTCCTTCAGTGGTGGCATAAAGGCTACAGAAGAGCAGTTAATGCAAGAACTGAGAGTTCAGGGAAGGGGACGTGCCGGCCACTGGTGGTGAATGGGACAAAGCGTTTGGAAAAGCAACAAAATGCCTCTAGCTTTGCTCAGGCAGACGGCAGAAAGCTGTGCCGTGAAGGGCCGTGCCTGTGGCCTGTCGTCTGCTGTCTGGGCTCCAGCTCCAGAGCGAGGGGCCTGCGCTGGGAAACCAGAGCACGGGGTGGGACAGAAGCGTTGGAAGATTAGTGCCAACTGAATAGAAGTGTGGGTAAAGGCAGGGTCAGCCTCACTGGGAAATGGCCACTGACAGAACCACGAGGGCAAGGACTGAACTGAGCAGTTGAGGATGAGAGTTTTGATGAAGCTTTAAAGAGGAGCGCAGACTCTGTAAAGTTTTCTACCTCTGTACTTTCCTAGACAGGTAAATACACAGTCGTGGTAAGCTAGAATAAGCGTTTCAGTCTCAGATGTAAAACAAAATTGAGGTTTTGGGAGATTAAGCATAGGTGCTGTGCTTCCTCATCGAGGTGATTTAGCAGAGGTACCCAAAGATATATACACTGCCTGGCACTAGGTATCTGTTTATTGTAAGGAAAGGATACTTATAGGTCTTCTGCAGAAAAGATCCTTGCAGCATTACTTGATATGTTACTGGCAACAGATCAAGGAAATGAGGGGTTATTACATATAGAAGCCTTTTAAAACCAAAGGAAGGTGAAAAAAGAGACTAAACAGAAAGTTATACATAGAATATATATGCAGCGTGTTAAGGAATGATGATGTTGCATTCATCATATGTGACCCCATTGTATCTGAGATCCTCCAGCATTCTCAATGTATAATCCTTAGAGTTGGAAGAAACCTTTAAAGGTTGTTTAGTTGAACTCCCCTGCAATGAACAGGGAAATGCACAGCTAGATCAAGTTGCTCAGAGCTTGACCCAGCATTGCCTTGAAAGTCTTCAGGGACGGAGCATCAACCACATCTCTGGGCAACCTGTTCCAGTGCCTCACCACCCTTGCTGTAGAAGACATTTTCCTTCTATCCAACCTAAACCTACTCTCGAGGTAGATATTCCCCTTGTTCTATCATGACATCTTTTCTGTAGCTCCCCTTTAGATGTTGTCTGGTCACTTCAGAGCCTTCTCCAGGCTGAACAGCCCCAGCTCTCTCAGCCTGTCCTTGTAGGAGAGCTGTTCCATCCCTTGGAACATTTTTGTGACCCTCCTCTGGATGCACTCCAACAGGTGTATGTCTCTTCTGCTCTAAGAACTTTACATCCAGACTCAGTACTCCAGCTGAGGCTTCGCTAGTGCAGGTAGGCTTTCTGCAAGCCTAGATCTTTAGACACGGATGAGCAACCTTCTTTTTGTAATACCTTCTCATTGCACTGGTGCTGCTACTATTACAGGTAGATTGTTTTGTTTTGTTTCATTTTTAGAAAAGCTGTATGGCTTTCAGTGAAAAAGACCAGGCACCACTGTGTGATGTTCATTAGAAGATTCTTCTCTTCATAGATTGTGTAGCACATTTTTTTCTGTGTGGAACCTCATTTGAGGCAATCTGTACAAAACCTGCTTTTTAATGCTGTAATTTTACATGACATAACAATATGCACACAAAAAACCCTTCAGTTTTTGTCTAGTCTGGCTAAACTATTTTAGCTACTATTTCTGATAAAATCTAGGGAAGAATATATCTATCTATATATATATGTGCTGTTAATGTAACAGTTAACTTTTTATTAACTAGACAGTGTGCTGCAGTTCTCATTTTAAAATCTAAACTAAAGCTAACACACTAGATCTAGTTTATTTGCTGGGTATTCTACTTCTGTAATTTAAATAATACCAGAAAGTGTACAGTGATGTATGCCTGCTGATGACAGTAGGAAGGTGCTGTTCACTCTAAGAATGACAGGCTCAAATGCATGGGAGCATCGGGTAATCATCAACAGCGTGCAGTTCAACGAAGGTGAGCCACTACGTTTCTTACCTGGTGTAGGGAACCTGCTTTGGCAGGGGGGTTGGACTCGATGACCTCTTGAGGTCCCTTCCAACCCCTGATTCTATGATTCTGCTCCCGCGGCGCCGCTCCTCGCGCCGCCTCAGTCCCTTCAGCGCCTCCTTCCGGGTTTGCTTCCCACCCGTGAACTCCCCAGGGCAAGGAGCTGGTTCCATTTATGGTCCAAAGTGCTGCGATGCAAGAGGACGCCTGGAAGTACGAATGTTGCAACCCGACAACGCAACCCGCACGCCATAATTCGCCGCCTCAGAGGCGCATCCGGAGAGGCGGGCGAGACCTCAGCGACGCACGGAGCAGCGCTCGGCGTTCTGCTCCGCCCCCCCGAGGAGCGCCGCCCGCTGGGAGACCGCGTCCGCGCGAGGGCTGCCGCGCCGTGGAGCGCCGCCGCGGGGAGCCTCAGAGTGCTGCCAGTGTCTGGGGGCCATGGTGCGGCTTTACAACTTACACCCGTTTGGGTCGCAGAGAGTGGTGCCCTGCAAGCAGGAGCCAGCGCAGTTCTGCTGCGGCCATGACGTGCTGTTCGTGGCAAGCGCAGCGGCCAGCTGCGGGGTGGAGGTGTTCGCCGTGCGCCGCGAGGGCCTCTGCGAGGCCCTGGGCTCTTTCGCCACCCTGGGCTCCGTGCTGCGCATGGCGCACAGCCGCGCAGGTCAGTGCCGACCGGCGCCGGGCGCGGGGGGGGGAAGGGGGGGCCTGGGTCGGGGGGGGGGGGGGCGCGGCCTGGGCGCGGGTGGCCTGGAGCTGCTGTCCGGCCGGGCCCTATTGGGGCGGGCGGGCGGGCGCCGCGGGAGACAGTACTTTCGTGAGAGCGCTGCTGTTTGAAGTGGGCTCACATAATTGTTGTCTAGGCTCTAGAGCCGTATGTTTGCACTCGAGAGGTCGTTAAAGAAAGCCCGGTAAAAGTTGTTTCCTGGAACGTTATGTGAGAGCCGAGAATGTAAGATGCCTTTGGTAATGTATTTTATTGGGTTAGCATGTAAACAGCTCTGAGGCTGTCACTCGTTCTTTAACGACCTATCAGTACTGCTGTTTTATTTTAAGGAGACTATTTGGTGACGATTGAAGAGAAAAGCAAAGCAACTTTTCTAAGAGCGTATGTGAACTGGAGATGCATGTCTGCAGGGAGTTCTCGTGTTTGTGTCCGGATGGTGGGTCACAAGATGGAAGAGTCGTACACTGAAACCTTAAAAGAACAGATGTCAATTGTGGAAATGGCACTTTCAGATCCTCCGCTGTGTATTTCATGTTGTCCTGTAAACGGAGATCTTCTTGTGGGCTGCAAGAATAAGTTAGTCATGTTCTGTTTGAAATACCTGGTTATAAACCAGAATTTAACAGTATTAGACTTTGAACGCTCCTTAATTATACACATTGATAACTTCATTCCTGCTGAAGTTGCATTTTGTGCTGGACACGTAGCAATAGCAACAGAGTTGGATGTTCTAATCCTGAAACTGGACCTGGTCCAACGAGGTGCAGACGGGGGAGCACAATACACGTATCAAATTAGTACAACAGAAAAAACAGTGGCTGGAGGTAAGTACAGATACTTCACATTTTCAGTCTCTGAGAACATGACTTTTGCCCTTCAGAAAATGTTTCTACGTTGTTTTGGAATAAACCTGAATAAATTGAATAAACCTGAAATACCTTGCTACTTGTAGGTTGGAGCTAACACTTATTTAAGCTGTGTTAAGGACACTGTCAGAGTATTGAAAAACTCTCCATCTTTTCTAAGTAACTGTATTTTCTAAGGGACCAGTGGGAGGCCACATGAAAGAATCACCTCACAAACCTAGAAGTAGATCATACTTGGTGGCTTCTTAAGAATACCTTTATGACACATGCATTTTTCTGATTGTTAGCAGGCTCAGAACCTTGATAGAGCTGCTTTCAACAAATTCCCATTTTCAGTCCTTTATCTTATTCAGGGGCTTGCCTAAGGATCTTAGGAAGCTGGGAACTAGGCTTACTCTGCAGGTTAATTCCCACACATTGCAAGCAATCACTATGTAATCAGTTCCCATCTGAAAATCAGATCAACACCAGCCAGCTTTTAGAAGACCTTTCATTTATAATTGAGGAAACTTAGAAAAATATGTGCTTTTTGAAATGCAAGCTATACCTTAAAATAAGTAAAACTTCAGGTGGGAAAGATATAAAATTGAATTTTCTTTATTGGTGCACAGTGCATTTTAGCTCAGACATTGGCATCTCACACTGGTTTGTTTTCAATACTTAAAACCAAATAGAAACGTTCAAAACATTTTTTGGGTGCAATTAGGATTTGCTTTCTGGAGCTTAGGTGTGTTGAAGATCACACAACACTGTATATCATTCATACCGTACTTCTGAAAACCTTTAGAACCAAATGTCAGCATTTTTAATTTGTTGTCTGTCTGTTAACAGCATAGAGTTACTTGGATTTGCCTCGTACCGAACAGACTTGTCTGTTCATAGAATCACAAAATGGTTGGGATGGAAGGGACCTCAGTGTCCATCGAATTCCAACCCCTGCCATGGGTAGGGACGTTTCCCATTGACCAGGTGCCCAAAGCCTGGCCCTGAGCACCCCCAGGAATAGGACACCTACAGCTGCTCTGGGCAGCAGTGCCAGGCCCTTGCTGCTCTCTGAGTGAAGAATTTCTTGTATCTAAAGTAAATCTACTCTATCTTGGTCTAAAAGCTGTCACCCTATGTCATGTCTCTCTTCATCGTTTTCATAAGCCCCATTTAGGTATTGGAAGGCCACTGCAGGTTTTTCCCTGGGTCTTTTCCAGCATCCCCAGCTCTCGACCTGTCCCTGCAGTGGAGGAACTGCAGCCTCTGAGCATCCTTGTGGCTGCCTCTGTACCCACTCCCACAGGTCTGTGTCCTTGTGCTGGGGCCCAGAGCTCAGCGTAGCTCTGCAGAGGACTAGGGGTTCTCACAAGAGCAGAGCAGAGGGTGAGAACAACCTCCTGTGCCCTGCTGCCTTCACTTCTAATGCACCCCAGGATATGGTTTATGTGCAAAATCAATTGTTCTTGTTTTCTAGCGTCATGGTTTGAGGAAGCCAATGCTAATTAGGTTCCTGTAGTTTGAGTTGATATTGTGTCAGTATTTTCTTATTACTAAATGGAATTGTTTGGATGCTTAATACATTTCCATTGTTTAGGTATAAAAGATGAAGACTTTGCAACACATAACTTACAGCTTGAATTAGATGAGTTTGTCATATGTCAGAAGCCAGTGGAACTGCTTGGAGAAGAAAGTAAGCTTTGTAAGATACCTGTCACACTTGAGTCCACAGAGTTAGCTGCAGAAGACAAAAAGCACTTTCAAGTGCGGTATCTCCTTTTCAGGTATTACAAATGCATTTTCCCCTTTTAGGGTTAACTGCTATGTTAATTATTTCAAGAAATCAAAATGAGGTCTGTCTTGCTGAAGGAAAAACCTTGATATTCTGGCTTCTGGGATTTTTGTATGCTGTGTATTTTTTGGTTGCTGTTTTTTTGTCTGCTGAGGAGATACTGTGATGCAAGTGAAGACCCTTACTTGGCCTTGCAAATCCTGAGCTTTATTTAATTTCGGGAATGTGGCTAGTTAGTACTATTAAATGCAATTTAACTATGATTGTTTTGCAGTACTGGTTACTTAAGTACCTCTTAAAATGAATGAATGAATAAAGAAAGAAAGAAAGTTCTCTCCTTGTGCACCTGAGAATGGGGAGTTTAGCAAGTATCTTCAGCAATAAAAAACAATACCTGTTTTGTTAGTAATCAGATCCTTTAAACTTTTGTCTAAAACTGACTAAACTGGTATCAGAGCCCATCTGGGAATTCCAAAGCAAAGTAAGGGAAGGGCTGAGATGCAATAGGAAAGAAAAGTAGGACTGTAGACGACACCACATTAAACTGTTCAGTTGAAAAAGAGGGGTGTAGGGGGAAAAGTTAAATCGTGGCTCAGATCCGTTGCAGTGTATCTTCAGAATTAGATCTCACCATTAGACACGTGACTTGTGCAGGAATAAAGGAAGGATTTTTGGTTGCAAAAACTTGAAGTAGTTGCTTCTAGCTGCGCTGTGTGTTTCTTGGCCTTGCTAAGCTGATTGTTTTAACAGTAGGAATGAAGGGGAATTGAGTATAAAAACATCAGCTCTGGGTATTATGGCTGTTGCTGTTTATTTGCCCAGAGTAGATGATGGCTTCTTACTGACTTTCCATGTCATTGTGTTTTTTTTTCTCCAGACGTTTTACACCAGACCAGTCCCCTTTGGGCTTTTGTGAAGAGACAAAATTGCACTCTGTTCAGCTCCTCCCTGTGTACCAGACAGGTAGGTACATGTGCATGGGTGCAGTATGGGCTAAAATACCAGTTGCCAGCAACAAAAGAGGAAGTCTATTCAAAGATGACTCTTAGTGATTCTTGGTGGCTAATTTAAATCACAGAACAGACGCTTTTTATGTTGCATGAATAAAGTTATCCTCGGTGTTACTAAACGATACTAGGCTGCCTCTCAGAGTCAATAGTGGACATCAGAGAAGTAAACCTTAATATTAAGATACAGGTTATCTTTATTTCAGGCTTTAAAATAGAAGGGAATTAAAACCAGTTTTAGAGATTCACTGCTACACACTTATTCAAGCCTCAACATAAGCATGGGAAAATCCTTTATGTTAGATCATCTTTCTTGCTCACCTAATTTCTAGCTTTCTGTTCTGGTTTTCTGGTAGCAAAGCCTTACTTGAGCTGCAGCTGACTAAAGTGAAGAAGCTACTTGCCATTCAACTCCAGCTAACTTTTCCCATGTGGTTTACCATCTTAAACAGGAAAGTCTGTAGAATCTGAACACAGGCTTTGCCTGCCCAGGAATGATCAGGCTGCTCTTTCCACCCATGGGCCTTTAGTTCTAATGACTCTGCCTGAAACTGTGGAATCGTAGAATTGCTTGATTGGAAGGGACCCTTAAAGGTCATCTGGTCCGACGTCCCTGCCATGAATGGAGATGCCCGCAGGTTGATCAGGTGCTCAGAGCCCTGTTCAGCCTTGCTGTGTATGTCTGCAGGGACAGGGCAGCCTGTGTCAGTGCCTCACCACCCTTACTGTAAAATACTTCTTCCTTATATCCAATCTAGATCTCCCCTCTTTTGGTTTGAATCCATTTTCCCAATTCCTGTGTGCTGTTTGATGTGTGGAAATTCTTCGCTTGTTGGTACATCCACAGATTTGTTAGAAATTACTTCACATGAACTAACAAATCGATTGTGTTAGCTGCTGGTACACTGTTGTTCATGTTCTTTTCATTAGCTACTAGCAAAACGAGTGTGGAACTTGGATGGGTCTGAGAGTATTGTTCAGGCACCAGATCTCAAAGGAATGGCATAGTTTTGATTTATGAAGTATATGAGATGCTTTTCTTATTGTTACATCTAGGGAGTTTTGTGACAGCAAACGAGGAAACAGAGAACGATAGAAAACTACTGAATCTCTTCTGCTTTTTTTCTTTGCCTCATGTTGGATATCTCTACTCTGTTGGGAAGGTAGTAGAACTGATTTCTACTTACCAGTACTCAGAGAAGTCACAGCAGGCAGTTCTCACTCCACAGTTCCTGCATGTCATTACAAGGTAACTTTTTTTTTTCCCCTCTTTCACTCACTTATGAGTCCTTTGTAGCCTCTTGGGTCATTCTGGGTAGATTCATGTTTTTGTGCAGAATACCTTTCTGTCTAGGTCACAGACCTAATTCTCTCCAGTTTTTGCTCCCATATTAATTCAAATATTCATCTCTTTTTTCTTCATTGATGTTTCTTATTTCCTTCTAGCGAGAGCCTGCAGTGTTTCACAGTGCGGTGCAGTGCAGCAGCAGCTCGTGATGAAGATCCATACATTGATACAACTGTGAAGGTGCATATCTGATTATTTTTGCTAAAAGAATTGGAGCAGCAATATGACAGTTGTTTCATTCTGAAGTCCTGTTAGTTTCTGCTCGCTATGACAAATAACATCCAAAATTAATATTTTACATCAATTTATGGCATATTCTAATTTAATGGACGCATTTATCACTGAAACAATGTATTATTGCCTTTTAAGATTCTAGGTGATTACAACTTTTGGTATATTTGAAAGTATTGTATTGAAGTCATGTACACTTTGAACAAAAATCACACTTTCCTGTATAAATCTGAATGGAGGAAGCAGCAATTTCCCATGCTGCAGCTGATGGTGTTTGCAGAATCTACCTGTCTTGAAACTTAAACTTTGGTCTTTTCACTTTTTCTTCTTTTATTTTTTTCCCTTTCTCAGATGTCTTTGAACTAGCAGTTTTTCCAAGAGGACTGTAAACATTTGAACATGTCTGCCTACCTGATAGATAATCCATGTTGGTTTTTGTTGGTTTTTTTTGAGACGGCTTTTAATCCCTGGAGTTCCAGATTTTGCTGTAAAATTCTGCTCTATTAAAAAAATTGGAATAAATGTTAATCCCAGGACAGTTGAGAAGGAAGAGTATTTTAAGCTGGCATTTACAGATTTTATTTGAGCACATAGACAGCAGACATAAAGAAACCACAGAGTAGTTGAAGTATTATGAAATTTTCAAGAGCCAGACATTCTCTGATCTCCTTAGAGGTCAAACAGATGAAAGAATCTGTCCTGTCCCTTCCTCGGTCTCAGGTTTGCATGCATTTCTGAAGGTTATATTCAGTCCCTCACAGTTCCTTCAGCATGGCAACAGGCTGCTCAGGAGGCTGAAGATGTGCCCATAATGGCAGCCTGCAGCCCTTTGGTTGTCCACACTGCAGTTTGTTCTCCATGGGCCACAGACCCACTCTGGCAAGGGTCTTCCAGAGGCTGCAGTTTCTTAGGGGCATCCTTGCCCTGTTGTGAGTTTCTTCAAAAAGTAGGGTATGTGTAAAACATGATGCTGTCTTGCTTTGCTGTGCTGTGCATGTTGATTTGTAAATACAGTATTTATCTTTAAGGTATAAATTCAAAGTATTTCTGGTCAAATTAGGTTGCTTTTTTTTTTAATTTTTAGTCCAGTGTAGAAGCTGCGGTAATTTTGGGCTGAACAGTGCAAATCCAATGAATCAGGAACAGTACTGGCCATGTAATGTAACAATATGCAAGCAAATAAAGTATTTGTATGTGTAATACATTTTTATAATGTTAGCAACTGAAATCAGGACTTCTGTAACTGTTTCAGACAGTCTTAACGTCTTGGCCAAATTCAGACTAGTTGGTATGAACTTTTCCATGTTAGGTAACCTAGCCAAGGTTCAGCTACTTGGAGACAGATAAAAATGGGCAACTGCTTCTAAGAGTGAAGTGACTTTTTTGTACCTGCTGTTACAGTGATTTGATGTTTGACTATTTTTATTCTTGCTTAAATGAAACACTCTAAATTAGGAAAGACAGTGAATATTTTTAGTGCCTTATTATTAGACAAAGATGATATCTTTTTTTTTTTTTTAATTCAAAGACTTGAAGTTTGTGTTAACTGAAATTACAGTGCTCATTTCTTTTATAGGCTTGTCCACCTGTCACATTGGATGTCTGCACGTTACGAATGCAGCTTTTTATAGGGCCAAGAGCTATCTGTCATTTCAAAAACCATATAATTCTTCTGACTAAGGCTGATACTGAAAATATTACTGAAAGACGGAAGTCTTCAAGAAGGATGCTGTAAGAATCTGCATCTTCTGGGGAGATGGGATTTATAACATTATGTTCAGTGCTGAACTTTCAGATGTTGGAACTGAAGATAGAATCCTCTGTAGAAGGGCTTTTAGAGCGTAATTTCCAAACTAGTAAATGAAAACATAAATCAAGCACCATTTTTTACTTCTGCTGTATTAAATGACAGAAGAAACAAATGTGGCATCACAAATGATTGAAATCACAAGATAAGTTACTTAAGATTGTCAGAAACAACTTTCTTATGTAATGTTTTAACAGTGTTATGAAGAACATCTGCTGCCGAGAAGAAATACTTATCTTGAGAAACAAAAGTATGTAGGAATAGTGAATCTACAGGCTAGCAATGTGCTGTAGCATAAAATGCTAAAGTCTTATTTTTGTCTAATGGATATTTCATAGAAAGTTGTTATCAGCATTACAGTAATGACAAAAGAAGGACCAGACTTTAGTCAAATATAGTCTTGTTGTATGGGTGTAGCCAGATGCATTTATGACTAATTCTGTGAGGTCTGCCTTTCCCATTCTTTGAGGGCTGTTCATTGTTCAAAAGAGTTCAGTTCAGAAATGACACTTGCTAAACGCCATGAACAAGAGTGGGATAGCTGTAGTTGGTTGTAATTATTTGAGCTAGTCTTTCTTAAAGCGTAGAACGAACTTTATTCAGAAGACAAGGCTAAGGTGATAAAAAAGAACTTGTAATTCAGAATAGTGTTGTTTTCTCTTTCTGAAACAGTTTTTAAAAGCCTGTAGTTGACATTTGAGAAGGAAACAAAGGAAACACATTTTGCCGTATGCAGAGTGTTTGTTGGACAAGTGCTAGTATACTTAACAACCAAAAAAGACAGAGAGAACCTAGATCAGATGTTTACTGTTCTGCTTCTTCACTGTTTCTCCGTGGTGGTCTAACGTTAGACAGTTGAAGACCTAGCCATTGTGCTGCAGTAAAAGCATTCAAGCACTTTCATACACTGTATCAGAGCAGACACATGACCTGCAGACATATCTGTTCATGCATTTAAGTTGTCAGACGATTGATTTATTTTCTTTTGGCTGCGTGGCATTTATTTAAACATTGACAACTGAAATCTTTTCCTTTTTTCTAGTTCCAGAAAGGCTGATAGTGACAAGTCCAGAGCCAAATCTGAGTCTGAGCCTGGTTGGAATTTATATATTATAAACACTGTTTCAACCATCCAGCTTTACAGAGAAATGGTATTTCTACCTCCTGCTACTGTTGTTGATTGACTAAAAATAAGTACTGTTAATCTCTGGTGCTGAATATGCAGTAATGTATTTCTTATGAATAGCCCATAATCCTATTTCAGGTGGCTGCTGCCCTCTCTAGAATTGTTCATGTATATTCTTTATTTTTATCAGCCCTCTAAGTATAGCCTGTGTCTGTTCTAGGTAGATTATAGTAAAACTTATGAAAATGTAAAAACCGAGAGTTGCATCCATCTTCTAAGCGAGGCTCATCTACTAGTCAGAGCAGCCATAATGGACCCTGGTTTCCTTAAGTCACATGAGAAAGAAGAACTTCTCAGAGCTTTCAGAGAAAGTTGTGCCTTCTTAGGAGACTGCTACAGCAGGTATGTTTGAGATGTCAGGGTGGTTATAGATGAGCTCTTGTTTCCAGTAATTTAACCTATACATGAAAATCCATTGTTCTTTGCTGTTGTATATTGGTGTTGTGTGTATATTTCAGATTTTTCCACAGTTTAATCTGGTTCTTTGCCATCTTATCTAATTGTTTTTATTGTCAGTTTGGCAAAGAATACGGTGTTAACTTAAGTACTAGCTTCGTGTTTTCAGGTACTGGTGTATCTGTTACTTTTATGAGTTTTAGTTCTTACAAATGTTGTCAGAAGTGTCCCCCTTACTTACTCATTTTTCCTTCCCATCTGTTGCTTTCAGGTTTGACACAAAGGATTACCACCTCGCTTTGCCATACTACCGCATGTCAGGTTTATCTGTGACAGAAGTTTTAGAGCGACTACTTTCAGGAAGTGACGAAATACAGACATATGAAAGAGGATTTATATTTTATTTAACTCACTCTCTTAATGAAGAGTTAAATGAAGAATTAAGCAAGGTAGAAACAAGTGTTTTCTGTTTTTATCTGTTGATCTAGTTCTGATTTTAAGAACAATATCAAATTTTAATCACAATTTCTTTTGTAATGTACTGCACTGCTTATTTAGTTTTACAGTTATTCTTTATCACATGGTTTTTATTTTCTCATTTTAACAAAACAGCAAACAACAGCTTCAATCCTTTGAACAGCTCTCTTGCAGTGTAAGGGTCTGGCTGTCATGATGCATGTTGCTAGTAGTGGTTCCTATTTGCAGACAGAGGTACTTTCATGCTAGGAAAGTTTTGTCTCAGTTTTTTTTCATTCCACATTTCTGCAACAGTGCAAACTGTTTTTTGAAAATGGACAGATTGTACTGGCTGGTAAAACTGATTCAGAGTGAACAGTTCTCCTAGCTCTTCAAATTTTCACTCCTGGTTCATTTAATTTCACTGACAGGGAGGAAAGGCAGGAAAAGTACTGTGAATTGGTGGCTATGCTGTATTTGCCTGTTTCTAGCTTCTGTCTTAATTCATAAGAGTTTGTGTATCTGGAAATGTTAGAACTATCAAATTTCTTTTATTTTAATAGGAATTGGCAGATAAAGTTATCCAGATATTCTACCTTGCTGACCCTGTGCAGCTGCCTCATATCATCTGCAGCTCCTGCATGAGAAATGTATGTCCCCTGACAGCTGTGAAATACCTTCGTAGAGTAGAAGACATCATGCCATCAGTGGTCCTTACGCTCACTAAGGCTTTCATGGCTCTGAAAATGGGAGACCTTACGATGTATGAATGTGAGATGAACTCCCATAAGGAGGTAAGGTATACCAAAAGCATACATTATTCACCTTTTGTAAATCCCAGGTCAATGGGTTTGGCTTGCAGTTGTATTTTACAGTAAAACACCCTTTCAGTTGCTGCTCTTACTCCTCATTTGCTGTGTAGGTTCCACTGAACATCGGGAATAACAGTAGGATCCAGGGCTGGTATACAGTGGAACAGTGCTGTCTTTGCAGAGCCTTATCAGTACACAAAGTTTTTGAAGTTATTAATTTTTATAAAGGAAATGTAGTATACTGGAGTGTAACAGGCTCTGCAGAGCCAATGCTCTTCACCATTATGGCAGAATTGTACGTTAGCGCTTTTCCACCTCTCCATCTGTAATCAGTATGTGCAGTGTGCCCATGGAAACTTACTTTCCATATGCAAACAACCCTTATAAAATTGCCTTGCATGGTGCGTACAAGTTTCTGTATACTGTCTCCCTATACAATTTCTCATCTCTTAAATTAAAGCACTTAATACTTACTAAGTCTAGATCATAACCTACTTTAATGCTATCGAAATAAGCATTCCACGTTAATGGGGAAAAAAATATTAGTGAATCGGTTTCTGACGTATATTTTCATGTGTGGATTTAGACTGAGACCAGTTGGTAAACTGCTTCTTAAGATTGATCAGGAGTGTTGACTAGTCAGAGGTTACAGAGCTTGTAGTGTAGACTTTCTGAGAGTGAGCTGATATCCTGAAATTAGATGTCGCACTTCAGAAGAAAAAGCTTTGTGGAGCTTTGAGTTAACAGCTTCTGAATTGCAAGGTGGGAATTGTGGAATGCTGTTTCAACAGTAATGTGTAGGATCTCACCTGCTTTCCAGTTATTTTGTGCAAGGTGAGGTGAAATTGCCATGTTACTGACAAGCTAAAAAAATAACCATTCGCAGAATGGTTGAGGTTGGAAAGGACCTCCGGAAATCATCTGGTTCAAACAGTCCAGTTTACCCTCTCTTCCTTTGCATGGATGTTATTTAAATTGGAACGAAAAGTTTGGTGTTCTGGTTGTGGTGTTTTGTTTGGTTTTAACTTGACCTATTACAGAAATAACTCAACTTTAAAAATCATTTTATTGTGACACATAAAAAACAATGCTTCCAGAAAGATAAAGGAAAGATAATTTGTACAAGTAGATGTCTAGAAGTATGAATTTCTTTGTAGGTCTGCTTTATATTTCTTATGTAATTCACTTGGTCTGTACAGACATAGTATCCAACTCAAAGCAGCAGGGAAATGGTGAAGCATTTTTTCATCGTTTCTAGGGTGTTCAGCAAAGTGTTCCACTGAAATTTTGGCCAGTGAGTTTTTACAACACCATTTGTGTTTATTGGCTGATTTTGTAGTAAAATCTGTTTTACATGTACAGTAACTCCAGATTTCGTCAGAATGTTTCTTCTAGTGCAAATGACAGTGTTCAGAAGTCATTGATCCAGCACAAAGTTTGGACCTGCATTTTTGGAGAACAAGTCTTTAAATTTTAGAAAGTATTTCTTTTCACTTCATTTGTCCGTATAAACTTGAATGCCTAAGAAGATACTGACTTTACTGAGTTGAACTATGCATGAATTATTTACTTAACTTATATCTGACCGCTTATAGACAATACTGGCCTGTGGCTTCGTTGGGCAACCAAAACTCCTGAGAGAGTGTAAAGAAGGAACTGTTATTCCAACTGAATTTGCTGTTCACCTGAAGGTGATGCAACCTGGATTACTGGTGGCTGCCATTGTGGCTTTATATGAGAACAGTAAAATAGAACTGGAAGAAGCAGATACGTTTTTCAAGGTTGGCCTATGATCATTTTTTTTCTTCTTTTTTTCAAATACTGAGATTATGGGTTAGCAAAGTGGGGTTGGTTGCTTGTACCCACACATTTTAGCATTTATTTTGAAAGAGGGAGATGAGGATTGCTATATTCCAGTACTGAGAGATGTCTATGAAATCAGAAATTGGATCCTTTAGAAAGGAGTATGGAGAGAGGAAAAAAAAAAGTATCAAAATAAAAAAAATCTATTAAGTTATCTGCTTTGATCCTGCCATTTGAATGCATAATCTGATCTCAGAGCTTTTCTGGTCACTGAAGTTTTCTGTGTTTTGGAGTAGACAAAACCTCATTTCTTTTATCTACAGTGTAATGTTGTTTAGATTAAAACCATGTATGCTTAAATATAGGTATGTCATTGTCCAGTGTTTGTTACTGTGAAAGACATATGCCAAAAAGTCACAAAGCTCAAATGAGAAGAAATAGAGTTTTTCAAAGTCAGCTGTAAACCAAGTAAAAGTCCTTTTCACTGACTTACCAGACCTTCAGCCCAGGAGCATCTCCCGTCTGGATCCTACTCATACTCAGCTGAGCTGCACAGCTTTTCCTTATTCCTGCCTTTGTTTGCATTAAGATTCCTCTTCAGAAGACACCTTCTAGGCTGTTGTCGTATATAAAAGCCTCCAAGTTAGCAGTCAATAAATATTTGCTGACAGTCCACTGACCATTCTGGTGGTGAAAGAAATCTGTTAGAATCATTCAGTAAACTTTTTCTAGCAGTGTATTATGTATCATTGTGCCCATGAAAAGTATCTTGAGTCAAAGAAGGTGCCCTAATCCTGCCTCTAGTGAAAGCGAAAATCTGTTCCTTTTATTTCTTCTGTTTTCTGCAATTAATAATTGCCACGGTCTGCACTAACTTATCATTTTTCTAATGTTTTTGTTTTAGATGTTGTGTAATAATGGTGAAGACATAGTTCCTCAACTTTTGATAGATTTCTGGGAAGCTCTTCTTGTAGTGTGCTCTCGGGAAGAAGTAATTCAGGAGCTCTTACTGAGGGTTACTTACCAGTATGTTTGGAGGATATCAAAGAAGAAACCCCCTGAGACTAAGCCATTGAAAACAACAGAGGATCTGGTAACTCTTAAGTTCTATGACTGTACTGTCCATGCAGAGTCTATCCAATTACTTAGTATTTGGATTCTGACAATTAGTCTCTGTTAAGTGGAAATGCTAAGTCACAGCTTGAAGCAGTGAATGAGCACCTGGTGGGAAGGCAGGGTCAGCCCAGGGGAGCTCAGGTACATGCAGTGCAATGTACCTAAGTGGGTACAGGAGCCATATTGGAGCCAGGATCCAATCCTTCTCAGATCTCTTTTAAGGGTTGGTAGTGGAGGCAGGGGTATCTCTCTGGAGCTCCCTGCCTACCTGAGGCCTTTTCAAGGGTATGCAGCTTTTTTTTCCTTTGTTTCTGTGTCCATGGCTGCTGCATTTGGTCTTGTCCTCATTTGCTGCAGCCAAAGACTTTGCCACCCTGCTATTATCACTGTACTTGCCATCACATTACAGCTTTACAGGCTCTTAAAAGAAACAAGCCTGGAAGTAAATAATGTAGCGTCTGCTTATGGGGCAGGTTTTGTTGCTTTTGGGAAGTCCTGTTATTTAGGGATGTTTTAAAATACACTCAGCAGGAATGTCACAGCTCTGGATATTTCAAATCAGGGCTAGAATGAAACTGAGAATTTTTCAGGTGTTTTGTGTCTTATTTTTTTCCATTAAAAATTTTTAGAAAACTGACTAAATGAGGAAATGGAGAGGTGATTAACTGTAAGATAATTTGAATGAGAAATCTGAAATACAGAAATAAATAGGAGTTTCAAGCTGATTTGTTTTTCAGTTCAATTGATTAGGAGTAGCTGCTATTTCAGAAGGAAATTGTCTTTGCTTGCAGGGAGCAGGGTGTTTGGCATGGAAATGCTACTAACATAAACACTTTTATTATGATTTCTGTATTTTGTTTGTAGGTAAACTCCTGTAATCATTTTGGGTTCATTTTCCCATGGATTACTTTCATAATGTCAGCAGGATCTCCACTTGATGTAGATTGCCCTGACGATACTTCAAAGCTACAGGTATGAAATGCCTAAACCTTGCTATTTACAGCTTATGTCCATTCTGCAGATGTTTGTGCATGTGCAAACAGCTTTGCTTAGCAGCCTACCCCCATCCTTCCCTGCCCATTTGAATTTATCCAAATTGAACTGAAAGACCCCTTAAATCATAGAAGAAAAAAATATTGAAATGACGTATCAGTAACAGTGATACTTACCTTTGCTGTTAACTGTGTACTTAGCTTGCTCAGGTTTTATTAATGTGTATTAAAATAAATATTACTTCAAAAGTATTGAAAGTAAGGTTGTTCTAAGGTTATGGTTAGCGCTGCTTTGCAAAATTTGTGTTAAATCCAAACAATCTTTTTTTGTTGTTTTTTAGTCTATTTTATGTGGTCAATCAATGGATATAACTGCAGCTCTACCTATCCTGGAGCCTCTGACAGAGGCTGGCAATACTGGCCTCACCATCCGTGTTCTCTGTAGTACCCGTCTTGGCAAGTACGAGGAGTCCATTGAGCAGCTCCTCAGACAGTGCCCTGCTGCAGCCGTGTTATACGCTCAGCATGAACTGAAAGATGACAGTCAGGTGAGCTATTTGGGTTAAAGTTCTTTGCATTTTGGTTTGTTTGTTTTTCCTAGTAAAAATGCTATTGCATACAGTTGGACTCTAGATGGATCAGATAGACCAGTTTTCAGACAAAGGAAATTGCTTATCTTTGAACCACTTGTCTGGCACTTAAATTCCATATCCTAAGCCTTACCAGTTTTAATGGAATATTTCTACCCATTTCTTCTGTGACTACCTGTATTCATTCTGGTTATGAAGGGTAAATAGCAGAAAACTTCAGAAAGTCAATTAATTTGTTAATACATTTTTTTTTTTTCTGATAATAAGTGAAAAACTAGCTGGCTTCTGAATAATCCATGTTCTAAATTCTTTGATACTCTTGTGTAGCATGTAAAATTTTAGTGATAAGATAGGAGATGATCCTCCAAATAGAATCACATTTAAGTATGTTCTTCCTGTCTTCTAGTAGCATCCTCCGATCTTAACATAAGAATAGTACCAGTACAGTAGTGAGAAATGTTACATTCTTTGTCTTATTTTCCCTGTAGGTCCCAGACAATTTTAGTTGTGGAAAATATTTAGTTGGGTGTTCTGGGAGTACAAGAGTTTAGTTTCATTGTCCATTACAGCTACTTTCTTAATTGTACACAGATAGAAATACTAGTGCTTTGCTTAAGACCAAATCTGTGCTTTATTTTGACATCTGAAAATGGTTTCTTTGATTGTTTTCATACTAGTCACGGAGTTGAATGTGAGGAGACACAACTAAATCAGAATATAGGTGGATTTAAAAAGTTGCTGTGTTTATAGCAGAAGTCTCTTTCCCCCTCTTCATTTTTATTGACTAAATGATGAAAGAAAAATAATGCAGTACTTCAACTGTTGGAAGAAGATCAGGTCAGGACACTGCAGTGTTCTTCTAGTAATATTACTCATCGCTTTGCATGGAGCTGTTTGGAGCAGGAAAAAAATTCTCCTTGCAAATCCTTTTCTCTGTAGAGGCACCACTAGAGGGCACTGTTCAGATATTTGTCGAATGTGAACATATAATAATGAAAACGGTGTGTGTGTGCAAAACCACTGCATTTCAAAGAGTTATATAAATCAACCTACCTGTTTCTGTACACATCTCATCTTCGGTGTATTTTTAGCTGCCCTTTCATGCTTTTAACTGCAGTCATTTCTAACTTATATTTTGCTCTGGGTTTTTATGAACTAGACTGTATGGTGGAACAAGCTGCTTCCAGAACTTTGTGAGAGAACCAGACTTACTGGAAGCGACTGTCCTGTTCTTATTTCATCACTAAAAGGTAAATCAGAGTTGATCGTAGCTCAATTCCAGAAGCCTCTGTATAGCATCCAACATTCTAAATATTGCTTTAAGGAATGCTTATGTGATGGTTTGGAAAAAAGGGGACTAGTTTCCATTGTTCAAGCATATAGAGCTCAGCAGGTTCTCTCATAATCAGAGAAGCATTCTGCAACATCAAGTATGTTGCCTTATAAAAATGATGTCATTCGTTTTATATTGAAAACAATTGCATTGTGGGAATCATTACTTCTATACTGACCAAGAATAGACACAATTTAAAGAACTTGCTCATTAAAACTAATGGATATGATTGCACTTCTTTTCTAGGCTAAGTGACTATGGTTGTAAGCAATGACATTTAACAGGTTACTTTTGATAACCCAGTAGGCAGTTAACCTAATCATGAATATGCACATATAGACTATAAAAGATTCAGTCTGTTACTGATGGTCATTTTAAGCAGAATGAAACATGAGTTCATGTGCCAGGGTGGTTGTAGGATTACTGCTCTTTGGTTAGCAGAAATAAAGTGGTGAAACCAACCCTAGTGATTGTTGTAGTCCTGCTGTATGTTTGTAAGATGTCAGTAACATTGCACAACTGACCTGCAAGTGCGTTGGTTTTGACAGAACAAGACAATTAAGAAAAATATGTGTACAAAAATAAAACAAAAAGAGTGTGCTTCCTGAGGGCAAAGAGCAGATTCACTGGCTGCACTGTGCAGCACAGGTGGCCATGCTTTATAATAAAGTTCTGGCAGATTGTTTTGTTTTCATGTGATAACTGCTTCAAGCACTTAAGATCATATTTAACAGTATCATATCATACACTGCTTGCAAATCATTTCACAAATAATGCTGAGTCAGGAAACTATTAGATATTTCCAGTGCTGCTTCTCTGTTTACTACAAAGCACGTGAAGCATGAGATTACTGTTCTATAAGGATGAGTGCCACATGTAGACCTGATGAGTTAAGGTGTGGTTTTAATCTAAGATGTAATTTCAGTTTACCTCTGAGATTTCCCTTAGCCGTATATGTTCCGAAATAGGCATGTCTCAGATTTTATTTCAGTTACAATAATATTTAGATCAGTTGATGACTTAGTTGAGATTGTTCATCTTCTTTTTGTTTCTGTGTACTAACCACAACACCCTAAACAAGATTTTCTTCTCTGCTTTTGGCAGAAACTTTATCAGTAGTTGCAACGGAACTGGAACTAAGGGATTTCCTTAGTCTTCTACCAGAGGATGGAACTGCAGCATTTTTCCTGCCGTATCTTCTTCACTGTAGCCAGAGGAAACCGTTGATGCAGACACAGTGAATGTCTACACATTCAGATAACAAGAATGTGTTAGAATAAAAAAGTAAATGAAGAAGAAATTCATATAAAGCATTGTGGATCCATCTGCACATAAATCACCTTCTTACTGAGTTAACAACTCATGACAATTACTGAATGGCAACTGTAATTTGAGGCAAAGCATTGCTTTTGAAGCTAGTAGTAGTGCACTTTTAACAAAGGTCATCAAACTAGCAGTCTTCCTACCAAGCAGAACTGAGTAAATGCTGGCTGCTTTAAAAACAGCTCTTCAGGTAGTAGGCAGAGGTAAGTCATGCTCTAAAAAGCCAAAGCAGATTAAAAAAGAAAAAAGACTACACAGTGCAGTTGGGCATACTGTGTTTACTGAAAGTCAGGTCTTAACTGCATGCTAACTAGTTAGGTCACTGGCCTGGTCTGGGGAGGAATTGAAGCTTAGGTATATCTTCAGTTGTCTAAGTAAGTACTTAACACTTCAAAATAGAACTGGGCTACTTAAGCTGTTTTGCATCATAGACTGTCCCCTGAAGTCCAGCTGGAAAAACTGGTCAGCTGTTCTATTATCTTTGAGCTTACTCAAGCAAGTGATACACTGGAAAGTGCCTTCATTTCGCAATTCCTGGGAAAAGGCCATAAATTAAAGAGACAGAAACGTTCCTAAGTGGGGTGGAAGATACAGGCTACTTCTTACTGTTTTTCTTTCTTCTGCTGTGTTCAGCTGGTACTGAGAAGTATTTGAAATATCACTAGGACACAAATCTAGATGAAAACTCTGTTTCTTCCAGGTCTTCTGGTGAGTGTCTTGTGTGTCTGTACATGTATGTATGTACTGACATTCGTCTTTCTTTTGGGCAGAACTCATTCCTGGGTTCTTCCAGCTGGAATTTAGGCATAATAAACTTTCACAATGTTTGACCTTCTTATGAATAGTTAATGTTTTTTGGAACTCTGCGATCCCATAAACATCTGAAGGCCTCATTAATAGACACTGAGTCTGTTAAACCCAGTTTCACTGAAGTTGTAACATTACTTAAACCCGTAATGATCATCTACATACCAAATAAAACAAACATCAACAAAACAAAAAAGTAGCTTAATTTCCTTGTAGACAAAATCAATTATTTAATTTAATAATAGGAAACATTCTGATTGCAGCAGACGCTTTCTGCTTTTCAAAAGAAAAAATAAAAGCCAAAGATACAAAGAAGAAACTTCCTTTATTCTGCTGGCTATAAAGCTTGGATATTTTGCTCTGCCTGACTGTCCATCATTGCACTTGTTCAGTACAGGTGAGGGATCAAAGGAGCCAAAGGGAGAGCTGTTTGGTGTAAGGATGGCTGTGCTTGCTGCTTCTTTCTGACCAAGAATCAGTCAAGTGCTGTTTCCATCTCTTAAGAAGGGCTTAATTTAGCTATCTGTTTACTACAACACTAGCAGCAAAAGGAGTTCACTGCAGTAGTTATTTAGGGTGTACTGGAGCAGAGCTCTTAGGTTGCTGTACTTTACCTTCACTTTGGCAGGCTTATTTTCACCTACCTTTGTCTTGATTATTTTCACAACATAAAAACATTAACATCTTCTACAAACATGAGAAAAATGATGAGTTAGACATTACATCTTTTAAATTCACTATCTTGAAAAACATTACTGGATAAAACTGTAATTCAAGAACCTATAGATAAAAGGGTAACAGAATTCCAATTGTCCATGCCATGGTTACAATAATGTTAGTCTAAAACAATTTTTTTTTTCTTTTAAACACAGGATTAATTACAAACTGGAAACAAAAGAAATCCTCACAAGTCTGGAAAGTACATTTCATATGTCTGTTCCAGCAATTAAATAATATGCATTGGCATCACCTAACACATGGCTATCTTGCAAGTTATAATTTTTGTTTAAGGAAAAGTACAAGCTATTGTACTAATCCAGCTACCTCAGTCTGTGGTCTCTTGTAGCTGTGGGCCACCAAATGAAAGCTTCTAAGACACATGCATAGGAGCTAGTATTGTCCAGGAGGCAGTATTTCTCAAGCAATTCTTCACTGAAAGTAAGCCTTGGAGAATCACTGCAGTCAATGGTTTTCTTCATTCTCGTGTATCTGGTATGCCTTTGCACTTGAACTGATTGAATATTCTTGGGAACAAAGACCGTTTGTCTGTAAAGGCAAAAATATATATTTTTTCAATCCTGTCAAAAGAAAAGTAATGCATATAGACAGCATAGTCCAAGATTAGAGCAGTGGATTTCAGTACCTTTTAAACATTACGAGTTTGATGTAAAAACAGCTAGAATACACTGAAGTGTATAAAATGCACTGGACTGTAAGCAGCTGATTGTGAAAAAAATCCAGCGTGCTGCATCTTCAGGTAGAAGTCTTTTTTCTACTTGGACTCTTATATGCATAAATTTGTCACAGTGTATCCACAGTAAATCAGCTCTGTAACAACTAGATAGTGGTTAATAATCTAATCTGCATTTGTTAGTATACTTTTGTGCATTATACAGTTGTGTATCTACATATACACAGACTACACATATTGAAATACTGCTCATTCTGTCAATTAACATAATATGTGCCTATAATGCTTTGTCTTTTTAGTACATAAAAATTACTTTTAAAGTTGAAACTGTGACTATAACTTTTCAGTACTTTAAATGTTGAGTTTAGATTTATTCACCAAATGTTTTTGTTTGTTTGTTTGTTTTAAATGAAAAGTGAGAAGGAGTCCATTAGTACTTCACTTCTTGGGCACAGAAGTACTCTGTCTCATAAAGAGTTCTTTCTTAAATAAAAAGCTGTCATTTTAATTTCATCAATGGGGAGCTGAAGAAATAGTTAACATCCACTCCTTTAGATTCTTTTTTCTCAGGGGTAGCATTCAGGCAAGTATGGTCAGATCAGAACTTGCAAATGTTCTCGCCTCCATATTACTACAAGAAACATTAAGCTGTGAAATGCTGTCGCATACCTGAACTGAATCTGAGTACGCTGGCATGTCCTTGAGTTCTGTACTGTATCTTTAAGAATAATGAATGTTATTGGGGTAGATAAGCTCTTACCTTCCTTTGGGAGCACTGTGTACGTTGCTTCCATGCCTGCATGGATGTGGTCAGTAACATGACAGTGCAGTAGCCATGTTCCAGGGTTCTGTGGAATCATTTCCACTGTTTGAAATGTTCCAGGGAACAAATCAAAGACATCTGCCCGGTAAACTTCTGTTTGCTTCAAGATGAGAAGAAATGATCATGGAGCAGGATGGCATAAATGGCCAGCAGTCACATGAGCTTCTTTTTAGTCATTCTCCCACCAAGTTTTTTAATCACACCCGAGTGAAAAGACGCCTGTATGTCATTTCATCTCACTTTTTATTCGCTCCGCCTCACCTTCTTAACAAAAATGAATGGAAAAGAACTGTTACCTTATAGTCAAAGCTGTGACCATGGAAGTGTGCTGTGTGAATATCTATTTCATTGCCCATTCCCATCAAATACCAGCTTACTTCATCTCCAACATGCATAGTCAGACCATGTAAATTTCCAAATACTTTTCCATTAATGGCTAAAAAAAGGAAAAGAGAGAAAACAAGATTTTGTTTCTTGTTATTCTCTAGGCTTCATGAGAGTTAAAAGGCACAGTTAGGAAAAAGGGACTGCTTTTGAGCGGTGTATAAAAATAATGTTAAAAAGGAATTAATGCATTGTTACCTTACCAAAAAAAGGACAGCAGATTTTGAAATGGCTCTGATTATGTCATCCATACTTAACCAGAAAGCAAGAAGTATTTAAAATGGAAGTGTGTGCTACTGTGCACTATTACTAATGCTGCAGTTCCTAAAAGTCTGCGCTTCCTGTGGTGCATTGTAAAGGATAAGCTTAATGAGGACATGCTTTCAGAATGCACACTGCATTACCAGCCTATTCAGATTTGTTACTTGCTGACATAAAAATTTCAAATACATTTTCATCTTTGTGTCCTCAAAAATGTGGGACTATTTCATAGATTAAAATAGTACGTAATTCAGTGACAGGAACAGTAAAACAACATTAAAAACAGTGTGTGAAATTTTTCTGGCTTTCCACCCTATAACTGGAAGATGAGAAAGTCCAGTGTGTAAATAGTACTTTCTAACATGTGCTTTTATAATGTCCCCAGAGTCACAGTAATAAAATTAGGAAACATACCATGCATTTTGTTACTTTCAAGGAATTCCTCATTTTCTTTGTCAAGAAGGTGTGGGTTGGCAGAATAGGTTTCAATGTTTTCATCCAAATACCATGACTCATTTTCATCAAAAACCATAAAAAGAAGAGCAAAATGCACTTTCTTTCTCATATGGAAGGATGGCATATAATCTCTGTGACACACAACAAGCGTGCCTATTAATCCACTGTAAGTGTCCTGAAATTACAAACAAAAAATAATTACAAGTGGTGACTAATGCAAGAAGTGAACATGAATGGCAGGAGAACCAGGAAACACTAACACCAGAGAGCATGACTTTCAAATTCTGCCTTGACTTTACTGCATTAGTCAATAGACCTTTAAATTTAAAGGCATGGTAACAGGAATGATCTGACAGAGAAAGCTGGAGTTTCAAATCTCTCTTCCTTTTGCTGTAAATTTATCTGCTTAAGATAACTCTTAAGACTGATGTAGTGGTATACCTTAATGATGTCCACCGTTGAATGGTATGCCCATGCAGTACAGTGTGGATTACCTCTCTCAGAACTAGATTTCGCTGATATTTTCCAGACATATATTTTAGTTTCACCTAAATTAAATAAATATTGATGAAAGTTAGAAGCTTTCAATGTGCTTATCTGCAAGATGCCCTGAAATAAGAGTTATCTCCATTTATAGCTTATATTGGTCTTGATCTTCCTTGTACCAAGAAGTGCTCTGGCTAGCTTCTTGTTATTTCCCATTCTGCAGAACCCTGATACTTCTTGCCAATGTGTGTGTGTGGCTGTACTGTTTAGAATCACAGAATGGCTTGGGTTAGAAGGGACCTCGAGGATCATCAAGCTCCCCTGCCACAGGCAATGCCTCCAACTTCCAGATCTGGTACTAGATCAGGTTGCCCAGGGCTCCATCCAAACTGGTCTTGAATACCTCCAGGTATGGGGCATCCACAGCCTCTCTGGGCAGCATGTTCCAACACCTCACCACTCTTTCTGTGAAGAACTTCCACCTGACATCCAATCTAAACTTTCTCTCCTTAAGCTTAACACGATTCCCCCTTGTCCTATTACTGTATACCCTTGTAAAAAGTTGGTTCTCCTCCTTTTTATAATCTTTTAAATTCTGGAAGGCTGCAATGAGGTTTCCTCACAGCCTTCTCTTCTCCAGGCGGAATGTGTGCAGTTCCCTCAGCCTGTCTTCATGAGGGAGGTGCTGCAGCCTTCTGATGATCTCTGTGGTCCTCCTCCAGACCCACTCCAATAGGTCCACATCTTTCCTGTGTTAGGGGCCCCTGACCTGGACACAGTACTCCAGATGGGGCCTCGGTCAGAGTGTCCCTGATGGCCACCCCTCTTCTGATGGAGCCCACAATACCATTGGCAATGGTATGTATGGTTTACCATATTTAATAAAGATAATTGTATCGTTTGTAAAGATCACAGAATAACTTACAAATTCTAGCTAGTATAAGCTACACTTTCCTTATGTCACCATATATGCTTGCTTTCATAAAACATGTGGCAAACAAAAAAACCTACTGGTATGTCAGGGATTAGAAACATAACAATAGTTATGAGGGGCATTCTGATTGTAGAAATAACTCAGACATAATCAGCATCAAAATGTAACATATGTAACATAACAATAGTTATGAGGGGCATTCTGATTGTAGAAATAACTCAGACATAATCAGCATCAAAATGTAAGAATCTCAGGTTAAAAACATAGCAAACAAACAAATGGCAGGTCTTTCCTGGAGTCCTAAAAGTAAAGCTTACTAAACCTTACTAGATGGCTTCATGCAGAAATACATAAGGATGATTTGATACCTGGGTTGGTTATAGCAACAACAGAACTGTCTGTTTTCACTCCATGGGCATGTATAGAATAAGGTCTTGATGCCAGGTTCTTAAAAACTATGTTAATTTTATCTCCAATACTTGACATAATTAGTGGCCCTGTTCAATTGAAAAGAAAGATTGAAGTTGATTTTACAAATGATCAGAGAAAGAGTTTATTGTGCTGAAATACAGAGCAACATTGTAATACAATCATAGTTCAACAAAAAACTACATGGGTAACATGCATTCACAATGATGAGCCAACTTAAGCAGCTCAAGTTAGGCAACTAAATAGGGGCCTAAATTTCAGCACCTATGCAAATACTCTACGTGTATTTGAAGTCAGCTTGGATGTCGGCACCCAATTTCCTGTCAACTTTACAAATATTGTGATCAGGCAGCAAACCTAGGTTGCTGGTTCTTTTTGTTCTCCCTGTAAAGTGAGCAATGACATCTGGTAGAGAAAGTGCTGTAAGAAGCAATTCCATGTAGGTTTGGGCACTTTGTGAGGCTAGAACTATACTCAGTATTGTTCAAATTGAATTACCTTGGATTTGAAGGTGCTGCTCTTCCTCTGCTCTGCTTTTTGCAGTACTGAATGTCTGATCAGTGTACTCACGATATACGACCTTTTTGTACTTTGAGCCAATGAATTTGTTGCCTTTATTTAAAAATGGATTGCCAGGGCTGCAAAACAAACAACAACAAAAAACAAACAGTAAACAGACAGGGGAATATACTTGACTTTTCTTCATGTATCTTATACCATCTTTTGCAGCTATTAGATTAGCCACCAAACAAAAACCTAGCTCAGTGGAACAGTAATCTCATAGGCAATATCTTCAACATGAAAACATTCTTGTTAAGCTGGCAAGTCCTGTGAGGCGTGAGAAAAAAAGAACAAAACAGACTGACTTTATAGTATTTGAGAGAACGCTGAGTGCTTTCAATGGGAGGGAATTCAAATGGCAAGAAACCATCAAACAACTTGTATCGAAAAAAATGAATCCTGTAGTGACTTCTACGGTTTTGGAATGTAGCCTAAGTCTTGTAAAGCTTATATGTCTTTCTGAGTTGAAAAATGAGGCACTGCTTTTCTGCTGATATCATGGGGGCTGGAGACAGTAAAAATAAGTGAATAAATAAAAAATAAATAAAAATAAAACAAGCCTGTTAACAGCATAGTCCACATTACTTATGTTTAGGAATCTGAGAGAATTTGCTGTGTCATTACATGGGAAGGAAATCTGCTATCAGGTGAAAAAAAAAGTATATAAAACAGGAAAATATGACAAAATTAATAAATATAGGCAGTTACTGTCTACTTCTCAAATTAAGCTATATAAATAGAAGAGGCACACACAAATTCATTTCAATATTTATCCTCTTCTGATAATTGGCTTGAATTATGTGATGCCATCAGTTCACTCAGTCACATTCAAATACTGGGAATAAAACAAGGTGATTAGCTTCACAGTGAATGGATTCAAGCATGAACTTAACATTTTGTGTAAACTAAAAACATGGTAGGACTAAGAAGGAACCTTACTCACACTTCAGATACACAAGACAGATAAACGTTAAATTTTGTAAGTAATCAAATCTCCGGACAATGTAGTCCTATCTACAACTAGTTGAACATTTTAAGCAGCCCACATCAAGGATAGTACCAAAAGCAGTAAATAACAAATGCACATGCAATACCCAGGATCCATTAAAATCTGCAGTTGGAACACATTAGATTTGTACTAGACCATTCCATCAGCAATGCCCCAGGCAGTTCTTGAGCAGCTGCTACCCCCACCCTGACCAACTCTCCTCAGCTGTACAGTTTTTTCACATGATGTCATACGGTATGGGATGTTTCTTTGGCTTGTTCAGGCCAGATGCCCTGATTCAACATGTCCCCTCCCAGTTCCTTGTGTCTCCCCAGCTATGTCACTGGCAGGACATGAGAGGCTGAAAACCTGAACTATCCTTGGCTCTGTACAGCACTGCTCAGCAACAACTAAAATATCATTGTTGATTTTTGTTCAAAATCCAAAATACATCATACCAGACACTATAATGAAAATTACCCCAACTAAAACTAGGACACGTGGCAACATTACCAAAGAAGGACTATAATTTCAAGTGAGCCCTAAAAATCTATATGCAAAAAAAATGTGTGTAGAAATGCCAGGATTGCAAGGGGGAAATGGTTCAAAGGAGAACTTGCTCCTTCGCATTCTCTGCATTTTCCCCCTTGTATACATTCCAATGTACCTTTCCTTGTGATGCTGATGCCGCTCAAATTCCCATGTCCTGTTAGGGGAATAGTCCCATTCGACTTCCACGGCAGCAATATAGCGTGTCTTCTCATGCAAATACAAGGATGGATCCACATTCAGCCAATGGCATTGTTTCACTTCATATTTCTGTTTCATGCCTCCTCTGTAGTGATCCGTTGTCAGGCACGATACTTCAAAAATTCCTGGAGGTTGTACAGGAAACGAACACTTCAAGACAAAAATCTCTTTTTATTGCTCTTGAAATTGTATTATCTCTTTTGATCTGGAGTTTAGAGATTGAGAAACAAGCTGCTGTTTGTATAAGATTGAAATTCTTAGTGCAATATGGCTACTTGCAGAATACAGTTCAGCACAAATGTAGAAACTAGGGAAATCAAAGCTTTAGCATTAACAGCTTGCTCACTATGAACATGTTTGCTACTCTTCACACATAGCTGTACATTAGAATCCCCAAGGATCAAAATCTCTGCTATTTACAATTTCTATTTAAGCATAACATGCTAAAAGGTAAACAATTTCTAAACAGGAAACAGTATATTTCAAGCACTGAAGCCTTCAGACATCTTGTTTTTCAATCCTGCTGAACCAGAAAGGAAGAAAGAAAGAAAGAAAAAAAAAGTCTACATTTTTACTCCTTTCAAGCATTTTGTTCAAAATTGAAAATATCATAAAATAACAGCTCCACACCACTTATTTCAAAAATTACTTCAGGGTACTCATGATCAAACCTGTCTTTTATTAGCCACTGCCATCAATATGTAAGGAAGAAAAAAAAAAGATGAAATAAAAGCCTGCTCTGAATTGCTTTATGGGTACCACTCTACAGCCTTTGGCACACGAAGGAGACATGACACACTACTCCCAAAATATGGTGAGGTTCATTAGGAAAGCAGGATCCTGCCTATTTGGAGGCAGAGCTACACAAGAACACTAAAAGGATTAAGCTAAAGAACATATTCCCTGAAAGGTCTATTTTTGGCAACAGAGTGTTTGCATCCTGCAAACAAGCTGTGAATTGAAGCAAGAGAACCTTTGCCAGGCAAAGGCCAACAGCAGTTTTTAGTCCGGAGGAAGTACTGCACTGAATTTGTATAGCAACATAACTGCTCTGTCTGGGATACAGGCTGAAAAAAAAAACCCACAACCACCACCAAACAACAAACAGGACACTTACCTTCAGAATCAGGCTTCATAATAGCTGTAAGAAATGTATGTGGAAATAGATTTGCTGTGTCCTTTCTTGTTCCTTTTGTTATGAATGTGTTTTGTGAAAAGTATATCCCATGAACATCAACTTCTGACCCCAAGCCCATCAAATGCCAGGAAATGACATCGCCTTTACACATTTGGAGACCAGGTTGATTTCCATACATATAACCATTAACAGCTGCAGAAGATTTGAAGAAGTAAACCCAACTTTGATTAACACAACTTAATTCTGCAATATGAATAAGAAAACATTTAGATAAAATACTTAAAAATAAATATAACTTAAAATGTACTGTGATGCCTTACGGTGACAAAAATATTAGTATTGAAATACTTTATCATCACAGCAGCAAAAGCTAGAGAATCAATTCAAGCAAGAAAAGTTTTAAAACCTGTACTTAAACACAGTTTCAAACTGTTCTCACTTTCAGTGTCTGAAGCACAGGGACCTGACTTGACCATCTGGAACCTTCACTGCTTTACGCTGCAAAGGTTCTACAGCCACACAGAGACAATCCAAAACATTGCTAGTTCAAGTTAATAATTCTTACTCCTGTGCAAACTTCCCAAAGGCTGAGCCTCACAGGTACCACTAGAATACTTACTATTAAGTCATGTGAATAGCAGAAATGCCAGCAAGGGCAAATATAAGAAAATATACAGGCAAATGTGTTTTAAAGACCTTAAAGTATTTGCAAGGCAAAGAACTGAAGACAAAAACGTTCCTTCACATGAGACTGGGAAGAGTTTGCTATAGTATCACAATATAGTCACCTTTAAAGAAACAATGATTTTCACTGTAAGGTGTTCACAGCGCTGGTGAAGTAATCCAGCTGTGGACAAAAAAATACTCCTTTCAGCCACATCTCCTATAGGGCAGAGGACAGTTTTCCTCTTGTTACCTGGCTGCATTCATGGGCTGCAGACCTCTTTCAGCAGACATGGAGGAATGAGGTACATAGTCAACTGCTAACACTGAAGCACTGTCTAACTGCTAACATTGAACTGATAACCACACTGTCCTGAAACTGAATTGTGTTCAAATATGGGCTGTTCCAATTGAAAGGAAATTAATGTCTCTGTTACCATACAGTCTCCCAATCTCCACTATGAGCTCATAGAAATAAAAACTTACAGTAGCATTTGACCAGCAAAATGTAATAAGCAATTTTCTTACAGTGCATTCTGTTAGACTCTTGGAAGTCCTCATCATCTTTGTCAATTTTATTAGGATCTAATGTAAACATCAAAATATTATCATCCAAGTACCAGCTCAAATTCTCATCAAATACTGTGGCAAGTAGAAAAAACTCCCTGGTCACACTTCTCTGTTGAGAAGAAATAGCACAAAGAAAAATAAAATTGAGTGAAAAGATCATGCCAGGAACAACAACAACAACAACATCAACAAAAGAAAACCATTGAATGTGTATATAAATTTGAATATAATTCACAAGCTAGCGTAGATGCACACACTGAAACTTCATTTGAACACCCCTAAAGCTGTCTACCTGTTATATGTCATGGGTAGATATCTACTGCTAATGGTCTTTCTACCGGCAGGAATCACCTCCAGAAACAGATTCACACCTTGGTCTTAAAAGTCTCTACAATTTTCTAGTCATTTTCATGCTACCTGAAACTTGAAGACTGATGATTGTGATGGTGATTTCATAATACGGTGTCTGTTATACAAACCCAGGCTAATTTTGCTTTTTTTAAAGCACATTTTTTTTTATTATTATTTTTATATTTCCCTCAGTGCACAGGCTGGATGGTGATGTGCAGAGCCCAGTTCAGGAAAAGAATGCAGATTCAGTTACAATGATGTAAATGCTTCCATACTTTTCCTTTTTGACTGACCTGCTTCGCAGAAGGAAGTAGAGTTCCTTTTCTGCACACCAAAAGAGGACCCACAAGGCCTGAACTGGTGTCTCTGACTGTATCCACAGCTGAGTAATAAAGCCAGGTTAAGCAGTCTGGATCTTGGTCTGTGGGGCCCACATCTTCAGGCACGTTCCACTCATATGTAAACGTAGCACCGGGACTGACATGGGAGGCTGGAGATTCAGTATCTGTTACAGAAATTAATAGTAGGAATTAATCATAATTAAACTTGTTTATCTTTTCACCTTTAATACACTGACGTATACAACAGCTTGTTCTCTGGTGTTTGCAAGGTCCCTCTCCATAAACACACCTCTGGAGACAGTGTTGTACAATGCTCCCTCATTGCTCTTGAGGTAACTCACACCATGAGGCTGGATGCTAAATGGGCGGCTGGCGTTATTTCGGAAAGTCACCCTGATGCTCTCACCCACTTCTGCCTTGATTACAGGTCCTAGAAAAGAGCACAAAATCTAATTTTGTGTCAAGTGATGTAGCAATCACCATGAGCTCATAGAATAGTTGCCCGTGTTTCCCATTGCAAATTAACTGCCCATGAGCTTGTTTGGCCACAAGCATGGCCCAAATCTCATGGCATCCCAGCTGCAACTGAACAGTTCATCTCCCACAAGGATGCAGTGCAAAATAGGACAGTTCCTCCCTTTGGAAATAGATCTGCAGACATTAGTACCAATCTCAAACTCACCCCCACAACCTGGCAGAAGCAGCTAGCTTATAAACATGGGTAGAATTGCCTAGTCTGGCTTTGTATTTCAGGCCTGCACTTAGGAGACCATGGCATACTCCCAGAGGCAAGCTGAAGTTGACCACAGCATTGCCTTTAAGAACTTCACATACACCCTGACGTGGCTTTTGGAGGAAGCTGCAGGCATCAGCATCTGAAGGAGGAAGGGAGCACCAAGGAGGGAGGAGGTGGAAGGGCACTATTGGCCAGTCAGTAAAAGTGATACTTTTCTCTGATAAATCCTTATCATAAAATCATTCTAAACATCTTACCTAAGAGCCCAAGATGTTCTTCCTCTGGGAGCCTTTTTTTATTTTCCATGAATGTACCATCTGTATATTCCTTGTAAATGGCCTTTTTATAAGAGCCACCAATTCTTGTCTTGCTTCGTTCAAAAAATATGTAAGATTCACTGCGTGAAAGAAATTGGAATAGATGCAAAAAATTCAAGTCATTATGCTCAGCTCTATCAAGGCAGTCAGGATCTCAAACATATGATCACATGCTAAGATTGTTTTCTGAGTTTCTGGTCAGCCATGCACTTGCATGCAGTCCAATACAAGAATGTTCAGGAATTCCATTCTTCATTTTTTCATTAAGATAAAGACATTTGTTAGAAGGATATTCCACACAGACAGGGGGATCGAGAGCACCCTCAGCAAGTTTGCAGATGACACCAAGCTGAGTGGTGCAGTTGACACACTAGAGGGATCATCCAGAGGGACCTGGACAGGCTTGAGAGGTGAGCCAACCTCCTGAAGTTCAACAAGGCCAAGTGCAAGGTCCTGCATCCAGGTTGGGGAAAACCCAAGCATGAATACAGCCTGGGCAGAGAATGGCTTGACAGCAGCCCTGAGGAAAAGGATTTGGGAGTGTCAGTTGATGATGGACTCAACATGAGCAGGCAGTGTGTGCTTGCAGCCCAGAAGGCCAACCGTATCCTGGGTTGCATCAAGAGAAGCATGAGCAGCAGGTGAAGGGAGGTGATTCTGCCCTCTTCTCTGCACTCATGAGTCCCCATCTGGAGTACTGGTCCAGTTCTGGGATCCCCGATACAAGAAGGACACCAAGCTGTTGGAGTGGGTCCAGAGCAGGGCCACAAAGATGATCAGAGGTGCCCCCTAATTAAGGCACCTTTTGATAAGGATATGTAGTGGCAGAATGAGGGGAAGTCGCTTTAAATCAGAAGAGAATAGATTTAGAGTAGGTATTAGGAAGAAATTCATTACTGTGAGGGTGCTGAGACACTGGAAAAGGCTGCCCAGTAAGGTTGTGACTGCCCCCTCCCTGGAGGCATTCAAGAACTGGCTGGATGGATCTGTGGGCAACATGGTCTAGTGGGAGGTTTCCCTACCTTATAGCACAGGGTTTGGAACTAGGTGATCTTAAACATCCCTTCCAACCCAAACCATTATATGATTCTATGATTTTGCTGTGTTGCCTTTATAAAGCCAGCATGCTCAGAGACTCATCAACAATGATTTCAGATGAACATTTTATAACCATGTATACCCTTCCAAAAGTACTTCTTATTAAAAGCTGTAAGTAACAACAGTAGATAAAACCACATAGAATATGTAACATCTAAGAAAAAATTACTGAGATTTAGTCTACCTTTTAACTCTCGACAAAAAGACCTGACAATATTTTATAAGCAGTTCAAGTATGGAGCAGGTAAGTATTGTTCAAGTCATTTCAGAGGGAAAAAAAAACTAACAACAGATGAAACAACACATTCAGTGACTAGATTCAGGTCTTAAACTTATACAGAGATGGAGCAAATGGCAATGCCATAGTGTACTAAAGGTTTACTGACTGATATGAAGTTAGCATGAATCCATCAGCTAAGGTGCTGACTACAAATTCCAGTTTTGCTCTCTAATTCAGTCATCAGCTGTCTTGAAATGCCAAAGATTTTGCCTACGTATGACACTGCAATTCCTCTTCAACTCAGTGACATTACTAACATTTCAGCCAAAATTTACCTTAAGATTGCAAGAGAAAAAAATGAACTGATTTGTTCTGATATTTATCTTAGCATTAATATCTAAGCAGAGCTGAGTGCATTGAGAAATTCTGCTTAAAAGCAAAATCTGCCATAAGACTGGCCTTATTTAGCATGCTGCTATCAATTCTGAATGAAAGCGAAACTTCTTAGAGCCACTTACCTGTCAGCAATTAATTCTTGCCCTGTAAAATGGTTCAGGGCAGATGGGCCATAATTCCAGACAACTTCTTCAGCAGCAATGAAGTACTGTCTTATTTTTGTAGTCTCACTGTGATCTGTTGCGGATTTTCTACAACCTCTTACTTTGAAAAGGGCCTGCATACCACCTGGAAAAAACAATGTAAAGAAAATTAAAGTGAAGAAGCTGCAATTTATTTTTCTCCCCATGATTCCAATAGCTCCTTCTCTTCCCCAGAGAATTCCTAGAGCACTGCTAGTTAGCACTTCAGACAAAGCCAGGTACTAAAAGACAGACCAATTCTTCCTCAAAATACAATCAACAGCTCACTTGTGAAATTCTTAGGTCTCTGTACCCTATGAGACAGATCCACTAGCAAATCTCCTTGCTAGAAGTACAAACAGCACCAAAAAAAAAGTGTCCTTTTGCAGCTGTACTGGGCCAATTTGTAGGATTTACATGTTTGCCCATTAAGCACCATCTACATCAGGATACTACTTGATGTGCTAGTTATCTCAAAACTTGTATCCTGCCCAGTTGAATTTGTAGGATTAAGATGTTCCTTCTAATGTCAGAATTTTCAGATCCTGGTGCCTGATTTTGAGTTCTGTGTACAGGTCATGTAAAAGTGTGGAGTTAGCTTCTACGTATTTCATATTGTAGTGGGATTGCCTGGTCACAGCCTGAACCAGTGAATGAGCACCTGAGTGAGCGGAGGAGCCCAGGTCCACCCG
Organism: Oreortyx pictus; assembly: GCA_036925125.1. Lineage (NCBI taxonomy): Eukaryota > Metazoa > Chordata > Aves > Galliformes > Odontophoridae > Oreortyx > Oreortyx pictus. The sequence goes on along the minus strand of JAUPFR010000011.1, from coordinate 22,869,428 downwards.
ACCCCTCGCTCTCTCCCTCTCGGTGGTGCTTCCGGCGGTGCTTCCAGGAGCACAGAGACACTCACAGCCTGCGCGGGTTGCCCCCCCCCCCTCCCTGGCTCTCTTCCTTCCGGCGCGCCAGTGTTCGAACGAGAGGCGGCTGCGTTTCTTCGCCTAAACGGTCGCCGGGAGGGGTGAGTTCATCCCCCTTATCTCTGACATCTCTTTCTGTAGCGCCTCTACCTCAAATAAAAGCTCTGTCACCGCCTTCGCTTGCTTTACACATATGGTTAAAAAAAAAACCATGGGAATACACTAAGATACAAGGAAGACAAATGAAGATCATCTGATCATTAGCCAATGTTCCAGAATGCCCTTGCCCAAACACAGAACTAGCACTAACTTCTTTGTTGGCAAACAGAATGTTGTGATCAGTTACTTTCAGTAAGAGGTGAACATCAATATATTGTTTGTCTCAAATCCAAGTATACAAAAATGCAGCAATGCAAATTGATGTCAATTGATAACAATTTCCATTACCAATAAGAATGTCTTTGATTCTGTGGGTACATTCTAAAGCCTATCTAATACACTTGCAGGCACTTAATTGCTATAAGAGAAAGTTTTGTTACCTCGAGGAGAATACTGTCTGGCAAATAACCACATCAGGAGTAGCGCAAAAGAGACTCGTTAAATTGGTAGCTCAAGCTGAAAAAAAGTCTTGATGTCTGTGACTTATTCTTTACCTTCTATATGGTCATTCACTTGGCAGCTCAGCAACCATTCCCCGGGATTCTTCGGTATCATGAGAGCATCAATAAATGTAGCTGGGAAGAGGTTGATGGTGTCAACTCGATGGTGCCTTTCTATTAACGTCTGACCATGAAAGTAAGCTGAATGGATGTCAGCTTCATTACCCATGCCAAAAAGATGCCATTTTACCTTATCTTCCACACACATTGTGAGATTCGGTAGGTATCCATACATGTACCCATTGATGGCTGAAAAAAATATTATTACTGTTATCTTCACAGAGCTCAGGATCTTTACATCAAAAGTGAGTGTCATACAACCATTACTGTATTTTTCAGAATGGAGAGAATCTCAGAACAAAATAGTGGACCTTTGAAAATTCACCATGAGACACAAACTTTGTCTTCACATCTACCTGCAGCTCCTGCTGTGATTCTAGAGTGAAAAGTACTTTCTTTGTTGACACAGTGAAAGCTCCTTTTTCTGAACTACAATATTATGTAGTAAAGTTTGTGACTTAAAAACAATACTAAATTGAAAAGCTCTGTCTACAGTGCCCAGCAAATTTTACTGCCAAAAAAATACTGAAAAATATTTGGCCCCTATGAATCTTTTTTCACTACTCCAAAGGGTTTTCTTTTCTTTTTAATTTAAAAGGAGCTTAATTCTCCAAGAAAGTGTTTTGTTGTAAAAACAAGTCTTTAAAACAGACAACCCATAAAAAAAAGCAACACCTCTTCACATCAATGGCAAGTAACATTAATATAAAGTTCTCTCACAGTGCATTTTATTGCTTTCCTGAAAGTCCTCATCAGCTTTGTCAACTTTGGAAGGCTCAGAACAGTATGTCCTGATATTATCCTCTAGATACCAACTGAGATTTTCATCCATCACAGAGAACATAAGGATAAACTCAGCATCAACATATTTATCATTGTCGTTATTCATTGCACCTGAAAAAGAAAGTAGCATATTCAATGGCATCTGGCAATATTTTCTCAGTTTCAAGCATAGTATCAGTAAGACTACTGTTTACTTGACATTCTGTTGTTTATCTTGAGCATGATCATGCATATAAACTTAACAGCCATGTTGGGAAAACAAAGGTTGGTTTTAACAGATGCTATAAAATAACTTTGCTAAGAATAAATATTGTATGTGATAAGAACAAAAAACATTTGTTCAACACATTAGTGTTACACTTTTGCATTTCTAGCATGAAACATTTTACTCATCTGCCTAGCACACAAAATCAAATTAAATCCCATCCTAATATTAGAAGGCAGCTAATCAACAAGACAAAATCTGCTATCTCAAAACGAACTGTAGTCTCCTCTTCCAGCAAATTATTTCATTTATGCTTATCAATTGCCTATATCGATCACCTTGCATATGCATTAGCTGATTCATGTTTTACCTTTCTTGCAAATTATTAAAGGTCCAACAAGCCCTGAGGCAACATCTCTTGGAGCATCTATGTGAGAGTGGTAAACCCTGGTTATGCAGTCTGCATCTCCCTTAGCTGGACCTTGATCTTCTGTCACATCCCATGTGTAAGTGTACTGGCCTCCAGGCTTCACACAATCATCTCTTTTTTCAAAATCTTTGGTATTGTCTGGATAAAAAGCACCTGAGGAACGGCACACAGCCAACATTAACATGACACATTTCACAGTACAGTGTTAGAATAGTGCTTCAAAGCTGACTAAGCAATAACACGGCTTGAATACCAGAATAGAGGTAAAATAAATATTTTAAATCAGATGAATAGACCTTTTCCTTCTGTTTAAGAGTTTCTTTACTTGACTTTCAGTTCTGTGGGTGTGCTTTGACAAATAACTTCAAACTGCATCCTTTATTTATTATGAGGGCACAATGTACTTCTACTAAAGAGACAACGGCTCAAATATTTGTAAAACATTTGTTAAATATTGATCTTGGAATCTATTCAGAAACATTGCATCTGGCTCAATGGAACACAGGCATTGCTGAAATAACAGCAACAGTGGTAAAACTGTAAACATCGTTCCGTATGTTACTATATAAACATGCTGTTCTGCTCCTGTAGCATGTCAATATCAAGTTACATACTAGATGTAATGAAAACCTTTTAAAAATATTAGATGTTGAAATATATTTCGTAATTTTTTTCCTACTGAAAAATTTACTTTTGACAGTAACTACTCCACAGTTCACACAGTTTTTAAGGCCTGTTAATAAAACTACCAGTGGCTATATTCTGGTGCAGTCTTGCTTGCACATAATAGAATGGAAAACTACTCAGTGAGGTACATCTGACAGAGAGTGAATTGTCAGGCTACAGCACAGGGTCAGATGTCATCACACTACATCTAGTAGTTTTCAAGGAGAAAACTAGAATCATAGTATTTCCTCAGGAGGGACATGCTGCTCTTTCTGACAGATGACACTTGTATTCATGGACTGCTGTATACACAGAGGATAATACAAAAACACGCTATAGATGTTAGAACTGTCCAGAAGAGAAGGTGACTTTTCCACATCGCAATAAGCAAGGAATCCACTGATTTCAGGGAAACTGCAGCAGTGTTTCACAGACTGAAAATCCCCCACTATTGCCAAGTCTTCACTAATCCAAGTAGCATTGACACAATACATCTGAAAGTGTGGCAGCTTTCTATCTCATAACTTTATTTACTAAGCTGGAGTCATTTCACTTATTTAGGTAACTTGTGTATCTTACATCTCATGTATGCAAACAGCATTAAGAATTTTGAATTAAAACTCAACAGTATTTTCTTTACAGCATCATTTTTTCCTTCAGACATCCCTATATTTACAGGTGAAATGTTGATTTTAAATTGCCTTTTTTATGAATCCCACTTTTGGCTCTGTATTTCACTCTTGAAAAAATAGCAAAAGTTTTTATCTGATCCTATTTTGAGTGCATCTTGTTTTAGAACACAATTTGCTTAGGCAGTTATATCTTTGATGACAGAATTTATCGAAAGTTTTGACATAGAATGAACTCAAATTTACCTTCATTTTCCTTTGTATATCTTACACCATGTGGATGCAGCGTGTAGTTTCTGGAAGCAAAATTTTTCAAGTGAATAACAATGGAATCGCCAACTTCTCCCTTAATGATAGGGCCTAAAAAACCCAGCCAGGAAGGTTTCTCAACTATCACATCATATAAATTATTGGTGTACTGAGTGTAGACAGCCTTCTTATAAATGCCTCCTATCCTTTGTGGTCCTCTTTTAAGGAAGACTTCTGCTTGCCTGTAAAGAAAATATGCAAACACATCTATAATGTCAGATATTCACTTCATTTTTGAATAGCATCAATTAGCAGAGTCTCAAACAAATACCAGGCCTCTGTAGCACTGTGAACAATCTGTCTTCAGAAGCAAATAGTAGAGACACCCAGACAGGGACTAAATGTTACATACACACCAACTAGGAAATTTTTCTACCTATTTTGTAGACTGAAGGTAAGGGTATTTATAATTTTTCACTGCTTTTAAGTTAAACAGTAGGTCTTCTTGATCAACGTTTTTCTATATGCAGGCTTCAATTTCTGTATAATTTTCCATAGCCAGTTAAAACCAACAAGTATCATGTTATGCTGCCTGCACAGTTCTTCGCAATGAGGACAAGACTCTTCTCATGTCTTACATATTTGTTCGTTGTCCTCATTTAGTACAGTTCTACTTCATTTTAAAGGCTCTGAAAAAAACAGAAAGGAGGCCTTTTTTTTTCTATCCAGTACTTTCTTTGATGCCTTTGATATCTGAGTTTTCTTTATTTATTCTTTATGTCTTCAGGATATTCCCTTCTTCCTCACCACACTTATCTTCAATTTCTCTTTCTCACACCACACAGAGCCTTCCTTGCAAGAAACATCCCAGCTGCTGCACCTCCACATGAAAATCACCACTGCTAACAATGAACATCTAAAAAGGAAAATTGTGCCCAGTAGGAAAATTTTAATGTGTTAAATTTCTGAGTTTAAAAACATAAAAGCAGAATCCTTCCCTTCATCACAGGGACTTGGCTAATTCAGAATAACACTGGACATTTACATGATCATTTCCTTACCTCTAGTTAATGAAGTCACAAAAAGAAAATAACATTGCACAACATTTTTAATCAGCAGAGAGTTGCAATTTAGTTCTTGAGCAAGTTGGGAAAAAGTCAAAATTCCCTTATATGTCTGCCACCAAATCCACTGACACCAACACAATTCATTTCACTGACTTCTCCAGGTCCTGCTCTGGTCCTAGCATCTAGAGCAGGCAATGCTACAAAATAAAACTCAATCAATATAAATGACATTACTTACTCTTCTTCTGCAAAATGCTGTCCAGATATGATATTAATATTGCCAGGTGCATAGTTCCATGCTGTCTCTATAATCCCGATGTAGTACTCCCTGGTCACCGCCCCAGTTTGGTTACAGCAAAAGAGCAGCACAACATTTAGGAAGTACAGCTTCATTTTGCATTCGCAAACCTTGTGGAAAACATGAAATAAAGACACATAATGGGTACATGCAATTTCCCTTTATATGGTCTTTCTTTCCCACCCCCACCTTTCTTACCCTCCTGGTTTGCTTTGGCGAATATAATAAAACATTGCACAACGTCTCTGTGTGTGAAGAGTAAACAAAAGATTCTGGTAAACTTGTTAGTTCTCGTAATCTTCAAAGGAATTTTCTCAATTTCTGCCAACTACTAGAATGCCAATTACAACTTAGGCTGTTACCAGATTCTAAATCTTGTAGCTTAATTGAAGAAAATAAGTTTACTTACATTCTTCATTGTCTTTATCACTGTTTCTGTAGCCTGGATACTATTGAGAAAATCATTCCTATGAAGTCTGGCTGAAGATCACAATGTTTTAAGCACACTCTGAAAAGCTATAAACGACATCAGTTGCTCCTATTGTGTCTGTTTCTTCTGACACAACTGACAACTAGTAAGGCCCTGTACGTGCAGACTTTTGCTGCATACTTACCTTCTGCTTTCGGAATCTACAGATCTCTTCTGCTTCCCCTTTGCATAGAAATCACTACACTGGCAAGACAGTGATGGATGGAGTATACTGCTATCAGAACAGCATTTAGACACCAATGCATACTTGGATAAGCTCTGCTAAACCACCACAGTTCCCATGTAAATGTAACTTCTGCAAAAAGTATGGAAAATATAGGCAAAGAAGAAATGTATTTGTCTTCAAGTATTGAGGCCAAGGCAGGGGAATGGTTGCATTCCATTTCTAATCAAACTCAGTACTACTCAAATGGAAAAAAGGCTCAGAAATTCCAGAGAATTAACTTCTTGTTCTATCCTCCTCCAGGCCTCCCACCAGACAAGATAAGCCACATTCCCCAATGACTAAAACCATAATAGATGTATGAAGCCCAGGATTATCTTAACAGTTACTGTTATCTAAAGTTACTATTCATTCCTGAAGGTTATACTTCTGTTTTACTCAAATTCCACAAATATTTTGTCTTGACCTGTTTCACTGAGAAACAACAACACAATTGGACCTGAAACGCAGGACTTTCAAGAAGCACCTAAACAGAATGTGAATTTTGTCAAGCACATATCCATGTTGTCATGGTTCATCTGAAGCTGTAGGCATAGCAGGCCAACCGAAAACTTCCACATTTTAAACACTTTGAAAAAAATTATCCACAGACACTCTTTTGCACTCTGAGCACTGATCACACATTGAAAAGCGTAAAAAGTGACACTTCTCACTATACAACAGCTTCTTTGAAGCTATTTTCATAATGCTTAGAAAAATTATGATTATTTTGGATGGAGGACTAAAATTCAGACTGTAACTGAAGTGCAGGTTTCCTTCAACAGAAATCTAAACTTTGCATTCCTAACTAAGCTATACAGACAAATTACTAATAGTAACCACAGTCCATACAAAAAACATTAATCATTGTCACAGTATCACGTTTTGGAACCTTCTAAACAGTTGCATTAGATGGAAAATTCTGCTTCTGTCTAAAAGACTGTAACCAAAGCCAAGTTCTGAAACGTGACTGGATCTATCATGACATTCTGCAGTTCCCCAGCTTGGCATCATGTGCTCAGAACAACTTCCACACAGATTTTTAATTTTCCTTTTACACAGCTGACAGTCAGTGATCAGTGGAAAGGTCAGTTTGTTAAAGCTGCATATGCCTCTCCGTAAACTAAGTGAGGTATTAAAATAAAAAAATAAAAAAAAATCTACCCTCATCTTATACTACTGAAATTCAAACTCATTCCCCAATTCACAGCATCATGTGTGCATCGTATGTGCATACATAGGTGAGCTATTTGGTTTAAGCATGTTCAAATGACACTGGACTGAGAAGAAGAAAATGCACACACCAGTATCCCAGAGACCATCTTATTTATTTAAGAGTAAAAATATAAGCATTTCTTTGCCTTAGGGCTTTGATGCTCTTCAATTGTTCTGCCTGCATTTGAGAACTGCAAAGAACTGCTGACAGTCTTACCTCTAGGTTTCAGCAGTAACTCCTCACTGACAGATGGTTATGAACTTCAAGCCACAGCTTTCTTCCAGGAGTACCACGGTGTATTTTATGTGTAGATTTGAGCAGGGAGCACATGCATTCCAGGTTCAGGAAACTTTCAAAAAAGTTTTTCTTGTCTGCCAGCATGGTGTGAGCTTTTCTGGGCTCCACAGGTCAAATTTTCCTTCTGTGGTTGGGGTGAAGCCTGTATTCTGCAGCTGGAGAGCCAGTCACATCTGAGACATCACCATCAGAGCAGTCAGATACATCTGGATTTCAAGTCAGTTAATATTCCTCATAGGAACCTTCCTGTGCTGTTGTTTTGGGTTTGTTTTGCTTCTGGGCACCAGTTATTAGAGATAGTATATTTAGGATTGAATGGAGTCTTTGATTGATTAGATCAAATTTAACTCTGCCTTACCTTTAGAAAACTTGTATCAAAACCCCACTTTTAGCCTTTAGTACTAACACCTTCAAATTCAAATGAATAAATCGACCACTTAAAAGTTCAGCAGTCACAGTCTAGTTCTGTCCAGGGCAACAAAGATGCCCATATTTGGATTATGGATAAACAGGGTTGCAGAATTGATACACTCAACAAGAACTACATTATGCATCTCTTCTTTTTATTTAAAATAAGAGACGTGAGCCTACAGTAGAGCAGAAATGTAGATTCATGGGGCACTATAACAATAAAAACATGAAATAATGACAGCTGAGCCTTGTCAGTGGTTAGGCTGTCACCACTAACAATATTACTATGGAAAATGCTTTGAAACCTTTGTGTCTTCTGTCAGCTACATTCAAGATTTCTCATTATAAGCGACAGGTGTTACTGGAAAACAGAGAGGATAGTTACAACAGTGAGAAAAAAGGATAAGTGTTTTCAGCAGCAACTTTTAGATATGACATTGCTCTTATCCAGCACAGTAAAATCTACCTCTAAATATAGAGGTAAAACAGTAAAAATCTACCTCTGAAATAGACCCTGTATGTCTAAAAATAGCTTGTATTTTCCCCATGACTGATCTGAAATCCAAGTATAACACTCTGTTTGATTTTCTGGTTGAAACAGGGCTCTTCACCTTAGCAATATTTTGCAATTTTAGGGGTTTTCTACTCTGAATGTATGCTCCTCACGTACTAGTTTTTATCCAAACCAAAACCTCTTTTCAGACTTTTTCTAAACAAGCAACTCCCATTGTTTATCAGGCATAAAATCAACAAGATACTCCAAGATTCTGGGAAGAAGTAACAGCTGGTTGTTAAGTTTGTGGGGTTTTTTTTGTCATCTCTCCTCAAACAATATTCATAAATCTGTAAGACTGTGGGATTACCATTTAAGCAGTTATGTGATACGACGCATATCTATCCCTAGGGAAAAAACAAGTGTGCTGTTGCAGAATCCCCATTTTGCCATCATGCCTTTTTAGCACATATCTCTGAACATCCATGCCAGCTTGAGTTGTCATCCAAAAGAGCAGATACATTCACAAACATCAGTAATTTTTTATTACTTCTTTCAACTTAATAGAAACTAAACAATTAAAATATATTATTCAAATCCCAGAGAAAGAAACCAGCTTTTCAAAATATCTGTCAGACGATTATAAATGAAAAAAAATCAAAACTCTCTTGAAACAGAATTAAATTTCTGAATTTCTGATTTTTATTTGCAATAGTGTTAGCCTTCTGCTGCAGCAAGGTCAGGATATTTACAGAGTACTAGTAAGACAGCACTTGGGGTTCACAGGGTTTCCTCATATATTTCTTAAATTCTCATAACACTTGATTAAAAAAAAAAAAAAGGCCTGCCTCGAGTGAAAAAGAAGAAACTCAGCAACCTACTAAGGCAGACTAACTAGGACTTCAGAAATGCATATCTCATCTTCAGTCAGGCATAGATGCCTCACCTCAGTAAAGACTTGCTAGACTTTTTTTCAGAAATTGCTTTGTACAGTTGATATGCTTCTAGGACAGAAAACTTGGATGGTCTACTGTCTGTCGTGACCATCATGGTCTGTCTGTAACTAAAATTCTGTCATGTAGAAACCATGGCTTCATCCAGCACACTAATTCTCAAGAAAGCATTTCTCCTGACACACTAGACTTTGAGTCAGGCTCTTTCAGAACAACAAATACTCTAATTTTCTAAACAAAGAAAGGGTTTAAACAGCGGTTTATTCCAAAAAGATGGTTTTACTACAAAAGGAGTTCCACAGTATTCAAACCTCCCTACTGTCAGAACAAGCTTGAGAGTGAAAAAAAAGAAGTCACTGCCAGAGACAACTAGACAGCTAAGAAAACAGCTTTTCTTTACGAAAACACAGTGGTTCAGCATTTTGCCATTTTCAGAGAATCCCAGCCTGCAAACAAAAAGGAAGGAAGTATAAGGCCTGCCTTTTTTTGTTTGTTTGTTTGTTTTTAGCTCAAACTAACATTTAAGATGTTTGATTTAAACATCCATCTCCAAATCTAAACTCAGTGTGCATTCAACTGAATGCTAGAAGAAAGCTTTTGCTGACATGGGAATAAAATGCCACATTTTCTCTTTAATCATGGCCTTAAAGGTTAGAGTGAGCAGCCAGCCATCTCTGGATACCTGTAGGCTGCAGATTTACTATCAGCACATACCTTCTGGCAATAAATGTGCAGTATCAAAGAGAATGCATAAACCAAGAGGGAACATCTTACACAGATAGAAACTGCTGAAGCTAAAGTGACCTTTAAGATGCTGAAGAAATAACCTCATGTCTTTTGTTACCTGAATAAAAACAGAATAGGTCCCACACAGCGCACGTTTCAGCTCAACAGCCACTTTAAGAAAACAGATGACCAACTGCAGTCCACTAAGAGCCATCAGAATAGAGAGTAAAATGATGGTCCATTCCACTACATTAGCAGGTTCAGCACACTGAGACCAAGCAGAGTAATCTGTGAGGTACCTATTAGAGAGTAAGCAATGTGAGGCAAATTAAATGTTATTTTTACAATTAAATCCAAATACATATTATTTTACTATATAGAAAACCCATACTAGGCCTTATATGCTTAAAGTTTAGGAGCCAGTCTGGTCTTCTGTTACAGTAGAGTAAGTCCTAGATAAGTTTGCCAAACTCAGCTGAATAAAGAGTTGTGTTCCTCATCTGCTTCATTAACTTCCCAGTAAGACACCCAAATGTTAGAGAGACATTGCCTTTTTTTCTTCTTTTCTCTTTTTTCCAAATGGTATAAGCCAAGTCTAAAGGGACTTCCTTCCCTGATTTAATTTCAGCTTTTGATCATGTCTATCTAGATGACACAACTACTGTGCAGAGTGAAGGGACACCCAAATGTCATCATTCTGACCAGTGCATGCAGCCTTGATGGCAACTGAGGTGTGTCACCATGTGCAACATCCAGAGCCACATTTTGCTTCCTTGAGAAATGGCACGTGCCAGCTGTGCCCTTTTAACTGGGACATGCTATAGCCAGGAGGTTCATTGCAAGAAGCTTAGTTCAAACCACTTGCTCAGTGATGGTTGTTTATTTCCCAAACATTCATAATTTTGAGTGCATTGTTCAGCACCTGGTCCTTTAAGTTAAAATCAAGCTCCCACATGTATTACCATGGGATAGTAATGCTGGGAATACATAACAAAGACTGCAGGATTCACTTCATGGTGTTGAAATAGAGCTGACTGAAATTAGAGATGGCTAGACCTGTATTACAGGAACTACTCCTGTTTAATGCTGAGGAAGTGCGCCTATGATTCACTCACAAATTTAATCCTTGGTGCATTCATATGCATCTGGAAGAGCATGGCATCACATGCCTTGAAAAAGTCACGTCTTTCCAAAGGGAGATTGTAAAATCTTGTGGAAGCACCTCTACTTTACTGACCTTGAAATATTTCAAGCTTCTGGAGTCTGACACACCAAAAACACTTTGCTCAGGTGTTCTACAAGACAGGGTAGCTGTATGCATAACCTTCCAAAGATCAAACTGCAGATCTGATTGAGTTTAGGTATTAAAAGGGAAACTGACAGAGTTATTAAATATAAAAATGCCATTCCATAATCTTTGAGCTAAGAACTTAAGGAATTTTAGAGAACACTGTGGAAGTAATACATCTACACTGAATCTAATCTTTTTTTTTCTGTACTACACATGGTTGTGATCACCACCAGATAAAGCTATAGACCTCTACGCCTGATCAGCAGAAACATTCTTACATTTAGGCATTTGTCATTAGGAGACAAATACCTTTCTTTGAAGATTCTGTTGCTCATTGAACAACTTGAAAAACTCTTATAGTACAGGTTTTGTGTTCAAGAGACTGTGCCATTTTGTGCAACGTTCTGAGAGAATTTGTCTACTGCTTTGACGGTTTATACTACCAATTAAAACTGATGTTTCTTACCCTCCAACAGTATCTTTGAAGATGTAATCCCATCCACTTGATGAATTGCAGAAGGGGCCTTGGATCAACCCCAAGGTAAAAATGATACAACTGTATCCAGAGAAAGAAACTCCAAGCATGGCTAGAACAATTGAAATAAAGCTCTGAAGAGAAAAAAATATTACTGTATGAGGGCAGTCTCCATATCACATGCAGTCATTCTCCCTGCCAACATACTTTCTTGGGATAAATTTCACATGTGGTTGTCCCAGTCTTCACTACTGAGAGAAAAATTCTAGGCAACGATCAGTAAGCATATACATACAGAATAAAGATTAGGACAGAGTATAAGGCAATGTCATAACTATCAGTTAAATACTGATCTTTTTTTAAACTAGCATTCCTACAAAACAGTATCCCAGGATGCAAGAGGAATACAAGCACCTATTAAACATGTCTGCATCCCAGATATTGCATATTGAGTTGGTACTGGAAAAAAAAAGAAAAACAACCTTATAAATAACACAAACAAGAAGATGAAGCTATTTAGTTGGGGGAATCTGTTAAAACACTCCAGCCTTCCTATTTTATCATATTTTATTTTACAGATTTTTTTTCTCTCCTGAATATGCATCAACAGGAAAGAGCTGCCCTTTCTGTGACCTCTCAACCTGACTCTGAATTGTTCTCTGTGAAAAGCAGCAGAACCAGAGCAGAGGAGAAGGATGTACTAGAAACACAGGAGCAGGAAGCCATGGGGAACAAACGTCAGAGACAAACAAAATTAAAAGATAGACTCACTCTGTAGGTTTTGTTACAGCTCTCAGTCTGGCAGCACTGATAGAATGCATTACACTCCAATGCTATGAGAATTACTGCCAACAGAAGAATCTGCAAGGGAACACAGTGAGTGAAACAACTGCAGCTGTGGTGAGCCAAATTCTCTTCCACTTCTGCAAGGTGGGGTCTGCATCTGTTGTACCCTGTTTAGATTTTAAAGCTGTTTTAAAGCATCATGGAACAGAACTGTGTTTACTAGGTTGAAGAATAACGTCTCCCATCCCAATGACATGTTACAGGCATGGACACAGTTGTATCAGTGAAATAGAAAAGATAAAGCTAAACTCATAAGAATCAATATCAATGAAACAAAGGATAGTTTATTGGTATGACCACATCAATTCAAGAAACCATCTTCCTTACCAACACACATGCTAAAAAGAAGTCAGTAGTGTGATGAACTTCCATTTGCTTACTGGATTATTTAAAGCTGATACTAGAATTTCAGTAAATAAGATTTGGACTCCAGAATCACAAGGTGCCACTCAGAAAGACACTCCTTTGAATGAGGAAATATGAGACAACAGCATTTCTGAAACAGCTTGGAAAAATGAAAAAGGCCCTGGATTTGTCACTTGAAAGGGCTGCCAGTAAAAAACTGCAAGAAGAAAGAGCTAAAAGCTAACTCAGAAATACAATGGTTATTATCAGCCCTAACAGCATTTTACGTAACCCACTGTTTGGAAATATATAAAATATGAGCCACGTGAAGCTTTGCTGGCATTTACACTTTCACTGTTGGGATGAGCTCTGGCAAAACATGCTGACTAAAGTCCCACACTGATCTCTCACAGCCAAGAGGAGATGTGCTTCAGTACCAACCACTTCTGAAGCAGCTCGAACCCCTTCATATGCTGCCAATATCTCTTTTTCAGTTGGAATATAGTGGGCCCTGGATCCTCTGTATCCTCAGTTCCAAAACCCTAGGAGTCAACCTGAGTCTCCCCTGGAGCTTTCTGTCAGAGGCTCCAAGTGGGACCACTCTCCCCTGCTGCAGTGTAGAGCATATTCTTTACATCTTGTCCTGTCCAGACTGGCCCAAAGGCTACAGCATTATCTCCTGTTTTATTTGTTCGAAGGCATGCTGTTGATCAGGGACCCATATGAAATCATTTCTGTTCCAATACATTTAATTAATGTATTGCAGGTGCTCGAGAGCTTCCCCCTGCTCCAATGCAGTATGAATCAGTCCATGACGAACAGTAGAACTGTGTTTCTGCACCTAGGGAAACAGATTCCAGGTATACTTGATGCCCCTCCATGCAAACTGCTTTCACTTGCTGCCCTGTTTGTAACAGGAAAATATACATGCTAGTAATAAATTGTTAAAGATCCAGAGGCTAAAAATATTTCAAAGCATGAATGCAGATTTTGCAATTAAGTTTTTTGCTATATTTTCCAACTATGTTTTTCCATTAAAATTCCTTGCATGATATACTTTTCCCTGTGCTTGAAAAAATTAGGTTTTCTTCTGTTTTATCAAGAATACGCAATTACAAAAATAAAATATCTCCCCAGGTTCAGCAACTTCATAAAAACACCTTACTCATGCACGTTTGTCCTTTTCAAATACTGATTTTGTGTGCACACTTTTATTACTTTACTACTTTATTTTCCTGAGGCTACAGTTCTTTATGAACCTGGTGGACAGCATGAGCAGTAGGCAATGCCATTTTATTACTGCAGATAAGTATATTACAAATATAACTGAGAAAATCCAGCTACACCAGTCACAGTGAGAAAATTCTCTGTATTTAGCCTAATGACAGTGACACTGTGAACTGTATCCACTCCTCTGTATGCACAGCTTAAAAACATCTGGACAGTTATGATAGGCTTTTATAGATCTTTGCTTTGCCTTGCTAAAGAGCTTTAATTCTAAGTCCACAAAGGAATAAATCAAAATAGTGCATGACTCGATTAACACAAGTGTAAATTACACATAAACAAAAAGCCAACAGGAAAAATAAATCAACCTTACAAAATCTCATGCACAAAATAAAGCAGCGTACACAGCACTTAATTCACATATTCTCAATTTTTTCAGATAAATTAAGATTTCTGCCCATAGTGTTTCAAGAAACACATACTTCCTTTAAAACTGTAATTATCTCACTGCTCGCTAACTGATGATTATTTGCAGTAGAATTTCAAGTCATTAAAAATCCATAAAATCAGCACTTACCATCACACCCGAGAAACAGATGCCTTCAAAATACCACACGTAGTTGGGATGCTGGTAACTGGCAACGTAAGAAGCATTCCCATTAGGGAAGTATAAAAGAACGTTAACAACAATACTCCAAAGCGCAAGAGGGACAAGCAGACAGCTCAAACAGCTTCCACATGCTTCTAAAGCCATCCCTCAAGAATATTAGAAGTTTTGCTCTTCTAAGTTAACAAAAGAATTACAAGGTTTTAAATACGAAAAGTGTTCTGGCCTCCTCTGATTCAGTCACTTCATATTCAGAAGGACCTGGTGACCGGGCTATGACTCCACTGCTACAGAGTTGCTTAACGGTTGGCAGAACAATAGACAAATTCTGCTGTCTAAACTATTCGTCCCTTCTGAGCATATGTCTTTAAGTAGCAGTTTCCCTTCTCAAAGATCCTCCTTAACGATTTTCCTAATGAAATATGTCTGCAAGTTAAACGCAGGAAGGAACATAAAAAATCTCATTTCCTAGTGACTGCTTAGAAATACACTCCTGCTGATAAAATGGATTCCTGTGCAGCTGTTCTGTGGCGTGAGGCAGATTGTTCATCATCACTGTAGCAACAATTTTTCCAGCCTTACATGGAGTAGGGGGCCACACTGCCCCAAAGTTCATGGAATTAACACTGAAACTTGGCAGATACTGGCCTAAGAGCAATAGCTATTACTATTAGAAAATTGTATCAACACAACCTAAAGGAAACAGAGGTCCCTTCAAATTTGGACTGTGCATAATAGCTCCAGTGGAGCCCAGCACTGGCTGCTAATGCGAGGCAACCCTTCAGAAATACCAGCCTGAGTCTTGGGCATATCACAAGGGGCACAGAAACCCAAACAACATCAGCTATAAACTGCCAAGCAGATATCATCACATATTATGATGTTCAACCGAATGATGAAACTGAACTGTTGATGAGATAAATACTGCTATTTTTCATGTTGTTTTATTCTGTACTTACACCTGAGAATGTATGGCTACAAATCTGACCTTACATAACAAAAGCTCTGGCTGCTTTTTGAAATGCATTTGTGGCTTTGGACTGTGAAAAACAGGAGCCAGGCACTTCCTTCATTTTCATTTGTCATCATTCTGATAGCCCTACGCAGCTAAGTGTCCATTCCAGTACAACAGAACCAGAGCTGTTTGAATGACAAAGCATAACGCATACCTTCCTTCCTTGCCCTGGCAAGTCATCAAAAAACTAATTAAAGATCCAGCTCAAAGTTTACTTAATGGTAAGTTCAACATCAGAGAAAGAATTGGGGATCTTTTAGGATCAATTATGCCATTACATATATTCCTTCTGTTTTCTCACAAGCTGTTTTAGGCTGTGCATGTGTTACACTTCTCTCGCTCTCTCTGAAGTTATTTAAGTTACATGTTCTAACTAATTCCTTCCCACTGATTCAAATGAAGTTTCCCAAGGAAATGGGCATAGTGGTACCCATACAACTGCACCTTTTTTTTTCCACTACCTGCTGTGAATCTCTCTTTCCCCCACTTTTCCCACTTTCAAGACCCCAGATGTTATTCTGAAGTTCTTCCCATGTTTCCTCTTTTTATTCTCTGATCAACATGGGCATGTTTTCAGGCCTCCCTCTAACTGGAACCAGTGACAAACCCTCCCTGGCAGACTCACAGATGTGGCATTAGTACTGTGCCTTACTGGTAATGGAAAATAGCTGAATTAAAAGTAGTCACATCAGAACCCAGAACTGATTTTTATTACAAGTTATTATTAGTTCATCTAATAGGTCAAAATCTTTCCCCCCATTTTTTTCCCCTAAAAAAAAAAAGGCTAAATTGCTACTGAGTGGGCAACTTCCCATAATAATCTGATCTGTTTAGAAGAAACTCACTTAGAAAATGGTACCTGAAATAGCATCCATTCTGCAGTTGTACTAACACATGGCATGAATTACTTTATATTTAAACTGAGCTCTGTGAACATCATATCAAGGAGTGTTTTGCTACTGACATGCTCTACTGCTAGAACAGGACACCACCATTTTACACCAAGTATTAAGCAAGATTGGCAATTAGTTTCTCAAATATCTTATTAAGTGTTGCAAGAGCTGATTTCCTGTTGCTGTCAATATCCATGAGTCCACACAGAGCTCATTACTGAAAACCCTCTGTTTACTTTGGATGAAGGACTCTTCTGCTAACTGAAAGGAATATAACCCAAAACGACTGTTTTTCTATAACATAACTAACAAAACTCCCCAAACTCTGCCTTAGCCATTAAGCACTGAAGGAGTTCAAGAAGTTTATTTTAACAGCAACATGAACACTGAGTGGTGACATCAGTGGTGTTACACAGACCTGAGGTTTTACTTCTAAACTCTCCCCTAATCATTCTGTTCATTGTCATGTTTAACCTTGTTTCAGCTCTCTAATTAGTAATGTCAGAAAGACAAGCAATAATTATGCGAGTATATAAGTAAAAAATCTTTACTGGGAATTACACCACAGTCCATCAAATTATTTTTTTCCTTTTCCTCCTACCCTTCATTTCACACCCAGTTTAAACTTGCAGATCCTCTTTCAAAGTGCTTTTTCATATATAGACATCAGGGAGTCATTCCCAGAGAGGTGGTGGAGTCTCCATCCCTAGCAGTGTTCAAGAGGCGCCAGGATGAGGAGCTACAAGATACGGTTTAGTGCTTGTGGCAGCAATGGTGATGGAAGGACTGTTGGACTGGATGATCTTGTAGGTCGTTTCCAACCTTGTGATTCTATGATCCTATGATAACTGCACAGCAATAAGGAATTGAATGTGTATGCATAAATGCACATCTTCTTTCCCATGACAAAGCAAGACAGGAATAAATACAGCATGCAGAAGCTATACTAGAGTGCCCTCAACTAATTCTGCATACTTCATGTATAAATGAATGATACTGCAAGAACTACTTATGCTGAGTTTCTAAACACAAACTCCTCCTATTGAGGAGGGGTTTTTTGCTGCTATGGACTTGTGTATGCAATTTCCCATTTTCATTTAATTTTCTTAACAGAAATATTTCTGTATGTGATTGAGTTGGATGGGAAGAGAGACTGAGAAAAACTTCAAGTTTCTGGCTACTTTTAAAGACCACACTCCTAGTTAAAAGTAGTATTAAATAGGCACTGACACCTGTGGGAAATTCTTTTTCCCACAGACAGAAATTAACTTTTCCATTTTCAAAGATGACATTATCCACTAGATTGCAAAGTAGAGAAGTAATAGTAATCAGTCTCATTTTTTTTGAAACCAATGCCATGTCATGTTTTGTTTTTTCACTTGAAAAATGCCACTGCTTAGTAGCATACTGACCTTGCCAGTAATGCTGCTGGCAGCACATTATTCATATTTACTTTACTGTGGGGTAAAACATTTGCTCCACTATGCAGCAAGATAAAATTCAGAGTCTTGCACAGGATCTTTGGATACTGCCTCCAGGTTGCTGATTTGTGAAGCCTAATATTTCAGATTAGCCTATCAATGCTGATCAACATTTGAACTATACTGCCATGTCTGGGGGCCTGCTAATTAAGGCTAGAAAGAAGAACCCAGGCCCCTGATTTTTGTTCCAAGACTGGGTAGTCAGGAGGTAAGCATTCCTTGGGAGTAAAGGAGTTCGAAGACTAAAGCATCTCTTAGTCTGACAGTATCTGCTGAATGGAAAAAGTAGGCTATAACTTCTCAGAATCACAGGGGTTGGCAGGGACTTGAAGTAAAGAAGTTTCTCCTCAGTTTTGTATCTATGATCTATGCCACCATTATCTTTTCCAAGAAAACAGCTTCAGCATGAGCCAAAGCACTGACAGCTGCTGGTAATTTTAATACAAACCTTAATTTGAAACAGGAGAAGCTAAGAAAAAAAAAAATCCACACTTAAATATCCTGATACTTTTCCAGGTTTTTCTTTAAAAGCGTAAGTTTATTGTTGCCCTTGGTCATCCATACTTTACTGCTGCTTTATTTGTTGTTCCAGTTGAGAATTCATTTATTTCCAGGGCAGATATGGTTCAGTTTGTATTCATTTCAACATCAGAATGAAAAATGCAACTTTACTGGGAAAGCAGCAGGAAGTAACGAGCTGTTGTGTGACTACAAAAAAAAGTTTATTGACCCCTGTTGTCTATACTCTTATGAAACAGACCAGAATAGCTCATTTTGCCTTTAGATGCAGGCAGGTCGGTGGAAATCACACATACGAATTCAACAATATAGGCTGGCCCTAAGTTAGTTAAATTGATGGTGACCACACAGTCTGACAACAAACTGTGCATTTTAGTATACATACAATATTAAAAAAACAAACAAAAAAAACAGGATACTCAATGCACCATGCATGTGCACCAACTTCAACCCATTTTCTGATGTTCTAGCAAGAAAGTGTCTGTAAGGGAAACAAAAAGAAACAAACACATTAAGTGGAAGAACTCTAATATTGTATATAACTGTAAAAGCTAAAATCAACCCAATCAGATCCAGACAGCCACTGCACAGCCTTGTAAACTCCAGAAACAGCGTGGAATATAGGAAGCAGAAGACAGTAATGCTTTCAAAGAGACAGGACATTTAACCACATCAAAAAATGCTCTTGGCTATAACATGTACATGTTACAACGCTACATCTATGAGAGTGTAATGCTATAGTGTGATGGAACGCACAGCAATAATAGTGGGGTAGTGAAATCGTAGGCTGCAGCAAGTGTGGATAAGCTCAAATGCAGCAGCCATGGACACAGAAACAAAGGAAAAAAAATCTGCTTACCCTTGGAAGGGCTCAGGTAGGCAGGGATCTCCAGCAAGACACCCTTATTTCCACTGCCAACCCTTAAGAGGCCTGGGCAGGGGTGGGTTCCTTGTTCCAGCCCTTTGCATGTACCTGAGCTCCCCTGGGCTGGTCCTGCCTTCCCACCAGGTGCTCAACCACTGCTTCAGGCTGTGACTCAGCATTTCTGCTACAGACTGATTTTAACTAAAGTTCTCAAAGTGTCTAACAAGACACTAAAGAAACTTGGAGGAAATTCCTCATTCATAAAACTGAGAACATACAAAAGCAAACCTTCAAAAAGTCCTTCAGATCTGTCTGCAAGCTTTACTATGTACGTGCAGTTTAATTCCTCCTCTTATCCTACATTTACTAAGCAAGGTTTTTGCTGCTGTTTTTATTACGTATAACATACATATTCTCAGTAGTCTATCTGCTGCTGAGAGCAAACTATGTGGCTAAAGTGACATAACTGGAAGAAGCAGCCTACCACAAAACTCTGTCACACTGTGCAATAATGGCTTAGGCTACAACAAAGTTCCGGCCAGCCCAAGATACGTATTCTTGTTATATTACCTACACATTGCTGATGACCACATGTACCACAGTGTACATGCGCTCCTTCCAGTTCACATGAAGACTAACTTCACTGCAGACAGCTGAGCAAATAGGTAAATGCATGTGGTCAAACACTACATGAAAATGCTGAACCCAACAGGGTCCCATTAAAAAATACAAATAAATTATACACTCAGTTGCTGCTTAAGTGTGCCTGAAAAATAGCTACTAAGCCTCTGCAGTAGCATCAGTAGCAATAGTGTTTAACTTTCTTAACTTTCTGAGAAACACAGTGATAACTAGCTGAAAAAATGGCTTACCTCGTCATTGCCGCAACACAGTCTACACACTCCTCCCAGAATACCGTTGACTATCTGCATGGAGCACAGAATGAACTCTATTCCTCCCAAGACTAGGAGAATGGAAAAGAGAGTGACATTCCACTGCACAATGTTTTGAGGTTCTTGACATTTAGACCACTCATGATACTCCAACAAGTACCTGTACAGATCAAATGAAAGTATGGTAAAATTGTGCTGGATTAGGATGATTACTATCCAGTAGTAAAAACTTCATCTGGTATACAACTGCATTAAGGATAATCGCTCTGTGGGAATACAAAAATCTAAGGGCTTATTCCATTCAAATCCTGCTCTATTTAAGCACATGCTGAATTATGAATTACACATTTTGGTAAAGTCTTAATTTCTTTTAAAATATCTGATTTAGAAAGGCAAAACCTTATATTATTGATCAAAGATACAATCTCAAGACAGTTGAAAGAGCAGAACAACTACTTGAAACAAACAGAATTTTCCAGGATAGGGCCTTTAAAGACAGCAGTTATAGATTTAAAGCCACTGGGTCGCTTCATTTTATGTGCTGCTGCCTCTGGGCCTCCACATGCCTAATCTGCACTTGTCGTACATGGAATAAATTCGGAGGAGGTACTGGAGTAGATTCCAGCAGCTCCTCCTCTTCCAGTTTGTCAGAACATAAGCACCAATGAGTCAAGAGCAAATAATTAACTCAGCTATTCTATACTTAGCCACAGTTGAGAGAGGTGGTGGAAAACAGATGCTATTGAAATGTAAAATTCAAGACCTCTGCTGCAAAGGATTTTGATTGTGGCTCAAAGTTCTTTCAAAGTCCCAAATCAGTACATTTTATGCTCACATAAACGGCATGTGAGATCACAGAATCATAGGGGTTGGAAGGGACCTCAAGAGATCATAGAGTTCAAACCCCCTAACATATATATGGACATATATCTACCTTTTTATATTGAGAGAGACCTATACCAGATAATCTCCTCCACCATACGTTACCACAGACAATATTTTAACAGCATCACTCAGTTACTTTCAAGTATCCATTACCAGCTTGTAATAAGAGCACCCTTTTGTACTTCCCTCAGACACTTAATGTCACAATCAGCATATTCAGATACATAAAACTGAGGATTTAAATTTATTTTGTTTTAAACTACAATGGTGTGAGCAACTACAATCCCATCTGCTTAGTTCTTAGTGAATAAGGAGCATAAACTTATCAATGGATCTTGTTACGTTGTTACTGAATATTGCTGGAAGGTTCAGAAATAAAATAAAAACCATGTGTATGTGTAGAAAGAAGTAATGTACTGAGGAACAGACAACTTACCCTCCAGAGGATTCAGTAAAAGGATAGATCCAGTTTCTTTCTACATGAGTAAAACAATAGGGTCCCTGAGACAAACCCAGTGCTGAAATGATTATACAGTACCCGGAACCAAGGATCCCAATACAGGCCGCCAGAACTGAGGACAGCATCTGCAGGACAAACACAGAGGTGAGCGCTGAGCACAGCCTTCTCCACATCCTGAGGACTGTCTGGGACTGGAGTATGAAGGCTGACTTACCGCACAGCTTTTCCCGCAGTTCTCATGACCAAAGCACCCGCAGCAGTCATTGTTGTGAAGTCCAATGAATACTGCAGCTGGAATGAGCACCTGGGAATGGGGCAAACAAACCACACTACTCTCTGTTCGATTTTGCCACAGAGGCAAGGTAAACAAAACACAGTACTCACTCTGCATTCACTTGCATTGCTTGTTGGCAGGGTGTTAGGGGGCCTGTACAGGTTATACAGTTTTACATCTATTTAACGCAGTAGACATCTCACTACTCATCTCAGTAGCACCAACAACAGGAGAGATACATTTCTACTTTGTGCATAACTAGCATTTAAGTGTACAAAAAGCCAGTTGATTACGATCATGTTGTGGAATTAATGCAATCTGAGATGCTTCAACTTTAAAATGTTTTTGTTCACCCTAAAGGCTGTATGCAGCAAACAAAAACCTTTTCAAAAAACCTGCATTTACTTTCCGCAAAAAGAGAACTAGTGATAGCTCTCAGAAAACTGTTTCTTTAAAGCAAGATGACCACCACCAGTGAAGTTTCCAGAGACTCCTTAATGAAGAGTAGTTATTATTGTCTGTGTGAGAAAACGAGTCTAGCTGTAGTAGTAAGTTTGACTGAATTAATTAGGATTCCCAAACACCTCACTGCAGACAACTAGCTTTTTTGAGGATTTCATATCCACAAAATTTTCAGACAGAAGAGCAAAGCAACAAAGCAGACACAATCCAGAACTTTTGGCATAAAATCAAGAAGCAGAAACAAACACAGAGCTGATAAAACAAAGTATACTCCCTACCAGCATTAATAGGATTTAATACTAATTAACACTTCTATAAAGGTACCACACCCAGAAATACCTCAGAAAAACATAATGAGCAAAGTGTCACTGATGAACAGTGCAGATTTACTGAACAAAAGCAGAGTCACATACTAGTCACAGCCTTTACTGAAACCTTTTTCTGAGCCCCAGTGCTTCAGGTGCAGAAGAGGTTGGGCAAGAGTGTGTTTCAGAAACAGTTCCATTGATTTCATGGAGAGCAGTCTGTGTGGAAAGCTCAGCCTTTATAAACCTCAGTCTAGCTTCCAATAAGGCTGTAACACAGCTCGTAAGCGCTTCTCAAGCAAGAGTCTTAGCATGCAGTGGTTTCAACCTGTGATTTGCTGAGACCTTGGGACTAATAGAACTGCTATAAGTGAATGAAGAAGGGAGCCTAGATTTAGAGAACTTAAACATGCTACATTCCACTCCACAAAATTGAAAATTGAAAGTAATTGCATCAGATTGAACAATTTCTTACAGTGAACACATTCAGTTCTTCATCCTTGGCTTTTACTCTCATGTAAAGCTCTGCTAACTGCTATTTGATTCCTCTGAATGAAGAACTAAAACAGAAGAATAGCTGTTGTCTTTCCACATATTAGATAACATTCATTAAGGAAATGTAATTAAATACTAGTTGTCTATGGACATTAAAAAGGAGAATAGCTCACTAAAAGAATAAAAATGTTATATTTAATCCTTTAAATAAATCATGTCCTGCTGAAAGGTCTGGTTCCAGTACTGCATTTGGGTCCTACAACCTATATCCCAATTCTCAGCTCAAAAGTGATAGAGATTTACAGATAAGACAATTAATAGTAACTAATAATACCTATGGTATAATACAGATGATTTTTTTTATACAACTCCAGAGACTCCTGCTGACAAGACATTCAACAAAAAAATTAAACCAATGGCAAAGAAACAGCAATACCAAATAGCTTAAAAATAAAGAAAATAAAGCACTAGCTTGTACTTACCAAAAGGCCTCCACCTAGAATGCCATGAAGGCACTCTACATATTTGCTGAGATGATGCTCAGAAGCAAATCTTGTTTCTCCATTGGGAAAATAAAGTAAAATGTTGGCAACAATGCTGAGTAGGGCAAGGATAAGCAACTTACAACCAATACACCTAGCACACCTTCCAAAACACATGTCCACAGCTTCTCAAATACTTCTTTCACTAATCCAATCCAACCTATCTCATATTTGTCTACAA
This sequence comes from Oreortyx pictus, assembly GCA_036925125.1. NCBI lineage: Eukaryota > Metazoa > Chordata > Aves > Galliformes > Odontophoridae > Oreortyx > Oreortyx pictus. Next base: position 22,845,461 of record JAUPFR010000011.1, on the reverse strand, counting down.
CTAAAAGAAGATCAGTCTTTATTCTCACCTCCTTAAATACTCAGGGTTACCTAGCTACCTGGATGACGTCTAAAATGTCTCAATGAGTATCATTCCCTCATTGTCAAGTGAGGGAACAAGGATGGCAGAATGTCATCACCCATTTTAAATGACACAACTGATGACAAACCAAATGCAATAAAGGAAATACTAAATGCTAGGTAACTTCACTTTAATACATGATGCACGGAATGATCATCAGTGAACATAATTAGACATGAACAGCAGCCTCAAACAACAACATGTTCTTTTAGGAACTTATGAAAAAGGTTTTGTTTTCTTTGAAGAAGCTTCAACATTTAGGTTTATAGACTGATTCAGAACAAGCTAAAGCTAGGGAAAGACTAGGCTGACTTCAACAATATTAAATCAGAGATTTGGGTACGCGCATGTAGAGATGCCTCATGTTTTACTACCTGGTTAATGGAACAAGAGCAAACATCATCAGGAGGTTGAAAGAGAAAAACAAAATGGGCAGTCGGGGTTTAAAGAAATGCACTAGTTCTTGCTTAAGATCAGCAATCGCTAATAATAGCTGTATCAAGAAACACTGGTGAAAAATACTTCCAAACACTTGTACATGTAGTGGTAACATTAATTTGCATAGTAAATGGATGCACAAAGCGACCTGGAAAAACTAAGATCTACCCCGTTCTGTTCTCTTTTCCCTCATGTAGATGTTGGGGATATCAGTGAATCAAAAACCAAACACGAGCCAACAAAATGTTCTTGCAGCCCAGAAAGCCAACTGTATCCTGCATCAGAAGTGAAGGCAGCAGGGCAAGGGAGGTGGTTCTTGCTCTCTGCTCTGCCCTCATGAGACCCCCTAGTCCTTTGCAGAGCTACATTGAGCTCTGGGCTCCGACACAAGGACACAGACCTGTGGGAGCAGGTACAGAGGCAGCCACGAGGATGCTCAGAGGCTGCAGCACCTCCACTGCAGGAACAGGCTGAGAGCTGGGGATGCTGGAAAAGACCCAGGGACAATTTGCACTGACCTTCCAATACCTAAATGGGGCTTACAAAAAAGACGAAGAGAGAGTTTTCATGTGGGTGTGTAGAGACATGACATGTGGTAATGGCTTTAAAACAAGAAAGAGTAGATTTACTTTAGGTATAAGAAAGAAATTCTTCACTCAGAGGGCAATAAGGGCCTGGCACTGCTGCCCAGATCAGCTGCAGTTGCTCCATCCCTGGAAGTGCTCAGAGCCAGGCTTTGGGCACCTGGTCTATTGGATGTGTCCCGGTCCATGGCAGGGGCTGGAATTGGATAGACACTGAGCTCCCTTCCAACCAAGTTATTTTATGAATCTGTGATTTTATAATAACTAAGAAATGCACAGGACAAGACAAGTTTCAGGAGATGTTGCCAATGGTATCACTGTAACTCAATACAATTTCCACTGTGGAAAAATGTAGTTAGACAAACTGCATTTTATAATGTTGGATTTGTTGAATTTAGATATTAGGAGACTGCAGTGAGACTTTCAGTTAACTGAGAGGGAGAATATTCATCACTGTAAACAGAAGTCAACTAAAATCCACAGTGTTCTGGCAACTTCTGTGGCCAATACTGAAGCTTAAAGAGAGAAAAAGGAAGAAAAAGTAATTGTTTAAAAAAAAGAGAGCAGTCTTACACAGATGTAGTACAGTGATGTAACCACTCCGGGTATTGTAGCTGCTGACCTTGAAGACTTCCTTCATTATGAGAAATATCCTTCGATTGTCGAAACACAGGCTTACCATTATTGTGCACTTCACCTTTGATGACTAAAATGAGCACAAACGTCATCCTGCACGCTTCCTCTGTAGAAGATGATTCCTCAGCCAAAAACTCCCTTCATTGTGTTATGCTAAAAACAACACACGCCCCTCAAAAAAAAAAAAAAAAACATCACACAACCTTTCCCAGTCATCACCCTTGATTTGACATAAAATTGCACATAATCAAGAACTTCCTATGTATAAGACAGATTTTTTAATTGATTTTTTTTTTCCGCACAAAATAATTAAGATTAAATACCCTGGGCTGAAAAGCCCAAATGAAATGAAGAGTTCAAGTGTTCAATACTATTTACTCCAGCCATTTCAAGGCTGGTCAAAACAAAGGCATCCTACTCTAACTGTCTTTGATGGAACAATCAAGTATTCGATCAAATGGACAGCAAGCATTCCTTTTGTTAATTTTGTTAGTGTTAGTGTACATAGAAATATTCTCTTACTCTGTATACTGTCAAGTACTAAGTTTACCTCATGCAAAGAGGAAAAGTCTATTGAGAACTCTCAAAGTTACTACAACACAAACAACAGCAGAGAAAGAAAGAAAACAAACACCCACCCTCCCCAAATTGTATCAAGAAAATCATAGAATATCAGATTTCTTCAAAGAAAGCAAAAGTATTTCAATCACATCTCACATCTCTGCCCTAAGCCAGATTCCCTAATAGAAAGGAAATCAAAGGGAAGAAAAAAAAAAAAAAAAGAAAAAAAAAAAAAAAAGGAAATTTGCCAATTAAAAGCCCATCATGTCAGAGTGTGTTCTTTTGTCTACAACAGCAACACAGACTGTTTCCTTGACTGGACACAAGGTAAGCTGCCATATCTGAACTTGCTGCACATGTAGGCCATAAGCATCTTAAGCAGTAAGGATGCCATGAGGATTTCTTCCCTTAGCTCTCTGGCACGTGGTTAAGACACAGTCTGGCCATGATTCCCCCCTCATGGAAAGGGGCCTGGTTATCTAGCATGAATTCTGATAGTCCTTCTTAAACTGCATGTTGCTCTTTTTTTGTTTGTTTGTTTTTTAAACGATATTATTGCCACCACTTCAAAAGAGGCTCTTGTTTCTTATACCCAGAAAATGGTTAAAACGTTTGTAGTAACAGTTTCTGGCATCAGTATTTTTTGAACAGATATAAGTAATCTCCTAGTTTAAAGATTCCAGAGAAAAAGAAAATAGTTGCTATTTTTTACTTCAAAACATGGTTTGCTCCTTCTCAGCAGTTACCTCTGCTGCTTCACATGGCCAGTGTGTCCGCTTTACACTGCCTTACAGTCACTTCTAGACTGGGTTTACTAAAAGACACAACAGTGATCAAGAGACAACTGAAAAAGACCCATGACAAATGACTTGCAATAAACTTGAAAATAGTTCAAAGAAAAAACAAACAAACAAAAAGCTTTGAAGCAAATTAAAAATTCTTACATTTTAAGAACCAGTCATTATTGAATCAACTGGCTCTGCAAACACCATCGCTATTTGGACATTATTCCTTAACTTTTATCAGAAAGCTTCTCATGACAACCTTTTTTGCACGGATTCTGGCCCCGCCCTTTATCAGGCAGTGCAGTACCTGTAGTGGAGGCTGAGGCTGGTAACTGTGTGACACTGGTTGATAAGGCATAGCCTGGGAATCACCAGCATGAGCTGCACAGATGCATTTGGAAATACTCCACAATGCAATGCACTTGTGTCAATGCAGGCTCTGAATTTACACTCATTATTTCCTTGTAAGCTATTCTTATTTGTTCCTCTCTTACTGTTTTGCAGGTTACTGCTCACAAGGGCAAATACTAGCTCAGACTACTGGATGAATGTGCAGTCATATGTTGACTAAGCTAAGCTAAAGGAAATCTCTTAGACAGCTGTTCAGACCTAGCTCCCAGTGACTTAAAGAACATTCACAGTTTCCCTTTAATCAAATGGAGAAATGCGATGCTACCGCCTATTTCCCAACATCTAAATGATACTTGGCTCATGCTTTCCAGCCATCATCCACAAAAACCACTATGCTATAGCTGTAATTGCCCTTAATCATGACAACTACTTGGATGAACTAATGAGCTACTTTTGAGGAGGAGCAGACCACCATCAAATAGGTCACTGAACATAAAAGCAATCCTTATATATAGCTCTGCAGCTTACATAGTCTTAACACATGCATATTCTTGTTTGCTATCTCTGCCATCACTTTGAGACAGAAAACTGCTCTGAACTGAGGAAGGAAACTTGAAGCAAGCATTCACAATTTATCGCAACACACAGAACTAACACATTGAATCCTACAGATAAGATTTATTATTTATAATGCTGACCGAAGAAGCAGTCAGCAGTGATGCAACAAAAATGGCCCTGATGGTTAATCAACCAGCTTAGAGAACTGAAACCTTAAAATCACGGTGCAACTACCACTAAATGAGTCTATGAAAGCTCCTCTGTCTGGAAAAGAGCCCATAATCCTTACTTAAAGACAACTATTATTAACCCAAACCAATGCTACTGCAACCTCACTCCACAGTCAAATAAACCACTTCAAAAAACTGTTTTCTGTTGGCATACAAATACCACAATGTAGCCTACATTCATTACTCCTTGCAACAGTGTTATTATGATAAAAGCAGAACAGTAAACAAGCAAGTTCTATTACTGTTTCTTGTCACAGCTTGAGAGCGAAACCCGGGTGAAGCGAAATGACTCACAAAAGTCTGCTTCCCTTAGACTGCAGCATTCACACAGGCTTACTGTGTGCATTCCTATTCTACCCATATAATTATGACAATATTGCAAGCATGAAGGATTACCATCATTGTACTAGTAGCATACACTGTTCTATCCTATGTGTACATAACAGCTGTGCAAATCAGAAAACTGAGTTTAGATTAGCATATATACCTTTGCACACCACATCATGATGGAACAGATTATTTTCAAGCTTGAAATATTACAGTTTTTTACCCTCCCCATCAGTTCCCCAAGTGTAGCAATGCACATAAAACAGACATCCAACAAAAGACACTTAAAAAGACTCTCCATTAATTACATTAACTCCTGAGATTTTAACCAATTACATCCACCCTGAGGTGAAGTCATAAGATCTACTACTGTCCTAACTGAAAGCAATTCAGAGGTACAAAAAGACAAAAGAAAACTAGAATGTGCCTTTGGAACCACTCCAATTAAACATCATCACACAGTTCTTTATATACAGAATTCTTAAATGGGTTGCTGACTGATCCAGAATCTGATTAATGGTCAGTGAGTGTAAGAAGATTATCACAACAAAACAAGATTTCACAGAAACATAAAATTGCGAAGGCTGGAGAAGACCTACAAGATCATCCAGTCCAAATGTCCATCTAGCACCAATAGCTCTCTCTAAACCACATCCCTCAAAACAAAGTCTAAGTGCTGCCCCCCAGCCCACTGGAAGTGGTACAGCACAGTACCCTGGATCCCTGCTGCCCACATGTGCACTGAGAAACGCTGCTTACACAGTGATCGCAGCCACTTCTGCTACTTTACTATCATGGGAAATTCCTGGCCTAATTGCCTACTTGTAAAACATTAAACTAAGAACATATGTCAATTTGAAGAGTTCAAGCAAAGATAGGCTGCATCTAAGGCCTGTTTACAATTCATCACTAATTCCATATTTAGTAGCACCTTCAAAAAAAGAGTTAGCAAAGATCTACAGTGAGGTAGAATGTGTATAATGTGACAAAAATCAGAAAACATTTTTTGATACTTTATAGGAAGACTGCTAATTCCCATGTAAGCTATCTTTGTGGAAACTATTTTAACTTCATCTTTAGAGGCCTTTTTTTTTTTTTTTTGCTTGTGAAAATTCAATGCAGAAATCTAGACATTAGCAAAGTCATGGGCAGGTGGAAACAGAAGCAGAATTTTGCTTGTGCTATATTATTATTCTTTCTTTTTTTGTGTGTCTTATATTATTATTCTTGACTCGCTACACTCCGATGAAACACATCATTAGAGCCCACAGGAAAGGCATGTGCTCATATCTGACACAACAGGAGCTGTAGAATGAAAAGGGTTTCCTGCAGTCCCTCAGAGCATTGCAAAGGAGAGGAAACAGGAACTGGATTACTGCAGTGAATAAAGCTGATGTGCAAAAAGCACCATACGCTTAATCCAACTTTTCACCATATCTGCTTTGTAACCTCTAATCTTCCATCATCAAGGACTATCGACAGGCATACTAAGTTCCCCCAAAGTTATTCTATTATTTGTCAATTAGGACATTTGGAGGCTCTTTTTTAATTTAAGAAAATACATAAATATACAAGCAAATACAGGTCTGTTGGCTAAATGATAACACACAAGGATTGCAATAGTTGGGTTCAGTGTAACTGCAGGTTTAAAATGGCTGCTCAGAGAGAAAAACAACTCTCCAGAGGTAACACAATCTAATCCTCCACCAGCCGATTACCAAAAAGCAAATGTTACCTGAACCTGTCCTTGAAGCTGCCCAAGTCCTCTCACTGCTCTGAAGAAGCAGAGAAGTCCCTCACTGTCCACCGAAGTCACTAGGGGAGGAAGGATAGTGTAGTGTGGGTAGTTCCCCAGTGAAAGGCATTTTTGGTAGCTACTAGATAAGAAGAATTTAACTCTAAAAAGCTTAAGTATAATACATAACCAAAGTGATGAGATTGTTAGATACCATCCACTTGGATGAAAGAACAAGTAACTTAGAGTAATTGTCCATGACAGCCACCAGGACAGATCCGATCAGCTGGCTGGTTGTTGTAAAACCTGAGATGCATCAGAGGCTGGATTGAGGAGAGCCTCTGAAACATCCACTGGATGGACACAAAGCTCAGCACACACACAGGCAGATACAGATAGTTAAAAGGGTGCTTTGAACACAGAAAGACCCAGGACTAACTGTGGACACTCACTCCTCTGAAGGAAAAAAACAATCCTGGAAAATAAAGTTGCACTCACAGTAGATTTAGAATTTTATTCTTTCTACAAACCACACTCTAGCACTCCAATAAGCACAGAGGACTTCCTTGCAGTTGTTATGTTTAGCTGTCCTAAATAGATGCCTAAGCCTATCTTTTTTGCCTGCTGTAGGCTATCAGCTCCATAGAAACGTGATAGTAAGCTGCCAACTGAAACTTAAACTGCATTTTCTCCGTCATGTAGTAAATCATAGCTTTCAGATGTGTAACATCTCTGATCGTTGGCTAAGTCACAAAGCAAATGTTTCACAGGGAGTTAAAAGCTGACACTTTCTGTTGCTTCTCAAAGATACAGAACATAACTGTTACATTCAAGGTGATGTAAGGAAATACCACGCCACTAGATAGAACGTGTTTTTGGATTGCTTTCCTATATATTATCTCTTGCAAAATATCATCAGCTATATTGTCCATTGAATTATGAAGTGATGAATGTGATTTCAGCTTTTTTTTTTTTTTTTTTCCAATTGTGGAAAAATTCAATGCTGTTTATACTATTTATCTCTATGAGTACAGCTTCAAATTACACTGATGCTGTCAATGTGTTTTTCAATAGTCCCTTACAGATGCAAACAAAAATGCCTAAGTAGTGCAATGCTCAATATCATACACAGTAAAATACTATTAAAGTTTTTCATTACTCAGCTTTGGTATTTCAAGACACTGAACAGATGTTGCCAGTCTAGGAATTGCAATAATTTTCCCCCTCAAGATTGACAAGCTCATTGTCTACACCAAACTTACACTGCTACTGCTTTGGCAAAGTGGTTGGATGCAATTTCCTCTGCATTTCAGATTTAAAAATTAATCACACTTTTAATTACATCTAATGAAAAGAGAACCATACATCCAGCTATGTTTAAAGTTTCAAGCGACCCCTTTAGCTGTGAAGAGTGGTGGCAAACAAGGAAAGAAAAGGAAGAGAAATACACATAGCAACAGAATAATCACTCTTAAAAACAACTAACAGAAAATCCTCTTGCCACATGAATGCTTAACTGTTGCAAAGACCAAATAGCAGTAAACCAAGAACTATAATGTACTTAAATTTTTCTCCCTCAAAATAAAATTAAGATCTAGAATTTACAAACACACCTTGCAAAGAACTTCCTCAACATTGTAAATAATGTTTATGAAGAGCAAAAATGAAGAGTTATCACTACCAGTTACATACAAGAGTTCTAAATATATGTGTTACACATTCCACGGTTTTCATGGCATTACAGCTTTGCACAGCTAAGGAAGTCATTTTTAAGGATCTTGAAAGCAACAGAAAAAGTTTCTATCTTTACTTGCCTTCAAGAGGGGTGTAACCACCTATTTTACTGGACTCAGACAATGTACACTGCCAGTGAGTGCTCTCCCCTAGAACCTCACATCTGATATGCAGAGTGAGAACACTGGGAGAAGGGGTTGGAACTCCGCCTCTGTTCTCCTACACAGGAAGAAATCTTTGCGCAAAACAGTACCAAAATCACTTAGTCAAACAACTTCATGAGTACAGGAATCATGCAGTTAAAGCATCTGAAAACGTACTGTCCTATTCTGATACAATTGTACTGTTCGGACTTTCCGACCATCTTCCCTAATAGTCTTCATACATGCTATACTGGGAATATTTTCTCATTTTTAGCGTAAATCCACATCCGCCTGAAACCACTCCTGTATCAAAGTCAATGTAGCTACTACTGATGAAAGAGCAGGCAATGTCTTGATGATTCAACACAGTGAAGGAGATTATGTCACTTTCAAAGGCAAGAACTAGATTTGTTACTGCTGTAAAAAGCAGAAAATACATTAAGATTAGCAATCGTCAAAATTCTGTGTTAGTTAAAAATAAACCATTGTACACCTACGTGACATGACTCACCCTTGCTTGTGATCATTCCTACTGGAACCAGAGAAGATACTCATACAAGCAAATGATACGAATACCATCCTAAAACTAATACGGCCAATTGACAAGAATACCATCCTAATCCAAATTTGCTTTAATTAAAGCAAAGGGCTGAATTAGCCTAGACTCCTTACACTAGCACAAAACCAGGGAAAACTTAAGGAGAGTAACTCCAGGATGGTAATATAAAGCATAATCTGAAACAAACATGACGCAACAGTTTCAGATGGATACTTTGAAATGACAGATGTTATCATACAAAAGATAAAGTACTGGATGGATCCAAAGTCCTATTATAGCCTATATCAACAGGGCATTTCAACTTTATAACTAATGTTTGGTTAAGTTCAAGCACAATCCTGCCAATAAGATAAAGTAAACTCATCTATCTAGAGTACATAAAAGCAGACTAACACTGGCTGGTACTTAATCACATGGGAATTCCTGCATGTGCATGAGTAATCACTGTGCTCGTAGGACTTTCTTCATGTTCCTTCAGTAAACCTGGCATTGCACAAAACATTAAGATGACTTTTAACTACAAGGTCTTGCTAAACACGAGTTGTACCGAGTTTGTCCAGACTACAAACCCCATCAGCCTGGAAGATTTCATTTCTATTCTTCAAACACATTAATGAAACAGAATCATTAAATGTAAAAAGTTTCGTAAGTGGAGTAAGTAGGGAAGCAGAACCACATCAAGCACTGATCCTCTTCCTGCTCTACTCATCTGTATGCAAATGTATATGCACCCAAATTTTTGCTTTGTTGGACAACTGTAAGCAAAGTTGTGAACAACAGGATATAGCTTCCTGGTCCTCCCCTGCAGCCTATTGCGCCTTCAACCCTTCGGTCCTTGAGGCTACATGCAAGACATGCACTCCCAGGAAGAATTAGTCCACTATGTACTGATGAGCTTGGTAAGGAGTAAGAGAAGTGGTTTAAAATGTCCTCAAGCTGAGGAAGACCTGGACACCTCAACTTCTATGGTTACACTCCAAAAGTAGTAACATTTGCCTCATTTTAAAATGGGCTTCTGAACACTGACTTGCCACAGCATACTAAAGAAAAGAATTCCATCATCCCAGCAAAGGGCAGCCACAGTTTCCAAGCACAGATGTTGCAAAACCCATTGGAAAATCATGCTAGTCTGGAGGCCCCTTTGCAGATCTAGCCAGAAGCCACATCAAGACAGATCCATGGCTCTTCTAGTATTCATTTCCTGGCTTAGCAGAGCACTTGTGCAAATATAAGCAGTGCTTCAGATGGCAGGCACACAAACCTGCTCAGCATTAAAAGAAACACCTCCGCCTAACACTGAGATGACACAAATTATCTTGCTAAAGTTACAAATATCTTGTAAAGTTTTATGTCTCCTTCCAAAGCTGCTATGTATCTGTATGTTTTTGGTTTCAGTATTACTCAGTACACAGATTTTCCGCTTTGAAAATAGGAAATTCACTAGTCTAACATGTAGCTCATCAGTCTTAAGAGTCTGCCCTATGCTCCTTTGTTCTGGATGCAACTCCCATTGATGTCATTAAAGTTTCCTCAAGTAAGGGTTACAAGCATGGGTGTGCACTCAGCCAAGTATTTCAAAATAGCCTCTGTCAGCCATGATAGGCTACCTAAAAACATTGCTCAATAGGCAATGGGCGTGCTACTGAATGACTAATAACTTTTTCCAGCAAGCCTTGGATTAGAAGGAATACTTGCTCTTGGCAAGGAGAAGCACTATGAAACTATAATGTATCACATCAAATACGTGGGCGCAGTGTGCTGGCCTACCTGCTGAGATGCTCTGAGCAGTAACTTCTGCTATGGTAAGAATACAGCTCTTCTCTCTTTTCCCCATACGTTTTGCAACCTACTACCATTTTATTAGGTATAAGTCAGAGCTACACGAGTTCTAGGAAGTGCAAACAATATTAGAAAGTATCACTGGACAAAGCTCGAACATTTAAACATCAAGAAATTAAAAATGTAACTTTGCTTTCCCATGCATAAATCTTAGAAGAAGTACCTATACACATGATCTTATCTATGTCTTTTAGGTAGAAACACTTCAGACGAAAAATAATTTAGTAGCAAACCCTTTGTATCATATACCCTAGAACACTCTACAGAACGAAGTAAACTACAGCATTTTGGTGGAGTTTTTTTTTATTTTGATTTATTAAAAAATATATGTTGTTACTATGTTGTAAAAATTGCTGCATATAAAACAGAGAAATGTTGTCAGAGGCAATCACTGGGACACTCAAGAAAATAGAGATCACTAAAAGAAAGCCTTTGTCTTAAATTTTCCATGTTTTTTACTTTTTAAAGATTAATAAATTAATTAATAAATTAATTCTGAAAATACCTGTCTCCACATCATTACAGATACCACCAAACCTTGGTGTCTGACTGAAAGAAGACTATTCATCATTCAAATCTATAAACCAAATACAGTGAATCCCTAGCAACTGCTGTCAGTAAAACACGGCTCAACAAGCACAAGAGCCCCTCTGTTTGACATTATTAATGGTATAGCTGTGATCCCTTGGAAGGGACCTATGGAGGCCATTTGGTCCAATGTCTGCTCGAGTGGGGTTCCCTAGGTCATGTCCAGATGGTTTTGGAGTATCTCCAAATATGAGACCACAATCCCTCTGAAAGGCTGTGCCAGCACTCCGTCACCTTCACAATAAAATGTTTCCTTATGTTCAGATGAAGTCTCCTGTGTTTCAGTGTACCTCTTATCTTGTTCCTAAGCATCACTGAAAAGAGCCTGGCTCCGATCTCTCCACACTCTCTCTTCACATATACATTGGTAAGATTTTCCTAAGCCTATTCTTCTCCTGGATAAACCGCCTCAGCCCTCCCAGCCTCTCCTCGTGGGAGAGGTGATCCAGTCCCTCCAGCATCTTTACAGACCTCCACTGGACTCTCTCCATTATGTCTGTCCTTCTTGTACTGGACTCAGCACTCCAGATGCAGCCCCACCAGTGCTGAACAGAAAGGAAGGACTACCTTGATCTGCTGACAGCACTTCAGACACAGCCCGGGTTGCCATTAGCAAGTGCACATCTCTGGTTCATGCTCCACTTATACCCCACAGGATCTGTTCTGCCTCTTCTGCCTAGCTACTTTCCAGATCAGTTTGTCAAACCAGTTGCGGCCTGACCATCATAAAAACCTTCTCTTGCTAGATACTGCAAGCTCCTGAAAAGGGCTTAAATGTCACCACGCAAAATAATTTTTGAGGATAATACATTCTTAAACCTGTTATTTCTTTTATTTCACTTTTACAATTTCAATGATTTAGGTATTCTTTGGGAGCTGGGTGGATAACTTCTTAAGAACTGCACCTTGCTAATTTCTACCCTTGGGTAATAAACTAATGATCTCCATGCTACTGAAATGGCATTTTCTTCAAAAAGTAAGTACACCTGGTGTCAATAATGTATTGAGTAATAGTTCAACTATTTCTGAAAAATGTACAAATACTCCAATTCCAGTTCACACTGAACGTTGGTTACAATTCACCTAACCAAACCCCAGAGATTTCAAATAGAGTTGGAATATTCAACACCTTGAAATTTAGGTCACTTACTCTGTTGACTAAACAGAAATTACAAGTGATTAATTTTAGGAATCCGAGTTTGACAATACTGCCCCTGTTCTATGAAGTGGAATGATTTCTTAAAATGCTAAAGCAAATTAGTGACTAAAGACAGAGAAAAAATAAGAAAAGAATGCTGTTAAAAACCGTCAGAATTTCAGCAAAGTCAAAGTGCAGATCCATTGTGCCTGGAAGCACCCAGTTCCACCCATGACCAGTTGCATGGCTGTGAGCACAAGATAAAACAGCTGTGCAACTTGATCTCAAAAAATTCACTCATGCTTGAGTGCTGGAGAAATGGTAACTTTAACACATGCACATGCATACATAGAACACTGTAACACATATCAGCGTTTTGGTCATACTTGCAGAATAAGCTCTATATTCAAATTAAAAGAAACTTCTAAGTAAGCAAAAGCACCAAGACACAAAGATGAAGCTAGGTACAAAGACTTCACTGCATTAAGATGAGACTTCATGTAACAGGTGAGGTAGTTTTTAGTTACTTTAATTATACTCTTAGAATACAAAACACTTTTGTTCAAGAAATCATGGGTGTAACAGCAACTGAAGCACAAGGTCAGACAGTGATGAGTCAGAGGAGCCAAATCTCCTACTCATAGAAATAAAACACAATGTGACATGCTATTATGGCACATACTGGTGACAATCTAAAAGAACCTACCTTGCCTCAACTAAGATATTTGGTTAACTTGGGCTTTGAAATATATTAACAGTTTAAAAAGCATTTTAATTTGTCCCCCTCAACAGATATAAGCACCTAGTTAAATCTGAAAGCAGTTATTCTCATCTGCTTTAAATGATGCAGTGATGAGCTACCAACAAGTTAACAAAAAAGCAGCAACAAAATCACTAATTCACACATATAAAACTTAAAATTACTACCAGAAATCCTTAATATCAGGTACACAAGTCCTTCCTTCATTCCAAAATCACCTCAGACTGCTCATGGGAAAAAAGAAGCAGAGATACTCCAAAAAGAATCAGAACATAACTTTACCACCTCTATATTAGGCAAACTAATGCAGGAGACCCTACTTCAGTAAAGTTCTTGTCAGTTTCCACAACAGTATCCCACTGCTAAACCATACCTCATACAAATTTTTCTAAACTCACTGCTGGTGCATATGGTAACCTTATGCAAAGTTGACCATGGAACCCAAGCTAAGGTACCACCCATAAAAGCATGATGTAAGACTGTACGTGCCCAGGGCAGTGACCACCTGACAGCATTTTGGAAAGACATGCTTCCTGGGCAGCAAGCCACTGTGCTGTACATTTACTGCCATTCCTCTGGCAACCACAAAGGGAAAAAAATATTATCTAGTAATATTTGCTTTGTGATTCAAGAACATTCAGAGCACTACAAATATAAAAAAAGCATCTCAAAAACACCACAATATACACAATTCCACCATCAGTGAATATGTTGGATTTTATTCTCATCTTCTAGAAAAAGTGCAAAAAATTTGCACCTGAACATATCCAGGCATCCTCGTAAGCAAGAGCTGGAAGCTTCTCTGCATATTACTATGTCCCCTAACACTGCACAAGTCAACAGTAAACTCCCCATGTCCAGCTGGTTCTCAAGTGCTCAGTGACAGCCTGGATGGAGCTTTGAGCAACCTGAAGTACTGGGAGGTGTCCCTGCCCACAACAGGGGGGTTGGAACTGGATATTATCTATAAGGTCCCTCCCAAGCTAAACTGGACTTTAAAGGAACCTAGCTCCAAAGAACCCAAGTCATCAATACCCTCCTAATTATAATAATTAGACCAAATTCAGACCATCTTCTGTGCAGAACAAGCTGCATCCAACATTTGTTTTATTTTAAACTCACAGAGACTAAATGAATATGATTGGAAAAACCCGTATTAATGAACACCACCATCTATAACCCTTCAGTATTACTAGTTAGTAACGAACATTACAGGCTCAATACTACCACAGCTAGCTTCACAGTCTCAGATGAGTGAGCTGATCAGCAGAAATCCTAGAGGAGCTGCAACAAGACTGACATCGCACAGTTTTCTACTGGTTCAAAAAATTGCAAGACTGCGCCAACAGCCTTTCGGTTTGTTTCTCCCAACTGTTTGGCTTTGCTTCTCCCAACTGTTTGGCTTTGCTTGCTCTGGAGCCTGCTCAGGAGGATAAAAGTGGCAAGACCTGCTCCAGTCCAGTCAGGTCATCAGCAAACCAGTATGAGTAGGAAATTCAACCTCTCTGTTCTCATTTCTCTTTTTTTTTTTTTTTTTTTTTTTAATTGAAGAGCAGTCAGCAGAGGAATTGAGGGGAAAGACAGTGACAAGTGGAGTCCAATCAACACAGGTCTACATTGCTACCAGCAGAGACAAGAATGGGCAGCAGTGACAGCCAGGGGAACAGGCAGTAGAACAAAAAACCTGAGGAGCAAGAAGCAGTGAGGGCAGTGCAAGACGAAGCAGGTCTCATGCACCAGTGATAGGAGGAGACATAGACAAAAGATGGCTTAAAAGATAGAAAGAAGTGAAGTACAAAATCCAAGGGATGCTACAGTCCCTTTGTGCCTTGGCCAACTTCAGAAAGGTCAAGATATTCTTTACATTGAGATTAGAGATAACAAACTAGAATTATTTCTGATTTTTTTTTTCCCAATCTACATTATTTCTAACATTTTCTAATCACTACCACCAAGGCCAGAATTGGGTTCTTTGAATCTTAATGTTTTCATTGATTGGATCAACCACAGCTTAAATGCAAAGATGAATGCAACAGAAGCACCACACCTTTAAGGGCCATACAACACAATCTACTCCAGATAACTGGTACTAGAGCAGGAAGTGCATCATCTCTCAAAACAACGTGGCAGTATTCTGAAAGTAACAAGGTACAGCCTGACACCATACCATTAAATATTAACACATGTGAGTCAACTCAAGTCTAAAGCTATAAAATATTGTAAGACCTGATACATTATCATTTTGAGAGGAAAGGCATATGTGGAAAAAAAAAATCCAGATTTTATTTTACAGTTTGAAACAAAATGTTTTCAGATCAAAACCTAAGCAGGCAACTCTTACAGTTCCTTGGAACAACTCAGTAATTTGAATTTGAACTGTATTTCTTCCACACCTTCAGAAAAAAGCAATCGAAAAATAAAACAAACAAACAAAGAAACACCATCAACCTCAGCCCACGTACAATTTACCTCTGATATAAATAGCTTCTTTCTGTACCTTCTAATTGCACAGTTAATGACTTCAAATTTGAAGTAGAAACAGGAGCAAGAGATAATTTGAAGAACAGATTAGCTGTTACCCAGCTTTAGGTGAACTAGTAAACACAGCACTTCTAATACAGAAAACAAAAAAGCAACACATCATGCTTTCTACAGGTGAGATCCTGTACACGCTTTTAGTATGAATAAACTGGCACAATCAATAGGCTCTCTCTCACTCTTAATTACCTACTTATTTTTGATGACATTTGGTTCTCAGCAACATGTAACATTATATTCCCTACACAACAAAGTTAAGTGCCTGTATTTATCTGTTCATGACATGGAAATTTATTGTAGTTGCTTACCTATTATGACACAGAAAGGCCTATTCTCCATTCAATTCAGACTTATATTTGTTAAAATGTAGTTATCCAGGAAGCAGAAAGAGTTGCCATGGATATAAAACCAATTTAACAGAGGCTGCTGCAAAACCTCCACTAATTAATCTATTTATGGTAAAAACATTTCTCCCCTCATTAAATTAAATCTCTATCATTCCTATTATGCAATAGGAAAAGTTCACCTCTTCACTTCTTGTATATATCTTGCTTCAAGAAATTCACCAGTGCAGAATCTTCTTTTTTCTTCACATTTTGTGATAAATTTAAAATTAGAGCAATTAAAAGGAATTGATAATTTGTGCCAATTTGGAGTATACAAGTGATGGTCCATCTACATAACTGATTATAACTTGATCCTGAAATTCTTATTTTAAACAAACAAACAAAAAATCTAATTCAGAATATAAATTTAGAATTCGTTTTCAGTTCTAAAATCTCAGTTGTGAAATTCTTTCAGAAATGCTTGTACTGAACGTTTTCTGTAACTATACTGATTCAATTAAATGGTCCATGTAAAATCTCAACAATAAAGGAAACCTTAAAGTATATGATATAACAGGAGACAAAATTGTGAAACCACAGAGTCACAGAACTGTAGGGGTTGGAAGGGACCTCAAGGGACCACTGAGTCCAACCCCCCTGCTAAAGCAGCTCCCTACAATAGGTCACACAAGTGGGTGTTCAGATGTGTCTTAAATATCTCCAGAGGAGACTCCATAACTTTTCTGGGCAGTCTGCTCCAGTGTTCTGTCACCCTTATCGTAAAGTACTTCCACGTGTTCGCATGGAACATCCTATGTTCAAATTTTGGGCCACTGCTCCTTGTTCTCTTGACAGGATACTTGCCTGCTATACCTGAAAATCATGTGTGCTTTCAGTGAGAAAGTAACAGCTAATTCTGTTTCAAGATGGAAGAAACTTCAACAAAAAACAAACAAACAAACAAAAAAACAACAAGGGATAAATAAAGGAATATCTAGAATATCCTCTTGTTTATTTAAAATTCAGCAACAGAGCTCTGTCCAAACAGATACTGTATAGTGACAATTCTTCAAACTGTATGACAAGAATGGAGCATACAGAGAGGCAAGTGCCAAGGATCACCTGAAATTGAATGTGGATGCTACTACAAACAGTAGAACAACACTCCTAGCCTGGAAAATTAGATAACAGTGAAACAACAATTAAAAAACAGTTGATATGCCTTAGACCATCTGGACACCTATTTACAGAACAAGGACCAGTTTGCTGCTGTACTTAATGTTAATTTTGTGACTGCAAGCTGGTTTGACAAAGGGTGATAGAGGAGCATGAATAAAGCACCCATCACGTGAATGCTCTGAAAGCAGGAATAGGCTAAACTTCCAAAAGCTGCCACAGCAAAGGAAGAACACTTCAATCTTCACAGAACTGGTAAGAAACTAGACTTGCTGTTGCATGATCTATTTAATTTCTTAATCTTACTTATTTGTTAATTTAAGAGATCAACAAACAATAACAGTGCAATGATGAATCTCCTCCAAGTCTGCTCTGTGCTGCAGGAGTGAGATGGGAAGCAAGCTGCATGCTGTCCATAAGGATGAGCACTCCAGGACTCTTCTGGAGCTAAACATTGACACCAAGAAGCACAGGGACTACAAGGTCAAGCCACTAGCAGCTTGAGACACAGTGGACAAAAGCATGCACTGCCTTAGTTATATGAAAAAAAGATGTCAGTAACACAGCTCAATGCATCCTCCTCCAGCACTTGGCTCTGGTGACGTTCAACTTTGAGCACTCTGTACAGTTCGGGGCACCTCAGTACAAAAAAAGAAACTGAGGTGCGGGAGCAGGTCCGAAGAAGGGCAACAAGGTTGAGTACGGGCCAGGAGAATATGCCCTATGAAGAGTGACTGAAAGAACTGGGGCTGTTTAGTCTGAAGAGGAGGATGCTGAGGGGAGATCTTATTGCTCTCTTCAGATAAAAGATGATAAAGGGCCTGGAACACCTCTCTTAAGACAAAAGTCTGAGAGACCTGGGTCTGTTCAGCCTCGAAAAAGGAAGACTCAGAGGGGATCTGATCCACATCTATATGTAATGTGTGGTAGGCAAAGGGGCAAGGCCAGACTCTTCTCAGCAGTGCATGGTGACAGGATGAGGGGTAACGGTCACAAACTGATACATAGGAATATGTGTGGGAACTTCTTCACAGTGCAAGTGATGGGTTGTTAGAGTTAGGCTAGTATAGTTAGGTTGCAGTTGGATTCAGTGATCTTGAAGGTCTTTTCCAACCTTCGTTGGAATCGCCAACCTGGGCGATTCCGTGATTCTTCTCCAACAAGGATTCCCACAGAACTCAGTGGGGACCGACATACGTGGAGGGTATGTAACTAGATCTTAAACATCTAACTAAAAATTACACATTTTACTTATTCTGAAAAACAAAAATTATCTCCAAACTGTGAGTTCTAGGCATCCCAAACTGATGTTTCCTTTAGCATTTCTTGATTCTAGCTATTAAAGGAGCTTAGTGTAGAAGAAAATTATCTGTGGTCATGAAAATCTCCCGTTTGAACAGAATTCAAATAAAGGGAAGTTAAATGAAGAGGAAATGAAGCGTAAATATGGACTGTGACCTCTTAACAAACATGTCCTCAGTGAAACCAGCACAGGAGATGGACTACCCAGCTGGAAGCACAGTTGTAGTTAGGAGTATGATAAGTATAAAGCAATAAACATCTCAGTCTTGCAGCAAATGGATTAAAATGAACTTGCTACATAACAACATTCTTATTGTCAAAAGCTGCACAGAACAACCTCAAAGTATACATACAACTTGAGAGATATGACCCATGCCAATTCTTAAATTTGAATAAATTCAAAACCACACACGGCATGGATTATGAGCTTATTTGGCTCTAATATGCCTTCCAGCCCACTTCTCTTATTCCTCATTAGCATATTTTGCTTTTCTGTATTCACAGTGATATCAAAGTGCAACTTAAAATACTACCTGTGCCAAGCTACATCTGTCACAAGCTCTTATCTGAACAGAAACACCAGGAAGAAATCAAAGGTCAAATAAGATATGAGGGAAACTGTACGTTATCAGTCTGTCTTGAGAACTGAGGTGGAAGTTCAGTAGCTGGGACTGGGATAGGAAAACAGAGCGAAACAGAAGCTGATGGTACCTAGTTTCCTCCTGTTTACCTTCACATGGCCTGCCATACAGCTAAGCCATCAGGACCAAAAGAAGACAATAGCTTTTACTTTGTGCCCACACAGCCCCTCTTTGCCCTGCTCCTGTGTAGAGAAGAGGTTGCTGGCTTGAATCACCAGTGAAAAGAAATGGGGTCTGTTTCTTCCGTATGTCTACCTAGATTCTTTACACCAGAGCTGGGAGGCCTCCTGAGTCCTCCAATGGAGATCGCACTAATGCAATCCCTTGTGGCAATGAAGACTGGAGCAATACAAAGGCAGACATCTCTCTACTCATTTTTCATTGTTCTCCTTCCAAAGAAAAGGGACTGACTTGGTCCACAGTAAACCAGTGTCTCACCAGACCTCAGTGGAATGGCACAACACAAAAGGAAACAGAACACTGTTAAATGTTTGTGCCAAATCACTCTTAGAGTGATTTCATGCAAGAAATTCCCTCAATATCTCTTGCTTGCAATTATTGTGTCACTCACCCAGAGTACTGCACTCAGATGTCTCTCCTGTACTGAGGACTCCACATGTTGGAGCACATCCAGAAGAGGGATGTAAAAACGATCCCAGGGATGGAACACCTCTCCTAAGAGGACAGGCTGAGAGGTGGGGCTGTGCAGCACGGAGAAGAGAAGGCTGTGAGGCGACCTGAGAGCAGCCCTTCAGTATCCAAAGGGGAGCTACACAAAAGAAGGGTCAGACTAAAGAGTCTAACAGCAGGGTCTGTGGTGACAGAACAAGGGAAAATGGTTTCAAGCCAAAGAGGGCAGACTTAGGAAAAAATCTTTTACAGAGATGGTGGTGAAGCACAGGAACAGGCTGCCTAGTGATGTAGTTGGTGCCCCATTCCTGAAGACTTTGAAGGTGATGCTGAATAAGGCCCTGCATGACTTGATGTAGCTGTGGTGTCCCTCTGCATTGCAGAGGAGTTGGACTAGATGACCTTCAGCGGTCCCTTCCAACTCTAAGGTTTCTATGATTCTATATTTATGTGTATACATATACACAGAAACACATAGAAACAAATTTACATGCAGATGTAGAGGCTCAAACAGGCCTTTTTTTCAGTTTTGCTATTATACATCTAATCCTACCTGTGAATTCACAGCAAAATCCTGCCTGGTTTAACTTATAGCAGGACTAGAATTTCTAATAGAAACTTATGAAACTCCAGATAGCTGAAGTACCTTTAAGATAAGAAAGCAGCTATACAAATCACAAGAGCAAAATCTCATTATCATGGGTCATAAGCTTCTATTGAGTTTAGTCACTGACGTAAGAAGAACTCATCAAGACACATGTATCTACAGTTAAAAATGAAGAGAGAAATAAAAACTATTAAATGGTATCAACTACATGATCAAAATAAAATACAATTATAAAGCTTAGTAAGAAATCCATGGCAATGACAACAAAAAGGGAACTTCTTGCAATAGTAGGACTGATGGTATCTCAGGTGACAGGCTTATGTACGGAGACAAGGATGGTTAACTAGTGTATGCTGCACTCAGGACGATTTACTCTACTTTTCAGCTTAACACAAAAAGTACATTTGTTTTCGTTTCAGGGTCACTGTTTCCAAGTCTTACACTTTCACACTTACAACCACCATGCACTGCACATTTTTATACAGAGAAACAGGTAAATAGCCATATTTACATTTATCCTTCACATTTGTCAAGCTCGCCCTTCCAGTATTTTCTCAGCCTCCATTTAGGTGGTGGATCGTAGTCTGTCTGTGCTTTAAGAAGCCAGGCAAAGAATAGATAAGCTACTGCTCACATCTTCCTGAAACTACCAAAAATTTCCAGGTAAGCTTTCTTTTCCATTATTTCTCCATAGGACACCGCACAGAGTCTGTATGACTGGAAAGGCGATGAAAGGAGGAGAACTCTCTCACAGGATGTCAGAAAGGAGTGCCTTTGACTTCACAATCACTAGGAAAATGTTGCTGAACATGACGGCAAAAAATTCAAAGACTTACTCCACCCCAGTTACTATTCCTCAGTCTCCACAATATTATTGCTAATGCATGACAATTACTTCGCTGGTCCTAATCCCAGATAGAAAGCCAGGATTAGAAAGAACATAGGCTAGGGCGGAAGGGAAGAACCCCTCTGAGGAACCCAGTGTGCAAGTCACTCTGTTTTTCAATTAAAAAAGACTTAGATCAATATGAGTGTTATTTTCCAGCTCCCCTTTGGCCATCCCAAGTGACAAGCTTAAACTCTCACATAAAGGTTGGAAGTAGTTTAAAAAGGCCATATAAAAATAAACATTAAAATGAATAAAAATAAAAGTAAGTTAAACAGAGAAATCTGGCCAGCTGGTGAGTGGAGTAAGAGAAAAAGAGCAGGCCAATTGCACAGGTCACAGTTTAGAAACCTGGTAAGGATCTTGTAGAAGCCACTTGTGGTATGTTGGGATGGCAAGGTGCTGGATGCAATATAGCTTAAGCCTTTTCCCTTTACTACAAGCCAGAATTCACAACTGGAAATAAACAAACAAACAGACAAACCATTCTAGTGTGATAAGGAGAAAAAAGAAAAAAAAATTAACAAAGAGTAAGATGAGTAAGATTCATGTTCCACCTACAGTAGATACTTTCTTAATGTCTACTACTAAGTCCATTGTAATTTACCATAGCTGGAAGACAGATTTGCAAGCGCTCTCCATTGGAAACATCATGAACATCTGTTTAACATACTGGGTGAAATGGGAGGCTGCAGAAAGACAAGAAAACTGCCAAACAGGCCTAGTTCAGACATCCTACTCATGCAGACTGCTGTCTGTTATTCAGGGATTTTTCATTCATCTCTATGTCTGCTTTTCTGTTGTACAATAGCTGCCCTTTTTTTTTTTTTTTTAAATAAAATTTTATATTAATGAGCATATGCCCTTCAAAATGGACTTCTATGGAAAATCTATTGACTAGTAAAAGATAAGATGGATTCTGTGATAACTCCGTTACTGATTGTTAGCATGTAAGTTATCTTGTTGCACCTCTTCCTTTGCTGTACTTGTACTGCAGTTTCCTTGCACACTGCAGTATAAAGCACCCACACTACTGTTCATCAGGCTAGTTCATTCCACCTTTTTTTCTACAGGCCTACCATCAATAGACTGGTATCCCTCATTCCACAGCAATTCAAGGATTTTTTTGTATTTATAGATGAGTATTTTAAGTCTGTGTAAGCGAGTTTACCTATTATTTCAGTCACAGAACCAAAATATGTAAAAGATGAGCTTAACATCAGATTTCATACACCTGTTCACAACACTGTTGTCCAATACAAAACTGTTAACAAAACCCCATGTGTTGTAGTTGAATGAACACAGCTAAATGTTTGATAAAAAGTTCACCTGTCCTTACCCTGTGTGACTCATAAAAGGCCTCATACTTTACCTCACAGTCCAGAAAGCAGTTGGCTAACACAGCTGCCTTTAAAGAGCATCCAGGATAATTTCCATAATTTTCTCAAGGTACTGAGTTTATTTTTAATTAAAGCAACAGTAAAAATATCAGGAATATATGATTACCAGTCAACCAGTCAAAGACAGTCTTTAGTACTTGCCTGGTTGATTCCCAATATCTAGAAGAGTGCGCACTGGAAAAATAAGATTTCTTCTGTAAAATTACTCTGCTCAAGGCCAAGTCACTGCATGGTAAATAAATGAGCTGTTATTTCACCTACAAAGATGAAATCATAGTGTGATGTATTTCTTAGTCTGAGATCTGTCTCCCCGAATTAAACATGAAGCTCAAAAGTCTAGCACTGTCCAATATGAAAATGAGTTTCATGGTTTCATATTTCAGTCAACAAACCTTGATCCTTTCTGCCTGAAATTAAACAGAATTAAGCTACTGTAAACAACAGGAATATATCTAGTGTCATATCTAAATCAGTAATAATTAATTTTCCTTATGTTTGATACTTATTTTACAACAGAAATCCAAACTTGCTATCTGTCGAGGTAGTACCTACCTGTGGTCAATCCTACTGGCACCTTTAAAAAAAAATGACAAGTAGCTCTCTCACAATTTCTTTACTTTCTATTTGCAGATTGTAACTCCAAGAATTGCATACACAGTGAAATCCGATTTAAAAAAAAAAAACATTTCTCAAAAAACATGAGGTGAATCTCTCTGCTAACACTGCTTTGTATCTTTCTTTTCCTCTTTTTGTCTTTTTTTGGCAAGAAAGATGAAGCTGACAAGTCAGCCTCCAGCTCCAAGTACATTTCCTCAGCATTAGTGATGGCTTGATCAGACCCTGCCCTGGCTCCACCACTTCCTTGTACCGCCAGAGTTGTCCATGTGCCCAGCGAGGAACCAGATTAGGGCATTACTCTAGGCGAACAAGGACTTGTGTTTTTTTTTTCAGCTGGGCCATTTCTGTAAAGATACTGACTGATTATAGCAGATTATTCAGCATCACTACTTAACCTGAAGCTACAGCTTCAGCTCAAGATGGCTTTGGACAGTTCAAGATGATGTTCTTCATCACAGCGCAAGTTCTGCAGGACGACAGGCCATGACTAAGCATCCAGTCTCCCTTGAAGAGCTGCAGGGCCTGGTTTAACAGAAATGTCTGCTTGAATAAAATGCTGCACGCTAAGTCAGCAGAGGCTTGGCTTGAGCTTAGATTGTGCTTGCCACATGCAATGCAATTTTAAATGCAAACTTTGCCCAAGCACAGATGAAATGTTAGGCTTTGAGAGAACACAAAATGGCACAACATATGATGCGAGTCCACTGAAACTTGTTCTGATCTTTATCTTTTATTCACAGGCATTGGCTGCAAAGCCCTGTTCTCATATTAATTCAATACATATACCAAATCTACAACCTATCTGCGCATTTCAAATTATCAAACGACTAGCTCAACTTTTTCAAAAAATATATATATACATATTCGGGGAACTTCTCTATCACACACAGCTGTTATAACCATAAGCTGATTCACTGTAAGTTTTCATGAGTGTATGTACAAAAACAAAACAAAACAAAACCACTGTACAGAGTGAAAGACACTGTATTCCAAAAATAATGATCCCAGACTAAGCAGAATTTCTATTCATAACCTGAGCCCAGATAACCAAGGGCTCTACCACTCATTCACATTAGTAAAATATTAACAGAGGTTATTGGTTGTCATAGTAAAATGAGAGGTTGCACTGAACGTAATTTCATTTATGGAGGTTCAGAAAATTGACATCATGGCTGTGAGAACATATAAATAATTCGCATGCTGTGTTCCTGATCAGCTGCAGCAACGTCTCCGAAGAGAGTATTCTACGTGCTGAGCTCCTCTAGAGGCACTGCAGAAACCAGATTTTGTAAGATAGACTGAGAAGCTCCTTTTCAGAAAACACATCTGAGAACATCTGAGAGATTTTTTTCCTCTGTCTTTCATTGTTTGCAATTTCTTTTAATAACCATGTGCACTGGAAGTTGCGCTAAGTGCCTGGGAACCACACTTATCCCTTTGACAGTGCTGTGTATCGTCGTTAACATTCTGCTGTTTTTCCCTGGAGGAAAAGTGGCTGAAAACAATGACCATATTACAGACGAGGTTTGGTACTTCGGAGGGATAGTGGGATCTGGCGTATTGGTGAGTACATGAACTCAGACATTCCCACCTTTCTTCCCCTACCTCAATCAAAACTTTGCATTGTTGAATTTTCTCAGTATCTTGAATGCAGCCTCTGACACTGCAAATTCTTCTTTGATAAATATGTTAAAAGTCATACAATAGTTTGGGAATAAGAAATCTAGTTCAGTGGTAAGAAAGTAAAGACATGGAACTACTGAATTTAAAAGCAAATGTAACTTGAATTTATTCCAATTCAAACTGAATTTCTGTTATTGGTAGATGATCTTTCCTGCCTTGGTGTTTATGGGCCTTAAGAACAATGATTGCTGTGGATGCTGCGGTAATGAGAGCTGTGGAAAGAGGTTTGCGGTAAGTGAAAGGAAATGCAGCAAAAAAAGTAAGAGCTATGTTGTTATCAATAAAGACACATGTTTCTTTTGTTCACAATCAGTGAGAGACCAGACAGACACTGTCCAGACTGTGAGACACAGAGCTTTGATGTTTGTCTGAGGGACAGAGAGCACAAAGAGCAGAAAGAGCAGGCTGTCAGAGCAGCTCGTCAGAGCTGTGCTGCGCCTTCGATGTGCCATGGCCACCACATCTGAACTGCCACATACCCAGCAATCACAGCATAGCTGCGAACGCAAGTAAAGTAAATTTTGGAGAGATCTCCATTTAATTTTGCACAGTATGACAGTTCTCTCTTCCATTTTTCACTGGTAGTTTCAAAAAATATTTTGACAGTTGAGCACTGTTTTCCCAGCTCACTGCAGATCTGTGCAAGGGGCTGTGAATATCTTACAGAGCAGGGTAAAGATGGAGCCTCACTGTCAGCAGTGAACACTGCTTAGCTCAGCTTTCAAGACCACAAAGAATACAGAATCCACCAAACTAGAAATATTTCGCTACCAGGTATCCACTCATGACTCTGCAACTCAGCTGAACTTGGAGCATGTCTATACAAACACAGGTGAGCTCAGGCAGAGGCACCCAAGCTAAGACATACGTGAGGATGGTGCCATCCGTACAGTGATGTACATCCTGCAGCGTTGTCCCTTCCCAAATCACGTCAGTGTAGTGCCTGAAGGAAAGACTGGAATTGTTACTGCAGTCACAGTGCTGTATTAAGAGAGTCCCAGCGGGTGCAGCACAGCGTGACTGAGAACTGAATCTGCTCTCGTATTTTAACAGGAGCGTCATTTCTATGATGTCTGCTACACTAATGTAATTTTTAGGTTAGCCCCATCAGTATGTAAACATAAAAATGTATGTCTATCTGTGATCAGGAGGCATTTGGACAACTTTTGATTCGCCCAGAAGAGCTAGTAGTTGAATCAGATCATCTTTAAAGTTACCTTACAACAGAACTGTTCTGTCCTATCACAGCGCTCACACAAGAGCTTTGTGATGAGGTCTATATGAAACATTCACAGACCTGAAAATGCTTTTTTTTTTCCTCCCCCTCCACCTATATCAGAGCCCTGGCACAAGCTGCCCAGAGAGGTGTGGATCAATCTCCTTCTCTGGAGATATCCAAACCCACTGGGATGTATTCCTGAACAACTGCTGGGGGGAACTGAACCGGGGGGGCCTTCTGACCTCTATGGTTCTGTGATCCTATCACTTCAGTCCAATAAAAGATATTCCTTCTACCTACAAACTATTATGTCTACAAATAAAAAAGGGTTAATGTTCTTAAAATTCCAACAGAGCATTAGCTTTTGAAAGACATATAAATATTACTGTATGTGAAAAGGTTGTAATGGAAAGCAAGAAAAATAAGAACATCCTTCTATCAATTCCACTTGAACTGCCAGAGCTAATGATGACAAGCACATGGGAGAAGATATTCGTAGTAACAGGAAACGTGAAGGGGAGGCTCAGAAAAGACAAATACAATCATTCAGTCCAAATATGACCAAGACACCAAAGTCAACTTCTAAAGTGCACTACACATTTTTCTAACACCATGAGTGGTCCAAGACTTCATAATCTTTTCTGAAAGAGCCACTTTGGTGAAACACTGTGCCTTGAACAGACGTTAATTGGATATCGCTGTACAAGTGGGAAGAGTGCCACCTGCTGTGACAGCACCACATTCTTCAGTCCCCAGGCAAACACTCTTAAACCTTCTACATAACTGTGCAGGTATGTGTGATACATTTTAGCTGTTCAGCAGCTGACATATTTGACTGTTAATAGCTGAGCTTAGGGAAGGCGCGCTCACATCAATCGGGCACATTTCGCTGTCTGAATGAGAACTAAAATAACATCCTTTCTCTCCTTCAGATGTTTTCCTCTATAATATTTGCTGCAGTTGGAGTTGTGGGAGCTGGATATTGTTTTGTTGTGTCAGCAGTAGCCATAAACAAAGGCCCTATATGTAACAATGGAACACAGTGGCTCTATCCCTTCAAGGACGGGTAAGTCAAGACCATCAGAACAAAGAAAAAAAAAGTTACATACGCTTTAAGCTCGTGATACAATTACATTCCCAAATCTCTTGTTTAACAGTGGGAATTATACTACTTGTCCAAAACACAGGTGTTCTTCGAAGACCAAGCAGTGCACAACAACATGAATTAAAGAGCAAAAGCAGTATATAAAGAATAACAGAGCAAATCAAAACAACTGAGTTTCAAGGGAGCCAACAATGAAAAATGAATGCACAAACCTTCTTCTTGGGATTATAAGCAATGTTCAGGGATAAGTTACACCTACATTAACAGCGGTGATCTCTCTTACTGAAATATGGCATTTTTCAAATAATTAGTACTTATGTCATTTTATCTTAGTTATAGAATTTGTTTGTTCCTCCCACTACAAACAGAACATGCCAGCTTGTCGTCTGCATTCTCTACTTCCAGAGAGGCCAAAATCTAATGCTACAATGCTATCATCAAAAGACTTCTGGGCTTTCTGCTTAGGGAGAGTTAGAGACAGTGCCATACCCCAGGGGAACTCCATGGCTCCTGCGTGCCTGGGAGCTGTGTTTAACTCATGCACCACGAGATGTCAGGACTGCTTTGTGTAACAGCAGAACTGTCACCATGAGCAGGAAAAACAACTCCACATTGAGGCATGAGTAGGCAGGAAAATCATTTTGGCACACACTCAGCTAAGATTTGATAATTTTTTCTTCCCAAAAGACTAGGAGTGGTCCAGTTGTATCTAAAATAATCCCACCTTTGATTGCGTTGTATATTTGGAAATCAATTACTTGAACTGATCAAAAAATTTCACAAAATAATGTTCTAAACAAGCAGTACTGATGTTGTAATGGGAAATATTTTTTACGTTATGGAAGCTTACAGAACTTCGGTCACACATCACAACTGCTGCGGCCTGGCAGCCACAATGGATCACTCCTCTGCCAGACAACATCATCTCCTAATTGCTGTGCTTCCCTTCTTCACTATCCAGGGATTATTTAGGTGACCATACAATGTGGGACACATGTGTGTCACCTGCAAATATTGTCCCCTGGCACCTGACCCTCTTTGCTTTGCTATTGGTGATGAGTGGGATCCAGGCAGTGCTCTGTGGTATTCAGGTTGTGAATGGACTCTTCGGAACACTCTGCGGGGACTGCAAATGCTGTGGATGCTGTGGGGTGAGCCACCGATTAATTTCTCCTGTTACTTTGTGTACTGACAATAGCTGTAGATGCACTTGATGGGCCGGCAGTCTGAGAAGCCAAAGCAACCTTTATTCAGCACTACAAACGTATTTTCTAAAACCTTAGTGCTGTTAGGTGCCCAAATGAAAATCTCAGTCCTAATTTGTGGGGTTTAATCTGACAGCTTCCAACAGTCACTGGAAAAAAAAATCATTAAATCCTGTAAATGTCACATGAATAGGAGCCACTAAATAACCCTCATGATTTCCTTCCTACAGGGAGATGGGCCTGTCTAAAGAACACGAGTGGAGCAGTAAACCCTTCTTACCCCTTGAAACCACTTGGGAAAGGTTTCAGCAGCACAGCCACAGGCTGAGAAGATCAGAATGAAGGGCACTTCCCTACACCAAAGGTGTGAAGCCCTGACTTCTCTTCAGGCACCCACGTGCCTGAAACCCCTGCTCATGGAATAAAATAAGCAAAAGTCAACTCTCATAATCATATTTATTTTTTGTAAAACAGATTCCAATAGGACTTTGCCTGACAATTCTCTGTTCAATGTTAATAGCTTCCTAACTGTAAATCACCGAACAGTGCGGGTACAAGTTCAATTGTTATGCAATTTTATCTAATCTCTTTCAAAGTTTATCAAATGGCAATATCAGAAACAAGTGGAACTTCTTCCGAGGATACGCTTATGTGCACAGAAAAGCAAGGACTTCTTTCTTCCAGATCTGCTATTTATAAAGAGACTGTAATGGAAAAAGATTCATGAATCTCAATGTCTCATTTCTTAATGGAGAAATAGGCACATTTAACAACACTGCTGTGCAGGGAAGCACGCAGTCAAAGCAATGGGCCGAAGAACAGGGTGCTGCAAACAGTCTGCAGCATTAATCAGAATCATAGAAATCTAAGGGTTGGAAGGGACCTCCACAGATCATCCAGTCAAACTCTCTGCCAAAGCAGCTCCCTAGCCCAGGTTGCACAGGTAGGCATCCAGGCAGGTCTTGAACATCTGCAGAGAAGGAGACTCCACCACCTCTCTGGGCAGCTCCAGTGCTCCATCACTGCACTGCGAAGACTGACAAATGAGCAGTTTTGTGTTGTTTTTTTTTCCACAGTTCCTGCTCTTGTGGAAAGCAACTTGCCTGCGAGCAGTGAGGAGCTGCTGGCTGCACTTCGGACTGTGTGAGGGTTTGGCCTATGCTAGGTCAGCTCCAGGCTGGGATGGCAGAAAGGGTTCAGGGCAGCTTGGACACTACCACAGTCAGCTTTAGGAACCCAGTGAAAAGGTCAATGCTATCTCTTAGTGTGACAAGGCACTGCAGTCACTCTGCTGGAGGAAGCATAATAGCACAGTACAACTGCAGCAGGTGAAACTGAAAACTGAAAGTATATGGAAAACATAGAGAGAGAGTTTCACCGAGTACTTCCACAGACTGCAACTCTGTTGCGTGAGGACATCCTGAGGACAGAAGCTCCACATTTGTATTTAACTCTTCTTGACAGATTTCTTCCCCACGAAGTTGTTCACTTCCTTGAATCGCAATAATCTTTCTGCAGCCTAACTCCACACATGCCTACCACGTGCTGCTTTCATTTGATGCCTCCTCATCCTAGTCTGCAAGGAAGAGTGTATGTCTTCCCTATGGCAACTGCTTTCACAGATTCTTTCATATCTCCTCTTAGCTTTGTCTTTCTTAGCCAGAAGAGCATTCACATAGGCAGCCATTCATTACACGGAATCGTTTCCCCTTCACTTGAAATTGTTTTCAGCTTTCCCCACTACACTCTGGGATGGGAGGGGCAGAGCAGCACAGCATTCCTGGCACAGTCACGCTGTCCTACCAATTTATTCTCTTCTTAGGAAAAAAAAAAAAAAAATATATATATATATATATATATATATATATATAAAGGCTTAAAGAGAGAAAACTTTCCCAGAGAAATGAGAAGGAAATAGAAGGACTGAAGGAGAAGGCTGAGGGATTCAGACCACCTTCACACTTCTTAAGAAAGGTCCTATGGCAGATCCCCACAGCCCTGTTTGCCAGACTGGCTCTCTGAGGATTTCTAATTCATCAAGGCTTGGCCACATCTTTTTCCCCAACATTTCCCCCCACAAGAACAGTGATTAAATGTCCCATTTTTTCAAAAGCATAACCCATGCATTCTGTGTCTATGATACATAAAGAACTTTGAGGATTTAAAAGCAGTAAAAGCTAGGAAGCATTATACAAAAAATGCTAAATAGCCACACAACACACACACACAAAGAGTTAAATTTGTACAAGCCAAGGGGTCTAATGGTATATTGTGCAAGATAACAAATGATAAAATAGCTCAATAGGAACAGCTGTCTCTCCCACCTGTTATACTGCACTGCTAGAGAATTTGAGAGTACCCTTTATATCACCACCCACTGACACAACCATTTTACATCTACTCTTTCATCTGTGGTTAGCTGCTGTCCTGCACCTCAGTTTGCATTTGTCTTGTGTTATTTATACGAAGCCTTTGGGAATATGGAATGTTTCTCATCAGCATTCAACAAATGGATGTACGACTTGCATTTATTAATAAACGGAACATGTAAATCTGAGGGGGTGTTGGGAAAAGAAATCAGGAAGCTACAATAGCTAAACAAAAATACTGGTTGCTTCTTGAGTCGATGTTTCTAAGACACCCAACACAGGGGTTTTCTAGCAAGAGCTAGGAAGTCAGTATTGAGATAAGGCACATGCATTTCATGCTGTGATGCAGCCTTGAGGAGTACTGAACACTCCCAAAGGAATGGGATTTAGCACTGACATGCCAACAGTACTGCTCCTAAACCTCTTCTGTTACAGTTAGCATTTGAGGCAAAAGAGAAACCAAAACTAAAGAGTTTACTGCAGGTAAAATAGACCTCACCGCTCCTGACCGTCTCAGACACCATGCTCAATTTTAGCTGAGTCAGCTGCGAAGAAATCCTGGTAGCTTACAAGAAAACATCAGTCCTGCTTATAACATCTTACTGCAAATGCGTTAAAACTTCCTTATGCGCTCAGCGAGTGGTTGGCCAGGACGCCAGAAGCACGGCCGTTCTGACGCTGTGAGGCACGGAACAGAAAGGCTATCTGAGCACTCAGACTACGAAATGCCGAGCGCCTGTGTGCGGCCTGAGACAGCCGGCAGCGGGCGACACGCGAGCTCTGGGGCAGCACAGCCCGCCCGGGAGCACCGCGGCGGCAGCACCCTGCAGAAAGTTCGCTGCTAAAGCTGGGAAATTACATAGGCAAGGTTGAAGCCATTTGCGCTTCCTTCAAAGCGTTCATATCAGCAGAGTGCTTAGGACGCTCTCTAACATCATTTCAATCGCCCTCAGTCCCGCCGGACTCCAGAGCACGCGGGGCCGACGGCAGCAGGAGCCCCGCCACGCACACCACGCGGAGCAGCGGCACACGCGGGGAGCGCCGGGAGCCGCGGGGCGCCCGCTGCCACGGCCGCGCTCCTGCCCGCCGCGCCGCGCCACGCCACGCCACGCCTCTGCTCGTCCCCCACCGACCGCCCCGTACCTGAGGGGGGCGGAAGCCGCGTGCTGCCGTCCGTTCCGCGCCGCGCGGAGCTCTCCCCGAGGCTCTCCGCCACGAACGGCTTTTCCCGTCCCACGCGCCTTCCCGCCTCGTTTATCCTCCTCCGCCTTTCTCCCGCGGTAGGAGCGAGGGCGACGCAGCCGCCTCAGGCGGCGGAGCGCTCCGACCCTGACCCCGCGTGGAGCGGCGCGAGGAGAGGGGGCATCGCTCGGAACGCAGCTGCAAAATCAGCGTTTCCATGGGCGCGCGGCGGAGCCCCCACAATTCTCTGCGTTTTGCAAAAGCAGAGGCGGTGGTCTCGGTTTTTCGGGACTGTTGCGTTCATTTTTAACGAAGAGATGCGTGGGGTTGGGGGGACGCATCGCTGATAACGAATTGGTGAAACTGTAAAACGCGGCACTGCTGCCCGGTGCTGTGGTACACAGGCACGCACGCTTCCCCACGCGCGTTACTGCAGCTCATTAGTAAACGTCAGAGCAAAGCGATGCCACGCCGATCGCTCGAGCGGAATTCCCCACAGACCGTGGTAAGGCCAAGCCCTGCGTTCAGTTTGTATCGCAGACTTCTTTCTCACCGTTCACCTCTTCTGCGGATCGTTGCCAGAACAGCACAGTCCCCGACGCAGATGCTGAAGGCTCTGAGAGCACCGCTCCTCTGACAGCATCTCTCCGGGGCCGCTGCTGCACGGCAGCCATCGCTTGGCAGGGAATGCTTCCATTCCTGGCGTCAGTTTCTGCAACAGCCTTTTGAGACGATACTGAAAAAGCCAAGTGCAGTGGATTGGTTTTCATTGTCCACGTTTCAGCTCTCTGAGGACATTCAACATCCATGCATGAGTTTAGAACGTCTTGGGAATTACTCTCAAGGTGCCAGGACAGCGAAGACAAGCCCGGCAC
Source organism: Oreortyx pictus (assembly GCA_036925125.1). Taxonomy (NCBI): domain Eukaryota; kingdom Metazoa; phylum Chordata; class Aves; order Galliformes; family Odontophoridae; genus Oreortyx; species Oreortyx pictus. The sequence goes on along the minus strand of JAUPFR010000011.1, from coordinate 22,812,652 downwards.
GTTTGGGTCTCCTGGCTCGATGGTGCAGAATGTGACAAAATGCTTCGTCCCCATAAGACTGAGAGCAATGCACTGCTTCGGTGCCCCAACAGAGCCGAGCCGCAGAGGCACTCAGTGCTACTGCTTCCGCTCAGAGGCATAGTATGAATGGGATTGTAATGGGGTCTGTGAGTTACAGGGACCAGCAAAGAGGCCCTGGGAGCACTGGAAGTGTTACAAGGGAAACCAATCATCACTGGTGCCCAAAACAACTAATAATGAACTGAAATGTAACTGTAAAACGCTTTTATTTTGCTATTAGCCACCATTTAATTAAAAGTGTATGCCTTTTCCACAGAACAGATATCTTTACCTTTATTCCAAGCACAGTTCCCTGGGAAGCATAAAGCAAAACCCTCCAAAGGAAGGAGGGGGAAATTAAAAAAATTAAAAAAATAAAGAATAAATAAAACCAACAAATATGCATCCAAAATGTTTAAATTCATTTATATATTTTTTCCATGTACAAGATCAAAGAAAAAAACATGAAAAAGCACAGAGTCAAACCCTTGATACAACAGGTTGATCTGTGTGCTTCTGATACATATGGTCTGTTGTAAGGTACTCTGAATTAAAAACAAATGCTCACAAGTCATTTAGCAAAATGAAAAAGTAAATAAAAAAGTTAAAGTATTAGCACATACATTGATGCAGTATATTAGAAAACAAGTTTACTTGAACATCTGATTTTTTTTTCTGCTTAAAACAGGCATTTTAATCCTCTCTTTCTGCCCCAAAACATTCATTTTCAAACAGGCAATCCGAGTCCCTCCCCAGTGACATTCTAGCAGTACTACCATGACACAGGCTGCAATCTCAGTGACCCATTACTCTGCATAACCATCACCTCTGTGTGCCACTCCAGTGACAGCAGCACAATGTCTGTCCGCCTGGAACATCTACCACATTTATTCTACACGTAGGCACCGTATGTTCTGTAAAGTAACTCTTCAAAACTTGAAAGAAGTATTGTGAAATACTGTCACAAAAAAAAGATCTCATAAGAATTACATATTCTTGAATACTTGAAAGTTCTACCGTAAGTCTCTTCAAAACCAGAAACCATTTTAAAGAAAGAACTTAAAAATAGAGTCCGCTGTTGCTGCTCTTCATCTTCTACATCATTTCCATCACTAGGAAGAAAAGCTGACAGCATAATCACGACCTTAACTATAATTTGGTTGATGGTCGAGTAAAGATCTGACCTAACACTGCTTTACACTGACAGCAGTGTTCATGGGAACAGCACTTTCCTGTTCCAACTGTGCTGGTGTGTTATCAATTGGAAGTAATATGGAAACGTAATTTCTAATTTTATACATTTTCAACTCCTTTAAACCTTGACGCACAGTCACCTGAAACACTGCTGACAGAGCAATCTGGCCTTTTGCTCTCTAACATCAGACTGCATCAGAAAACGGTACCAGTTCTCACTGCAAGAGCTATTGCCTCCAGTTGATGAAAATCAGGGCAGCCAAACAGCACCAGCTGCCTAGTTCACATCAGCTGAGTCCCCGACCTGCTTGGAATTTGATGCAGTATGACCCAGACTTACAATGGTACTGGTAAATGGACAAGATATATCCTGCCAGAACACGACTCTGCAGCCACTGTGCATTATGCTAGCACGGCTGGCCTTCACTCTGCCAGGCAATAACACAGCACTGGAGAGTGGCCTACAAGTCAGCACTACACTCAGGTGCCAAAAATCTCCAGTACCTTTACCATGCAGTCAAGTGTGCCATGAAAGAATGAAGCCTGAGGAGCATCCATTTTTCATCAAGGCTGACACCCTGAAGACCCTTAGAAGAGAGAGTTTAATTCAATCATTACGGTAACACTGTTCTGCCCTGTCCGGTCCCTTGTTTGTTGGAAAGAAATTTCTCTTACATGGACACTGTTAGCTAACATTAAAAACAAAACAAAACCCAAAAAGAAACAAATAAACAGAAAATATCCCTCCCTTCCCTCCCCAAAACTAAAATGTAGTGACAATTCAGTAATTGTACTCCATGCAGACACAACTCTGCTGTAACATCTCATTTTATATTAAAAAGAGAACATACAAAAAGAGCTGCTTTTTCCTCTGTAGTACAGCTTCATGACTATAGGTCTTTGCCTTCTCTCTTCTATTCCAGCTGTTGGTGTGTACATTTCAGTTTCCATCTTGTTATACCACACACCAGCTGTGTGTCATTCACAGGGCAGCGCAGTGCATCAAGCTCTTCTACCACGTCTTTTGCTGGACATGACTCACCTTCTGTACATCCGAGCCTGCAGTGACCCTTCCCACTAAGGATCAAATTTTGTCACATAATCATTTGACATCCAAACCTACTCATGTTCCTGTAACTTAATCTCTGACCTTTACACCTACGTTCATGCAACCAGATGGAAAGTCTTTAGTGATCATTATTACAGCGTACTGGTAAAATCGTACTAAATATCATTAAATTGAACAACACCCATTTACACTGAGTGCCACGCCTCCTCCTTTCTCTACACAGCCTGGGTTAAGTTCAGAGAAAAGCTCTGCCTTTCTCAAAAACACATATGTTTCAATATTAAAGGCTTAAATTCAAAGATCATAAATAATATAATTTCAAAATATTTAAGAATTTTAGGACTTCATTTGCATTTCAGGGGAAGTGTATGCTTAAGATCCTTGATGCCTATTCAGTCCCAAACCGCTGAAAAAGAAGCATTTGTAGGGAACACAATATGTAGAATTGCAAAGAACGTTATGCTGTGCGTCCTGTGCACTAATTACAGTAAGTGAAAGACTTAAGAATGGTGTAGCTTTACCAGATCAGTAACAACACTGCTTAGCTTTGCCCTGATAAAGGTAACATCTTTTTTTTTCATGTATAGAACTACATGTACAGTTTGACATTGTCAGTTAAAAACATTACTAAAAACAGTACTGTGAACATTTTCTTGTCAGTTAAAAACATTACTAAAAACAGTACTGTGAACATTTTCTTCACACTACACTTTGACATTACCAAGTTGTGACATTATTCTGTCCTGACCTCAACAGCACATTTTTGCATTTAATAGCCACATATTATTACATAGGAAAAATTGTTTGTTCACATGTTAAATTACAAAACAGTAATGCTTAATATAATAAACATCAAAGTCTACGATCTACTAAAAAAATTCTGGTTTGTAATACGTGGTTTTATTTTAAAAAGGCAGCAGTTAGTACCAGCTGGTTTGTTTTACAACATGACAGCAGTGTGAAACTGTTGCTAAACAATACTGGTACTTTGAAAATGTAAGCATATTTATTGTCTGGAAACCATACAGTAATATACTGGAAAAAAACAAAGAAGTGGCAATAGTACTTTTTGTGCTTTTACACATATATGAAAATTATCATGGCTGATATGGATAAGATTTAATCTATATTCTGTACAGTACAGTGTTCCTAATAATTAAAAAAAAAAAGATTTTTAAAGCTTCAGTAAGTTGATAAAAAAGCTCTGATACTATTGTCATAAATGCAGTAATAAAACTGCTTGCATGGCCTGATGCTGTGCAGGTTCTGTGAACTAAATGACCTAGTAGTTAGCCTTGGTGGTTCATTAAGGGTTTGTGATGTTAATCAATACCTAGAAGATCGGTCACAGGCATGCACAAATGCCATCTGATTTCTGTCCTTAAAAGTGAAACATTTCTGCATGATCCAAAAAGGAAAATGTGTAGTTTATAATTTCTAAAATAAGAAGAAATATATATTTATATATGTATACCTCTATATGTATTTTATATTTAAGTTGTCAGTCAAATCCAGGCAGAGATTAAAACAACCATAAAGGTGATACGACAAAAGTCATTCGGTCAGTGATCTCTCAGGATTTTCAGATACTCCACCTCTATCTAAAGAGGGAAAAAAAATGCTGAATTGCATTTCATGACAAATCAGCAATAGATAATGGAGGATTACAGCCATGTAAGGAAGGGCTCATTTTTGCTGAGTACGGACTCCACATCGTTGAGAATAGGGATCAAGTCTTCTGACTCCAAAGTCCCAAGATCAACATTTGTTCCTGGAAGACAGTCGAGGAAATCAGGGAAACGTGTTTGCTGTGCATTTATGTTCACTGTTGTCTGCACTACAGTTTCTCCTAGAAAAATTAAAGAAGAATATTTGAAATACCAAACTTTATGGGGAATCTATAACAACATAACTGATACAAAAATTAGTTTCCCCGTTTCCCATGAGCAGTTCTGTCCTCTACAGCGTCACCTAAAAAAACACCACTATACAATCATAAAACAGTACTAGCTACAAGATGTTATTAATATCATTATACTTTAAGCTAACTCAGCGTATTCTACCTGTATCCATCTCATCTACATTGCCGAGGAAATCTTCAGGTGTCGTTGGTATACTGTAGCATCCTAATCCCAAGCCACTGTCTGTGCTCTGTTCCCTGGAATGGTATGGCCCACTGTAAATTGAAACATGAAAAAGCCTCAGTAATAGTATTCTGTTAGACACTGTCCCCAATCATACTGTTTGAAAAGACAGTGAAATAGGTTAGATATTAAATACTGAGTCTCCTATTGCTAGCTTCCAATGCAGCCAGTTACATGATTGCAAATTCAAAGTTACTGAAGAGAGGTCACGTTAATTTTGAAATATACACATGTATATACACCTCTCTAGACAAAAACAGTCCTGATAGCCTAAAAAAAGTCAATTTATTTATACTTACATTATGTACCAAGAGTATTCCACACACACATACATGCACATACAGTACACTTCAAACTACCTGCTAACATTTGATTTTTCTACAGTTCTTTCAGGAAGTATAAACTGAAAGCTTTCAGGTCATCGACTCTGCTGTACTCCTCTTCAGAGTAAGTACAAAAGAAGATGATTTAGGAAACTACGTCAGAGAAACAGCTTTAAAAGTGTAAATAATCTAATGAAGAGGACATGAACTTGCCTGTTCGAGAAAGGATCAGATCCATTGTTTGTAATAGATCTCATATCTTGGGTCATGGCGGCTGTGCTCACAGCTGTCTGAACTGGGGTCATGTTTTCAGAGTCCATGGGAAGCTGCCTGCACAATGCAGCTTCCTGAGAAGTCAAAGAAATATAAGGGAAGGGCTGTTATTCCAACAGTTCAGAATCACTGCAGTCTCATAACAAGAAAACATGTAGTATATGTCCACATTTTTATTCAGGAAGTAATTCTAAATGATCAAAGTGATGATGATTTGTTTACAGTGGTGTGAAGAAAATCACAATGTTGTAGACAGGAACTGTCCTTCAGACCCACCTGTGCTGCAGAATCTACTGGAGTGGATTCTGGTGTGGCACCCGTAATGAGACAGGATTCCAAAAAAATAGTTGATGCTCAAAGCTTGTCAGTGTTCAAGAGGTATTTGGCTAACACCTGCAGTAATAAGCTTCAACTTTTGGTTAGCCCTGAAGAGGTCAGGTATGTGGACTTGATGGTCATTTTAAGTATGTTCCAACTGAACTATTCTACTCTGCTCTACTCTACTCTGCTCTACTATGTCATCTAGTTGCTAATAGATAACATATTTTGCTAGATACCAAAACAGAAGAATCTGACTTGCAATCCAGAAGTATTTAACAAGTTAGAAAAACCACTGCAGACAATAATCTGATCCAATAATTTTTATGATAAATCCTCTCCTTAATAATAAGTGCCTGCCTGATCTACATCTTGCATACTGTCTTAAAGATTACAAATGAGACAAAAGAAACCTGTTTCAACTCTTCATGAAAGTTAAATCCTCCTAATTTTATCTCTGTGAAACAAACATGACATCTAGTGGTACAGAGCTCTAATACAAATACTGTTTTGCTCCACACAGATTCACAGAGGAACACTCTAGGACCTTAAAAATAATAAAGCTGTACCAGTAAACCTAGTTGACTCAGCCTAATTATTATTAAAGATTTGGGGGAAATAAGAAAAGGCAATATTTTATTTAGTAGAAAACCTTTCTCCACTGAATCTGTAACTCACTGGTTATCTCAAAAACAGTAAAAAAAGATGACCAATTTTTGAGGCTAGAGTGGGATGGTATATGGTGTTTGCAATAGATCTGTTTAGTGAGGAGGATTAGTCTGGTCTCTTCATGAATAGTGGAACTGTGGCTCATTGGAAACCAACATTTATTGGTGTCCATTACAATGATGTTTTATTTATGATCAAAGTATCAGTATATTCACTGACAAATAACATTCGATCATGCAGTTATTTAATAAATGCTAAGAATAAAGAGTGAAGATTTTTAATAGCTTATGCACGATAGCTTATGTATGTCAGTTTGTTTCCCAAATGGCAATACTATTGGTGACATTTCTGTATTTAATTAAACTGGCTGGAGTCTGTGAAAATGTACAGACCTCAGAAAATGGGCAGGCCCACTTTTATAACTGTGCACATGAAGATACTGAAAGCATTTTTTAAATATAACAAGTAAACAGCAAATGCAAAATATAAGTAAGGCTAATACTAGGCAAGACAGAGAGAAAGAAAAAGAAAGAAAAAAAATACTGAAAGATAAAGGAAGTCAAACAGTCCAAATGAAACAGGACAGACTCAGCTAAGGTTTTTTTTGCTGAAGTCCAATCCAGAAATGAAGTTCATGTTTCTGATACTTGGCCAGTGCAAATTCAAGTATCACTGGACACAGCACCCCACTAATAAAAGTACCGTCAGATCAAAGGGAAAAAAATCCCTTCCCCCTAGTTTGTTTGCATGTTGGTCAACACCTTTCTGCCACTTCTAAAAATCAAATGCTATTTCTGGGAATAACAAGGAAGATCTTGGTCAAGATCCAAGTTATTTGTCTCTTTCACAATACTGTAACTATGTCTTAACTAAAAGAGGGAAGATTTAGACTGGACTTAAGGAAAAAGTTCTTTATGCTAACAGCAGTGAAGCACTGGCACAGGTTGCCCAGAGGAAAGCAACACAACCTACGAAACAGCAAAGTTCAGTAAGGATTTCTGAAGCTCCAGCTCCTGACAAAGTGCACTTGCACACACAATCCAGGTATGTTGCAAAACGTACATCTTGTGGCACTAAGAACGGCAATGCGGCAGTCACAGGCTGTAACAATGTACTCTCAGCTATTCTTATCACCTCTTAGCTCCCAAATGCAGGAGTGCCTCCTGTTGGCCAGCAGAGACCATCCTTGGCACTCAGTTCAAAAAGGACAAAGAGCTAGAGCACTAAAGCATAGGTTTAAGAACCTGAAGGTGATTTTCAAAATAAATAACACCAAGAAAAACAAACAAACCCCACCCCTCACGATTCTGACATCATGACAGCATGTCAGGGGGCTCTGACAGTGACTATTTGCAAAATCTTTAAAAACTCCAAAGCATTGCAGTATATCAAATTATTCAGAGTCTCTGATAGCAGCTCAGATGTAAGCTTCTTTTAAGCAGTGTGCCAAGTGAGTCTATAAATTCACTGTCACATTTCCTGGAATCCTCCTTGGCAGAACTGAACTGAACTCCATGATCAGTTGCCAGACAGTCATTTCAAGCTGGGGTGTGATGGTTTCTGAATGGAGTTTACATTGCTAGCCACTTCAGTTCCTTTTCTGCCAGCACTCAACCACAGGGCAGCCGATGCAATAGCTAGACATTGCCTGTGCCATCAGTGGGTCAGACTGTGTGCCAACCTGTCCAGTGGAAAGAATGCAGCAGGAAATTTTTCTGTTCAGGATGCAGCATGCCAGTGAGGTTCTACTCTTCCAAGAGCAAAACAGCAATAAACCTTAATCTACATCCCCACGCATCATTCCCTCTACAGCTGCTTTGAGCCCCTGTACCCTTCCACGCCCACACTTACAGAAGAGGATCAGGGATCAGAAGGCAATCTCTGAGATGTGCTGCCTTTCTGTAATTGTCCCTTGCAAACAAGGCATAAGATGGCACATGCACATACAGAGAAGGGTGCTGGGACATCTTCCCGGTACGGCCCTTTCAAGATTTCTAACCGATACTGCTCTAAAGACGTCCACTTCCAGGAAGCCTCCTGAGCAGTAAGCACATTCTCTCTTTTCCTTTGGAAAGCTGAAGAAAAAAAAAGACTAGGAACAAAGAAAGCTCTTTTCAGAATTATAAAACTGAGTAAGAAAACATTTAAATGGAAGCTGAGTCATACTGGTGCTCCGAAATGCACAATTCTTCCTGCAAGAACTCAATTCGCTGTGCTGGTGGCTGTACCAACCAACACAGTAAACAAATTCCCTGAGCAGAATGCCTCCAGCACTGCACACTGCTCCAGGCTGGGAGGGCTGCTCTACCCCAGCAGCTGCAGCCAGGAATGGCTGTGGGGAGCCAGCAGCTGCTGCCGGGTGCAAAGTGGGTTTGTGACCTGCTGAAAGCATTCCTCGTGTGCTGTTCAAGCTCTCTACACCTCCTTGCAGCCACCTAGCAGCAGTGTGCACACTTTACTCAGTTCTTTCGTTAGGTAGGTTATATTAAAAAAGCAAAAGCAACAGTGAAGGGTCCAACTCCAGAGGGATTTGCCATGTCCTTCTAAGCTGCTATTCAGGCTGATGGCAGGAAGTGCATGAAATTGTGTTGAATAGAACAGACTTTACATCTTGTTTTCCGTAAGTGATGAATATGTTGTTGCCTAAAAGCTAAATCAGTTCTGAAAATTTTAGTAATACCAAGGGATACTATCCTGCATTATATAATGTGTAGCTCAAACAAAGACCATAGGCATCGTGAAGTTGAAGGCCTGAATAAGCACCACACAGCTGCACTGTTGAGCATGTATTAGTTTCAACGAAAAACACAAAGCAGGCAGGTATACCAGCCCTTCTGTTAATGGCTTGACTGTTCTGATGCTGAATTTACTATTGTCCTGAACAGGTCCAAAGAAAGTATAAACAGTTGAGCATGTTCTTAGCATGATAACAATATTACAGAATTGTAGTGGTTGGAAGGGACCTCCAGAGATCATCTAGTCCAACCCCCTGCCAAAGCAGCTCCCAGCCCAGGTTGCACAGTCGGGGCCAGGTAGGTCTTGAATGTCTCCAGAGGAGGAGATCCACCACCTCTGTGTGCAGCTCCAGTGCTCCGTCACTGCACTGGGAAGAAGTTCCCACACACATTGGTGCATAACTTCCTATGCTTCAGTTTGTGGCCATTTCCCCTCGTCCTATCACCACACACTGCTGAGAAGAGTTTGGCCTCGTCCCTTTGCCTACCACACTTCAGATACTTATAGATATGGATCAGATCCCCTCTGAGTCTTCTTTTTTCAAGGCTGAACAGACCCAGGTCACTCAGCCTTTCTTCATAAGGGAGGTGTTCCACACCCTTTCTTAACTTTGCAGCCCTCTGCTGGAGCCATTTGAGGAAATCCCCATCTGTTTTGTACTGGGGAGCCCAGAACTGGACACAGTACTACAGATGAGGCCTAACCAGGGCAGAGTAGAGGGGGAGGATCACCTCCTTTGACCTGCTGGCCATGCTCTTCTTAATGCACACCAAGATCTGATTGGCCTTCTTGACCATCAGGGCACACTGCTCATGGCCAACACGTCATCCACCAGGACACCCAGATCCCTCTCCTAAGAGCTCCTCTCCAGCAACCTGTACCAGTGCATGTGGTTATTCCTCTCTAGGTGCAAGAGTCTATACTTCTCCTGCTAAACCTCATCTCGTTCTTTTCTGCTCAACTCTCCAGCCTGTCCAGGTCTTGTTGAATGGCAGCACAGCATGCCACTGCATCAGCCATTCCTCCCAGCTTTGTTATCATCAGCAAACTTGCTGAGGTTGGACTGATGAAACTCACATCAGATATGCCCGCTCTCTTCCCTCACTACTGTGTTTTCTGTTATGTTCTCAGTTCTGGACAGTAAAGATGAAGGTACGCACAAGGCTTAAGATTACCAACCACAGTGAACACCACATTGTATGTAGTTATTCTGCACGCACAGATGATGTAGCACGATGTAATTCCCATAAATTAAGGGTAATGGAAATTGAGCATGGACACAAGATGGCATCTGCACAGTTTTCAGACTCAAATCTGAGCCATAGAAGTAAAATTCATGATGTGAGTTGGTAAAACGTCAGAGACATTAGCAGACTAGGATCTGCCTTTCACCACTGCTCAGCAAAGGCACATGTTTCACTATGGGAATGTTCCCATTCACCAAAGATGATGGAAATAATCACATGTGAAGACAGGCAAGTTTCTTCAGGATTTGTAAAAAGACATCATTTTGATGGTTTATTTGCTCTCTTTGTATAGCTGCAAGAATTGTAAATAATTTTTCTTAACTTTGTAAAACACCGTTTCTTTAAATTCTTGTATGCTGAGAGGAAGAAGGCTGTCATGATTTTATGACTTTTTGTCGTCAGTATTCCACATCATAACACCATGTAGTGCACTGGAAGTTAAAGAGTTAATGCTCCAGTTCCATGGGTTGATGACAGCTCCAGGCATTCCTGTCTCAGAAGAGGAGAACTACACACCCCACAGGGCTTTGCATTACTTTGAGTTCTTCTGTTTTCTGTTCAGAGGGAAAGACAAAACTGTTTGCAGGTCATGAGTCCGCACTCTTTTCCCTTCCTGCTTGTCCCAGGAGTGTGTGTGCTCCTAGACATCTCACCTTCAGCATGAGAGTAAGGCCTTTGGTTTTTCGGACACTCATTTTATTTATTAGCTTCAATTCCAATTATATTGTATTATCTGTGTTATCTTGCATTCCTGTATCTTATTTAGTAAATCAGTTTTACTCCTCAGATCATTGCTGCTGTTCTGTTTTTATGCCCATCTCCCTGCTCCTTCACCTTTGTTCCCTTTTCCCTTTCCCATGGCATGGGTCCCTGGGTCCCCTCACCCCATTTGTCACAGAACCAGGCTGAAAAGGTCTTTAAACCATTGACAGAGGCAAAAGTGAAAGATGCAAATATGAAGCAAATACGTTATTATAAAGTGTCTATACAAATATTCTCATTACAAATTTTGTGATTCAACTTTTTTTTTTTTTTTTTTCAGAAAGGAAACCAGAACACTGCTCTAATTTGAGGTTTTCACCACAACTGCTGTTTCTAAAAGAAGACAAATCTTTTGTGAGCCTATCTCCCTTTTGGTAGATCTGCCCTGATCATCCACATCTCCACTCCACACTCAAAGGTTTTAAAGATGTTTGTGCCCCTTTCTTTGACACCTGCAGCACTGTCAGGATGTTCTTGTCTGTTTTCATCACTGATGTATTTTCCATCACTCATTCTCCTCCAGAAAAAAAGAAAAAAGACAGAATACTACTTTTCACTTACTTGTGGCCACCCAACCTATGACACAGCCTCTTCTGCTCCCCCATAGAAGGCATTTAAGTGTAAGGATCTTCCTCAGGTTTATTTCTGTATTCTACACAAGTCACTAGCATTTCAAAAAACTACAGCAACTTCTGTACTCTAACACATCATCAGAAAAGTTCACCTACTGGTATGAAAAAATTAAACATCTGTCTTTTCAAGAAGACTCCATTTATATTCATTTTTTCTTTATCCTCACCTAAAGCAATAGTTAATCTTGATATAATGCAACAACGCTACTATTTGTACCTGGTAAAAATTTGGATGTATTGAACTGAAAGTTCTAGAAGCGTATCCTCAATGTTACCTGTCGCAGTAACTCCTCCTGGCGCATCCTAATTCGTTCCCTCTCCATTTGGATTCTCTGGAGCCTCAACTTCTGCTGCTGCTGCTGCTGTGTGGTCAGTGCACTGGGCATGTTCAGCAGCCCTGGCTGCGGAGTCTGGGGAGGACAGCTTTGCTGTGAAATGGATGTGCTGCCTGTTATTTGGCGCTGGTGATTCATAACTGTGGGAAAGAAATCATAGCTGATTACATATAACAGTACTTTTAAGAGAACAGAGAGCCCAGGATGCATGTTGCTCATCTATAGTGAATATGGCACTTGAATTACTTTACTTCTCATGACTGAGATAACTACTTTACTTGACAAGACTGGTGCTAGTAATTGCTTAGTGAATATTCTGTAATATTTTATAGATGTATAAAACATGAATACTTAAAATAGAACAGGAATTTATAATCACCTCTTGAGCAACCTGATTGAGCAGAAGGTGCCCCTGCCCATGGTAGGGGGTCAGAACTACGTGGTCTTCAAGGTCCCTTCTAACTCAGATAATTCTATGACTCCATGATCCCAGCATCCCACTGACACGGCAGCAAATGATACACAAACTTTCTAATTGAAAACTCTATACATGTGTGCCTGTATTATGCACTGGAGTAGTGATTTCTTAACATTTTCTTTATTGACAGATCTAAATGAATTATTGTAAAAATATTTGCTGGCACAGATAATAAACTCTGTGTGAGTTTTCCACCACGACAAAGGAGGCACACACTTTCAATGACATGCAGGATGAGAGATGTTCCAGTTCCAGTTAAGAAGCAAACCTAGGAAGATGTTCTGCTCCCTGGCAGGTTGCAGCCTTCCTGCTCCGGTTGTCTGGGACACTTCTTCTCAGTAGCTTGTATGGTGCTCTATTTTTGATTTCTGATGAAAACAGTGTCGATAACACACTGATGTTTAGGTGTTGCAGAGCAGTGCTCACACAATCAATGTTTTTCTCCTTCTCATGTTGCATTTGTCTTTCCAAATAATCATTACCCATGCTGAAATCCTGTTCTCCTGGAAGCAGCAGCACATCTGCCTGCTGATGGGAAGCAGTGAAGGAATTCCCCCTTCTGCTTTGCTTGCAGGCACAGTTTTGACTTTACAGACACTTTAAATTAAATGTATCAGTTCTCAGAAATACAATATCCTTTGTGAACCACAGGGAGAACAGTTCTTCATTTGCTCTCCTACTTTCACACTTCCAGGAAAAAACAAATAAAGCACCTGAAGACAGTTTGAATGATAAGTGGTAGCCATATACTGCTTTAGAAATCCGTTGACATTTCTGCAAGTATTCTTTCACTAATGAGGTGGTAGCATAATTAAGAAAGCTTCTCTCCTTTAACAAGAACACCCTAGATAATAAAATAGTTCTCAAAAGAGCCACATTATCTTTTTTTCCAAAGAACTAAGATTTGTTTCTTCCTTGTCTCTCACTCACTGCTCTAACCATATGAAAACTGAAATCTCAACACGGTTCTTTGCTTCTCAGAACTCAATCTTTTTGCTGTGATCACATTTGACTTTGTAGGATACAGTACAGCAAGCACTCTTGGAAGTGCCCACTGAAAGAAATGGGTTGATAATTTCAGAGACTGAAAGCTCTCCAAGCTTTCTGCCAAATCAGGTATTGTCTGTCAATATTTGTATGTGCTTACACCAGATCTGAACTGAAACTTTCATAGAATCACAGAATGAATCACAGAATGGTTTGGGTTGGAAGGGATATTTAAGATCACCTAGCTCACAGCCCTATCCAGCCTGGCCTTGAGTGCTTCCAGGGAGGGGTCATACATGATCTCTCTGGGCAACCTGAGTGAGTGTCTCACCACCATCACAGTGAAGAATTTCTTCCTAATATCTAGTCTAAATCTACCCTCTTCCAGTTTAAAACCATTTCCCTTGGTCTTGTCACTATGTGTCCCCCCCTATGTTCCTGTAGGCCCCTTCAGGTACTGGAAGGCTGCTGTAAGGTTGCTCTGAAGCCTTTTCTTCTCCAGGCTGAAGAGCCCCAGCTCTCTCAACCTGTCCTTGCAGGGGATGTGCTCCATCCCTCTGATCATCTTTGTTGACCTCCTCTGGACCTGCTCCAACATCTTTCCTTCTGGATGACCCAGTATCACACAGGTCCAAGCACTGTAGGGCCATCTGAGAGTGCAGTTGTGTGATATTATGCTTCTTCATGAAACCTGGGTACTGACTGTTCCACCTCTTCCACACGAAGCTGCTTGCTCCTGCCCACGTTATCCCTTTACTGAGCTGGCAAATGCATTTCTGTAGCCACATAGCAAACTAAAAGTTGCCTGGGGCTAGGAAGGTATTCTAGCTAGAGAGGTTACTAACAGAAGTTACTGGGTAGTTATGAAAATGTTTATGCTCAGCCAACACAGGAGAGCAGATAGGAGAAATTAAGCTGGTTGCAGGGAAAAGGAATGACTGAAAAAGCAAGAACTGACTAGTAACTTTTCAGCGGCAAATCTCTGAAGGACAGCAAATTGCAGTGCCAAGAGGCAAAGACAGGAATGACAGCCGGGTGCAGGAATCAAACCACTTTTGTAATGGAAAGCTTTGAAATGCAGTGAGTCTAGTCTTACTCTAATTAAAATAAATAAGAAATTTTATAAGTACAATTATATGAACTGTATCAGTGTAAATCTGGTGTTAAATTTCCAGTACCATAAACACTTAGGCAGAAATTTAATTCTCCTCACATGAGTAAATGCGTTTAGATCTTTGACATGTCAGTGGTTGGTTGACTGACAGGACAACCACACTCAGTATTCAGGCTGGCTGAGGGATTACCACAATACAGACAGTCTTACATACAAAGATGCTATTATGTCACTGGGAAAAATGTACAAAAATGAATGGAATAATAATACATTCTGGGCTGCATTAAGAAGAGCGTGGCCAGCAGATCAAGGGAGGTGATCCTCCCCCTCTACTCTGCCCTGGTGAGGCCTCACCTGGAGCACGGTGTCCAATTCTGGCCCCCCCGTATAGAAGAGACAGGGATCTCTTGGAAAGAGTCCAGTGCAGGGCCACAAAGATGGTGAAGGGCCTGGAGGATCTCCCCAATGAAGAAAGGCAGAGTGAACTGGGTCTGTTTAGCCTCAAGAAAAGAAGACTGAGAGGGGACCTGATTCAGGTTTATAATTATATTAGGTGTGGGGGACAAAGTGGCGAGGCTAGACTCTTTTCAGCAGTGTGTGGAGACAGGACAAGGGGAAATGGACAGAAACTGCAGCACAGGAGGTTCCGCACGAATGCGCACAAGAACTTCTTTACAGTGAAGGTGACAGAGCACTGGAACAGGCTGCCCAGGGGGGTTGTGGAATCTCCTTCTCTGGAGATATTCAAGACCCGCCTGAACACCTACCTGTGCGACCTGGTGTAGGGAACTGCTTTGGCAGGGTGGTTGGACTCGATCTCTAGAGGTCCCTTCCAACCCCTATGATTCTGTGATTCTGTGAGATGTATTCGATAAACTACAGAAACAACAACTTATGGGTAACCTTACATACATTAAGTGTTCTTGATTCAAGACAGGAAGTGTTCATGAAAAGTATTACTGTGTCTCTCAGGAAAGACTGCTTACAGAACACAAAACAAATAAGAGCAAAATGTCTTCAAACACCAAAGAAAAATGTAGCTGAGCCATCCAGGAAAATGAACAAAACAGTAACCACCCACAGCACAGAACAAATACATTGGCTCCAGCTAAAGAAACTGCATATTATGAGGCAGGCAGCCTCAGAACGTTGTCCTGTAGGCAAAAGAAAGACAGTGATCAAAATCTGCAATTGTACACAGCAGACAAAAGACTGTAGAAACAGAACCACTTTGTATTTTTTGGGTGCCAGAAATACCCCTGGGCATCTCATTGTGTTGTATAAATGTAGTGATGGTTGGTATCAGTCATTTTCAGTGGTCTGCTATTGCACAAGCGAGCATATTTACAGACTAAGCAATCCAAAGACACCCTATTTGTTCCATCTAAGACAAAAATTCTTCCTGTTCGTGGTGCTAAGAATAGCATTCAGCAATGATATCCTCCAGATAGGTCAGGAACAAAATACAGTAAATTCTCAACATGCCTACTGTATGTTTTATTCAGGGTGTAGATTAATTTTGTTCCTTCTGCAGATGAGTACTAGCCGTACCTAACAGCTGTGGATTACTGCTGTGCTGAATTGAGGACACTTCTGGTCTAGAAGCAACTTTATTACCTGTAGGTGGTGCAAAGTCCATGCTAGTAAATCCTTCCAGGCTGTGTGAGACGCATGCAAACTCATCTGAAGTATCTTTGCAACATACTTCCAGAATCAGAAGTCCTGGAAAGTACAGGACAGCTATGCCAGTGTGTCATTCAACGTGGCTTCTCCACAGGCACTTGAATGTCATTTGATCCCCAAGTAAAGCCACCTGGAAACCAGGGACTACAACACAGAGCCACCCACTTCCTTCCGTGAAATTGCATCACTACTATCTTTGAGAGGACCACACCACCCCTGAGCTAGATCTTCATACAGTTTCAGATGTGGGGTTCTCTGCATTATGCTCCTAAGATTAAAAAAAAAAAAAAAAAAAAAGATGGCTATACTGTGTGAGTGCAGACTGGCTTATGCTAAAAACTGCAGCTTCCTACACATCAACAGCTCTTATCTATGACAATCTCTGACATGACAAAACCAAAGGATGTAAAGAAACATCCAGGTCAAAGAACTTACAAGTTTACCAGTGATAAATGATCTTCCCAGGTTCTATGCAAACCTAGTGGAGTTGGAATAACTGAAACAAAGAATGCACAGCAAAGAACAGTGCTGATGTTACAAAGCAAGAGGCAATAGAAATAGGTACTGTCAGTACTAACACAAATATTCCAGCACTCTCAGTCTTCCGAAATGAACTAATAGCCCAGAAGTTCTGCAGTTTATCAAAACAGTTAAAGACACCAAATGATGCATCAGAAAAACTAACGTAGTAGTGCTACATACTTAAGCTGCAACCAGGAGCGTCTGCTACTGAAGTTTTGACAGTTAAAGAAAGGGCAAAAGGGACATCCTTTTGATTCTTTACAGAATCAATACCATTCACATATGTGGCCACATTTATTTCCCATACAGCTGTGTCACAACATACGATCACAGAAAACCACTTCTCCCTTTTTTCTCTAGAGCTCCTCTACCTCCCTGGCTTCATATTTTCTGTGCACATAATGTGTAGCATCCGGTAGGTCTCATCCTGCAAAACTCTCTCCTTGAGCAAAAAGCACGACCAGGCAAAATTCCAGATTCCTCTAAAGATGCACAGAAAAGAATGATCACACAGTTCTAGTTATTATGAGACAAAGAATTTTCACTGCTTTTAATTTTTTACTGTGTGAGTTCTTCAAACAAGAAAGAGAAATATTCTTGGAGATGACAGTATGTTGCTTTTCTGAAAGGTAAGTTACAATGGTATGCATGGGGAAAACAATAAATTATAGTACCTGGAATATCTTTAAGTGGGTTTGCTATGTCTGATATTGGCTAGATTTCAATTTAATAGGAAATCTTTAAGTACACTAGTTGGAATGGAAAGAATCCCAGCAATGGAAGAAATATCCATTATGGTACATATGCAAGCTTATTTGGAGAAAAGACTTTTACTTCACTGCTTTTCCTGAAATCAGCCCAAACTGCTACTTATTCTCTTTCATGTTCTTAACTGAATTAGAGTTGAAATCTTGTACTGAAAAGTTTGCCAATGTTTTCTTGTATGTAGCTGATAACTCTTTGTCACTGAAGGTTTGAATGAGCCCAGCCACATCAAAGGAAGATCCTGTGTCAACAGTTGTGAGCAACCTTAATGGCACAACATTCTACAGATCTCTGTTACATATGAAGTAATACTATGCCACATTTTTTGCTACTTAATTGGCTTTGTTAATATCTGCTACTTTATATTTGAATTCTAAATTTATATTTGAATGCCATTAGGAGTATAACACAATCTGAGTAAAAAAACCCACAAAACCTCACAGTTGAGGCTCCATCTAGACTGTTCAACATGAATACCAATTTCATCTAATAAATCAGCAATGCTGTAGCAGCTCTGTTCAGCCTGTGTTTTAGGAAGCCTTAGAAACGGCACTACTTCTAAGAGGTCCAGGTCTTCAGAGAGCTTGAATTCCCTGGACAGGGTCTGGCACTCCCAGAGGAACATATCTAAGGTTCTGCAAACAAAGGAAAAATCTAAAAAGCTCATCTCCATCACTATAAAGGACACTGGTTTTAACTTAGCAGATGAAAAGTACTCATCGTTCCAGCAGACTGATTCAAGGTGCCCTTGAATTCAGTTCCCTTGAGAGAAACAAATTTGTTTTGCAAAATGAACTACGTCTCCACAATAAACAGCTGTTACACAATTTTCCAGCTCAAATGAAAGCAAATAAAAATGTGGAAATAAGTTCCAAACCTGGAGTGCGTGGTCACAGTTTCATTGCAGTCCATGCAGTTGCAACAGTTTAGTTCACATCTCAATTAATCCTCTGTAATTGTCTTTTTCCAGTTAGATGAAAAATGAGACAATTCTTTTCTTGTTTTTTTTTTAATTACTAAAGATATTCTAGTGAACCAGTTTTTCTGACATTGCGTGAGACTTCTCTGTTACATACTAAGGTCTGAGTACACACTAAACAAGGATTATTTTGTGGGCGAGGCAATCTGCAAGTTGCAGAAGCCAAAACATGCAAATGTAAATTGTTTCTGACATACATGTTGAACTGATTGTACCAACTTTTATTATTTTAGCGTCAAAAGTGTCTGGATGCAGTTCGGGATCTTTTTCTCTACTTTGTTTATGGGCAGTCCAGAGCCTAACTAATATCAGCTGCCAGCGCCAGGTGTCACACAAAACAATTTGATGAAAAACACATGTATATAAAGGTTAAAATAAAGAAAGAAAGGAAAAGAAGAAGAAAGAATACAGCTACATTACAGTTCTGACTTAGTCACGACATTGTGAGGGAAAAAAGACTGAGCTCCCTTCCTTTTCTCTCCTGCCAACAAAGAACTGCTTGTTTCGCTTACTTCCCAGAAACAGTGTTAGCCTTCCAACAAGGTCAGCAAAAAATGCTGCTTTTCATTTCTGGTGCATTTTGTTCCAAAAATCTGTAAAGTATTAAACCAAAAAGTTGTACTATCCCAGTACACAAAGAGTCTTTTATTCAGTTTTCAGGGCTTAAAATAGCCATACAGAAACATCTCAACATTTTCAACTGCTATGTTATGTGATATGCACATGTAACTCATTTTTTAAGCTTCAAGCTTAAAAAAAAATTGCAGGTGCTCCACTAAAGCCAGGATTTAGAATATTGCAAATTTACTCTGTAGGAACTTAAGCACTTCTTTTTAAGCAATATACAACAAATAACAGAGGAGGCCACTTGATGGGGGAGACACCATTAATATTAATGACCAATTACTAACTACCATTATTGTTTAAAATATCACTGCATTGTTCTTGCTTTCAATCCTCGTGTAATCTTTAGCTTTTGCATTCTGTCTCCAGTTTTGCATTGGCATATATTTGTATTATTAATCTTGAAAAGAAATGCTTATGACAACAGAAACTTCCATGTGTTGAAATTAAAAAAAAAAAGACATTTTGAAAAAGCACCAAAAACTCTTTAAAACACATCATTTCACATTTCACATTTACTAGACAAGTGGTTGCTGTTATAAAGATGTGTATCCTTTGAGACATCTGCACTTATTTTACCTGGTATTGAATTCAACTCCTGTTCATCTCTATAACTGCTAGCACATCTTAAAAACACAATTAAGTTCTCAGTCTGAAACGTCCATGATAAATTACTTGTTGGAGGTTTTAATTGCAAACAAACAAACAAACAAACAAATAAATACTGTTTTCCAGAGCTGCAGTGCAAAACTATCATTCCCACAGAAGGCCTAAGTCCTCTACAATTGTTTCAGCTCTTCTGTAAATACTATTTCATTAAGCAGAAGCAGTTGCCAAAATTATTCCCACTGACCATAACCAAATTGTGTCAGTTTGTTTCAGGATATCCAGTAATTAAAAATGATTTGAAACATGAATCCTTTCCACTGTGCAGGTGTTGTGGGTATGGGCTACACAGGAGGAAAAAGGTGTTCCTCCCGAAGTTAGGTATTTGTAGCCAAATCTCCAGGCAATGCAAACTGAGTCTTGCAAAATCGAGACCATTTGATGCATGCTTGTTATCATTAAAATACATACTGCCTGTGTTCAAACACCTTGGGAGTTTTTTATCTCCAGATCACTTTGACACAGTAACCAAAACTGTTTTATCACATTCAAACAATAGTAACTACACCTCTTTTACCCTGGCAGGATATGGAAACCTTGGTTCATGTGTTTATTGATTTAAACAGGAATACTGCATTGTTTTATTGGATGGATTTCCTGTCTGATTTTAAAAAAGAAAGCAGAACTGAAGTGCCATAAATCCCACTTGTCTTCAGATTCAGTTAAATTACCTTGAGCAGTGCAGATAATGGTGCATTTTTAAACTCATGGACAAATCTCTATAACAGAAATGACTGTCAGTGTTAAAAGGCTTTCCACATTAACATTCTAATATGTAACACATAATATTTTTCACATTACGGAGCTAGTTATCTACCAGTTAAAAGCATCCTGCTCATAACACTTGGTTCACGCCTACTAGTGGACCTAGGTCACAAAATCACAGCCTGGTTGAGCTGCAAGGGACCTCCAGAGGTCACCTGGCCCAACCCTCCTGGCTCAAGGAATACATAATACTTACTTAAACTTTTTTTCCCTATATCTTGCAAGCACACACACACACACAAAAACAAAACAAAACAAAAAAAAACACCCAACCAACCAACACAAAACAAAACAAAACAAAAATAAAAAAGGAAAACCACCACCAGCAGAACACACAACATGGCCTCCTTACACTCGTGGCTGCCATGAAGGCAGACCAGCTGCTTTAGCTTGGACTTGGGCATTTCCAGAGAACAGTTCTCTCATTTAAGTCAGGCAGCAGCTTGGTCATAAACTTTGCTGCAGTGCAGCTGCTTTCTCCTTCCTTTCATTCTCAGGAAGTTCACAGAGTCTGGTCTGCTAATTCAAGAACCTGTATCTGATGCCTAAAATAAGGCTGCACAGATACTCCTCCTTCCACACAGGGTCTTTGGTTCTACTGCACTAACTGAGTTGACTGGTAGTATGCAAGCAGAATTCTACCAGTCAGTCTAAAAAGACACCTTTCAAACTGGGCAGACAAGAGGTGCATGCCTAGACAGCACCAAAGTAAATGGCATTTATGAAGCACTTATGAAGAGGTGACAAATACAGTGCTTCTGATTGTCTTTATTTAGAGGCTGATTATTTACCATGTGGCATTCCAATAATGAACCAGGACTGCTGTTAATTCAGCCCTTTCCTTAGTATATCCATCTATAAGCTGCCTTAGGAAAAAAAGGCAAAATATTTCGAATAGTCAGACCAAGCAAGCCTGAATATTTGTTAACCTGCAACAACGAGCCTTCAATATGAGACAGATTTACCTTTGCATTCATAAAACTTTATTTAATTTAGTTGTCTTTCATAAGTAAACACAAAAACCCATCTAGCATGTATTAATGTTATGCAAATTTATCGAAATTAATCAAAGAAAGAAATACCTTCAAGATGCCTTTGTTATACAACATTTGATAAGCAATATTTTAAACGTTGGTGAGAAAAGCAAAACTTCTAATGCTATACGGAAACTGTTAAAAGTACCTCACAGACAACAGAAATCCACTGTAAGAAGAGAAGGTCAAAAAGCACAGTAGATTTTTTAAGGTATGTCTGCCAGTCTAACTTTGACTATACATATCTCTCAAGTATAAATGTATTATAGTGTGGTATCTCTTAGTCATCCTGTGCTTTTGACAGAATGTTTGTACATGCCTTTATAAACTTACTAGCAAAGTTTGCTCAAAGGAGTTTATAAACCAAAGCAACAAGCTGTATGGAACACAGCATATTTTCTGTCTCCCCACCAGAAGCAGGGCGAGGAATACACATGTGTTACTAATTGGAAGTACAGACCAGTATGAAGACCTGGAATACTTTAATCCATTTCTTGTAGGTGGCACATCTTCAAAAGAAAAACTTTTTTAATTCCTACAGTACCAAAAAATGTGAAGCCAAAAGACAGATGCATAGACTTCAATTGCTAAGAAGTTATGGAATGACGGCCAGAAGAGCGGTTTAGCTTATTATCCAGTTTCCATTTCTTCTCTGATGTCTGTAGGATATTGGCACAATCACTTCTGGCTAGAGGTCTCACCGCCAGACCAAAGAATTGCTCCATTCAGTGTCTGCACACATGCAAGAAGGCAACATTAGGAGTAACACTGTTGTTCCACAAAAGAGCAGGGAGATATCCCCCTTCCTTTTGACCAGGATACAAAAGAGATACATTCAACTTAAGCAGTGGAAACCACATTCAGATTAATCAATCACATGAAGTATTCAGAAGCTACTTCATCCAGTTTAGATACATAAAAACTTATATATACACACATTAGAAATGACAAGATTGTGATGATGTATATCTAAGGATTAATACATATATCCACACAGTTTCTAGACAATTTTGGAAGATATTTTTAAATAAAATAACATTACACTAGATGTGTTCAAACCGGTAGACTGGAAAATCAGGTACTATGTAAGGACACCAAGCTGCTGGAGCAGGTCCAGAGGAGGGTCACGAAGATGATCAGAGGGATGGAGCACATCCCCAGCAAGGACAGGTTGAGAGAGCTGGGGCTCTTCAGCCTGGAGAAGAAAAGGCTTCAGAGCAACCTTACAGCAGCCTTCCAGTACCTGAAGGGGCCTACAGGAACATAGGGGGGGACACATAGTGACAAGACCAAGGGAAATGGTTTTAAACTGGAAGAGGGTAGATTTAGACTAGATACTAGGAAGAAATTCTTCACTGTGAGGGTGGTGAGACACTCTCTCAGGTTGCCCAGAGAGATCATGTATGCCCCCTCCCTGGAAGCACTCAAGGCCAGGCTGGATAGGGCTGTGAGCTAGGTGATCTTAAATATCCCTTCCAACCCAAACCATTCTATGATTCTATGACTCTATGTGATGCTGAATTTAACCACAGAATGCAGAAAGTGCTACTCTTCTCTGCAACCAGAGTTATGCTCCCAAAGGTGCATCGCAGAATGCCTTCTGAAAACCACTGCCATGAGGAAAAGTTCACCAAATATATTAGGGGGCTAACGTTGAGGAAATTCCATCACAGACCACAACAATTGTTCTAAGTACTGTTTGAATACCCAACTGTTTAAATACTTTGTCAATAAATGTGAAGAGTATTGAATGAAATACAGTGTGCATGTGATGTGACAGATTTTGAAGTCTATGGAAGCGCACCTATTGGGCACCCCAAGTCCCTTCAAGAACAGATTCTTAATTATGTGTTAGCTTTTATTTCGAATCTTTTGTATCCTGAGAAAGACCTTCGTTCAATATGCAAGTATCTTAGCACATTATATGGCTTTGATTAATCTTACTTCACTTCTATTATAAACAGGGAAAAAAAGTCTATTAAACACTATCTTGGTATAGTATATTCTCTGGTATATCCTCTTGATATATCCTCTGTTTTTTAATAATAGAGAATTTAACAGATGTCATCAGCTGAAGAGCTGATGTGAAACAAAAAAAATCACCTCTGTCCTATTCTTACCTGTAGCTCATTTCAAACTCGGTCTAATCAGTGGTCTGAAGTAACACAAGCAGCCCAGTTGTTAATTTTACCATACAGTGTGACACACTGCAGTAAGCTCTTGCCTGAAGGATTTTCCTCAGGTTTCCTCTGATGTCTGCTAAGGATACAATCTGCTGCTATCTGCTGACTCACATAACATAGCCAACAACGCCTTCATACTGAACATATACAAGTAGGACAGTTGTTGAGAGAATGTAAGAATTTCCTTCTGTCCTGACACCATCCCACCCAGTTCATTCTATGACTCTATGAACTAAAATTATTTACTTCAAGGGACAGTGGAAGTATTTATTATAAGTTGAAGACATAAGTGAAAGTTGATTCTGTATTACTGTTGTTGGTGACCACTGTCAGACAAATGATTACTAGAGTTTTCTTGGAATATAAGAGACAAAACCGATGAACCCACTGCACATGAATAACCATGAAATTATGAGACCAATTTACAAAAACAATATTGAACACCAATCTAGTTTGTGTTTTCAAGACTACTTATTTGACCTAGTTTTGAGATCTTGAGCTTGTACGCTGACCTATTTGTTCCTCATTTTCTTGAAAGCTAGAGCAGTTAAAACTACTGGGATCTGAATTGTGGAAGCAAAAAATTAAATAAAAATTATTAGTCTTAATTATGCATTAAAAATGGGAGGAAAGAAGGAAGGAGGAAAGAAGGAAGGAGGAAAGAAGGAAGGAGGAAAGAAGGAAGGAGGAAAGAAGGAAGGAGGAAAGAAGGAAGGAGGAAAGAAGGAAGGAGGAAAGAAGGAAGGAGGAAAGAAGGAAGGAGGAAAGAAGGAAGGAGGAAAGAAGGAAGGAGGAAAGAAGGAAGGAGGAAAGAAGGAAGGAGGAAAGAAGGAAGGAGGAAAGAAGGAAGGAGGAAAGAAGGAAGGAGGAAAGAAGGAAGGAGGAAAGAAGGAAGGAGGAAAGAAGGAAGGAGGAAAGAAGGAAGGAGGAAAGAAGGAAGGAGGAAAGAAGGAAGGAGGAAAGAAGGAAGGAGGAAAGAAGGAAGGAGGAAAGAAGGAAGGAGGAAAGAAGGAAGGGAAAAAAAACAACCACCACCACCAGCTACAATGTCTGTCATGAAGAAACACAGGAAAGCCTGCAGGCATTATCTAATGTAACATGTAGTGCGGTAAGCTTTGAAAATTATCTGGTGGGATTGTAGAGGCTTTATACCACCTGTGAATGAAAAAGTATAGGAAGAGTTCATTTTTCTCTGTCCATCATCAAAAATTTTTCACAGAAGAACAAAAATAAAATGCATGACGTGTTAGAACTTAACTTCAAACAGTGTGACTTCACTTGCTGCCAATTCTACTGAAGGAAAAAACAAGAAAAGGAAGCAGAGAATATACTGTTTGGTTTGATAACAGAATCAGAACTACCCTTTTTGAAGCAAAAATTTGGGAAACAAATCAGTAAAAGATGGCCCTCCCTTCTTGTTTGTATTTCCACCACAGAAATGAGATCCAGTACTCACCGAGATTTGGCTGAGACACTGCCATAGACCTCTGTGGTACTGGCGTGGAAGTAGCTGCGGGATGGTGGCTCATGTGATTCAGTGGTTGGTTCATAGTTTTTCGAGGATCTTGCCATGTTGTAATTTTTTCTATGTGACTGAGAAAGTGAAGATAAAGCATAAGTTTAATAGAAAATTCCCACGTACGTTATAATACATGGTTAGGCATAAGGCCACGAAAGTCCTGCTTGTGTTTCTAATCCTAAATTTATTTCTCCGTCTTATCTTACACCAACCCATCTGAAATGATCTATCATCTTGCCATTTCTTTAACCCTTACATATTCTGATTTTCTCCCCCTGCCATCCTTACACTTCACATGCTACTACTGATACCGTTACTTTCACTTGAACAGAAAATGAATCCCATTATGACTGTGAAAATCTGTAACAGGTACTCATCTTGTACACTACTTAATTGTTGAAAAGTTGTTTACCTTTTTCTTAGCAGTCTTCTTACATATTCAAATATGGGGCCATTTTTCATGCACCACAGGATGGTCATTTTGCTCAGTTTTGAAAATACAGATGTTTTGCCAGAAACCACTGCTTTGCTCCTCAGCACCCCAGGAAAACTTGTCTGTGTGTATCTCCAAGAATATCAGAATATATTCTTGTTGCCAAAAGAGGAAGCTTACTTCAGAATGACCAGTGTGTAGGTCAACAATATATCCACCACTCTTACCTAATGACTCATGTGCATACCTACTGAAAACCACAGCAGGATAACTAATACCTGAGATTACCATAACATATTTTTGGCTGATTAAAGAGATGAAGGGACTGTGTTTCTGTTGCAACTGAAGGTTTTCATTGAAATGTATCAATTTAGACAGTCCCTTATCAGAACAAGAATTTCAAGCATGAGCATGTAACTCCGCTTGAAAAAAAACAAAAGACGAGGAAAAAAAAAAAAAAGATGAAGAAAAAAAAGAAGCTACCTGAAAACAATCAACAGTCTGGAATCTACCCCGTGAATCTCTGTTGCACATAGCTCCATCTTGGCATGCCCTGCTTTCTGCCCCATCAGCCAACCAGGCTACCGATCACTGCCTGGATACAGAGAGGCTTTCCTCAGCTATTTTCAAGAGGAATGTCTTTAATTAGAACATATAAAGGATAAAACTTCTTAACGCTCTATGCCTGGAAAACCATTCCAATCCATCTTTCATAAAAGCAATGCCTAACTTCCCCTTTACTGGTCTCAATCTCAAAACTTCTCCTTGCTATTTTAACCTATGGTTGCATTGTCATTAAGGCTGTGATCACATCTTTGGAGTTAGCTGACAGCCAGCAGTATTTAACAAGCAAGTTTACATCTACTGCCATGTTACCATGTCCAAATTCTTTACTGCTGATCTCTGAAGTTAGCAAAATAATGTGAACTACAAGCAGGAAAAACTAACATATCCACATTAAAGAAAAAAAAAACAACAACCAGAACTATTTTTTTAAGAACAGAAAAAGGTTACATTGCCTCTAATTAGTCTGTGACCATATCCTTCTCCTGATATTTTACATTTAACATACAGTTCCAATACTGCAACTGAAGATCACACTTTCACTCCAGTGCTTGTCTACAACTCAGCTTCTAAGCAGATGAGTCACTTTATCAAAGCTTTGAGCAAATTTACTGTAAGTTATCAGTGTTATTAACAAGGAAACCAGCTACAATTTTTTCTTGCTTGCTCTGAAGGATTTTATTCTTCTCGCACATTTGAGGCTTTTCTTCTTTTTATTTGTGTATTATTTTTTAAGTACAAGAATTCTATCTCAATTAAATGATCTTTCTTCCAAAATTAAGAAGTGGCATTCTGAACAAAAGATGCTGGTATAGCAATAAATTGGGCATTGTTTTCCGTAAGTTCCAATTATATCTAAGAGAACTGAAATGCATTTTTATTTAAAGTTCCATTGTTTTGTTTGTCTGGCATAATTCAACTAAAGAAGCTACACGTAACCAAAGCTATGGATTTTGGAATACCCATGTATAATAGAAATAGAATAATAGAAAAGACTACTCCCCGAACGGTGAAACATGTTTCGAAACATGAGCTCTAGCAATTAAATAATTACTGCCTTTTTGTAGTTTGCACCAAATCATATTTTCCCCTTTTCAACATTTTTTTTTACATGTAAACACTGTAAAATGTTCAAATTAGATGACAATTTTTTTTATTCCTTTTCTTTTCCTGATAGTTTCATCTTGAGAAACTGGAAGCATCAAGTTTTGTTAGGAAAACCTGAAGCACAAGCTAAAGGATTTATGAAGGCAGCTGTGTTAGACAATCTCTAACTTGTTTGAGCGTATTCCTCAGTCTAACTCCAAATCTGAAGCCTTTAACTAGAACACTAACTATATACAACAAGCAGTGGCAGGAAGTGCTCTTAAAACCATACTAGAATACTAAAATGGTCAATTTTAACATTCTCTTCTGCTACCAAAGTTCCTTTCTTCAGTAACATTCTCACTCTTCATGGGCATTAAGACAACAAAATACGATCACTCATTTTCTGGTTCAGGGAAGAGCTATCAACACACGCAGAGTCACATATGCCAGTTCGTATCCTTCCATATGATGTATGGAGAGAAAGAGATCAAGCCTATCCAGCATCCCAGAGATAACTAATGCTGACTTCATCATATCCATGTTGTGCTCCTGCTCTACCTCCTGCTGAATGGAGAGCTGAAGCTACACTTCTCCAGTCCTGATGAGGTTTCAAGAGGCTCTGCAATACTGCATTCAGGGATGCATCCAAGAAAAAGGGCCTTTATCTCCTGGGCAATAAACAAAACACCTCCCACGTGCTTGGACAACCAGGAAATCCAAGCAACTGAAGACTGCGGAGCACTGGAGCACACTCTGGTTGTTTCAGTGTTTCTTTTTTTGCTACCTTTTTATTGCACTTCATATTTAGATACATGTAAGAACTGAAAGGAGTTATTCTTAAATCAAAATAGTTTATATGTAAATAACATTATTATTACTGCATAAAGTAACATGCTGTTCTTTGTAAAATAGTTCACCAAGTAGTAAATTAGACATTGATCAAAAGATGGATATCCTTATTTAGGCCTCGATTCTGAAAAAACAATGCCACCAGTTTTGCCACAAGTATCAAAGAAAAGTGAGTCACACTCTTAATTTTGCACAGCTTCACAGCATAGCAGCTACATAGGACAGAGCATGGTATAGGCAGTGCCTGGTTGCAGTTGGCAATCTGTTACAATAACTATGATGTTTTTTGTCTTGCACTTCTAATACAGTGCACATGCTATTTGAGACTACATCCTAATGAAGACCACTGAAGTAACTCAGGTCTGTAATATGTACCTGTAAACAAAAAGTACTGAGGAGAAAAAAACTCAGTAGCCTTATCTGGGATTGTAGTATCAATCAGTGTACTTATACTTCTAGAAGTATTCATCTCAGAAGGATTTTTTTTTCTTGGCATATATCACATGGCCTATAAAATTGAGTCAGAAAACAAAGCTTCAGACAAGGAATAATAATATGGACTAGGAATCTTGCCTTCATTCTTAAAATGCACAACACGGATGACAAGTCTGGAAACAGCAACAGTTTTACTTCTCTTAAAATCTGGGCTTTATGCTAGTAACGTCATTGAACTTCCAGAGACACTGGGATAATAGTTACATATGAGTTAAATCCTTAGCCACAGAATCCTCTCAGGTCTTGACTGTATGCTAGTTCTGGCAGTTTTACATATGGAATAATATTGTTATAAACTGCTTTAAGTGTTTAATCCTGTTGTAACAGCACCTATACAGAAAGATAAAGTAAATACGTCTAAATTAATAAATTCTACAATAACATCTCTGTGCATCTCCTATGACACACAAGCTCAGTGAGCAGTATATCACAGAATCATAAAATCCCCAAGGTTGGAAAAGACCTACAAGATCATCCAGTCCAACCATCCACCTATCACCAATCATTCTCACTAAACCACGTTCCACAACACAATGTCTAAAAGTTCTTTAAATAATGATTCTAATGCTGGCCCCTCATCAAAAAGAAAAAAAAAAAAAAAAAAAAAGCAATGCTCCAGATTTCAGTAACTCAGTATTTTATCAGGACTTGCAGATTATCTTCCACTTGTCATACCGAAAGTTTTGTTAAAAGCTTCCTGTTTGGGCGTCTGCTTCCTGCTTTGAAACATCAGTGTTTTCCATGACTTGAGCTACTGCTCTGACTGTGTTTTTTCACTGCCAGGCTCTGATCACCAGCTTCCACTGCAACCTTGCCAAAACAGCTCAGTCCAAATTAGCAAGCAAGCAGCGTGAAGTATATTCATTCTTTTTCTGCTTGTACTAACTCCAACAACACATGTGCTTCTATGGTTTCTATTTTAGGATTGCATTTTTTTCCAGTGCTAGGAAACTCAGATCTACTTCTCTGAAAATAAAAAGTTAAAGGAGAATTAATGAGAAAGAACTGATTTGAAAAATTTTATCCTGCAAGTGTGCTCTCAAATGAAACAACACAAGTGCAGAGTTAGGCCAACTCTGTAGAACTCATATGAAGTCTTTTATTGGGCCTTTGTCAAAGGGAATAAGAGTGGATTTTGTGACTGAGCCACATCAAAGTAAAGCTACTTCAGGGCAAGTGGGAAGCTGATGACTCATCAACATGAACAACCCATATGTTCTGACTCATTAACTGCTCTCAGCAGGATGACAGCTCAGATTGCATTGGAGATCATCCAGTCATCCACTTCCGGCTGCACCATCATTATCAAACATTGGGAAATCTGTTTACATCTCTGTAGGTAAAGCCAAATCATTGCCCAACTTCTCTCTGTCCCTCTATCCAAGGGAAAGAGGCAAAAAAAGGGACAAAAAAGAAGCCTGGTCTCAAATAACAATACACTCAAAGTGCTTTGGCACTGCATGATGGAGCAGACATACTTTTAAACAAATAGACAGGTTACGAAATTTCATAAATATGGCCTTGGTCATCAGCATCCTGGTCTATTAAGTGAGCCTGCTCACGGTGCTGCAGTGCAGTATCTGCTAAAACCACCAGGTCCAAACCATGCAGTATTTCAGCCAAGAGCAGCACAAGAGAAACTGTGCATCTGCTTTTGGTGCCTTAGAAGCTAGCTTGTTTTCTAACAGCAGGCTTTAAAGCAATTCAGACAAACGAGACATGCACTGGTAACTCAGGAAAGGCATCCTTCAGCCCACCGGAGCTCAGCCAGGCTCAGAAGCAGCGTGACTCCTTGCTCCCAGGCAGTCTCCAGCATCTCCAGCTCTCTGTCTACATGATCCCAACAGATGTCAGAGGGCATACGGCCCAGAGCCCTGGGAGAATGGGACCCAAAGCAGAAGCAGTCTACTTAGTGATTTCAAAGTATGACTTTACTCCTTTATAAGAAAAAATGTCCATAAGTGCTTGCTTCTGTGTAACAATAAGGACGAAAAAAATGACTGTGCACGTAAAAAAAATCTTTTTTTTCCTTATGAAAACCTCTAATCTCATTTCCACCACACACATCAAAATGGTTTTGAGGCTTCATCTTTTCCTTTGAACTTCAACAGAATGGTGAGACCCACTGAAACACAAAAATGAGTGATTTTATGAGTGATCACAAATGAGTGAAACACAAAAATGAGTGATCACAAATGAGTGATTTTAAATGCTTTTCCAACAGCATCTATACTTATTGGCATATTTGGAATCCTCTAAACCCACTGTTCATGCCGCCTAAGGAGCTCATCAGTGATAGTGCCACTAGAACACATCCATGAGCTCCTTGCCTTGAGGTGAATAGCCTAACCAAGGGTGGAGCCAAGAACCTCTGAAGGGGATGAGGAGGTCCAAGGAAATGTAACTAAACACTATTTCACAGCAGCTTATGGCAGCTGTTGAAACCAATGTGAGCAGCAGCTGGACAGCTGCACAACAGCCAGCAGAATTCAGCCTGTCCATGAGATGCACAGGCAACAACCCTCCAGCACCTTCACTGCCTCGAGTGACACCACCGTATACTGAGCACCTCACAGTTCTGCACTGAGGATGAGGAATTAATTTATTCAGGGAAAAAAAAAAATAAACTGATAGTTTCGGGTAAAAGAGGCACCTATTTTACGGGCTTCTGTGGATACTGGAAGTGAGCGCGTGAACGTTTCTTTGTGAGAACCCTTCATTAAGCATTTTTTAACTTATCAAGTTATTAACTTAATAACTATTAGCTATTAATAATTATGATTTTTTTTCAGTTATTAATATAATTATTAATAGTTTCCGTTTCAAAAGTTTAAGTTCTAGTCCATGATATAAAACAATTTATTTATTTAAGTACTTCCTAATCCTTTGCAGATACTCCGACTTCTCCATGGCCATCTTATGCACAAAAGAAAGGCAATGAATGGTGAGCTAGTGTTGGCAGCAGCTGGCAGTAGGCACTGCAGCAGCTGGAACAGCTGCTACGCATTGCTTTCTAACTTCAGCATTTAATCATTTAATTATATACTAGCATTATCCAGCGGTAATCAGAAAAGCAGAAAAAAAAAGTCTGCCCTATTCATAACCAAAATAATAATAATAGTTTGCAAAAGAGAATATACAAGCATATGTATGAGGAGGAAGTACCTATCAGATTGAAGAGCTTAAAGTTGGTGTTACGATTTCACTTCAGCAGTTGGAAGGAAAAAGATTTTATCTTTCATATCACCAGAAGGACATAAACGGATAAAAACAGTATCTCTCCATCACTTCACCACTGGAAGTGCAGAAATTAATAACTAACATTTAACAGTTCACAACTCATTCCTGCTTTAGGCCCAAGCAACTGCCTACAGTACTCTGACTCGCAGACCTATCTAACAGAATTCATGCCACTTGCTTTTTAGACAGTGATAGTGTTTCATGAAAATTTCATTAAGTTCAGCAAGCAGACACAATGTAATTATTAAACTGACTGTGCTGAGGATTTGTTTTCCTATTACATGTTCACTGTTTATAATCTTGAAAGATTTCTAAGCTGGAAGACTACAAAAGTATTTGAATACTTACTATCCTATGCTAGGTACTAATTAAAATAACTTATTTAACGAAAATAGTCGTTCTTTTCCTGAATTAGTTTCAACATTACTTGCTACCTTGAAGAGAACCTTAAGAATGTCCTACTAAGCTTCCCTCTAACTGACTGATCCTATTGTTACAATATGCTACAGACTTAAAAACATTAAACTAGTTAGCGTGTTCAGAGAAGGGCAACAAAACTGGTGAGGGGTCTGGAGCACAAGTCTTACGAGGAGCGGCTGAGGGAGCTGGGATTGTTTAGTCTGGAGAAAAGGAGGCTCAGAGGAGACCTCATTGCACTCTACCACTTCCTGAAGGGGGGCTGTGGTGAGGAGGGGGTCAGCCTCTTCTCCCAGGTAACTAATGACAGGACAAGAGGGAATGGCCACAAGTTGCGCCGGGGAAGATTTAGATTAGATTTGAGGAAAAATTTTTTCTCTGAGAGAGTGGTCCGGCACTGGAATGGCCTGCCTAGGGAGGTGGTTGAGGCACCGTCCCTAGCACTGTTCAAGAAGCGTTTAGATGAGGTGCTAAGGGATTTGATTTAGTAGCTTGAAGGGTAGGGATGGTGGTGTGAGGATGGTTGGACTAGATGATCTTGTAGGTCCTTTCCAACCTAATGAATCTATGAATCTATGAATCTAGTTATTCAAATGGAAACAAAACACCCTTTGAGTCCTATTGACAACTTAACCTTTAGATTTCAGATGGAATTCAAATTCTTGAGAAAAAGGAAAAAGGGCACTGAACGAAATTATTATATACAACATGCTAATGGGATTGTTTCATGTATGCAATATAATGTTGTTAATGCATCTGCTTGCCTGACAGATGCCTGTATCATTTACATTTAAAGCTACATATTAATAATCCTATTAAAAAGCCCAGTTATTTTATTTGGGGAAATAAATAGTAATATGAAACAAAATACTCCCTTGTGAGACACGTGACATTTTCAGATTCATTAAGTTACTGAAGTTGTTAAATAGGCTGCAGAATGAAAGGTTTTTATCCACAGAAATGAAGTATTTCCTACTACAAACTTCAGGCACACCTGTAGGCTTGTTGGCCTTTGCTTTTGATATCCTACAGGGAACAGCATTTCACAAAAGGACAACAAATCGGACTTACCACAGTCTGCAGAATTTCTTTACACAAGTGAACAGCAGCTCTAACTTTTTCCCATGACAAGCTTTCTTTTTCCTGCCCTTCCTGGTCAGAGTTTCCAAACGATAACACATACTGACTTGAGGAATACATTTCCCAAAACAATGATTTGCCTTCACCGGAAACTGAGTACTCCGGTACAATGTATACACATTTGCGCACAGCAGCTCCTCACTCATACATCACTCTCACTACCTTAGCTTTCAGGTCAGCACACTTATTAACCTCCAAAACAAGTCAGAATAGCTTCTGCTTTCTGAACTTCAAGGCCACAGTCTATATTTTAACACAAACACCGAAGGCTACAGCACAACAGTTATGCAGAGCCAAACTAGGTCCTAAAATACACTTCCTTTGCCATCAGGGCAGCAGCTTGTTTTCCCTCAGGGATTTTTCAGACCAATATATACATACACCTTGTCAACCAGATCATAACCAGTTTGCCAAAATGACTTTGGCAAAGGCATTACAACAAAAGTTGTTAAAAATAGGGTTTAGGTAACAAACCTCATTCATCTATGGTCTTCCTAACCAGTGACACAAATAGTAGAATAAAATTACTTTGCATTTATATTTATCTACTACAATAGTGGCAATGTGACAGCTAGAATTATTTTGCATTTCAAACTTGTCTCAATCTCTCAGTAAGCCCAAATATATATATATATATACATATATATATATATATATATATATATATTTGTTACTGAGAAACTAAGTGCCAGGGATAACCCTGCTAGCACTAGGCACTGACATTTTATCAAATTGCTACTGATGCAAGCATCTTAACTGAAAGAAGCAGACACTGATGAACAGGGCATCCCACAGCAGCGTTACCAGGTTACAACTTTTGATTATCCTGGGACTGATGCTTGTACAAGGACTATGGAATTGCTTAGAGGGATTAGACAGAATCTGAGCTGCACGGTGAGAATCTGTTTTTTTGGTTCTTGTTCTCCCATAAGTGTTGTACAGCGTAGAATAAGAATCACTGTTTTCAAATCTATGTGTTTGAAG
This sequence comes from Oreortyx pictus, assembly GCA_036925125.1. NCBI lineage: Eukaryota > Metazoa > Chordata > Aves > Galliformes > Odontophoridae > Oreortyx > Oreortyx pictus. The sequence goes on along the minus strand of JAUPFR010000011.1, from coordinate 22,778,360 downwards.
TTGAAGTAACACTTAAAATTTCTTATATAACGTGTAATATGTACATAAGGATGTGGACATCCAGTTACATAGAAGAGCCGTACTGCCAAGCATCTTTGCAAGGTCTGAGTATTCAGCTCCCAAATCTGGATCAGCGGACTGGACAACGGCCATCTGGACATAGGTGGCAGCCTTGGGACTGTCACAGCAGAAGGGGTGGAGGACCCATACACATTTAAAACAAATACACTCGCATGCACATATGCGTATATCACCACAGTCCAAAAAATAACCATACAAACCCAAAACTTTAATTTTCACTCATATTCTTATAAAAATTAAACTCTGGACAATGTGAGTAGATAAAGGGGTATGAGGACATCATTGACATTTCTTCCTTAAAATAAATTCAGTGGGAAAGATCTGCCTCATTCAAGCTACTACTGAAAAGCTCATGAAATTAATGGATCAGGACTTCATCTTAATTCTCCTACATATAATTACTTTTACCACTACTGAGAGCTGAGTAATTAGACTGTTCAGCAAAAACAATAGTTAACAGCCAGAAGGTAAACAAAATGTTGCTCTCTTCACAAGTCCTCACTGAGAGAAAGGAAACTAGAATCAACTAATGCATGATAAGGAAAATGCAGTATAACACTTTTCTAAGATTAAAAAGAATTCCATTAGGACTCCTGATGATCAAGAAACACTCTCATCTTCAGGATGTGAAGAAACTTTCCATTAAAAAGCCTAGCTGTCATTAATATCAACACCTTCTATGATTCCATTCTTAACCATTTAGAAGATTCCCTCAGAACATGGGATTATTTCCAATGATTCACCTCCTACCTGACATACTCATATGGGAAAAAAAAAATCACACTGCTTTTAGTGAATGGACTTACACAAAACAAGTGAAAAATGGTCATGTTTCCTGCAGCGTCTGTAAACATGCACATTTTTATTACAAGTAGAACTTTAGTTAAGATATTCTTTTCCACCGTTCCTAGTAGAGTCATTAAGAACAAAAATAAAATTCACTTCTAGCTAGCCAATTTTATTTCTGAGGAGAAAGTTTGTATTCTGTAATCAAAAGACGAGAAGCAATTTGAGAGTTTGGGATGAAGATGATTGAGGCTCTTGAGCTGGCACTGCTCCAGCAGGCTGTCAGCAGTCACTAACTGCCAGACGTATTTGAATTATGCTCTGCAATGAATCTGTAAAGACTGTAAAACAAGTAGCACTGATCCTCATTCTGATCTAAGTCCCAGCACTACCTCAAACCCAGATTTCAGAGACTTCAGCCCACTTGGTCCAATTAATTTCTGGTTTTGCATGTTTCAAGTACTCTTTAATCACAGTCAAGGTGATCTTCCCACAGAGTATGCTACTCGTACAGAATTCAGAAAACAGTCTCACATTTTCCCTTTTTTCTTCTAATTTTACATTGTAGAGGTGATAAAAACATTGTAAAAAAAACTATCAGAGTAGCTAAGCTCCTGCTTGGTCATTGCATCAGCTTTTTTTTTCCACTGAATTACAAAACAGTTATAAAAGACTTTTCATGAAACAAGAAAACCTGCTGAAATTGTCTTTAGAAAAAAATTGAAAACAAAACCCTAAACCTGAAGTGAACAGTTAAATAAAAGATTAAATATTTGCTGAACTACGCAAAGCTAAGTGCAACACTGAAAAAATGACCTGCTGCTGGATGTCTCCCTGTACATACGTAAATAAAAATCAAAAGGAAAGAAAAAATAACTAGTGTTTCCAAGGCTATTAAAAAGTCTACAATTTTGGCTGGGTGACCTTCAGTTGAAGCTTCACTACTGCTTATCACATCTACAATTCTTATTCCAACAACTGCCTGCAGAGGCCTTCATAAGGCCATCAGAATAACTTTGAAACTGACCCTTTTATATTCTTTATCTATTTTGTGGAGGGTAGCGAAGTGGGTGGACTCAGAGTAAATAAAAAAATGAAAAAAATGCAAGCAGAAGATAACTGAAATAAAACCAGTACAAAATCAGCACCTCCAGTAATGTTCATAAATAGGTGATTTTTTAAATCATTTTTGGGGGGAAAACTGTACCCCCCTCTCTCTTCGAATACAATGACTGACTAAGGAATTTTCTGCTTTCATGTTTGGGAGGACTGGAAAAGGTCTTTTTTTTTTTTTTTTTTTTTTTTTTTCTTTTTCTAATCCTGAGAACATCACACATCTAAAAACAGAATCTTTCCTGGCTTTGCTAAGACACCTTTTAGATACCTTTTGCAACATACTGACTATTCTCAGTACTGAATCTTCAATGTTAGTTTCTCCTAAACACCGATCTTTCACCAATCTACTTTCAGCAAGATGTAAATAGCCTCACCAGAAGAGTGGCATAATTTCATTGATTCTCCACTATCATAATGTCTTCTAGCAACAAAACGTCTATATAAAACAGGAATAAGAAGCAGAAATCTCTGTCACCTCTCAGGAAAAAGGTGCTTTCCCTAAAATTATGGTCTAACCTTTGAGTGACATCAGGGCTGAAAGACAGCACTCTGTGAGAAACCAGCCCCTTGCTGGCCACTGTCCCCAGGACGGCACCAGGGCACCGACAGCCAAGGCTCCGCACACGGGGCTCACAGGAGTCACACACTGCACCCACAAACACCAAGCAATGTATCAGCCTTCAAGCCACAGCTCTCGTGGTAACTTCACATCAAATCTTCATTTTTGATGTGTGCCTCTGAAATTAAGCCACACATTTGCAAAAAACTCCTCACCTCTAAAGGCAAAAGACATTATGCTGCTGTTTGAATATATATAGAAAATGAGTAGAATGTCAGAAACGATTAGGAAAATGTAGTGACAAAACCAAATGCGAAATAAAAAAACCTTTTGTGAAGAACTCCCACACTAAATTCTGCTCTGGTAAGCTCAGAAATGTTGACCTTTCACTAAATTCCCCATGTAGCTGTGCAGTGATGGCCACACAACACAGGCTGCACCCATGTACGGATGGAAAGCCCGCAGTGAGGAGGCTGCAGGGCAGCACCGCTCTGCACGCCGGCTGTGGGCTGGAGCAGGAGTCACAAGGGGCAGATGCTGAGCTGAGGGGCTACTTTGGTCCCAGCTGTCCAGCTAAGCAGATAACCCGAAGGCCTTCTCAAAGGTAAAACAAACAAACAAACAAACAAACAAAAAACCTCAAAACTTTGAAAAACATGGTCTGTGAACCTAATAAACAAACCGCACTCAGACACACTGCCTTCCTCTTACAACTGTCAAATCTCTTCTATGCAAAACTTTGTTCTACTTCCAGACATGTTTGGGTGTAGAATGTGGTTTGCACAAACACACACCAGTTCCTGAGAGCCAGCATGAAGAGGGTTCCGAGGAGCAGTTGTGATCCTTTCCATGGGCCTTGGGATCCTGCTGCTGGTGGGCCAGGGCTGAGCCACTCTCAGCAGAACACGGCTTTGTATGTACTCCACGTGGTAACAAGCTTACACTGTAAGAAACAACTCCGATGGAGTAAAATTGAGTGTTTATTCCTGTATGTTCTCAGTTTCAATGCACAGAAATTTTTCAAGAAGCTGATCAGTTCTTAATACTCATACCTGGGATTATCAATCTCTTTACAGATACTTCTGAGCTGTGTGTCAGTGCCTCAAACTCAAACCCACTGCCCCACACATGCCACCAGAAGGCAGACAAACATGTTTCTCTGGCAGCAGTGCCACGCTGAAGGCATAAAGGGCCCCACATTCTGACACAGTCTGGCAGGTTGGACCACGGTGCAGGACTGGGGTGCTAGGTCAAGCCTGAGGAAACTAGTCAGGTTCTGAGAGCTTCTTTTAAGCCAAACACACAGATTAAATTGAAGCCTGACCATGGCCTTTAAAAATCTCACAGCTCAGATACAATTTTCAATTTCAGACACAGGTTAAACAGCCTTAAAGAGGTTGAAGAGTTTATCGACAGGAGACTTACTTCATTTTGTGATGCTTACACCACTGTTCAACTGGCAAGCATTGAAAAATAGAAATATGGAGCATTTCATAAAAACACAAACAGCGGAAACTCTGGTGAAGTTGATCACAGATAGAAAAAGGATTACTTGTGGTGTAGGGAAAAAATAAGATGCTCCACAGAGGTATCCTGAAAGGCTGTCAGAACACTGCACCCAAAAAAGACTGGGAACAGACCAAAACCCAGTGAAAAGAAAGCATGTTCTGGCTGATAAGCAGAGAGTGTCACAGGGGATGCATAGGTCTGGGCAGAGCAGAACTGCAATAACTGCTCCCAGATTGTGGCTCTTGCTGCCGCGCTGTGCAGTGACTGCCAATGGAAGGCTGGGGAAATGCAGGCAGCCAGCTCCCCTTCCACAGCCCCGCTTCTGCTACAGCACTTGTTACAGCACTACTTACCTTGAAGTAACACCACACATCACTGCAGGTCTGACACAACACGTTCTGTCCAGATCTCTAACAAGCACGAGTCTGCATCCTTGCAGTAGCTTCAGTCACATCTGATCAGAGGGTGCTCTCAAGTAGGGAACAGAGGATGCTGCAGTACAGCATGGCGCTGCTGAGCTTTACATTACCAGAGTTCATGCAGCAGTCACAGGCACTAGCATGAACACTGTGCCTGGATTCTGACTCAATCAAATGCAACACAATCCACCTCCACACTCACACTGCACCCACTTCTCTCCCTCCCTCCCTTCTTCTAATACAAGGGGGGAAATGCCACAAGTCTGTGTGTTGAAATTCAGCCCACATTACACTTCCTTCAGGTTTAATTGCTTCCATACAATCCGCATCTGCTAGTCACGCTAGGCCCCAGGGCATGAAATGTGCTCCATCACAGAGGTGCTCTCGTCCTGTGAGAATCTCCATAAACAAAGAGAAGGAGGTATGGGTAAAACCAAGTGGGGCAAGTGAAACAAACAGGTTGTCACCTTCATCCAGAGCACCCAAACAGCAAGAAAGCCAAAGCCTCACCGCTGGCTCCACTGAGCTTTGAGAGGGAGCACTGAAGGCTGAAGGGACTGGGCAGGCTCTGTGCAGCAAAGTCTCTTGGTGTGCACGTGGTCCATCAGGTTAAGAAGCAGATGTCTTTCCATCGTGACCCCTAATTACAAATGGAGTAGTTGTTCCACCTGGAACAGAGAAATCTGCAAGGAGACCTCATTGCAGCTTTCCAGTATTTAAAAGGAGATCATAAAAAGAAGGGAAATCAACTTTTTACAAGGTTAGATAGTGATAGGACAAGGAGGGATGGTTTTAAGCTGAAGGAGGGAGTTTAGAATGGATGGCAGGGGGAAATTCTTCACAGAAGGAATGGTGAGGTGCTGGAACATGCCGCCCAGAGAGGCTGTGGATGCTCCATACCTGGAGGTGCTAAAGACCAGGTTGGATGGAGCCCCGGGCAACTTGATCTAGTACCAGATCTGGAGGTTGGTGACCCTGCCTGTGGCAGGAGGGTTGAATTTGATAACCCTTGGGGTCCCTTACAACCCAAGCCGTTCTGTGATTCTATAATGACCAGGACAGAACATCTGTAGCTCACAAAAGTTATAAAAACAACTGGTCATTCCTACTTGGAGCAATTCTAACCACTCGTAATGCCAACTGTCTTTTAGACGTTTCCCGAAAAAACATTTTCATGATAGCATCTCTGTCTATTCCATACATATCTTTCTAAAATACGTTAATTGATATTCTCTTCTGGTTGATTTATGCACACAGCAATTGTACTTCAAGCTCATACTGTGAAATGGATGTGTGATTATTATCATCCAGAAATGATCAATTACTCCTAAACAATCTTCAATTCTTCAGGATTAAAAAAAAGACTAAAGAGTGGGTTTAAGGCATTTTTCACTAAACCAGTGTACTTCTCTACATGTACAGTAATTATTCAATTACTACCTTAAAAGTGTACATCAGTCCAATATATCCACTTTTTATGTCAACAAAATATTGTTTATAGAAGGGTTTTCCTTGATTTCCTAGATCATTCAGGAGTGCATATACCTAAATTTAATACAACTTTTGTGTTTAGACAAACCTCCACAACAAGCTTCTTATGCCTTTCTTCAGAGGAAACTCTTCTTGGTGACACTTCCAGTGTCAACATAATCCTGTGTGAGTTTTCTTCTCTGACACTTTCCAGCTCAGTGAAAATGTAGCTCATAACCTAACACGGAAAATCCAGGAACTGCATCACTTCCTGCAAATTGAAAACGTCCTCAAAGCAAGTTTATTCCAGATCCACTTCCACTATCCCTTTATTGAGCATCCCATTTTAAGCACAATTTTCTGAATTACCACTGACATTTATTAAGTACCACAGCTGACATTGTTTTAGATTTTGATAAAATAAACTATTGATCAGGAAAAGCACTATCTTTCTTTGGAAACTCTGCAGCCATTCCTACTACCAAACTCAGAGGAATAAGGTAGCTTACAGATCCTTCGGAGATTATTTTATCACCTATCTGATGCTATTAGAGCTCCCCTAGACAAAGCCCAACTACTCAACCTTTGCCAAGAGTTAGGTCTGACCTAGCCTCAACACTGAGAGGTCAAAATTACTCCACACTTCATGTTGGCTCCATACACACAGGGAGATAAAATGCAATTCTCAGGCACACAGAAGTTAAGAAAGTCCTCCAGCTTTGTAACAACATCAGTGAAAGAGAAATTGATCAGTTAACAGAGCAGACAGACAGCACCCAAATGCTGTCAACCAGAGTTTGCAAGATTAGTTTTGGTGTGTACCTCCCAAAACTCAGCACTCCCAAAGCATCTCTAACATGAAGTACAAAGGCGAACTATATCTGAACTTCTATTGAGCAAACTTCAGTATTGTATCACAGCTTTCCTACCTGTTCGAAACACTTTACAATAAGTTGTAGGTGCACTGATTTCAGACAGACATCATTTGTAGAACTGCACCTCAGAACAGTCTCACACAGCATAATTTCTTTTTAACAAAGGACCATGGCTAAGGGCAGCAAAGTGAGCACAAAGGGACCATTAAGTTACACCTGATCAATCAGTGGGTACAAGGGGAAAACACAAACCCCGACAGTGTGCGTGAAGTGCTCCACAAGCACTGTTCTTCTCTAAGCACCCTTCTCTACCACACCATATCAAAACCACCAAGGACGTATGGCCTCTTCGCCTGGCACTGTTTTTCTACAGGGACCAAAAGAAGATACACTGGTGTGAGCCCCACCTTTTGAATGCCTATCGAGCCCATCAGTGTCTGGTAGTAAACCAGGGCCAACATGGTAAAAGTATCACCCATCTGAATAGATGAAGGTGTGAAATTTTTCCACACTTTCATCAGAACTCTACAGAGTTGCTTTGTGCACTGCCTTTCTCATCTCCCACTTACAGCTGTGTGACTGCATTCCCGAGGCAGAAAGGCGCCTCTGCCCTGAGTCTCACACAGCACCCAGAGCAGTGGCAGTATTAAACATTACAGCCCCTGCACAACTAACACAAACTGCACTCACAGAAAGGTTGGATTTAGAAATCTCTTGAGCACTTTAACTGTTTAGATATTACCAGCTTCGTTGTTTACAGAAAAAAAAAAGTATTTTCATAGCATTTGTATATACATATATTTTTTATCTCCGTGTTTCACTGGACCTGCTCAGTGACATAAAACTGTCCATGCGTTAAGTAAAGCTTTTCAACCAACAGAAACTAGGAGGAAAAGTTCAAAAATCTCAAGCAGATCACATACTGAAAGCAATTAGCCTTCTCTCCCCTTGACCAGGCTTTTATTGGCAAATATGTACTGGTATGGCAAACATGTACTGTAACATTTAAAAATAAAAACAACAAACACATAAAAGATACAAGTGGCAATAAATTTCACAAACCTTTTCAGTGTAAGCACTGAACTCTATTTACCTTCTGGAATTAAATCACACTCTGATCACAAAGCAGTCCACACACACTGCAAAAGCATTAGAAGCTTTGTCTTCATTTTAAATATGAAGTTGCATTGCCTAAAAACAATCTGCTGGAAATAACTCTTGAAAAATTCTTTTCACTGAATACGTGTACACAGCTCCGCATGTGAATCGATAGGCAAATGATATTCCCACTTACCAACACACAAGATACACAAGGCAGTTGGCCTGTCTTTCCAGAAACCCTTTTTATCAGAAATAAATCACACTTAAATTTTTTTCCCCTCATGCACACAGGGAAAAATGCTTCAGATAACATTGCTGTGAGTGTGTGTTTATTACTCCAGTTTCCATCCCCCACTTCTGCGGTTTGGTATTTAATTACAGGGTGGAGTGGTCCCCAGGCTACTTATGTTTCTTCAAGCCCCAGCCAGAAAACTTCTGCAGGAACTGACATGCACGAGTGCGCTCGCTGCAAGCTGTAGCTGGTTCCTTGGTTAGGAGTGCTAACCAAGATCACTGCAAACAGAGAGGCCCACTGCAACTTTCACCCAACAGTTATGGAAAATAAGTTTAAATAGAAGAAATTGCATGCTTTTGCTCTTCATTTTCTCCTCAATTTTCTTTTGCAAATCTTAATCATCATGCTGGAAAGAAATGGCAATTTTTTTGACAGACAGCCCCTGAGTTTACTGTCCATGGTAAATGTAACCCAACGTGCTTGGTTTGACCAAATAGGAATTTTAAATGCACCATCTAACTTGAACCCTACATTTTATTGAATATTAGAGTTTTAAATGCAACTTTCCATAAACGATTCTAAGTCACTGCAGAAAATGCTGTTTTCACCTAAAAAAAACCCTACATATTTCACAAGTTACTGTGGTCCAAACGGGATCTCTTTATAGTTAGGTATTATTTCCAGAAGCACTGAGTTCTAAAAAGAAAAAAAAGAGATGATTTTCCAATTAATATTTATGGAAAAGAGAAAACTGCTCACTGGAGGAACAAAACTGGGGAAGCAACATACAGACTAACCTAGGTAACAAACTACAGGCACAATAAAAAATTTATATTAAGACGCTGTTAATCAGAGTATTACAGTTGATGCGATATGAGAAAAATGTGAAGGACACTTTGGTGTTTTATCCACAGCTTTTTTTAATACAGGACCCACATCTCTTTCTCACCCAACAAGAACTCAGCATTTTGGAAAACCCTATCTATGTCAGAAATGTGGGACAGGTGAAGGTGAAATCATGTGAGCGCATTTTGATATCAGTCAAAGCCAAATGGCAGACAAAGGTTATGTTATGTGATCCTTAACTGGAGTATGAACACTTGCTTGCCAAGCCCTAGCAAGAATTTATATAAAATATTTATCCATGAACAATCTGCTACAGTGCTCCTATCACTAAGCTTCCTTTCCTCCATCCTGCTCTACTGAGAAAAATGCATGCGAAGTGCAACAATAATATCTGTTAGATGATAAACCAGATCAACAACAGACTCATAAATCTGGGCCCTTGTGAGCACCCGCTCACAATGACATACAGAATGGCAGAAAGAAATTTCCACTCTTTGGTATGAGTGTTGCAAGAAGCAAGAACCCAGACTGTACAAAGGAATTAAAGGACTGGGCTCTTTGGAGATTCCAAAGCCACAAAGAAAAGAAACCATTATAGAATCACGTAAATTATGTATTTAGTTACTTTTACCGGAAGAAAATATTCCCTGCCTTCTCCCTGAGTCCCGTCACGTTCTTGGTATGGGTGACTACACACCGACATGTGGTCTCATATGAACTCAAGACAGAGCTGTTCTGACCGAGAAGGCTTCATAACCATGGGTGGGTGATCCCATAGCTCAACTCCACCATTTATTCCATTAGAAAATACCTGGAGTGCTGCATCCAGATGTGGAGTTCTCACCACATGAGAGAGATGGACCTGTTGGAGCCTGTCCAGAGGGCAAGGGGTTATCCAAGGGGTGGAACACTTTCCCTACCAGGTCAGGCTGAGAGCTGGGGCAGTTCAGTGTGGAGAAGACTCTGGAGAGACCTGAAAGAGGCCTGTCAGTAACTAAGAAAGCAATGGGACAGATTCTTTATAGGGGCTGTGATTTCAAACTATCAGAGGGGAGGTTTAGACTGGATATAAGAAAGAAGTTGGTGGTTTTTTTTTTTGTTTGTTTGTTTGTTTTACAATAAGAGTGGTGAGGCACTGGCACAGGATGCCTAGAGAGGCGGTGGGTGCCCCATTCCTGGAGAAGGTCAGGCTGGATGGGGCTCCGAGCACCTGACTGAGCTGTGGGTGCTCCTGTACTGCAGCGGAGTTGGACCACATGGCATTCAGAGTTCCCTTCCAACTCAAACCGTTCCATGATTCTAAACATCCCGCAGCTGTGTCTTTCCCAGGTTAACACAGTGCTACTTGATCTACAACGAATCTGGAGTAGAGATACAAAACCCACCGAAATAAGGCGGCGTTGCCTTAGAACGTCACAACTACTATTCCCAGGCCTATGAACCTACTTCGAACCAAATTCCAAACGTCACGAATCCTTCGATTACAGCGGACAGCTTGGTCGTCACATTTGCCCAAGCACGTCTCCAAAAGCCGGGGAGCCCCGTGCCCCAGGGCCCGCACACCCCGCGCTCTGCACAACTCCCCGCAACACAACGCTGCACTCAGACCGGGAAAGGATCCCGGGCGGGAAGCGGCAGCGGGGGGGAGACGGCGCGAGAAGCCGGGGAGCAGCGCGGGTGGGCAGGGGAACCCTCCGCCCACCCCCCGCTCTGCCCTTTCGCACCGCCGCCCCGGGCCTCCCTTTCCCGGCGCACCCACCTCGGCCCCCGCCCGCCCCGCCAGCGACCCCCGACCGGCGCCGCGCTCGCTCACTTGAGGAAGTAGCGCTGTCCCGTGTGCGTGAGCGCCATCTCCCAGCCGGGCGGCAGCGGCAGCTCGTCCGTCACGTCGTAGGAGCGCTGCCGGAGGTGCCCGTGCTGCGGCGCGGCGACCGAACCCACGAGCGACGCCGGCGAGGAGTGCGAGCGGACGTGCTGTGCGGCGGCGGGCCGCGGCGGGGGGCCGCCCGAGTCCGTGCTGGACTGCCGCGAGTGAGAGCCCGAGTCGGGCTCCTTGAAGAAGGACTCGGGCAGGATTTTCTTCCGCCAGGAGCTAGGCCTGGGGTTCATGACCGCGTTGAAGAGCGCCTCGAGCTCCGTATCCAGGTCCTGCGTGACGTGGATCACCTGCTGCCCCGGCGGTGGGGCCGCGGGGTTCATTTTCCCCCCCGTTAGCCCCGACGGCGGGCGGGCGGGCGATGGCCGGGGCCGGCCCCGCTGCGTGGGGGACGCGCCCTGCGGAGCGCCGGGCGGTCCCGGAGGAGCGGCGCTGTGCCGGAGCGCCGCTGCCTCTGCGCCCCCTCCAGCGACGGCCGCGTCCCGGCGGAGGGGCGGGCGGGTCAACTCCCGGGCAGCGCGGCGCCCTCCCCCGGGCCGGGCCGAGCCGCCTCGGGCCGCGGCGGGGACAGGACCGCCCCGCCCCCCATCCCACCCCCCCGCGGCCCGGCCCCCGCCCCGCCCGCGGTTATGCAACGGCCACGGAAACTTTGGATCCTCTGAGCCGCCGCGGGACGGGGGTGGTTTTAACTCGCTTCTGGGGTGCGGCGTTGGTGAGGGCTGTGCCCGCCGCGAACCCTCCGTAGCCTCCCGGGCCCCGGGAGTCAGCGTATCCCGCCCGCCCGCCCTCCGCTTCCGTCCCGCACGAAGTTTGCTGAGGCCCCCGGGAGGGCGGCCCTGCGGGCGCCGGGCGGGGCGTCACGGCCGAGCGCGGCACCAGGTGGCCGCGGGCCCGGTCCGGGCGCAGACCGCACCCCGGAGCCCTCGGGGGCTCCGCCGTGTGCTCGCCCGTCACGGCATGCAGCGGGCAGCGCTGCCCCGGTGCTCGAGGAATGTGGTGCCTTTTTTCTCCTTGTTAGAAAGGCGCGGAGAGGACTTGTGGCAGCCTCGTCAGCTTTGTTTTTAAGCGTCATTCAGGAAACTCACGGCAGTGTTGTGGAAGCAAAGTGATGCTTAAGAGTGTGTCAGTTTCACAGTGTAATTTAGTGATGCTTTGACACGTAACTGGGGTGGGGGCAAAGAAGTGTTAATGGGGACGTGTCCTACAGCTGCCTTGTGAATGCATGAGAAAAGATTCATCCCTGTTCTAGCTGGTACGGATTTTGCATGGAGCCCTATTCAAACGTCCCCAAGTCGCCCTTCCCTGGTGTTACTGCAGATAGAGCAGTGAGGCTGCTTCCATTCCGGCTGCCTCTTTGCAGCCCCGTAGTGAATATACCAGAAGTCAGCGCTGTGATCAGAATGCATGCCTGAGGCTTTCTGCAGTGTAAATGTAATTCATGCAAATTTTTTTTCTGTGAATGTTGCCTTCTGTTGTCCTTTTATTCTCATAATTCTAAAACAAACAAACAAAACCAAAAGCAACAAAAAATATCTTTTTGTATGGAATAACTTTTGAATGATACCAAGACAAAATTTGCTTAATTTTAGCAGCAGCATCTGTAAGGAGTAATGGCAGAAATGTTCCAATGTCAGTGTTGCTTTTTGTAACAGGAAGTATACAGTGTTTGTATGACTACACACACAAAAATATCACATCTTCACTGTACTAACATGGAACTTTATTTTAGTAATGTTTAATAGTTTTTTTCCGGAGTGTCTAAGCTATTCCGATTTGTAAGAATATGTCCTCCTCCTCAGTAATTAGAGAGAAAGCTTTCAGGTATGTCGGTTTGTTTTCTGAACTAATCTCTTGTTTCTTGACTTAAGAAGTATTCATTATTCTGAACTTCACATAGCTTTTCCAGCCAAGAACTTGGGCACTATTTGTGAACACTCTTTGTCCCTTCATCAGTGTCACGCTGAATGTGGGAAACACAGGTTCTGAGATTCTGTCCATGAAATCTGGGCTAAAATCAGCTCCTAAGAGCATATATTACTCTTGATTTCCTGATTTCCTTGCTCCAACAGATGTCCTCTCTCACTTATTTATTTTTCCTTACACTTCCTGTTCATGTCTCATCAACAAGCAGATCTCCTCCTCGCGTTTTTTGCCACATCTGCTGAATTTCTGGTCAGGAAATTCAGTACTTCCAAGACTTGTTCATGCTTCCCTTCTCTGAGAATTTTCCCTGCTATCTTTTGTACCATTCTTTTGGTGCTTCCTTGCTGGTCACTTGCTGGTGTTTTTACTAGCTCAGACAGCAGTGCTAATGGCAACACCTGCTTCAGTGTTATGCAGATATTCCGTATGATTTTTCCCCTGTAATTTCCTTGTTTAAAACCTTTGGATATTAGCTGATTGTCTGTGTATGTGTGCAGCCTATTGTACAGATAATGATAAGTGCTTTACAAGGGCTTTTACACTTCCTCCAGGCCTCTGTATCCTTGAGGAGAGACACACCTATCCATCTGCCCATTACATTCCTTTCCAGATGACATGTCTATTCAAGGCAAGGCTCTGACAATCTTGTTCATGGCAACATCTCATCTGCGTTAATTAGACCACTTCCAGAAGATAGGATTGCAGCTCGTGAGTAAGTATATACACATCTTTTTTAAGCTTAAGCAGTATTTATTACTGCTAGAACTTTCTCCTTTAGCAAGTTACTAGTATTTCAGCTGTATTTTTTACTGAATAGTAAGATTAGCTGTTATTGTATGACGTGGTGTAGGCTAATGCATTTTCATCCACTAGTCTGAAAGTGGTTAAAAATGTAAGTACAAATTCTCTTAGCATTGTTGTTATTATTCTTATTTTAGAAACAAGTAACTTCCTTCTTTTGGCACAAAGATAGGATATGACCACCGGCACTTAAAGGAAATGACTCAATACACTCAGGTCCTTGGGAGACAATGGCATTTTGCTGGGTGTGAGATTAAGTGATAAAGGAACAAAAACAATGTAGAAAACTTCCTTTTTATTTCTTTCTTCTAATTACAGTATCATGCACTGTAAAAAATAAGAGCATAACATTACCTTATCTTGCTTTATTACACATGTTATTCAACTGTTTTTCAATTGTACATTTTCTTATACAACTGAAAGATTTATGAAAGTACAGTACTTTTAGTATACCCTATCTGTAGTACATCTTCTAGCTGCAAATTCAATCTATACTTCAGTGCAAAGCCAAGCAAACAGATCAGAAGAAATACGTGCAATTAGATAATGAGCATCTCTTGGTTTAAAGAAAAAATACCATGCTGTCATTTTTAATCTAGATTTTTTTTCTTTTTTTATTTTTCCCTCCAAGAAAGCCAGCACTGGTGAATATGAGTATACAGTGTCTATTAGAAAGCTTTGAGGATTCCCTTGAAAAATGGCATGATTCTTGGGTAACTGAGTAACAATCATACACTGCTAACCAGGGAAAGTGTGCACACTTCTGCCTTCTGCTTCAGTATGTGCTGCACAGAGGGACTTTCAGTGGTCATTAACTACACTGACTTGCTCACATATTATTTAGCTAAGTACAGACATATACCTTACATAAGTGTTTCACTGTGCAAAGATACACGTGTTTTAATGCACCTATTTACGCTTTCAAAACAGAGTGGTTTTTCATGCTAATGAATAGCTCATATTTGCTTTTGTGAGAACTGCTCATTGTTTAATACCCCTATTCTTATGGATTATGGTTCTGCTAGTAGTTCTATATTAATCTAATTTTCAAGGGACTTCTTGCAACAAAGGTAGGCTTATGTATTTTGTTCTTTAACAACGAGATTAGTGCATTTCATAGCTACTTATTTCTAATGTAGCTAAAAGCTTGTAGAGTTTGGCTGGCACCTCAGGCTGTATGCAAAGCGTATCCTGTGCAGCCAACTTTGATGTGGTTTGTTTAATACACAGACCTGCTACATACTACAAGGTTTCACCAGAAGGGCTATGTCAGCATGTCTCCCCAGCCAACATCTCCAGACCAGTAAAACCTCAAATGTAGGCAGTCTGCTAGCAAAAAAAGAACTTATGTCAGCTCTGTTCATGTCATTTTGTGAATTGATGTAATGTTAGTGGCAAGAAGGCTATGTGAGCATCTACAGATGACTGTACAGACATTCATTTTAGAAACAGCTGCACTGACCAAAAAATTGCACTGATGTTTGTGTCTCAGAGGTTGCCCTCCTCACAGCAAAGCCAGGGGAATGAGACACACAAACACTGCTTGTTCACATCAGTACAGCCAGTCAAACATTTGAACAGTTTGCAGCAGTGATCTGGAAAAACCTGTAGTGTCTAGCTAACAAGCAGCTGAAGCTGTATCAGATGTTACTGCACTGGAGCTCGAGCTGCATGTTTCAGCTCCATTGCTCCATTCCCAAGAAGACAGTGGAAGAAAGTACACAGGCGTAACATCGTAAATTTGTCTCAGGTAGCTTAAAATGGTGATGAAATTGAGCTTTGCTAGTACAGCTCACTTTGTGCTTAAATTAAATAGAAAAAAAAAATCACTTCGTGGGAATTGTGTCTATTTACATTTATCTTGGGAAAAAAAAAATCAGCAGCAGTATTGAAAACAATTGTGCTGCTGTATACCAGACCCTGACCACAGAGCAAAACACAGAGTGACAGGAGGCTTCCTTCCCCTTACTTAGACAACTAAGAAAGAACATGGTTTTACTGGTGTTGTTTCACCAGGCTATTCCTAATCTTGGGCTTCCTTTCCTATACACTGTCCATTATTACATTACAAAGTCATAGTATAGGAAATAGGTGTTCTTATATAAACTGGAACTGAAACAGAATCACTGTTCATACCTTTGAACTCATACATGTACACGTTTTATCAACAGCACTATTCTTAGGACTACAGTACATCTGAATATTTAATTCAAAAGATAATTTTAAGGCGAAATCTTAAGAGTTGAAAGAATTTGCTGTTAAATGAGGATCCTAGGCCTAATCCAAAATTCAGATAGTGATATATATACATGTGTGTAAATCTAAACAAACTACATTCCTGTTTAAACAAAAACTATTTCCCCCACATAATTCAAGAAACCTCAAATTAATCAGAAGGCCTGATGTAGGGTGAAAGAATATTCAGTTCAGTATTTTAAAAGCTTGCAGGAATGTGGACAAAGAAGTATGAGAAGATAAAACTTGTAATGGAGTCTGAATGTGCTTTAGAGATAGGGATTCATTTAAGATTTGGGTCAGACAGTGTATTTTACAAAATGGACTGCAATCATACACTGCTTATTCAAAAGGATAATAAAAACAGAAGGAGGAAAAGCACCACTTCATGAGTTTACCCAGTGCTTAAAAGAGTATAAATGTTTACAACAGTGAACAAACCATGTCATCCTGAGTTTAAAGAATTTAATGCTCTTTGCTAAATGTTTTAACAAATTAATTGTCAAGTTCAAGGGAATAAAGATACCAGCCAATGTTCTACAGTGCTTTGAAATACTGGAAGTTTTACTGTGTTAGTTTAAAATTGATCATGAATTTGGAAAGTGCAAAGTGAAATACAGCTCAAGCAGAGTCTTGAGACCATGAACAATTCTTAATGAAAAACAAACACTGAAAGTGATTGTATGGTGAACTTCCTCCATAGTGAATCAAGAACAATTAAAACAAACCTCCTGCCCTCTGCTGTTTAAACCAGGTATAGTTGCACTTCTACATATACGTGAGTATGGATGGAAGAAACATGCCTGCAAATGATTATTCTCCCCATATAGCTAAGGGCTGAGTCTGTGTTAACGTGATGTTCACCTGAATTTAGTGGTCTATTAAAAAAAAAAAAAGAGGTGTGCCAGGAATCCACTCACCAACTGCTCACATCGTAAAGTCAAAAGCTATTAGAAGTACAGAGGAAAGGCAGTTATTTGGGAGAACATTGTTTTTTAAGAAAAACATTCAAAATGTTCCATAATAAGGTTAATAAGCGCTATCTTCTGTACTTAATAGATTTCTGAAGGTGAAATATTAATGTGTTCAACTTCCTCACAGGATACTCAGAATTCAATGTTTGTAAATTCCTTCAAGGTTAAAACACCCAGCATCTACAAAAAAAAATCTAGTTAGTGAGTTTCTACAAAGTAATGTAACTTCTTGAGAGGTAATCTGCTTTTTTTTGTTGTTGTTGTTAATAAAAAAAGCTACTCCAGATTTACAAAATGTAATTAAAGAAAGGCTTCAAGTTTAAATCCAATAGAATTTAATGGATTTATTATGTACTCACACTAGTGACAGTGAAATACTAATTAGTAAAAACTACTTATCTTTGCCACGAGCTACAAAATACTGCATAAAAACAACTGAAAAGTGATTTTTAGCATAACCTTTGGAGGACAACTTTCTTAAATACAGAAAAGCTTTATTTACTCTGCAGTACTTAACTTGTCTTGCCTTTATAAACACACTAGCCAAATAAGGGGGAAAAAACTCACCCCAACCTGCTGCATCACAACACAATGATCTGATCTAACAGAAGTTAACCCTTTTCTTAATTGGCCTACTAGCCAATAGTTTTCAACTTTTCAGATCACCTTTATGTGTAGAAATAATCAGGATGCTAACTTACGGTTAGGCCAAAAGACCTTTTATAGGAGCTGCTACCTGTAGAATTGCCTGCCTAGTAGGGCTTATAGATAGCTTTGTAAAAATTGAAGCAGGTGACCTAACATGAGTTCTTCTCGCGTGCAAGTCTCACAAGAAAGCCAGGAACTAAGTTTTTGTAACACGCTATGTTGCTGCTTCATGAGAAGATTTCCAATACAATTAGCAGCAAGCAGGTGTTGGGAGGAGTGAACAGTGGAAGCTGTGTAGCACCTTGCCTCTGAGCCGGCTGCACCCCTCAGACAGGGAAGGCAGTAGTCCCACAGGTACACTTGTACTTCTACACATACTAGATAGAAGAAACACTCCTGTAAAGTATCATTCTCACAAGTGTAGGTGTTGAATAGGTATTTTTATTTTAGAGGCAAAAACAAAAATATCTGCTTAATAAACGTAAAAATGTGCATATAGACAGCTTTACTTACGTAGAATGTAGAAAAGCTCTTAAAGTAGAACAATACCAATTCAGAGCTAAAGGAAGTCTCAGTATGGCATACTGAATTTCTACACATGAAAGTAAAGTAAAAGCAATTACCCGTCTTGTATCAGGCAGGTGTGCAAAGTTAGAACCAGGGAATGTTCAGCCTATAATTACTGACTCAAGGTCCTGGCCCAGGAAAGCATTACATCTGATCCAGATGTTTATTTTTCTTGACATGTGTTAATGAACATTGACTGCCTGCTCTGACAACAATCTTGAATGATTTCTATTTCATGTTTCGTGCTATTCTCCTACAATGGTTTGTCTTCATTTCCCCCAAGGCTTGTTCCAATTGCTGAATTAGGTGGAGGAGGGTAGAAGGGTCAGTTTGTAACACTCGGGTAGTTAGATCTTCATTCTCATTAAGATGTAGCTTTAGAGTCACTGCAGGCTTAATTTGTTGCCTCAGACTTCTACTTGCAAGCTGTGTGAGCATTTAAATGAAAGTGAAATAGGGAAACAACAACAAAAAAGGAAGATGGTTAGGTACTTTTATACTGACAATTCACAAAAGGTTTGCAGGACCTGCTTGCAGGCCTGTTTAAAAAAAAAATCCTCTTCATTCACATTAAACAAAATCCATTAATTATTTTCATCATTAGGTAATACCCATCCACTTTAACTAATGCGTTCAAAATATTTATGAAAATTAGCTGAAATACAGACTGAATATATTTAGTGTATGCTACCTTTATAAAGCACCAATGGAGCTATGAATTCAGTTTTCAAAAAGCAGGGAATACTTTGCACCAATATACATCCTTTTCATCTTATACCTAGTTGCATTCAGTACAATAACAAAACTATGTCACAGTCTGAAATACATAAAAACACTGCTACTTATATTGCTTTGAAGTAATACAAATCCATATATTCATAGTTGCTTGTGCTATTAAAAAATATAATGGAAAATACAGAGTACTGATTAAAAAAAGAGATTACCTGCACATCTAGTCTCCATTCAAGGGTATGATAGCTGGGAAGCTTTGGTGCCAGCTCACCAAGAATGCTTCTGATCTCCTTCCTGTTATCAAGGTAAAGCTGAAGCAATAATTTGTTCAATTCATCTGAGAATCCCAAAACATGAATGGAATCTTGGAAGTCCAGTTCTGAAATCTGGAATTTAACAATTCAGGCCTTACTACAGAGTTATGCAATAATCATTATTTCTTTCTCAACAACACAACTGTAAGTAAACACTGTACATATTGTGCGACGTTGTTACTTTACTGCAGGAATAAATGGGAGGAGTACAGCTAGAAGAAATAGCACGCTTTCATGTATTTGAGAACAAAATACAACAGAAAAAAAGCACCTGAGGTTTGCAATAATCAAGTACATTTCTAGACAATCAAGTTATCAACAGTAGATAGTATCCAGTTACAAATACTCTGAGATGGACTGCATATCTTACACACGTAAGGCACCAGGTGCAACTTCGAAGCTCCCGTGTCACTGATTGAGCTGAGCTGGAGGAGCTCAGTTCAACACTGTCAAAGTACCAATCTATTCAACAGAGACAAGCATTACAATGTGTACATGCACTACGAATTCTATGATTAATTACACTTTACCATAATACCACTGCAGTTTATCTGCCAGTCAAGTCTCCTTATTTCAAGGCAAAACTGCGCAGGTTCATTCTCCTCCATACCTGCTCTTCAGAACAACATCTGCTTGAGTTTAATTTAGAATTACTTGTCTATGGATCCCTTTTCTGTATCACCAGAGTTCAAACAGTCTGCCACATCACTGATGAGAATTCTATCCAATGGAGTTATTATCCAGCTATAGTTCTTTTACTGTCTGCTTATGTTCACCCCGTATTCCTGATGTCAACATTTGAAAAAGCTCTCAGGCAACACAATAGAAATACTTCCTCTGGTTTAGCACAACACAGAAAAACCATCTTTGCTGAAGTTCTGTTATTTGGACAAGTTCTGTTATTAATCCTGAAGTCCCCTTTGTTATACAGTTACTGAGTATTTTTGCTATGTGCTGTCAGAGTGTGATGCTTTGGTATCTCAGACCATTGAAATCCTACATTTATCCATGCTGAAGCAGTGTTTTCATAAGAATATGGTGCTTTACTAAGAATACAGCCAGATACACCTCTTTCATTTGAATAAATAAAAATTCATCTCATCAAAATTCCAAATTTTCCCCTCTGGGCAGTATTTTTGTAACTCTTATTGTTCAGCAGACATCTCTTGAGTGTATCCCTGGATTTTCCATATCAGGTGCTCTCACCATGAGCTTGGAGCTTTCTGTAAGAAGGTACATCAGTCCCTCCACCCCGTGCTGCACAGTTTCAACGCCAACACTGAGTTTTCCTTTGAAGAGAACAACATTCGTTTTAGGCCCTTACAAAGCTGCTATAGCCGCAACACTCACAGCCGTGCATTTACTCAAATCTGGCTGAGGATTCTTAAAAAAAAAAAAAAGTGAAGGTCAAGCACCCTACGAACAACAATGCGAGCAACCCAAGGGTGCCCCAGACATAAAACACAACACAAACCCAACTGGGTACGGTGCATCGCCCGGACCACAGCACGCTCCGCTGCGCCGAGCGGCAGCGGGCACGGAGCAGTTTGCTGTGAACGTAACCCGACGCGGCCTGCGGGAGCTGCACCGCTCCACCGCCGCTGCAGCGCGTGTCCCGCAGCCCCGGGGAGAGGTAACGGCGCGGTAATAGTGCGGCAATGCCCGCCCCGCCCCGCCCCGCCCCGCCCCGCCCCGCCCCGCTCCTTACTGGCGGCCGCCTCGCAGGCCTTGGGCGCGGCGCCGCGCCGCAGCAGCTCCACCGCCAGGTGCCCCAGCTCTCCGACGGCTGAAACGAGAGGAAGCGGCTGGGCTGTGAGATCGGCCCGGCCGCCACCTTCCCCTCCCGCCCCGCCCCCGCGAGGACCGGCGGACGGACCCGCGCCGCCCACCCGGGGCAGGCAGCCCAGGTGCGCCTTCTGCTCCTCCGACAGCACCAACAGCATCGCCGCTCCGGGGTCGGGAAGGGGCGGAGCCGGGGGGGGAGGCGGGCGGGCCGGAAGGGGACGGTGTCGCGCCCCGCCCCGCCCCGCCCCCCACCCCGCCCCCCACCCCGCTGCGTCACTGGCCCGTTCTCGAGCGACGTCCGGCTCGAACCAATGGGCTGACACGGCGCGGGGGAGGGGCGGGACTTCCGGCGCAGCCGTTGGGCGGTGAGCGCGCCATGGAGGCGGCCTAGGCGCGGCCCTCGGCTTGTGGCGCCGGGCCCCGAGCCGGCCCCGCAGGTGAGCGGGCCGTGGGGGCCGTGGGCCGAGGGGGCGTCCGCCGGCTCCTCCCCGCCGCGCGGCTCGTCGGCATCGCGGCCGTTCCTGCGGCGCGGGGTCCGCCGCTCGTTGCGCAGCGCCTATTCGCTTCCGGCCCGGTCGCGCCGCAGGGCGGAGGGTCGAGCTCTCGGGCGGAGCGCCGCGAGCCGGGCCGGGCGGAGGAGGAAGAGGAGGAGGAGGAAGGCCGGGCGGGTCCGAACGCTCCGCGGGTCGCTGCCGGGCCGGGTGTAGGGCCGTGCCGCAGCGCCTTGCGGCCCAGCGGTGAGATGAGGCGGCGGGGCGGGGCGAGCGGCGGTGAGGAGGAGCGGGGCCGCGGGCGGCTGCGTGTGCGCGGCGGTTTGGGTGCTGTGAGCGGCCTTGGGTGGCGGTGGGGGAGGCGGAGGTCGGTGCTGACGGGCCGCTGTTGCAGTGCTGCAAGCTGCTGGTCGGGGTGTCCGAGATAGGCGTGAGAGCCGCGATGGCGTTTGCATAACTGGTGCCGTACCCTGCCGTGGGGTTTTGGGAGCCCCGCATTGATGCGTTCGGACGGGGCGCGGCGGTTTGCATCAAACGATGGAAACGCCGTCACTGTGCTTGTGGCAGGACTGATTCGTGGTGCGTTCGCTTTGGGCATTGTAATCCTGCGTGGCACTGAAATAGGATTTCAGGCCATTGAATTCAGATATGAAAGTGAAGTGTACTTTTTTCCCCCGATAAATGGCTAAACCAACTATTCTCTTGAGAACCGAACTGTGAGCATAACTGTGGTCAGGGGATTGTTCTTTGCTGCCTTTTATTGGGAAAAAAAACTTTGGGTTGACTGAAAACTATATTTCTGAATGTTTTTTGTTTATGTGTGCTTAGAGAAGCTCGGTTTGAGAATAGTTGCTAGGAGCTCCAAACATTCTGTCTGCTCAGTGTCCACTTCCAAATCGTTTCTAGATGTTCTCTAATCCACACTTGCTGCCAAGGCCTGTCCATTCTGGCAGCTGTGACATGGTGCTTTTGACACAGTGAGGGGACTGCACCAAGGAGAGCATTTTCCCCTCAGGTTACACATTCTGATCTGGGAGTCAGCTTACTGGTGTTTAAAGATGGTCTTTGTAACACAGTGAGACCCTTCTTTTAAAGTGAGAAGTGATACTGTGCTCTTTGTTTCTGTAAAATTTTAATCTGAAGTGTATTATTTATTGTAAAGTCAAGAATACCGTCTGTGAGAAAGGCCTTGGCTGATGTATTTGAAGTTCATGAAGCTGTTCCATGGCTACCGTGCTGCCCTCAGCACATTCTCCTCCCCACTCCTGACCCGATGGTCCTGTTCCATCGGGTGGAGGTGTGCAGCTCCCCAGGCTCAGTGTGTTTTGCAAGTTCTGGAATGCAAAGTGGAAAGCAATCTTAAGCTCCCACAGTTACATAATGAGAACCCTGTAGGTAGTCTAGAAAAAACACATGTAAGTGCCCAAGAGTAATTAATGTAGGAGAAGTTGAACTTAATTTATGTAGTCTACAGCATACACCTGTATTTCTCTGTGCTGGAAGTTGCCTTGCTCAAATAAAGAGTGTAGTCTACAAATGAGCCATGGCGTTCTAAGTGTAGGGCTTTTTGGTTTGTGTTGGAGGCCCGGAAGAGTATGTGTGTAACTGCTGGGTGAAGAAGGCCATATGTGCTCGTTGTTAGCATGAACAACTTTATTTCTGGTATTTTCTAACAATACTTAATGCTGTTTCAGTGTTTTCTGTATGTTGTAAGGAGTATGTTGAATTTACAGTTGTGGTTATAATACTGTAGTAGTTTCTAGTGCCTGGTCACTTCTGGCATTAAGAAAAGTTCTTTTTTGGGTGATTGCCCTTTTACTCTTCCAGTCTTACAGCTGTCCTTGTTGCCAGGGCTGACAGATTTGAGAAACTGGGAAACTGTGACTTAAAAATGAAAATTCATGGGTTTTGCAATTTATTACAAGTAATGAAACTGTACTGTAACTGTGACTTCTGTTTTTCTAACTAGTTGGAAGTTGCACAAAGCATCGTGGCTGATTGTTGTCTCTTTTTTAAAGACTGGATTATGGCCATAGCAATAATACAAGTAGAAACTGTGAGGTGAAACTTGTCAGGGGGAGCAAAGGTTCTGATCTTGGTGTCAGGTTGTGCTTTTTCAGGGAAGGGCACAAAGAAGAGAGACAGGTTCTTCCCTCCTGCTTCTAACCTCCAGTTCTGCCCGCGCTGACATGGGGCTGTGGCTGAGGATGCATTTTCTGGGTGCCAGTGATGATCAGGTTGTACCCTCCTGTCCTATGGTATTACAGCTGGTGGGGGGAGGCTGAGTGGGGGTTGTTCTTCCTCTCCCGAAAGAGGTTTGTTTTTGTTAGTATGTCCTCTTTGAAGAAAAATAAAAACAAATTAAGCTTAAAATATATTGGCCCCTTCCTCTATTAGCTTTGTTTGGAATAAATTTCCTGAGGGAATTCTGTCATTCTTTTTGCAGACTGTATCCAGCAGATGATGTTGGTGGTCCAGTTGGGTCACAGCACAGAATCAGCTGTTCTGAACCTTGCAGGGGCAGTCAGGCCGTAGGAGGGTGAGATGCAGGAGCAAACAGCGGCTGTCTCTGATGTTCTGTAGACAGCAGTGTTATTAAATGATCCAGGTTATGGCTTAGTTAAAATAAGTTATTTTATAATCCAAGTCTAGAAAACATTTCTCAAGTCAAAATGCTCTTAAAACTTTTTATTTTTGTTTTACAAAATGCTTGTATAGATTAGCTTTTATTATATATACGTATAATTGTGTATAATTTTTGTACGTTGCCATGTCAGTAACCCAGGTTTTGTTTTGAAAACACTGTGCAGGAGTGCCTCACATCCAACTTCCAGGGATGGGGAAGGAGCAGCGTTCTCATTTAGGCTCTGCTTTCTCCTCTCTGGAAATCTGTCATCCTGTCAGCAGCCAGTCCTGATGTTCAGCTTGCATTTCTCAACAGCATATATTAAAGCTGCGTCAAACCCTCACATAACTGTGTGCTGTGGGAGAAACAAAACAGTGGGAATCTTTGAAGTAAGAAGCATTAAAAGATACATCTTACACATAAAGTCAAGGGCTGAGATGTGAGGAAGTACTGTGGTACCTTTATGGCCAGTTGTGTACCTTTTGTTTGCCCACGTGCCCTTTTCTGTGTAAACAAGTGTATACTTTGGTCACAGTCATCCTTTCTTTTCCCCACGTGACCCTGTTTTGTTTAGTGCAGGGGCAGTGTGCATGGAAATGTAGATGAGGAGGACTGAAACCTCCTCCACTGCCTTGCCCTCCTGCCAGGTGTTTGGGTGCTTGATTTTCCAGTATGGGTAGCAGAATTGTTACCTTCCTGTGAACGCATCTCATCGTCTCTTGATGATGTTACAGACTGAAAGAGGAGCAGTGGATTACTGCTCACGGTACTGAATGTTTTAGATGAAAGCTTTCCAGAGACACCATTTCTCACTTCGTGTAAATGGATGTGTGAAATACTGCAGCTTTGTTCCACGTTTGGCAGGTTTGTGTTTTTGTGAGGCTGATAGGATGAAGTCAGCAACTTCAGCAGGGAAGCAAGTAGCGTTGCTCATACAGGAAAAGCTTTCAGGCCCTCACCTTGTATATTTCATATTTTTATGGGAAAATTGTATTTTTATGGCAAAGCAAAATACCAAAGCAATGATTTTTTTTCCCCTTACTGCTGCTTTTTGCTTTTCTCTCCCCTTTTCCTCTTTAATTAATGGTAAATCAGCAGTTTAAAGGAACTGTTTCTATTAGCAAGCACGTGCTCCTGCTTACAGAGAGACAAGTCGTTCCTTTTGCTGCCGGTTTTGTTGAAAATTGATTAACAAAGCAGGATTAATTTCCTTTTAATACTGTGAGTTTTGATACGCATGTAAGAATACTTTGAAGAGTATTTGTTTTTTGTTTTTTAAAAGTCTCAAAAATCCTCACACTGTACAGAACCAAAATCAGACCGAATCAGCTGAATTGTCAGTTGCCGTCCAGCTCGCGCGTCGCGGTACGCGTGCGTGCGTTTCCCTGGAGCTAATAGAATTTGCTGTAGTTGATACCTACTGAAATTACACTCATTTTGTAGGTGTGTATTTAGTGTTTTTAGAATGAACAGTTTTAGTAGAATTACTTCAGGCACTTAAGAAATTTTGATGGCTTGGATTTGTGTCAGAAGAATTGAAAATTAAAATTAAGAACATCTGAGGGTGATTAACAGCTTGTGAGTGCTCATTTATTGTCCCGCTTACATTGCTGTTTGCTGCCTGAGGCTCTCGGAAGTGCTGTTATTGTAAGTTCTGTTTTATGCAGGCAGTCCTATCAAGGTTACGTACTCTTTGTAAATGGGATTCTTTCTCTCTCTAAAATAATCATATGCATTAAAAATTATCTCTTGAAAGTAAATACAGAATACTTTCTTGCTCTTTTAGAGAATAAGTTTTAGCTGATCAACAGAGCTCAGTAAAATGATAGATGAAAGTGTTTACTACAAGCTTTGACTTTTTTTTTTCCCTATTTCACAGATAATAAAATATGCTGTTGTCAATAGGAATGCTGATGCTGTCTGCCACTCAGATATACACTATTGTGACTGTTCAGTTATTTGCTTTCCTGAATCTTTTACCGGTGGAGGCTGATATTTTAGCGGTAAGTATAAGAATATTTTTCTGCGCAGATGAAATCTTCATGGAATTATATCTTTATCTAAACGAATCTATTAGTGAGTAAGTGCAGTGAATTTTATAGCAGGTTGTTTGGAGGAGTGTTGCCTTAAGGCTTTAGCTCAATACTAAAATAAACTGTACGTTTTCAAATGATCTGTCAAAGAATGTGTGCTCAGACACCCCATGGTGAAAGCACTTTGTTTCTTTGCAGTCATTTAAGAACTTCCATTCTGATCATGTGTTCTTTGGCACGTTATAAATCTGTTAAACAATTCTATGATTATTTGGTTTAGATAGCAATTTGTTTGTGTGGTGGATGCCATTTAGTATGGTAAAACCATCCAAATAAAGTATTCTGCCCAAGGCTAGTCTTGTTTGTGCTGTAGGCTTTGTCAGTAAAGTTTTTGCATAGGCTGCACTGACATATATATATGTGTTTTAAAGAATAATAATATGAATAATAATTTTCAGGTTTTAAATAGTCTTTGTGTTGATTGTGATGTAAGGCTCATTAATGAACTTCACTCAGTGGCAAAGGATGCTCCTGTTCTTTGATGCCAAAACATCATGCCAATGTTCTTTATCTTGTACTTTCACAGAGGATGTTATGTATTGTGGAATATTAGTAATTCAGTCCATTCCACTGAAATAATTCAATCTAAGTGCTGTGATATCTGTGTTCTCTGCTAGTCATGGTGACATCCAAGAAATGTGTTAATAGTAAACCAGCTAATTTAGGAAAATGAAGTGAAAATCCTTGAAACTAGTATTCAAATAGAGGTACATAAGTTCACAGTAACATGGGGTTCATGAGTACTGAATTATGTTATTTGGATCTTTAAATTGTTACCACTGTGTTATGTTTTGTAGATGAAAAAAATCAAGCAGCAGTGCAGATAGATAACTGTGCTGTTATGACTTTGACATTCTGTAGTGAAATTTTTAACTTGATTTCTGCTGTGGACTTGATCTTTTTTTCCTTTCTTTCTAACTTAGCTGATGTTTCCTCTCTTCGTAATAAAATTTATTGGTATGCTTGCTACTTCCTACCTTAGAAAAAATATTGTGGAAGCATACTTCGATTTCTTCTGTTCAAGCTTCTGCATGCACTGTTCTAAAATAATTCAATCTAAAAATGAAGTGATTTTTATTCTGTGATATTTGGGTAATGGCTGTTCTATTTTGAGAATGTCTGTTAGGCAGGATATGAAGAGATGAAGCAGGCACCTGTTAAAGCTGCCATTTGAAAAGGAGACAGTAAAACACGTGGTTGTTGGGAAAAAGAGGACATGTTTGTGTGCTGTCATGGAACTGAAAGCATACAGATAGCATGTGATTTTGAAAGACTTTTTGGGTTAATGATTGTCTGGAGGCTAAAATTCCAGGCAAATCTTTAGGTCTGCCAAGCATAGGAATTCTTTTCCCTGCTGGTTGAGGTTTAAGTTTGTGCTTCTTTGTTCTCACACAGTTGCAGCCTCAACTGAAGTGATAAGGTTATATAAAGTTCTTGAATGTGTATATATATGAAGCATGTTTGATTTTTTTCTTTTTTTAAATGAGGGATAAAAGTAATTATGTTTTTATTTGTCTCTTAAATTACTTGCAAGCCCCAGTTTAATCTAGGGATATCCTGCATGACACAAGCTCAGGAGGAACACATTGGAGGTAGCAGTGTGAGTGAATGATGAGGACAGCTAACTGGCACAGAGCTATGCTGCCTGATTTCAGGATGGAAGATCAGGAGGAAAGGTGTAATCATTCTGCTTCATACAACAAAACAAATGCCTTTCCTTTAAGCTTAGCTCCATTGCTGCCTTTTCCCCTTCCATTTTAGTAAAGTTTTTGGAAGGGGAGCTTGTTTGAAATTTTTTCCTGTGAAACAATTAATAAAAACCACTATCATGATATATCTTTATTTATTTTTTTATGAGAGTTCCCACATCTAAATCTTGCTGTTAGGAAATGCCTTCTCCTGATGTAAGTATGATTCTTTCTTGATTATCATGTGTAACAATTTTATGATTCAGTAAGCAGTTATTGCAGAATTCACAACTTTTTCAGGAAAATATGTTTATTTATTAATTTTTACTTACCTTGAGAAGAGATTTCAGGATATGTATGGTCTTTGCTTTTTGTCTGGATTATCTGCAGCTAACTAACTCATACAGCTGTGAAAGATGTCACGAGGAAGGAAGAAACAAAGCTTCCATAGACTTGAGGTCTTTACAGTATTCCTCTGTTTGGAAATGAAAGCTCATTGTTAGTATTTAAAAAAAAACAAAACACAAACTGTAGAGCTGCTTTTTTGATGCTTACCTAAATAGGTAGCAGGGAACTGAGAAGAGATAACAACATTTGGAGAGTACTTTTGAGTTTGTTGAGGCCCCTCTGGGTGGCTTCCCTTCCTTCTAAGAGTCAGCTGCACCCCTGGGCTTGGTGGCATTGGCAGACTTGCTGAGGGTGCACTTGAACCCGTCATAGATGAAGATGTTGAAGAGCATCGGTTCCAGGACAGACCCCTGGGGGACACCACTCGTCACTATCTTCCACATTGACATAGTGCCATTCACCACAGCCCTCTGTTGTTGTAGACTTCTGTCTTGTTGCAAACCTGAATTTTCATTTAAATTTGTTTCTCATAGTATAACTTCGAAAATGGAACCCAGACCTTTGATGATCTACCAGCTAGGTTTGGCTACAGACTGCCAGCAGAAGGCCTGAAGGTATTTTACAAATAAAATTTGTAAAAATTAAAATTTGGCTTCGAGATGTTGGTGTTGCAGTGCTTGTGAGTTAAAAAATAGACAAAAATGAAGCTGATGTGGTCATACAAGTCAGAATTGCTTTTTGACTGCATGGTGTCCTCTTCACAGTGAAAAATTCATCTGCAAATGAAGCTTCAACACGCCTAGTGGGTTTTGTTATGGGAGAAATGTAGTTAAAGCTAGTATTGTTGTTTACTGACTGAATTGAGAAGCAGAGTGATTAAGTGATTGCCCTAGAAGTGATCCAGTTTAATACATCAAAAATAGTTGTAAGGAGCTTTGACTCTAACCTTTTAAACTGTTAGACCTTAACTGAGGTAAGTGTGGTCACCTGTGTAGAAGTAAAAATGAGTTCAAGTGCAATGCATTCCTTTGCATTTTGTAATCATTCCAGATTAAATTAAATTACCTTACATGGGACATGGGCTGTGATAACACCCATGGATAGTTGCCTTGCAGAGCTGACCTGTGACAATTTGAGCTTGTATCTACATCCCTCAGATTTTTCGTGGAAGTCTGGTGCGCAACTTTTTAAAAGTGAATACCCTATGACCTAGTTGTGCCCAAGACCTGACTGCCCCCCCCTCCACCCCCCTTTTTTTTTTTCCTCAAGTAGAAGGTGATGAGCTTTCTTTTTTAAAAAGAAACGTCTATACATGTGACACTTAAAGTGCATATGATGTGGGGAATAATGCATGACCGGGTTTGATTGGACTTGCTTTGTACAGATAAGATTTTCACACAGTGTTTGTTTCATTGTCCTGGGTTTTTCTCTATACCCAATCTGTGTTAATCCTTCTTCATTTCAGTTTTTGTTATTATTTGGAGTATGTCTTAGGGCAGTAGTTCCACAATGCTGATGTAGTATATGCAGTTTTCTGTGTACAGGATTGTACTGCAAACTCCAAGTTATGAACTTCAGCTGACATAAGTGGAAAAACTGTATTTTCTTATCCTTCGAATTTTTCATATTTCCTATAGATATAAAGATTCTGATAAATTAAAAATAGAGATGTTGCAGAAATGTCACAGTGGTAGGACTGAGTCAGTAGTAAGAGTTTGCTTGGCTGTTATGTGAAAATGGTGTTTTCTTTCCTCATTTTTGTCTGAAAACTGTTTTCTTCAGCTGAAGAGATGTGAAGCTGACATTGTTTTGTGACTGCTTTTCAGGGATTCCTAATAAATTCTAAACCAGAGAATGCATGTGAGCCTATAGCTCCCCCTCCACTGAAAGACAACTCATCCACTGCTTTTATTGTGTTAATTCGAAGGCTTGAGTGCAACTTTGATATCAAGGTAATATGTTTATCTATATTTTGTATTTATTTTTCTAAGTATTTAAAGGTGCTTAGAAAAATAACGTATAGTTAATGGCAGGGTAGGTACTGGTGTGAAAGGAGTTTTATTCTCATGGAAACAAAAAATCTAAGGGAAATAAAGCCTGATGTTATGATTTAGTTTAAGGTTACCCATTCTTGAGCCAGCATGTGCACCAAATAAAGATGACTGATGCTGCAGTTTTGTAATACAAAGCATCTGCTAGCAGTACTTACTGTTCTTGCAGTGAAGTCATAGTATTGCAGAATGGTTGGATTGGAAGGGATCTGATGGTCCTGCCTGGCAGCCTCCTGCCAGCATGGGCTACCCCGGGCCCCATCTATCCTGAGCACCTCTGGGGATGGGGTAACCACAGCTTCCCTGGGCAACAGTACTGGGGTCTCATCACCTTCTGAGTGAAACATTTCCTCCTGAGATCTGACCTAAATCTTGTCTCTTAATTTAAAACCATTCCTCCTTGTCCTGTCACTATCATACAGTGTAAAAAGTTGGTCTTCCTCCTTTGCTGCCTTTTCTTGTGCCAGTAACCAAGGTTCACAGAAGATATTAGGAAACTGATGTGACCTAAAATCTGTAAGCTATTTGAATGTTTTGTTTTTGTTTTTATAGCTGGATTTTTCTTGTGTTCTGTGGTTAGACCCCATGAACAATTGTAGGGTCACAGGAGTAGGAGACAGTTCCAGGGGAGAACAGGCACATAATGGATAAGTGACAGAATGGTGATGATGTCAACTGGTAGAAGAGCTTGATATTGTTAAGTATAATATGAAAAAGATCAACCTGTTTCTGAAGAGGAATATTCTGTATGTTATTTTAAAAACACAAAATTAGAATGATTTTTGTTTTGCTGAAGTATAAGGTTTTATTGAAAATTAATACAAAATATGGGGCAGCATACTGTGCGTTAGGAAAGACAGGACTGTTCAGTTTGGTCTTTCATAAATGAAAAGGAGATTCAAACACACTTGCTGCTGTGTATGTATTTAGTTACATCTTTAAACACAATCTCACGTAAGTTCTCTCCAGATGGCGGGTCCCAGCAGCAGGTGCAGTCTCACTGCTCATGTTATCTACCTTTACATTCAGCTCCAGAATGTCATGAAATTTGGTTGTCTTCACTGATCTGATAGCTGCCCCTAAATTGATAGGACAGTATTAATGCTGAAGATGTTGTTAATGGAACAGATCAGAAATTTTGTAGTGGAGTACACTTTTAATCAGAAAGGCAACAACTTACTGATTTCAGGACAGCATTTTGTCTCTGCCTTCAGCTTTTGCACTGTGGTGTTAAAATCGCATCTCTGTGTGCTTCGTACTTTGTTAGAATGGTCTGGGGTTTTATGTCTTTTAAATAAATGATACCTCAATATATTAAAACTCTTCTTTGGGTACAAAGGCCAGCAAGTACATTATTAAACATTACATCCTAATAATGGCCAAAATCCCAGCTGTGCGTTTCTGTTTACACCTAAAACTTTATTTTTTAAATATTGGAATTCCTCAGAGTGTCTGCATTTTCAGTAGCATTACTATGCACTCTGAAGAATGCAATTGTTGGGTGGAGTTGATTGCTGTTTACTTGTAGTGGGAAGGTGCTACGCAATAAAAAAAAAACATTTCCTGAACCTGAACCATCCTTTTAATATGCATTCTAAAAATGAGTTAGTCCTTTAGTTTTAGTGCACAAATAATGTTTGTTTCTTTGGGACCCTGGGTAATGAGGATGATTTTATTTTAGAGGTAGAGCTTCTTTTAGCAGTGAAAGTGAAGTTGTGTGAAAGTTATAACTTCCTGAAAACATACAGTGATTCAAAATACACTAGGTTCTTTCTAACAAATACTCTGTATGGGTTACAGGTTTTAAATGCACAGAGAGCTGGATACAGGGCAGCTATAGTTCACAATGTTGATTCTGATGACCTCATAAGCATGGGATCCAACGACAGTAAGTACAGGTATCACTTCTTCTCTCCTGTTTGAAAATCATTTCACCCACCAGAGTGTACAGTATTACATGAGTATTACAGTTCTAAATATTATGAGGAACTATGACTTAAAACAAAAAACACCCAACAAACAGGCAAAAATGTAAAATAAATAAATAACAATCACCAAAACAAAAAGTTCCTACACTGAATGCTTTACAATGGCAATTTTTTGTGTAAGAACGTGTGTATGTGTGTGTTATTTGTGGTGTTAAGTTTGTATGTTCTCTTGAGTGTTTCTTTTGTTTTCCTTTATAGTTCAACCATTCTGAATTAAGTGGTTTAATTTATAAGATAGATTTACGTGACTAATGTGGATAATATGAAAAACAGCAAACCCCCCCAAAAACCCTGCACTTTTGGAAAGAACTCAGACTTCAAATTATGACTATTTATTGTTGTTTCATTTTTCTTGTGCACTGCTGTGTGCATTTTATTTTTCCTTGAGCAAATGGGTTCTTATTTTATCTGAAACATATTGCATGTATGTATTTCTCACTTTTTCAGTTGAAAAAGAATTTGGAGGTCAGTATGCCATTTTTTGATTTATTGTCATGGAATGGGTTGGAAGTTTGGGTTGGAAGGGACCTGTAAGATCATCCAGTTCCAACCTTCTGCTGTAGGCAGGGAGACCTCCCACTAGGTCGTGTTGCTCACAGCCCAGTCCAGCCTGGCCTTGAGTGCTTCCAGGGATGAGGCATCCATGATCTCCCTGGGCAACCTGTTCCAGTGTCTCACCACCCTCACAGTAAATAATTTCTTCCTAATACCTAGTCTAAGTCTACCCTCTTCCAGTTTAAAACCATTTCCCTTCATCCAGTCCCTACCTGCCCTTATAAGAAGTCCCTCCCCAGCTTTCCTGTAGGCCCCTTTCAGGTTCTGGAAGGCTGCTGTAAGGTCCCCTTCTAGCCTTTTCTTCTCCAGTCTGAAGAGACCCAGCTCTCTCACCCTGTCCTCTCAGGGTGGTGCTCCAGCAGTCTGATCATCTCTGTGGCCCTACTCTGGACCCGCTCCACAACAGCTTGGTGTCCTTCTTGTGTTGGGGACCCCAGAGCTGGACCTGTACTCCAGATGAGAGCAGAGAAGAGGGGCAGAATCACCTCCCTTCACCTGCTGGTCACACTTCTATTGATGCAACCAGGGATACGGTTGGCCTTCTGTGCTGCAAGCACATACTGCCTGCTCATGTTGAGTCCGTCATCAACTGACACTCCCAAATCCTTTTCCTCAGGGCTGCTCTCAAGCCATTCTCTACCCAGGCTGTATTCATGCTTGGGATTTCCCCAACCTGGCTGTAGGACCTTGCATTTGGCCTTGTTGAACTTCAGGAGGTTGGTGTGGGTCCATTTCTCCAGCCTGTTCAGATTCCTTTGGATAGCATCCCTTCCTTCTACCGTGTCAGCACTGATCCCTGAGGGACGCTACTCGTGCCTCGTCTCTGCTTGGATGTTGAGCTGTTGACTTCAACCCTCTTAAGTGTTACCATCCAACCAGTTCCTTATCCAGCAAGTGGTATATCCATCAGATGCATTTTTCTCTAATTTGATGACTAGGATGTCATGCAAGACCGTGGGGAGCTCCATGGATTCCAGCTGAATGTTGATGAAGAGGGCAACACCTCCTCCCCTTCTTCTCCACCTGTCTTTCCTAAAGAGTTTAAATCTGTCCATTTCTACATTCTTGTCATGAGAGCCATCCCACTGCATCTCAGTGATTTCCAGTGACATCACAGTCCTGTAGGCACGTTCATGCCTGCAGCTCTTCATGCTTGTTTCCCATTCTGTTTGCATTGATGTACAGGCATTTGAGTTGGGCTCCCATTAAGATTGGTTTACCAATTGGAGTTCCCTTGTCTTGCACCTTAGGTGCTGTCTTACTGGCCTCGATCCAACTCTAGGCCCAGGGCATCCATGACCATCATCAGCCTAAAAGTGGGATTATTTGAGGAGCTCCTCTTCTGGCAACTCTAGATTAAAGCCCTCCTGATTAAATTGGAAAGCTTATTATGTTACTAGCTGTTCTAATGTAACCTTTGTTGGGGTGCTTACACTCAGAATATTGTTGTACTCTGTAGTCAAAATGTTGTTTTGTTTTTATGATAATGTGTTTTTTGTCTAAAACGCTGTTCTGATTTTTCTCTAAGGAGTTTCTTAATTATTATGTCAGATTGCTGAAGGTTTCCAAACATGAAACATGAACATAAATGTGAAGAATAAAAACCCTTTTGAAGTATAAACACCACTAGGCAAACTAGGCAATTAACATTTAACAAACTGAGTGGAAGCTGAGTAGCCCAGGAAGCTATGTGAATGTGACTTTAGTGAATTCTCAGCCCACGTGATACTTAAATATCAATTGAAACCTACAAAAGAAATTTTCTAGAATAGGGACTTTATCTTTTGATAATTCTTCATTTGAGTTCCATCCTCTGAGCTTAGTGTTAATCCTCATGAGTAACTGGGAAAGCCAAAGACATTTCCATTGGTTTCTTGAGACTGAAGTAAAGATGTGTGATTTGTTTGTTCTGCTTTTTGACCTTTCCAATGTGTGTGTTCATGGTTAGGGTGAAAAGAAGGGAAGTGATTAAAATTTACGTACCAGATCATAAAATATGAGTTGCCAGAAATGTTGGAAATCAGTGGAGCTGCGTGATATGACTCAGTAAGAGCTGATGCTCTGGTTAAACATACTTCGATGCTGCTTTCTGACAGAATACTTTTTTTTTTTTATGCTCCCTTTAAATAATTTTTGTTTCTATTCCTGTGGTAAAGCTGGTAAATATTCAGTAGGAAAAATAATAACACATTTTATATGACATAAAGATTTATTGTGCATGTTCCTCAGTGTGCGTTATTACATTAAAATGTATCCTCACATGGTGAGTGTTGTAGTATTTGAGTCTTAACATCTTATGAGTGCCCATACAGAGTGTATATAACAGCAGTTTTTTCTCCTTTTATACAGTTGAAATTTTAAAGAAGATTGACATTCCTTCTGTGTTCATTGGGGAAGCATCAGCTAATTCTTTAAAAGAAGAATTTACTTATGAGAAGGGGTGAGTGACCTAATAACTTGATTTGCTGTTGGTTGCACTGAAGTGTAAACTAACCCTGGTTGTTGTTGGCTTTTTTTTTTTTCATTGTATTTTTTCTTTAATTCATGGTGTATTATTTTCTAATCTTTCTAGAAACTTGTTATCTTTCTCTCTGCAGTGGCCACGTTGTGTTGATCCCGGAGTTCAGTCTTCCTTTGGAGTACTACTTAATCCCTTTTCTAATAATAGTAGGGATCTGCCTTATTCTCATTGTCATATTTATGGTAAGTTCCTTTATTTAGTAACATCTTTTCTCACAAACAGATTGTCGCAGAACTATCACTTACTGGAGTTAAATTAAGCAATACAGTAAAGGAACAGTGAAGGCTTTGTGTGCTGTATATGCCTGTACTGTGATTACCTGTAACTTTTTGTTATTCTTAGTGTGATAAACAGATAGAGACTTTTGGCAGAGGGAAATCAGGAGACTTCAGGAGATTCTACCTACTATTTAACTGCTTACAGAGAACTGCTCATGGGAGACCTTACGGCTCTTTGTAGCACCTTAAAGGAGGATGTGGCCTCATCTCCCTCGTAACTGGTGATAGCATGAGAGGGAACAGCCTCAAGTTGTGCTGGGGAGGTTCAGGTTAGATATGGGGAAAAATGTGTTCTCTGAAAGAGCGTTCAGGTGCTGGAACAGGCTGCCTGGGAGGTGGTGGCGTCACCATCCCTGGAAGTGTTAAGAGATGTCAAGATGTGGTACGAAGTGACACAGTTTAGTGGGGAAATACTGGTGGTTGGGGGATGGTTGGACTAGATGATCTTGGGGGTCTTTTTCAACCTTTGTGATTCTGTGGTTCTGTGGTCTCTGTTGATCTCTGACTAACTTAGGAGATTATCTTTTCTTTTGATAAAAAAATAAGTCGTCAACTGTTCCATAAAAGTTTATTGAAATATTTGGATCTTTAGAACTGCACATGCTCCACTCATTATGAAAATAGCAGTTTTCTGCAGCAGATGCAATATTAAGTGTTACAGGGTGTTTGCATTTAGGTGTAATGCATAAACAGTTTCTCTGAGCAGAAGTCACTGGTACAGATTCTCTTAAATTTACCTTTTAAGACCATAAGAGCTGGAGGTTATCTTTCTTATTCTGAATTAAACCAATCTTTTATTTAGTGTGTAATTTTGCAAGTTGTGATATCCTGTTGATACAAATTCTGAATATATTCCCTAAATATATAGGGAAGAACTATTTTTGCAATGCAAAAGAAACATTTCTGTAATATTAATCTTCACTCAGCATTTCTTGTCAGCCACGGTTTAGCCTCTTGTCTGTATGTTTGCCTTGGTTAAGGCCATTTGTCTGTCATAGCTGAAAAAGAAAGTTATATTACATCTCGGGATTAGAAACTGAATGGAAATGGGATTAAGGACTACTAAGAAAATGGAAACAGTCTTTAGCATGACCAAAGAGAGCAAGATTCTGTGGTTTGAAGTAAAGCTCTACCCTCTGCCCCAGGCTGCAGTGTAAAATCAGGACTGATGAACATGGAAATAGTCCTCTGTAAGAACTTGTAGTAATCTGAAACTGCTGTGAACAAAACTAGTCGAGCTTAGTGAATTGTACTTAGCCCTGAATGATGCTCCTCAGAAGGAGTTTGCACCAATAGCTGTTGTTTTAGAGATAATTTTACTATTCTGATTTCTGTTCCAAAAATGTGTGTGCATATTCCCTTTCAAGTGCTGTGGTAATCAAGGATGTCCTTTAGGTTTCTTTGTCTTCATCCTTGAGACAAGGGAAGGGGCGATTCATCCCAAGCGTCGGTTCCCTTTTGACAAAGGCTCTCAAGTCCAAACTTGCAGTGTTCTTTCGTTGTTTTAAATTACTGCTCACACTGTCTTCCTTATGTCTGTTTCCAGATCACAAAATTTGTGCAAGACAGACACAGAGCAAGAAGGAATCGGCTGAGGAAGGATCAGCTTAAGAAACTTCCCATACACAAATTTAAGAAAGGCAAGTGGATTGGTTTTTTTGTCTAATGAGAAGATGCTGTTTTAATACAAAAAAATACCTAAAGTTAAGGATTTTAGAGATAATTTTGAGTATGTGACAAATGATAGTGGAATTTGGGTGAAGGCGGGCACAGAAAGATATCCTGACCTTGCTTCCACTGAAACAGAGTGCTAATACTTCCTCAGTAAAGCAGAGCAGACACCACATGCACACTGTGGGTGAAAATATTTCACAAAGTCCGTACAGAAATTCCCCAGGTCTTCCTTGCTGCTCTGCCAGTATCAGTGACAGCGGTGATTGGTCACTGTGGTGCATTGTACCTGCAGTTTATCTGGAATTGGATAAATAAATGGTGTGTGAGCTGGCTGAGATTGTAGACACTGTAAAAGCAAAGATATGCGGTGGGTATAAATTAACTGCTTGTCCAGAGGAGTGTTCCTTTCGTTCTGTCTTATTGTGATTCTTTTCAATAATTATTTGCATGCAAGATAAATCAATAAGAAATTCGTAGCAAGTTTAATTTATTAATTGAATTGAAAAAATGTCCTGAATCATTCGCTATTGCAGTCTGTTGTTTTTTAAATGTCACCATCTTAGCATCCAGTTGTTCCTTCATAAAAGCTATTTCTACCTATGAGAAGAAGAACTGGAAAGAGTACTTAATTGATTACTGTGTAGCACATGTCAACAAGGATTTGCTGATGCATCAAACCACGTTAGAGGATATGCTTGGATTCAGGGATAGAACTGCTTACCATTCTTTGCCCTTGATAAAGCCAGCCTGCATTATTAATCACACCACTGTCAGTTTGTAAAGCACATGTTGAGGTTCAGTGGGTACAGGTTTCTGTACAATGTTAGTCAGCTTCATTTGGGGAAAAAAAACTAAAACAAAAAACAACCAAACACAAAACAGTGCTAGAAATGTGAATATTTTTTTTAGCGGGCTTGACTGAAACTTGCTGTAGTGATCTGTTGCTGTGGATTTAAAATTAATTCTGAAAAAAATTACCATGAGCCAAAGAATATTAATTTTGCTTCCTTTTAGTGATTCCCTATAAATTCTAATTGTTACAAAAATACAAAAAAAGAGAACTATAGAAAAGAAAAAACCAGGAACAAGAAACCCATCAACATGTGGCTTCAAGGAAGTCACTTGCTGTGTTTGTCAGATAATCATGTGCGTGTGTACAGCATTAATAACTATCTCAGGATTACGTGACTAAATAGCAAGTGCATGAAAATAACTTACTTGTTGTTTTCCTCATTCTTCCTCTTCCTTTTTGCTGAATCTCCTACCATATGAATTGTTTGGAGCTCAGTTAGTCATAAAGCAAACCTGGCTTTGTGCATCCAGGTAGTCACTGCATCTGCTGACTTAAACAAAACAGAACAAAAAGCTTTTGTATTTTTTTTTACTTCAAGAGTCTCTGTGCCTGGCCTGTGATAGTGTTAGCAGTTGTGCACAGAATGGTCTTGGCCCAGTTTGTATAATACTTTGGCAGTTTCAGGCGGCACAATATTGGAAGGACGTGGAGCTGTTAGTCTAGAGGAGGGCTACAAGAGTGGGGAAGGGTCTGGAGGGCAAGGTGTGTGAGCACTAGCTGAAGTCCCTCAGTTTGTTCAGCCCAGAGAAGAGCACACTCCCCAGTGGCCTTGTGGTGGCCTGCAGCTCCCTCCCATTCCTCACCTGAAGGCAGTGGCCATGGAGCAGGGCAGTGGTCGTGGCTCTGAGGTGCTGGGGCTCAGGGAGCATTTGCACACCACCCTCAGGCGTAGGGCTTTGATTTTGGTGCATTGTGGAGTCAGGAGCTGGGCTCAGTGATCCCTGCTGGTCCCTTCCAGCCTGAGATGTTCTGTGATTCTGTTTTAATATTGAGGGAAGTAGTTAAGTTGTTCCAGAATAGCTTAATAAGTGTTTAGGAAGTATTTGTAGTGCTGTTATTCTCTGAAATGATTGTTATTCATCTGTTGCAAATTATTTAGTGTTTGAAAGTTAGCTGCTTATGAAGACTCTCCTGACTTCAGTGCGCATTGTTAATTTCATGATACTTCAATTACTTAGTCCCTGTAACATAATCATAAATAGATCCTACTGAGAAAAACATGCTTTGGCAGATTGACAAATTCATGTATTCTGTGGATGGCTGAGCACGGCTGTGGTGCCATTAGGTACCAGACAGATACCTCAAACATCCATATTCTGTAGAAGTACTTTTAGTTTGGTGATGTGCTGGAAGGAAATAGGTATCTGCCAAAAAGAAGAGAAGGACCACACCAAATCACTTCTGCAAAATGGTGAATGTTTGCACCTCTTCAGGAAGACATTTGCTCTTCCTAATGATCAGCTTCAGTGAGATGAGCTTGGAACTGAACTTTTGAATAATGATGTTATAAATCATTGTGGCAGGCGAATTAAGAACTGCACATGCAGTTGAGGTTTACCCTCAAAGCTGCTGTCACAGAAGATTCTAGGCAATTTCCTTGAAAGCTACTAGGTTTAGCCCTGTGCTGCTGTACAGCTCTTTGTGCAGGATTTTGGAGTTGCTGCATCCGCAAGACTTAATAGAGCTGTTTAATTAAACGTTTAAAGTATGAAATAGGAGCTTAACTTTGGTCAGTCAGCTTTGTAATGCTTTGTGGGGGGAGGATAGCCCTGTGTGTGACAAGTGGAAGGTTGTAAAAATAAATGTTTTTAAGCAAAGGCACATTTGAGTATCATGGCTGTTGAACTGTTCTGTGCGTGTCTTTGTATGTAGATTGAGACATGCAGAAACTGAGGAATTAATGGTACATAGTGGTGTCTGAATGGGTTTTAAAAGTCTGTTCCAGAGTAATTACAGTTCTGCAGTATTCCTAAACTGATCTATTTTTTTTTTTCCTGCAAATGGGATTATAACTGGTCTAATTACTCTTCATCACTGACCCATTTGCCTGATTGCACTGTGCAGTGTAGGTTTAATAAAGATGACCAGGTGTAAGGTTTGCTGAAGTTCTGGCAGAGTGCATTTTGGTGTTCATCAGCACGCCACTGTGTGCTGTATGTGTGCATGGATAATTGTGTCTCTGAAAACATTGTATTTATGTATCAGGTAAAAGAGAGGTTTGTTTCATTGGCATTTTATTTAAGCACGATACATGGATTGCTCCAAAAGTAGTGCTTCCTACTTATTTCCATGGAAACTACAGCAGATACAGAGAGCACAGTAATGCTTTTTGGTGGAACAAATTCTCAGCTACGAAACACAATGTGTCAACATAGTCACCACCGTTAGCAGTGCATTTTCAGCAGTGATGAACAAGAGCCTGCATGCTGTGCTTGTGAACTTCTGCAGCAGCAGAGGTGACTGCTGTCACCGTCACTTCAGTGTAGTTGTGGAGGTGGAACTTGGAAGTTAATTTGAGAAGTAGTGATGTGAGACACACAGAGAGTGTATGGGACTCAGCATGCTGAGGAGACCCAGTGCTGCATAGGCTTTACCTTCCTGCCCCGAGCCAGGATCAGGGGAATGGTGCTAATAATAACCTAGAGAAATGCAGTGGATGGACTGCAGCCAGTGAGTCTGGTGGGTGCAGGTGAAGGCTGAGAGCCTGTTCAAACCTGCTGTGCAGTAAAAAAAGCCTTGTGAAGCTGGGACGTGGTGGGCCTGGCTGGATACGAGGCCTTGGTGAGAACAAGGGAAACGTCTTTGTTGCAGTTTGCTGAGATGCCGTCAGATTTCTGGCCTCTGTACTTGAGCACTTGAGCACAGGCCTCACTGAGACAGATGCTTTACCATGGTCATGTTTTCTGAGCATGCATTGCTCCACATTTAGAGAACCCCATAACTGTCGGGGCTTGAGGGGACCTCCAGGGATCATGAAGCCCAACCCCACTGCTAAAGCAGATTCTCTGCAGTGGGTTCATGCGCCTGTGAGCAGATCTCTGGGGCATTACCCAGCACCTTTTGGGCAGTACTGGGTACCCATCATTTCAGCAGTGAGTCCTGTAGGTTGGTGCCTCTCTTTGCTGCAGAGTGTGTACCAGATAGTGTGGGTGCAGGTGTGCCAGCACCACGTGTGGAGCAGATGACTGCACTTAGCCAGGGTGTGCAAACATACATTGGATCACCTGATCCTGGATTGGTCCCCCAACCAAACGCATGTTAGTTCAGTGATAAGAAGGCTTGCAGCTCTGCTTGCTGGCACTGCTCTGGTGGTGTGACAGGGAGCATGCAGCGGGGCAGTGAGCTAAGCTGACTTTTTTCTGGCACCCTGTGGTTTGGGAATCTCAGTGTGGGCCATTGTCAGGGAGTGCAGCCCTGGCACACTGCTGCTAGTAAAAGGTTGTGCAATTCTGGACTGTGTTAGAGAAGATCATCTGTCTGAAGTGCTTATGGCTTAGTAACAGCATTGGATACGTGCAGGTGGGGTAAATCCTGCTGAAGTCTCTGGCTCTAGCAGTTGTACCAGGGTGCCTCCGTCAGGTAACAGTGAAGTTCTGGGACTTCATTTCAAGGCTGACTGACAATAATGTGAACACTAGCGAGGCCACATCTGGATGACTGTGTTGAGCAAATGGCCTTGAAGGTGGAGAAGGGGCTGGAGCATCTCTTCTTGGAAGGGCTGAGGCTGGGACTGCTCAGCCTGGAGAATCTCACCAGTGTGTTTAAATGTGTGAAGGAGGGTGCAGAAAGATAAAACGACTCTTTTGGTGGTGCCCAGTACAGGACAAGCAGTGTGTCTGAATACTGAATTTGAATATTCAAGGACACGGAGGTTAGGAGAATGTTGCTGTTGGCGCAGTGTGTTTTACAGCTGTGTTTGTGATTATCTTATCTGTGAAAGAGACGTAAACTGCTGCTGTAAAGGTGAGCTTTAGAGGGCCAGCATCAACCAGGAAAATGGAAAGGATTTGAACTGATGAAAGACTGTGCTATAATGTCCTTTAATGGGGGAAAAAAATGCTAAAAATTGTTTATAGTGTGGTCACATAAGATGCCATGCTACGTAACGTCAGTGCTGCCAGTAATGTACCTTAACTTGAGGTTCAAAGTGTACCATGATGTAGACTTCCTCGTATAACTAAGCTGCCATTCTTACATTTTGCTTTATTTTTTCTCATTTACCTTCATTATTTTTCAGTAAAACTTTTCTGAATAGCCTATTAGGACTTGTACGTAAAATGACTCCTACATTTTAATGATTTCGTCTTCCGTTTAGTTAAAGAATGATGGACTGTTACAGAGAGAGCACTTCCCCCCAGCTGAAAACATTTTTATTTACCTGGAGGGAAAGTGAATGGGCTCTAGTCCTAATAAGGAACTAAATACAGTACATTAACAGCAGAGCATCAAAGAACCTGCCCCTTGCAAGGGTGGGACGGTTAGTGAAACAGAGCACCTATATGCACATGTTGGAAACGTTCTATGGCAAATCTTGTGAAGTGAAATGGATTCTTGTATGTGCTGCAGGAGATGAATATGATGTGTGTGCCATTTGTCTGGATGAGTACGAGGATGGAGACAAGCTCAGAATCCTTCCGTGTTCTCATGGTAAGCAGCTGCACCTCAGCTCTGGTGTTTACGTTGAAATAGCTATCTGAAGTGCCATGTCTGGAGATAGTGGTTTAGGATTTTATCCGTTTACTTATTTATTTTGTCTGAGCAAATTGGGAGAAGAGCAAACTTTATTAATACTATTTTTGAAAGGAGGGCTGGCGCTGCGCGCTGCGTCTTTCTCTAGATGTGTGTATGAAAAACATTCTGGTCTTGACACTGTGCCCTGAATGTCTGTGCTAAGTAGGGAAGATGTTCCGGAGGTTCCATGTGCAGACACAGAAGTAGGCTTTCACTTTCTCCAAGACAGTCAAACCATACGACCTCAGCTGATGAGCAGTGATGGAGCGGATGCAGAGTGTCCTGCAGCTGTAGCGTGCTGCCTCGGCTGCAGTTAGAACTCAGTGGGGATGATTTTATCAATTGTGGCCCATTGCAGGACTGCTGTCAGGCCCTTTCCAGGGAGGAAATGAGTATTTACTGATCCTCATCTGTTGGATGTCTGGTACGTAAGGATGTGCAGTCCAACTGCCAGCAAACTGCCACGTAAAATTCTCAGTTTTGAGTGAAATTCTGTAATATTCATGTTTTCCTTAACCTGCTAGGTTTCTGTTTCTGTTAAATTGTCCTTTCTGCTCAGATAATAACGTACTTGTGTTTTGTTAACAGCCTATCACTGCAAGTGTGTGGACCCATGGCTGACGAAAACAAAAAAAACATGTCCTGTTTGTAAGCAGAAAGTGGTCCCTTCTCAGGGGGACTCTGACTCTGAAACAGACAGCAGCCAAGAAGAAAACGAAGTATCTGAAAATACCCCCTTGCTTAGACCACTGGCCTCAGTTAGCACTCAGTCATTTGGGGCTCTGTCAGAATCACATTCCCATCAGAACGTGACCGAGTCCTCAGAGTACGAGGAGGATGACAATGACAATACTGATAGCAGCGATGCAGAAAATGGAGTAAATGAAGAAAGTGTAATAGTTCAGCTCCAGCCCAATGATGAAAGGGATTACAGAGTGACAAATACTGTTTGAGACTACTTATGACACAAAGTGAATGAATAAAAGAGTTCTCGAG
Source organism: Oreortyx pictus (assembly GCA_036925125.1). Taxonomy (NCBI): domain Eukaryota; kingdom Metazoa; phylum Chordata; class Aves; order Galliformes; family Odontophoridae; genus Oreortyx; species Oreortyx pictus. The sequence goes on along the minus strand of JAUPFR010000011.1, from coordinate 22,734,615 downwards.
GTTATACGACACAAACATTTATGTAGGTGATATCTTTTAATTTGTAATCCATCTGGTTTCTTCAGTAGGAGTGGTTTATGTAGTTGTACTCTGCTTTGTTTAATCATTACTGATAGGTTTATTTTTGATGCAGGTATTCAGTCACATCTTCTGTCGTCTCAAGACGGTTTAACTGGACTCCACAGCGCTAATGAGTAATGTTAATAGCATAAATCAATAGCAATCTCACACAGGCTGCTTGAACATTGGGGTTTAGATGGAAATAATTCTGTGACTGTGGGTGGGTCATACTGACAGCAGTATTTATTATGTGTATGGTATGTGTTACCCTTAAGCCCGACAAAAAAAAATCTGTTTGCATGTTTGTGTAGAGTTGTCCTAAAAACTGCCACCACTTTCAAAAACCAAATGTGGAAAGGATTCTATATGCTGGTCTATCAAAAGAAAGCAGAGGAGATTCCACTTCTATCTTAAAGCAGTGATTCCAAATAATCCTTTGAAGATTGCCACAGTAGCTGAGTGTAAGCTGTCCTGTTGAGCAGTTCCTAGGATAAGGAAACTTAGAATATATGTATAGTTTTAAGTAGTTCACAAATGAAGATCCATCGTTAACACTTTAATTTACTTTGTTTGCTACTATGAGGTATGGTCTGGTTTTCAGTGATGATGGGGGAGGGGGGACTGAAACAGAAGGTTTTGTTCCACATAGAATTTTAGGTAAGTATTCTATTGATCTTCAACTCATACACCTCTTACTGAAGAGTGTTTTATGCTACGTTAGTCTGATAAACTGTGTACATAAACAAATTGTTCTTCAAGTAGCTGATTAACAGAACTCAGTGCTTAGCAGTGTATCATGAGAAGTAAATTATATACAATGCCTCTGTAACTATGTAGAGTAACAAAACATGTATAATCCAAATGCAGAGTTTTTTTTTTTATATGGCCTTGAATAAGGAAAGCTTGAAAGAATGTTAATAAACATGTTTTTCACTTTAAGTATCAAATGAATTTATTCAAATTCTGCATTACTTAAATTCACTGTGCACTTATCTGTATTAATGTGTGTGGTTGAAGTGTTTCTAAAGCTCTGCACTGTGCGGTTGTGATCAGTCCTCAGTAACATGACCTCGCTGTCCCATGTGTCACAGCTCAGAGTTGGGTGCTGATACAGCTGAGCTGCACTGAGCTGCAGTGAACACCTTCATTTTTGCTCATTCAGTTTGAGGAGAAGCTTGAGTCAGTCCAGGTGTGTATGTGTAATCTGGGGGAAATAAGACCCAAATACTGTTAATGTTTCCTGCTGATCGTACCAACACCTTTACAGCTGAAGATGGAGTGCTTGTGTTCTGGAGGTCAGCAAACCCCAGATCCTGAGCTGATGGGTGAGGTGCTTCCCTTTGTTATCGCTGACTACGTGCACTCCTTCCTTCAGTCTGGCAGTGGAAGTCAATTCATGAGGACGGGTAAAGTGCAGAGGAAGTTTATTTTTCAGAATGGTGCGTGGCAAAAGGATAATAATGGAAGAGTGATTGATCTTCAGACCACTGCCACAGCAGTCCACGGGGTAAAGACTGTATTGGATTTTTGCAGAGTAAAATCCCCCTTCATCTTGCATGTGTCTGTGGTTGAATATCAAAACTGACTTCTGAAAGCGTTCTGAGCTGAAAGATATCTTACAGTGTGCTCCTGCTGTTCATGTGTGACAAGTGCATGTGTTTATTCAGAACTGCGTTTCAGGCACTACAAAACCTGAAGAGACCAGAACCGTGTACAGAAGTGAACCTGGTAACGTGTGCTGTGGGTAATCCTGAGTACAGTGTTTGCTGTGAGGACAAAAAGTAAAAGGTTTTTTACAATCAGTTTCTTCCTGCTGCTGTCCCTCCGTGCAAAGATGCGGCAGAAAATACTGCACTTCTAAACTGTCCTGTTCCTAATAGTATTAATGTGAATCTGGTTGTGTGTGTTGTATCCTCCAGCCCCTGTCTGGCTCTGCAGATCGTCTTGTTGCCAGTGAGAATGTAAATGAGAACAGTGCTTTCCTTATAACTACGCAGGAAGTTTGAGGATAGCTGCGTTTCTAAAGAGAACCTGCGTATTTCTTTAAAACTTGATGGATAACTGTCTCAAAAGGCGGGGCCTGTCCGAACCTAGAGGGAAGGATAAGTACAGATTTGTCTTTGGGCTGTGACCTACCCCGCTATCCGGCAGCAGTTTCCTCACCACATGCCACGAACAGCTGACCTGCAGCTGTGTGAGGCGTTCTGCTCATGTGGAGCCCATCCACCTGACTTCAGCCTCTAGCTGTCCTCTGACAGCAGTGCTGTGCTTTCAAGAAATTCATTCTTGGTCACCTGGTTCAAAAAAATTCCCAGCAAGTGGTCTGTAACTACTCTCTGAAGCTGAAACATTTAGTGGGCCCTTTGAAGCATTCAATCTCAGCGTAAAACAGCACAGTATCAACAGTTATCACAAGATGGTTATACTGTGATCATTATAAATATCTTCCTTTAAGCTTGCACCAAACCCTTCACTGTGTAACACTGACAAACTGTTCTGAAAAGGATGCAAAGAGGGAGGACACGAATTACGGTTTGCCCCTGCACGGAAAGGTGAGTGCTCACTGTTGGAGGTGGGAGAAGTGTGGTAAAAAGTGGCTGGGGGGAAAGTCACAAATGTCTGTCTTAACAGGTCATCCATGAATGAAGGATGTAACAGCAGAGCAACCCTGCCCTGCAGCACCACCAAACAACAGCACCTAATGGTGGAAGAGCTCCGGGGACGGAGTCTGAATGAGCAGTAACAGTGGGTCAGCTATGTGTAAAAATGCATCAAAGTACTAAAAAAGAAAAGTCATGCATTCTGCAGTTCAGACTAGTTGGGTATTTCCTAGCAGAACTCAAAATAAATAACAGGAAGATGAACTGACTAAAATGACAACAACCACTGGCTCAGTGTTAGGGGCTGGTGTCATGAAAACCTGTCTGTGAATGCTTAGGGCACAGAAAGTGAGCACACTGACATTTATCTTCTTGAGTGCATTTCAGATAAAGTAAGGGGTTGTAATTCCACGCTATTCCAGTTGAGCTTTGTGAAGCCCTAATATTCTGCACATAAATTTGGCCATTTGGGCACGAGGAACTGGGAGGGAGAAGCAAGTTGTGAGGCAGTCATGAGTTACCTCCTTGAGTCTGAAGAGACAACTTCAGAACTACCCTTAAAAACACAAAACCAACTTTTGCAGCTGTTCTGCCTGTTCCCTGTATTGAGTTCCCACTATTTTTTAAACTCTTCCCATCTGTTTTTGAAAACACTAATTCTAATGTAAGCTCCGTTCTCTTATTAAAGCCCTGAATAACAATGTAACAAAGCTATCAAAGAAAAAAAAGGGGCATGCTGAGCTACCCCGTGGAACAGCTGCCATAAGGGAAGATGCACTAAGCGGGTGAACGATCCCTTCTTATAAAATGGCAGGCACTGTAAAGTACAGCGAGGCCTGGGAGTTCCAGAGCATCACTGGAATCCAGAAGAGTTAAAGGATGCTGAGTGTGGTTTTCTGCAACTGGGGATTCTAAGAAGTAGTGAGTGGCAAGAGCTAAGGAAGGAACAGATCACGAGTGCAAAAAACAGATGCTGTACGGGCTGAGCTCATTCAGTGTCACAATTTCTGAATCCTTTTTTCTAAGTCCTGAATGGTGAATTGTGAGAGCAAGTGGTTGTACCTCGTGCACGTTCCCTCTGAACTGGCATCGAGTTACAGGAGAGCTGGCAGCTGCACCGAGCAGCACAGTGCTGCTGATGGCCAGGAGGAGGGCAGGAGGTGCTCACACCCCACCTGTTGAGAGAACCACTTACATGGAAATACACTGTGACACGCTTGTCTTAGACACAGTAACTTTCTGTGAGGAAAATAGAAACATATGTAATTAATTTCTCACCTGGATCACAGTTCAGTGTTCCAACTTTCATCACTGAAGAATTGCAGCTCTTTTACATTGCGTATGAATCCGGAAAGAGTGAAATATGAAGGAGTAACGTTTGCTGAGCATTCAGGATACCTGGGAAATGCACTTCACGTAGATCTTCCTAAGTTATGTGCACAGGTGCCGTTCTGCCGCAGAAAACAAACAACTGCATTTGAAAAAGTGACTTGAGCCACATCTCCTCACCAGGAAACAGTGCTGTGCAATAAGAGCCACCTCCAGGAGCCTGTTCAGAACAGGGCAGGAAGAAACAGTGCTGCACCGGGGGCAGAGGGCACTGCCCATGGTACCGCTGCCATCACAGTGCATTCCAACTGCAGCCTCATTATGGAAGAAAAATGAAATACAGGAATTAAAAATCCTGCAACCTGAATGTGAGTGCAACTTTAAACTTTGTTAGGGTAAAGTTTAGAATCAGAGCAAAACAGATTCCCACTTTAACAGCCTCACTGAGTTTTGCATCCTTTGTACTAGCCCAGCTAAGCTCGCTACCTGGGAGCTGCTTCTAGTGCATTTTAACTCCAGTGCTTTAAGTGGAAGGTACAGTTTGGACCTCAAGCAACTCAAGGTCACGTGGCAGAAGTTTCCTATAGCTTCAGTGTTAGGGATCACACACGTCCATGGCAGAGGAACCGCTACAGCACAGTCCGGAATCCCCACCCCCTCGAGTCTGATAAATCATTCCCTAGCTCAGCCATACCTGCCTGGCACCTGCTCACAGGAAGGTTTGGCCTTTTGTCCTTCAGCCATTACACTGTCACCGTGCTACACGACTGACAACTGCACTCTGATCCGTCCCATCCAGCACTGCAGCACATGGCTGCGCAGGGAAGAACGGCCTCAGAAGGAACCCAGGGCACGGGGACTGGAAAGAAGTACCAATAGTCTGATTCTGTTTGGTTGGAATAAATTTATTTCATCTGTCTGTAAACAAGGTGTTTTTAATAGTTATGGCATTTTTTGAAATGCATATTAAATCAGATGAGTTAGACTGTATCCCAGATGTAACAAAGTGCAGGGAAAGAAATGGACAAATCAGCAACAAGAATTTGTTTAAATCTGTACATTATCCACAAGGCCCAACAACAGAAGCAAGTACTAGAATGTCCCTAACGTAGTGCCATTCAAAAGAAACCCTCGGACTCAGTTAAAATCCATCTCACAATAGCAACAGTTCAGTGTTTTTTTTTTTTAAACAATAAGTATGGCACAGAATACATATTAAAAAAATTCATCACAAGACAGCCAAGCCAGTTATTCCAACCAACACCATCTCCCATTTATTCGTTTGTGTACAGAGCTCTGCGGTTCTTTTTAGATGGACATACACGTCAGTGCTGTGCCTGAACGGAGGTGGGTTACCCGCGGCAGCTCCCTCATCCCTGCAGCAGGCTGTGACAGGCTGAACGAGCACACAGGGCGCCATTCTGACAGGATAGCTCGCAAACTACCAGCCTTCATCCACGCAGTGGCATTGGAGCAGCGACCCTTTACCCAGAAGGTGATGGGCACAGAGCCCCGAGTCAGAACCACCCAACCCACAGCCCCGAGCTGCAAAGTAAAATTGGTCCTATGAGAAACTGAAACCAGACACACTCCAGATGGTTATGCTGGGATATCTCATGTCCATAATGGCAGACTTTTAAATGCAACTACAGAACAGGAGCTGGCAAAAAAAAAAAAAAAAAAAAAAAAAAAAGTGCCTGAGCCATTGCAATGATGGAACGTCCCCGGGGTCACTGTGGGGCTGCACGGCCACGGGGGACTGCTCCCGGACCTTCCATAGTTTTGTGATTGCACTTAATGAGCAGCACAAGCTTCAGATGTGAAGGAAAAAATGCAAGACAAGCCTACAGCAAAGTGCAACAACAAAACTAACTGAACATGAGTAGCTTCTGAGTGGCAAATTGGTTAAACAAACCAGGCACTATAAAAATAGGTGTAAGCAAACGTGGATTAAAAAAACAAAACAAAGAAAAACACCACGAGAGGAACAGAAGATATGCATGCACTTTTTCCTCCCAAACATGCTCTGTGAAAGGAAGACTTGTGAGCCGTGGAATTGCTCAAAGTGCTGAAGAGGCATTGATCAAATTAGATTGTACAATCGGCACCTTGTTTAGTAGTTCAGAAGTTGGTTTAGTTCTCAGTACACACTAACTGCTAAGACGAAGCAAAGCCTACACTTGGCGTATTCCCCTCCCAAGAGTTTTCAAGGTATCATGCATATCATCGCTGTGGTGCAGCAGTGGTGCCAGACGGGACCCGGACACACAGCGTTAACATACAAATGAACAAAGGGGAACTGGGATCGTGACATTAGAAAATGGGCAAATAAAAAACACAAACTACCATCTACAGTCTGGTAGCACTGAGCACAAGTGGGTGGTGATGAAGACAGTTGCTAGGTGGATGGGGAGAGGCTGCTCAGACGTCAGACCTCCTCAGGTATAAAGCCAGTTCATATGCTTTCTTGTTGAGTGTCCCTCCATGGACACCTTCCTTTCCCATGACTATAACCAATGCTGGAGTACACAAGGAAACAAAACAGAAATGAACAGAATTAAAGAAAAAAAAAATAATAATAACACCTTTCCCCACCAACAAAGGGATACAAAGGAGACACAGGTTCATACCCCATCACCCTGCATTGCTAATAAAGTTTCCAGAATGTAAGGTTTAAAGCTCACCGCCAGGAAAGTTTAATAGCAATCTTCCCCTAATACTTAACAGTCTGCCTAGCAACTAGAACCCAGAGTCTCTCAAGTATTTTGCCATTGAGTATGCCTTCTTATTCAATCCGCCTCCATGGACCCCTTCTTTGCCCATTACAAAGACCAAGACTGAAAGAGAAAAGAAAAAAAAGTTTTAAAGAGTGTGTTAGACAAGGAAATAATGCAAGTTTTAGGCAGTGCAATAAACACACTCGAATTCAAGATTTAGTATCTGAGTATTAAGCTAGCAGTCTTGTACAAATACACATGTAGACAGGACTGGGAGGAGACACGCACAGCTCTCCAGGTACATCACAAAAAAATGCTTAAAGAAGTGCCATATACTATCTCCAAAAAGCATCACAGTGCCTATCCACCATCAGCACCACCCGCCCTCACCTGACCAGGAAACCCAGAGACATCTCCGAAAACAAGAGGGGAAAAAAAGCACGGTCAGGAACAGCAGCAGTGTGGGTAGGAGAACTGTGACTCAGGAGCAGAAGAGGGAGCGTGGTTATCTGCAGAGGCTGCTGCTGGTCAGTCTCAGAACCAGGGCAACTGTCCTGACACCAGCAAAAAAACCCCACGCTCAGACTTGGACTAAGGCTTGTTAGGCAGAAACTGCAACACGTGCTTAACGTTTTGCATAAGACCAAGTGCCCCTCGCCCCCCTCCAATCACTGAATCGCGGTGAAGCGTCCTGGCTGTCTGGCAGAGAACGCGGTGAGGTTCCCGAGCAGCATTCAGCACCGGCAAGTCGCCAGCAGAGGTCAGTGGCACGCACACGGACACAGCGAGCACTGCTTTCAGACACCGTGATTGTTCCCGAGTTCGATCCCGAGCAATTGGAGATACTGCAGTCAGCCTACCTACAGGTGACTGCACATCCCCACTGCAATTTTCCTCACAAACGGCTTAGAACAGACCTCGCTATCGTTTCGCCATTTGCAGCAAGGAGTCAGAACTTTGCTTGTTTTATTTAAGTGCTGCAAACATCGTTCCTGCACCATTTCCTCCCACATTAAGCTTGTAAATACAAAACTCAAGCAAAATTTGTCCATGCTTTATAAGCAGAAGCCCAGTGCTCACCAGTTTGTTCTACAGCCAGCCAAAACCACCAGGCTGGGTGTTCTGAATATAATAATGCACACTACTTGTAGCCAATACTCTGTGGTACATACTTGAGCCTGGTGCCTTCCAGTAACATGGACGTTAGAGGAGCACAAGGAAAAGGCAAACTAGCATAAAGGAGGGCTCCTCCTTGACACAACACTGGACAAGCTTTTCTGCCTGAAGACAGGCTCCACAAGAGCTCAATACGAAGTGCAAGAGTTAGCACAGAACTTGTTAAACTGTGAGCGGAAGGAGCTCATCCACATCTTTGCAGAACCAACTTTCTGATGAGACATTTACAACAGCACTCGCTCGACTAAAAGTCACTACAACATCCCTGCAGTATTGCACCACAAGCTTTGGACAGCACGATGCGATCACTCTCTCAGTTTCACTGAGCTGCAGCCTGGTCCTGCCTGTCAGAGGACACTTCAGCCAGTGCCCCGTCGCGATCGCGTACGGGGAACACTAAGGCAGGTGTTTCTCCACAAGCAAAAATGCAGTTAATTAACCGGCCTGCTGCCACCCCCCCACCTGGACAGCCATTAAACACAAGATTTTAGGCTCCTTAATTGCTGGAGCCTATGTCTAGGGTCACATTTTTAGCTGACTGATCAGAGAGTGATGAAAGCTCCCTTACCTCGGCCAGCTCTGCCCACGGCCACGTTGTATGTTGGCTCCCCACCTTGGCTCTTCGTCCGGATGTCCATCGTGCAGTCGCCGTCCACGTACAGGCTGTCTCTGATCACAGAGCACTTCTTCGCACCGAGGGTCAGGCCATTGGTGAAGAAACCCTCCCGGTCTTTCCCTACAATCATATCTATTTCTACTGGCTGCCAAAGGAAAAAGCCGGGAGTCAGCACAGCGATGCTCCGTCCGTGGCCGGATTTCCGTTAGAAACGCGCCGGTTCCCCGGGCACGGCGCTTTGTTGCGCGCGGTTCCCGCAGCGGCGCAGCGCCGCTCCCCAACGCGCGCACGGCGCGGCCGAAATCCACGCGCCACGTGACGCGCTGCGGCGCCTCAATGAGTCAGTGCGGCCCGGCCGTCCCAACGCGGGCACCGCGCTGTGCGGGGCGGCCCCGGCGGTGCGGGGGATCGGGGCCGCCACGGCCGTCGCAAAGTGCCGAGTCACCGCAGGCCCCGCTCTGCCCCGCCGGGCCCGGCCCCGCTCGAGCCCGGCCCGGACGGCCACGGGGCGGGGCGGGGCGCTCACGGCCGGGCCGGGCCCGCTCCCGCCGAGTCCCGCATCCCCGCGCGGGGCGGCGCGGCGCCGCTTCGGGGCGGCGGTGGCGGCGGCGGGGGGAAGGACGGGCAGGGCGGGGGGAGGGGAGCACGATGGCGGAGCGCCATCTTGGCGATGGAAAACATGGAGCCGGCGGCGCGGCGCGGCGGGCATTCACCAACGCCGCCTACGCCGCGCACGTAAGCGCCGCCGCAGCGCCGGGCCGGGCCGGGCCGGGCCCCTCCGCCAGCGCAGCGCGTCCGCTCCCCCGTCCCCATCCCCCTCTCCCCACCCCCCCCCGCACCGCCCCCGCACCGCACCGCACCCCGCGGGGCCGTCCCCCGCCGCAGCCCGAGACAAAAAGGCGGCGGCGCGGCCCACACGGCCCTCAGCGGCGCCGCTCCGCACGGCCCCGCCGCCCCCGCCGCGCCCCCCCCCGCCCCGGCTCCCGCCCGGACCGCCGCGCAGCGCCCCGCGCTCACCGTGATGCTCTGGAAGATGCCGCCGGCCGTGGCCGCCCAGACGTACTTGGCGTCGCAGTAGCCCACAATGGCGGCCTCCTGGCAGCAGCCATCGCACATCAGGTTGTCCACGTAGCTCTGCCAGCCGGCCATCTTCGGCGGGGCGCGGGCGGCAGCGGGCGGGCGGAGGGCGGCGAGCGGCGCGGCGCGGGCCGGGCGGCGGCTGAGGCGAGGCGACGCGCCTCTCCCTCCTCTCGAGCGGACCGAGCGCTGCAGCGAGCGGCGCGGCGCGGCCCAGCCCAGCCCAGCCCAGCCCTGCCCTCCGCGCTGCCGGCGCCGTGGGGAGGAGGGGCGCGGCCCGGGACCGCCCCCTTCCCCCACCGCGCGGGGGACGGCTCGGCTCAGATCGGCTGGGCGCAGGTCGGCCCGGCTCGACTCGGCTCGGGCGCGGGGCGCTCCGCGGTTGCGGTTTTGCCGCGGCCGGCGCTCTGCCCGGCTCCCCGGGGCTGCGGCGGCCGCGGGTGCGTTGTGCGGACGCAGTGCTGCGGCGTGCCGCCTTTTCCCACCCTTTCTAAACCGGGAGAAATTTGAAGGTTTCGCTGACGTCCCAGAAACCGCATTGTTCTCTGCTCCTGAAAGCGCGAGCGTCGCTTGGGTGCATCCCCTTTGTTTCCGCGGACGCTCTCAGCTCGCGGAGCCGCGGTTGCAGTTTGCGGAGCGGACCCCTCGTGGCCGCGCTCGTGCCGCGGCGGCGCGAGGAGCTTCCTCCGCTCGGAGTTCCCCGGGGCTCGGCTCCGGGCTGCGGCTCCGTCCCGTACGGTTCGCGTTTGCCGTGGTGTACTTCACCGGCTGTCAGAACGCTCCAGGAAAGCACTGCCGGCGGCGGTCGGCGTGCTGCCCCGCGCGTGTCCCACTGAAGCAGTAAGAGGGTTTCTGTGTCAAAACGGCGATCTTGTTATTAAGGTGGTACGCTCCGCATCTTACATGATAGCGTCTGTCATGTGTTAGCCCTACATGGTTTTGCATGTGCAAATTTTCGGTTTGGTTCTTCCAGATTCCACCGAGTTCCTGCTGAAAGGAACCGATGTGTTTCCCACCTTTGTTTATGGCCCAGGTTATGCTGTCGTCTGCTTGGCCCCAGGCAGGATTGTAGCTCAGAAGAAAAACCTCCCGAGAGCCGCAGGAACGCGCACCTGAATGTGCTGCTCGGCACGGCAGTGGGGGAGCACCTTTCCTGGGCTCTGTTGTCATTCCTGGGAGAGGCAGAGACTGAAATGTGACATTATTTACTTTGAAACTTAAATTGAGAAGGATTGGAGAAGGCACTGGGAAAACCTCATTGCTCTCTCCGGCTCCCAAAAAGGAGGCTGTGCTGAGGTGGGGGTCAGTCTGTTCTTCCAGTGGCAGCATCTGGATAAGAGTTGATGACCTCACGTGCCAAGGCAGCTTCAGGTTGGGTATTAGGAAATATTCCTTCTCAGAAAGAGTGTTCAGGCACTGGCACGGGCTGCCCAGGGAAGTGGTGGGGTCACTGTCCCTGGAGGTGTTCAAGAACTGTGAAGACGTGGCACTGAGGGATATGGCTCAGTGAGCATGGTGGGGGTGGGTTGGGGTTGGACATTATGACCTTGGAGGTCCTTTCCAACTTTAATGATTCTATGTTTGGATGTTAGAGCTTGTCTCTGAATTTTCCGAGGAATGCAGTGCAGGAGTTGGATGTCTTTTCCCATGGTTATACCCCCCAGTGAGAATTTCACCAATATACTTGCAATGTACTTGAGTGTTCTTAGTTCTTTAAAACCTGGATTGGTTGTTGTGGGATTGACTGTTGTTTAGATACTCACAGAGTTTGCTTAGGTGACTAAATGCTTTACAATGAGCTTATTTTCGATCTTTTAGCTTAATTCCATAAACATTTCCCCAATTTTGTTTTCACAGTGTCTTTACCACTCTGCATTTGAACTGCCTCAGAACTGGGCTTTCTCCTATCATCTGTGAGTACCAAAACTGTGCTCATGTCATTGTATGTGTCAACAGGTCATAGACTGTAAATTTGCTTTCAGCTCTTTAAACAGATAAATGTTTCTGTGAAGTTTGGGTTGCCTTCATCATCTTCTTTCCCTAGAGTTATTTTGTGAGGAGAGAAAGCTTTTCTCTGACTGAAGAGGCTGCTGAGGCCTCTTCTCTTTCATTGTTCTCTGCTGTGGGACACCCCAGTGTAACATTTATTTGCACAGATGGAACGCATCATCCTTAAACAAGCAAGGGGCTGATGGGTTCATTTGTTTTGGAGTTGTACCCAAATATGTTTGGGTTTTGTGTATATGTTTTGGATTTTATGTTGTTTTTGCATGCCCCAGTCAGGATTCCAGACTGCTTCACTGTAATAAGTGGTTTTAATAGATCCAGAGGCAGACAGCATTCTGAAGCGAGGGGCAGGCCGTGGGGATTCTTGGACTGCCTGTTTGCTGCATCGTTATTTGCTGATGAACAGGAGGTGTGCTGTGCATGGGCAGGCTGTTCAGTGCAAGGTGGAGGTCTGCCACAGACACCCTCAGCTGAGGGCTGTGCTGACCCCTGCCTGGAACTGTCATGCTCTTGCATGTCCAACATATGTGGTGATCCTTCTGCTCAGGACTGGAACTGCAGCTTCAGAGCCTCGTCAGCCTCGCGTCTGGCCCTGCCTCATGGCAGATAGACACCAAACAGCCCCTGCCAGCTCAGACCTCGGCCTGCAGGGAAGTGCTGCTCCATCTGTGCCTTTGCTTTGTGCCTCCAGCTGATGGAACAGGATTCAACCACTTCTGTCTTACCTGTAGACAGCTGAAGCCAGAGCTTTATCTGAGGGCAGCATGGTCGAGGAGGAAGACGGCTCATTTTACAGCCTTGTTAGACTCACGTTCCCTGGTATAATACTCTGCCTGCAGAGCTTCTGCAGCTCCATGTTGGGTGCAGTGGATATATCTCTGCTTCTGTGAGTCCTGAATTTCACTGGGGCATAGAAGAACACCCAGTGGGTCAGTGGTGATACTGTTGCTTGGGAAGCAATATCACTTTCTATTAATATGTGCATAAAATACTATTTTTAAAGTGAATTGAAAACCTGGTGTTCTGGGGGGAAAAATATCTCAGTTATGAAATCAGGGAAAAAAGAAAATTTTCACATCGTGCCTGTGAGCGAGGCCCGCTCTGCACACTGTCTGTCTGTCTGTCTGTCTCCACTATTGCAGTTCTTACAGTGGTTGGAGGTTCTGCTCTCATTATTTCCTCTCTAGGCCATGAGTGTTTCCTGTGGCAGTCTATCTCTTCACCACAAGTGCTTTCAGAAGTACAGACAGTAAAAGTGATTTAGAAGAGTTATGAGTTAGCAGATTCAGTTCTGCTGATTAAAAGTTAAGCAGCAAGAGCAGTTCTGCCTCGTGACTTTGTGCTGATAACCAGAGAGCAGTGTTTGTAGGGTGCTGCCCCAGCTAATTAAGTAACCTGGCTGAAAAACGAGGAAGCTGACAAAGGGTGAGGTGAGCATTAACAGGAAATAAGTGGTAGATATTTAATATTAATGAGCTGAAAGCTTGAAGCTAGCTTTACAAAATGCAGTGATACAAATGGCAACAAGGATTAGATTGACTACAATGCAAAGTTTTTTTAAACACAAATATAGCTATGCAATAACAAAGTCACATCCAGTGCTAGCATAGCTCTGATGGCACTGAAAAGAAGTCCTGTGTGACAGCACTTAAAACCATCCAGAAAGTTCTGCCAAAAAAGATGCATTTCTGGTGTCACCTCCACCAGCCTCTGCCACCAACACACGGTGAGTGTTGGGTTCCTCTCTTTAGAGAAGGCTTATTCAGTATGGCTCTGCCACTGGAGCTGGCAAAGCCTTTGTCTTACTAAGGATCAATTTATTAGGTAAGAAGTGGAGAATAATTTTTCATCTTTATCTTTTACTCAACCATCAAAATAAAGCACAACGAACCTGAACTGTAACTTCGAAAACCAAACGCGAGCTCTGGGGCCTTGCTGTGACAGGTGATGAGGATATGGGATTGCTTCTATTTAAGTTTTGTACAGAAATAGTGGCTTGAAGTTTGAGGAAAGACAGTTCTTTGTGGGCCTGACTGCTTAGCCAAGGAACTAAAAAATGTGTTTGAAATCATGGAAATTTGCTCAGTGTTTGAATTTTTAAGATAAGTTTCTGATCTTGCCAGCAGCCTATAAACAATAAACCTTAATGTTGTAAATTAATGTATTTTTAATGTAAATTCTTACTTGTGCAGGTAGTCTCAGGTCCCTATATGATGAGATGTGCAGAATTAGGCTTATAACATCCAACTGAATGCTGAAATGCATCAGTCAGGGTCAGGATATTCAGCATACTTAGATGCTGTGGTGTGTTGTTTTGGTTTACATAAAACAAACAGAACCCCATTATAGTCCTCCTGACTGCTGACTTTCCTATTATGAAACACAGCTAAGTATTGTGAAATACAGTAACTTTATAGATGGTGTGACAGCTGAGGGAAGGTGGGAGCATCTTCAGTCAAAGATCTATTTATTTTATTCTATCCAAGTTCGTTGGTGACTCATTTAGTGCCTCTGTTAATTGACCATTCTGGTGAGTGAAAGGTTGTATAGAAGTGACCTGAAGAGCAAAAACTAAGTCTAAAAAAAGCAGTGGAGAAATGGAGAAGCACAGAGTAAGGGGGAGATAAAACTGAAGAGTAGAAAATGGATTGGAGCAAGCATGAGTTCCAAAGACGGTTGTTTTGTCACAGATTTGGTCCAACAAGAGTGAGCAGTTAGCTTCTGTTGCTGCGTGATATGCACACATTAGATCTTTGTGCAAAACTCAGACTGCAACGGGGAATAATATTAGATGAAACAGAACAACCTTAAATTCTTCCCAGGCTTCATCTGGTGTTTATTTCCCCTGTCAAAGTTGAGTACTATACAATTTTATCTTTTTAACAACTAATCTGCATTTCTGCATTAAGGAAAAAAAGACTTTATTTAATGTGGTTTTACATGGAGTGTGCACTGCAGCAACACCAGGCCTCTGTCCTGCTTAACATGATTAAAACGTCAGCAGCATCTTCCTGGCAAACCATGTATTATTTGTCACAGTCTGGCTCCAGTTTTTGGCTGCCTATGTGCAGTCAAGTTCCAGTTATTGAACTGACAAAACTTTGTTTCTCTAAGCTCACAATTTCTTTGCGTGATTGTTTTTGCACTGCTGCTGATGCTTATTCAGTCTACCACATGACCAGCCAGGCAACTCTAAAGTTTTGTTCAGTGCATTATTTCCTTCCTTAAGGTTTCTGTCAGTGAAAATATCTGTGAGTATGTCTATCTGGGTATTTCCTTTCCTGGTACAAATAACTTCGCTGTTGATAACCTGTCATCTGTTAAAAGTGCAAAGAATTTCTGGATACCTACATTTGTTTGTCACATGTATTTTCTACCCAAAACATTCACTGCCTGCAAAAGCATTTAATAATAATTCCAAAGTACAGAAAGCAATATTTTCCAGATAAAATTTATAGCTGCAACCACGCACTGTTCTGTAAAATGACAAATATATATTATTTTTGGAACGAAGCAGAAACAAACTTTTATTTCTCTACAATTATTTTTTAACTTAGTACCAAATTTCTCTCTGGCCTGGAAGTGCTCAGTTCCAGCTATGAACAGCCATGACACTGCCTGCTGCCTGTTCATCAAAGAAGAAAATTTTGAATTCCTTTTTCATTGCTGAAGTAATACTGAGTTTCAGTACCCTGAGAGTTCTTTCTGCCGTTTTTTCTGCCATAGCTGTTGTGGTTTTCACTCAGTTACATCTGTTTAGGAAAGTACTGCGTTTTTGGGAAACAAAGTATGTGAAGATCATTCTGTTCAAATTAGTCTACATAGCCAATCAAAGGTCAGAGAGAGGTTTTCAAATACATGATTTATGTGCTTAGAAAAGGTGTACTTGTTATGCAAGTGTAATACTGTGGGTCAGCCATTCTGGTATGGGTGAAAGGAAGCACTGAGAATATAAAAATGGGAGGAATGGGGAAAAGTAAAACAAAGGTGAAAATAACCTAAAAGTTTTCAACATTCTCCCTTTCTATTTAGAATTTTTTTTAATTTTTTGAAAATTTCTCACTGAAGCCAAGGAAACAGTAGTGCATCTTGATTGGACAGCACTTTGTTATGAGAGTGAGCACGCTGGAAATGTTAAGGTGAAGAAATTTTACAAAGCATAATGCCAACTGCCATAGTGGGCAGCAGAGGCAGCCTCGTTTCAGTCTCTCTGAGGTGGCATTTGTGTACACCAGATTCATGGCTTCAGAAAGTCAGGTTTGCATTTGTACGCCACTTTTTTTTTCTATGGACACACTTTGCACACACTCATCAGCTCCCCTGGTATTGCTGGTTTTAAACCGGTATGTATTTTCTACATGGTAAGTGTAAATCATGGGAAGAGTGTGAATCTCAGGTTACTGCTGTTTTGAAGTGGATGCTTGGTTTTTATTTTCAGTGTTGAGGCAACTGGGAGCATGCCCTTTGACGGTGTCATTGTGGGTAAGAGGAATCCAGTCACCTGCTGTGTGGCTCTTGTTCCCTCTTGTCTGTCTTCCTCGGGTTCTCATCCAGAAATTCAGCTTGCACAAAGTCATCAGACCACATTTAGGCATGAGCAATTGTGGAACACTCTGCTCGGGGTCACGCGCCCTTCTGACACTGCTTCCCTGTGCACGCTGAAGTTATGTGCAGACGTACGTAGGAAAGATGCATCTACTGCTGCTTGTGTGTGCTCTGAGTTAAGATAACAACAAATGGCAAAGTGAAGTTTTTAAGGTTCTGTAACCTGGGTGTGTTACATTTCCCTGGAAGAGTGGAAGGATTCCTTCAATTGAAGTTTTCTTTGAAACTGAAATGTAAAATGCAGGATGAAGACCACTTTTATTAAACCAAAATAAGTGACACTGACATACTCAAAATGTATACAATAGCCAGCTGTCCTGTATGTTACTGCTCTGATTGTTAACAACCAGAATTGCCATCCTCTGCTGCACAAACCCTCCTGAGTGTTAGATTACAATGGTGTGAGTTAACAGAGTTGTAAAATAAAGCATGTTTTTTGTTCAGAGCTAGTAACAGGTATAGTTTAGCACTTGGCATTACAAAAATTAAAAAGAAAAGTAGAGAAATAGAGGAAGGCAAAATTAACACCAGCCAAATCATTTTAATACACACTGACTTTCTCATGACATCATCAGTGGATGTCTGATGAGAAGAGAATGGTCCGTTTGGGCAGGCAGTCAAGCCATGTATGAAATAGAAAGGGCCTAAGTCTTTCAAAACCATTGATAACCTATTTGTAGGTATGACTTAATCAAGTGAATTGGAATACTGTGACTAGAAGGAAACTGAAGTATTGTACTAAAACTGGACAGCTTGGAGGAAGCACTGAGGCAGATGTATGTTTCTTGAAATCTCCTGTTGGTGCGGAATCTGGGAGCTGTCCATCAAATACTGTGCAGCAGAGGAGATGGGACATCTCGAATGTCGTCCTCTACACTTCCATCTCATCCATTTGTAATGTCTCTGTCAGGCACCGTTGTTTCTCCTTGTCCACATATTTGTCCCTAGTTCCAATATTTTTTTTCTTTTTTTTTTTTTTAGGAGAAGTAATTTGCAGTGAAAGGGAAATACACATTTCTTTCCCCGTGCTTAAGGAGTTGTAACTGCGCTGGCTTTGGTAGCAGTTTCTCATACTTATTAGTATGAGAAAATAATAGTTTATATCAAATGTCATCAGCAACTAAGAAAAAAAGTCCAGCTTTGTAGGAAAAAAATAGGTTTGTTTTTAATTTAAATGAATAAATATTTTGGTGTATGTCTTTGTACATATTTTAGAAACTGTATTCCATAACTGGAAATAGAAATGCCACAAAAGGATTTGAGTTTATTACCATAGTATAAATGTGCTCACCTTACGGCAATGAAAAACAGTAGACTGAGTTTAGCAAGGGCTGAATGAGCCACTCTGCTGACTTGAATGAAGTTCCTGTTCTTTTTCCTCCCCTTCATCCATTCTCCCCTGTCCCTTAATCCCTTCCCTCCTGCAATATCTTTCTTTCAGAGTAGCAGACTTGTGTAGAAACATCTTCTAAAGTATGTGAAAAAGTACAGGTAGTATTCAAAATATAATTAAAATACAGTCATCCTTTCTTCAGGTATTTTTGGTGTCCATTGGGAATACTTTTTTTTTTTTTTTTTTTTACTACTGTTGATACCGTTCTGATAAGTTCTTCTCCAGAATTAAAACAAAGATGTTATTTACCAACTGCTTCAAGGATGGCAGCTGGGATCTTAAAGTGTTTTCCACAGACAGAAGAGAGAATGTAAGCAGGGGATACATCTAAATAAAAACTGAATTTAGTTTTTAATCCACAGTTCCAGTGCTGAAGCCAGCTTTGCTTCTGGCTGATCTATGGGTGGGCACACGGTGTGAGCACGTTGTCCAGGGCCCAGGCTCAACGAGGAGCAGTGGGAAGCAGGCAGCTGCCTCGGGGGGCTGCATGTTGCCCCCGCCTGCCCCACCATCGCTGGCTCAGGAGAGGAACAATAGTACAGAATATCCTGTAACATCTGACGTCACTGCAAGGAGAGAAGTGCCAGGGTGAGTTTGGTTCCACAGTCCAGGACTCGTCTCCCCACTGCAATGCACATCAAGAACTTTGTTCATACCCAACCACTATCTCATTCTCTGTCTGGTTCAACACACAGCAGCTTTAAAACAAAGCCCTCTTATCATGTAAGAGTGGTTCCAACTGATTTCCCTTGGCACATTACAGCTTTGAGTGTTAGGTCCACTGCTTTTTGGTCGTTCTGTGAGCGCGTTTGCTGGTTTTTGACTGCATGTCTGTCAGTAACTTCCAAGACCCTGGCACTAGATGGAGCTTTAATCGACTTGCACTTCTGTGAGGTTTAACCACAAGTCAAAAACGGGGAGGAATAAATGAAGGTATCTATGCCTGCCATCCATTTACAGTGCCCTCATCCCTGCTTGTTTTCCGAGTGGTGTAAATGATAAATTAAAATATTGCAGCAGAATCTCTTTGATGCAGTAGGTGGTTTATAGTCACACATACTAATACACTGTAATGTAATCTCAAGCTCTGGGGAGAAGTTGCTATAAATTAGATACACTGAAAATGCACTGCATATTGAAGCTAATTGTTAGGCTGTGCTGAATAAAAGAAATGCTATTTTCTGAACGGAATCTCTGTTTACGTATCAGGACAGGATGGGGGTGACAGTGCCTTCTGTTTCGTGTGCCTGTTCAGTAACGCACTTGCACTTCTACTTCATGCTCCCAAGGCCAACTATTCAGAATCATCTGTTATCAGTCACTTTGGGCTTTCTCCATGTGTTACCCTCGGAAATACTGAATAAATAAAAACAAATAAAAATAGCCTTGAAACTGTAATGTTTAATACTTTTCGTTTAGCAGAGCATCACATCTCACAGACTGGACAACCTATCTCCAAAATTTGTCCCCATCTCAGCAGAAGTAAATCGAAGTAGATGTTGGTTTGTTCTTGTGTGCTCGTGTTCTTATCAGGAGAAGGTGAGTTTGGTCAAAACCATTGTCCAGACTGAAATACCCAAGCATGTAATCATTTCCTATTTGCTGCCCCTCTGCTATTTTGTTAAGTGATTTAATAAAGTAAACCAGGAGATGGATACTTGAAAAAATCTCAGGGCACACTGAATTCAGATAAAGAAGATGATAAAGAAGATTGCACATATAGTGCAGCATCTTCCTGCCATCTCCTTCTCACGGTCTCATCCTTCAGTATCTTTCACCTTTTTTCAGCAGGACTGAAGGACTCCATGTACACCACAGGATGGAAAATAAATGCAGTATTGCCAGAAATATCCTTTTGTTCATATCAGGAGATCTCTACTCTACTGTGAAACTGTCGTTATTTCTTTAGGCTTTCTCTTCCTTTTACAAATTGCAGGGAAGGTTACATTTTATTAGAAGTTTGAATTTGTGATTATAGCCTACAAATTAGATCTACCTCCATCCTGTGTTAGGGTAACAGTAAGATAGGTAACCCTCTGTCTTAAGAGGGGTTCTGCACATAGCGTCTGCTGCACTGCTGGGCCTTACTGCACTCAAAGACTCGGAACTTGCTGACATCCACCCTGAGCAGCAGTTCTGAGGACTGTGGAAAAAAATCTAGTTGGCTTTGCCCGAACCTGGATTGGGCATAAAATTTCCAAGTCAGTTTCCCGTCTAATGTGAATAAAGGATATAGCGTCAGAGCTGCAGCAGCTTTTGCCTTGTCTGAAGCTGCTTCCTCTTTGTTCTCTTATCAGTGAGATAAGGATAGTTTTTATCATACCTGGACTCTCACTGGAGTTAGTGGATGTATAAAACATAAGAGAAGGAGATACTGCTTGGTGATTTAATGTGATCTGAAAAATTACTACTACTGACACTTTACCCTTTTATCCCTGTATTAAATAGTAATATTAGTCAAACAGGAGTTGAAAATAATCCTGTCTCAATTCATTGAAAAAACACTTTGTTTTCCTCCCCCTAATGCTACCAACAGCACCAACATTTTGACTTGTAATGAAAGCTTAAAACTTGTTTCTTTAAGTAGTATAATTATTTATCTCAAGACTCTTGCAATGCTGAGGCTGTGGCATTCGAGATAAGGATTTGGAATGTTGCACACAAACTTTACAGCTTTATTTCTATCGTTCACCACTGTGCTGGCACTTAGTCACCCCCATCCTTCCAGAGAAGCAGAAGTTTGTTTTCTAATGTTAAAACAACAACAGCAAACTTATTAATTAAAAGGAAAAGTTTGCCCATTTTATTTAATCTTTCTTTATTAATGAGTTGAAATCTGTCTCTGTTACAGATGATTGTTGTCTATGGAAGAAACCAAAGTACTTCTTGAGTATGAGATGCTTAGGTATGAAATAGACAGTAGGTTGCTCTGCAACATTAAGGCTCACACTTCCCGATATGTTTAGAGCATCTTTTTTTAGGTATCTTGAGACTGTAAGTGAGAAATGCAGCAGTGCCTGAGTTTATGCAGCTGGTAAGAAGAAATGCTGGAGCTTTAGGCCCCCGAGTCGGCTGGACCTTTTTGAATGCTGCTGTGAGAAAGAAGGCATTTGCACGAGCAGGGACTGAACTTAGAAGTGAGCCCAGTGCTCTTTCCTCTGTAGCAGCTGATTTGTCTCTGTCTTTGTAAGTTGTATGCCATTTGTGCTTGACTTACTTTCCAGAATAGCTGGCATGAGACAGACTGCCAGGAATATGGAAAGCCTGGTGTTGTGGATAACTCCCAACCTGACCTTTTGTTCCAAGCCAGTTATGAAGAGCTAGGAAAAGTCGCATCATCAAAGCTTTCTTGGATTAATAGAAGAATGCAGCTGCATTTAACAGCTTCCTGGCCAAAGTAGGTGTGTTCAGTCAGCATTCTGAATTATAGAGCTGTGGTGGGATTTCATCTGTCTTCATGTTGTATTTTTCCCTTTGGGATTTTGTGGGCTGGGTAATTTGGAGGAGGGCAGTAGGTAAGTTTTGCTCTGCTGACTCCCCAGGGCTTCCCTGGTGCCAGTTGACTGCCTTTGCCTTCTTCCACATGAATGTAAAAACAGATTCAGGGCAAAGGCACAGGAGGGCAGCAGCTCTTTTATCCTTTAAAGGCTGTTTGTAAAGATAAAGGGCCTGATACTGCTTATGCAGTAAGCCTTACCCTGTCTGTACAGGTGGTGGTGTTTTTTTTTTTCCAGTGGTATCGAAACCCATTTAAATAATCATAGCATTTTCTCCATATTTCTGTTACATGTCTTTTTTCACAGATCAAAAAATAGATTCATCTGCCTGCTAGTGCAATCAATTCCTAATACAATTGAGCATCTGAATCTTGTATAGTAATACTGACGCTGCATAGTTGTGTTTCCATCTGGAAGAGCTGTGTGTTCCTACTATTACCTTATCTTAACTGTAGGACATTGGCTTTTGGTTCTTCTTGAAAAAATAGCATTCATGGAGGAGAATTATGCAGCTTTACTAGCAAAGTGGTGTTTATCCTGATGGAACAGTACAACCGTGTTGGGCAAAAGTGTTTCAGGGTGCTGAGATACTTCAATACCAGCACTATACCGACTCTTGTTACAGAGAAGACCCTTTGTTCTCTGTGTGTTAATGTGGAGCTTTCAGCTCCGATAAGGGCACTTTAACACTTGCTTTGGCAGCTAATGTAGCTAAGGGAGCAGTTGTTTTATTTGTTTCTTGGATGCCAATGCAGTGTTACTCCTAAATCTTTACCACTTTGTCATGGTAATATATATATATTATAATATATATATAAAAATGAAAGTATTTGATTTCCTTAAAAAGAAAACCAAAATAACCAACCATAAACCTTGATTTTTGTGGTCAACCCCTCACAGATTTCCTGGACTCTGTTCAATTCTTTCTATTGGATAATTTCAGTGTAAGGCCCTTGTAAATTGTGGTCTAAAACAGATTCAGTCCAAACATTCTGCCTGTTAGTAAAGGAATTGGCTGTAGACTCTAGGTATTTCCTTTTTAATTAGTATGCGAAGAACGTTCAGCTAATTACTCCAGGCGTCTTGTTACTTGGAGCCACTGCTTGTGAGGGAAGCAAAACTGCTAATTTTGATAAAGTGCAAGCAATTCCTTGTGACGTTTTTGTTTCTCCTTTTAAGGCCCAGCTGAGCACTGCTTGTGGCTCTCTCATTGTGGGGAAGCCCTCACTGGTTATCTTGGGGCTCTGGTGTGAGCAGTCAGGTAGATTTTGTGGCAGAGCAGCCTTGGAGGGGAGCTGGGCTGCACTTCTGGGGTTGTGCATGGCCAGACCTTCTCCTCAGCACAGAAATGGGTGCAGCTGAGCAGGGTGCCTTCACCCATGGGATGCAGTGCTCTTGCCTCCTGCAAAGTGGGTCACCAATGCTTTTAGGTGAGTGCTGCGAGCTGGCATAATCTCAGATCTGCTTTTCAGCACAGCTGCCAGCTAATGACAGGCAGCCCTTCTGCTTTCCGTGGAGTCTGGCTGCTCCTGGCAGGACTGCCATGCAGCTTCTCTGGGCAGGCCGTGAGGCTTCGCCCTCCTGCTAGTCCTGCTACTGTTCGTCAGATACACAACAGAACTTCTGTACTGCAGAGTGCTCCTCATTCTCCTTGGCCACTGGCATAGGCACAGAGAGCTGATCCACTGCTGCCAGCCTCCCCTTGCCAAGTGCCCTGCTCCTCCCCATGCCAGGTGCACCAGGGTGCTGGTGTCTGGGTGCCACTGAGGCCCACAGCAGTGCTGCAGAGTGGCCAGCCTGCCTGGCTCACATCCCAGGCACTCTGGGCAGGAGCTGTGTTCCTTGGTGCTGCCCAAGTGCTTGCAGTGAGGGCTCTGCTGTGCCCTGGAGCCAGCATCAGTCATTCTCAAGCCATCCACAGCAGTTGTGGCTTCACTCCTGGCACTGATGCAGTCTGTGAGGAGAGAATAACTGAGCTTGGGCTGAACCCTGTTGGTAGGAGGCGTGAACCAGCGGCTGGCACAGGGGAATGGCCTCTAGGACTGCTGGTTTCTATTCTTGGCCTGGGGAAGAGTGGGGGTGCTCACAGGGCAGGGATCTGGGAGCCCCATGCTCCAGGACAGGACTCAGCAATGCCCCACTGGCAGCAACCACGTCCCCTCTTTCCTCCCAGTGGGGCACAGGCAGCACCAGGGCACGTGGCCACAGCGAGGCACAGACGGAGGTTGTGCCCTTGAAACACAGCAGCTCTCTTTCAGATAAGAAACAAAGAAACATCCAATGACGGAAATGGTTGCCTGTCTGTAAATAGCAAGCCGAGTGACCTAGTTCAGCTCAGCGTAGCTCCTTGGAGCTTCCACAGCAGAACTGCACTGACGCTGAATCATCATTTCCAGAGTGGCAGAGATTGGAGTGTACAGGCCCTGAGGATTTCACTGTTTCTTTATTAATTTTAAATTGATTAAAATGAATTTTTAAAATACCAAGAGAGACTTGCCTAAAGAAATGATTATAGAAAAAAAGAGAAATGAAGTTGGTCTGTGGGAGTTTGTTGTGTGCTTAACACTCTGTGGCTCACACAGCTGTGAGCACCCAATGGAGGAGTCAGGTGTCAGCTGCTCCGTCCTGGCAGATCAGCAAAGACAAGATCAGTTTATCAGTATTGCAAAGAAGAGGGAATTATAAGCTTTGCTGATCTGTGTTCAGTGCAAACCTACCAGCGTCCCATGGTTCTGTGGGCTTCTGCTCTCGGCTACAGTGCTTCAACCAGAAGTCAGGATCCATGGGAGTGCAGTCCTGCTGGAGCCAAACATACATCCTCTTCCCCAGCATTGCCCAGTGCCTGAAGGATTTCCTTCAGAACACTCTGGCTTCTCTGCAGGGTTTCTGTGCAGCAGAGCAGGCTGGCAGGCCCTTCACTAAGCCTCCAAGCAAGGCTGTGATGAGTGTAGGCAGCAACAGATGGGAAGAGGATCCTTTTCCCACTGTCAGAGGGCAGCTACAAGTGATCTTTTCTCCCAGGACATTCTTATTTGCTGTTTGTGCCCCCACTTCATCAGGGAAAGCTGCCTAACACAGTACAGGAGAGCATTCCCATTCCTTATAACTTCCATCTGTTCCAGTACAACAGCTGAGGATGAGGCTCTGTGCATATCCAAAGGTTTTCCGGAACTCCTGCTGCTCCCCGCCCGTGCCCCCTGCAGCCCAGTGACACCCATGGCTCACCTGGTGGCAGCAGCAAGGTGCTTCTATGCCATGGTGCACTCCGGAGATAGACAGCACAGAAATGGGTCAGAGCCATGGGTTACCATCCCAGAGGAGGCCCTGGGCACTCCATCACTCCCAATCCCACTGGGGAGTGGGAGGTGGCAGTGCAGTGGTGCTGCTCGTGAGGAAGCAGAGCAGGATCTGCCCTGACCCCTCATCAGGGATTGCTCTGTTCTGGGCTGGCTCTAAACACACAGACACTGGTGAGCAGATAAACATTTTTGTTTTGAAATAAATGACAGAAAGATAACAAACAAACAAACAAACAAACAAATGAAAACAACCCACAAACAAATCCAAGTATGTGGAAGCTCTTGTGCTACTTCAGAGAAGACCCAGCAGGGAGCAGCAAGCAGTGGTGGAGCAGGATACAGAGGATACTCAGAGAGAACGAAGTAGCAGGTTTTGTCAGACAGTCCTCTGTCTATCTAGAAAAGAAAACCTGCTCTTCCAGTGAAAATAATGAGTAAAAATATAAGAAACATCTTAAAAATAATTTGATCCTTTCTACTGATTGAAGCCATGGAGCAAGCTGTGTTCTAGAAGCTGTTTGAAAGCATCTTTGGTCTGTTTTAAAAATCTACGTAGAAGATACAATAGCATTATTCAAGTCTTGTCTACCTTTCTGTTTCTGCTCATCTCCAGGTCTCGAAAGCTGAGCTAAATTCACACATCAGTGCAGGATTTACTTTTCCTGATTCTGCGTCCCACACTCAGCTCTCAGTCTCACCTGCGGTGCAAAGCAGACATTGCTGTGGAGAAGTCTGCCTCTGAGACTTGGGTGGCTCCTATTCCCACTGGGATGGCAGGGCAGCCCTGTCCCCTGCCCTCTGTTGGCAGGTGAGTGGGCCCTCGTGTCCCTTGGACAGCAGCAGTGCTTCCTACCACTGGGTCAGCACCTCATGGTGCTCTGCTTAACTTCACCTCTGAGCCCGGTGAAAGATGGATGAGGTCTGTATGGAGTATGGATTGTGGTTTAATCTGTGATTAGATTATGGGTACTTTAGAATATATTTTAATTTTTTGTGTGTGTGTCCAGAGTACTTTTCAAATTAAAATTCGATACTTATGAATTCTTTTCTGTGTTTAAGCAGACTCAGATTTAGTGTTTTGGTTAAATCAGGAAGTTAACAGGTTGGATAAGAAGAATACAGGTTTACATCATGTTCTTGCTTCGTTCATTTTGTCAGCTGTCCTTTTAGTTGTAATTGTTTATGACAAACCATTATGTGGTGGTTACTTTCCAGCAGCATATTTCTGTACAGTAATGAAATCAGTGGCATGAGACTGGAGGACTGCTGTTTGCTCTTTCCTGAGTAACACACACATTTAGTTATGTGCTTATGAGAACAGCATTGGAACATGCGTAGACTCAGCTGGAACGTTATGGTGTCTGAGAGTCATTTGCTTCTTGTGCAGTTAAAAATAGAGTCAGCTAGGATCCTAAAGAAGTACATGAACCCAACGTGAGTGTTTATCTTTCAGTTTCCGTAGGCCCAGATCTTAACCAGTAGACATCAAAGAGCATGTTTCAATACTTTAAAGCATATATTCGTGTGAAAATTATCTTATTCCTATTTTGTTCCAGTTAAAAGGTGCTTAGCAAGGCTGCCTTCTGTGTCCTGTGTGAGCTGCTGCTGTTAATGATGAGTGCGGGTGTTAAGGTCCAGGAAATGTTGGCACTCTGAGTCTGAAATACAACTTTGACAAAACAAAATGCTGTCAAATTCTCATTGCAAACAGATATGGAAACAAAGAAAGTGTTTTTTCACATTTTTTAAGTTTTATCACTCAGCAGTGCTATTTGTAGCAGTAGTAGACATAACATTTGCAGAAAGAAATATGACAGATCTATTCACTGGCAGTTCTGAGCTCCTCTGCACTGATACTGCATCTTGCCAACAATCCCTGTCCTGTGGTGAGAGTTGTATCTCATTGCCTAAGAGGAAAACTGTCTGTCTTCATTATGTATTTCCATTTTTTCCTGAGCTAGTGTTAAGATGTGCCTAGCTATGCCAAGAATTAAAGTAATCATACATCCATTCTTGTTTGGTGAAAGTGCTGCTCAACATTCTGAGCAAAAACTTTCTACTCTGCATTGTCACAGGTTCTGCTATGTAGAGCTGATAGCTGTTAATCATTAAAGTAAAACAGAACAAAGCAAACACCCATAAGAAAATATTCTTCCTCACAAGTGTCTTACTTTACTCCCTATTTTGCTTTTTTTAGCTCCAGGCTAATGATACTGCCTCTGAAACAAGAATGATTCATCCCCCACTGGCTATACTAGCAGCCTGCTTCCCAGGGTCTGGTTTTTCTGCCTATTCACCCTCTTTCTTACAATGCTTTGCTGTGAGAAACGTATGTGTGATCAGTACTTGCCTGCAGTCCTCGCAGGATCTAATGAAAGCAGCGACTGACAGGATGAATAGGACCTAGGGGCTCTGCCCTCTTCATTAAGCATATGTGAATAGTTCAGACCGTGTAACTGAGCTGACATTTGCTCTCCCCGAGGCTTTTCTGGAGGCAGTGGTGGTTGCCCCGCTGGCTGTGTGCCTCTGGGTGCTGCTGGGTGGCACGGCCATGAGGAGCAGGAGCCCATCAACTGCTCATTATCACCCTCTGTCAGTTTGTGAGGCACCAGGAAGTGCCCCGTGCCACGGGGAAGGCCGCTACCATGCAGGAGTACATAGAGGAGCAGTTTGCTGGAAGACAGTCTCCTTCTGAGAGGCCGAGTTGCAACACATGAAATTTATATTTCATTTATTTATTATGTTTATATTATTAAAATATATAATATTTATATTATATACAGTATTCATATTATTATGATATATTTATTATATATGAAATCACACCTGGCCTGTGTTGGTAAAACCACCTGTGCACAAGAAGCTGGTCACTGTTGCTCTTCGGAGCACAGTGCTGTGCTGCTATTCACTCTGCAGTGCAGAACTCAGCGCCTCTGTGCTGGTACAAGGGACCTAGTGAGACAGCCGGCACTGGCAGTGTGAGTGGAATGTTAATTCACCGTATATGGTCCCGTCTGTCCTCTTAGCAGGAGAAAACATTGCAATAGTTCTATATGCAAAGCATTGTACACTAATTTAAGCTGGACTTTATCAGCCTGTGTCGAGAGATGCAGAATCCCTAAAGGGCAGTTGTTTTCACCTTTTTTTTTAGAGCATATGTACATGCTGCAGAAAGGCTGGAAAACGAACATC
The DNA here is from genome assembly GCA_036925125.1 of Oreortyx pictus. Classification (NCBI taxonomy): domain Eukaryota; kingdom Metazoa; phylum Chordata; class Aves; order Galliformes; family Odontophoridae; genus Oreortyx; species Oreortyx pictus. Next base: position 22,707,047 of record JAUPFR010000011.1, on the reverse strand, counting down.
TGCTCAGAAGGTGATGTTCTTTCTTTTTACTCCTATTGATTATCCAATGACTAATTGAGAAAGAAACCTGGGCAATCAGGAAAGAAGGGAAACTCCACCAGGAGCAATGTCTGCCTACAGGTAGCTAGTGAATGCTGCACACACCTGAGGTCAGCTGATGCAAAGCGGCTGAATTTATAATGCCTGATGGGAAATGCTCTTCCTGGCTGCAAGCAGTGTGTTCAGAAGGAAGGAATCTCCCATGATAGTCTCTTGGCCCATTATATTATGGCGATGGCTGCCCTGTACAGACCCAGGTGATGGTGGAAAGCTTGTATAGCTTTGGAGATCACCTTTTAGGTTTAATTATTTCATGTGCTTCTGAAGTAGCTGGATCTCTAATGTTTCCTTAACAGACGTTAACAAGGTTACTTTAAGTCAAGCTAAAATACATTTGTTACTTATCCTGCAGCTTTAATTCTGTCATACCTCTAATTTTAACGCAGACTGAGTCATTTTCATCCTACAGCTTTAAAATCAGCCTTCTTGGCCTATGGAGCATGGTCTTGTTCTTACATGTTTGGGAAGCAGAACAATTTCTTTCTGTCTCTTAGTCAGATCCGTCCTGCAGAACTGCTACTGCTTAGCGCTCTTGGATACAAAAATAACACATAGCCAGGATGATTTGCACAGTTAGTGCTATTATGGTAAGCGAGACTGAAAAATGAGGAATGCTAGCTTACACTATGCAGAATGATTTATAACAAATCAAGTTATAAAAAAAAAAAAAAAAGAAAGTGTTATTGTCAATGAAATATTTAACCTCATTTGGCATGATTCCTTGGGTAACAATTCGCATAACTACTGTACTGCATATGTGATTCAATACTTTCCCTACTTTGTTTATCTGTACTCCATGGTCTCCTTTCCCACAGGCTTGTTGAACTGCCACTAGGCTCCAGTTGTCACTGGTTGTGTATGAAGTGCTGCATTACTGCCTATTTCCTTTGTTTTGTTTTGTTTTATAGCAGAAACTTTCTGAAGACTTCACTTTGAGACAGACATTTTGTGTGGAAAATGTAGGTGAAGCAGCTGCAGTTTATCACTGTCACTGCTTTGGCGATAGGTAGAGTTGTTCTAAATGCTGCCTCTGAACACAAGGGGAATCCACAGTGTAATGTGTGAAAAATAGTGCACTTCCAGTTTCTTGGTCTAGGAATAACAGCTCAATTAGAAATATACTGGAAATGGAACAAATCCATGCAGGGCTGCACAGCTAAACAACCTTGATCTGCTGGTATACAAAACTTCTTTGTGAATCTGGGCTGAGATTATTTTGCGTTCACAGGGTGACTTCTTGACACAAAAATGAAATGCAAAGCAGAGAAGGATACTTATTTTTGCTTTGAATTCACTTGAACACATACCTTAACGACAACCTGGTTGTGTGTGAGAAGAACATATCTCACCAAACCATACAGAGCTGTTCCTTCACCTGTGCATGGAAGGACACAAGTGCTGCTTCTCCACCTCAGAGCAAGGTGGGTGCTGCTCTGCTTTGCTGGTGGTGTTGTGTTGTGAGGCAGTGAAACGTGGCCCTAGGTGCCACTGTGTGACTGCAATGACCCTTTGAGGCTGGCACAAGTGAAGCATGCATTTTGGCCTGTAACATTAAGTGAAACATGATGGTATTATCACTGAAGCTCATTTTAAAGCACATACTGGTTTGCACAACTATGCAACTTTTCATTCATTAAGCTGATCTTGGTGAGGTTCTGGGGTAGTCTTTGCATGTAAAGACAGGCTTCTAATTGTTAGCCACGTTAGTGGAAAGAACCTGTTCTTTTAACTGGAAAAAGATAACTTGTCTTTAGTTAGCTTCATCTATGTATTTTCTGTCTCTGAGTAGTTTCAAACCCAGTTTCCTGGTCTCCTAGATGAAGATAAAGCATCTGCCACAGTTTGACTTGGTTTTGTGACAAAGGGAGCAAGGGGACCTACACCCCAGGGAAGGGGGGAAGGGAAAAATCATATAACCATGACAGTGTCTTACAGTGGCAGAGAAATCCAATCTGTTTTTGCTAACAAGCTGGTTTGGTTGGAAAAAATGCTGATAACATTATGTATAGATCTGTGCCTTCCATACTTATGATAGCATAAAGGCAACAGCCACAACGGTAACAGGCTTTTTGTTGCTTCATACAGGGAGTTACACCAGCAGTTTGTAGTGTGAAGGGATCATATCCTTTCTCTGTGGCCTCTTACGCACTATCTGTCGCCCAGAACCTTGGTATAAATAGAAACTGTACTACAGGTGCTCACAAAGGAGGAGCCTTATCTTGCACCTGTGACCCACTGGCTCTAGCTGCTTCTGGCTTTTAGGCTAGATAGCTTTTACTTACGCTGTTTTGTTGCTACAGTGTTTTTCGTTTTCCAAAGCTTGCTGCTGCTGGGGAGCTCCTGCTGTGCTGTGCTGTGCTGACCGAGAGGGAGATGCAGCTCCATTGGGACTTGTGAGCTCTCTGTATGCCTGGGCAGATGCTCTTCACCCATTTCAGTCTCCTTCTTGCAACTTGGACTGTGCTTAAGACTTCCTCTGACTTTCCACGAGCTTTCGGTTGGCTGTTTGCCCTAACGTTCAACCGACAGCAAGACTGAGTGACGATGTTCAGTGGCTGTGTTACTGCAGGATCTCTAGCCAGGGGCTGGACTTGTACTAGGTGCTGGGCAAATGAAAATCAGGAGGTAGGAGACAAATGCAGGCAGGTGTGGGAGATGTTTGTGCACCATCTGTTTGCTTGCTGACTGAGAACTAGGCTGAGATGATCTGTCTCCCCGTGTAATAATCATCATCTGGACTTTGTCATTTCTAAGCAGGCATCAGGGCTGTGTCTCGTTGCAAGCCCACTAAAAACTACCTCCTAAAATAGCTACTTTTCTATGTGTAGCCACAGGTATATTTTGGTGCTTTTAAAAAACCTTTCACAAATGGATCTCCAACCAACTAGACAGACACAAGCTTGCATGCTAGATTAATTTCTTCCCCTAGCGACTGCTGCCCTACTGTATCCAGCATTGTGCATGGGGCTTTCCAGTCCTCTTGCAGAATAAGAGGTGACAGCCTGCATAGCAATGTTGGCTAATGTCACTTGTCAGGTGCCTTCTAAAGAACAACGTGAGGCTAAATGTTTGTAAGATACTCTTGAGGAAATGCTAGTCTGAATTTCTCAATTATTTTCACTACGACAATAAAAATGGTGTTTTCAGGAGCACCAATTCATGTATTGAATATCCATTTATTAACACAAATGTAGACTAAAATAAATGAGCAATTTAGGAACACAGCCATGTGAGAGATGGTGGATCCTGTGGGTGGAGTGTCAATGCTGGGTTTCAGGTAGGCTGTTCCTTTGCAGGTTTGAGTTTCAGATAATTAAACTGTTCTTTGTTTTGTTCTTTTTTTTAATTCCCTGCTAGTGCATTCCGCAGTTTGAAAGAGTTCATAATTTGCAGTACCAGTGAAAATGTGAGAATCAGCTGGGAATGAAGTTAGTGTTCAGCCAGGCAACAATCTTCTGTTCTCAAGCTGTATTGGGGGTATTTTTAGGATATTTGATTTCTGCTTAAATGTGCAGTATGTACATTTATACTAACAAGTTAAATTCATCGGAGTATTGACATCAGAATTCTTTTCTTCCCAGTCTCTTCCATGGAGCTTTCTTAGCAATTACAAAGCCTTCCTACAGAGTAAAATCTTTTCTCAGGGGATCAAAAATGTTGACATTTTCTCCTGTCTAGGACTGGTGTACTTTGTGTGTGTGACAAGACACAGAGAAGCTAGTTTGCTGGCAGGAATAAACTTGGAGGCTTTCTTCTCCCCAGTTGCCTAATTTAATGGAGACTTTTCTTTCCTGTCATTTTAAGGAGCAGTGTTATCTTGGTTTCTGGTCTGATGATGATGAGGCACAATGATTATGTCCTCTGGCTCCTGCAGCTCTCCATCTGTCTTTGTGCACCTTCCTTTTTTGAGAATCTCTGTCCAAAGGTCCTTATTCCTGCCTGCAGCATCCTTCTTCCTGCAGAGGTGACTTCACCCGAGGAAGGACTCACTGAAGGTACATATGCTGAATCCACCTATTTTCTGCTTGGAGAGCACTGATCCAAGCAGTAGAATATTCAGGTCCTCTGAAGCAAAGTTGATAATACCTTGGCTATTCCTGATGGCTGTTCATATGTCTTTAAGTTTGCTGCTAAGACTCCATGGGTATTCCAGCACTTAAATACTCCTACCTGTAGAACATAAAGATGCACCATTCTTCCCCCAAGACTATCATGTTACTGCTTCATCTGTCTTAGTAAGTACAAACAGAGATCTGTCTGCTTCAAAAAGATCCATTATGCCTACTGCCAGATTTCTCTTTCTAGACTAAACAAATAGCATTCTTTTTATTACTCACAATTAAAGGATAGCTGAGGTTGAAAGGGTCTTCTGTAGATCACCTGTTTGGATTCTTCAAAGCAGGTTATTCATAACTTGGTTATGGTTCTCTCAAGAATGTCTGTGCCAATTGTGTGCTGGAAAGATCATCACTGGACTCCAAATGCATCTCCTCAGTGCTGAGCAGAAGGATCACCTCCATTGAACACTGGTAAAGCTCTACAAACAGTAGCAGGCAGAAATATTCTGTAGCATCATGTCTGCCAGTGAACCTGCTTGTGAGGACTCTGCTTTGTTTTCTGTAGCAAAACATATATATATGTATATATAAAATTTTTTTCCTGAACGTGAAGTTCTCTGAGACTTGAGCAGCACCTAAATGATACTTATTACTGTTGGATCTTGAGATTGTAGCAGTCAAAACTGCTGTTTTGTTCCACAGCAAGAGTAATGTACACAACTGCTGTTCTGTGGGGCATTTTTCTTTTAGTGGAATGCTCTGCAAGTTATTTCAGTCTCTTTATCAAGTCCTACATAAAAAGCCTTTTCATCTGATGTCTGCAAAATGAGATGTCAAGAACTGCTGCTGAAGAATGAGAAATAGGGTTTTCTCTCTTCTTGATGCAAACAGTTTCGTCATTTTGATTCCCCTTCATGAATCTGAACTAATATATATATATACAGAGAGAGAGAGAGAGAAAGAATTACAGGTTTCAGGGAAGAATAAAAGATCTAGCTCAGTGGCAATGGATTTTTTTCCTAGGAAAAATCTCTGCTCTCTGACTGCAGTGGAGTGATTGGAATCCATTAGATCCACCTGAAAGAGAGAACTCATGCCTCTCACAGCAGACTGAGGTTACCAGTGGCTTGGATGAACTGAAATACATGCTTATCAAGGAAGACTTTATAAATGGGCAAAGAAGCAAAACTGAGTGGGATTGGTATGTGGTGGTAAGGTCTGAGTAGTTCCACTCAGAAAGGTTCAAGTACTCATCTCACTCCCTTCCTCCTTCATTAATCCTGACAAGGTTCCAGCAAATGCAGTTCTATTCTGAGAAGAAGTTCAGTGATGAGGGTATGGTGGAGGCCCAGTGTAATTCCTTTTGGTGATTGCCATGTGGATGGGGACTACTGAGTCATGGCCTGAACCACTGACTGAGCACACAAAGGAAAGTCACAGTCAGTGCTGGGAGCACAGGTGAAGGTGATTCACCTGTGTGAATGGAAGGGATAGATCCCAGCTGCACCCCTCTCAGGCCTCATTTAAGGGTTGTCTGCCACTGAGGAAGGACCTCTTGTTGGAGATCCCTCCTTTGGAGTTCTTCCCCTATGAGCTTAGATCTTCGGAGATGGGTGAGCATTCATTTCTTCCTTTCTTTTGTAAGATCTCCTTGTTTGTGCTGGTCCTTTTGCCTTTACACCATGTCTTCTGTGTTAGTGTGAGAAAGGGGTGGGAAACTGAGGAAGGGCACATGGAAACATACTAGGATGTGTTGTGTTACAAAGCACTGCTTTGGAGCTGCAGCAGCAGGATTTAGCAGGTTGTGGTTTGTGGGTTTTTAATTGTTATCATAATTTATTTCTGCTAGCTCTGCGAGTGTAGTCAGGATCCTGAGAGTGTCTCCACATGGAAGTGAACAACGTAACTCATGGTGTATGATACACCTTGATATGTATGTTACACCTCTGTGTGAGTGGTGTCTGGCAGTGAGGTGAGCTGCCCCGCACCCAGTGCACAGCGAGGATGTGTGCTTGAGAAGTTTCCCAGCTGTAGTTCCTGCTGTAGCTGATGGCATGCTGACAGCTTCAAGCCAAAGTCTACCATGGATGCCTCTGTGCTCCTGATTCCTACTGAGGAACAGTGGTGCTATTGCACACCCATCCAATGGCACAAGCCACTTTCCTTACAGTAGGTCTTGTGCGGCTTGAACAGCTGTGGGATCTTGCAGATGGTACTGTTGGTAGTGAAGGAACACCAAGGTGATAGAGCTGCTGTGACTTCTGATTGCCTCTGCTGCAGAGGTGCTCTGGGAAGGTACGCTACCTTCCATATTTGCTCTACTGATACATACAGTTAGTGGAAAAACAGCATAGGATGCATGCAAAGCCCTTTTGAGAAGAAGCAGAGGACTTCAGCCCAGGTACGAGCGCAGTGTTTGTCCTGAATTTGAGTTAATAGCACAGTTGATCTGCCAGAGGTTTCCAATGACAGGATGTTTTGTGACTGAGAAAGTGCAGGGGTGGGAGGGGCTGTGGCTGTGAAGGAGCGGAAAGGAGTGAAAAGTAGATGACTTTTGTGTTCCTATAGGTTTGTAGAATCAATGCAGTAGATATGAAGAAAACACGAGTGGTCCTTAACCTTCAGAGAAAAAAAAGAACTTATCCGTTGACTGAAAAAACGCCCTTTTAAATCCTGGCCATCGTGAGGGGTTTCTTATCCTTTCTGTAAAATGTGAGTGTCTCTTCCTGTCCAGGAGCCTCATTGCAGTGAGTAATTACTTAACACAGAAGCCTGTAAATGGGGGGGAACTGTGTGGCAGCAGTCACAGAAATGTTGCAGTACTTCTGCTTGATGAAGTTATAGCCAGCCTAGAAGTGAGGCAGTGAGGACAGCTGATGTGTGAGATTGTGGTGAGCAGAAGGAGGAGGTGTCTTGCCCCGTGAGCTATGGGATGTGGGCATGCTGAGGTGGGGCCGTGAGTCAGGGCTGCAGGATGTGATCTGGGATTTGTCTGAGCTTTAAAAAATGTGTATAGTAATTGGGCAGAGCTTGTGTTTTCTGCTGTCATGGCTGCCAGTATTTTGGAAAAGGGCTTTGGCACAGATGTGCATCTGGTGACAGTGGGCTGATGAATGTTCTACTTCCTCCATGAATCACGCAGTAGACCTCTAACGGTTTGGTACAACCCCTAGTTCTAGAGGAACTATGTGTTTGTTCCCTTCCTTTTCCCACATTCTTCCATGTTCCAACTCTGCTTTTTACCTATGAGTTCATTTTCTGACTGCCCCTTCCCCTGCCTTCTCTGCTCTTTTGCTGAGCCCTGGCCCCTGTGCGTGGCTGGGTGGTGGTTGTGGGGCACATGTTGGGTCCTGCAGAAATGAGGGAATGCTCCTTACTGGAATCTACAGTGGATATGGTCTCGTGGTGTGTTCTGGCATTGGCGTGTGGGTGTTCTGGTGTAAGCTGTGCACAGCAGAGCCTTCCGTCATAGCAGGAAGAAATCTTGTCACAATGTGGAGCTAATGCTTCTGAGGTCATTCAGATCTGTACTTGGGTTTTGTGTGGCCCAGGGGTACTGTCACCCTGTGCTCCTGGGCAGAAAGTGGGGGCGAGGAGCACTCACTGTGGGTGTGGGATCGTGATGGAACAGGTGTGGCCGTGGTAAGTCTTTCTGCTCAGCAGCTGTGCTAACGGACCTTCTGCTGTGGCCTCCTGCCAAGGCCCTGCATGATCCAGGGACCTTTCGGGTTTCCAGGCACACCTGTTGCTGTGCTCTGCTGCTGCTGCACGCGTACAGCACGGCTGATTACAGGCTGGCTGGGAGGTGGGGGGCCGGCTGGCACGACGTGCTGTTTGGTGCAGCTGGAGGCTGTCGGAACTCCTCTGTGTGACGCATCCCAGCCGGTGCTGTGCTGGCTGCTGCTCTGCGGCGCTGCCGGCGTCGGCTCCGGGCGGGAATTCCTCGGTGCCGCCGGTAGGCTGCATCCTGCGCTGTTACCGGGCGGGGCTTCTCTAAAAATCACTGCATGCATCACCGGATCCGGTGACACGGACTATCTTTAACTACAGGAATATTCTTATGCAGCCATCTGCAATGAACCGCACTAGGTGCCCTACTTCCCTTACACAGAGATGCTGAGAGGGTGAATCTGGTCAGGTCTAGCAGAGGCACCGGTGCCTGCAGCATCCAGACGCTTTGTGAGCCTCAGACCGCAGTAACTACAGCCTGCCTCACCAAACACGTGGGGGTGGGGGTGGGGAGGGGGTGAAATAATTGTAGGGAGTGCTGTTAGTTTTTTAGCATTTTCCTTCTCTTCTGTTATACGGGTTGGAGTCTGCGTTCTAAAGCACAGCCTGAGCTGCATCTGAAATCAGAAATGTAAGTGCTTCACAATGCACCAAATTATTTTCTTTCCTTTCTGTGTGGTCTCATTTTTCCCTTTCTTGGCTTCTTAAGGTGAACACCTCCGGGGTGTTCTGCTGTGCTGCTGCTGCTCAGCGTATGGAAGCTGAGGAACGGATGTATACGATGAGTGGCTCTGACGATCATCTGTCAAACCGTGGGCAGCGCCAGGAGGAGCACCCCGAGTCTGCTGGCTCTCTGTAGCCCATCCTGAGCACTGCAGCCTGCCTTCTCCTGCTGCACATGGTGTGATTCATAATGCAGCAGCTCTGCTGTAAACTGGCTGCCTCTTTGAGCTGTCACTGCTGCAGCAGAGAAAAGCATTTGAGCTCAGGCAGCAAAGAGATTGCGCATGTCTAGCAAGGAGTCAGAACTCCAGAAACAGTACTTGGTAGATTATCTTATCTTGGGATAATCTCATAAATCATCCTGACTGGTTAAAAGTAGGTTTTGAAGTTAGTGGCGACCATCTCAAATCTTTACCCTTTGAGACTGTAGGCTTTCTGTTTGCTGTTTCCTCCATTGTCTGTACAAAAATACCACTTCAGCTATTCTTTTTCATGATCTCTGTTCTAGCCTTTCTGGAAAAGTACCAAGATATTAGTAGGTGTTTGTTGCTTTCAGTTGTGCTTCTCAGTGCTAGCCCTATTCCTGCTAGTTGCAGTATGTTTAGGCTATGTTTAGGCACATGCAAATGGAAGCAGTTATTCAGCGCCTTTGGCGCTCTGAACAGAACGTCCTGAACTCCCGTGGCTCATTACAAAGCCTCAGCCTGCAGCACTAACAAAGCCTGTGACAGCAGTAGCTGGAGCATGAGAACTACCTGCACTCGACGGAGTGAATTCAGAGAATCCGGGAAGATCGTAGACTGTGATCTCAGATTTTGCCCTTTGGAGTGTGGAAGCGAAATGAAGGGACTGTTGCCCATGCCTTTGCAGCAAGGGGCTCTCTGTGCATGTTGTCTGCAGCACTGGAGCTGGGCTGATGCAGCGTTGCACGCGGTGTGTGGATTCTTCTACAACATGAAGTTTTTCTCTGGCTGCAACAACACTTGGCTGCGTTCCTGAATTACAGTGGGGGCCTTTTCTCCAACAAACAATGCGGTCACTGGAAGTGAAGCGAAAGAGTGCGATGCTGCAGCATTATGAGTGTCTGCTGGCAGCAGCCTGGGATTTTTACAGTTGTTTACCTTGTTGCTCAGCGTATTTTAAGCTCTGGTGGACTAATGACAGCAGAGTAATGACAGGTCACAGTACTGGGCACAACTGCTCAGCTCTTAAAACCCACACTATAGGCTTCAGACTTGCTTTACATTCTCATGCCTTCAAATAGCTTTGGACTTGTGGCTTCAGGCTTACATGCTCTTTCCTGGCCCTTGCCTTCTGTTAGAAAACCCTGACTCAGTAAGAGGAGTGTGGCATACTTGGGCAAGAAAACCTCAGAGCAGGGACTGCAGAATGCTAGAATGCGCATGCTGTGCAGAGCAGGTCCCAACCTCATCCTTGGTCCAGATCCCACAGGAGTAGGAGAGTACTGAGTGTTTCAGTTGTTCACAGCCCTGAAACCAGAAACCATCCTCAAACCATACTGCAGTGGTTGGAGGAGATCCCAGCATGGGGCTGGGATACAGCTTCCTGCAGCCATCCACCCCACCTGCTCTTCCCAGCAGCAGTGCAGCCTCAATCCAGCCCCTCAGAAAGGAAGAAAAATGCTTTTTGCCCTCAGAAAGTAGGAAGCGTCGAAGTCCCTTTAGGACAAGGCTGATGCTGTGTCCCATCTTGTTTTTATGAAGTCAGATTAGTTTTTGTCTCATCTGGATCTTATTCTTGCGCGTGTTTTGTCACTGTGTCCTTCTGCTGTTTTCAGGTTTCTGCTGCAAGATGTAGAACTTGCCAGATTCCAAATCAGACCAAAACCTCTAGGATTTGTTTGTGGCTTCCAGTAAGCCTTCCTGAAGTTATTGCTGACTAGCACTGTGAAATCATCAGTTTTTATCTTGACTGTCTAAAACAGTGTAAGATTTCTAGAGGCTACTTCTTAGAAAAGAGTTTATAATTGGTGTCCTTTGCTCAGTATCACAGCACATGGGTTGTTTTGAAGAAAGAGAGAGGAGAGAGGACAAACAAACAAAACCCCTATTTTTCTCAAAGCTCTGAAAATGCATCTTTTGGTGCTTCCCAGGATCATCCCTGATTTGAGCTGTGAAAATGAGAGAAGCCAGGGTTGGCTGGGAGCTCTGCTGGCCCTGAGATGCACAGAGCACGTGTCCTGCAGCAGCTGGCTGTGGGGTGACAGCCCTCCTTACTTAGAGGATGGTTACATCCCTGGGTTGTAATGTGATATATTCTGAGCAGCTGAACACTTTTGAGATCATGAAGAACAATACAGAGAGGATGGATTTTGTGTTTTGAGCTCTTCCTGTAGAAAACAAATGGAGTGCTGTGGGGTTTTTTGTTGTTGTTGTTGTATGATCTTGAGGCAGAGTATCACATATTGCAGAGGATGATTGAAGCAGACAACATTCGTGCTGGCTCCCAGTATGGAAAAGATGAACAAGCCAATTCTGCATCACCTTTCTTTTCTGGGACCTGTGAGTACTGTCAGTGTTGCTGCTATTTTAACTTAAGGACTGCTGCCCTGTGTGGTGTCAACGCTGATGCTATGTGTGGACAGGTGTCACCTTCCCAGGAGTGCAGCACCAGGAGCCTCTTGCATTCCTCCACCTGTCTCGGGTTCCTCATGCTGTGCCCATATTGTTCCTGCCAAAGGGCAGGAGGACACAAAGGGACCAATGGGGTCAGCAGTGGGCAAGGTCATAAAGGAACCAAAGGGGGAGTAAGCACAGGTCTCAGTATGAGTGTGAGCACCAGCCAGGGCACCTTCACTGTGCCAAAGCCTTGCTTTGCCTGTGGCTGGCATCCTATGCTCAGGAAGGAGAAGGTTTCTGGAACTGTTCTCCTATTCTTCTGGATGGTGACAAATGTGGCTGCTGTAGCAGTATGTTGTGCAAGGCCAGAGAGTCTCACTTCCTCATTAGACCTAGAAAAACCTGGCTGCTGTTGAAGAAATTCATCTCAGGACTGTCCCCAGGAGCCAGCATTGCCAGGGTCAGACTCTTTGCTCTGGAAACCTCACAGGCACACAAGAAAGGCTAGCAGCAAGCTCATCTGATGAAGCTGTTGGGTTTGCAAAGTTCACGGTGCTGAACCAGATGTGATAATCTACTGATGGACAGTGCAGTACCAGAAGGTGGAGGCTGTAAGGACAAAATTGCCAGCTGAATTCTGCTGTTGGAGGACTTAAACGTGTGGAAGGCAGCAACTACTTGCTGGAGACAGCTAGAAGATGTGGAACTGTCAGACCACCTTTTGGTTTCTGATCTGACCTGAAAGCACCGAAACACTGAGAGAAGAGCGTAGAGGTTCCTTTAAGGTTACTTTTTCTTGCTGCGGTCTCAGGCAGAGGCCCAGGTTTTTCAAAAGTGTATACCTACAGGAAAAGCCCTTTGTGTATTTCCGTCCTAATGACAGTGGCATCAGGATTGACTGAAAAGCAGTTTGTGAAGAGCAGGAGCCTCACTTTCCTGGAATGATGTATTCTTAACATCAGCAGAGTTGCTCTATCTCCAATCATTTCATTATCCAGCTTACTCAGCAGTGATGCAACCAAAATTTTCCTGACTTGTTACCTCCGTAAGTCTCCAAAATCTCATGGGCTGCGTACTGTATGAAGAGAGGTAGTGATTCAGTGCTAAAGCTGGCAGAGTCTGCCCTTGCTTCATATTAGTGCTTGTTCCTCTGCGTTTGTGTGCACTTATGCGTATCTCCTCTTTGGCACCTTATCTCTCTCTTCTCTTTAGTGCTTTATCTCACTTCAGCTCTTTAGTGCCTATTATCTCTTGTTGGCTTTCTGTATTGAGGGGTGTAGGGACAGTCTTTGGGAGGAGTGCTGTGAATCAGCCTCATCTGTCATCTCCAGGAGAGCGTGTGTAGGGCGAGGCATGTTTCACATGAGTGTACTACTCCTCCTACTGCAGCAGAATGCATTCATAACCTTACTGCTGGCTGCTGGAATGCATCTACGTACTTTGGTCTCCGCTTGGGGTGTTTTTGGGGATAACTGGAGCTAAGTTACCCGGCTGCTGTCTGCCTGTAGTTCTGCCATGCTGGTTCACCTGTATTCTCCCTTTAATGAAGAAGAGAATACTTATGAAAATACAATTACAGGTGATTATGAAACTCAAATCACTTTCCTTCTCTGATTTGTAAATTTTCTATGTGTTTTTTTCATCTTCCATGTAGTGACCCTGACTCTATGACTCTACTGCACACAAGGAGATTATGGATGGGTTGGGCTGGCACAGGTAAGGAAGACAGTCCACCAGTGGTTTTGTGCTTTTACAGCTGCACCTGAAGTAATCTGAGGAAGTGGCTGTTGTACAGAATACAGAAATGCGAGTATGTGACAAGTGAAGCAGTTGGCTGGGTGCTGGGGAATTAGGGAGAGCAGTTGCACCCCCGCAGGCAGTGTGCTAGCAGAAGACTCCCTTGTTTTCCTGTGGCTTCAGGAAATTCATCTGCTAACTTGGGGGCTGGTGGGCAGAGCTGATCCTGGTGCCCCTGCAGCGCAGTGGCACTGCCTGTGGACAGCTGCCCTCAGCCAGTGGGTGCAGAAGATGAATAGCTGACAGGAAGGTAACGAGTATGTGCTGTTTAAACAGGCACTGCCTCATGGCTGTTTTCCCAGTGTCCAGATGTATGGTGTGCTCTAGGATGCTGGGACCTCCCTCTCTGCTGCAGTAGACACTTCTATTATTAGCTCAGTGGCAGCTTTCCATATGCCAACACTTGTGTCTGCAGGACTGTTTAATTTTCACTTCTCTAAAGTATTTAATTTGTCAGCTGTTGGCTTCTGTTTATTAAAGACCAAACTTTTCTTTACTTAGGCTTTTTTTTTTTTCTCCTGCCGGAGCTGAATTGCAGATCCCATCTGAACAGACCATTGTACCTGTGCAGAATTACGTGCAGGATGATGTCTTACATCCAGAAGGTCAGTCTAAGGCTACAACCAGGAAAAAATTGTCTCTAGAAATAGCTGTATGGTCTCCGTTCTTCTGTGAATTTTTATTCGGAGAAATGAGAGATCAGTTCTGCCAAGAGCACTCCCTGATGGTGCTTCAGCGTGGACTGGGGATGTGGCACTTGGTTGCCAGTGCCTGTCTGTAGGTGCTGGCGCTTCTATGGTGGCTGAGGATAGTGCTGACATGAGTTAATCACCCACTAATTCACTGCTGGGGGCCTCTCTTTAATTATTGAATGTCACAATAGAGGTATATTGAATTACCTTGCTGGTGAATATCATTTCCAGCATCTCATGTTACTCTATAATATTCTCAGTTTTCCTACTTGCATAACATTAAATCTTCAAAGAATCTAAAAATGTCCAAACATATTTTTATATGTTGTTTAAATAGCAGTGCATGTTTCCAAAGAATTATATGCTGTCTTTGACGATGGCCTTCCCTGGCAGTCAGTACTGTGTGATTACTCTCTCTGGAAGCCAGGCCTGTTCTTGGGCATACAATGGGACAGAGCAGCATGTGCACAGTGCTTTATCAGGAGAGGGGACAAGCACACACAGGAACAGCAGCCTGGTGTTGTTCTACGCGCACAGAAGTTGAACTGCTGTGATAGTACAGCAGCTTGGTTTCAGCTGGGGTAATAAGAGAGGGGATGCTCTGCTGCCTTAAGAATCCCTCTGAGAGACAATTGAGGAAAGATGTCTATGCTCTGCAGCAGTTGGGTGTAGGCAATGGAATCTTTATGTGAGCCATAGATCCACCGTGACTTTTTCTGCTCATGCAGAATTTTAAGCAGAACGCTTTCTCAGGATGATTGTAGGGTACATGAATAATATTATGACTGTTTAAAGAAAAACACAAAATTCAGTTAGAATACAGTGTAGCTTTTGGATGTTAAACAGTCTCAAATAGCAGGCATTCCTATATGAGTTTTTCTTCTGTGAGAGAAATCAAAGAGGATTTTCCCCCCGCTTTGAAAAATCTCCTTGTGCTGCTTCTTCAGGAAGGAAAGCGTGCGTGATAACAGGTATCCTGCTTTGCTCTATCCAGGGGACGTGGAAAGCTCTGTGCCAGCTCCTCTGAATGCCTCTGAGCGCTTCTGACACCGCAGCATCCTGCAGCTGGAAGCCGGTGTGCCCTGGAGCCCGGCACTGCCCGCTGCTCCCTGCTGCTATCCTGGCGCTCCTCTGGTGGCAGCAGGTGGGAAGTGCTCCTCTACCTGTTTGCGTTCCGGGGTGGGATGTTGTTGTGTCTATTCCCGTTCCTCAGTTACTGAGAGTGAATGACCTTCTTTACCCGGGGGGTCTTGGTTTTTTGGAGACCACCTGCTTGAGTTTGTGTGGAATGTGCTTCCTTTGCCATCGCTCTCTTTTCTCCATGAGGGTGGTTTGAGTTTCCAAGATCTGATATTAGACCTCGGTGGTCAGCAAAACCTGGTACATCAGTTGCTGTTGCACAGGCTCTGGCTGATGTTTCCTGACGTGACTGTAACTTGCAGTTCTGGTCCTGCAGTGCACAAAGCAAGAGAAGCCCTCTGTGCTTATGCAGGGCCTCACTGCAGGCACCTGACACAGCACACAGAGTCCTGGGGGTGAGAGAAGGAATCAACACATCCATCAGTAATGTTTTTGTATTTTGCAGCAGTGCAGATAAGTGCTGGTGTTTGTCCCCATCCCTCTCCCCCTGTCCTGCTGTTATGAGCAGGTTGAAGGCAGTAGATCTGCAGTGGGTGACAAAAGGGCTCCAGAGTCCATGGCTGCTCGTTTCTGCAAAATCATCTAGATAACGTGGGCTCCAGCATCGATGCAGTTCACACAGGAACTCCGACTGAGGCAGAGAAACAGCTTTCATCTCATTTTCCATATGGTGCTGAATTCCACGAGGGCCCGGTGGCGATGTACAAAGCAAGGAGGACTGTTACCCGACGCGAAGCTGGAAGGGAAGGCGGTGCTGCGGTCCGTGGTCCATCTTCGGTGCTTCGGAGCCGCCGTGAGCGGGCGCTGCTGCGGGTGATGCTGCGGGCAGAGGGCTCCATCTACTGCTGTGCACAGGGAGCGCACAGTTGGCTGCGGTGGCTTTTCCTTTCCTGCTCCTCGCAGTGAAAAGCAGCTCGACGCCGTGCCGCCTTCTCGCCCCCGTTCTTACTTTGCCGTTTAGAACCTTCCTGTCAGAAACCCGTCCCCTGCCCAGGTGACTGAGCAGGTTCTCAAGTGGGGACCGTCGCCACTCAGCTGTCGTTGACCACTATAATTAAAGAGGAGGTGGACAAAGGATGGAGAAAAGTGCCACGGGAACAGTGATTTATCCATGCATGCACAGAATGGGGAGCAGGAACTGACCCTGATTTCTAGGCCCCGTCCCGGTAGGAGAGGACTCTCAGCCCTCAGACTGCTCCCTCCAGAGGTGCGGGAGGACAGCAGACCGCTCCCTGCAGAAGTGAGGAAGAGCAGAACATGCACAGTGCCATGGTTCTCTGCTTTGTTGGCTGTGGTGGTGTTTCTGAAATTGCTGTATTTTATACAGCCAGGGAAATGCTCCTTGTGAATGTGTAGGCATTTATGTCGGAACTGAGCCCTTCACAAAACCGGACCCGTCTTCTACATAGCCTAGGGCTGCAAGGATGTGTGGGAATACATCTGGGTGTGAATTCTGCAAAAAAGTTTTCCCTTCAGAACTTTGAACTGTCATCTACTGTCTGTCCTCTGGATTATGCTTTTAATAGTGGTAATGCAGACCCAAAGCTGAGTATTTTCCACTGACCTTTATTCTTGCAAGTGGCAAACGAAGGGCTGCTATTCACATGCCAATTGTGCTGGCCTGAGACCTGTAACATACAGCCACTGCTGGCTGATCTGAATTGTTCCTGAAATAACAAAGAAATTCAGTTCTAGAAAAAAAAAAAAGATTTCAAGGGATATGGGAGTGCACTGAGGATAGCACAGGTCATGGCATAGTTGGGCTTTAGCTCAGAGGCTGTGCCAGGCTTTTCTGCTTCTGAGCTGGGACCACCACTGCCGCCCTTCTCTCTCTGCACGCACAGGGAGGTGCCAGCCTGCAGCAGGCAGCCGTGTCTGCCACGTCTGGGTTGGGCCCTGCTGCTCTTTGGAGCCCAAGCACAGCTTCACAAGCTCTCTGACTGACAAATGCATTCCTAGCACTGGATTTTCCTTTCAGCAGTGATGCGCAACCTGAGCACGTTATGTGCGGTGGTTATACTAATTAGCTCTGTACTTGTGTGTTGGTAATTATTTGGTAATTTCAGAGCTCCACATACGTTTTCTGGAACGTCTTTTATTTGTAGTCATTTGAATATGCATAGCTGCAAATACCTCTGTAAAACCGTAGCAGATGATTACAGCTCCCAGCACCACTCCCTCCAAAGCCACCGTGTGCTCCCATGTCCCAGAGCATTGCATGGCCACACCATCCCTGCAGCAGCAACACCAGGAGCCGCAGAAATGCTCCTCTGACACAGCTGCCAACAATTAAACTCTGCTGGTGGAGGTTGTGAAGAAGCCCTTGGAAATCTGAAACAGCTTTTGAAAACAAGCACCAAAAATATCTGCCAGAAACCAAGGAATAGATTGCAGATGGTAAATAGATGTCTCCCGGACTGTCAGGGAGTGGTTTGCTTTGACAAATGGCTGTGATCTACTACAGAGCTGTGCAGAAGAGGAACCATCAGGCTGCAGTGCACAGAAATAAGCAAGATTAAGCATGCCTGGTACCAATTTTTATGGGCAGACCTATCCTTACAGCCTATGGCCAGATCCTGCAGGCAGCTGGGAGATGGAGGGCCCTTCCCTCCCGTGAATGCAATGCTTACTTTTTGTGCCATGCCTGTCATCTGCCAACTCTAAGCGTCTCCTTTAAGAAAGAAGGAAATGCAGCATCATTCACCTATGAACTGGAGCGCAGATGTGGTAAGAGAGGCAGACACTTCTGTTTGTGATGCAGAACCTTGCAAAGCTTTCTCCCTTCACACCTTATAAGTAAAACTGGCCTGTGCCTAGCTGCTGCCAAACCTTTTCAAAGCAAATATATTTATACAGAGGAATTCAGTAACAGAAATGGAATTTGCTTGTGGATCAGATTACTGTTATTTCTGGCTGGAAGCAGCCCCAGAAATACTTGCAGGGATTTCCACTTTGCCTTTGGAAAGACGCTGTGTGTGTTGTTGGTATAAAATTCGCTACGTGGGAGGTTAATTCACATACACAAAGAGACAGGAAGGGAGATGAGACCAGCGAAGCTCTCGCAGTCCTGAATGTGTCTGCTGAGCTTTGTGCTATAGTGCTCGGCCTCAGCCCACTTTTGAAACATAGATCTTCAGTTGTTGTCAGGAATATTGCACTGTGAGTTGTGATCACTGCTGTTTGGGAAGAGACATTTCAGGCCCCAAATCTGAGCTTTGTATGGGCACAGTTCTCCGTGTTAATTATGACTCAGTTTCTTTGAGGGCTTTGCCAGATAACTTTGTGTAGAGGATGCTAAATTAAGTGTTATTCTGATAATGTTTTGAGCAGTGGTCATTTGTGACACTGCTCAAAGTGCTTTTACCACACAACACAAACCTACATCCAATGGGAGCGTTGCTCCTGAGCTATCTGGCACTTAAGATAAACAGAGTTGGTCAGTGATCTGTATTTTGAAACCAGCTTTAAACAAAGCCTCATTTCATTTCAGAGTGCGCTCCTGACTGACAGCCACTTGTGGAGGAAGGCACAGAGAGGGACAGACCCACTGAGTGGAGGGGATGGCAGCCCTGGGCCCTCGTCCCCAGGGCGCTGGGACAGTGGGCGTCTCCAGCAGAGAGGTGCTGGGGAATGCTGAGGACAGACACAGACTGCTGACTCTGAATACGGAGGTACCTGATCTCTCCTAACGTACATGGGCTGTTTCCAGAATACAGTCAGAGTCCTCTGATCACAGCCCCAAACGTGGATCAAAAAGGTGGGATGAACCAATGGCTGTGGTATAACAGCTCTGTTCCTGGCAAACTGAATTTTAATGCAAAGAAGTGTTAAAATGTTTTATTTCTGAAAGGTTAGGTCTGCCACTATGCCAGTGGGGTTGGAAATCTTACTTTTCCCCCCAGAAGTGCTCTTGGTATCTCCGAACACCCAGTGAAGGTCTCTCTGCTGACATTTTCCAGCCATTTTGGCTGTGTTTCTCCTTTCCTCTGAATGTCCTGATTGGGCTGCATCACCAAGGGGTGAATGTTGGGGCTCTTTTGAAATGCACATGGACTCGGTGCAGCAGGGGATGCTGCAGGAGCACAGGCATGCTCTGTGCCTGCACTGAGTGCAGGGAGGCAGGAGGAGAAGGTGTCGTACTGAGCACTGAGCTAAAAATAGAGCTGTGGCAATCTCACGTTGCAGTGAGCGCACTGCAGGCAGGAGAGCACACACGCAGCCCTTGCCTTGAAAGCCTGGGAGGGTCTGCACGTTGCCATAGGCTTCCCAGCAGGACATCAGCGTGTTTCTCTCTCTAAGATGGAGGCGGAGGGACTGCTTGCTTCTTCGTTGCTACAATTTTGCAGCTGTAGCGGCAGTATGTTGTCAGTCTCAGGTTTTGTTCTGGATCTTAACCTCACAACACACTCATAGCTGAATGAGGAGTGTTTTCCTCAGCCCTACATGAGCACTGTACCCTTGTGAGGTCAATGCAAAAGCTTCTATGCTTCCAAGTAGGTTTTGTTGTGCATCATAAAAGATTTTGTGCTCTGTGTACAAGATGTACGCTCGCCCTCTGCATTCTCAGCACTGCATCCATAGGAGAACCTGCCACAGAAGGTAAAGTTTTAGGTTAATGCAGTGTTAAATGTTCATGAGGTGGAGCCGCAGCACAGGTCTTCTGCCTTGAAAGGCTGATCCCAGTGAAGTTCTGTTGACCCAGAACAGCTGAGCTTTATTACAGAGAAGCATTATTCTCCAGGAAATTGCAAGTGGGAATGCAGCATCCTTCTGGCTTCACATTGCAGACAGCCACCCAGGGGGATGCTCACATGGGCTGGAGGATGACAAAATGCCATCACACCTTTTCCCCTGAAAAGAAAATTCCTTGAAGCTGGCTTTTGCTGTTCCTGAGATATGTCCAAGGTGGTGGTCACATACCAGTCGTTACAGGTCCTTTTGAAGCTTTGCTCTCCAGGAGAAAAGCCCATCCATATTATTTGTGTTGGTCTGAACTTCAAACAGAATGGCTGCTAGGAACTGACAGCAGAGTCTGGTATGTAGCATGGCCCTGTCAAGGAATGGATAATCCTCCATCCTTAAATATAGCTTCTATTTGTGTTGTCAGTGTGCAGACTTCCACGGATTTCACCAGTGATCCCAGACACAGCACTTCAAAGTGCCGCTGAGGAAACACCTATGCAAATTTTGCTCTATTTCAAAGCTTCTGAACTACGTAATGTGTGCGGCCAAATATGTTGCAGCCTGTGGAAGCTTAATATAGAAAAATGTTCAAAAGGAAAATATTCAGGGAGTGTTTTTTCTATTACACAGATCAGGAAGCTGTATCGGCTCATAGCAGGTGGCGACATGAAGCCCCTATAGTCTGAAGTGAAACTGAGTGACCTACTTCAACTTTTGAATGTTCATAACCTGGACCAGTCGGGATCCACGCAAAGGTACTGGAGGAGCGGGCAGAAGAATTCCTTCATGGAAGGGCAGTCAAGCACTGGGAGGGGTTCCCCGGGGTAGCCCCATCCCTGGGGGTGTTCAGGAGGTGTGTGGATGTGGTGCTGAGGGATGTGCTTTGGCGGGGGGATGCAGTAGAGCAGCTTGGCGGCTGGACTCGGTGATCTTGGAGGCCCTTTCCAACACAGATAATTCTGTGGCTCTATAATTTTTTGAACTGAGGGGTTATAACAATCGTTCTTTCAGCTTAGTTCACCCCCAGTTAGTTTATTTTTATGTCAAACACAATTTGGAGGTACCATCTCAGAACCAGTTCTAACATTTCTATAAGCCTGGCGTGATGGCTTAGCTGCCAGCCAGCAGTCAGCATACTGGCAATCACTGCCCCCTGACCCATGTGGCCCTCCCGGCATTGACAAGGAGCTGCAGAGTGGGGCCTGGGCTTTGCGCATGGTGGCTGCAGTGCACAGCAGCATATGGCTGCACGTGGCATAGCCCAGCAGCACATGGCTGTGCTTGGCAGCACATGGCAGCATCCAGCTTGTTGAGCACATTGCAAGAGGGGATGTCCTGCAGAGCTAGGCCTTGCCTGCACCAGTGGGACCTTTTTTGCTAATACTTCTGCACTGTGAATCTGTTTCATGCCAGTAGGGTGTTAAGGAGTTACCTTCCTCTCTGCAGGAATGCTGATGAATTTTCTTGTATCATTGAGGTCCATAGGACTGCTAAGTTCCTTTCTTTGCTGTAGATGTTCATAACAGTTGTCCTTACACAGCACGTGGCACCCTCTGCTCAAGTGGCTGCAGCCACTAATGCCCCAGCAGCCAACCCATTGGCTGAATGGCCATAGGTGCCTTGTTGGAGGGCTTGGAAAGTTTCATAAACATCTGTACCACTGTCCCTGTATTTGTGCATTCCTCAAATTGGGCCTCAACTTCTTCCAGTTCTCCTACCGCTAAGCAAACACACTGAGGAGTCACATCTGCACAAATTCCAGCAGAGCAGTGTCAGGTTTCCTCCTCTTCTTCACAGTTGTTTGAAAAAGCAGCCTGTGGTGTTAGTGAAATCAGATGTTCTGGGAGCCTGGGGAGGAGAGACTGCACTATGTCCCCTCTGTTCTGTAACTACCGAACAAACACTGATTAAATTCTGTTAGTTGTGTTCTAAGGAGATTACCTGGAAATGAAATCAGAGCTGAATGAAACAGAGTAGTTGTCTGATGAGGAATTGATGTAGTTCATAGTTGTTTTGATCTCAAAAAAAAAAAAAAAAGCTGTTTTTTTTTTTTTCTTGTTGCTGCTGCTACTGTGGGATGAAAGTAGGACTCAGGAATGTCTCTTTTCTTTAATTGAATGTTTCAGTATTTCCAGAATCAATAGCAGTCAGTTTGTTCCTTGAACTGCCTTCAAAATCAGTTTTCAGTTTAAGCCTTTTCCCCATGAACTGCGCCTTTTGGTCGGTTCTTCAGGAACTTGAATCTGCAAGTGTCAGCGTCCCTAGGGAGAGGGCAGCAGCTGCTGGCATGGTGACCCACACGTCTGCCCTGTGTTAGGGGAAACACAATCCCCCTGGAAGCTCTGCACCTCCAACACAGCATGCCAGTGAGGGGATGAGGTGCAGCATTTGCTCAAACCAACACTTAACAGCACTTCAGAATAGATAATAACATTATGAAATGGAATAAGTTTCTATGTTTTGTAGGAACCAGTTTCTGCCCTAAAACCCTCCAACACACCCAGGCCATGTCAGGCTGGAGTGCAGGGCAGTGGGAGCCGGGCACATGGGAGGGCTGAGCTCCAGGACAGGAAGGTTTTGTGATCACCATGGCAAGGGAAGCATCATCAGGCCCGGGTGCAGATGCTTGAGCAGACTCTGCCTGCTGCGGGTGCTGGGAGGTGCAGCAGGGCAGAGTGCTACAGCTATGCTGAATGTCCTCTCCTTGAAGCCAGAGTGCAGGGCTCTGGCTCCTGGCTCACTCTGATGCTGACTGCTGTGATCAGCTTGGAGTTAATTGAACTGAATGGGATGTTTGCCAGAGATGTGGTTATTGTGGCTTAGTGATCAGCACAAAGGCAGTGTGCAGGTTGTCTGCTGTTTGCTGCCTCAGGTGTTCGTGGTTCAGCGGTGAGTGGCTGTGCTCTCCAAAAGCAGTCTATTCTGGAGGAGACAGCAGCCCTTCTGGCTCGGGATTCGTGGTTGGATTTGATGACCTCTGAGGTCTTTTCCAACCTGAGTGATTCTGTGATTCTCTTATTCTGTGAGGATGTAGGTACTGAAGGTTTGAAATACAGATATTGCTCACTGGAGTAATATGTTTTATTTCACAGCTCACTTTGAATCATGTAAAACATTGTGAATGCTGTTGCCCCGGCCTTGTACTCTTCACAGTCCTTGCAGACTGCCATGGGTCTGGCTGGCAGCTGCTGAGGCAGCCTCACTGCATCCATCCCAGCCAGCTGAACTCAGCGTGAAATACAGAACAAAGCCTCAGTCTAGTGGTGCTGTTGGCTTCAGTGGGAAACACTGACTGCTCTTTTAATAATACCGTATTGTAGTAGTGAATGCTTATAGCCCTTCCTGTTGTCTGCAGCTATTTCTCTCTGTACTGTGGTTAGCCTGAGATCCTGTGTTGGAATGAACAGTGTGCAGAGATCTAAGACACAACAAGCTTGGCCTAGATGATCTCATGCATGTCTGCAGGAAGGTGTGGAAACTTGCTGGCAATGCCATGGAGTTTTCCTTTCTTTTGCCTTTTCACATGCTGTTCTACCTGCACATTACCAAATTATGTAGAACAGCAAGCACACAGCTGCAGTG
The DNA here is from genome assembly GCA_036925125.1 of Oreortyx pictus. Classification (NCBI taxonomy): domain Eukaryota; kingdom Metazoa; phylum Chordata; class Aves; order Galliformes; family Odontophoridae; genus Oreortyx; species Oreortyx pictus. The sequence continues at coordinate 22,683,965 of JAUPFR010000011.1, read as the reverse complement.
CGTCCCTTCAGGCCCCAGCAAAGGGCTCCTGGCACAGCTGGGCTGTGCTCTGCAGGAGCCCTTTGGTCACCAGTGCCATGCCATACCCCAGGCTGGCAGAGCCTCCTGCTACCAATCGTCCTCTTTTGTTCATGCTTGGAAGATTTCACCCACCTTGTTAGACACCGGCTGCCCAAGATCACTGATTTCATCCCACCCTATCACTGGAAATTGCTCATTCTTATGTGTGAGCCAGAATGAATTTCTGCAGCACCAGGAGAGTGATTTGGTACAGTGGTACAGTGCTGACTGTGTGAGGACATGTGCCTGGACCTCAGTCCTGCAGAGGTACAGCTCTGGAGGCACCAGTGCTAATGTCCCATCTGCTTTGTAGTACCGCCAAGAAAGAAATATACATGGAGCTTGGATAAATCCCAAACCCACAAAATGCTTTTTGTACCACAAAACAACAAACAGATTAATATTTCTTTCATGTAAAATATACTTGGTGTTTAGCTGATGCCAAAGAGAAATGCTTGTGAAACTGTACCTGCAGTAAATAGAACTCTGACTGCTTACTGAAATCAAACCCACAGTAATGGTATCGAAGCAGAGCTGGTACACAAAGTGGTCCTCATAGAGACAAAATGAGACAGATGGGAAACATTACACTGGTTTTTCTCAAGGGTAGCAGTTAAGTAGTTCTTCACTTACAGAAAGAAATCGCAGCAGATTTGTATCAAAGTAACTTCAGCCAAAGTTATTTCTCTAAGAGGAGATAATATCTCTTTTGGAATTTCACCGATGAGCTTATCAGGTATGATGAATATGGCACAGGAGTAATGAGAGCCTTCAAAAGGTGCTTTTTGTCCTGGGCCCTCCTCTGGGGAACACTGTGTCCTGAGGGGGCATTGGAACAGCAGTTGCCTGTACTAAGTGCAGAAGCAGATCTGTTCCAGTTACTGTATTAAATAAGCGTGCCCTGAGCACAGGACCAAGCACCAACATCCCAGCCCCATACCCAAAGGCTGCTGGGTTCCACTGCTCAACCCTCGTCCTTCTGCTCCTCAGGAAACAGCCAGAGTGGGGCCACCACCCAGCTTTCTGTGAGTGAAGGGGAGCAAATGCCTCTGTGTCCCAGCTGATGCTTTGAGTATGGGCTGCAAGCAAGCAGAACATGCTGGGTTGCCCCAGGCTATGGCTTCTGCTGTGCACCCTCACCTGGTCCAGCTGCTGGAAGCTGTGCAGGCTCAGCAGGAGTCCTGCAGCAGGGCTGAGATGGGGCCAGGAGCCGCTTGCCACCACCTCTGGGCCCTCCAGCGTTGCAGCACTGAGCTGCTGAGCCCACACAGTGCCTCCTCCTGCCCACCAGGGCCTTGGGACAGCAGCCTCCTCCTGGCCAAGGAGAAGGGACATGCTGGCAAAACATATGAGCTCAGCACAAAGGATAAGGAATATGGTGAGCTTTCTGTATTGACTTTGCTAAAACAAAGCAGGAGCAGAGATTAACAAAGGGGCTTGGTGCACTAAGTATAGGCAGTGCTGCCCCTCTCCAGTGCTTTACAGTAACATACTCTGCAGCCAGCAAGGCTTGGCTGCTACCTGAAGCATAGCACAGAGCTCTGACACAGCCGCCATGCTGCACGAGGCCCCGCACTGCCCTTTAACCCCAATTAGTGCTCTTTGTCCAGCCAGGCAGGCTCTGGGCAGCGGCAGTGCTGAGCTGGGTTCTGCTCTCCCCAGGAGCAGTCTGCAGGCAGCCTATGGCTCTGTGCTCCCTCCACACAGCAGCAGATGAAGTCATGAATGAAACATCACTGACACTGCAGGGCTCTTCTGGCACCTGTCCCAGAGGCAGATGACTTCTCATTCCTTCCTATAAGATGCCCACATTTATACAGTGCTCCCACACTGGTGCCAACCCAGGGCTGCCTGTGCATCCTGCCACTGGGCACCTGCTATGGGGGAGGAGTAGGAGGAGGAGGCGGAGAAGGATGGGGGTGCTGCCCTGCTAGCCCTAGTTCCCCCACCCCCCAAAGCCACGGACTGCCCTGAGGGCTCTTGCCGAGCTCCCTTGGAGGAGCTGCCACCAGGCTGCATGTCAACCCTGAGCCAAGACATCACGTAAGAAACAAGTATGTTCTGTGAGAGTGAAGGAGGCGTGAAAGATGAGATGTGTTATCTAGATGCTATGCTCCTTCAGATACTACTGATACTCAGAAGTTATTTTATTTCCTGCAAGGCATTTTCAAGCAGTGTGATTCCCTGCAGTTTGCAAAAACTCATGTTACACAGAAGTTGTTAAATGCAGCTGGCTTTAAAGGACTGAGCATCTTTTACAAATGATGTATATGTGCTGTATAAACATCAAAAGTGTTATGTCACATATTTTACAGATTTAAAGGCTATCAGTGAATGAAAGCATCCTGTTTTTCAGTAGTCTGAGACTTCTGAAGTGGTTTGCTCTCAATTTTTGTTAATGATTATAGATAACATATTTACTCAGAGCCTATGTGCAAGGTTGAAACATTTCATTCCAAAAGCAATTGCAATATAAATGTGGCTGGCATGGATCTTGCCTAGCATCAAGAAACTAAAGCAGGCGCGAAGGGAAGAGAGAGCGATGTGCTGAACAGGAGCTCTCCTGGTGACAAGAACACCACAAAAGCTTCTTATTCTGTCTCACATTCTCTCGTTTCCTGCCCCTTTTGGAGTCCAGCACCAATTTGGGCATGCAAGGTTCTGCTGTCATGGGTGGTACGTTTTGTGCAGCAGCATGTCTTGCTGTGACTATTGCACAGGGCATGATGCATTGTCCATACACTGATATCCACAGCATGATGCAAATCTTGATTCTGAAGAGGATACCAATTTGATCCCACTCCTCATATGTATGCAATGCAGTTTTGCACAAGCAGTCTCTGTGTGGTGCTCGTGGCTGCTGCCAGCACTGCCCAGGAGCTGCTCCTCAGGAAGCTGCGTAACAAACCCTCAGAACCAGAGGTTTTCTGCTCAAGAGCGGCAGGAGGTGATACTGGCACTACTCAGCTGTGTGTGGGGGTATCTCACACATGAGTCAGCCCCAGTGGCTGAGGAACGGAGGCCAGAGGAGGTGAGTAGGCCTCCTCAAAGGCTCCAGAGATCATGCACTGCCTGGTGCCAAGCTTTTTACCAGACAACCTTGTGGGAGCTGCATCTGTGCAGTTACAGATTCTGTTCTTTTGTGGTCTGCAAAATGTTGGGAATTGTGAATACTGTCCTGAACACTGGGAGCATTTTTGAGGTGTGACACCTCTACTGGAAATCTCTGATATAGTTTTCAAGAATGTGGTTAGAGATACAGTCAGCCTCGAGTGCTTCAGCTGCCTTCCCCAAGGAACTGGTAATGACAGCCACTGCTGACTGCCGGGCAGGGTGAGCCCCAGACGCATTCTGTGCTCACATGTCTTTAGCAGTGGCTGATGCTGGAGGCAGTCAGTGTTCTCCAGCAGAACTTGATCCACTTTCATCATCTTGCTTTGTGCAATGTTCCCCCAGTTTTCCCAGCAGAGGTGTAGGTTCTTGTGCAATAATGATAGTTTGCAGAAGTTGTTTTCTGTGGAAGTTCATGAAACAATCAGCAGAGCTCAGGGCCACAGGTAGGAGGAGGAAGGAAGAACACAACATTACATTTTGTCTTGATTTGCTCTCATATAGCACGTGCACCCAAAGGATGTCCTCAAGCTTTTCCATTCATCTGTTACCTTTTTTTGAAGCTCAAAGTGATCTAAGCTGCCTCTCTAACTTTATGCCATGTGGTGCATGGGCTCACAGCAGAGCACAGAGCTCAGTGCTGGTGGGCACAGGGTGCTGCTCTTAGCTCTGGACGATGCCCACCACAGCTCCCAGAACTGCAGGAAAGGCAAGGCACTGCATCCTCAGGTGGTCCCTGGTGCGGCTGTCCTGCCAGGAATGAGCTGCTTCAGCCCATGCATGTGCATTCACATGCACTGAAATGTGTATTTCAGCCCTCCCATTGTGTTTGGGTCTGAAAAACAGTGGTTGACCAAGGCCTGGAAATGTCTGGAAAGGAATCTCACATTGATCCAACTCTGCATGACGTTATGGTGCTGGAGCAGCACGAAGAGCCCTGTGCTGAGACCTCATCACATTGTTATTATCAGTATTGCATTCCTAAAAGGGTAGGCTGGGACCTCATTGTCTCAGTTTGGCAAGTCCTTGCCTTAGTGAATTTACAGCCTAAATGATATTGTTCTGTTCTTGATTTCAAGTTCTTTTTCAGAAAACAAGTCCAGGGTTTTTTTCTTTTCTTTGTTTTGTTTTGTTTTGTTTTAATTATCTCCTAAAATAAGTATTTTAGATAGCAAAGTCCCAGAGTGTTTCCAATCCTAGTGGAAAACATCAGTAAATTGCTTCTGTAGTTGAAGTAGCATGCCAAGAAGATCTTTCTTCAGTGTGGCATAGTGGTCTAGTTTCATAGAAAAGCTGTGAACGTGTGCCTATGTCCATTCACATGTGTGTATTCCAAATGTTCTCATATCATGAAGCTTCAGAATCTTTGAAGTGACTGAGAGGTGTAAGAACGTACCTGAGTGTGTATTTGACCGTCCCTACCATTCTCCAGGCAGCAGTGGGCTACATGAATTCTGTGACTTCTGGAGGTGGGAGCGTGTGACTGAGCCTCAAAGCAGTGCCATGGGGCCAGGCACTGGCACATCCATGGCCTGGGGTCTCTCAAGGGGCACCACCCCAGCTGCTGGCGCACAGATCTGTCCAGTTCAACAGGGAAGAGATGCAAATCTTTAACTGAAAGATTACATACAGCAAAGGAAAACTTGTCAGCAGGAAAATAATGTGAAAACAAAGATGAAGTTAACTGGAGTCCTGAATAACTTGGTCTAAAGGACGGCCAAACTGAGGGAAATCATGCAGGAATATGGGCAAGCCAATTAGGCACCTGCACAAAGCCACCTCATTTTTTCCCAGCCTCAGTGGGCTTTTGTTTAACAACTAAAGTAGCTGGACAAATTACCCAGAAACATTTCATCTTTGGAAAGGCCTCTAAGGCACAGCTGCCTGCTGTTTGCTGAACTGGTTCTTGTGGTTCCCTTTCTGAATGGTTTTGTAGGTTCACCCAAGCGTGGAAAGGGGTCTGATTGTACCGAGAAGCACAGCTGAGAAGATAAACTTTAGGAAGGAGTGAGAAAAGCACCAGGGAATGTTACAAGTTATATTTGCGTCAAAGGAAGGAAAGGGCATATAAATGTACCAACCTGAAGTAGCTTGTTGGCTTTGGACTTCAAAAGAAAGTCCCAGGGTAAAGAGCTGAGGTATCCGCAGCCTTTGTGACAGCCTTTCACAGGATTAGGTAGGCACTGCAGAACACACTGCATTTAGCTTCTTTAGCCACATGAAGAATTTATTTTTTTAATGTGGTAAAAATACAACAGAAATCCTAAATTCCTACATTGTCCTTTCAACTTTTTTTCCTCCAGCTCTGGCTCTCTCTGTGCACAGGAGCTGCTGGCTGTCCCACCAGCAGCACTTGCTGCAGGGGCTGCCCGTGCCCGTTCTGCCACCATTTCAGCTCTTCCCACTGCATGGTGCCAGGGCACTGTGAGTTATCTGGGGCAGTAATCTCTACCAGGCTACAGGGAAAATAATTTTTAACGAAATAAATTCCATGATAGGCACAAAAGTGCCTCTGTGATGAATTCTTTTTTTTTTTTTTTTTAAGTGTAAGGCATAACCAGGTGTGCATGAAAGCACGACTTCAATAGCTCGGTATTGGCAGAGGCACCATGTGCTGTTTCTCTGCTGCTCCGCCGCCCCGCTGCCAGCAGCACCGCGAGGGAAAGCAGGGACGGGTCCTTCTGCTTCATGAAATCAAGAGCGACTGAAGTCTGCTTAAACCTGGGGAGCTGGACTCCTGTCTTTTTTTGAGCCCCGCAGGTACTGGCTGTGTCCCGCAGGCTCTGTGTGCCCCGCAGGCTCTGTGTGTCCCGCAGGCTCTGTGCGCCCCGCAGGGCTGTCCGCGTCCCTCAGCGTTGCGGGGCACCACCTGTAGGCGGCAGCGAGTGATCGCGATGCGGACGGGCGCCGGTCCGTGAGCTCTCGCGGGTGTGCGTGGGGCCGCGCCCCTCCCGGTACGTGGGATCAGCGAAAACACTTCGGGTTTGGATCCGAAGTGTTTGATCCGCGTTTCCTCCTAGTTTTGGATCTGGTGCTTTTCTGCACGAGTTGATGGAGTCGAAATAAGATCGTCCTTTGGGACAGTGCAGCACGTTAAGAAGGTGCTCGCAGAAACCGGGGGCTGAGTGATCTCAAAGTGTTCTTTTCACGGGTGTCTGTTTTCCTTCAAGCTGAGGAGCAACGCTGGACAATACTCACCTCCCTTCATGGAAATGAAGAAAATCATAATATGTTTGAAGTAAGAACTGCAAACAGGGAGATTTTCAAACAGCCATTTGTTTTCCTGGTTAAGACATTCAGACCAAAAGTGGAGGGCTATTCAGGAAAAGCCTCAAGCATTTGGCTACAACAGTGGAGCAGACCCATCCAGTCTCAGCTCACAGCAGCACAAAGAGGGATGCAGTGGAATTCATCAGGCCACTGCTGCCTCCTGGAGCTGAGCACAAGTCCACACTCCTGGGATCATGCCTTCCTCACCGTGTATTTGCCTGAGACTTGAACCTGTGTGCTGCCCTTGGTGGCCGCAAAGTTTGCTATGCTCTGTCAGACTTGCTGCAATTGCTGATGGGCCACGGATGGATGCCTCACTCAGCTCACTGGAGAGACACGTCCTGTAATGCGTGCTGTGTGTTCAGGGCTGATCGGGAAAGGAGCTGACATAAGGGCATCAGGGAGCATGGCTTTAGTGTTGCACTCCCTGCATGTCTGGCTGAAGGGGCATGTGCTGAGTAGTTAGCTGCAGCAGAGACTGAAATATTTGAGAGGTTTGTACTAAAGCCTGCTTTTAACTGTCTGTGGCACTGACTGCAGGGCTGCAGTCAGCACATGCTTTTAGCTTGAGTTTAGCTTGAGTTTTCACTTCTTCATTCTGAAAGGAAGAATGGGAGAAATGTTCTGGGCACAAATTCTATGTGCGTCTCACACCATCTGTTAATAGCATGTGTGAGCTGCTCTACTGCCAGAAACCAGGAACAAAGATAACATCACTGCAGAGAAAACTGCCCTGCTCCCAAGTGAGGCTCATACTGCAGGTAACCTGATCGCTCCCCACCCACTGGGGCTGAGCATGGGGCAGTCCTGTTCACCTGACACTTGCATAAACCTAGGACAATGTCACTCAAACCAGTGTGGGACCTTAGATGCAAAGTTGTTCCTGCTGAGCCCGGCAGATAAATAAGGTTCATGATCCATTCAGTGGAGGGCCTTGTTGGAATCCCACAGGTGAAATTATTTGGGGGGAGAAAGTACAAAAGCCAAAGAGCCTTCCCATCTAAACCCCATTCAGGCAACTTGCAGATGAGCCAGGAAGTACAGACTGCAGTGGGACACTGAGTTCACAGTTAAGCTTCCCTCATCTTTTTTGCTTGAGCTTTACCTGTGTGACATGTGTCCATGTGCTCTTCAGTGCTCCAGCTCCTCTGCACCTGAGGCAGGTGATGGTGGCCTGCAGGACCATGGGGTGGGCAAGTCAAAGTGGCAGCCATGGGTAGTGGCTATGTGAGGGGGGGAGGGAGGGAGGTGAGGAACAGCACCATGGGGCAAAAGGTGGAGTGGAAGAAAGGAAGAAGGATGCTGCAGTCTTGAGGTGAAAAGTGCCAAGGGAAGGAACATGCTCATTAGACATATGAAAGTTGTTCTCTTTGCTGATGCCATCCAAGCTTCAGGCTTCACCGCTCACCTGTGATAATGCTGTTGCATTTGTCCTCTCTAGGAAGCTACCACTGGTCCTGGGCACCTTCACCAGAGTCTTGAGAGTCTGCTGTGCCACAGCTGAGTGCTCACCTATTCAAGAACAGGCTTCTCTCTGCCTTTCTTCAGCCCACAATGCAGTCAAGAAGCAAAGGATACTGGGGGATAATAGCAGCTGCCAAACTGCCAGGTAAATCTGCTAGTTTCAAGATTAATGCAGTGGTAAAGTATAATGGGTGTGCAGCTCTTCAAAAGTAAACACTCATTTACAGCAGGACCATAAAATCCCATGGGTAACTCAAGAGTGAGCTGCCCATGGCTTTTCACCCTTGTGTCTCCAGGAGCTGTTGCTCAATGAACGAGTTTGTGGTATTTGGTGTGAACCGAGGGGTAACTGAGCAGCTACTTAAATAGCTCCAGTGATGTTTGGAGAAGGCTGTTCCCTGGCATTGGCTAGAATCTGAGAATAAACATCTTGCCACAGGTGACCACCTGATCTGTGCATACGGGCCAAAAAAAGGCTGGTTTGTTAAGTTTAAACATCTCAAAATAAAGCTGAGCAGACACCAGACGCCAATAACTGTGCCCGCTCCATCACTTAGCTTAGTGCGAGATATATAAAGCAGCATTGTACAGGGGCTTTGTAGTGGTGGAGTGCACGGCTGGGGCTCCTGTGGTGTTGCAGGGCAACCACATAATGCTCAGTGAGTCTGTCAGACACTGCTGAGGAGACTGCAGGGCTTTAAATATAGGCATTAAATACCACATTGACAGAACGATGAAGAAGTGGTGAGGCCCACGAAGGGAGGGATGGAGAAACCCAATGGTTTATTTTATTTAATGTTTTTTTACAAACATGGTGAATGTCTGCTTGGCAACCTGTGCCTGCAGGAGCAAAGCTCCGCTCTGTGCACCGGGTGAACCCCAGGGGCTTGTGGGGTCAGCCCTGTCCTGCTCCAGGTTGCCTGATCAGCCCGGGCCCTGGGGATGCATGTGTACAGTGGGGCCACGTGGCTGCATGAGGCCACACAGCTGCATGGGGCCATGCGGCTGCACAAGACCATGCGGCTGCATGAGCGCCCAAGCATGCTTTCTCTGTCCAGCTGGAGCTTCTCCACACCTGAAGCATGGGCTTGGAGCAGCAACAGGGCTCAGCTCCCTGCACTCCCCTCCCTGAAGGGATCCTGAGGGCCAGAGCAGTGGCCAAGGCAGAAGGGAACAGCGGGACCCGATGCCTAAACCCTCCCTGTGGGCACTGAGCAGGCTTGGCTCCCCCAGCATGCCTTTTACACTCGGCCGCCCAACTGTTTGAAACAGCTGGTGACGGAGGGCATGGTGCTGAGACTGTTGAGCATCTGCAAGAGTTGAAAAGTTCATGGTGACAGCTGAGATAAAGGCAGTGCTGCTCCACACCCTGCCCCGCAGCACCCAGCCCTGCACAGCTCTGCTGCCTCTCCCCTCTGCCAAACCTCTGACTTAAAATTCACAGCTATGTGTGAAGTCGGAGTGTAATTATTGCTTGTTAGGACAGGGAAGTAGAGTAGGTCTAGAAATAAGCCTGTGCTTTTCTGAATTAACCTTGAATTAACCCCTTGCTTTTTTGAGCATCCAGAGAAATGTCTGAACACTGCCTCCCCACCCCATGTCTGCACACCAGCTCTGCTGCTTCCCCTCCCCAGGGGTCGTGCCAGCACCATGACCATGACCCGGGATCCCTCCTTGCCCACCACACAGAACCCGCTTTCTCCTCAGAATTTCCTCCTCTAAGTGCTTCTCACCGTTCCCCACTGGTATCATTCCAGGTGTCTCTAACTTCAGCCTCAGTTTGCAGTGATGAAGGGTCTTAGAGAAGCAGAGGGCTGGGGAGTGTGCCTGGGTCACATCTAGATTCTGGCACAACATGGTGAACTTAAAGCTGTTCTGCAACAAACTTAGGGACAGCCAGCTCTGAGTCAAAAGCTCAGCTGAAGATCTCTTGTTAGCTGTCACTCAGCAAAGCCTGGGGCAAGGCAGGATGGGTTTTGCCAGACTGTGGGACAGGGAACGCCACAGGCGCTTTGTGAAACCCCACAGGAGGAGCAAGCAGAGGGACATGGGGTGAGGGAGAGGAACGGGGAACATGTCCAGTACTGCTGAGCAATGTGTCCTGGCCACCTCGGGACCTGAGCCTGTGTGGTGCCTGTAACACACATCAGTGCACATAAATGCATGTAAAAGCTGTAGGAACTCCCAGCTCTGTTTTTTTGGGGAATAGATAGGTATGTAGTTTCAGGTACTCTGGGTTGTGGTTACAGTTACCTGAGATCTCTGAAAACCAGGGCAAAGAGAGACCCTTCATTACGGGATATCTTGCTGAGGATTCATCCTGCTCAGGGAAGGACTGCTGTGGCTCTGCTGGCTGTTGGATACCCCTGGCTGCATGCTCAGAGAGACAAACAAGCCGTGTAACACCTGCAGAATGGGGACTAGCTGTGCTATTCAGAGTGGTCTGAACTTGCCCATAATCTAGACTGTATTTATTGCCTTGCATGAAGTTCTTAGAATTACAGTTTAAAATACACTGTAGAAAAAAAAACTTCCTGGTATGAAAGATTTTAAGATCAATTATGGAATTACAGTTGAAGTAGCTTAGTAGAGAAATACAGATGGAAATGAAAGAAAACATTTCATACATAAAAATAATGAAATCTTAATATGCAAGGTAAAACTATGGAAATGAAAGAGCTGTGAGGAATAGTCCATGGAGACAAAATATGGGCACATGCTGTCTGAATGACGAGAGTTTATCAGGGCCTTCAGTCAGCACAGCCACTGTGTACAGATGGACTGCAGCTACTGTGACTGCTCTGGGATGGATTCAGGCCAGTGCAGAGCCAAACAAAGCTGTGCTCACAGCTCTGAGGCTTTTGCAACTCTGCTGCCCCACTGCTTATGGCTCCAGAGGAGGTCAGCTTCACTCAGGCTACAGGGAGAAAATGTTCATTAACTCAGATTGCCTCTCTGCTTGACAAAATCCGGAAAGATAACTCACATCTGAAGTGTAAGAGTTTTCCTGGTAACTTCCAGACCAACAGTTTTATGCTTGAATAGCAATCAGTGGATTTCCAAGGTGATGTGTAAAGAAGCCATTATTAATACCTAAAATGTCATGGCTTTCTTTGTAGAGTGCAGAAGCTTTCAGCAGAGCTTTGTGTGACATTGCGCCGTGCAGGAGAACTGTGTGACTGTCATCTGCTAAAATCAGTGCCATTAGAGGGCAGTTGAATCTCTAATTATAACTTTATGAAACTGTAATGAAAAACATTTTGAATAGCAGAACACAGTGACATTCAGTGGCCACACAGCAGTGAGCCCAGTGTGCTAACACAGTCATATCTAAGTATACCATTTAGCAGAACATCTTTTTCACTGCTATTCCTGAGACCAGAGGCCCATGCCATTGCAGTCAGAGTATGAAAGCAGATCTGTCTCCTTGTTGACAGAGCCTCTCACATCCGTGAGTATTCGTGATCTCTCAGAGCATTGGCTCTAAATATCCACAACCAACACCACATCCCTCTTTGAGGAGAGTTTTTGAAACACTTGTCCAGACTTTTCTGCAAGGGGTAACAATTATCAGAAGGAAAATAGCAACTCAAAATCAGAAAAAAACAACCCGCGGTGGAAAGAGTAAACTAGCAAAATCTTCATCTGCATGGTAGAGATTTGTCTTGCCCATAGCCCTTGATGGGTTCTAAGCTAGATTTCCATGGGCAGACAGACAGGACTCTGATCAGTGCCTGTGTATTTCTTGTAAGCTTAATCTTGGGGATGCAATTATAGCTATCTCAGCAGCGACAGGCCTGTATGGTGATGAGCTGGGTCACTGTAATATGCTGCTTCTCACTTCTTTGAGTACAACCCAGAGTCATTCTGTGCTGCCTGATCTTCACTGAGTTCCTGATAGAAATGAGCCTTGTTTTTCTTTCCTGGTTCTCTGTAATTGCAGAGCATGAAGCTGGTAATTGGGATACAAGATGGCTGCTACAATTCCCTGTGCTGGAGATGTGCAGGCAGTGGCAGGGCTGCACGTACCAACTCTTGCAGGGCAGCTTCTCAGTGACTCATTCATGGTGTGGATGGATGTGACCTGAGTGCTGGTCTGAGCTGCATGCCCAGAACTCTTATGACCACAAACTGCCTTCCACATTACTGTCCTGGATGCCACTGGACCTAAAGCAAGGGCAGATGAGTAGAATGCTCAGCAGCCTCTTAAAAGCCACACTTGATAGTCTGACATAACCCAACTGCATGCAGATACCTACAGAACAGTAATAAAAGGGCAAACGTTATCTTCCATTCCACCCCCCCCTCCCCAGTAAGATTTCTGCCTCTAATATTTTCAGTTCAGGGCATTTTGATGAGCTAGTGTTAGTCTGTTTGTTCATTCTCATGGGCTCTCTTCCATGTCCTTGTTCTCACTCCCCTTGAGCCCCTGAGAAACTTCTGAATGTTTTTTGTGAATATCCTTGGCAAATCATTCAGCAGGGCTAGGACTGATGTATGAGGAGTGAGCCCCTCTGCTTTGCTCTGAACCTGGCTTTTAGGATCCTTGCTTCTCTCTGGGCACCCTTCCCCACACTCTCCACTTACCTGTTGCAGTCTTTTGTAATCCGCTCTCTACTCCACCCCTTGCTGCCCAGACTGTGGGGTCCCAGCCAGCAAAGTCTCCCCACACAGAAGCTGTCATATTGCTCTGTTACTCAGCTTTTCTCAGTCCTCTAGCGTTTCTTCATAGTCAACTCTTACTATTGCAATAAATTGCAATAAGTGCTAATTGCCCTTAAAGCACAGGGCTGTGGTTGATCTGGGCCAGGAGCTGCCAGAAGTCCTGCTTAGCACTTTTCCTTCAAGGGTAAGCAGCATGCAAGAGAGTCGGGCAGAATCGTTACAGCATCACTCATCTCAGTTTAATTCACGGTCAGATGTAAATCAGCACTTTATTCCCATACACTGTAAAAAAGACCTCCATGATCTCTGTACTGGATAAAGCTGTTTGGTCAGACCACGCAACCAATTTCATACTAGTCACTACAACCCCTTTTGCACCAAAGCAGCATAACTGATTCTGTAACCACTGTGTATGTTAGATCCCACCAGGAAACTGTTCTCCTGTACCTTCAGCTGCAAGAGAAAGCTTACCTTGGGCTCTGCTAGTATACGTGTCTGGGTTGTTAGTTTGCTTCCTTCTCACATCATCAGCTGCACTGACACATGAAATACAAAGTGAAGGAAAAGGATTAGGACAGCATCTTTTTAAAAATGATGAGCAAGCATCTTGACTTAGATGAAGACAGGAAGTCTTGTGGTTAAACACCCACTCGGGAGCCGCAGGACTCAGCTTGCTTCCAGCAGTGAGCAGATATTTTCAGTATGATCTTTGAGCCCCAGCTTCCTCATTCAGGAATTCTGTAAAATTCAAGTGATTCATATTTCCTAAACTGATTTCTCTCTTCCTCCTGTAATCATTTTAGCGGAGTAAGTTTGTTCTTCCTTTCTTGCAACAATTAGATTTAAATATGAGTCAGCCTGAAGGAATTCAGTAGCTTTTACTGAAGGAGTACCGAACGAGCATGCATGCAGATTTGCAGTTTCACTGCAGTAGCACAGCACTGCTCATGTATAATATCACCTTCATTCTTCTTGGCTGGCAGAGATCTGTTCATCCCAGAAAAGCAGGGAACTCAGCAGACAATCACTGGGATGAGCTTTGTTTTCTTTCCTCATGGTGAAGGAATATGCAAAGCTGTGGTGATGTAGTGACCAACATTCTGCTTCTGGTGTGCTAGAGCTGCTTTCCGAGGATTAACCATGAGAAGAAGAGAACTCACAGTGCGAATAACATGCCTCTAGCATCTCTCTAGACCTCTCCCTTCTTCCCAGGAATCTTCATTACTAACATACACAGAGATGAGAACCTCTATTGCATTGCTTCCTGACATATTCACTGAAGGATATGATTCAGAGATGGCCTCTTGTTGTGGACAAGATGGCATTTTTAGCTTTCACAGCCACCAGTCAATGGTAACATTTGGCACATACATTATGTTTCCAACAAAAAGCCCTTGTTACTTTGCACCAGAGTACACCCTGTTCTTCCCCTTCACCCGATGTGCCCATTTCTCACCACTCTTTGCAGTTCAGGGCAGTTGCTGACTGTGACTTTGGGTCCTGCTGGGAGTGATGCATCCCCAAGCTTCTGCTGACACTTCAGTCCCTCCACACTAGCACACTGAGTTGGTGACAGAACAGATAAATTAACACTGGCCCAAGTCTGCAGGCCCTGAGTGCAACCCCTGAAGATGCCCACTTTCAGTAGCTCAGCCTGGCTGTTTTTTAAGGAACCAAAGATCCTGGCTGTGTAGTAAACATCTTAAGTTACTTTGCAGAAGAAAAGCCCCAAACCATCAATTCCCTAGGTTGTGCTATGAGATGGGAAGTCTTGAAAGGGTCAGTGTGTTGGAGGCAGTATGACTCTCACCTGGCACACCGGAGCATTTGCTGGTAGCACACAGTCACATGCTGCCCGCTGAGCCCACAGCTGCTCACGTGCCAGCTGCATGGTGTGTCCCTCCTTCTGGTGATGGGAGAAGCATGAATGTCTTGGTGGGACAGCTGCAGACAAGAGGGCAGACCACTTCAGTGCTTGCTTCATTTCATGGCCAGGGATCATTCTGTTCCCAGGGAGGAGGCACTGATTGCAGCTGGTATTTGCTGTGGCATTGTGGCTGTCTTCTCAGGAGTGTGCAGTGGCACTTCATGCAAATGGAACAACCAATAGGAACTCAAAAAGTCAATGAAATGCATGAAGTGAATGGCACTGAGCTTTTTTGGGGAAGCAATTTTGGTACAGTGTTGACTCCCTGTGCTTTGGAGTAATTCTTTGCAGCTAGTCAGTGTGGGCAGGTAGAGCAGGTAGTGCATGTTTTATGTATGTCCTTTTGGCATTCCACAGCTGAAACACACAAACTGGAGAAACAGACTCACAAGTAAGTTACAGGGCAGAAAGAGGAGTGGGGTCAGATCCTGCCTCAGCTTTGACTTGCAACCCAGCAGATTCCACACTTTACAAGATGCAGAACTTTATCTTTTCACTCTTTGCCTGTATGAATACTGGTCAGTGATCTTGATCTAACCCATTTTGCCCATCGTATTTCCTCTACCATATTTCTCAGTTTTATCCAATTTCCATTAGGGCAAATCGAACTTCTGATTTTTCTTTCTTTTCTCTCTTACAAGTGGGTGACAGATCAACTTCTGAGAAGTGCTGAGATGATGTTGGGAACAACCATGAAGTGCCCTGTCAAGCAAAGTCTCACTGTGCAGAGCATTGTAAAGCCTGCAAAAATTAGAATAATAAGGCAGGTCTGTATTTGTTGTTACTATGTGAGGTTCAGGAGTGCTGCTGAGCAGCACTTTCATCCAAACAACCTGCACCAGCTGCAGTCCTTTATTTCGTACCAAAGCAAGGGTTTCTCTCCAGTTCTTGGACTCCTTCACCTCAGTATCGCCAGAATTTCTTCAGCACAGTTGTTAATAGCTCACACATTCCTGACACACCTTTCTAGCACACTCATCTACATTCCTTGCTCAGCTCCAAGACATGCCCTGTCCATGTAGTTGCACTCTTGGAGCTCATGTTTGCTGTCTTTCTTGCTTGTGTGGCACCAAGCAGTCCTAAAGAGTGCTTCCAGGTAACAGAAAGGATGGATGTAGACCACAGTTTTGAAAGCCAGGTGATCCTGTCCTTGCAAGAACAGGTAGAGGGTATATTATTCTGTCCCATACATAGTTATTTCTTATCTTACAGCTCACTTAAAGAAAATAATAGGCTGGAAATATACAATCTGTGAAATATCTGGGCCTTACTACACACATAATGCCAGGTAATGTTCTTCACTTAATGCATTTTTATCTCAGATTTGTGACCACAGCTTTCCCCCACTCTTTTTCCAGTTTATAAAGATTTTTCTACCATCTTCTATGTTAACTGCCTCCAGTTTCCAAGTGGTGTTCATATTTCAAACTCCCAAAGTTTCTCTGGCAGACAGCACTGTCTTCTGGGCAAGACAGTCCTTGTCAGATTGGATGGAACAATGCCTGAGGCCACCGCACCTCACCTTGTAGCCTGGACCTTGGCAAAGGCCATCTGAAAAGTGATTTCCCCTTTCCAACTTCTTGCTCTCCTTGTGCAGCAGGGCAAATCAAAACCTCAGAGCTGCTTAACTCCCATTGGTGCTTAATCTGTATTCTAGAGAAAAAAACCTTCAGCTTCTCGTTTTCATACAAGTGGGAACCAGTACTGGCCGGCAACTGCGAAGCCTCAGCCAAGGGCAAAGGAAATTGTTAATCTATCACTACTTTGAAACACAAATTTGTTTGCTTCTCACTGGAGCAAGGGAAAGATCCGAGTCCTTCACTAACAGTAAAACATACAGCTCAGGGTGATTCCGTTTCCCCTTCTTCTATTCTAGTCTCAGATTTAAGGCCTCTCTTCTTAGTTTAATCCTTTATTTTTAAGGTTTACCTGGCATTAATTGCTTTTCAAAACAGTTCATTCTGTTCATTGAGTAATTATCTGACAACAAATTATTCACCTTGTAATTAAAACAATATTCTGTTCTGGAAGAAATCCAAGAAGTGATACTTTGAAAAGGGTTTGTGATGTTGGTATGGTATGTCCCTGAGCTTGGGGTGGGACAAGGTGTCTCACTGGTCTCCTTTTTCCTTCCAGTCATCATCCTGCACACGTGGGTCCTGCAGGTCAGTAGAGAGGAGAACCATGGCAGGCTAAGGCATATACTTTGAGAACCTGATTATAATAAATAAATGAAAATCCATAAAGTGACCAAACTGAGTAGAGAAATCAGAGGAGTTAAGATTACAGAACCATAGAATCACCAAGGTTGGAAAAGATCTCCAAGATCATGCAGTCCAACCGTCTCCCAGCCACCAGGACCTCCCCACTAAACCATGTCCCCCTACCACCAGTACCTCCCCCCTAAACCATGTCCCTCAGCACCACATCGAAGCGTTCCTCTGACACCTCCAGGGATGGAGACTCCACCCCCCCCTGGGAAGCTCACTCTGTGCCTGGCCAAGGATATGGTGGCACCGAACGGACACTGCTAAAATGTGCCCGGCACTTACTCTGCAAACCTTTCAGATGGAAGAGTAGGGTCTGGGGAATGATCTAGCAGTGGGAAATGGCTATTCTCCAGAACAGTTCTCAATCTGTGCCTGCTTTGAGGCTGTGGACTCTTTTTAATTCACTGTTGCACTGTCTTAGGAGACTGACACAGCTTTGACACGTCATTTTTCTGATCACAGCAGAAACTTTTCTGACTGCACACCAGTGCAAGGTTTCCTTGCTTCTTATTTCCTACACTGAGTCTTGCAGTCTTATGTCCGTGCTGTATCGACATACAGAAAACTGAACTTCAGAAGTGACCAGGCTGTCTTCATTGAAAAAAAACCAATCCATCCTGCTGGTATTTTTGAAAGCAGCAGTCCCCAGAATGCTGTCCCTAATACTGTGAATGTGATCCCCTGTGATGTGCCAGTCACAAGTTCATGGCTTTGTCTCGATGAAAATGAAGCCTTGATTATTCATGCAGTTCCCAACGAGTCACTCCACACCCTGGAATTACTTCTGACAGATGTAAAATGCCTTCTGCTGAATTCCTGCCCCAAAGAGCCTTTTGCATGACCGGTTTATCAGTGAATGCAAGCAGACTCATGATTTGCAATGCTTCATCACTGTGGCATGTGTAACGCTAAACATGATGACTAGGGAAACCAGACCCACCTATTTTTTTCTATAGGCTCACAGCCCCAAATCTCCCACCAGTCCCACAGGAGGAGCCCACCTGGGTGAGGTGTGTGCACAGGGAGACCCTACATGAGCTGCACTACATCCTGTGAGCCTGAACATAGCTGTGCAGGAGGAAGAGAACTGATCAGCTGAGAGTGTAGGAATTCACCGTCAGGGAAGATGAACAGATGAAAACATAATGTGGAGACATTAACTAACAAAACACTGAACAGTTCTGGTCCTTTTCACTTTCTTGCTTTCTCTTAGCCAATAAGAATGTGCTTACCTCTGGCTGAACACTCAGCTCTGCTGCAGGTAGTGCATGCTCACTGCCCATGCACATGAGCAGGGCAGATGAGTCCCTTCCAGCTGAGCAAGAACTGAGCTCTGCTCCCTCCCTGCCCCCTCTGACCTCCTTGGAGCTGGAAGTGCTCTCTGCTGTGTTTACCCGCAAACACCTGTGCACCCCACTTGTTTATGCTCAGAAGGCAGGCACGGGCCATTCCCCAGAGCTCTGCAGCTATCCCCTGAAACAAGGGATCCCTGAGCTGTACCATAGGGAATTTCACAGACATTTCTTCGGCAAAGTAAAGATCTTTCAGGGGCTCCAGCCCCAGGGTAACGTTCTCTGGAGCAGAACCTCCTCCAGCACAAGGAGGCAGTGGCAGCAAAGGTGCCTGGGGAGTTGCCAACCTGCAGCTGCTCTCAGGTGCATCCCCACCACACACTCCATTCCAAAACCAGAGCATGGGAACATGCCCGTGGTAATGCAGTCACTAACTGTGAGCTGGCACCAACGCCAGGAGTGTTGATGTGGTCAGACATAAGCATTGTCCTGTACGTGCCACTGCATGTGTGTCATAGGAATGGCACAGGTTCCTGTTAGAGGCTGCTCTGCTCAACAGTGGAGTGCTCAATGAAGGAAAAGACAGTGGAGAAATCTCTGCTGCCAGACCTGCAGTCAGTGAAAGGATGATGAGCTTTCACTGGTGGCTGCAATCATTTTGATGATGTTTCCTGGTAGCTGGCCATAAGGGGAGACTGAGGACACGGCCTCTCCAGTGTGAGATCCCAAGATGTGATTCTCTCTTTTTTTTTTAAGCTATGGAAATCTCTGTCATTGCAAAACAAACCAACAGTGCCAAAATCTGGGGGAAACAGTCATTTCTAGCAATTACAAAATGAATTATTAATCTGGGCAATTCAGAAAGGAACCACCACAACTCAGTTGATCTTACAGCTGTGTGCAGTGTGGGGAGATGTTGCCTTTCTTTAATTCGCAGAATGGGCATGATAAATTTTTGTGCATAAATGGATCATTTTTGTGAGACTTGATTTGTTTTAGAGAGTTAAATTAAGTGTCTCTTTGGAGGAAACCTGTAATTGAAATACAAATCTCCGCATTAAGACAGATGTGAAAGACTTGCAGTCTTTGATGACTGAGGGTATGTTTTGAAGCCATTTTATTACCTTCAAGGCATACAGGCAGGACTTCAGCAGAGCACACATCATTTCTCTGCCTTGTCACTATCTCCACTGAATTCTGATATCTGAGAAGAGCTTATAAATTAAAACTGTCATTTTTGTCAAGCTTCTGCCATATTTCCAGCTAATTCAACTTCATGCATCTCACATAGCTGTAGTGGGAACTTGACCAAACCTTTTCATTTGCTCCCAGATTCTTCACCTCTCTTTGTAAGGAAGGCTCATTCCCACCTTCCCGCAGCCATCCGCTTTGTGCTGCTCTGGGCTCTGCTCTCGGTGGAGCTGCACTGAGTCCTTGCAGGGCTGCCCTGGGGCCTGAGGTGTGAGCAGCTTTGTGAAGGCTGGGAGGAGCAGGCGGCTGTTAAATCCCTGCCCTCGTCACAGGCACAGAGCATAATGCCTCAAGTTTTGCAGGAATACAGAGTCCTTTTCTTCCTCTTCTAAGAAGGATCTGTGCTTGAATAAGCAAACAAAAATTGGACCCGATTTTGCATCCCTCTGGTCCCAGAGCTATCCTTACTGGAGTCAATAACTGCTCATGTGAACATATGATGTGGTGTAAAAACTCTAAGCTATTCATTCTTAAAGGAGAAAGGTTATATTTGCAAGTCATCTATTTCTGAGTTTTGCTATATATACAAATTTATATAATGAATCTATGAATTCTCTGAAATAAATGAGATGAAGAGGAAATGATTGAGCCTTACAAGGATAGTTCAAAAATGCCCAGGTTTTGTTTATGTTACTTAGCCATATTTTCATTGACTGCTTTCCACAGTGCCTTTCAAAGTAACCTTCATTTGTCAGGGAGTCCCACATTGCTGGAAGGCACTGAAAGTGTCAAACACAGGAACAGAGAACAGTTCATTTTTTCTCACCATGACAGCCCAGTATGGACCTGCAGCACTGGACTTCTTGACATGGCTTCTGAGCTCAACCTCAGCTCAGATGGTTCACAGCTCGGCAGCACAGCACAGCACAAGCGTATTCTGTAAAGATACAGAAGTATCTCTTGTGAATCCACAGCACACAGATTGACCTCACATTTGCTCACTGTATTTTCAGTACATGCTTCCTTGTGTTTCAAAGGCATTGGAAAATAAGATGGTTTGGTTTAAGAGGTTGGTTCAGAGGGAGATAATAATCTCCCGCTGTAGTGGCCGAGCCTCGCCATGCTGTTTGCTTTCTGAATTGTTCTCACTGCAGTTTCTCCTTGAATGTGTAATTACCTCTGCTCCGATCCCCACACTTTCTCAGCCACTGGGGACAGAACTGGGTCGGTAAAGTACTTCTTATGGAAACACGAAAGAGCCCTTGGAGCAGAAACAACTTTTCCTTCCCTGTAGCTGCACCCTAATATTTTTATAAATTTTATTTTTCTGTAACAGGTTATTTTATTTACTGTGGCTGAAGTAATGCCAATGAAAGATTCCTATTTAAACACGACATGTTGACACTTTCTGTTTGCTTGTTTGCTGGGAGAGCTTTTTACCCACCCTCACCGGAGGAAGGAAACTTACTTGAAGAAAATCCAGAGCAAGATACTGTTTAAACTGGAATAAGTTCAAACCCGGAGCGGGGGCACGCTGTCAGCACACTGCTGCCCACTTTGAGTCAGAGCCCACGCAGCTCGGAGCTGTGGGAGCAGAGTGCGGTGCTGCTCAGCTGCCAGGCAGGCACGGCCCTTCTGCACAGCAGTGCAGGTGCTGTGCCATCACAGCTCGGCCGTGCAGAGCAGTGCAGACAAAGTGACCTTCCTACACAGCTCCTGGCTCTGTGCTGCCCGCGACACACTGCGCACAGCAGCAGGGAGCTCTCTCTGTCATGTTCTTGGTGGGACATTAGGTATTAGGATTAATACAATTAATTATGTTAATTAATAAGGTGACTCAGGAATCATAATCTTCTGACACAGTATCAGTGTTTAGCATCAAAGATTGTGTGCCTGAGTGCCCCTACCCTACGCTCTGCTCTTGAGCACGCAGGAACCTCAGCACACTGCTCTGCACTCCTGCGCTGCAGACAGCTGCAGTTACACAAGCTGAGCCACTTCTGCCTTTCATGGCCAACTGATGCTTCCCAAGCACCCAGTTCTGTAGCAGAAAGGATATATGATTAGAGGCTAATGCCAGCTTCTCACCATTCCGAGTTGCAATAGCGATTACTGTGCATGTACAGCTCGTTCAGCTACGTACTGCTCATACATATATGCACAAGTTCTCATGGCACTGAGAAGGGAATGAGGGCCTTTGGTCACCCTTGGGCCATCCCTAGGGCCAAGGTCAGCTCACCCAAGGAGCTTTTACTCCTGGTGCAATGGTGGTATTTTGTAAGACCACTCACTACCAACTTCTGCACCGTATGAGGCAGTGTAAGGGCGAAGCGCAGTGCTCCATTTCCAGGTGGCATGAATAAAAGCATCTGCCAACCTCTGCGTGTGTATGAGGTCACTGAGGTTACATTCCTTCAGGACAGAAAACAGAACAGGCGTGATCTCACCCTCATGCCAGTTTCTCCACATTGCAGAGTTACCACAAGGGCTGACGACACACTGCTCCTGCGCCAGGCAGGATGGGATGGCGGGCTGGTCTGCACTGCGGGGAAACAAGCTGCCAGGGACGAGCACACACAAGCAACCTGCAGGTAAGCATGCAGAACAGCCACTCTGGTTTTTCCACATGCATGAAACATCCCAGCTCACAGCACGTACCACCCAAAAATTCTGAAATCCCTGGTCTTTACTACACTTCTACCACAATCATTCTTGCTCCTTAGTAAAACCATGCCTTATCTATCAGAGCTCAGTGACCATGTTTCTTTGGTGTCTGCTGCCCAGTCAGGAAAGAGGTGCACCTCTTCAAAGTGGAGTGTGCAGCCCAGGGTGCAGTCCTGTGGACCACAGAGAGAGATGGAAGTGGCATAGTGGAAGGCAGCTGTACAAAACCCCACAGAGGAATCGCTTTTTCCTGTTCCTGGTTTGTTATTCTATGTGGTAATGTACTAATTCCTTCACTAAACTCTTTTGATTGTTTTTATAACCCTCCTGATGTCACTCTGAATATTACTGTTATCCTTATAAATACACAAACCCCTTCCTGAAGAATTTTAGCCATCCAACTGACATGCCCTATGGCCTTGGAATCAGTACACTCAATTCTTCAATTGAATTGGAAGTAAAATTGGATGAAAAAATCAGTCCCTAAGGCTTATAAATTTGCTATGGTTTAAGGTATAAATGAATATAATTATAATGGGTTTTGTATTTTCTTAGATGGAACTTGACAATTCTGACAATACATTTCCATGCAAAGGTATGTTTGTAAAGGCATGTGCCAGGTTAAAGAGGCAAATGCTGTATCATACAGAGGTTTACATTAGAGAGGAACTTCTTGAAGCTGATGCTGGCAAAGCGTTCTTCTGTGTACAGTTCACTATGAGCATACATGAAGGCCCACACTCCATCTTGCAGACCTTGCACAGATTTGTCCAGGCAGAGAGAGCCCTGCAGATGCCCCAGGCCTGGCCATGGGCACCCAGCTCTGCTGGCAGCACCTGGGCACGCTGCTGCTGGTGGGGGCTTGTCTGCCCAGTGAGCTGCACTGGCAGCCATGGTGCAGTAGATGATGGAGGCACTGCACCATACAGGTCCGCTCTGGGCAGGAGTGGCAGCAGACAAGAAGGTCTGCAACACTGGCCCCAACTACTGTGTTAGAGGGCCTGGAAACAGGCATGTGTGCGTTCTCCTCCAATTTAGTACAAAAACTCCTGATTCTCCTCAAGAATGCCAGTTGTGAGTTGAAGTTAGTGTCAGCAAGTAGCAAATACTCACCTGGCACCAATCTGGATCACATTTCATTGAAGTAGGATAGGTTTCAAATAGGCTGCCACTGGTTCTATGTTTACTACCTATATTCTATGCTCACTGGTAGTGTCCTGCTTCTTTCCAAAGCTCAGAACTTCAGTGCACTGGCTAGCTTTGGACCCAGCCCTGTCAGCCTCGCTCCCATGAATAAGCCTTATCCATGAATACAATCAGTCTCATGTCACGACAAAAAGCTTTAATAAAATCATCTTCTGCAAGCATAGTGAGGAACCAACCCAGCCAGTACCCAGCTGAGACAGGGATGAATGCATGATAAGCGACTTTTTATGTTTATCACCAGGCCCTGACATCCACAAAATAATCCCACACGTTGAATATCCAACATGAAGAAGCCAATTTCTGAAGACCTGTCTAGATAATATAGTTATACTTTTCCATACATAAATCCTGAATAGGGCTCTGGAAAGAGGAATAATGGAAACAATTATGGTGATGATAATGATAAATTTGAAATGATACCCAGATAAGAAGCTGAGAAAATCTCCAGAGAGGTCTTCTGGTGGATTCATAAATCTTAAAGCCATTTTTCATTCTAAGTATTAGTTATTTCAGAATCTACATTGCTTACTTAGCAAGTGCTTCGGTAGTGAGTTTACTATCCTGGCAACATGCATTTTTGCCATAGGTCAGGATCACAAAACTCCATTTGGATCATCTGTCATCCCCCGTCTGCCTACGCTGTTGTTCAATAGCTGCAGATCTCAAGATGATGAACAATGCTGGGTATTCATCAACCTTATTTCAAAAATGGAGTAACTATGATGTAATGAGATTAAGAAATCTGCTTGATACGATTAAATGAATTAGCATCCATACAAAGATTAGAAAACATTTCCCTATCCCTGGCACTGCTTGCAATCCTCTGGACGAGAATGGCTGAGCCACTTCTTTCTGCCATTCGCTGTTTCAGCAAATTGGTGCACCGAAGGAGGCATTAATTCTCTCTTCGGGGCTTTTTGAAAAACTTTTATATGACTGAAAGAGGACTTGGGATGCTGCAGAGAAGAGAGAATGATGGCACTATTGTGGCACTTTAGGGACTAAAATTCAGTCTTCAAGAGCTCATACAAATTCAAAAGAAGGAAATCGTATTTGTGCAGAACAGAGCTGATGCTCTGCATACGGAAGTGTGGGTTTTGGTAGACCTTGTAAGCCTCAGGAAGCCACTGAAGGGAATAAAATACAAATATACAGCCATGATATTTTATGATGTTTCCTTTCTGAGGCCTTTTTGGGAGTTATCAAATCTTTGGTGAGTATTCAGCATATGGCTAAGTAAACTCATGAGGAAAATGTAAAGGTAGGAGATTGAAGCAAATGATTATGCAAATTCTGTAATTTCGTAGTTATCCACTGGAGATTTCTCAGGGCCTTTGAGGTACCAGAAGTCAAGTTTTACAGTCAGAATGTACATGGCCTCTTTATCACTTCCATGTGATAAAGCAGTTGTTCCAGATGGATATCAGTTCAAATAAGAGGAAACAATGATTGGAGCTATATTCAGCAAATTTGGACATACACAACATCAAATTTCTTTGCCTCTGGTGTTTTTTTATAAGCACCCATACAGTGCACTATTTAAAATTGTTATAAATAAACTCCTACAAATAAAACACATGAGGGAAAACACTGCTAGATTACTCTTTTATTCTTGTTTTAGAACCTTTGAAAATTAGCTTATAATTCTAACACACCTTTAATGTGTGTGCCTTCCAAGATATTCTGGAACTTTCTCTTTGCAACACAGCATGGAGGAGACTGAAGATAAGTGGTTGCAAGTTTACACATTATAAGAGATGCGATGTGAGCTTGTAATTCAGGTTCTGTGTCATCTGTGGAAAAAAACATAGAATGCTCATCTCTACTCCTTGCACACACCCAGATGTGGTATCAGATTCTGATCTCTTTAATCATTAAAACTTTTCATTATTATTTGAATCAGCACTCGGTCTGAGAGACTCATTGCAGAACAGAATGTTACGATGCTGTGTGTTCCCAGCTCTTTCTGCTCCGTACTGGTAAAAGCCTGAAAGACTTTAGTTAATACGTGATGTTCCGTATAAACCTAACTGAAAAAAGTAATTGAAGGACTGATTGTCTTGCAGTCATGCTCCTACCACCAGCACTCTGTTACAAAGCTTTCTTCTTTTACAGCCAAGTGGGCAAGTGCTCGAAACTACAGCTGAGTGGAGCTCCCCTAGGCTGGGGCGGGGGTCAGTAGGGACAGCGAGGGTGTGGTTTTTCATTCTTGTATATCTGCAAGATGATTCTGGAAGGTATTGTCTAACAATTTACAAATCATAGACAGGGTTACAGGGTTCCTACCTACGTGAAACTACATGATTCACAGAAAGATGCAATACACCTTACACATTCTACAGGGTGAAGTCATTAGAACTTATCACATCATTTCAGTGTCCAATAGCATTAGCTTTCAGAAAGTGTGCTTAGATTAGCTTTCAAAAAGTGTGAAGTCATAGGTTTCTGTGGCATCTCTACTGTTCGATGAGAAAAGCAGAAGTCAGGCACAGAAGCATTGGACTGCAACATGAGGAGTGTGGGCAGCAGGACAAGGAGGTGATCCTTCCCTCTGCTCTGTGCTGTGAGGCCTCACCTGGGGTACTGTGTCCAGATGTGGGGTCCTCAGTACAGGAGAGACATGTTGGAGCACGTCCAGAGGAGGGACACAAAAATGATCCCAGGGATGGGACACCTCTCCTAAGAGGACAGGCTGAGAGGTGGGGCTGTGCAGCATGGAGAGGAGAAGGCTGCAGGGAGACCTGAGAACATCCTGTCAGCATCTAAAGGGGCTGTAAGAAAAAGGGGACTGACTCTTTAGGAGGGTCTGCTGTGACAGGACAGGGAAATGGCTTCAGTATGAAGGAGGGGAGATTTAGATTGGATATAAGGAATAAGTTTCTTACAGTAACAGTGGTGAGGCACTAGCACAGGCTGACCAGAGAGGAGTGGGTGCCCCATCCCTGCAGACAGCTGAGGTCAGGGTGCATGGGGCTCTGGGCAACTGATTGAGCTGTGCATGCCCCTGCTCACTGCAGAGGAGGTGAACTCGATGATCTTTAAGTGTCTGTTCCAACTCAAATGAGTCTATGATTACAGAAGTCTCGTGTTTCGGATAAAACTTCCATCCAGAGTCAGATAATCCATTAATCCGCTGTCCAGTGCAGAAAAGACATTTTGACTTCTGTTAAAATTTTCAGTTGACACAGAATGTAAGTTTCATGTAGAATGTTTATGCAGAAAAAAAAAAAAGGACAACACCAACAACAACAAAAAAAAAAAAGGGCCAGGGAACCAATTGTGGCTAATCAGTGCCCCATATGACATGGTAGCAATACATCTGTCAAAAATTACTCAGAACCTAAGTATGTAGAAGTTCCCACACACCTTTATTTATCTAGCTCTAATCTTTGCTCTTGAATGTATGCTTACCAAAGAAAAAGGGGAAGAAAAGGCACAGTGTGTGTTTGAGTGAAATTTGAGGGGCACAGATACAGGTCCACCTTTGAACCCGGGTATCTCCCATACTTCAGCCACGAGTGTTGTCTCAGCTTGAGATACAGAGTGCAGACACTGCCACACCAAGCAACCAGGACTTCCTGGGATGTTCATATTAATAGGCTGTCTACGTTTATTATTGTAGAGTTGCAGTTGCTTTAATGACCTCCCTTTAATGTCCCTCGTCTTAAAAAGACAATTTTTCTACTCCACACTTCCTTACTCTCGTGCTACAAGTATTACATCAAGACATGGAGTGTAGGAGCTCAGTACTGCTGGCTGATCTATGACTGCAGATCATGTCATGCCACGGGTTATTTAAAGTACCTGACTAGCTCTTTGGAACCTATGCACATTTTATTTTTTTCTTAGATGACACCCAGAGTTAATGAAAAAAAAAATGTCCAGCCATTATTTGTGTTTTTAATACTGAGGGATAATAGATACATCCTTTCTGAACAGAAAGATGAAGGCATACAAAATTTATCAAAGAGATGTCCATTTTTACTACTACTGTCATTACTCAAAATGAATTTGAAATTTATGAGGGAACTCTTACAACTGCTGAACTCCAGAAAACCATTCACATTGCATATTTAACCAGGTTAAATGAAACCTGATCCAGATTCCACTTAGTCGTGAGACTGGAATGCTGAAAATGCTGTAATCTACTTATGCATCCCATTTAAGAAGTTCTGTTTCTTCAAATTTCATTGCATTACAGAGTGTTAAATAAAAATGTTTACAAACTGTTTCATGTTCAGATGGAGAAAGAAAAGAGATACCAATCCAATTTTATTTATCATAAAGCCAGAATTTAGTTACTGTCTTTAAAACCAAGTATCAAGACCAGCTCTGCTCTATGTACAGTGATCAACGTAGGTCTTGAAAACTTGAGAAGAGAGTTTCTACCACTATCAGTTCAGACAGTTAAGACCAAAAGATGAGATGATTACAGTCTCAGATGGTCTGAGGAATACCTCCGTAGATTTTGTATGTTACAACAGTTGGAAATGTGGAATGATGGGACGTTCACCTCTTCATGCTGAGTGGGTGTAGTGCCATAATCCCCTTCCCATGAAACTGTGGAATAGAGAGCAATTTTATTTTAACTCTGGATTTTGAGCATGTTGTATATGACAGAGATATTCTGAAATCCTTGGTTTCTTGGCCAGCCACTACATATAGTTGCTTATTACCAAAGATCCTGGGGGATAGAGTTTTGTCTTAGGAGTCAGTAAAAACAAAATACAGCAGAAACAACCAAGAAACAGATGTTACCTTCCCTGAAAGCGACCTAGCACATGGGAATTGCCTCATAATCACTTCAAAATAGATTTCTTTTTAGCATCAAGAGCATGCTGCAGTTCCAAACTGGATTTACCGATCGAATTTGACTTCTACTTTCTACCTCAAAACCACAAATGATTCAAAGCACAGCAAAAAGCAAGGTTGAGAACAACAGTGTAAATGGGAGCAGCCAAACCAAACAGAGGAAAACCTCACAGGGGCTTTAGCAGCACAGAAGTAATTGAAAATAGCTTCCTATTAACAAACAACCCCGGACTCTCCCATGAAACAGCGCTCTTCAGGCAACTGTTCCACATTACGCTGTAATTTGCCTAAATTATTTACACAGTGATTTAGGTGTGCACAGTGCTCTTTGACACAGTGAACCGAACAGAGGAAAAGTCCTGCTCCACACTGCTCTCAGCCAACAGCAGATCACATGTAGCACAAGGCAGGATGGAAAATGTACATGTACCTGGCCGCTAAACTGTGCCATTATTCGTCAGTTTTGGACATGATTTACTGAAGTAAAACACAGCTCCCACTGGCATTCACCGGGTTTTGTGACTGACCTGAAAGGAGTCAGGATCAGGCTAACAACTGATGAGATTTCATAACATTTATTCATCTCCATTTGCAATTGAAATATGTTTCCATGTGTGTAAAGACTTCCATCTGTTCTCTGTAGTTGGTCAGACTCTTGCGTATTTAGTGCTGACTATTTTCCATATAGAAGACAGTGAACACTGCAAGGACAAAAAAAAAAAAAAAAAGAATAATTTTGTTAGGGTCATGAAAAGGGAAATTTCCATGATTTCTGTCACACGAGACTTTAAAAAGAGCCTGAAGCTAAATACTGCAACAACCGTTCACTGGTTCTCTTGATAGTTAGTGGCCTTTATAAATGCAAAATTCCTACTTAGACATTCAAGTAACTCATTTGACCTTCCCTACGCCCTTCTTCCCTCCAGCAGAAAGTAACCTGGAATTTGTCTTCTAGGTCATGCAGTCAATGTATTGCAGCTTTATATGCTATTAAAGGCTAAGAAATTTGAACCCATGAACTCGGTATATCAATGAATTGTCTGACTCCCTTCGGTAATTCCTATAGCTTTCTTTTAATAGTTTGTATTTTAATGTTACCTCTGGGGATCTTCAAAATTCTAAATTTTCATGTACACCTACGAACACATTTATTTTCGTACACTTGTGCACACATCTAAAGGTCTGGGAGTGTGCATGCCCATGTGACCTCTGAAAGTTTTTACGGTTTTCAGTATACAACATGTGTAACTGCCTTGGTGCTACCCAACATGCAGCTATGTTCAGGGAGATGCCCTGCTTTCTGCCCAGTATAAATCCTGGAACGTTTGGTGCCATTTTTACTGATACATACATGTGGTCAGGATCTGACTCTACAGCAGAGGAACTTGTTTTTTGGTCTCCTGTTATCTGCGACAGCGTTTCTGAGTTTTGTGAAAGATACACGCCTTTTGCATGACGGGTATATGACCCTTAAATGGCAACAGTTGTAAATTCACCTGCAGCCCCCCCCCCAAGTGTATTATATTACATTACATACCGTTAGCTTTCTCACTGCTACTGAAGGGATCTTCTGACTGAAACGTTCCATGGTAGAAGTGGATGCAGACTGTGGAAGAATTGCACAAAACCTGCAGCCCAACACAGGGAGGCTGAGCTGGGGTCTGCTGCGCTCCCCACTGCCTGCTAAACCTGCCCCTGTCAGAACTCAGCGGAGCAGGAGCGTCCCAAATACATGCAGAAAATGTTACAGTGGCATACAGTTGACACTCACAGAGACTCAAATGGAAATCATTTGGGAATTTCTTTTAATGAACAGCGGCAGATGTTTTCCTTGCAGGCAAAGGAGGAACAAATACATGCTTGACACTTAATAAAAATATCAGTATGTTTGTGCCAAATATACTAAAATACTGTTCAGCAATAATTCAACCTTGCAAAAATATTATCAGTGTAATGCTGCCAAGGCCGCTGTGTGTACCTTGGCCAACCTGGACATGGGCTGTAGCAATTTTTATATTTGACTTTTCAGAAACCTCTCTGTTTTGTTAGTCAATCAGTTTATCTTGCTCATTTTGTTCCTCATCCCTTGTCTATTTACCTGTTATTAATCTCTCTTTCTTCTTTGCCAGACCATGCAAAATGTCATCCAAATTGCACATTCCTCATTACACTTTAGGTTACATTAGAACATTCACGCATACACAGTTCACAGAGTGGGCTCCTCCAATACGGAGCTCCTTTCCTGTATCAAACTGTACCTGGTTGGCTTGCAGAGCAAGGAGTAACAGCTCCTGCACTAACAGAAGGTGAAGGTCCAACACCTTACGCCCCATGACAAAAATACATTCTTGTAGACATAACACATTGCTTACACTGAAATTCAGCATTTAAACATTGTGATTTGTATTGAGGTGATATTGCAAATTTTAAAATGTATTGTACTTCGTCTGTTACCTTTCCTCTCTAATGCTGGTATATATGAAATCACATTGTGAAGAAGGTGCAGGAAAAAAAGGAATATATGCTGGAGGAAAATTGTCTGGGGAACTTTGGAGAATTGTATTTTTCCTCTTCAAAGTTGGGGTTGAATAGCAAAGATGAATTCTAAGAATGCAGACCCAATTGGAGGGCTAGAGGAAGTGATGAAACAGGCGGCAGCGAACAGAAGATAAAGAGTATGCTTTATTCTCCAGTGGGTACCTGGTGGAAGCTGTTCCAGAAAGTGTTGCCTGGCAGAACACACCTTCATCAGGAGTGAAAGCTCCTGTCTATCAGAAGGAGAGCCAAGAATTAGAAATGGAGCTCAGATGGGAACTCAAAATCAGGAAAAAGGAGAAAGGATGCATCACTGTCAGTCCATCATATTCTACAACATGCAGAACAAAGAAACTATAGAAGGCAGATTGGAAGAATATGGAGGCAGGAAATGATGAGGGATGGTCAAATACAAAGAGAAAGAGAATGGGGAATGAGGTTCATAGTAGCTCAAAGAAAGCTAGGCAGAAGACAGAGTGCTAAGCAGAGGAGGAATAAGTGTTGGCACACCTGGGATGCTGCACACTAAAGCTGTGAGGCAGTGCTGCACAGAGTGCTTTGCAGAGGGGCAGAACCTGAGGCTTGGGGCTGGAGAGAAGCAGCACTGCAGAGATGGTCCTCTGCCCAGAGGATGCCGAAAGTGTGGGCTTTAATATCTGAAAGGACACAGACTATGCAACGTGGACCTGAGACCAACAGAGGAAAACTTCTGGTTATCTCCTGCGTTGTCCAAGTGACACGGCCAGCTGCCTGCGGGCAGTGCTGGGGCCTCCTCTTCAGGTGGTGAAGGCCATGGCAATGGGCAAAGAAATGGAGACCCGGGTGGTCATGGGCAGAACTCCTCCCAGAGGAGAAAGGTGCGATGGGATGACAATGGTCAACAGCATGTTCATGGGTGGAGGTTGTGAGGGCTGTGGGGTGGCAGAGCCCTGGCACAAGCTGCACAGGGCGGTGTGGAGTGTCCTCTGGAGACATCCAAACCCACCGGGATGCGCTCCTGTGCAGCTGAAGGAGATTCCAGAACTCCTTTCCAAGAGGTCCTGTGGCACAGTGTGCGTGATCAGAGCGCGACACAGCACGGACGGACCCACGGGAGCATCCTTCCCTGCGTCTCCTGAGCCGGGGCTCGCAGGGGGTGAGGACCTCAAACTAAACAAAGGGAGCACGTCTGTCCCAGGCTGCGGCCATGCCCACACGTGAGCGCAACAACCGCACGGCGCTCGGCCAGGCCCGCGTGAACGCTGCTGACACAGACGGGCAGAGCTCCCCTGAAGCGGCAGAGCACCCGGCACGGCGTCACGCCGCGCAGTACCGCCGGCAGCGCACGCAAGGGGCGGATGGACCTCCACGCCGCCAGGGGGCGCCGCCAGCAACCCCACCCGCCCCGGGACCACGCGTGACGTCATCGCGG
This sequence comes from Oreortyx pictus, assembly GCA_036925125.1. NCBI lineage: Eukaryota > Metazoa > Chordata > Aves > Galliformes > Odontophoridae > Oreortyx > Oreortyx pictus. The sequence goes on along the minus strand of JAUPFR010000011.1, from coordinate 22,652,087 downwards.
CGAGCGTGGGGGGGCGGGGTGCCGTCCCGGCATGCAGCGCGGCAGAACTTGAGCCCCATCTTGGGTGAGCGGGGGGCAGAGCCCGCGCTGCCGGTGCTGTGCGGAGCAGCGGGGCGGCCCGCGCCCGCCCGTCGCGGAGCGGCCGATCCCACTCGTCCTTCCTCCCTCGCCGCCGCCGCGCCGGCTCTCCGCCCGGGGCTCGCCCGCGGGCCGGTTCCGAGCGAGATGCGCCTGGCGCTGGTCTCCAGGTAGAGCGCGGAGCAGGGCGGGGGGACGCGGCGCCGCCTGGGCCTCGCCCGGCCTCCGCGGGGCCCCCTCGCGCGGGGCGGGCCGCGGGTTCGCGTCTGCGGCCGCCCCCCTCCTCCCCTTGCCTTTCCCCCCCTCCCTCCTCCCCGGCCGGCAGGAAGCCACGCGGCGCGCTCGGAGCGGGGCCGCTGCGGGGAGGAAAGCCGCGTCCCGGCGGCGGGAGGAGGGCTGCGGGCCGGGAGGAAGGGGAGGAGCGCCGCGGCCCGCCGCCCGCCGCAGGAAGCCGCCGGAGGATGTGCGGTAGCGGCCCGGAGCCGGCCCGCACGTCCTGACAGCCCGCCGTGGGCCGCGCTCCCCCGGCCTGGCCGGCCCGGCCCCTCCGCGCGGGGGAAGCATGTCCAAGATGCCGGCCAAGAAGAAGAGCTGCTTCCAGATCACCAGCGTGACCACGGCGCAGGTGACCAGCAGCATTACGGAGGACACAGAGAGCCTGGACGACCCGGACGAGTCCCGCACCGAGGATGTGTCTTCTGAAATCTTTGATGTTTCCCGAGCCACCGACTATGGCCCTGAGGATGTCTGTGAGCGGAGCTCCTCTGAAGAAACTCTGAACAACGTGGGTGAGGCTGAAACTCCCAGCAGCATCTCTCCCAACCTCGTCCTGGACGGGCAGCTGGCTGCAGCTGCTGGCGGGGGAGCTGCCGTGCCACCAGCGGTGGCCCCCAATGGAGGGGCTGTGCCCAAGAGCTCTGCTGTGCCCCTGCCGGCTGCCGGTGCTGGAGGCAGCGGTGCTCAAGCTGCCTTGCCCTCTTCGGGTCTCTCTGCACCTGGGACAATGGCTCAGACGGTGGCTGCTGCGTGTAGCTCACGTTTCAGGGTGATCAAGCTGGATCACGGTACGGGGGAACCCTACAGGCGAGGACGATGGACGTGTATGGATTATTATGACCGGGACTCTGATGGCAGCGGTGTCCTGGGCAGGACTGGAGATTGCATTAGGCACAGCAGCACCTTTGAGCAGGCTGCTCAAGAGAGGGACAGTGGGCTTGGTGCCACAGGAGGTTCTGTTGTGGTCTCAGCTGTGCCAGCATCGGCACATGGCCCTGATTCCATAGCTGACAGTTCCCTTACTGCTGTGTCACAGCTGCTCCAGACAGAGAAGATGAACCAGGCCTCTCTACAGCAACCTAATTTTGTCATTGGGCAACAACAGCAGTCACAACAACCCATAGGTGGGGCCATGCCTCAAAGTACTGCTCAGCCTATGTTTTCTGGGGCTTCGGTAGCAAATCAGCAAATAATGGTGCCACAGCAATCACAGCCACAGGTAAATACTCAGAGTGTTGCACAGGCTGGACCCAATGGAAAAGGCATAGCACCTCCAAATGTAACGATGGGGCAGCCAAGCATTCCTGTGGCACAGCAGCAGGTGCAGCAAGCAAGCGTACCAGTGACTCAGCCTCAACAATTTGCTTATTCTCAGTCCCAGATTCCACCAGTGCATCTACTGCCAACGCAACCTTCTGGTCAGTCTGAATACATGCAACACATGACAATTATGCAGCCTCAAGGAGCTATTCAGCAGGCTTCTACGGGCTCTGTTCCAAGTACTGCGGCTTCCAACCTGCCTGTGGGACAGGTGACCGGCCCGAGCCCTTCACCTGGGGGAGCACCAGTGATGGGGGTGCCGGCACAGCCAGGTGAAGCAGCTACGCAGGGATCAGGAATCATGCAGAGTGGCCAGACACAAGCTGGTCAGACTGCTGTCCAGCAGCCAGGAGGTGTGGTGCAGCAAGGAATTGGACATGCAGGGGTTGTGCAACAAAAATCTGTGACTCAGCATCAAATGAGTGGAAGCAGTCAAGTGTCTGGAATGCCTGGTGCTCCCCATGCCGTGGTTTCTGGAGTTCAGAACGTGCCTGCAGTTGTGCCCGGTACAAGCGTGCCTAGTGTGTCTACCACTTCTGTTACTATGCCAAATGTCCCTGTTACTCCGGTCCAGTCACAACTGCCTAGCCACACTTCTGTCAGCAGAAGTACCGGTGTTGTCCAGCAGCAGCAGCAGCAGCAGCACGTCGGGCACTCCTTGATACAAGGCGCACCTAATGTACCCACAAATCTCCCGCAGTCGAACCTCGGACAGTTTCAGACTCAAGCTCAATCTGTAGTAGGCCAGATTGATGATACTAGAAGAAAATCGGAACCCCTACCTCAGCCACCACTTTCTCTTACAGCTGAAATTAAACCTCTTGTGAAGCCTCCCATTCCAGACACTCTTGCAAATCCTCTTCAGTTACCTGCAAGTACTCCTATGAACAGTCTTGCCAGCTCTGTGTTTGGCATATCTATTCCTGTTGATGGTGATGAAGACAGGTATGAATTATTTTTATAACACCATAAAAAAAAAAAAAAAGCTTTTCTTAAGGATGACAGTCTTTAAGTTATTGTCAGTGCTTTTATGAACTCGTATTTTCAAAGTCTTAAACTTAAGAGTTTTCTTTGAAGCGTCCAATTCACTTCTTGCCTAAAAACTGTGTTTTCTACTTCTTGTTCTCAAAGTAGACAGAAAGTAGCTGTAAAGCTGCTTAGTGTGCAAGTAATGTAATTTCTGAATCAAAGATGGACTGAGAACAGTCACCCCTTCTACACCTGCTTCCTCACAGTGCAGGGAAGTCTGTTTGCTCCTCCTTTCCCCTGAGCTGACTGTGAAACAGTCAAATAGCAGCAAGGTTAAAGCAGTGCTCCAGTGCTGCGTTGCCCTGTTGTTAAAGATGAGTGTGTTGCTGTTGTAGGGCTGTCAGGTGAGGTGGCTTGGAGAGCATGCATGCTGCTAGCACTGTCCTGTTTTCTTATCCTGCTGGTAATTTGGCATTTTGTATCATGTCAGTAGGGAGAGTACTTGCACCTGGATAAATGTGATGTGCTCGTGCAGGTAGGAATACCACTTAACTCCTGCTTATCTGGTTGAGGATGTCAACACAGTGGAAAAGTGCAACTTCAAACAAACATTTTCTTAGTTGGAAAACAGTCAGGAGCAGATTATTTTAACATTATGGTGTGTGGAATGAGTGAACTTGCCAAGGGCCCGAGAGGGAGCACTGAATGCGTAAGGTTCTCACAGGCCTTGCAGACTGCTCTCAAATGAAACTGCTGTTAACTGACTGCTCCTTTTTGGAAGGACTTTCAGGGAAAGCACTGTTTGAGCGCTGAATTAATATCATTACCATGTATTGTTGGGTTTACTGCAGTCTGGAGGAATGAGCAATGAGTGGTGTACTCCTGTTCCTATTGTTAAAAATAGGAATAACACCACTGTGAGAAGTTCTGGTGCTGTTGTCCTGTAGGCTTTCCCTCACCTGGGAAGAATATCAGACTGTAAGATACTGCCATCAGTGTTTCTTGGAGTACTTTTTACTAAAGCTGCTGCATATGTAGGGGTGGGGCATAGGATGGGGAAGGCAGCTTGTTCGGATCGGTTTTGTTAAGAACTGATCTGCGGTGATGCCTTGTGCTCACTGCAGCTCTGGCACCGCGTTTTGGGGCAGTGACTCCATGAAGGCATTCGTCCAAGCAAGTGGTGCTGTGGGCAGCTGCGCTCTGGGTAAAGCAGTACAAGCCCTAGCTGCTAGGGTGCAGCAGGACATGGCTACCTTAGGGAGGTTGCTGACAAACTTTTCTTTGTGCTGAGAAGGTTTGATTTCAAACTGGCAATTTTATGATGGCCCTATATATTAACAGAATAATTATAATCATTTTAATGGCTTATGTTCCTTTTGCATAGCTTGTAATCCCAGGTGTTTATATAAATTGTGGTAACAGAAGTGGTTGTGCCAAGTGGATCACTTCATGCCATGATAAGGAGAACTCAGCGGTGGTGGGACAGCTTTGCTGGGCACTGGTGACACAGGCTTTGGGTGGTGTACCCTGAGCAGTGATTTCTTTTTAAAGATTATCTTTGTATTTTTGTTTTGAAGTTGATCCGTGTTGCAGAATTGCTTCGTACAGTGTTAGGAAGTGCTTTTGGAAGCATGGCCACGAGAGCCAGGAACGGGAAACAGGAACGGATGCTGTGTGCCATGCTCACTGCATGTGCCAAGCTGCGCTGAGCGGTACAGAAACCAACTTATGGTTATCTTTGGAGAAATACATACTTCTCTGTTCTGTGCTCCTGTGCCAGGAGATAAAGCCTCACCATTCGCTAGAGCAGAGCAGAGTGGAGTTGTATGGCAGGAAGCCTCTGCTGGCTTGGGATGGCTTGCTTTAGGGATGCTGACAAGCAAGCAGAGCTCACTTCAAACATGGTTGCACATCGCACAAGATAGGAGATGTGGTCTGTAGCTCCAGGCTTGTTTCTCACCTTTTCAGGCAGCAGCCTTACTTCCACTGGTTTCACACCAAGAGGAAAAGAAAAGCCTGGCAGCTTTTTAGGTGCTGCTTTACCACTTTGTCTTTATTTGCTTTACTTGCTGAGAAGGCTTTATTACAAATCCATTGCTTGTCTGCTCTTCTTGTCTTGCTCCTGCTTTTTTCTTTCCAGATGTTTAAATCACACCTTTACTCCTATGGGCTTGCTCCTGGTTGCATTGTGGACTGAAATCAGTGGTGAAATAGTTAATGAAGACCTTCAAGTGTTGTTAATAGTCTGAGGGTTGACACTGATAACACTAATAAGGCACAGTGGCAGTTTGCTCACTGTGAGTCATTGCTCTGCCTGCAGGTTCAGGAAGTGAGCACTTGGTTTTGTTTAGAGGACTTAAGTTTTGATCCTGAGAGGTAGAAATCCTGTGGGGAGTGTTTTTCTTTTCAGCCCTAATGTGTGAGGTGCCAGAAGGGCAGATTGGTGCATAGGCAGGTGTGTGCAGTTCTCACACCTTTGCCTCTATTTAATATTCACTACATACTTGGAACTTAATTTGCATGGATTATTATTGTTGTCATCTAAAACTCACGAGAGAATATCATATGGCTCTAAGCATCTTGAGTTCCTCTAGTAACTCTCACCATTTGCAATGTGAAGAGGAGCTCCACTGAAGGTGAGCTAATTCAGGAAGAGTCTTCATTCGAAGCAGGCAGAGCTGCAGCAAGCAGCAGCGGTCTGTTATGAGGAGTGGCTTCTCATCTGACAAAAGTTCAAGTTGTTCCTGCCTGATCACCTACCATTTTAAATTGCTCTGTGCCTGAGGTAGTAGTGGAGGTGTGAGGAGGTGTATATAGCATTTCTGAGAAATTTTTGACTTATGGATTTGCAGCTGTAGAACTGACTTTTTTTTCCAAGGCATTTTGCCTGAAATCCTTTAATTTCCTGCTTTGAGTAGTCCATTACCCACTGAATAACGCAGAATCGGGTAATCGTGCAAACTTAGCAAGGTCGGGTGGAAGGCAAGTGGGGTCTGATGGGGAAGAAAAAAGTACCCTTGGCACATCCCACTCTCCATTTAAGAAGCAAAGCTATGTTTTTAGTTTATGCATCTAATCTGCTACGATATTAAGAGGAGATGCATCTTGTACTAATTGTGAAGGCTCTACAAAGAAACTTAATTTTCTTCTCTAGATGTGGCTGTGAGCAGAATAAACAGTAGTGTTCAAGGGTCCGGGGAGTACAGCTCAGTGAGGCAGCAGTGAGCCGTGCAGTGCGCATCGAGCTCATTCTCTGGCACGTGCTGTGCAAGCAGAGCACTAACTCAGGCACTCAGTCACACTCGCTCAGCGTTTGTGGGCCTTTGCTAGCACTGTGCTTCGGGATCAGCATGTGTCAGTTCTGCTTTCACCTTTATGATCACGTACACAAATTTGGAGTCAACAGGCATCGTGTTCCAGCTGGCTTTGTGCTTTTTTTTGGGTTTTTTTGGCCCTTGGGGGAAAAGACGTGTGCTGCCTGTGTTAAAAGAATATTACTGAGAAAGCTTGTTCAAACCTCCTACATGCTTGGCAGACTTTGGGGGCAAGATATTACTGGGAGAGCTGGAAAAGGAGTGGAGTGTCAGTTGCTTTCCAGAGATATGTGACCAGCTCGAGCTGGGCAGGCTGTGTTCCAGGAATGCTAATGAATGGCTGCAACTGTGAACATCCACTGCAGCAGCTGGAGCTGGGTTACACACACACAGCTCACCTCTCTGCTCAGTTAAGTCACTTACTTGAGTAGTGTGCTAACTATTGCTGATAAACATAACCAGGGAACTGAGCTCCCGGGACCTTGTTTGTAATGCAAGGGCAAAACTGAGGAACAGACAATAATGTGACTTTGCAACTACTGTTGTGTTGCCCTCGGTGCTCGTTGGTGTAGAAAAATGAAAGTGTTCTGCAAGTGCGTACCAGTAAACAGTACTTGAGTTGCACTGTTGTTGATCATGGACTGTCTCTGTCTTCACTTTGTTCCAAAGCTTATCAAAGCTTTGCACTGTACTGCAGCTGCAGAGGTGAGTAGTTTTCTGCTCTCCTGGAGGCTTCTGTTTGAGCATCTGTACAGGTGAGTGATGGAGTGATGCGGACAGACCGTGCTGCAGTCAGCGGCGTTTGAGGGACAGTTGGAATGGGACCTCAGAGATGAACGTTTGGCTGTTGGCACCAAATGCAGGCAGCACTGCTGTTGGATGTATTTGGTTCTTGCTGTCATTCCTGTGACAGGCCTTCTGTAAACTCGGGCAGTGCCCTGTTTGCTGGGTCATGGCCCCTGTTCTGCATTCTTGACTGTTAGAAGATGGCTGAACGGAAGAACGTCGTGGCTCACCTGTCACTGGTGTTGCCCAGTTTAAGCATTTCAGTGTCTTTGTTAATGGCAAATCAATGCAGTCTTAGAAGTAATGAGGTGTAATTGTTTCAGATGGGATAGCTATTAAGAGGAAGAAGAAAATACTTGAAAGAAACTCAGAGATGGAAGCGGTTGACTTTGGTAGTCTGTAATGTACCAGCTCTGAAATAAACGGTTCTCTGTACCTTGTACTCCCAAGTCCAAGCAGCTCCACTGCTGTAGCTTTTCCTTCTGTCCCCTCAAGAAGAGTGCAAGTGTTCCATAGTCAGCTCTTCTCTGAGCACTGTTTCTTATGGCAGGAATAATGCCTTAGCTTCATAGGAGCGTATTGGAAGTTCTTGTTAAACTTTGTATCTTCCAATATGGATGGCTGCTGAGCTCCTGGAGCTGCGTTTCTCTCTGCTGATAGTTGCTTTTGGCCCTGGGTGACCCTGCACCAAAAAGGAATTGCTCTGTTACGATACTGGAGGTTTGAATGTCTGACTGTTGCATTTTGAGGTGGCTGCATTTCTTTGGTTAGAGAGCTGGTGATCAGTAGCATCTGTTGCTCTTGAGAAGTGCCAGCTTTGCTGGCACACAGAATTAGTGAAGGTTCCCTAGGATTCTGTGTGAGTCTTCTGAAATCTGTTTTAGTTCTGGAAGATGGTTGGCCTCACGTGTTTACTTTTATTCCTGTATCTGCTGTAGAGCTGTCTGTAGTGACTGCTGGAGCTGCAGGCTTCTGGGCAGGTTCTCCAGATGTGAACAGTCACTTGGAGTGCAGCGTGAGGTTCTCTTCTTTATTTTGAATGTCCCTTTTTATTCTTGAATGTCCCCAAGGAGCTCCTTGCTGGGACATGGGAGGACTTTCTATGTTGCCATTGACTCTGTCAACTTCTGTGCTCTATTTGTCTCTTTGGGAAGATGCTTTCTGCTTTGTTGTTTCACAGAGCTGCCTCCAGAGCTGTTCAGTGATTCCTGAGCAACGTTGTGCTGTACCCTCCCTACAACAATTAAGATTGCTTTCTCCCTAAGTAAAGTTAAGTGATTAGTTTGAGAAATCTTGCGCTTGTTTTGTGTTTAGGCTTAAAAACAGACTCACTCTGATTACTCCTTACACAGCTGTGAGTTTATGTAATGAAGATTCACTCTGATAACTGTGGCAGTCCTCATAAGATCGCCTTGCTGCATGAGCACAGTGCTGATCCTTGGTGCTGCATGGCTACCAGCTGTGCCAGGAGCGTGGTCATGGTGAACCTGGTGGTGGCAGTGGGCACCTTGTGCTTCAGGCTGCCTTCAGTCCCTGCCTAGGGACTTCCTTGTGCACAGAATAAACTCTGTTTTCTTTTAGCTTGAAAGTGGTAGGTTTTGATGTCTTGAAGCAGTTCTTGGGGTTATTTCAAGTTAGCAAGTTGTTGGAAGGTATAATTGGACCTGATCTGCTCTGATTTCCAAGTGAGGCATTCTGCTGTGGTTGAAATATCAACAAGGCTAGGTCAAGTTCCATAGGTTTGTTGCTGGCCCTTTTCTGAGGGAGGAAGTTTGGGAGGTGAGGTTTCTCAGTCTCGCCCTTGTCATAAACAGTGACAGTCCTGACTCTCGAATTGTGCACTAGCCACGTAGGGTGCATTGCAGTTGTGTTTGTGTTGTAGGTGTCCTGCAGAAACAACAGAAAGGCATGTGCAACTACCTAGAGCTCTGGTGTTTTTTTGGGGAGCTATTAATGAAGCTTTCCTTGAATAATTATTAAAATTAGTCTAGAGAGCATGTGTTTACATCTAAATGAAATGAAGCTAGTGTTTATGTACATACACACGATGTTTTTAGCAACTAATGGCTGATTACTTCAGTTAAGTTATCTAATGCAGGTGATCAGGAAGTGTTTTATTGCAGAAAGTACTCTCCTGAGCTTATCGTAGAATCACTGAGGTTGGAAAAGACCTCTTAAGATGCTCTAGTGCAGCCATCCACCCTCTGCCAGCTTCACACTCACCTGCTTCACTTGATTCTGGACAAATGCTGGGGACATCGAGCTCCCAGCAGTCATCTTTCCATGTTTATGGATGAGAAGTGATGAACTTCTCGTTGAACTTTCTTGAGTACTGCTAATAAATGTCATCATAGAGTCTCTACTCTGCTTGTTAAGGTAACCATTTAAGAATTAGTGTAGAAGGAATAGTGGAATTTCATTAAATTTCAAAGTATTTTTTCCTTAAATGGAAATTTGAAAGATGAGCGTTTGCTTCTTGGTAAGAAGTACATCAGAATGTGCTGCTTGAACTCTTCAGCAAATCTCGCTCAGATAACGATGGGTATCCCGGCACAGTTACAGAGTACCTACTCACGTCCTTTGGCAAGGTGCCTCCCTGCTGTGATCCAAGGCTCAGGGTATGGAAAGTGTGGTGTCCCACTGTCCCTATTAGTTTTTGCCAATATAATTAAACTGTAACTCTTCCTTCATAGATGCACAGACCCATACTTTCAACGGCTGCAGAAAAAAAATCAAGGGAAGTGTCCTATTTTTCGTACCCCTGTGCTGTGCTGATCGTGTACCTACCAGAGATGTGTCAGGCAGGAATTACAAAGGGGTGTTCATCGGAGGAAGCCTGAGATTACCAGCAGCAATTGGGAGCCAGAAGTGAATAGCTAGGTGTAGTTGCACCTGAGGCATCTGGTCTGGTTAGCTTCTGTAAAGCAAGTATTTATCGGATGCCTGTGCCAAAGAACAGTGTGTACTGGCTGAGTGTAATAAGGAATCTGTCCTCATTTTACAGTTAGGGATTTTGTATTAGCAACAGACTTTTTGATATTACAAATATTAAATTACTGTAACCAGTTCAGAAATTAAGACCCATTTCCTAATTCTGCCCCTGCTGGAGGTCGGTCCTGTGCAGAGCGCTGCCTGGGAGCCCGTCCTGCCTGCTGTGCTGTGCTGAGTGCTGCTGGAGCAGCCTGCACTGCTCCGCTGCTCTCTGCTTTTCAGGGTATATCAGTTGAGCTGTGTAACTAAGCACAAAAGAATGGAGTTTTATCTTGAATTTTTTTTTTTCTTTTGTAATTCCACACTGACTTCGCCTCGCTTCCTTGTGAAGTCTCTCACGTGAGCTTTGTACTCTGGTTATGGTGTTTTGTAGGAAATAACATTGGACCAAAGTTGCAGGAGGAGGTATAAATGAAACGCCCGTTGAAAGAGGAGTGGAGAAGGAATTCTGTTGTTAGGTTAAACATAATCTTGAAATACCATAAACTTCACACAGAGTTCCCTGATAAGTTACTGTTAAAGCATGGCAGCCCCTCCGTGCCCCCTGGGTTCGGTGCCTAAATAAACCACCCCACGTGTTTTCATCTGGAGCCCAGCAGCAAGCAGTCTCCATGGCAGGGTGTGGCTGGTAGCTGACTCGAAGGAGCCACCTTTTGGTGGTCACTTAACAGTACACCAGCTTGTGCTTCTCATCTGCGTAACCTTCAGAAACCAAGGAGGCCATCATTTGTTGTCCAGCAGTGTGCATCAGCTTTGGCAGCTGGTGGCTGTGCCTTCATTTTCCTTGGATGCTTGAATTCCTTACTGGTGGCCACAGGAAAGACACATTCATGTAGGCTGGTTGTTCTCTTAATGTGCTGATGTCTCCTGGCTGTTGAAATCTACCTGCTGTTGCACAGGGACTGAATGTGTTCACTTGTTGACTTGATCTTTGGGCTCTGAGTTGCTTTTTTCTCAGAGTGACTTTTGCCACTGTATAAATGATGTGGATGTACAAATTGTACTAGCATCTTTTCTGTGTTCTGACAAACGTGGCTAAACCTTTATTCACAGGTATGTTGGCAGGTTCCTATAAGCTGCAGTGCAAAGAATAAAGAGGCTAGAAGCTTGCTGACTGTTCCATCCTTCTGATGCAGGAGCATCAGTGTGTGATTAATGGCCTTCTAAGACCAGGAGCACACGAGTAAAGGACGATTTACCATATGTTCTATTCTAAAGCTTAGTGCTACTGTCTGAACTTTGCAACTGAGAACTTTGCTTTAGAATGCTTACCCTTTGCTTCCCACAAGAAATACCTCACTGAAACTATACAAGGGAACTGAAAGGCAGTTTGATTTCAGAGTATAAACTAACCTTTCTTTACCGCTTTCTATTCTATTTGATAGTTAAACTTGGCTCCAGCAGGAGTTCATCTCATTCAAAGGAAGAACTTTAAAGTTCTTACTGGCAATATTGTGGGTCTCAAGAAATTGTGAGACAGATCTGTGGGCTGATCTGGGGACTTAAAGGCCAGAAAGCTTTTGGAGGAGAAGCTGCTTGATGTCTTCTAGACTCAGTGGGGAGTTCTACCTCTCTTGTAAGAGGTCTTTTCAGTTCTTTACTATTCATTTGGGAAGCAAATCTCATCTTTAGTTTTAAGGTTTTTCTGCAGTTAAAACCCATAATGTTTGTTCTGATTATACTGACCTGCAAAGGAGAAAAATTTCTCATGTCTGCTACTTTAAACTGTGTGGAGACTGTAATTGTCTTCCATCCATCTGCAGCATTTCATTTTTCCACTTGCATTCTCTTTCCTCCAGTAATCAAAATTGTAACACATCTTCTTGTGGTCTTACCTGAACTTTGGTAGGCTTATATCCTTTGGATACAGTTTGTATCCGAAACTGCCCATGAGATCTAAGGTAGCACTCAGGAGGGCCAAGAGAAACAAGATTGCAGATGGTGGGTGTGTAGTCCGCAGGTCTGATACTCCTGCTACATTTTTATTTGTTTAACTTTCTCTTCAGCTCCTCATTCCCTGGTTTATACTTGTGCAGCTCATGGTTGCTGCTTTATGCTTGTCCTTATTGAATTGCATCCTTTTTATTTCAGGCCATTGCTCCAATCAGGCAAGACCTTCCTGAATTCTATTCCTGCTGTCCAGAGTGCTTGCAGTTGTAAAGATAGTCTGTACTCCACTGTCCAAGTTGTGGATTAAAGTATCCTGTAACAGACTCAGAGGAGACCCTGCAGAGCTCTGTGTGATGCTTCCTTCCATTCTGCTGATCCACTGGAGAGCCTCATGTACAGAGTAGTTGACCAGTTGGACCTTCTGTGTGTAAACCACCATCTTAATTGCAGAGATGTCATGCAAGGTGGCATTGAAAGCTCTAATAATTTTATAGTGCTATGCTTATATCTTGTATTATTTCTGTATGAGGCCTGTTTGGTTTTTTTCTCATGAGGCTTTTTTTATTTTTATGTAAATTTCTGAAAAGGTTCCCTGTGCTGCTTTGCTTATAAAGGATGGTTCTACTTTGTTTTCCATCAGAGGTGTTGAACATGGTTGTCTGACCTGTTAGCTTGGTGGTCCTCATGCTCAGAAGTGCCTTTTGTGTCTTCGCCATCATCCCTGTTTGTGTTACAGTCAGTGATACTGAGACAGGACTGTCTGAAGTGGGGTCTCTTCATTTTGCCTCCTTGAAGGGGGCATGGTGCTGTTCAGGGGTTCCTGTGCTTGTGGCTGTCAGCTGCTCACCCAGGCGCCTGTTTGGCTGTGTGGAAAGCACCGATGCTCCCAGCTCTCCTGCAAGGCTGGCAGTGGCAGCAAGGCCTCGTGTGCGGGCTGGGGCTGTGCCTCCAGCACCCTTATGTCGGTGCCAGGCATCTCTCTGGGTGCTTGAAATTCTGCCAGCTTCTGCAGGCATGGTTTCCAGCAGAGTTCTATGGAGCAGAGTTTGAATTTGGTGTATACGAGGAGCGGTAGGAGCATGTGCTTCCAAACTTGAGGGGAGAGTTTGGGTATGGCTTGAACTTCTCTGTAAAGGGACAGCTTGCTGCTGTGAGCAGTCAGAACTGATGAAATTGTTGTCCTTTAAGTTTAGGTCTCATTTGTCACCTTAGAGCTGTTTAGAGATGGTAACAGTGGGGTATATAAAGGAGACAAATGTGGTATCTCCTGTAGGACTTTCATAGAGAAGCTGAGGCTTTTTTACAAAGTGGGACACGGTCTGAATGTTTTATCTTCCCACGGTGGTTGCTGTGGTGGTCTCTGGGACTGGAACCAGGTTCCTCAGCAATGTGCTGTCCTCTGCAGCGCTGGAGGAAACCAGAGGTGCACTGCTGCAGCTGTGCTGTGCTTCAGGCAGGTTCAGAGGGGTCTGCTTTCCTGTCCTGGTCACTTACAGCAGCATTAGAACATCTTTTGGCTGTTACGTGTCTGTAGGTTACACTGCTCCTGTATGCAGTTTGCTCAATTACTTCATCAAACTGAAGAGGTTTTAGTAGTTCTCTAACCCTTTACATTTTAACGTGGTTAAAAATAGAAGCCTCAGCAGTCTGAAACTCAGCCATGTTAGCCCAGGCCTGCATGTCAGGCATCACTTGTGGGTTTACTTATTATTAGGTAGTGCATCTCCCTCTATTAATACCTTCCTGAGATCTTTCTGTACAGTAGAAACAGTTCACATAATTGCAGATCCTGCTGCTGAAATTTTTTGGCATTGCCCAGACAAGCGTGAACTTAAGAAAGCTTTGTACCTTCCCAGATACTTTAAGTAGAGGAGGAGCACGCTGTGTATTGGATATTGATGTAAAAATAGCTTGGATGAAAGACAGGCCCTGTGGTTGGAAGCCACAACTCTTCATACCTAGCAATAGCAACAGGGTTTTGTATACTGCAAGTGAATGTACCTTGGAAGATAAATTACTTTCTGTTTACAGCTGCTCTCCATGGAAGAGAATTTTCACATCTCATACAACTGAGTTAGAAGAGCTTGGGCCCCATCTTCCCTGTAAGCAAAGGAAGGCTGTTTTATTTGCAGATGCCATTTGCTTTCTTATGCTGTCCCTCTGTCACTCAGACATCCTTTATGAGTCGTGTTACTGCACACTGCTCTGCCCATCAAAAGATGCATGACACGAGCGAAGTTAACTAATGAAAATCTCTAGCTCAAGAGCATGGTATTTGTCAGCTTGACCAAGCCACTTCTGCAGTGGGCTTCAAGCTAAGTTCTGGGTGTGTGGAGGGAAGAGGGAAGGAGATCAGTGACAAACACTGCAAACAAATGATTCCTGATCGTCGCTGGTACGAGGTGTTACTGGCCTTGCAAGGTTGTTGTGAAGCTAATGCCTTCAGAGGAAGTTCTGTTATGGCACTGCTGCTCTGGTGTTCTTAAATGGAAAGACTTAAAACAGCTGTTTTCAAGTTATTTAAGTGGTACTCTTTGTTATGTACCTGTGTTTCAAAAGTTGGTGTAATCTCCTGTTTTAAAACAACTCAGATAAAGCACGAACTGTTGCTGGCATTCCTGCAGATTGCTAGCTGAGCTGTTCTTCTCCAGCACTGCTGTAGCTACATGGGTGTGAGGATAAACTGCAGTGCTGGAAGAGGAGGTTTTAAGCTTAAGTGTAATGCTGTGACACAACTGCTAGCTCTGAAGGATTCTGACTCTGTGCTTCACGTCATGTTCTGTAAGCAGCAGGCCTGCAGGTGAGTCCTCAGGTAACTGTGGTCTTCAGATTGCAGCGTTGCTCTCAGCGGGGCAGATATCTCTGAGCCAGGAGGGTCAGGCTGTCACAAGAGTTGAGTGACAGTCTGTGCCACAGTGTCCTGTCCTCAGAGCAGTTCTGTCTGTGCTGTGAGGGCTGGCAGTGGTGCCCCTGCTGTGCTGGTGGAGCAGTGGGCCGGGCCAGCTGCGGGGACAGGCATAGTGCTGCTTCTCTTCCACTTCTAACTTAAATCTGTTTTGCAGTTGTAACTTAAATCTTTAATAGTTTGAACATGATGTGTGCAACTCTGATTCAGAGGCCCAGTTGGAGAACTCCTATATTTCTAGTATAAAGAGGGATGTGGAGCAGAAATACTGAGTACTGTTGGCAGAGGCATTTTGTGAAATCCTATGGAAAACCTGGAAGGTGTCCTTGAGTTCAGGTGTGTGTTGCACCAGTCCCACAGATTACCTGCAGGAGTATTTCAGTAATAGCTTGTGCAGTACAAACCTCTCTTTACAGAAGCAACTTGAAGTAGTGTGAATACCTGTAGGGCTGGGGGATGGTTGTTTTTTCAATCAGTGCATCTTTAATGGGAACCCACAGAAACAGGAAGGATTTCAGTCAGTGAGCTCTTCTAACTTTCGGGCACGAGTGTAACCTGTCAGGATAGCAGACATCCTTTGTGATGCAGGTAGGATAAGAGCTGGCATTTTTATGACATCTCCATTTTCAATATCTCTGTTTGATTCTTGGATCTCATAGGAATCCGTCAACTGCATTCTACCAAGCGTTCCATTTCAACAAGTTACGTGAGTCAAAGACCTTCTGGGATAGGTATGGATGCTTCAATATGGAATGCATACGTGCTGAGGTATGCATGAACAGCTTTGCTCTGTGCAAGTTTCTCGTCATCTCATTCGTGCAGAACTGCTGCTTGTTCTCAGAGCTTCACGTCGGACTTCTGCAGAAGTCTGAAAGCAGTTACGGAATTGAAATATTTGTGCTGAAACTTGAAACTGAACAAGTCTAAAATACTGTGACCCTTCTTTTCCTCCTTCCATTGTATGTATCATACTTAATGTGCAACTGGGAGTTTAATGCTAGTCAGCTGTTAGCTGGCGTTCACTAAAACGTGTGCAGCTTCCTTTTCCTGGAGACAGGAAACTGTCACTGGAACTCTTAAGTGCTACATCAGAAAACCAGTTGTGAAAGCGTTGTACTTAAACACAATTTTTGGGCTCAGGGCAAGGAAAGGAAGCTTTATGGCTTGCACATATTGTGCTGCAGTTAAGCTGGAAGGGTAACAAACGTGACCTGTGATGAGAGGTGAAGTAAAGCTGCTGTGTTGGCATTGAACTCATGGCGAGAAACTGCAATGAAGTGCAACAAAGTCATATCTGCCGTAGATATGGCTTGTCAGAGATGCATTACTAATTCATCAGTAGCTGCGAGCTGATTCTTTCCCACACTGTAATGATTTGTAAGGTTTATTTTTTTTGTCAGCATTCAGTCCTAGTGATTGTGACTCCATGTCTTGTGATGCTTTGGCCTGTCACAACACTTCTGCTTAGCAAGCTCTGTGGAGTGGATTTTGTTCGGTTATTTGAGCATTGATAACGCTGTCACCATTGCAATGGCTGCGTTTGCCTTGAGAGGGCACTTAACCTCATGGAAACTTCACTGGATCCTTGAAGCGTGCTTGGTGGCGGTCTGTATGCGGTGCAGTTCTGGTTGGACGTGGTGCTAATGCATCCTGCTGGCTTCTGCTGAGGTGCATTGGGCAGAGTTTGAAAAGCACATCTTTCTTTTCGGATGAGCTCGTATGAATTAATGCTCGTGTGGGCACTGCAGCTTCCCTGCGTGCGTGGGCAGTGTGGGGTTCAGGGCCTGCTTTAGATCAGTGAAACAAACTGTAGGGGCTTGTGTACAAATCAGGTACAGAAACCAAAAATGCACTTAGAGGTTTATCCTTCCCTTGTTTCTCTGTTTTGGTGTGTGTATGTCCACTGGAAAAGTGGAATATAGGGGTGTTTAGCGAAACCAAACGAGTGGAGCGGTGGTGGTGCCTTCTTGTGGAGCTCTTGGCCTCCTGGTGAAAGCAGGCATTTCTAACAGAGTAAGAGTAACCTTGCCAGGGCTACTGGCAATGGCAAAGTGCTGATCCCTTCTAGTTCTGAAATCTTTGACAAAATTTAAATGTCCCATGTATGAAATATTCCTAATGTTTTTGACAACGAATTTCCAGTGAAAGCCCAATGGAGGGGGTGTGAGGAGTGTGGTCCGTAAGGCAACCTCAGTAATGAGTGAAGTGATCAGAGGCTCCTCCTGTGATGTGTGGTTTGTGAAATCTCTGCGATGTGAAGTCCCTCCGAATTCCCAGGAATGCCTTTGTTTCCCCATCCTAAAGCACAGGGCTCCGCTGCTGCGCAGCAGAAGGCACAGTGCACTTCTTAATTGCATTCTGCAGCTCCTTGTGCAAAAATAGTTTGTGACCTCAGGTCAGGAGTTTGTGAGCAGACGGTGTGAACAAAGCAGGAGATCTTCCCCTGCAGCAGTGAGCTTTCCTGTTCTGGACAAGTAGAGGTTAATTATCTTGTGAGCAGCCATCCCTTGGGGCTGTGTGAGCCCAGCAAAGTGAGCCACGTGCTGTCACAATAGGCAGTAAAATATTGCTAAAAATTCAGTGAAACAGAGGCAGTTATTTTTCACTGACATAGCATGGTGAGGAGGAGACACTGAATGTTAGTGAAATACTCGTTTCTGAGACGTGTGGGTGAAGCCTGCAGGTTCTTTCCCTGCTCAGTTTTGACACCAGAGTTGCTCAGCTCAGTGCAACGCTCACCTCTGGTGCTGGTACAGAGAAGGCTGAGAAGAGGAGCAGTGTCTTTGTGGTGTTTTCCCACGAGTCTGGATGATGACCCTTCTGTGGCATGGATTTTCTCTGGTAGCATAGGATCTTCAGGTGGGTTTTCCTTATGTTGTGTTGAGTAATCGATCTTCAGAGCTTTGTGTAAAACTGTAGAAGATGTGATTGTTATGGGAGGAACGGGTCCTTGCTTTCTTATGGAAGAGCCAAATACTGTGTGGTTTACATGGAGCTGCAGCAGGAGGCAGGTACCTGCCATCCCTGAGGCTGTTTCTCTGGGAGGAGACTGTGGGAAACAGTATCAGTGCTTTGCTAAAGCCTAAGAACAACTTCCACCGCCTTTCCTCATCTGTGAGGTGGGTCACATTGTCTCAGGAGATGGAGCGAGTCATGTAGGGCCTGCCTTCCATTCCACAAACCCATGCTGGTGGGCTCTGAGCACCTGCTGTCCACGCGTGCAGTGTGCTGGCACTCAGGACGATGTGCTGCCTGACCTGTGGTATTGAGTTCCCTCCTCCTGCCCTAGTGATGGCGATGCTTCTGTTAGCTGCTAATAGAATACTTGTCTGCCATGTCATCCTGGTTGGATTGTCCATAACATACTCCTACCATGGCATTGTTCCCCTCTTCTCGCCTGGAGACACTGAGTGCTTTCATCTCCATGACCAAGCTCCGTGCAGCCCAGACCTTCCCTGACATGGGGGCTGTCCCACCACCTCTCCTTTCCTGCCCAGCTCTGCTAGGAGCCCGAGCCATCCGTCATGGCACTCCAGGCCACCCCACATCGTGCTGGTCTGTGCTGGGATGGGGCCAGGACTTCCACTTCTCCCTGCCTGTTTCCCGTGCAGTGTGTTTGTGTAGGGGCGTTGAAGTTGAGGCCGTGTCACCTGGAACTGTCTGCTTGTTAAGTGCTCAGCGTTCTGCTTACAGAGTACAGGCTTTGTTGGTTTAGCAATGCAGGCTGTCACTGTCTCAGTCTCCAAAGCTGCTGCCCTCTACATGTGGTGATGGGCGCTGGTGTTCTGGTGAGGCAGGATGGAATGGGCTTGTCCAAATGGCGACTGGGCTTTGTGACTGATATTTCTGAGCACGTTGCTGGTGCTCGCTGTAAATGCCACAAGCCGGTTTTCCTTACAGTGTGATGTCAGTGGAGTGTTGCCTAATTTTAAAGAGCTAGGTTTCCGCCCCGGCTGCGAGCCCTGCGTTCCTCTGCACGCTGCTTTGGTGGCTGCACCCTGCTGATAGCGGCTTCATCTGCGGGACAGCTGCTGCTGGCAGTGTGCCGGGCTGCCCGCAGCCATGGGGCAGCTGCTGCTGGGGTGCTGCCGGTGGGAGGTCGGTCTGCAGAGCAGGAATGCCTCTCAGGCCCTGCGAGTGCCTCCGGAGTTAGGAGCGGTTACTGCGTGTTTCAGAGGGGTGGCTTGAAAACTGTAACAGCAGCAGCAGGGCTCGAATTGCCCTGAGGTTTAAAGGAGCCGATGTCACACAGCTCTGCAGTGCTGTGGCTGCGCGGTGAGGCTGCTCAGGACTGCCTGCAATCATTGCACACATCATTAGACGCAATCCTCTGGGAACTGGCTGTGATGGGTCCATGCAGCCCATCCTGGCGGCCCCACACAGGACGTGTCTCCTGTTGGTGTTGCTGCTCGGTTACAGAGTGGTGCAGGCAGCGCTGGTGGGACTGCTGTTCATGGGAAGCAATCTTTAAGTGAAGCCGGAGGACAAATGTCATCAAACTTTTTTTCTTCAGTGCTTTTAAAAAGAACATTTAGCAGAAATTAAACTTAAAGGTGTGGACCCCACCAATATCCCCCAAATCCATTTTCTCCCAGTGAAGGAAGCTGGGAATCGAGGCAGGGGATGAAGGCAGCTGATTTCTGTTTGCTGCAGTGCACTGTTCTACTCATGGATGTCACACATATCTTCTGAGGAATTATAAACGGAGGAGCAGTGCCTCTGAGCTCCGACTGTGGGGGCAGTGCTGTGTGGGGAGGGGCTGTCACGCAGAGCTGTGTGCTGATGTTCGGTTCTGCAGCCTCTGGAAGTGATGCTCTGGGAATCCTGTGGGTGCCAACAGGTGCAGCGTTAACTGGACAATGCAGGAATGCTCTAATGAACTTTTCTGCTTATGTTTACAGTGCGTCTGGTGCGAGTGTTGTTGCCATTGACAACAAAATAGAGCAGGCAATGGTAAGTACGGACCGAGGCTCCCAGCTCTGCTGTCTGTGCTTGGTAATATCCTTTTGGTTGTGTCAGATGGAGACCTTAGCTTAAAAAAGGGATTCTCTGTGTGAAGTGTGGGGCAACTGCATACCCGGACTGTTCTAACTTCTGATGTTGAGCGCTTCTCACTTGCATTGTTGGTCCAAACCATTCTTAAATGGATTTTTGTATGCACCTCTGCAAACAAGCTGGTAGAACTCCGTGGGGCTGAAAATAGCACTCTTAAGTCTCTTAGCAAGGTTTGTTAATAGTTTACCTTGTTACTCCTCCGTGCCATGCTCCATGTGTCGTTCAGCTTCAGTTACACATCAGTTTGATTTTAATTTTTAACTTGTTCTTATTTCTTGGTTCTCATGCACCTCAGTGGTTGGGTTGTGTCACAGCTCCCACCTCACCTGCTCAGAATGTTGGAGCTGATGCTCCTGTCCAGGCTGCTCGAGCTGTGGGTCTCCATCACATTGTGTTCAGTGCAGACAGAGCCCTGCAGGGCGGCAGCTGATGGGCTGCAGAAATCATAGAATCACAGAATCATAGGGGTTGGAAGGGACCTCAGGAGATCATCGAGTCCAACCCCCCTGCCAAAGCAGGTTCCCTACACCAGGAAGATGGGTTTGGGCACTGAATGCAGGCCTGGGTACGAGGCCCTCGGGAAGGACAGTGGCTTAATGTTAGCTTGGACGGTAAATGTGTGATGTAAAAAAGACCTTTTCAGAAGTGCTGTATCTGCTCGTGTCACTCCAACACTGTCAGAGTTCTCTGTGCTTGGGGGGGAATCAGTCACAGTGAACGTAGGTAGGGAGTTGCCATGTGCCACAGCTTGTGCTAGATGCTGGGAGCAACACTTTTGGCATAAGGGCCGCTTCACGTTGAATTAAGGAGCTTGGTTAATTGTCCTCGGGGCTTAATTTTCTGTATGTTTTCAGGAAGAAGTGCTCCAGCTCCCCGTTGTTCCCACTCGCTGCGGTGGTGACCACTGGACTATGTGCTCGGGGTGGGATGGAAGTGCTGTTCCAGCAGTGTAACTGTGCGCCTCTCTTTGCAGGATCTAGTGAAAAGCCATCTGATGTACGCGGTGAGAGAAGAAGTGGAAGTTCTGAAGGAACAAATAAAAGAATTAGTCGAAAGGAACTCTTTACTTGAACGAGAGAACGCACTGTTGAAATCTCTTTCAAACAATGATCAGTTGTCCCAACTTCCATCCCAACAGGCCAACCCCAGTAGCACTTTGCAGGCGGTGGGCGCGCAGCCTCCGCAGGCAGCACCGCCTCCGCAGCCGCCGAATGTGTCCTCAGCGTAACGCTCCCGCCTCGACTCCAAGCAGAGCGCCGGGAGCGGCCTGTCCTTGTGTGCCACTCATGTTCTTTCCACTCGGTATGAAAGCGAGTAGCCATGCTTCTGTCGCGTGTTTGGCCTTCTCAGTATTAGACAATCATTGTCCGGGAGCTGTCTGCGGGCGTCGCTGCCGCGCTGCGCTGTGGGGCTCCGCTGGGCCGCGCTGTCCGCAGGTATCGATCTGCCCCGAGAGCCACTGTTCCTTCCGTGTGAGTAACATTTGCCTGCGTTGGTTTCATGTCTTTGTTTTATTTATTGCGGGGCTGCTATTTTCATAACGTTCACGAACAACGTCACAGAACCTTTTTTAGTTTTGTAATCCGTGTCTGTATGGGTAAAACGACGGATGGGATTCAGAGGGAAAACGTCGAGGCAATAATTGAACGAAAGAGCCCTGGAAGGTTTGTAACACTAATGGCGATTCAGCTCCGCTGTCCCTGCAGCGCGGTGCGGGTCCGGCCCTGAATGTAAACGTGTGCGGAGCGGAGGGGCGGCGGCCGCGGGGCCGGGTGGGCCGTGCTGATGAAGGAAATTCTGCTCACTTCTGTTTCCCAGCTGAGAATCGGCCGCGGTTCCTCCGCCTGTTGACATTTCGAATCTTTTTTTTTTTTTTTTCTTTTGGGTGGGAATAAAAAGCTGTGAAATTGTTCAACCTCCTTTGTAACCAAAGAAGCGAAGCTGTGTCATGGAGTTGTTTTTTATTTTATAATGCACATTCTTTATGTATTTTTATTTAGTGTTTCCTCATTCACACCTTTCTTTGCTGTCCAGCATGATCTGCATGACCTGTAACCTTGGAACCACTTCCGTACCTCATGTTTTTGCAGCACTCTGTGTGATGTGTACCGGGCTGTGAACAACGGGAATTGGGAGCGCAGCGGGGCCGCGTGCGGCGAGCCATCCTCTGTTCCTTTAAAATGGTGTTTTGAATTTCGTATGCAGGAAACGTTTTGTTACATTGCAGATTTTAATGTATTTAATAAATGCAACATGCAGATTACGTGCAGTGTATACTGAGTATTTAAATTAAAATGTACATTTCATAAATACAGTTTCGAGAGAGACCGTCATTTGTGTAATCCCACACAGCGCGTGGGAGCGCTGCACCGCGAAGGGGGCGGGGCGGGGCGGGGCGGGGCGGGCCGGCTGCTGTCGGCGCTGCGGAGGGGCAGCGGCCGAAGCGCGGCGCCGTGCCGGTGCGGGCGGGGCTCTGCGGGCGGCGGCCGCGAGGAGCCGGAGCCGCGTTCCCCGCCGGGCGGCGCTGTGCGCATCCGTCCGCCGTCGCTTCCTCCGACCGCGGGGCGGGAGGGGCGGAGCCTCCGCCGGACGCGGCGCTGCAGCGCCTCCCTGCGGCCCGGAGGTCTCTGCGGCGCTCGGAGCCGCCGCCGCTCGCCGCGCTGTGCCGGGGATGGGCGCGCGGCGGGACGGCAGCGGAAGGCGGCGGCGTTCCCCTCCCGAGCAGTGATTCCCGTGCGCGGGGCGGTGTCCTGCTGCCGCCCGTAGCTGTTAGCTGCTCGGGTCGTTACGTAGGACGCTTTATGTGAGAACGGGGCGTGCTCCGACCTCAGAGCGCCATCGCAGCCGCCGCAGTGAGCGCTGCGGCTCCCGAGCAGCGCCGTGTGCCGCGGGAGACACCGCGACCGCAGCGGGGACCGCCCGGGGCCGCCGGGCATCGCGAGCTCCTTCTGCTCTCTGTGCTCTCCGATATTCAATACCTCATCACTGCAAAGCGACCTCTGCCAGCGGATCGCCGGAGGAACCGCCAGCTACGGAGCGCTCCCATGCCGTGCACAGCCCAGTCCTGTTCTCGGTGCTGCCTCTGCTGGCACAGAGCACCGCCAGCACGCTTCCATTTAAACCCCTGCTGGAGGGGCACAGTGCACAGCTGACACCGCCGGTGCTGCGTCTCGGACAGCGCTGCTTCTGCTGCCATTACATCGAAGCAGTGACTGCCCGTCCCTCCCCTTTAGCCATGACTAACAACGCGGCTGGTTCCCCAAACCCAGCGTGCTGACCTGCTGCACGAGCAAAGCCGCCGAGCTGCTGCTGTGTTCTGTGCTCATACCTCAGTAATCCTTCTGCACAGACGGTCTTCAGCCAAACCTCGGGCCCGTGGAGGTCAGCACGGCCCATTCTGACGCTCTGTGCCATCCCAAGCACAGCGCCCGCGCAGAGCCCCGAGGGAGCCCACAGACGGATCCCTCCACCACCACCGAGGGTCTCCCTGTGACACTGGGGGTGAAGTGCCCCCATGTAACACCCCACAAGACAGCACTTCGCCATTCTCAAAATTAACTCATGTTTGAGAAGAACTTTATTTAAAATCAGAGATTATACAGACTTCCCCTCCCCCATCGATTACAAAATATGAGCTTCCAGGAATCGGGAATGTCGTTGTGTCGCACAGCCTGCTTCGGGGGCGTGGCCCGGACCACACAGGTTTACACCACTTCAGATGGAAATATGACAACCAGCAAAAAGTCTGCTCCTTCACAGCTAAAAGAATGGAATTCAGCTCTATAGAAACCTGTTTCTATTACTACTAATGTAACTGGATTTAAAACGTCTTCTAAGAAACCTGAAAAAAAGAAATCTTCCTTTAGCAACTGCATGCAACAGCAGACCGAGCTCAGACTGCTTTGTTTACCACAACAGACACCGGGGGCCGCCGCGCAGCCGAGGCTGTCAGCAAGAAGGAATGATCAATAGCAGCACTTTCCATCGTGATTTAAGTTACATTCTTCTATCAGGTAAGGAGGGTTTGGTTTCTGTTTCTCAGCACTACAGAGAAGGAACTGCAATCATCCAGAGGGAGGCAGCTTAGCACTGGATCCATCGCTGGATGACATCAGGGTGAAAGCAGGATTTACCTTAAATACAATTAGAATATATATTGCGAGACATACTACACTCTGCCGATGCCGCACACGAAAGCAGAACTGTGGGTTGGGGGGGGGGGGGGGGGGGCAGGGTCCCCGCTACCTGCACAAGACATCCCCGTCCCCACACCACGCTTTAGAAGTGAAACCCACAAGGCAGGGGGAGGTTTGCAGTGAGTGGGTGCAGTGCCGCCGAAGCCCCCGACTGGGAGCAGCCCCGCAGCGCGTGCCCCACGGAGCAACAGTTTGAGGAACCCCGGCACGGGGCAGCGCTGGGAAGAGCTGCTGCGCAGCCATGCCGGGCCGCGGGGAGGGGACGCCCCCTGCTCCTACACAGACAGGCGTTCGTGTGGGTTAGGACGGGAAGCGCGGGGTAGGGTTTTCTGTCGCGATACATGCCCGAGTGCTAACGCAGCGCGCCGTGCAGCAGCTCTGCCCCGCACAGCGCTGCGTTCCGTGCTCCGCTATGGAAATCCCGGCGGCCGACTCCAAACAGAACCGTGTCCGGCGGCGGCGGCGGCTCACACGGACCCGGGAGCGGTGCTGGCAGCAGTGCCGACACTGCGCAGAGTCTGGCACGTCTACGTGAGCACGAAGGATACGTTGCTGAATAAGCAGGTCCACGATTGGGGGCTCAACAACAGAACTTTATTGCTGTGTACATGTGGTGCTGCTCAAGGCACTGTGGCACGGGCTGGGGCGCTCGGAATGGCGGCGAAGGGCCTGGAATGCGCGGCGGGGCGGGGGCTCACATGCCCATGCGGATGCTCTGGATGATCTGGAAGATGGCTGCAAGAGAGCGGGGCGCTCAGCGGGGCGCTCAGCGGGGCCGAGGCGCGGGGCGGGGCGCGGGGCTCACCTGATCCGCACACCACGAAAATGAACAGCGCCAGCAGCCACGGCCCGACCGACGCCTTCTCCTCCGGGGCCGTCCTCTGCGGGCACAGCACCGCGTCACGCGCCGCCGCCGCCCCCCCCTCCCCCCGGCCCGGCCCGGCCCCACGCACCGAGGTCTTGGCGACGTTCCCGCGCTGCGTGATGTTCTTGCTGTGCTTCTCGTTGGCCATGCGGATGCGCTGCTTGGCCACCATGGTGCGGCCGCGCCGGGCCGGGACCGCTCCGCTCCTCCGCTGCGCCGCGTCAGCACCGCGCGGCGCCGCCCGCCGGAAGCCGTCACCCCCGGCGCCGCCCGCGGACCGCGCTTCCGGGGCGGCGGGCGGGAGCGGCCGCTCCGCGTCACGTGACCGGCGCCGCGCGACGTGGAGCTCCGCGGGGCGGCCGCGCCCACGCTCCCCCGGAAGCAGAAGCGCCGCCAAGATGGCGCCGCCCGCGCCGCTGCTGGCAGGTGGGCGCCGGGGGGAGGGGGGGGAGGGGCGGGGGTACGGCACGCGGCGTGACGGGGGGAAACGCGCTGCTGTGGGGCCGAGTGCTGCCGGCGGCTCCCGGTGAGACCTCGGGCCCGCGCCGTGGGGCACTGCTCGGTCAGGCCTGCCCCTGCTATAACCCCGCGGTTAGCTTGGATGGGGCCGGGTGTTTTTAACGTGCCGCGTCCGGGACGTTCCTTGTGAGCTTGGCTGTGTGGTTAATGCTAAAATGGGGAGAGACGTCAGCGGTCTCAGGTGAGGCTGAAGCTCGGCTGGGACGCGTTTCTGACGCTGCAGTGGGTGTGTGTGTGTGTGTGTGTGTTTGCTCTTTCAGTGCGGGGCTCCGAAGGACTCCGCCTGGTGAACGGGCCGCCCAGCTTCACCGAGAGCACGGCGTTCCGCAGGTACTGTGCTGTAGCAGCTCTTGGCCTTTTGCACACAGAAACCATTGGATGTTCTGAGCTGGAGGGACACCCCCTCCCCCAAGGATCATCGTGCCCAGCTGTTTTCTAGTTTTCGGATCTTTTTTCTGGAAAGTAAATGCAGACTTTAGAATTGAAAAATGTATAAGTGAATGAACTTTTTAATACCGACAGTTGTTCAGAAAGCTGCTTTGGAAGGGTTTACCTTTCCCCGGCTCTGAATTGCCTGAGTGATAATGTCTGAACTGTCAGAGTAGAGTCGTTCAGTTGGGAGGGACCAGCAGAGGTCCCGTGGCCTGGCTGTGCTTTCCATTACAAAGCATAATGCAGGAGTACAGGACAGAAATCTCTGTATTGTGTTGTATTTCTTTAAATACTTTAACTTATGCAATGCATTTGAATACTAATGTGTATTTCTTATTTCCTTAGGGACTCTGGAAAAAACTGCAAAGCTGTTGCTTTTAGCAAGGATGGTTCCCTCTTTGCCTGGTGCAACGGAGAAAAGTTGGTGCATTTTGTCGTGCTAGTCAATCTGCATTAAGAAATTTTGCCATATTTGCTTTGTCTGTGGGAAGGCTGTTGAAGAAGTGGCTTTATTTTCTGAATATTAAAGGAATATTTTTCAACGTACTACAAAGTAATTAGAAAACCTGCAGTATCACATCTGAAGTGTTAAGAAGTTCATAGGCTCTGAAGAGTGTGAGCACCTTACACACAAACATTGTGAGGTTGGTGGGTTTTTTGATAGCGGTGCTGTGGAGTCCTCTTGAGATTGTCCTTCACACAAGAGCACATCGCAGGGTTGCTGCTGTGAAGAGGTGATGAGACTTCTGAAATGTCAGCGTTGTTACTGACATGTTAAAAAAATGTCTGCAGAAGTGCTGCGTAGTACCCCTTAACTCTGCCTTGTAGGCCAGGTAACTTAGATGTAGAATTCAGTTCTTACCATCACTGCTATTTCTGCCCTTCCAAAACACCCAGACTCCTCATTTCATGGAGTGCTTCATTTTTGACAACTGGAAAGATCTGTTTCCAGAAAATGTGAATAGGGAAAATACAGGCGACCAGGTTTTGTGTATCTGGTTACCCACTCTTCAAATAAGAATATTCCCAAAGGCATTTTTTCCATTCCTGCTGTGCCCCTTCCTTTGTTTTTGAGGCAGAGCAGTTAGTGGCGCAGTGAGGAGCTCCTCATGCAGCTCCTGAGAGTAATGCTGGCTTGGATGCATCTTGGTGCTTTCTTTTCCTTCCTGTCTGTGTCAGACGTTTGATAAGCCATGCTCAGAGATGCTGCTTGACCTTGCTAGTTCAACCACTTGACCTCTGCGTTTTAGTGTCCGTGTGTCCCCGCATCCACAGACCCCAGGTTCTGGTAGAAGACTTTTGAGAATATGCATTCATCCCACACATTTTTATTCAGTTAGAAGATCTTCAGCCTTTTCTGTGGAAGCATGAATGCAATCTCTGTGGATGGAGTGTACCTTGCCTCTGACTCAGAGTCAAAGTGGTACAGATTGGAGTATGGGATCTGCTTGCCCAGTGCTTTCATGGTGTCAGTTTCTGTTTTGCTTGGGTGTCTGGTTTTAAAATGTATTCCTTCAAAAATGTAGTAAAGTTGGAGGATAAAATAGCTCTTCTAGTTTGGTACCGATAGCCAAATTTGGAACAGGACTAAATACCGAAACAAGTTACCTCAGCAATTAACTCTTCTGAGAGTGCTTCATTGAAATACTGCCTTTGGTTCCAGGGTAAATATCGTTAATATCACCAGTGCAGAATTACTGCGGTCCTTTGATCTTCCAAAGGCAGTTTGTCTTGAATTCTCACCAAAGAATAACATTCTGGCAACATGGCAGGCCTATACAGGTGAGTACTACACAGGTATGTAGGATAAACATGTATTTTAATTTCATTTCACTAATTACTTGATTTGCCATTGTGCCGTATTCACTGGCTGAAGGAGCAATGTAGAAAACATTCAGAAAATTACCTGTTCATTGAAACATATAGAGGAGGGAAGGGTGACAGCTTCTGAGGGTGTCTGGTATTGATCATTGTCACCAACATAAATCAGTGTGCATGTATCAGCTATTTCTCTGTAAAGTAAATCAAGTGTTTCCATCGAATGCTTCCTGATGTTGGTGCAAACAGCACTGCACATGCTGTTCAAGCAGCTTATAAGCAGATCATCAGCTGTTACGTCTCCCACTGGACACAAACAGCATCAACATTTGTTCTCTGTTCTACCTCTGTGTGGAGTTTGTTCCTAATTCAGATAAGCCACAGTCTTGTCTAAGGTGTACATCTGATGTGTGTGGTGTAAATGCTTCCTTTAAGTGAAGGGGCTGGCTGTAAGTAAGGGTGAGGGCTGTGGTCTGGTGTGGGTTGCCTGGCATAATGCTGGCTGGTACTGGGAAGGGATCCGTGCCAGCTGTGGGATCCCAGAGATCTGTTAGGAGGTGTTTAAAAAGGCGTCCTGGGGTCGGTGGTAATGGTCTTGTGATAGAATGCCTGCACTTGTGAGTGTTAGTTCCTTCTGCAGGATGAAAGTCTGGAAGATACTGGCAGGTAAAGCAATTAGCAGCCCTGAGCTTAGGGCAGCAGGAGGTGGGATGCTTCCCGTGAGAAGCAGGGTTGCTGGTAGTGTCACAAGATGGAACACCGTGATGAAGCGGGTTGGATCCCAGGAGACCACCGCTTCAATGCAGTGCTTTTGTTGCAGCTGCCAAAGATGGCACAGCAGGGGCACCCAACCTACAACTTCATGATGTGAAAACTGGAAAATGTTTGAAATCTTTCATCCAGAAAAAGATGCAGAACTGGTAAGTAATGTCTGTGGGTGTTAACTGCTTTCAAAATGTGATGCAGGCAAATGGATGCAACTTGTAGTGTTGTGCTGGCGTTCTGAAGGTGGCCTGCTAGTAGCTGGAGGCAAGTAACTGCTCGTCAGTATTTCTTGCTGAGCTCCCATTGCTCATTTCTTAGTGTAAATCCACTGTCTTTTTGAGAGGGTGGTGAGACAGTGTTGTTTATCTGTCTGAAGTGTGTCGTGTGTGATGCTTGAACTTGTTTGGCTTTAAAAGCGGAGGAGAAAAGTATCTGAGATTGATAAAGATGAGTATTGGTCACTTTAAAAAAAATCATTATTGCTTCCATGTAGGTGTCCCTGCTGGGCAGATGATGAAAGCATTTGTGCCCGGAATGTGAACAATGAAGTGCACTTCTTTGAGAACAACAACTTCAGTAAGCGAGTATTTCTATGGCTTTCATTGTGCTCTCTCTTTTTCCCCGTTTTCTCATTTCTTGCATTGGCTGCTTTTCATGTGCAACATTGCCTGCGTTCCATTTTAGTTCTGGAAATTCAGAATTACTGTATTTTAATGAAGGATGCTTTCTTTGTTTTTTTTTTTTTTTCTTTTGTTTTTCTTTTCATTAACTTACCTACTCAAAATGTATTTTCAAATAAAAAAGCCTCATCTGCAGGAATGAAGGGAAGCTGCTGGGGAGCAGGATGGTCTGTGTTGCCTTTTCGATTGGTTGGGTTTTTTTAACACAGAATTCCTCTGAGAGGTAAAATTAAAAAATAGATATCTATAATCTTGTAAGAGTTTCCTGAGAATTAGTCCTAATGTTGCTAATGATGCTGAGTTTTCTGCTGTGAATTTGCCAGCATGGAGGGATTTCAGAAAGGAGTCAAGAGTGCTTTGTTTATTCCCCACGACTGGCGTACTTGAAGTAACCATTCCTGAACAAAAGTTCTTTCCATTTTTTTCTCAATAGGAAAAAATACCACAGAGCCTGGCATTCATTACACACAATGAGCTGCTTCCATACTCATAGGATCTTTCATGTGCTGAACTTGCATGTTAGTTGTTCCTTTTCCCTCCTGTTCTCACTTCTGGCCTTTGTGCGCAGAGATGAGACTGTTAAGGATGCTGTGTTCCTGATGCAGTCTGTTTGCAATATGGTTTTATTTCAGCTGTGTCATTCTTTGCAGTTTAGTGACAGAATCAGTATTAAGCTCTCATTGCTGTGCCCCCTTTGTGGGAGTTAGGAGTGGTGCTAGGTATTACTCTTACTCTAGCAGCTTGCAAGGTGCACCCCATAGCACAGATGTGTTTGCCATTCTGTTGTATGCTGGCTCTTCTTTAGTCCTCTTAAATGCAGGAGGAGCAGTGCTGTTCTTTCTTCCCTGCTGCACAACTCAGGCTTCCTTGCTGGAATCAAGTTACAAGTTGGTGTTGCTTCTTTGCTTTTTGACAAGGTGTAATTCCTATGAGTTGTTATGTAATGGACCAGCGTTCAGTGCAGAACAGCCTTTGTGAAAGCCTCAGAAAGAATCACCGGTAAAGCTGGGAGTGGAGGATCCCTGACTGCAGTTGTCAATGGTTTACCGGACTGGATCGGCCCGGTTCCGTGACGATTGGTGTGGGGGACCCGCAGACCCACGCCCCAGGAAAGGGGAAGGGGGAAAGGGAAAAGGAAAAAGGGAGATGGGCCTAGAAACAAAACAGCGGCAATGATCTGAGGAGGAAAGCTAATTTACTAAATAAGATATCAGAAAGCAAAATAACACAATATAATACAATATAATACAATATAATTGGAATTGAAGCTAATAAATCAAATAAAATGAGCAAGAGAGAGTGTCCGATAAACCGAAGGCCTTACGCTAACGCTGAAGGCGATACGGCAGCGAGCACCCACTGCTGAGTCGATCCCGAAGGAAAGAGAGTGTCCCGTGACCGCAGAGGGTTTTTATCTTTTCCCTCTGAGCGGAAAATACGTAAAAATGCAAAGCATCGCAAAGTCTTCTGGGGAATGTAGTTCTTCTCTTCTGAGACAGGTATACCCGGAAATATCAATGATCTATTAAGTTGGATTATTAACTCTTTAACTCTTAATGCACGACATGTTGTAATGATGTGGAATACCAATACCAAAAATCATAAAACCATGACAGCAGTGATGCGTGTTATCTGGACGTGATGCTGCTTCCTATGAAGGCAACACAGATGAGATGAAGAATACTGTTTGCTTCAAACACAGGCTGTGTGCAAGTAGAGTTCAGAAGCTTGCTTGCTGTTTGAACTTCTAAGTATTAGATTTCAAAGCTAGACTTGGTTTGAGTTGCTTTTGTAAGTAAAACTAGTTAGACTGCCAGTTTGGTGAAATGGGAAGGTCATGGTTGATAGTCTTTATATGAAATCTTTATTATCCATGTCACAGACTCATGGGAAAGTGTAGCTGAGTACTCCGGGTTGCTGTTCAATGTCATCACATCTGTAACTTCTTTTTTTACAGATACTATTGCAAATAAACTCCATTTGCAAAAGGTTAATGACTTTGTGTTATCACCAGGAGCACAGCCAACCAAGGTACGTCTGGTGTGTGTGTTTCCAATTTCTTTCATGGTTTTCTTCAAACGTTTCTGTTGTTTTGGTACGGTGCCCTGGTAGTGCATAGACCTGGTGCTACCAAGAATATAACCTGCCACAAAATGTCACTCTTTGTTTTAGGTTGCCGTGTATGTTCCGGGCAGTAAAGGTGCGCCGTCGTTTGTTCGGCTCTATCAGTATCCCAATTTTGGTGGCCCTCAGTCTGCACTGGCCAACAAGAGTTTCTTTAAATCTGACAAGGTGACAATGTTGTGGAACAAAAAAGGTATAGCAGCTCCGTGTCTCACATTCCTCCCATTTGTGATCTGATCACCTGATGTGTTTTGCGTTTAATTTTCATGTGTAGATAAATACTGAAGGTAGTCATTGCTGCCAGTGCAACGTTAAGGTTGCAGTTCTGAATACTGTGCAGTGCTCACAACTTCTCCATGTTGACTTCTGTGATTTTTTTTTTTCTTCTTTTTTCATAATTCAGAGGATTCTATGCATTAGGAAGTTTTGAAATTGAGTAGCAAATTCAAATTGAATTTTGTGTTCTGAAGTAATGCATTTAAGCTGTAAACATAACAGTTGGTGCATTGATACAGTCTTTTTACTCTGTAAAATTGTGGGTACACAGACAGACCACGACTGGGATGAGAGCTCTGCATGCTCTGCTGTTTGTGAGCGTTGAGCTGTTGCAGAGCTGCTATTCCCCCCACATGAACTCCTGTTGTGCTTCAGCCCGTGATGTTTGGAGTACAGGGAAAGTATTATGCTGGCTCTGTGTGGGTCTCTCTGTGTAAGGTAGCACACAAAGCTGCTGCTGAAGCATTTAATTTTACTGATCAGAATGCCATATTTCTGCCTTAGGTGAAAAGCCTCAGACACTGTTGCTGCTACTGAACATCTTTTTTATGTCTGAAAAAGCATGCTCATTTTCTCATAATTCATCAGTGAGTGAATAGTTTGGGTTACGCTGTCTTCTCGGAAAGGAAGATAGTAGTTTGGTTTGGGTGAATGTTCAGGAGGAGTTAGGCTGAGGAGAGAACGATGACAGCAGCGATATGCAAGCAGCTAATTGCAAAACCCACTGGCAGAGTAATTTCTCTGTGCACTGCAGTAAAATACTGTGATGTTCAGTAACAGCTCTGCAGTAACGCTGTGTGTGTTCTGCCAGCCACTGCTGTGCTCGTCATAGCCAGCACCGACGTGGACAAGACGGGCGCCTCGTACTACGGAGAGCAAACGCTGCACTACATCGCGACGAATGGGGAAAGTGCCATCGTGCAGCTACGTGAGTGGCTCTCGGGCATTTCTGTTCTGTTGTAGCTCTCAGCAGTGGGAATTGCTGCTTCACCAGCTTTTACTAATTAAAATATGCAAAGAATTTCCTTGGGAGGCTGCACAGGAGCAGAACTGACTTTGCCAAGGAAAGATCTGGACAATGGAGCCAGCTTAACATTTGGGAATCTGAAACATTGCGAAATGGAATAGTTCTAGGTCAGGTTTCAGACATGCAGTCAGTCCTGTTGCTCAAAGATTCGGGCACAGAGTGAGAGCAGTTTTTTTGGAAGTATACTGGAAAACAGAGGTTCTGCATCTTGAGAGTAAAACAGAAGTAGTTCTGTGATTTAAGAGCGATACAGTGGGGAGGAGCAAGTAGGCATACTTAATTTCAGAGTTGTGAGTGAACTGGAGCTGTGTTCGTTATCTCCTGTGGTATTTTTCATCATCTGGCTGCTTTTGAGTTCCAGTTTGGAATTCTGATATTTTGAGTCAGTGTTCCTAGTTAAGGATTGCCTTTAATGAACTTGGCATTTGCCTGAAATATAGGTAAATGTATCCAGATTACTGAATGTGATTGTGGTGGGCCCTGCGTACCTTCTACCAATTGCCATCGTTAATCCATTGCTTTTCAAATCTCCTGGTGTTCTAACTCCCAGAATAGCTTCCAACACTATTGTGTTTCCATGAGTATGTGTAAAACCATGGTTGTTTTTTTTTTTTTTTTTTTTTGTACTTTCCCACTTTAAAATCTCTCACAAAATACTGCACGTGACCGTGGTGCAAACATAACCTAAATCAATACCTCTAGCTCTAAAAGCTGAGCTGTGGTGTATTTCTTGAAGTAAAAGAAGAGAAACCAGTATCCAGCAGAGGCAGTTGGAGAAGGTCCTGAGATGACATACTTGAATAACAAGGAAAAATAAAAGGAATTTTTTTTACTTGAAAAAGTATGCTTACTGTTGAAGTGCCAGTGCTGACCCTGCAGAGTAATTTGGGAAGGTTGCAGTTAATGTTGCAAATCTTAATGGAAATTATGAGAACGTGAAGGTGTTTGTTTCAACCACTACTGTTAGCAAAACTCATTTCCAGCCAATAATTAAACTGTAGGATTTTAGCAGAGCACGAAGATAAGAATCGTTATTGATAGCTTTTCAGTACAAGTGGAAATAGTGTGATCTCATAACAATGGCTGCATGTTTTCCTTTTCCTTTAGCAAAAAATGGTCCTATTTATGATGTTGTTTGGAACCCCAATTCTGTCGAGTTTTGTGCTGTGTATGGTTTTATGCCTGCCAAAGCAACCGTTTTTAATCTGAAATGTGACCCTGTGTTTGATTTTGGAACTGGTCCTCGCAATGCTGCCTACTACAGCCCCCACGGACACATCCTAGTGCTGGCAGGATTTGGAAATCTCAGGGGACAGATGGAAGTATGGGACGTTAAAAACTACAAACTCATTTCCAAACCTGTAGCCTCTGATTCCACCTATTTTGCCTGGTGCCCTGACGGGGAGCACATCGTAACCGCCACGTGTGCTCCCCGGCTGCGAGTCAGTAATGGCTATAAGATCTGGCACTACACTGGCTCTGTTCTACACAACTATGAAGTTCCATCAAATGAGGAAATGTGGCAAGTTTCCTGGCAGCCGTTTTTGGATGGAGTGTTCCCAGTGAAAGCAGTGAGATACCAGGCAGTCCCGAGTGAGCTGCCGAGTGCTGAGCCCAAACCTGCACAAGCGTATAGACCTCCGGCCTTGAGAAACAAGCCTGTAACAAGTTCCAAGCTTGTAAGTAAATTGTTTCATGTGTGCTCTCAGTTGTTGTGTTCATTGTTTCGCTCTTCTTTGGAAGCTTGGCTCCAAATATGTATCTGTTTTAATAAGAGACATTAGAAGAGTAACTAGACTGACAGGGGTGTTTCAGGGACGTTTTTGCAGGTTCTCTTGACAATCCTCTTTCACTGATACTTTGTTCCCTGTCGGAAAGAATTCATTCTAGAAAAGTAAATTTCTTGGGAGGGCGAGAGAAGAAAGTAAAAGACTAAACGATCACCCTTCCCATCCTCTGCAGAAAAACCGACCTCAGTAGCAACAGCAAAATTAACCCAGCAACGCAGTTTCCATTTCTTATCATGTAATTTTCTGTACTGTGCAGCATGAGGACGAGCCACCTCAGAATATGAAACCACAGTCAGGAACGAGTGAAAAGCCACTGTCCAAAACAGCTCTGAAAAATCAGAAGAAACATGAAGCAAAGAAAGCTGCTAAACAGGTACAACAAAAGCTATTCTTACAAGGACAGTGTTAGATCAGTTTTCACTGGTCAATCTCAGAGCAGTGATATTGGATGCACTGAAGCTTTTCTGGGGAGGGTGGGCTGTTTAAATTCGACTAAGACAGATGTGAAAGGATGACAGTGACAGTTGTAGTTGCTGTCAATGTGAACTGAAATGAATGTTATCATTACATAATTGTGCCTTTTCACCTTCTGACAATCCACAAGGTTCTTTCCAGACTGGGGTGGGAGATGAGAGTGGCCTTCTCTGCAGGTCAGGGCCACAGCGGGTCACCAGGGCACGCCAGAGAGCTCCGTTCTTCTGTTTCTCCTCTTTGTTTGCTGTTCTGCAGCTAAGCAGATAAAAATCACCTGGAATTTTTATACAGAGTTCTGAATTAATGTGAAAGGTTGAGTTTTTATTTTTCTTAGCACTTTCGAGCTCTACCTTCAGGTTCAATGACCCAGCAGTCTATAAATTGTGTTTGTCACATCATCCTTACTGATGTTTTCCTACACTTATGTATGGTTGTTGTCTTCAGGATGTAGAAGTTAAACAGGAAACAGTGCAAGAGATGTTCCAAGAAGAGCCATTACCTCTATGATACATAGCACAAAACATCCCATCAAATCACTGACAAAATTTGGAGAAATGATTGAAAAGATCTGACACGTCCATTATAATCTGTGGCTAGTGTGATCCATTGTATTTTTTTTTAAAACTGACTTTCAGGAGGCCAGAGCTGATGGCAGTCAGGAATCCACACAGTCCTCAGCATCACAGAATATACCACGAAGTGCTGTGCCTGTCATGACATCAGGAGATCCTGAAGTTGACAAGAAAATAAAGAATTTAAAAAAGGTAAGGGGGATTTTATTTTATTTTATGAACAACGTATTTCTGAAGAGATGGTCTTTAAGATCTTGTCTAATTGTAGTGTGACTTGAGCTCAGTAGGTGATATTTACATGGATGGCAAAGTACTGAATTTGTCAGCCAACTTCCTTTTCTTTTCCATCTTGCAAAATAGTAGAAGTCATCATTTACCATATCTCCTAAAGGTCTTGTCAGTCTAGACAGTAAAGAAGCTGCTCAGAAGTGCATGGAAGAGCATTCCAGGATGCTGTTATGATTACTGTTGCATGTTCTGCAGAGTCCTCACGACTGAGAGGAAAGAGTACGGCTTAACTGCGCTTACTCTTACAGGCACCGATACGAGGTTCCTGTTCTTGGTCTGCTTTCACCAGCCCCAAATGGAGCCTGCTTTGATTCTGAGCAAGACAGATCCTCTTCTGCCTGTAATCTCTAAGGGTTTTTTGTCTTGTTCTTTAGAAGAAGAGAACATGCTTCTGAGTCTTGTTAAATCTTGAATCTGAGAAGGGAACTATGCCATGTGGTTTTGAATTTCTTCCCTAAGTTCTAAATGGTATGAGTGCAGTGTTTACTGCCACTCTTGGGAATTCTCAAACTTAACTGATTTCAGATGGGAAGTTGATCTGTTCAGACTAGAGAATCTTCTCTGTTCCTGTGAAATCCATCAGAGGTGTTTTCCTCTTGGCTGCCTCCTGCTTTTCATGTTCTGATCGATGTCTCAGGCCTTCTAAGGAGAGTGTGTGGTGAAGAAGGATAGTGATAATGGAGGAGTTGTTTCTCAAAGTTGTGCGTGGTGTTTTTCAGAAACAAGCATTTCTGTTCTTTAAGTTGTCTTGTTCTTGGAATAAAAAAATTGCTTATTTGTGGGGTATTGTGGACTGAGCATCTGGAGATGCTTGAAGGGAAGGCAGTGTCCATACTGAGACCTCCTGCTCATTAGCAATTGGTAGTGCAGGAACTTGTCTGACTGTTGTTCTGGTTTTGGCTTACCTATGTACTTTTTTTTTTTTTTTTTTTTTTTTTACAGAAACTGAAGGCAATTGAGCAGCTGAAAGAGCAGGCAGCTGCTGGCAAACAGCTAGAGAAAAATCAGGTACTGTTAAGATTTGGATAGTTCACTTGGTAATTTTTAACCCCTGTATTTGCTACGTAGTTCTTTGTGATGATAGCACTTAAATTTTGTAAGACTTTGCCCTGTTGCATCCTTTCAAATTCAAAATCAGAGGCACAGATTTCCCAGCAGCAAGCATTCAGCAGAAGGCACAGAGCATACCTGCTGTTCATTCAGTTGTGATCCCTACCTCTGCTTCTGACCACACCTCACCCCCCAGTGAGGTGATCCCCTGTGTTCATCATGTGCCCCTCTGTGTTGTAGCCACTACTTCTGTGTGTTATATAAAATACAATGCAAACACTGACAGAGAGTGCTAACATAGTGGCAAAACAAGTGTTTGTTTACAAGGCTGTACCTTGGCCTTACAATGACCTTGTCTGGAAAAAATGTGGAGTTGCTGGAGCTTGTGGTGTCTGAGTTCTTGTCCTTTAAACAACTGAGAAAGGAAGAACATGTGAAGTGAAATCCTGCATCTTCAGAAAGAAAATACGTACATCTTTGTGTGTGCACACTGCTCTGTTTGTGGTGAGGCTGTTTGCTCCTGAGTATAATACGAGCCTCATTTGTTGTGTTTCTTCCCAATCTTTGGGAGTTAATCTGTACAGCTATGTTGTACAGTGCAGTGGCAGTGCAATGCATGAGAAGGTCAGCTTTGCACTCCCAACTGGGCGTCAGCTACAGAGAGAGCTGGTAGGTGTACTGTGCTATGACTTGCCATGATAAGCAAGCCAGGTCAATTAAGGCATACTCTGCCTGGACCTGCAGGGCTTGAAGACTCCTCTTTACATACTGTTCTGCCTTTGAGATTTACCAAATAATTGTGCGAGGTCTGTATCAGGCTTTTCAGAGCAGCAAGATAATGAAGCAGTTGTCCTTTCCATGGGTAGCTTTCCAAGCAGGCTCCTGGAGCAGGGCTGGAGCACCTGCTGGGGGCTGCCCGAGCTCAGGGGTGTGCTGATGGGCGGCAGGGAGCGCAATAAGTCACAGAACTGCTGTTCTGGTTTCCTGTGTGAGCTACAGCTGTTGGCCTTGTGCTTTTTGTTCTAGCTGGAGAAGATTCAGAAGGAAAGCGCTCTGCTCCAGGAGCTGGAGGACTTGGAACTGGGTCTGTGAAACTTCATGGAAGCCCGCTGTGCCGTTAACACAAATTCATCCACAACGCAACGCGTATTAACGTGTACACCACGAAGAGTTTCCACAGTGAGTGAT
Source organism: Oreortyx pictus (assembly GCA_036925125.1). Lineage (NCBI taxonomy): Eukaryota > Metazoa > Chordata > Aves > Galliformes > Odontophoridae > Oreortyx > Oreortyx pictus. Next base: position 22,614,439 of record JAUPFR010000011.1, on the reverse strand, counting down.
GATGCTGCAGCTGCTGGGCTGCTGCACCTTGGTGTTTCTGACAACGCCCAGGGCAGCGGGATGCCGACAGCTTTGTTCTGCTCAAGGTAGAGGTGTTCTTCATCGCTGGATGTAGATACGAATAAAGAGCATTTAATAGAAAAAGCAGTTCTGTTCTCGTGTTACGGGGCAGGTTTTATCATCTGACGTTTGCTCTCGGGAGTAGTACGCCGATCCCGTCACCCGATGTCCCCTCAGTACTACTTCAGGACACACCGTTCGGTGACGGCTCGCGGTCCCACGAGGGGGAGGGCTTTTAGTGCCGAATTTGGAGCAAAATCGCGGTTCGGTTCGAGGAGGAGCGCGCTGACCGCCCCCCCCCCCCCCTCCACCCCGCCCCGCCGTGTGAGGGCCGCGCTCCGCGGGCGGGGCGGCGCCGGGCGGCGCATGCGCGGAGCAGGCGGCGCTCGCGTGACCTTGGTGTGCGGCGGGCGCGATGCGGGCGGCGGGGCCGGGCGCGCTGCTGCTGCTGCTGCTGCTGGCCGCGCTGGCGGGGCCGGGCGGCTCGGCGGAGCAGGGCGGCCTGCCGGCCAAGAAGCTGCGCATGGCCTACGCCACCGGACCGCTGCTCAAGTTCCAGATCTGGTGAGAGCGCCGCAAGATGGCGGCGCCGGGCGGGCCCGGCATCCAGCTCAGCTAGGCCCCGGGCCGCGGGGGTGGGCGGGCGAGAGCTGCGGCGCGGGGAGCGGGGAGCGGGGGGGAGGAGGGGGAACGGAGCCCCGTGACACCGCCTCTCCGCACGCAGCGTCTCCTGAGGGTACCGGCGGGTGTTTGAGGAGTACATGCGGGTCATCAGCCAGCGGTACCCCGACATCCGCATCGAGGGGGAGAACTACCTGCCCCAGCCCATCTATAGGTAAGCGGCGACGGTGCGTTCCCGCGGTGCGCCGTGCTCGGCTCGGCGGCTGCGAGCGCGTGCGGTCTCACGTCACCGCAGTGGAGACGTTCGGAGGCCGCGCTGTGCGCTGCGCGCCGCGGTGCGCCGAGGCCGTGTGGGGCCGACCGCGCCGTGTGCGGCCTTCCGCCGCCGTGTGCCTGCACGGAGATAACCGTTCGTTGCCGCTGTGGCTCAGCCTGCGCCGTGCCCCGCTGCAGCCCGGGCCTGCCGCCCGCTCGTGGCCGCGGGGAAAGCGCGGCAGGAAGGCAGTGCCCGGGGCGTTGTTTCCTGCTGTGCGCGTGTTGGAGGGCGATGCCGGACTCGTGAGCCGTTTTTTGACCCAGCTACCGTAATAACGACGGTGCAGATCTCACTCGTGCTGAGAGCTGTAAATTCCTGGAAACCGGGAAGCTGTTTGGAGTGCTGCGTGTCAGTGGTATGCGTCTCTGTAACGTGGAACGGCTTCTTTTAGGTACAGAAGGTATCATCCAGTTTCGCCATATATAAGCTGAAAGCAGACTTCTGTTCGAGGTCTGCTTAGAAAAAAAGAGCAGATCTGTCTCTGGGATGCACGCGCGGTCCCTCAGAATGTGCGTTCTTGTTAACGTGTGACGGTTCTTTGGGTTACAGAAATTGTTTACGGATAAATAAATTTACTCAAAAAGTGTTAAATTTCCTCTGAAACGCAATGGCACGTTATGAAAGCTGTTAACGTAGCGGTATGTGGTGAAGCGTAACTGGGAACCTTCTAAGTCACTTCTGTTTGTTGTCTCTTAATAGGCACATAGCATCCTTCCTGTCTGTCTTCAAACTAGTATTAATAGGCTTTATAATTGTCGGCAAGGATCCATTTGCTTTCTTTGGCATGCAAGCTCCAAACATCTGGCAGTGGGGCCAAGAAAACAAGGTAAACTGCATACTGTCTTATGTTTTTGAAAAGCAGTGTCAGAACAACTCAGCAGAGCCCTCAGGTTTCTGTGGCTTTTGGTCTGATTCCTGGCACTCCTTATTCCAAGCTGGTGGTGCTGTAGAGGGACAGTTGCAGTCAGCATTGCTGGTAAAGATGCACTATGGGTTGCTAAAGAAAGGCTGCTGATACTAAGGAGGCACTGGATTTTCTGTGTGTTTTTTGTTTGTTTTTTTTTTTTTAATGGCTCAGGTAGAGATCTGTACAGGTATTTCTAAAGCTACCACTTCCTTCTCTGTTGTGCCATGACTGCTTTGCAGTTGTTGCTTTCATCAGGTATTTAAATAAATGAGGTGTGCAATTTCACGGTTAGAAAAATCAAATTGAAATTATATGGGTTTTTTTACAGAACATTCTTGGGCATGATAGGCTGTTCCTTGTGGGATGAATACCCCTGTGAGTCAGTGCTGATGATGCTAATGGATTCATGTCATCGTGCTCTGATTTAGAATAACCTTATTCTAGATTTATTTTACTAAGCAAAACCAATGCTAAGTTTGGTAGCCTTTACATATTCTGCTGGTGCACAGACACTCAAGCGGCTGCCCACTGCAGCAGGGCTGTGTCTTCAGCCCGTTGGACTGCACTGAGGATGTAATGTATCCTGCTTAATCACACGGACTAAGAGCAGGGCTGAGCTGGGCTGTGAGACACCTGTGATGCTCTGAGCAGTGTATGCCCCCCGAGCTAACCCCACTGGCATTGCAGCAAGCAGTGTGAATGTGCATGGAAAGGGGATTAGAGGTGGTGTGTTGCTGAGGATTGCATCATTTCATCCTGAGACACAGACAGTTCTGAATGATCAGTTCAGAGAAACGTCCCAGGGTTGGCAGTTTGCATGAACAGGAGAAATACAGCTTTGTCTAGCCCCTGCAGTCTGTGTTAAATCTGAGTGTCACTCTGTAAATGACAGGCAGCTCGTAGGGATGGCCACGCTCCCTCGTTGTTCTGAGAGTGCTGCCTTGGCCACGTGCTTCTGCAGGCTGGCTGCTAAGGTGGGCAGAGGTTTGAGGAGGAAGGGGCAGGTGGATGGAACTTCACCTCTGTGAATTAATAGCTGGGTGATTTCAGAGCTATTTTGATGCCTGTCTTGGGAAGATAGTGCGCAAAATCTTTGCAGAAAAGAAGGTGAAAGGTAGATTGCTTTGCCACCCTAAGACTACATGATGAAATGGCAAAGGGAGGTTCAAGGGTGCATGTACACTTGCAGCACTTGTTACAAGTGAAGAAGATAAGCTGTGACTTACATGGCCGAAGTGTCTGGGATTCTCTCTGTTCTCTTCCAGGTTTATGCTTGTATGATGGTTTTCTTCCTGAGCAACATGATTGAGAACCAGTGTATGTCAACGGGTGCATTTGAAATTACTTTGAATGGTGAGCTGGGAACTTCCTGCACTGGGGTCACTGTGCTGCATGTGTACACTCAGATCTGTGCGAGCTGCTGTCAGGAGGGCTGCGGGGTGGTGCTGTGAGATGTGATGTGTGTGGTAGTGCCTTCCATTTTGAAGCTTCAGATGTTATAATAACTGGTGAAAATCACATGTCCTATACTGCCATTTATAGAGTGTTAATTACATCTCTTCAAAAATGAAAAAATGTATTTAAGGGAATATTTGGTCACACAGATTAACTGTATTATGTTGTCTTTGCTTGAGATGTACAGTAAGGAAGAAAAAGCCAACTAGGAAAGCTGTTCATTATATGCCTTCCCTATCCTGTCTTATAATAAGGCTCAGACTTTCAGTCATACTGAAGCTACTGATGCTCCCAGAATTTCCATTACCTGGGAACAGCAGTTATGATTTCTCAGGTTAAGAATCTATGGATCTTCTGCCTTCAACTTGAATTCTGTGGTTTTAGGGATTATGTGAGCTAGCTGGAGTACCAAATTTTTCATGTGCTGCACTTCTATATGGAAGTGCTAGGCTCTTGGTTTGTGTTTTAGTATTTCCAGAGTCCTGAAGCACTGTCGGTGCAGATATTTCAGCATAAAATGGTGTCTGCCTGCTTAGCTCCCTCGGTCTCTTGAATGTTGTGTTTAAGGTAGTCTGCCATGTTCCTGACTTCCTCCGTGTAACTGTGCTTTCTCCCTTCTGTGTTTTGTGCTAGATGTTCCAGTGTGGTCTAAGCTAGAGTCTGGCCACCTTCCTTCCATGCAGCAGCTTGTACAAATTCTTGATAATGAAATGAAGCTCAATGTGCACATGGAGTCAATGCCTCACCATCGATCATAGCCCCATCTCTCAGCACTGAAACTTCTTGTAAGTCTTGCGCCACTGACTCGGGTGTAAATTGGTTTTGATATTTGTTCATTTAAAAGTGTTAAAAGGGAAAAAAAAAATTTTAGGAGCTTTTATTTGGTCCCACCTGCAGTAGTCAGTGACCTGGCTGTGTTCAGATACCTGCACAGGCTTCCTTCAGAGCTTTCTTTGACAAGAGGGAGAGCAGTTCAGAGATTGTTTCTTTGGCAGTGCCAGGTCAGGAAATCAGAGAAATCAGTGATTTGTGGCTTGTGCAGATGTTCCCTTTTTATTTGGTTCAGTGCAGTTTGTCTTAGTAGCACAGCAGAAGTCCTCTGAGTAGTGAAGTTGTTTTGTGCTTTAAAAACACTGTAAAAGTTTGGTATTTCCTGTGCTTTCCAGAAGACTGACATCCTATTCGTATGGATTTAGAGGGTCTCAGGACAGCATTCTTTATGTTGCCAAGTAGATTATGACACTTTTAAGCTTACGACAGAGGCTAAGGTTGCTGTTATGTACAAATGGGATATAAGTTTAAAAATAAAATAAACCCCTCCTCAGTTCTGTTTCCATCCACATGGGAAATGACGCTAACGTTGGGAGGGTGGCAGTGAGCCCCCTCTTTGTGTTCTGTCTCCTTTACGGTCGTACTGACGTAGCATCATTCTGATCATATCCCTGCAGACATCTGCTCAGAGTAAAATAAAACCAGTCCTCTCTGGTCATGAATTACGACCTGGTGAGATATGCTGTTCACAGTTCAGTTTTTATTGCCAGAGGCACATGTAGCCTGCCTGTCCTGTGTGCCTGCAGTGAGTGCCTCAGCTCAGTGCATGGCCGGGGCAGGGCAGGGCTGGCTGATTTATCACTGTAGTTGCTGCTGATGCTGGTGCTCTTGTTTCCGTTTCCAGGCATTAAGCTGTGATTTCCAGGGCCGCGTGTCTCGGACCAATGAAGGCCTGTACTGAAGACAGCTTGCTGTTGGTGCAGGCTGGATGCTTCTCTTGCAGTCACGTTGTGCCTCCTGAAACTACCTTAATGAAAGACATCTTTCAGTGCTGGCGTGTTTCCAGATACTGCACATTCATGGAGTGCAATAATACTGTATAGTTTTTTTAAGATTTCATTCGACCAGTTCATAGCTCAACAATGCAGGCATTACTAATGGTAACTTATTTTATATTCATGTTTCACGCAGTGGCAGATTGAGTTGATACCTAGTTTTCCCTTGGAAAAAAGTTTGTTTAATCTGTTGTATTTTATATGGATTTATGTTCTTTTTGTAGTTTAAAATGAAGTTACAGGAACGTCTGATGTTGTCCTTAACTGTTAAGTAATGGGCAGCTGCCTGTCAAATCTCTCTGATGGGGTAAAAGCAGGTTTGTATATTTTTCAAAATATATGGCAGAGTTGAACAGTGCGTTATATACTAAATTATATGAACAAAATTATACTCAGAGTAACTGCATCATTTTGTGAATTCAGTAAAAATTGAAGTCAGCTGCTTTTCAACTGGTGCAGGCCAGCTTGAGGGGCTTTCCCACAACCATTCTGAAGAGTTTAGAAGCTGTGCCTCTCTACTGTCCAAAACAGAAATAGGAAATGGAATTTCAATAAAGAGTCCTCATTGACTGTGTGAAGTACCTTGTGAGTTGCTGATGGTGATGACATTCTTAAACTGTAACTGAAAAATGCATAAAGAGTCCACTTCCCAGAGCCATGAATGTTGTGATGTGTCAGTTGTCCTGCGTGAGCCCTTCCCCAGCCTCGCTCCTTTAGGATTTGTGGCCCAGCTGTGCAGTGCAGCACTGCTCGGGGTGAGGAGCTGCATTGCGTGCGGGGTGGCGGCGGTTGGCACAGTGCAACTCTGAAGGGCTGTGGGGGATGTTGGTGGCTGCAAGGGGAGCCCATGAGTGTCAGGTGCCGTTCTGGGTCTGTAGTCGTAGAACTCAATAAGATTGGGAAGGATACTAAGATCTAGTGCAACCATCAGAGCATCACAGTGGTTGGAAGGGAGCTCCAGAGATCACCGAGTCTAACCCCCTGCCAAAGCAGCTCCCAGCCCAGGTTGCACAGGCAGGTGTCCAGGTGGGTTTAGAACATCTCCAGAGGAGGAGACTCCACCACCTCCCTGGGCAGCCTGTTCCCTCACCAGCTCAGCCCCTTAGGATGGAGCCGAGGCCTCTCCTGGGCACGGCACACTTGGTTCTCTGCCACAGCTGAGCTGCTGGAGCTGCGGGTCCTGCTCTGGTCGCTCCTGTGACCTGCTGGGGCTGTCCTGCCCAGTGCTCTAAGGGAGCTGCCAGGTACTGGCGCTGCTGTCCAGGGGTTGGAGTCGCCATCCCTGGGGGTGTTCAGAAGCGGTGGAGATGTGGCACTGAGGGATGTGGTCCGTGACTTTGGTGGGGGTGGATTGGGCTTGGGGATTTTAGGTTTATGGTTCTATGAAAGCTGCAGAGAGCTGCTGGCAGTCAGGCCATGAGCTCCTGAGGCGCTCAGTGTCTCACCTTGTGGAGGTACAGATGTCTCATCCTCTGCTTGTTGTCCTTGCTCCAAACTACGGGGCTTCACACCCTTTGTAAAGCTACTTAATGTGCTTCCTGGGTCCTCCTTATCATACACCGCCTTTGGATGGGTGGGGGGAGGGGAGAGAGCTTCTGTGTGCTGGGGCAGTAAATCAGACAAGAGCTGCGATGAGGGCAGCAGTCACTGTTTGTAAGTACTGTATAACCCAGCTCAGGACTTCCAGAGGGATTTAAGTAAGGTTTTGAGTAACCTCAAAGCTCTGTCCACCCATTTGAAAGAAAACACTACGTCAATTGCTATAAAGGTGTTGCTAATTGCAACCATTAAACATGCAATGTCCTCAGAACCTGTTTGATTCTATGATGAAGTTGTCTTTTTAGCTATTCTTCTGAAATAGATAAGTCAAAATTTCTAGTGTGGATTGAGTTTTTAATTTCTCATTAATTATATACTTAAGACAGATCAGACAAAGCAAATACGTGCGCAGATGTGTTGCTAGGCTGTGATTTTCCATGAGCTGTTTGCCCGTCACCGTGGTGATGCCCATGATCTGCTCACTGCCCACAGTATTCCTCCTTTTCATCTGTGCAAGATCACATAATGAAGTGTTGGGATTAGGTATGTGAGAACCTCTGCTGATGTTTGTTAAATGCCCCAGAAGCACAGCCTTCGCTTCTCGCTGGAGGCACAGCCTGGCCCGTGTTCCAGTGCTGCTGCAGTTGCTCTGGGCTGCAGGGCCCACTGAGTAGATTTGGTTTAATGGGGGGGACCAGGCCCATGAATGCTATTCACTGATGGCTGCCCCCTGAAGAACTGAACAGTGAAATGGAAAAATAAGAGCCACAGGCATCCCAGGGCTGCTAACAGCCTCCAGCAGCATCCATGGGGTCATACCGAGTGTGAGCACACGCAGTATCCCATTGGCCCCCTCCAGCTGCTGGCCCTGCCGTGCTGGTGCAGCCTACAACAGTGTCTCCGTCGCCCTGGCTCTGCCTGCAGCAGCCACCTGCCCTCCTGCCCTCCTGGGCTCCTCGCCCTGCATCACGGGGCCCGGGAGCCCGGCCCACAGTGCTCCTCCCTGCCAGGCATGGGTGGGAGTGTCGGCCATCTGGCACCTCTGGGTGCATCCCCCTGGGCGTGGAGCAAAACCTGATGGGAGGTGGTGAGGCTGAATGTGCTGAAAATGCCACCGGCAACGGGCAGCATCTGGGATGGTCGCAGAGGTCTTCTGGGATGGACAGAGTGCCCTTTAGAGGACTAATGTAGGTGTTTGTGGCCAGCGTGCAGCGGACTTCAGTCCCCTCTCGCCAGCACAGCTGCACATCTCCTTGCTGCGGGGTTCCTCTGCTGGGGCTGCAGGAGGGAGCATGGTCAGTACGCTGTGTGCTGTGCTGCACGCGCTGCTCAGCTGCCTCATCCCCCCTGCCAACCTGCTGGTGATCGTGGCTGTCTGCCAGCTGCTGAGGAAGCATCCGGGCTCCAGCTACATCTATGTGCTCAACCTGGCCACTGCCGACCTGCTGGTGGGTGTGATGTGCATCACTGAGGCCCTGGACGACGTTCTGGATGGGGACTTTGACCGCAGCAAGTCCTTCTGCCTCATGCGCATCTCCCTGAGCATGACACCGTGCATCGGCTCCATCCTGACCCTGCTGCTCATCTCCCTGGACAGGTACTTGGCAGTGAGGTTGCCGCTCTCCTACTGCACGCTTCTGAAGAAAACACCCGTGGTCCTCTCTCTCATGTTCCTCTGGATGCTCGCCTTCCTCCTTGGGCACTTGCCTCTGATCTTTCCCTCCTTCCAGCAAAGCAACTACACGGGCTACTGCGGGCTGCTCTCTGTGGCCAGGAGCGAGTACCTCTACACCCTCTGCTTCGGCGTGTTTGCTCCGTCCCTGCTCGTGCTGCTGTGCCTACACATCTCGGTGTGCAGCATTGCCTATGCACAGCACACACGGACGCCCCACTCCTGTGCCCAGCCCGGGCCCCTCCGTGCCCGCCTGCGCCACTTCAAGGCGCTGCGCACAGTGCTCTTCGTCCTCATCGGCTTCGGACTCTCCTGGGGCCCATACCTGGTGGGGGGCACCGTGCAGGCGGCCTGCCGCTCCTGTCACCTGTCCAACACGCTCAAGAATGCCCTGTTCATCCTGGGTGAGACCAACTCCCTCCTCAACCCTCTCATCTACGCCCTGCACAGCAGAGACATCCGCAGCCACCTCGCCAAACTGCTCGGCTGCAGGCAGAGGGGCCGAGGGCAGCCCGTGGCCTCCAGCATCCACACCGTGGGTGGCAGGGGCTGGCCCAGGGCATCTGGGATGTGAGGGGTCCATGTCCCATTGCCCCATGGTCACTCCCATGGCTGTAGGGCCTGCAGTGGGACAGTAGTGCCCGGTGAGGCTGTGAGCAGATACCTCACCAGCAGCCTGCTTCCTGGGGCTGCTCACTGCCCACTGCTCCTGCGCCCATGCAAATACTGCTGGGAATGTTGGGCTGTTGGTGGCTTTGATCAAACCGTGGCCTCTTATCCCTTGTGAATGGGAAACCTGCTGTATGCTGTGCCTGTGGTAGGTTGAACTACTGCATGTTGTGTTGTGCTGCGCTGTGCCTGTAGCAGGCTGAACTGAACTGCTGTGTGCTGTGCTGTGCTGTGCTGTGCTGTGCCTGTAGCTGGCCAGACACCACGCAGTGCTCCCAGAGGGGAACACAGACACTGTGCCCTCTGTGCGTGTTGCTGAGTGCTGCGGTGCCATGCTGCAGCCTTAAAACACCTCTTCCCCCACCTCTGTCACAGGCTGTGCCTCAGCTGTTTTGCTTTTATCTTTGTGCCAAATTTATGGGCTGAAAAGAGTGCTCAGCCCAGACTGGCTTCTGCTGGGAGATGAAAGGGAGCGTGCTGATGAGCAGTGCTCTGACAGCAGGCACACAGTTACTGTGCCCTGCACAAAACCTTCCAGCCAAGGTGCTCCTCAAGCACAAGCTGACAGTGTGAGCTGGTGCTGGCTGCACCCCACCCTGTGCACATCAGCAGGATGGCCCCAGAACTGCAGTGCCCTGGTCTGCAGCAGGGAGGGCTGAGGGGTACTGCAGCATCAGGATTCTCTGTCTTGATTGGCTCAGCTCATTTTGCCTTCACACCACACATGCTGCTCAGACTGGAGCATTTACTATTGCCCTGATGGAGCTGCACAGCTCCTCGCTTATGTCAGAAGTTGTGCAAAGGTGCAAGATCTTTAAAGTCTGTGTGACAAGGTATGCTGGTGGCTTCATTCTGTCCCAGTGCTCACTGGAAGGAAAGTTCAGGCAGCCACGCAGCTTATCGATGAGCCGCAGGATCCTCACCTGCAAGGCCAGCAGCAGGAGCTCGTCCTCATTCAGCTGCAGGGGGGCACACAGCCGGCCAGCCTGGCTGCCCTGAGAGAGTGGGAGGCATCAGAGTTGCTTTGGGGGCAGGACCAAGGCTGGGGCAATGCAGGGGGCACCCCCATGGGTAAGGAAGATTCCCTGGGTGCCTTGCTGCTGCTGCAGGAGCAGCTGAGTGCGGAGCTGACTGTGCACATCAGAAATACCTGCACTTTGGTTCCCACGTTGAATTTTGCTTGTTGCCCCATGGCAAGGAAGGAAACTGTGATTTTATCCTGGCTCACAATCCTGACCCCCACGTGCAGGTTCAGGGAGAGGAAGATAGGGCTGAATGGGGTGCAAGGTTCTGATGATGCTGTGCTGCTCGGCCACGTCCACCTCCTCACCCTGATGCCTGTTCGGTCCAGGCACTGTCCTCCTGCAGTGTTCATCGTTACCCTATAAGAGAGAAAAACCAACACTCCGCAGCGAGGGGTGCACCCTGCTGCTCCACTGTCCCCAGCACCCCAGGGACAGGACCTGGTGTCAGTGCTCAGCAGGGTCAGGACCTCACATAGTGCTCACCGAGCTGTGGTGCAGGTTTGGGCCTGACACACTAGCACACAGCGGGGCACAGCCCTTTGAGTGTGGGAAGAAGAAACAGGGGGAGATGAATCTCCATTTTGCTGTGAGCACCTCCCAGCCAAGGCGAACTGCCTTCACAGAATTTCCACCAAGGAGGGCATGCTGCATCAGCTCAGCACGGCTGTGTCCGCTTTTTCCCAATGGCATTGGTGAGTCTATAAAACACGCTTCCTCTCCCTACAGATCACATCTCCCCTCTCTTGTATTTGCCATGTAGTTTTGGAGTGCTGCTAAAAATGTGATCTTTGAAAACACACAGTAAGAGCAAAGCTGCAGCCTGACAGCAACGTACCACACGGAGCCGTGGGGGTGATAGCAGGTGCTCCTGCCGTTGGACGCGAACACCGCCTGTACCTCAGTGCTCCTGGCCTTGTCTTCCTGCACTATGCAAACAAAACGCTTTTTCTCCCGCACCACAATGACTGCCAGGTTTCCAGATGGATAGCTACCATCAGATAAGGGGTTCACAACTCCTTTGTGTGCCTGGTTCATTGGTTACTGCATACCAGGTATCTCAGAGCGCTGCTCTGGAGCACACAGACTGAGCATTGCTGAGTTATGGTGCTGCAGTTCTACCTGGGGAAGGGACAAAGTTCTTTCATACGTAAATGTTCCCTGTACACTGACAAAAATGCAGTTTGTTGTTTTTCTAGGCAAAAGTCCAAACAGAATTTCTTAGAAACACTAAAGACGCACTGTGGAATCTGTACCGCTTAGGACTGAAAGCACAAGCATGGCAAAGGGAAGAGATAAGCCTAACATGAACGAGGACAAAGAAAACAGGGACAGGTTCCATTGCCACAAAGAAGAAAAAAAACAACCAGAGGGAAAAAATGTGCCCTGGAACTGACCTGACCGTATCCAAACAGCAGCTCTTATGCACCTCTCAGGGCCTGCATCTCCAGCACAGCTCGCTGCTGGGGGTGCATCCATTGAGACACTGTCATTTGCCACAGCCACAAATGGCAGCAGCCATGGGATGAATACAGCCAGGGGGCAGAGCAGAGCTGTCCCAGCCGGGCTGGTGTGTTCCTTCAGCCGAGCACTGAGCGCACGAGTGCCCTTCCTGCCTTGAAGTTACAGGCTGACCCGAAGGAACGTGATTCCAGGTGTAAGCTCCTTCCCTGCTGCTGTTTTTGACTGTAGAAGTGGTGAGCCAGGCTACCCCGTTATACAGCAGACTAGAATATTCTGAGAGTTGTGTTCACAGCCCTGGACTGCTGTGGGCAAACAAACCCCATAAAGGATACAATAACTGTGCTGTTCCATCTGGGAACATGGTAAGAAACTTCCCTCCGTGTTTGTAGTATTTCTCCACCAATTCATTCTTTGCGACCTAAGATTAGAAAAGAATTGATGAAATGAGTGGTGGGAGCCCTGCACCCAGACACCCCTTTAGAGGTGCAGTCCATCTCCTCCAGCAGCAGCACTTGCCCTTTCTCCCATAACAGTGAAGTCACAGCAGGTAATGCTGTAGGAGATGGGCTCCTCCTCGAGCTCTGCTGCTCTCTCACCAGGCATCAGCGTCCAACCCGTTGGAGATGGTGGCTCCTGAGAAAGCATGTAGGAAATGGTGCCAGGGTGTGCTGCACCTGGGGAGCGAAGGGAGGGTTTGTGTGCTGGAGTAGGGCTGGCAGCCCTGCCCCTCGGAGGCACAGCGGCCTCGCTGCCTTGACATCTTTAGTGAACATATGCCTATAATTGAAATCCAGTTTGTCTGTTCTTAGTCAAAAAGAGCTTGGTTTTATTCCCTAAATCTGAAAAGCTGCTCAGTCACTTACAGCCTGAGCTGGGAATGTGCAGAATATTCACTTTGTTGAATAAAACGTAGATCACCCCAATTCTCGCAGTTTCTACCTCCCAAGTCTTGGCTTTAGCAATTTATTACTCTCTAAGGTCAATTTCTGTGCATCTCAGCTGAAACATCTGGGTGTAAGTAATGAATGTCACTGGAATTGCTTTTGTTTGTTTTATGTGTCAGATTATTTAATATAGTAGCATCTAATTTAATGGGATTGCACGCTGGACAGTGAACTAACATGTAGGGGCATACTTCCTCCCATTCAATTAGAGAGCATTAGAGGCAAGCAATTGCATTAAATTCACTGCTGTAACAAACAGATACTTGAAAGAAATGCGAACTCACACTCAGCTACCGTTGTGGGCTGGGCTGCCAGGAAGGCTAACTGTCTGGCCATGTGTCTTTCCTGCTGCCTGGAAATAGAAGAGTTTGTGACAGACATCTCATATATCCCCCTTCAGAAACCAGAGTGAGTACTGAGCAGACTTGCAGTAGAAATCCAAGTTTCGGAACCTGTTTTTCTCTCCAGTCCTATAATGGCAAGTAATGTTGGAAGCGATGGCATATCACCAGTATTACATTATCTCAGGAGGAAGCCCTGTGATTGCAGTGGTATCACTTCTGCTGACAGCAGAGATAGACAATGTAAAGGACGTGACACGGAGCTGTGATGTGGACGTTCCCACCCAGAGCAGTCCCCGCAGCCGTCACAGTACCTCTGGTATGCTCTCTCCTTAGACAGGTGTCCTTCAGCTTCAGTGCCCTGGGGCTCGTGAGGGTCTGTAGTACCATTCCAAGCGCTTTTGTGTTTCTCCCTCTCATTTACGATGAACTCATAGAGGTCTCGATTGCGTTTGCAACAGAACTTCTGGAAAGCAGAGAGTGGTGTCACTGCACCAGGCGTCCCTGGGGCCAGCCCCTCCCCCCCTCCAGCTCTCTGCTCCGTAACCTGCGGTGCTGGGCAAACGTCCTCGAAGGAAGGGAACGGCCTCAGCGGGCTCCCGCAGTACTCACACCTCGGAGCACAGTCCTGCTCGACCTGAAGCATGGGCAGGATGATGGGAGGATGGTATCAGCACATTGGTCCTTGTTTTATCTTGGGAAATAATACTGCTCAAAACTGTAGTGAAGTGTGTACGAACACTCAGCCCTGTGTCTGTGATGTCTTGGAACGATTTCACTCCAGACATTAGTTTCAAGAAGCTACCAAAAAGAAAAGCTGATTGGTAGCAATTAAACATCTCAGTATGGCTCAAAGACCAGGATCCGTGTACTGCTCAGGAGATGCATTCATTCCAATTAGAGAGAAAGCTTCAGTGCCTGCACAGTGCTACAGCTGAGTACTTTGATGCATTAACCCTTTCAGATATATTGCTCAGGGCTTCGTGAGAAAAAGCTCCTTGACTGCAGTGCTGTTGATAGCAGGAAAATCAGTGGGGGACTTCCTTAGGAATCACCGCAGAGTTGCTGACAGAAAGGCTGAGCATGTTTGATCAGACGCAAGTTAGGGCTGCTGCTCTGACACCATTAAGGATGGGTGCTAGGTACTTTGCAAGTTTCACTCGTATTTTTTAAGACGTGTTTTGAAATGGAATTATAAAAGATGCAGCTGCCAGGAGCTCCAGGTGGTGCTCGATGCCTCATCATGGGCACGGAGCTGTCCCTGGCAGGACGGGTGGAGGGAGCGTGCTGTGGCTGCTGCACGGCCGCGCTCTGCCTCGCACTGTGTGACACTTCTGTTCAGGTCCTCCTCTGACTGTAAGGTTTGGAAATACTTGGCTTCCCTGGAGCCCAGCTCCTGCAGGCTCCTCTCCTTCCCTTTCTGTGCATAGGATTACCTCTCCTGGATGACAGTACTCTGCTCAGGGTTGCCTGGAGCTCTGTGCCCTGCCTATATATTCTTTGACTGTGCACCCCCAATTAAACATGCTTTGGATGTTTTAGTCAGAGCAGACTCTCCTGCGAGGAGGTCCCCAGCAGGGATAAGCAGCGGGGAGAAGCCGTGTGCCTCCTGCTGCTCAGGTATGCATCACGAGCGTCTTTTCAACATCTTGACAAAAGAGAAATCTTTCATCAGGGGACTCCTGCACAGTCTTGAAAAAAGGCACTATTTTTGCTACGTGAGACTCTCAGGAATTACCCCACGAGCACCCAGCAGGGACCTACCTCAGCCCGCAGGCGGCCCCGCAGCGCCTCGGGTCTGTAGGCCAGCACGGCTGGAGGGCCGACCGAGGGCAGCGTGTGCGGCCGTGCCAGCAGCTCCACAAAGTCCTCTAGGAACTGCAAGACAGAAACAGCACCAGCAGCGTGGAGCCACAGCTCTGTTCAAGGAGAAAACCATCAGGCGTAAATGCGTCGCTGTAGAGACTGAGGAGCCCTTACCTCCATGGCACACGTGATGTGCAGTCCGCTGGGCTCTTCTGGTGGGGCTGCAGACAAGAGCAGAGCTGAGAGCTGCTGCACGGCACGGCACGGCATGGCACAGCACGGCACAGCCGCGTTCCCTGAGCCCTCCGGGGCTGCCCAGGGTCTGTGCCCCAGCAGCTCAGAGGTGGCCTGCAGTTTGGGGCCGAGGACACAGCGTCTGTCTGCTGTCATGACACCTGGGGGAACATTCCCTGCCGCTCTCGTGCTGAGAGATGAGCTGGGAGGGAATGGTTTCTGTTTATTTTCGTGCAGCCCATGCTGTGTGCGTGCAAGGAGGAGCTCCAGCCCCCAAAGCAGCAGGGAACATCTCATGGCCGGGTGTCTACCTCTGCTCTTCTGAATCCTTCTTTTCATCAAAGAGGAAAAAGTCAGATCGCGTGTTTGTAAGGGACGGGGTTATGTCCCCTCCCGCCTGCGCTGCGGGGCTGCGGGGGGTGGAAGGCAGTGCTGTGGGGCTGGTGGAGGACTGCTGGATGCGGCGGCGGGTTGGTGCAGTCCTTGTGAAACTGCGGGCAGGGAACGCGGCTCGGCCCTGCTCTTACGTGTGTCCCTGCAGGGTCGGTCCCGCAGCCGGCCCGCTTCTGTCCGCTGCGGCGGAGTCCTTCCCGGCGGCTTTTCTGCGGCACGGGCGGGCGTTTCCATGTCCCTCCTGCGAGACGGAAAGCCGCAGTGACCTCGAAGCAATTGCTTTAGAAAAACATCGTATTACAAGAAACCTTTCCCAGCGTGTGCGATCAGAACGGCGCGCAGCGTGCACGCCTGCTGCCGGGCTGGTGGGTGCGGCTCGGACCCCCTCCACCCGGCGGCGGCCCCAGCAGCTCCCGCTCCTCCCCTCCATCCCTCCGGTCCCGCTCCGTCCCTCCCAATCCCGCTCCGTCCCTCCGGTCCCGCTCCGTCCCTCCGGTTCCCGCTCTGTCGCTCCGGTCCCGCTCGGTCTCGGCCGTTGCACCGCGTGCGGTCTCCGTGGCGACGCGGTGCGGGCACGGGGCGGGGCCGCGGCTCCTGCGTTGGTGTTTGGAGCGGAGGATGCTCATAGGAAGAACTTCCAACGTTGCGTCGTGGCGACGGAAAAACCCTTTCCTTTCCGGGTACGGCTGCTGCTGCGGGTACCGCCCGGGGCCCCGGGACGAGCGGGGACGGAGGCGATGGCGCGGCCGTGCCGTGGGATGTCGGTGCTGCCGTGCCGTGGGGTGTCGGTGCTGCCGTGGGCTCCGGCTGCTGACGCTGAGCTGTCTCCGTGCTGGCCGGGCCGGTCCCGGCGGTGCTGGTCACCACGGGTGGATATTTCCCTGTGTGCGTTTCAGGATGTTCCGAAGTCAGATGGCTTTGTTTGCGGTTAGGAGGTTTGTAAACAAACCCGGGGCAGCCCCAGTGATGTTCGGAAACCCCGCAGGTGTGGAGCTGCCCCATGCCAGCAGCTCCGTGCCTCCCGTGGCCGTGGGCAGTGCCAGCTGCGCTGCCCCAGCGCTGTGTGCGGGACCTGGAGCACTGGGCTGGGTGTCAGGACCAATGACAGCGGCTCATCTGGGCGAACGGGGCATCACATCACTGCCGGGCTGTGCCGCCTGAGATACGCCTTCCCTAAATTCAGTTGTATCAGATCTAGAGGAGACGCTGCGTGTTGCGTTTTCTTTTTGTTTGTTTTGCTTACTTTGTTGGTTTTGCTTTTTATAAAATATAACACCAGTTTCTGTTTCACCAGAGGAACCGAATGGTGGAGGAAACCACAGTGAAATAACGTTAACTGATCTGATGTGGGTCCCAGGCAGCACTGGGGTAATTAATTCCACGTCGTGAATCCTGCTGTCATCAATGACTTGCTTCAGAGAGTTGTTTTACACAAAAAGCTGTTAAGACCCAAGATAAATTTTCAGTAGGAAATTTTGTTTTCCACTATAAACGCTGCTGAGATATGTGAAAAGGAATTAAACTCTTGGGAACTCGTGCTTAGCACGTCCTGCTGCAGGCACAGGTGGCAGCTCCCAGCAGAGGCAGGGCCTGACGTGGATCCTGCTTTAGCAGGAGTAATGAGTTTGCTCGGCCGATGCTGGAGTCCTGACAGCACACAGCACACTGCAAATGAGATTCAATGTGGCATCTTGTGGGAACCGGCTACAAAAAGATCGGTTCCTTGGGAGGCATTTTTCTGCAATCACTTTCAAATTCTCAAGGGCAGAGCAAGCCTCCCCTCGCTGATGCTTTCCTTCTATTTCTCTTTTCTGCGGGCAGCTGCCCAGCACTGTCTGGCATTTGCATGGGGCTTTGTGCTATAACTGGAGATCTCTGCCCTGCACACATGGCTGGGACCGGTGCTCCCCCCTGGGTACTGCTTCACATTTATTCACACCAAGCTCCACCTGCCCTTTTACATGTACTTTTCCACTACTCGGGTAACTCAGCTGTGTGCCACATCCCTAAATGGCATCTGTGCCATGTCACAGCACAGCGGCCCTAAACAGCACCTTGCTGCTCGGCCAGGACACACAGAGCTCCTGCGTGTGTTCAGTGACACCAAGAGAAGGATCTTGTTAGCAGAGTGGGACCTGCAGGCAGCTCCAGCTCCCGAGGCACCCTGGTTTTGGTTTGGGTCTCCCAGCATCAGCCCCAGGTGCACGGCTGGCAGTGGGACCTGGCAGCAACTGCCACATGCACCAGGACAGCACGCAGCATGGTGGTGTTTTTGCAAAATATTTATTACAAAATAAAAGTAAATATGGCAACAAAACTTAAATAGCAAATGATATGACACTGGCCATAAAGCTCTCGTATTATTCTAATCTTTTACAATGACCAAGTATGTCTC
Organism: Oreortyx pictus; assembly: GCA_036925125.1. NCBI lineage: Eukaryota > Metazoa > Chordata > Aves > Galliformes > Odontophoridae > Oreortyx > Oreortyx pictus. The sequence goes on along the minus strand of JAUPFR010000011.1, from coordinate 22,596,775 downwards.
CAAGGGAAGCTGCACGTGGACAGCCTGAATATATGTCTGTATTATCAGCTCTAGCTATTGTATGGGAACTGTTGGATCACAGCCTGAACCACTGATGGATCACCTGAGGTGAGCACTGAGTCAGCCACAGGAGCACAGGTGAAGGCAATGTACTGTGTGACTGGAAGGGGTGCAGTCTGGCTCCACCTCTCCCAGACCCCATTTAAGGGCTGACCACGACTGGGGAAGGTTCTCTTGTTGGAGATCCCTCCCCTGTGGAGTTATCAGAGAGCCTTGACCATCTGCAGAAGGTGAGCCTCTCTTTATTTACTGGTTGTCTGTTTACCATCTAGATAAGCCTAGCAAAGTATACTATCTTCCTCACTATTTTCTGGGAATACTCTTCTTTTGGGTTGTTCACCCTACAGCTATCTGGGAATATTATGCTGACTGCCCCCTGCCATCACCAGGACTTGGCTGTGAGCACTGTGCCATGTGCAGGGCTCTCCTGTGTCCCTCACACAAGCCAGAGCCAGCGATTCCCATGCTCTCAGACCTGCTGGGCTTCATCCCATCCCTCCAGTCCTCCCTCCCTGCTCTCCTTTTGAAAAGACAGCAAATGATCCAGTGCACATCCTTTTAAATAAGGCAGCAGGAAATGCAGTAACAGCACTGAAGTACCTATTAATGTGCTCTGAGCTTTGTCTCTTGTGATCTCTCGAGCCATGTGTCCAATGGAAGCACTCTTTAAATTAACTGAATTTAAAAAGGTGTCTGTGTGTGGGGAAAATCTTCCTAAGGCACCCAAGAATTTAAAAAACCTCTTCTCACTTCTATTACTGACAGGACACGCTTGTTCCTCTTCTCTTCAAACTTAAAAATGTTGGCTAGTTAGGAACCTTAACTTACACAAAGACGTAGCGGGATAGCGTTTAAGAAACCAGAACAGAAAGGAAATTCTTGGTAAAGTAAAGCACTGTGTCCAGACAGGCGACGCTTCGCTAACCACACGAATCTCACGGACAGCACGTGGAAATGGTTACATTAATTCCGAGGTTCCCATTGTCAGCAAAAAGGTGTGCTATAGCAGTATCAAAAACCAGGCAGTCGCTGTTGACGATGGCAGCGTTCACCCCGTCGTGGATGGAGCGCGGGGTGGCCTCCCACGTCAGCCTGCGCCGGTTGCCGTTCAGCTCCAGTCTGTACGCGAAGTTCTCCGCCTGCTTACGGGTGCCGATGAGCAGCACGATGGCGAAGAACTGCTGGTGTCCTTCGTACTTCTCTTGCTTCTCCAGCACCAGCATGAAGTGGTGACCAAAGCACGACTGCATCATCACCCAGTCCACAGCGCCCGGCAGGTTAATGTCTGTGGCGAGGAAAACAATGTCCTCTCCCTGGAGGGTGGTAATGCTTTTGTGGGCGTGCATGAGGTGGGACATGACGGCTTCCAGGGATCCCTGCCACTTGCAGGAGGCTCCGGGGCAGGGGCAGGAGTAGGGCCGATACTCACAGATGTCTTCGTGCTCTGGCTTTTCTGTGTGGTGGAGCGTCAGGGAGCAGCCCGTCGTGGCGTACTGGGAAAAGAGTAAACACAAGCTGTCACAGCACAGCCCCCACCCGTGCCCACCAGAACTCTCGTTTTCATTGCAAATTTTACATGAGACGCTTCTATTTAGTGCTGGATTCAGAGCTGTGCTTATTTTTGTTTCCTTTTAAAAATGGGTTCTTCCTATGCTTTGCAGTTGTTGGTTTTTGGTTCTTTTTTAAGGCAAGCACTCAGATGAAATGGGCCTCGAGGCTGAGCTGTGGATCATCTGCTGCTGCGGTTAGACCTGAACAGCCCACATCAGCTGAAGTGGTCCTGGAATGCATTTTTCTTTTCTTTACAAAGAACAAAGGATTGTAATTTCAGCGAGCAGCTATGAGGACAGCATACCCTTAATAAATACACCCAGTTGTCACCACAGAGCAGACGCACTTCCATGAAACTCAAACTCACAATCCCAACAGTTTTAGCACTGCAGTTGTGAAGAGCAGAAAGAGAGATGGTGTTTTTTCACTGAGCACAGAGCTACTCACAGGAAAGTACTGTGTCTGCTCTTAATGTCATCGGGCAGCTCAGGGGTTAATCTGCTTTAAACAAACAGGGTATTTAAACAGTGTATTTAAACAAAATACACTGAGTTGCTGTCTACACCAAATATGCTGCTTCCTCACTCCTCTAAGGAGAAACACATCTTTCTTGCTCAGAGCACAGCTTCCCCAACTCAGGGGAACTTCTGCATCTCTGCTAGTGCTGCCCCAGCCTCGTGGCCCGTGTGATGGCGGGGCACTTCTTTGGGTCAGGGACTCTGCTTTGGGACTGAAGGTGAGGTCGATGTGCTTGCTGCCCTACAGAGAATGTGTGAAGTGACAAAAGAATATTTGGGGAAAAGAAAAAGCAATAGAGCCCTTGTGCTTCTATAGGAGCTTGTTTTATAAGCCATAATGTGTGCCTCTGCTGCTTAATCCTCTGCTACAGGATCTATCCATGTGTAAGCAGAGCCGTGCTGTGCTGCAACGAGGGGTGCTCCTGCTGAAGGCACAAACCCTCTGAGCAGAGCACGGCTCCCTCGTGCTGCGTCCCACACTTCCACTCTCTCTGTTGTGCTGTTTTCGCCCCGCTTTCGCGGCCCTGTTGGCACTTTAATCGCTTTGTGCTGTGCTGAAGAACAGCTCAGTCTCACCCTGCTAGAAAAGCAGTAACGTGTCAGCTGCGGGGTGGGCAAAACATCGTCTGCACAGAGCAGCACTGTATTGGAACGTGACTGCACGGGGAAGAGCACTGAGGAAACAGCTGGTTTTTTTTCCTTCACTCTGGCCGACCTCTTTTTGTCTGTTCCTGCACACACAGCAGCTGGTTTTGTCTGGTGAGCCCTTCCAACAGCAGGGGATGGTGAATGGGTTCACAGAGGGGGCTGGGTTGGTAAGGGACTCTTACAGCTCTTGCAGGAACAGAGAAGACCTGCTGTCTTCGTGTTTGGCACACGTCTTTGATACGTACTGTACCCTCCTTCACACTGAGGAGCCTATCAGTCTTCCTTGCGTGCAGGTTATATGATACTGCCCATCTCCTTGACATCTCTACTTTTCCACTTCTACTGTGTCCTTCCTGAGACAGGGAGAGCAGGGCTGCACACGGTACAGGCAGTGCTGGTGCACCACCGATGCCTGAGCTGCTGTGACTGCCGTGTGCTTTATTAGTGCCTTTCTCCCACTCCTAGAGTCCCAGTTTTAAGAGTCCTTTTGTTCACAGCAGTCTGTGTTGCACCACATCCACGTGCTAGGAGGAAGCAGGCAGCCCTGAAGCCATCCCCACGTCGTGACTTAGCATTCGTATTGTTGCTATGTACGTCACTTCGCTCATGTTACCCTGCACTTCCCTGTGCAGGTTATCCAAGTGCCTGAAAGCGTTCTGAAAACACTGGCTAAGCTCGAAGGTGCTCAGCAGAGCCAGGTCAGTGAGCGAAGGCAGGCTGCTCGCAGGATTAAAGCAACCTGTCTGAAGCTGCAAGGGAAGTCAGCAGCAGAGCTGGGAATAGCCTGCCGAGTCCAAATCCGTTCGCTGCTCTGGCAGCAGGCTCTCCCAGCAGCACTCCGAGCCTCCCCCAGCCCCTGCTGCCTGTCTGGAGGGGCAGTGCTCCGTATGATGTGGCTGGAGACTTGTCAGGCGATATACGATCTCACTGTGCCTACTGGTTTTAAAAGCAAAACGTTACCGTTGGCTGTGGGGTGCACAAAGCCTTTCAGATTTTTCCCTCAGAGCAAAGCATTCAGAGTGCAGTGAAATCGACTCTCACTGGATTTCCTTTCCTCTGGAGAGATCAGAACCACAGGAAAGCTCAGAAATGTGGCTCTACCTCCAGGCAGAGGAGACTATGTTAAGGGATCTCAGAAGAAAGACCCTCCTTAGGGGAGGTATCTGTAACTCAGTCCCAGCTCTCAGGGTGCAGAGCGTCACTGCTCCTACAGAAGCTGGGAAGAATGATGTTTCTTTCCCCAGAAGATGAAGCTGCACAATCCACTCTACATCTTCATAACTACAGAGCACGTTTACCACTTGCACTAATTTAAAAGATAAGAGGAGAAAAAAAAAACCAAAACAAAAAAACGAACTGTTTTTATTACATCTTAATCGGGAGTGGGGCTGTGAGCAGGGAGAAAGCCTGGGGCAGGGCCAGCCCCCCTCCCCCCCTCCCGTCCCTCCCCATCCCCTGCCCCACCCGCGTACCTTGCAGGGGAAGAGCACGGCCGAGGCCACCTTCTCCATGGCCAGGTTCCTGATGCTGGGGGTCAGCGAGCCCCGGCAGGTGGGGCAGAGGCTCAGCTTCTGCCGGCATTGCTTGCAGACCAGGTGCCCGGCCTGGCACTGCAGGATGGGCGGCAGCACATAGTCGAAGCACACGGGGCACTCGAACAGCGACGTCAGCTCGTGGTGCTGCGGGGACACCGGCCCGCCCGGCCCCGAGAGGACGGCGGCGGCCGCGGGCACGGCGGAGGAACCGGCGGCGGACGCGGCGATGGCGGCGGCGGCGGCGGCGGGAGCGGGCGCGGCGTTGGCCGGGGCGGGGGCGTGCGGCGCCGGCTGCTTGCCGCAGGGCTTGCTAGCGCCGGGCCCGGCGGACGACGGGCGGCTCATGGCGCCGCGCGGCCGCCACCATCGGGCCGCGGCCCTCGGCACCCGACGCGCCCGCCCGGAACGCGCCGCTGACGCAAGAAGCGGCCGCGCGCAACTCCGCCCCGGGCCCGGCGCGGCGAGCGTGCTCCGGGCGGGGCGGAGCCGGGACGGGGCGGGACGGGGCGGGTGCTGCCCCGCGCGTCGCTCCCCTCCGCCGGGCGGGAACGGGGCTCCGCCCGCCGGGCTGCGGGCTGCGGGCTGCGGGCTGCGGGCTGCGGGCTGCGGGCTGCGGGCGCGGGGGGGCGGGCAGGGCCGCGGTGACCGAGCGCGGGGCGCTCCGCGTACGGCCGCGCCGGGGCGAGGCGGCGCGGGCACCGGTACCCGCGTGGGTGGGAGCGGCGGCGCGCGGTTCGTCACGCGGAAGTGCGCGTGCGTGGGAGCGGAGCGCCGGGCGTGGGCGGGAGGGCCGGGACGCGGCAGTGGCGGTGGCGGTGGCGGTGGCTGCGTGTCCCCAACGAGCCGTGCTTTCCTCCGAGGTCGGCGGAGCGGTGCTCTGTCGGCCCCGGGCTGTGCGAGGGCTGTGACCGAGCGCTGCCCGTTACAGGAGGCGCAGGAAATGAGCGCTTTCTGGAGCGTGTGTGCCCCGTCCAGCGTGGGAGGAACCCGCGTGGGATGTGGGGGTGGGGGATCCCCAATGAAGTATTGTGCGCGCCTGTGACGTTTCACTACGAAGCAGAGAGTCTCATACGCTGATGTTCCGAGCAGTGTTCTGACTGCTGCTCGCTAAGCTTCCCCAGCACCCGACGTTCCGAAAGTTCGGATTTTGCCTGAGGAAGGGTCGTCCTGATTGTTCTGTGACTCGTTGCGCGTCCCGCGGTGCGGGGAGAGCACACACAGCCTTTCACAAATAGGCTGCAGCGCGGTGGGTGTTCATACCAAGAAAATGTGGTTCTCTTCTTTTCCTGCACTTTCCAGGAAGTGATTTTAAAACACATTATTTTTTCTGTATGTTGATATGCCGGGATGTGCCTATTCCACTCTTCTTAGCACTCCAGAGCCTCCTGCACAGAACGCTGCTGCGTGCCTGGCTTCTGTGCTCCCTGCCCCAGCTGTGCTCCGGTGAAGGGATGCTCTGCAGAGCCAGGATGGGAGCGAGGAGCCTGGGGGGGGGGGGGGGGGGGGGCATGTGATGTAGTTCTCATTTTGCATACAGACATTGGCTTTTTCATTTCAGTTTTAAAGATCAGCCCTCCATATACAGTCAGGTGGCTCAGAGCATGCTAAAAAAGGGAGGAAAGCATACAGCTATTGTCTGATGCGTTTGGTTTTGTACACTGAGGATCGGGGAGAGTGGTCCCTGTGGTTTGTAAAGCCGTTTTGGGTCCGTGAGTGACAGCAGTAAACACCTGATGACAGGCTCGGAGCAGTTCCCCAGGTGGCCCCCACCCCACGTGTCCCCAACAGCACCCCGAGTCGTGTGGGCTGTGCCAGCTCTGTGTGTCCTCTGCAGAGAGAGATTCCTGGGCTAGAAATGAAAATCTGCAGCCGAGCCCTGCTGTGAGTGCAGAGCTCTGTGAGGTGTCAGAGCTGCTGAGCTCTCCTCTCTCATCTGTGTTTTGTTTGTCTGCTTCTTTCACCTGAGTTTAACTCACAGCCGACTCTGCTGTTATTGCTTCTTATTTTTAAAGCACCTGTGAGCATGCTGTTAGCTTGCAGAAAGGGCTTCCTTCTCGATGGGGGAACTTGCATCTTAAATTTAGCCCTGCGCTGCACGGAGGTTATAAACAGATGGAGAGAGGTGGGGGAGGAGGGCTGAGCCCCCGAGGGAGGCAGTGGGGCTGCTTCCTCAGTGTGGTGCAGCGCGTTTCTGTTCCTGTTTGTTTGGAAACCATGCATGCACTCATTGCAGCTGTGTGTGCAGGATGTGGCACTGCGGCCCGGCGCTGCTGAGCTCTGACTGCTGCACAAGCAGCTGCTGCTCTGAGCAGGGGCACAGCTCTGGATGCTGTCCTGAGGCACCTCTACCTTCATGGAACCTGTCCCACGGCACTGCCACGCAGCGTGCCTGGCCGCACGGGATGCCCCACTGTGCTGGTTAGTTGAGCCTGGTTGGCATTTATTTCATGGCTCCATTCACGCTTTATTAATCCATTGTTTGTGTGAGCACATGCCAATATTCCTCATGTAGAGTAAGTACACTCCATTTAGCATGAACACTGACTTCCTCACCTTGTTGATGTGTTCTCAAGTATGAAGAAGCTGACCTGCCTTAAAAACCACCCTGGGCTGTGGTGTGCTTCCTCCCCACGCATGACAGCACTGCACACCAGGCATCACTCACTGGGGCTCTGCCTGCCCTGCCCCAGCTCTGCCTGTCCTGGTACAGCTGCGCAGCTCCAGCTGGGACAGCCTGCCGCTGGGCACCGGGCTGTGAGCTGCCGCTGGGCACCGGGCTGTGAGCTGCCCTGCCTCATGCCTCTGGGTGCTGCCCCCGTGGTCCCATCCCGGTGTCATTGCTGGCTGGTTCTGACCACCACCTTTTTTTCCTTTTTCATCCAGCAGTCTAAATCTCCGGATCGCTCGCAGAAAGGTTTATTGTTCTTGAGACAGCTGTCGTTACAGCACATGTTTTTGGTGTGACTAACAGCTTTTTGGGTGAGGTCTCAAACAGGAAGCAGAGAGCGGTTCAGGTGGAGCAGTGGTGCGTGGCACCAGGCTGCCCATGGGGCACTGCAGGTCAGCACTGTGCCTGTCATGGACGGCAGGGGAGGGCTGGGAGTGGGGGCTGGGAGCAAACCTCGCTGCTTACAGGCACTGAGATGAGGTGTGCACGCCAGATCCAATGAATTTGATGCACACAGTATTGTCAGTGCTTCCTGTTGTTTAACCTCTCACCATAGTCAGCAGTTTTGCGACACACTTTTGTTTTGGGCATCTCTGCCTGGGTGGAAGTGACCGTGTTGCCACGCCGTTCCCTTTCCCCTGCCAGCTCTGGGGAGAAGCAGAGAATGCTCAGGGCTGTGGTGGTGCCAGTGATGGCTCTGCTCCTGGTGGTGGTGGGGGGTGGCTCAGAAGAAGGGCTCTGTCCCGTTCCAGCTGACAGCTGCCCCCGGCCACTTGGTCCTGATGGCCATCACCAGTGATGGAGCCCTTTTCCCCGGGCTGCTCGTGGCCTCACAGCAGTCCTCTTCCCAGTGATGTGAGTGGGTATCTGGAAGGAAAACAGTTCAGGAGATGTGTGGGACTCTGTGCCTGGGGGCACCTTGCTCCTGGGTGGGAAAATACAAATGTGCTCTGTGTGTGTGTGTGTGTGGGGCTGGGTGTGCAGAGCTGTGCACGTGGGCAGTACTGCACACACCTGTAGGTGACACCCACAGTGCAGTGCCCCGGGGGGGCTGGGGCACACACCTATGGTCAGGTGGGCTGTTCTTGTCTGCCTGCGCTGCCCGTTGTAGAAGTACAGGTGAAAGATGTGCTCCATCTTCCAGTCGGATAGGAGCAGCCTGTTGGTGCCAAAGAGCACACTGTGCATCCTGTTGATGCTGCACAGCCAGATAGGGAACTTGGGAGTTTTCAGCATGCTGCCAACCTAGGGGCGGAATGGTCGGCGTGCATTCAGCAGTGCCAGTGCTCCTCGGGAGCATGGGTTCTGCTGTGCCCGGTTCGGGGGCACCTCACGGCCATCTGCCCTTATGGTATGCGTGCAGTGGTCACACGTGGTGGGCAGTGAGCCACAGCAGCTCCGGCCAGGGCTCCTGAGCCAGCAGCCCTCAGGGTGCCGTGGCCCTGCCATAGGATTTGGGGCCGGGAACGGGGCCGGGGTTGGCGGGGCTCACCGGGGACAGGCGGTGCTCGGCCTCCTCCCCTTCCCAGCGCAGGAAGCCCACGTCGCAGCGCTGCCCGGGCCGCACGCTGCCGCACAGGACAAGCAGCAGCAGTGCCTGCGGGGGAGCCGCTGTCAGCCCGGCCCTGCCCGCCCCGCGGCACTGATGCTGCGCTCGCACCCTTTTTGTCCGATAACAGGTGGGCATGCTTTCCTAAATCAAAAGCGGGAATCTTGATAATAGCAGTAATGAGGACGCTGTCCAGTCGGTCCTACCTGCGTGCAGGTGGTGTTTCCAGGACGGCATTCTAACAGATGTGATGCTGTGCCACCCAGCTCCTCCCGGACCCTGTGCAGCCAAACACAAAGCGTTGCTGTCCCGCATCAGTGACGGCGGGAGCTGCACGTGTTGTGTGTGAGTAACAGGGAAACTGATAGGAAATGTCATGGGATCATTGATTTCCATTGGCACGGCTGCAGTATCCCAATGCAGTGGCCTTCTGCTCCACCTGAGCTCTTGTAATTCTGCTCTATTTCTATTAAAGTTCAAATTTAGGATTGGTTTTAGACCATTAATAACAGAAGAAAGAGACCGATTTATCAGATGTAACTAGAGGAAAATGGCAAAAACAGTAATAAAGAAGAAATATACCTTTCCAGTGTCCTAGAGAAAAGTAAACTGTATAAAAACAGGATCAGTCCATGGCTTCCTTCACCTCTGAACTGGAAAAAAGAAAGAGATAATCACAGTTGCATGTTCTCAAGCACTGACACAAGCAAAAATCCAACTCAGAGCAGAGATGATGTTCCATACATACGCAGTCAATGTGGGCACAGATGAACTCCTGAGCTGCTGCTTTGTCACAGAACTCGAACAGGTGGATCTGTAGGGCAGGAGTGCGAAGTGAGCAGCCACGAAGGAGATGGTACATCCAGAAGTGGAACTTTTTAGCTCAGTGTTTCCTTTGGACAAATGAAAGGCAAACGCGGGAACCCACCCTGACCTTTCTTGAGCAGTGGATTCAGTCTCATGCAAACAGCAGATAGAAGTTCAAGGAGAGGCTTTAAGTCAACTTGATCCTTCTTTTAACAGGAGAAGAAAGACCAGACTTGAACAAAACAGCTCTACTAAGAAGTAATGCCTTCTCAGGAGGCAGAAGCACCTGTGGAGCTCCATCTGGATGTGGCTCTGGTGTTCTTACATTATGCAGGGCACTTAAGTTAGGAGCACGTTTGTGGGATGTGTCAGGGTCTCCTGACAGTTCAAGCCTGATGTCTTTTAAGAAGCTGTATTTACAGGAAGCATTTCCACACCTACCCGCTCAGTGAAGCTGTCGGCCTTGCGTCCTGCAGGAGGGGAGCAGTGGGTGGCTGCTGCCAGGAGGCAGACGGTGGCTCCACGGCCGTCCCCTGCTGCCCACAGGATGTCTGCCAGCGCTGCGGCCAGGGCCTCTCCTTGCTCCTTCTGGCTGATTTTGCACAATCTGCAGTGTGGGGCAGAGCAGAGCACGCCAGGCAGGTGGGGCAGGGGCAGCAGGGGGTCTGTGTCCCTGTGCCCGTGTCCCCGTCAGCTGCCTGGCCCCATACAGCCACCACTTGTGGGCCTGTCCTTGGGGATTTTGAGAGTCCCTGTGCCCCGAGGTGGGGTCTGACACTGAGAGGGGTCCCCCAGCTGCAACTGTGGCACCAGAGACTGCGCTGGGGAACCAAGCCTCACTCCTACAGCAACAAAGAGGGTAAACCTTGCCTGGGAGAGAGGCACGTCGTTGCTGCAGGTGCAAGTCTCCATCTGCAGCTGCAAACCTGGTTACGTTCTGTCTGGTGCAACCTGGAGGCTGGTGCTGGTTTGTTAGTTTGAGCAATGCAAGGAAATGGTTTGTGTATTCCCCCAGGAAGGCTCATCTTACCTCTCCAGGTGAGTGTGTTCTGTGTTCCTCACAAAGAGCAGGTATTTAATGATGTTCGCCTGTACAGCCATCACAATGGCTCTCGTTCCTCCCTAGGAACACAAAGGAAGCAGCTGCCATTGTCTGTGAGCCCGCCTGGCACAGCTCTGAGCCACACTGCTGGATGCACTGCCAGGAGCTGTTCTGCTTCCCCCGCTGATTCAGGAGGGACCATGAGGTCAATGGGAGTAAACTGAAAAAGATCTGATGTGCCTAAAAATAGGAAATCTCTGTGAGAAGCACCTGTGATGGCCCCGATGCTGTATTTGCGCAGGTCTGGGTCTTTGGAGGCGGCTGCAGCACCCGGAGTGGTGGCTGCACCCATTTGGTTTCCAGGTGGGGCAGCGAGAGGCAGAGAGCTGCACCAAGAGAGGAATGTGCCAGTGCTGCTGCAAGCAGTGCTGCAGTGCTTCCAGCTCGTGCCTGCACCGCTGATTCCACAGCACAGCAGACGTTCATTTTGCCCAAGGCTGCAGGAGGTGCAGGATGGCCATCCTGCGGGCACTGCCGCATGGAACATGGCTGTGGGTCACACTGCAGCATTACCTTCTCAGCCTCCAGAGCGTAGGCCAGCTCAGAGCGCGGCTCACGGAATCTGAAGTGTGCCCGTGTCCAATCCTGGCTGAAGGTGAGTGATGCATTCCCGAGCAGCAGTGTCCGCAGTGCCTGCAGGCAGAGAGCAGCTACAGCCCCCCGTGGGCACCTGCACCTCAGTGTGCTGCTGCACATCATGGCCCTGCCTGCGTGCTGCCTGCACTGTGCCCCACGGGCTGAGCCCCATGAGCTGAGGCTGAGGGAGCTGTGGGGATGGAGCTGTGGGGCTGTGCTCGACCATGGGCTGGGGCAGCTGTGGCTCTGACCCTGAGTGGGGGCTGTGTTTGCCTCTCTGAGGGATGGGACTTCTTCAGCGGTGGTCCACACTACAGCTCCTGCCAGGTTTCACCTCCGGTTTCATGCCCTGAGCTTTTCATTATGTTTGTGCTGCAGTGATGGGGTTGTGTTGGAGGTCACAGACATGAGGTTGGTGCTGGGACCCTCTGCCATCACCTGCAGAACACCCACCGGGGTCTGGGGCCTGGGCAGCCAGCACTGATGGTCTCAGAGCCATTTGGCATCTGGACAGCAGAGAAATGCTCTCCTGCTGCTGGGCATCCTGCCCCTCTCAGTCCCTAGGAAAGCACAGGGAGGGGGGCATGCCTGGTGGCAACGGGAGTCGTGAGAATGTTACAGCTGTACTCTTTGGGAGTCTCATACACAGTAGTGATGGTGACTCTGTAAGTGACAGCAGCAGCCCGCAGCCCTCGTGCACTGCCAGCTCCGGGTCAGTTCTGCGCTGCCCACACTGCTCACCATTGCTGTGCCCGTGGGGATGGACTGCCCTGTGTGCTGTGGCTCTGTGGGTGGCACACGTGGATCCAGGGCCACTCTGGTGCTCACTGCTCCGTGCCCATGGCCCATGGGTTCCTGCGGGGAGACAAGAGAGCATGCTGGGGGCTCCCAGCTCCCAGCTCTTTACCACTCTCTCCTTGCCCTCCCTGTGCTGTGCTCAGCCTTTGCTGTCCTTCACCACTCACTGCCACCTGTGGGCACAAAGCTGAGCAGCCGAACTCTCCTGCAGAGTGTTTTGAAGCACTAACAAACCAACAGTGACTGCAGGTATTTCTGCTTCAAACAGAGTGATCTCAGTCAGGTTTTGGTTACAAATGGTCGTAGAGGTGTGTGGCATTCACTTCCAAGTATCTGTTACAGTTACTGTGTGCGAGCCACAAGGGTGAGCGGCTCAGGTACGTCTGTGCTGGGTCAATGCACATTTGTGTGTCTCACCTCCAACTGGTTTCCACTAACAACTCCCACAGAAGCAAATGATTGCCCTGTAGCAAACACAGAGCTCACACACGTGTTCAGAGGAGCACCAGCAGCTCCATGTGAGCCCACGGCCCCGGGGCCACAGAGTGATCACAGCTCTGGGGATGAGAGAGCAGCACTGCCCGGGACAGAAACACTCACCTGGAAGGTGGCCTGGATGCGTTCCGGGCTGGAAAGGGAAAAGAAACACGCAGTAAAATAAAATAGGGGTGTTGCTCACGCGTTCAGAAATGGGACGCAGCCAGAAGAGAACTGCAGAGATGAAGTGAGTCAAAGCTGCTGCTTTTAGTAACACTATACAACGTCATGTCTAATAATAACAACGTGGAACAGTCACATCACAAATCAACAAACAGACGCATTTTAAAACTCTGGAATTTAGAACGTGATAATAACGAATAATAAAGAACTTACCCACGGAAATGAAAGATTTGTCTCCATTTGTCTAGATCTGAAATTTTGCTGGAGATCTCATCCAGAGCCGTCCGGGGCACAGCGTGCTCCGTGTGAGCAGTGTGTGCTGCGTGCTGGGTGTGAGCAGCGTGCATTGTCTGCTGGGTGTGCTGGGTGTGCTCGCTGCCTCGCTCCCCCATTCCCAGCGCCAGGTGCCCGCTGCCCAGCCCCCATCCTCCCGGCCGCCTGCTGCCGTCACGTTGTGATTAAACTTTAATTAGTGTTGGACACGGTCTGTGCTCCCCACTCTGACACCTGACCCCGAAGGAGCCCGGCCCCCGGCAGCGTGTGTGCGACTGACTCGTGGTGAATGCTCACTGTGTGCACACGCACACACCAACACGTGTGCTATTTTTTATTGTGATAAGAAAAAATCTGAATTTTCAGGAAAACTTTGGAAGTATCCTTAGGTATTTCTCCTCACTGTATGTATATATTTGAAGCATGAAACATACTGTTCTAGAAATGACACAGGGCAAAACTGTAGCTGATGCTCATGGATTAGAAGCAATCCACAGAGCACGTGCTGGTGTTCACCCAGGGGTGTGAGCCGAGCTCCACGCGTGCTGCAGTGCTTTCAGGGCTCAGACACACAGAGTCCCAGCTTGGTTTTGCTGATCAATTGCTGTATTTGCCTTTGGAACCGGGCGAGGATGGCAGTAACAGCTGTGGATGGGGCAGGATGGGGATGGGATGAGATGGGAATAGGTTGGAAAGGGATGGGATAAGGATGTGTGTATGGGAACTGTTGGATCATGGCCTGAGCCACTGATGGATCACCTGAGGTGAGCACTGAGTCAGCCACAGGAGCACAGGTGAAGGCAATGTACCTGTGTGACTGGAAGGGGTGGAGTCTGGCTCTACATCTCCCAGACCCCATTTAAGGGCTGACCAGCACTGGGGAAGGATCTCTTGTTGGACATCCCTCCCCTGTGGAGTTCCAGGTGAGCCTTTCCTAATTTACCACTTGTCTTTATACCACCTGGATAAGCTATACAAAAACATTCTGTCCACATTTGTTATTTTGTGTGGGCACTATTCTTTTGGGATACTCATCCTGTGATGGGGATGGGATGAGATGGCAGCCCTCTCTGTGAAGGGCTCCCTGGTGGCTGTGCTCCCTCCACCACACAGCAGGTGTGACTGCAGTGGGTTGCTCTTCTCTTCAGCACTGGGGCAGGTCTGTGCAGTTCTTTATTTTACAAGTGTTGCTCCTTTGGAGTGGGAGCATTTGAGGCGGATGCAGTGCTGAGAGCATCCTGACCCCACCCCGGCAGACAGCTGTCCTGCAGAGGAGGACATGCTGAAGCACCAGGAGCAGGGAGGGTGGAGCAGTACTCCTCATTAATTGCAGTATAGCAAGTAATGCAGTGAAACATAATCCATCTTCTTAACATATAATTTCTATTATCATTAATTAACAAGAGCACGCATATTAATTAGCAAGAGAATTATAAATGAAGTGTAGGTGGTCACGGTGACTTGCAGCCATCCTTGCACGTGGTTAGGAACAAGGCTTGGTTCGCACAGCCTGGGGGGGGGCTGTTCTGTAAGACTCCACTTTCCAGAGTGGAGTTCTGGGGGCTCCAGGGTTGGTGAGTTTAAGATTGTGTTTTAAAAGCTCAGAAGTCTTTATGGGCATACACGATGCCTCTGCTGCCTTCCCCTGTGGGTCTGTGGCAGGGCTGGTGCTGGGAGCAGGGTGTGTGTGCTCTCCTCCCTGCCCTGTTCCCTGGTGCTGCAGGGGCTGTGTTGTGGCTCCCTGGGAGCTGCAGGCAGGTTGAGCTGTGCTGGTGATGGGAGGTGGCTGAATGGCAGATCCTCTTGCTGTGACTCTGGTTCAGCTCTGTGTTGTTGAGTTCTCAGTTCTGTTCACAGCAGCTGCTTTTCAAACCAGCCCCGAAGGAAGGGGAAGCAGACGCCTCAGGAAGGCTTCGCTCCAAGAGAGAAAGGGTATTCTGATCTGGGTTTATCAACTAGCATGTTATCTTTTATTTACTGCATGTGCCATGCTGGCGGTTATCTGAAACCTTCTCTTGTTTTTAACTCCTTTAAGAGCTGGTACAGGTGGTGGCTGTTGAAGGTAGCAGTGACAAACACCTCTGTCCTCACACTGTATGACCCTAATACATCAGGTCTGCAGCACCAGTGGCTGTTCCTGAGTCCTTGGGTTTAGAGAAGGGGAACTCAAACCCGGCCAAGCGTATCAGCAGCGCATTGAGGAAGTGCACCAGGGAGCAGGCCAGGATGATCCAGAAGGAGTCAGCAAACCGTTCGCTGTGTGTTTTAAATGTGAAAGTTTTCTCCTTAAAGTTTGCTATTTTCTCTGAGAGGTGGTGGATCTTCACCTCGGAGGAGAAGAGGATCATGATGAGGCAGCCACAGGAACCTGGAAGGAGCGCAAGATGCCCATCATTGTGGTCCCTGCAGTGGAGCCACACACGTGGTAGCACAGCATGGTGTCTGCGGGGCCTGTGGGCTGCTGGAGCTGCCGTGCTGCTGGGGGCAGCTCTCACCCACCCTGCTGCCAACCCACCATGGGCAGCATCCACTCCCCATGCCCAGCTCTGCTGTGCACAAAACCCTGCAGCAAAACCAACCTCTCCTGCCCGGCCCCCATGTGCTGTTTTGTCCCTGTGCCGTCGCCCCATGCTGCAGTGGGTGTGCAGCCCACAGAGGGTACTCACAGGAGATGAAGCTCCACAGGTACAGCCCCACAGGGCCATGCAGTGTTTCGTAGGGGCTGCCGAAGGCGTTGTACAGGAAAAAACCCATTCCCACCAGTGTGAAGATGATCAGCACTGTGCAGAAGAGAATGACGCTGACGTGGATGCTGGCTGGGATAATCTTCAGCAGGTCTGGAAAAACTAAAAGTGAAGTTAGAGAGTTTTATAAGCATTAAGCAAAGTTAATTTGGAAGTCATGCCAAGGCTTTCCTGCTAGCCTGTGCTAATTGCTTCAAATCATGCTTCCCAGGTGCAGTCTGTCCTCCTGACCCATGCTGATCTCACTGGAGGGGGGCACAGGGAGCCCAGCAGTTCCCTTTGTGCTCCCGAGGTCACACTGAAGGTGTGTTACGCTGCCAGGGCTGCTGTCTGCACTCAGGGGTTAACAGGCTCTCAGGGTGCATACTATCTGAAGCAGGAGGGCCAAAAAGCAAGGTAACAAATGGAGAGGAAATGAAGGAGCCTTGCCACCTCCTAGGGTGCAGCATGGTGCTCTGCTGGTTCCCCTGCTGGCTGCAGAGGGGGCTGGTGCTGTGCCTGTGTGCTCCTGGAGCAGCAGGATTCACGTTGTGCCCACCCAACACCAAGGGTTAGGAATCACTGATTTTAAGTATTTAATGCATTTTGTAGTTGTTATCTCCAATTGTGGACCTGCTTAGCAGTGGCACGGGGTGGTCACGCAGTGTGGGGTGGCCTTCCTTTGTGTGTTTGTTTGATGACAGTGGCTGCTGTAGAAGTTATTGGGTATTCTCAGCTGCTCCACTCCCAGGCATGGTTACAGTGGGGTGACAGCAATGAACTGGGACTGAAAGGCTGTGCACGGGTGAAGTGCTCGGAGCAATCGCTTGGCAGCCGGTGATGCAGTGAGCACAGAGCAGCAGGAGATGCCATGTCAGGTTAACTCTCCTGATTAAACCAAAGGGAATGGACAGAGCTCGTGTTTGCAGACTGCTCCTGGAGCTGTGTTGTGATGTTGCTCCCAGCACCCAGGAGCAGGCAGGGCAGATACTGCTTTGCATTGTGACCACTGGTGCATGAATGGCTTACATCATCCTGGTCCAACACTAAGCTAGTCTTACAGCTATGCCTTGTGTCTGCTGGGCTGCCACCTGCTGCAGTGCCTTACATGCTCTGAGTATTTACAAGCAGGAGCAGCAGCTGCAGTGCTGGTGCTCAGAAGCACACTGAGTGCTGTGTGGAGGCTGAGGAGTGCACTCTGCAGAGCTTGTGCCAGGAGAGCCATTACTTTGTGCAGCACCGCCTCGTTCTTTGGGAGGACAAACACACCTTCATTTATTCATTGATGTTTGTAGTTTAAGGAGAAGTTATGGCGTTGTGCTGGGTCTTTTCCTTGGCACCTGCATTTATAATTTTTTCCTGTTATGTCACGAAACTGTAGAGATAAAGTGGATTCCAGCGGTAATGCCATCTTGCAAGGAAAGTATGCACAGTAATGAATGAGATACTGTGTTAGTGTGCATGCCCATGACCTTTAGAAAATGGACTGCTGACCTAGAAACTGATGAGAAGCAGTGGGAGTAAATGAGGCAGAAGGCCTTCCCCTGCTGAGCAGAGCACATTCATTTCACAATTAAAAGAGATATAGTGGTCAGGGGGGAGCATTTAGTGGAACAAACACAGTACTAAATCACTTGGCCTATTTTATATGCTGTTTCTCTCAGACGTGCTGATGGGCACTGCCATGCATGGTGCTGTGCTGTGGGGTTGTGCTGCTGGCTGGGGTGTGCATGGAGCTCTGAGGGCTCTGTCTCATGTGGAGAGAGGGTCCTGCAGCTCCGGGGCTGCACACAGGCCTCAGCCTGAGACCACCCTCTGCAACAATAGAGGCATGTTTTGCTAAGCTGCCCAGCTGTATTTTGCTGAACATAAGCCTTATTGCAGTGGTAGTGTTGTATTTGCTTTTTAATCTAAATAGAAGATGATCGGAGAACAAACTGTAATGAAAGTGCCCGTGCTTTCTTGGCCCATTGGTGAGAGCTCAGCCTGCAGGCACAGCACTGCAGGCAGGTCATGCTGCAGATATGAGCCACACGAGTATGCACCATCACTGTGCTGCACCAACTCTTTGGCGTGCTCCTCTTGAGAATTCTGCTGCAGTTCTATAGGCAGCTCTGGTGGCTCGGGACTGCCCCACCTGTGGCAGGAACCACAGCCAGGGGCTGCTCCGAGACCCCATCCCGTGCAGGGCAGTGTGTTTTCAGGCTATGGTGGCAGATAAAGCGATACAGGAGTTTCTGACTGTTTAAACAGAGAAGAAACTCAATCAGAGGAGGCAAACCATACTGTTATGTACCAAGCTCCATTTGCAGACCTGTTGACTGAACGTCAGCCAGTAACAAGTGAGCAGTTTCCAGTTGATGCAGCAGAGTGCTGACCTCTGGCTCCTTTGCTTCAGCAGCAAAGTGCCTCTATGCCTCAGTTTCTTCGTGGGACTCCTGCTTGCTTAGTTTGTCATTCACAACAGATCAGCGGTTGCAGCATTGAAAGCGTGGAGAAATGGCTAAGATTAATTGCAAAACAAATGCATTTAAAGTAGTAGCATATGTTTTTCAAATGTGGATGGCTGCGTAATCAAAGTGCAGATTGCTGGAGATGTTAGCATGGCTTTGCAAGTGCGAGGAAAAAAGGTAACTTAAACCTGAAAGCTGAAAGATAAAGAGCAGTAGAGCGTTTTGCTCCTGTTGAGCACCATACAGGGCTGCTCCCTCCCGGCCCCGTGCAGCGCTCGGTCATTCAGCCTCCTCTTACTCACATGAGAACTGGAAGGGCCTCCCCCCGAGGCCGCACTGCCTCACTCTCTCGCCGTGGAACAGCCCGTACTGGATCTCCCCGATGAACTTCTCCAGCTCCGGCCCGGAGGCGTTGACCAGCAGCGCGCCCGTCGTGCACAGGACGGATCCCTTCACCCACAGCTGCGTGCCGATGGCCGCTGCGGCGCCCAGGGCGCACACGAAGCTGAACACCCCAGCCAGGCAGAAGAGGATTTTCTTCTGTGGGGCGGGCATGGTGGTGCGGGGGGGCTGTGAGCTCAGCGAGGGGCTGCAGCGGTGCCCACGGCCGCGAGGGGCCGGGAGGATGCGCTCCTCCCCATCCCTGCGGCTCCTGGTTGTGCCTCTAATGGAGCCTCAAGTGAAGCGTTCTGCAGCCCATCCTCTGTGTCACTTGATAGCGGAGGAGTAGAGTAACAAGGGAAAGTGTAATTCAATGAGCCCTTCCCGGCTGTCTGATTGGGCGGCCGTGGCGGGGCCAGGCTTGGCTGCCTGCTGGGTTATGGGCCGTGCAGAAAGGAAACTTTCAGAGGGTACTGCGTGCCTGGGAATCCCTCAGGGCCGGCGCTGCCAAGCTGCTCTGCTCCTCGTGGCAGCCGTCCCAGCGCAGGGGAAGGCAGCGCAGTGCTCGGGGTGTGCCGGGTGACCCCACCTGCACCCAGCGGCACCTGCGTGTGTGCTCACCTGGTGTAGGGCCCCTGGCACCCACCCTGTCCCTGCTGCCCCTCCTGGTGCTGACCAGCCCCAGCTTTGAAGGCAGCATAGGGTTTGGGCTTTTTTCCCCCTTTCAGTTCAGGGACGTTTTGATACTTGCCTGTCTGCAGCAGGATCGCTCCACAGAGGTTCTGAGTCTCATATCATGTAAGGTTTTGGGACAACGAAGCAGGGCAGTGTGCAGGTCGGTGGCTGCTTAAGCTTAAAGCTGTGGCTTTCACTGTGCTCATCGCGAGTGACCGAGAGATGGCAGTGCCCGGGGCAGGGCGCTGGGAGCGGCGGTTGGGAGTGCTCTACTTCGAGTGCAATGACTGCCACGTTTCGGTACAGCTATCGCCACAAAATAGCAGTCAAAGCAAGGGCGTGAGCCTACGCGTGTATGTCAGGTCTGTAGGAAGAATTAGATGGGGGGAAAATATAATCTCATGGCAGTCGTAGTGTTGGTGAATTTTTGTCAAGATTCAGCTTTTTCTGGTGGTGTTTTCCAATGAAGCAGTAGTTGATGCCTTTGAGATTTCCACACTCTTATAAATAAACCAGGAACACTCCCAAGGTATTCTGCAGCAGGAGCATTACAGGGCACAAAATATGCTGGAATATCCTGGGAGAACTGAGTGTAGGGGTCTTTCCATTATCGGAGGATAATGCCATGAGCATGCAATCCAGTGGCACTCTTATAGTATGCACGATGTGAACCTTACCAAAGCTAGGGATCACAGCACTGCCATTGCTACTCTGCACCCCAGAGTCACTGAGAAGTCCTGGAGCATTTATCCCTGGTGGCACTGAGTAGCTGCTGGCCTTTGGGATGCGACTTTGGGACAAATGTGGTCAGAAGGGCTGTCGGGAAAGTGTCCCAAAGCAGAGCTGGAAGCTGCAGGCAACAAACCTTGATTCTTGCCTTTGGTGAACTACGTGGATGAAGGCACGGAAAGTAACTCGGTAAGCCCAAGGGATGAAGGTTTAATAGGGGCACTGGTCAACGAGAGAGCGTGGGGGCACTGCTATCCTACTTTATTGCTATTGCCTGATTTAGCCTCACCTTTTAATTTACCTTGGGTTTCATTCAGGATCTGCTTAGAGACGAGAGAAATTGCAGTGTGCTTTCGGCACTGCCCGGCCCCGGGGCAGCGGGAGCCCTGGGGAGCACGGAGCTGTGCGCTGCTCCCACCCGCGGCGGCCGAGGTGGGACCGAGATGGGACCGAGATGCGGGGCACGGCGCGTCCCGGAGCCTCGGGGCTGGGCGGGGGTCCCGGGCGGCTCGTGGCTGTCGTGGGGCGTCCCTCAGGTGCCCCGGCTGGGGGCGGGGCCCGATCCTCGTCCCGGGACCCGTGGGGCAGCGCGGGGTCGCCGAGCCCGGACCCGCAGAGCCGGGAGGCGGCCGGGGCTCCTCCCCCGGGGCAGCGATTGATCGTCCTCGGTGGATTATTCGCTTGCTAAAATTAACGGTGTTACGAGCAGCGTCACTGTCGGCTCCGCAGGGCAGCGTGCCCGCATTCCCGATCCCGCATCCCCCATCCCGCGTCCCGCCCCCGGAGCGGCGGGGACCGGGGCGGGGGGTGAGCGCCGAGCGCGGAGTGCTGCTCCCTGGTGCTCGGAGCCCGCTCCAGCGCCCGCCCGCTGCGCGGCGAACATGAGCGATCATGGCCGCCTTCGGGCTCCTCAGCTATGAGCAGAGACCGCTCAAGCGGCCGCGCCTGGGGCCGCCCGACGTCTATCCGCAGGACCCGCGCCAGAAGGAGGTGAGGCGCTCCGCTCCGCGCTGTGCCGTGCCGTGCTATGTTACGCAGTGCTGTGCCATGCTGTGCTGTGCGATGCCGTGCCGTGCTATGTTACGCAGTGCTGTGCCGTGCTGTGCGGTGCCGTGCCGTGCCATGTTACGCAGTGCTGTGCCATGCTGTGCTGCGCGATGTTGTGCCGTGCCGTGCCATGTTACGCAGTGCTACGCCGTGCCATGCCGTGCTATGTTACGCAGTGATGTGCCGTGCCGTGCCGTGCCGGCTGCCCCGGGCCCGTCCCGCCCCGCTCGCGGCCGCCGCCCTCGGCTCCCGGCCCGGCACCTCCCCCGAAACTTTTGAGCGGCTCCGGGCGCTGCGGAGCGGCCGCTGACTTGCATTTTCTGCTCGCGTTTTCCGCGGCGAGCCGGGGGCGGGCAGGGCCGGGCCGTGCGGCGGTGGGCGCGGAGGGGCCGAGGGGCGGCCGCGCTTCCAGGGCTCCGCGGCCCCGAGCGGAGCTCCTCCCGCGCTGCCAAGCCCGGCGCGGTGCGGAGCGGTGCGGAGCCGCGTCCCGGCTGCGGGCGGACGGCCGCCCCGGGTCCGGAGTGGCTGCGTGGTGCAGCGCTGCCGGGCTCGTCCTTGTGCAGGGGCTCGCAAACGGAACCGGGGGAAGGATGCTCGCCGGGAGAGTTCCTGTGAGCGTGCAGCTGAGCTCCGTGCGTTGCGTTCCCAGGCCGTGCTGTCTGTTGGTTTGGTTTCTAGCCGGTGTTTGGGTTTGTAACGGTTCTGTGTTTAACGTTTCCGAGCCCCTGCTGAAGGCTGGGGAAGTTGTGCTAATAAGCAGAGCCAGACAAAAGCAAAACGCTGCCGTGTTTGTGTTGTCAGCCCGTCCCAGCTTGCTCCCACAGCAGCGGTAGATGTGTTGGTAGGACATACGGCTCCCGGTTATTTTCAGTATGGTGATATCTAGGCAGCTTTTTTCAGAAGAGGAAGCGTTTAAAGATAGCAGAACTGGGGTCATCTGTGAAAAGGGCTCTAATAGTAACATCTATCTCCATCTGTTTGCCATTTACCGTTTATTTATTTGCTTACGATCTCTTTGATCGTTTTCATCTCCGCATTCATCTGTGTTTTCAAGGCTGTCTTGGGGATGGTGTGGGTGGAGGAGTGTTCCAGCACTTCTTGTTGATTTCATTTACAATTTAGATGAGGCTCGCTAACTTCCTAAACCCCGGAGAGCTGAGATTTCTTCTAAACACACTGCTGTCCTCTGCATTACTCCCAAACTTTGTGAAAGTACCAAAAAGCAAAGCGAGCTGCAAAGCACAAGGGAGTGAAATGCATAGAAGCTTCTGGGTCACTATATTTGGGGATGCCAAAACTAAGTAATCCAATCCAGTGAAGCTACAATTTTCCTGCTTTATTTTGTCCTCTTTTGTTTGCTTGGTGGTGTGCCGGTTGTTTCCATAGGGGATTGCTTTTATCTTACCCTCGTGCAGCTGGTGAAGCACCTCTGGGGCAGGTGGCTCGTTTGTTAATGGAGGGTTCTGCCTTTCCTCTGGGAAGTGAGCTCCCCAGCACGCTCAGGGCTGTGCTGCCCAGGCTCCCCACGGCCCTGCTCCCTGTCCCTGCTGCCTGGGAACGGGGCCTGGGGATGAGCCACAGAAAGCTCAGGCAGGAAGAGCAGGCCTTGGTAGTTGCTGCCTTCCCCTGGGCAGCAGTCCTCTTGCAGCAGCACAGCTTGCTTCCTTATCGTGTTACGGCCTTGAGGTCTGCAGCTGGGAGAGTGCTTACTGGGAACAGGAGAACGTGGTGTTTCTCTTTGCTGAATCCTTGTGAACACACAGTACGTTCCAAGAGCTGTTCAGGTGCGAGGGACTGGCTAGTGCATTTACAATACACGCGTCTCTGAATGGTGTGGCATCCTGAACTGTCATTTATTTTTCACCTTTAAAACTCCCTTTGCAGGATGAACTTACTGCGGTGAATGTCAAGCAAGGCTTCAGTAACCAGCCTGCCTTCTCTGGAGATGAGCACGGGTCTGCTAGGAATGTTGTCATCAACGCCTCGAAGGTGGGACAGTGCTTTTCGCTCTGAGTGCCTTCACTTATCTTGCTCCCATGCGATGATGGTTACACTTAGCTCTTGGCCTCTGTGCTTTCTGGTTGGAAGTCTCCGTGTTAAAGTTAATGACAGAACTGGTAGAGGAGCACTGGTGTTTCTGCTACCTGGTGTTATCAGTCTTCAGAGGAAAGCACAAAGCTGGTGCATGAGTTATCAGAATCTTCTAAAAATGTTTTCTGACAAAGTAATTTTCTGCTGTTTGACTCTTAAAATGTATAACACTTCATGGCTTATTGGAAAATGCAAATTTTCTTCTACAGAGATGCTCTTTTATTTTAGCAGTGTAGATCTGAAGTGAGAAATGATACAAGTAAATTACAAGGCTGTTATTGTTCCTGTTGGAGTGATAAAGAGTTTCCTGTTAGGTTCTCCTGCTTTTGTTGGGCTGGCGTTGCCACCTGCAAGTGCTTCTGTCTGCTGTGTTAATTAATCTTGTTTTGCCTATTGGGCATAACTGGAAAGAGAAATAAAAGTTCACAAGGAATTGCTTAGAGTTGTTTGGCAGAATTACAGAATAAGTTCAGGATCTGTGGGTATATGTATTAGAAAATCAAACGTCTGATTCTTACTGGCAAGCCTGAAAATGAATTTCCATTGTAGTAACCTTGAGGTGTAAACCACCTTATGCAGTGATTAAAACCTCTCCTGGCTGTTATTTTTTTTCCCTGCAGTTTTGGGATTGAAACTGGCAGGGAAGGAATATTTTCCACTCAGAAGCCATCAGCTGGTGGTGCAGGCAGTTTTAGTAGGAGTCAGGAGACTTTGCAGCTTATCCAAACCTTGGCATTTCTGCCTGCTGTAACTGGTGATGGAAGGACAGTGAACGCAGTTCTTGTGGCAGTAAGACTTGTTCTTAATGGGAGTGAAAGCTGGATGTATATCTTATGACGTGTTAGAATGCTGAAAAGAGGAATGTGCCGAGAGTTCACTGAGTCAGGTCCTCAGTGTGAGGTATCTCTTGGCACGGTGTGGCCCAGGGGCCTTGCAGCCCTCGAGGTCACTGTCTCTGAGGCCTGTCTCCTCTGGCTTGGCTTTGCTGGCCTGCAGCTTCTTTGCTGATATTGCAGAAGTGTTGCACGGGCACTTAATGCCAGGAATCACCATCCTGTAGCTGCAGGGAATTTAAGCGTAATCTTATTGGGTTGCTAGCTTGGACTAGAGCCATGACTGCACCCGCTGAGATGGAAGTCCCTTGTGCACTAATGTACAGCACAGGCTTGCTAACTGCTTTGTCACATGTATGTTTATTTTTCTTTTTACCCACCAGATCGGCGCTTACTTCAGCAGCATATTAGCAGAAAAGCTAAAACTTAATACGTTCCAGGACACAGGAAAGAAGAAACCACAAGTAAATGCCAAAGACAACTACTGGCTGGTTACTGCTCGGTCTCAGAGTGCCATTCACAACTGGTTCACAGATTTAGCAGGAAGTAAACCACTGACTATCTTAGCAAAAAAGGTATAAGAATACTCCTCCTATTTCTTGGATATTGACTTGTGCTGAACTGGTCTGTGAGGATAAGGCAGCATTCATAAAATACATTAGAAGGTTTAAGATATATCTGCTTTAAAAAAGTTGATACTTTTGTACTTTAACACTGTAAGTAGCTTCTTGAAAATTGGAAGTGGTATGAAAGGCACGTAAGTACAAACTGCGGCTGTACAGAAATGAAATGTGGCTGTCTTTTTTACTGAGGTCAGGGTAACGTGTGATTAATGAGATTCTGCCAACAAAGAATAGCGTTGAACTCTTCAGTTTTATTCCTCACCTGAGCATTCTGCAGATCCTTAACAAAGAGGAGATAAACTGAGAAATGTGGTGTGAATCTAGAGATCCCACTGGGGTTGTGTGAGTAACTGGCTGGTGAAGAACATGAACTGCTTTGCCACTGGTAGGGCCACCAGCAAGACAAACTTTTGTATGGCAAGAGTACTACTAATCCTGAGTTTCTCTTGAACCTTATTGGATGTTAACTTCAGGAGCACTACACAGATTTCCTTCATTGTTTATAATTAAAAGAACCCAGCAACTAGAGTTATGGTCATCTCAACAATGGTACATAAGCACATTAAGATTCCAAACTGGTGGGGTAGGGCTCCTGGACTGACCACAGAGGAGTCGTGCTGGAAAAGCTCTCTGCTTTGTTTGCTGCACTGATGCACATCTTTCCTCCAGGCTTTTTGGTAGTGTAGTGTTTGTGCCTCTGTTCCCTTCTGTCTACACTGGTTATGAAATGTCTTTTTCTCATATGTGTTGCTATAAAAATGCATTTGGAAATGATGCTATCTTTGTGCAGAAGGGCTTGAGGATTGCTGTGGCAACATAGGGGGACTTGAAATCTTGTGGGACCAGCCCTGTTGAGAGTGTGGCATGTGGGCAGGTGTCAGAGCTGGCCAGCTGGCTTCCCTGACACACTGCATCATTACAGAGTCTGAGCCAGGGGCACTGGAGACACAGACATCTTTGTAACTGAACCCTTAACCAGAATCTTGATGTGTCTTTATTTTCCAGAAGTTCTGAGGATCAGCTTGCAGAACTCCTTCTGCACTTTGGATGGCAGAATTGAGAGGTTTGCTAGTGGCCCTGCAGACATCTCAGAGCTGGGAAAGGATGTTACTAGGTGTAACCTGGGGGAAGCGCGGGGTAGTTCTTCTGTATTGTCAAGTCTCTTTGAGTCTGCACGATGGGTTTTGTTCAGCTTCCCTCGTTGGTGAAGAGCTCTGCTGCTGTCCAGGTGGTTGGTGGAGGAGGCTTGGGCTAACCCACAGGTGCTGACTGCTGTTTGCACTGTGCTATGACTTGCTGCTTCTTTCATTTCAGGTTCCCATTCTCAGTAAAAAAGAAGATGTTTTTGCTTACTTAGCAAAATATTCTGTCCCGCTGCTGCGAGCAGCATGGCTGATCAAAATGACATGTGCCTACTATGCTGCTATTTCTGAAGCTAAAATCAAGAAACGCCAGGCCACTGATCCAAACATTGGTAAATAAACAGCTCTGATATCTAAATGCGTAGTGATAGCTGAAGGGACCTGCTTCTCTTGTTCACTGCATCAGTGTTACTTAATGTCTGAGCAGTTAAAAATTCTTTTTAATTGGTTTTGCTTAGAACTGTGTGCCAGTGAGTACAAAGAGCCATGCAGCAAAACTGCTGCCCTGCTGGCTCATTCTCCTCCTGGCTGATTTCTCCCTCAGCCTCCAAGCACAGTGCCTGAGGAGTTGGCTGTGCTGTGTCTGAAGCACTGATCCAATCCTCTGGTGGGGGAGCAGGTGTGGCAAAGGCTGCACTAAGTGGTGCCAAGGAGCAAACTGAACTGCTGGTTTAGAAAGCCTGAAACACGATGCTAATTTCAAAGTGCACGTGTCAGAACATAGGTGATAATGTGTTTATTTGAAGTAATGATGTTAAATGATGCTGTCTGGCACCAAGACAGCAGACCAAACAATGAGCACCTTTAAGGGATACAAAATACCCAAACATTACCAGAGCCATAGGTCTGCTCTCATGGTTCATGTGCACTACCTACAGCTCTTCCACTGCTTGGAATGAACTGTTTCCTCTTTTGTCCTTAAAGCAGCTGTGATCAGATGCTGTTTTGCAGCATCTCCGTGCTGCTGTGAGAAATGTCTGCATCTTTCTGCCAACTCATTCTGTTCTTTCTATTGCTTTGCTTTGTTGTTTTTTTTTCTGTTTGTTTTTAGGCTTGTAACACTCATTTTCACTTTGAGTTTCTAAAGGCCCCGAAATATCTTCTAGCAAACATTTTGGGCTTATCCTTTTTTATGGTTTTGGAATTATTTTTAACAATTAGTCTGGTGATGGAGAGGAAGGGGGGAGGCAGAGTCTGTGACTGCTCCACACTGCACCAGAACAATGAACGTTGTGTCAGGTTGTGCCTCCGTGGGCGCAGTGAACCTGGGAGGCTGCTCTGCTGCAGTTACCTTTGCTGCAGTGAGGTCACTGTGGTTTTGGTGGGGGATTAGCGTAGCTCCCTGCTCCCTTGTGCTGCTGCTCACACTGACATGGGGTGAACTGCATCTCAGTGGATTGATTTTGGAACAGCCTAGCAGGAGTGGATGACACCATCTTTCCTGCTCTCAGCTTCTGCCCTTCACATGGGGCTTTGTACCAAGAGATACAGAAACAGACCTCAGAAACCAACCTGTAGCTTCCCTGATCCCGTACTTGCTTCAGGTTGTGCCCTGTTCTCAGTCAGGAGGCAGTCAGTGGGAGTCAGTGAGCCTTTGTGGTGCAGCTGAGCAGCGCTGCCTGGCGGGGCAGGCAGCTCCGTGGCTCCAGGTGCTGCTCCTCTTTGTGAAGGACTTGGTCTGGGGGACCTGTGTGCAAGCCAGTACCATGCCCTGCAAGCCAGGCTGGGTTATCTGGGGTCTTTGGGGAAGTAATTTAATGTGTGTTGTTGTTTGACGTTCCCCCAAAAGCTTTAGATCTGTGCTCCAGAAAACAGAAAGGTTGTTGTGTTGTGATGTTCCTAACTCAGCGGCACAGAGGTCTTGGTAATTGCTTTGCAGGAATTTTTCTTTCATACTTTGACATGAAAACAAGTGTGATGTGGTGTTTCTCCAGAAGTGGGTGAGTGAAGTAAGGTAGCTAAATAGGTATATGAAAACACCAAAACCCACTAGCTTCATACAGAAATTTCAGATTTGGATAGGAAAGCATTTAATATCTACTTTGTGTACGCTGACAGAACTGCCAGTTACAAATCCAAAGGGGAAAAAAAGGAGAGCAGTAGCTGAGATCAAAGCTGGGTAGTAAACAGTGAACAGAGCGGTGTCTGAGTTGTGTCAGAGTTCCCATAACTGACAGTAAACAGGTTTGGGTTGTCAAAATAATTGCATTATGCAGTCATAAAAGAGATCTTCTAAAATGTGCTGCGTGCAGGCTGTGTGCAGCTCCATCAGATATTTGTGAGATATTAACAGATCTTCAGTTGTTGCAGTTACTCTGTTCAGTGAGTGCCTTCCTTACTGTTCTGGTTTTCCCAAAGCTTTATGTATGTGATCAAGCAAGTTTGCTTTTTTTCACTAACTTCTCTCAGTTATCCTAAATATGAAATGGCTGTTGAAGGGTAGAGAGAAGCTGGCAGCTTTTGCATTTGTGTCTCTGATGAGCAGCACCCCCTGACTTATCTGCCATAAAGGAAAGCTCATGAGTTTTACTTTCAGGCCTCTGCACTGTGCTGCTCGGGCTGACCCGAGAAGTTGCCTCTGAATTTGTGCATTCACATCAGAGTCAAAATCCAGAGGAGCTGTCAGTTTCAGAGTGATTGTAGAAAGAGCATTGTTATATCCTATTGCTTGAGCAAAGTCCTGCATGAGTCCTGTTTTTTTTTTGGCTGAGTTTGAAGGGAGAGGGAAGAGGGAAATAAATTCCAGATGGGAGGAAGTACTGAAGTATATTTATCTGTTTCAAAGCTATTGAGGGGCTGAAGCCTGAACTCTGATGAAAGAGACAGGCGATTCCCTAAAGGCAGTGCTTGTCTGTGTGCTTTTGCATCAGGCTGAGCTAGCAGGCTGCTTGCACACTTGGCAGTATGTGTGCTTTGAGAGCAGAGTGCAGGGAGGCATGTAAAGCACCTGTTAATTACAATAATGAATAGGGGCTGCATTATGCAACTGTGTGTTAATATTTTTGAGAAACATTTTTTGACGTACGTTTGTTTTAATTCTCACTGTGACAGAAACCTTTTATCATCTGAAGTGTTCTAATTGTAAACTTATTTTGTAGAGTGGACTCAAATTATAACCAGATACCTTCGAGAGCAGCTGGCAAAGGTTGCAGAGTTCTATCATGTGACTTCCAGCCAGGGCAGCAGCTCTGTAGTGATGCCTCAGGAGATGGAGCAGGCCTTGAAGCAGTGGGAATATAATGAAAAATTGTGCTTTTATATGTTTCAGGTAATGCTTCAGGAAGCAAATGGGTTGTGGTTTTTTTTTTTTTTTTTTTTTTTTGGTGTCATCATTCTCAGGAAGTTGCATATTACTGGTAATTTGTGTTGTAAAACTAAAATGGATTTTAAATACTAATTCATTTTAGAGATTTGCTAGCTGAAACAACTTTTGTTTGCTTGTTGTGCTTGAGTGTTCTTGCAGTAATGTTCTCAATTATTCTCTTTCTTCCTGTATTATCCCATCTTCTAAGGGTGTGTTTAACGATTGTGAGCCAGGTTCTGGTTGCTATGGAGCATGAAGCCTTGGCTGCCAGAGTGGTGACCTGGTTGCTGAGTTCCACATTTTAGCCCATGCCCACCTTTGTGCTCTGTGCAGGCCCAGGATCTGAGGCTCCTGGGGTCCTCAGCCCCACAGCCTTCAGCTGAAAGGTTGTGTCTTTAAGAAGTCCTGATGGGCACTGTGGACTCAGTGTCATCTGAGCTTGAGCAGTGGTGCTGGTGGCTGAAGCCTCCAGGGATGAGTGCTTTGCTCCTTGAACAAAAATAATGCTCTGTCTGTGGGGCTGCCATGATGATGGTTGGTGGAGCAGTGTATGAGAGTCCTGGCAGCTGCTGTGGGCAATGAGAGTCAGGCCAGAAGTGAAATAAAACCTGTAATTACACTTTCTTTCTTAGTGCTTCCAGTTAACAAGTGATGTGTTATTTAAAATCCTTTAAGGAAGGAATGCTTGAGAGACACGAGTATTTGACATGGATACTGGATATTCTGGAAAAAATCAGACCTACTGATGATGATCTTCTTAAGCTGTTGCTGCCACTAATGTTGCAGGTACACGTGTGTTTTAAAGCTGTGTGATTTACACAGTCAGTGTATGCGTGACTCACGCATATTAAATGATTCTAATATCTGTGGGGTTAAAATAAACGTAAGCTTTTTTACCTACTGTATTTAGGGAAGTGTATTGCATGGTGCATGTTTGAAATATGTAGGTATCGTTACACAATTCATGCCTTATAATCCTCCTTAGGTAAAGTTGGTAGGACGATTCCAGTTCTGCAACTGGTCCTGCAGCACAGGTGGAATTTTTAAGGGGCAAGAGTATAGATTTGTTAGATACTCTTTTGTGATCCCCTCTCGTTTCTGCGTGTTGAGCATCAGATAAAGTGAAGGTGTGAAGGAGGCAGTCTGGCAAATAACGTTGGATTTTTTTTTTTGTCATTTCAGTATTCAGAAGAGTTTGTTCAGTCAGCTTACCTGTCTCGCCGCCTTGCCTACTTCTGTGCCAGGCGCCTGTCGTTCCTGCTGGGCGATGGCCCGAGCCTCGTGGCTGCACATCCTCCTCATGTGATGATCGCACCCAGTAATGCTCCTTTGGCAGAGCCCGGCCCGGTGCTGAGCCCCGTGCAGCTCAGCTGCTCCGATTTCCTCTCCTGCCCTCAGCACCGTCCGCTGGTGTACGGGCTGAGCTGTATGCTGCAGGTAGGGCACTGCTTGGCTGCTCGTTGTTTTTGTTGGGTTTGTTGGAAAACTGCGTGTTTCTGGGTCTGACAAGGCGCACTGGTTGTGCCTTGAAATGCAGCCGCATCGGGTAAATGAGGGGACTGGGTGGAGGGAGCAGGAGGCGGAATCTTAACCATTGCCTGAGGAGTGAAGGTAGAAGCATCTTGGGGTAGCGGTGCTGAGTGTGTCTGCCAGCAGCGCTGCCACACGAGGGAGCAGCTCTGCCGCAGGAGCGGACAAACCTCTCTGGTGGAGTGTTTCTGGCTGCGGTAACGCTCTGCGCCGCGTTCTCATCGCCAGTGAACGTGCTGGTTCCTGCCAGACCCCATCTGTCCCTGCTGGAAGCAGCTGAACCGAAGACAACGCCTGGCTGACTCCTTCAAGCCCTGCGCTTTGGGGGTTTCCTTGCTTCCCCCAGGTTGTCCTGGGTGCCTGGCTCTGGTTTTGGCAGAGATACAAAACATTTTACTGCCTTCCCAACCTGCAGTTTTCAGAAGAAACTATTTACTTGCACTTACTGTCTGGTGGTGGCAGGTTTCTAAAGAGCACACTAAGAGTGTGCTGACTGTCGTGGGACCACAAAGCCACAGGATGCATGGTGAGGTGGGCAGGGGCCTCTTGAGATCAGGTAGCTAAGCCCTTTGCTTAGGCAGAAGCTCAGCATCTCTGTCCCTCACTGTGCATGTGCCTGCAGGCAGCTGCGTCCTGCCTGGCTCTGGGCATACTGTAACTTTCTTTCCTGTTGCACGTGGATCTGTCACAGGAATGCCAGCATTTGTCTGCTGGATGCGTGCTTGCATACCCTTTGGCAGCTTTACAGCTTTCCTCTGATAACAGCACAGGAGATAATCTTTCTGATCTTCCTGTACAATTTCTTTTTTTCCTCCTTGTGCGTGTGCTCTTTGTGTTTTTTCCTTCCCCTTTTTCCTGCACTGCCAAGCTGGTCCGTAGGATGGCCCTGATGGAGACAAGCTCTCCAGCTCTTTAAAAAAGCATTTTTCTTTTTGCTAAACTATTGCTTTGTAATCCAGATTTGGACTGGGAGAGCTCCCCAACAAGTTTTGCAGCAGCTTCAAAGATAATAATCCAAAATATGCAGCAACTTCCATCACTTTAGATGATATTTAAGGCCTGACCTCAAAGCACCAAAGCTTTCTGCTTTTGTTCTGCACAGCTCTAGATGCTGCTGAGTAATAGTTATCTGGTGGTAAGCCATTGCAAAAGGACTCTTTTGAAGCCTGTCAATGCAACATCCTTCTTTTGGAGTAAGTTTCTGGTGTATTTCAGTGACTCATGTTTTAGAATCCTGGCAGAAGTGTTCATTGTAGTATCTCAAATTTTAATTCCTCATATGTAGCTTCTTTCTGAAAGCTGAACACCAAAGCCATTTGCTTTTTTCTGACTCATTCACATTTCATGGAGAAGGGTCTCAAAGGGATTAGCCTTCAGTATTCTTTGGTGGCATTATAGAAGCAATAGGAAAGGGAATTGAGAGTGCTTACATTTAAATACAATTTTTAATAATGAGGGAGGAAAATAACATAGTAATCGAGTTTCTTCAGTGTGTATGGACTTGTCTTTTGTTTTTTTCTCTGTAATTGGCCAAAATGATTCTAGCTCTTTTTATTGGTGTTGTTGGTCTTGTCTATCACACTACCTGTGTTTTGTACTATTGCTTGCAGACTATTACTCTTTGTTGCCCAAGTGCCTTGGTGTGGAATTATTCCACAAATGAAAACAAGAACATCAATCCTGGCTCACCCCTGGATTTACTTCAAGTTGCTCCATCTAGTTTACCTATGCCAGGTGGAAATTCAATGTTTAATCAGCAGGTAAAATTTTTTAATGTTCAGATTAGTAAGATCTGTTTTACACCAAGAAGTGACTGTGTTCAAGGCTGCAGCTGGAGGTGCAGTTATTAATGTAGTTCAACTTCTAAGATTAGCATTGTGCAGGTTTTTGATGACCTTAGTTTGTGTGTCAGGTAAATGCTGATTTTTGTGAAAGTATCAGTAGTTTTACTTACTTTGAGATGTTTTCAGTTATTAAACAGAAATTACTTTAAGATGTAAAATAGCAAGTAAGAGAAGGTGCATCATACCATGTTGTACAAGAAGGTACTTACAGATAAAAGCATTTGAGCCAAACATGCTTTAGTTTGCTGTTATCAAATACAGGGGATGTTGTAGAACATTGTAAGATACCTTGCTCCTACTAGGTAACCTGCCAGAGGCCTGAAATGAAAATTGAGACTTCTTACTGCTAGCTAATTAGTAACTTCCTTATTTACAGGTTCGGGCAAAGATTTATGAAGTGGAACAGCAGATAAAACAAAGAGGTCGTGCTGTGGAGGTGCGGTGGTCTTTTGATAAGTGCCAAGAGTCAACTGCAGGTAAGGCAAGACGCTATGAAGTAAGGGTTGGGAGTCTTAGGGTTAACATCTGTTCTTTTTCTTTGAGTATAAACCTGATGTACTGTGATTCATTGTAGTAATAGATTTAATGGGTGGAGGTAATGTAACAGCCAGCCAGCCGTTCTCTGCCTGCACCTCAGTTCTTGGACTAGTGATGTAACTTCAACATGAAAGTGTTGGGTAGAAGCTAAGAATTCAGGTATGGATTTGGTACACCTGGCTCCTGGGCTAGCTGGATACCTCAGTGAGAAATGCGTGTGGAACAGTTTGTTTTCAGCTTAGGCAGGGGTAAGTAAGACAGAGTAAATATTTGCATGTAAAGGATGCAAGTCAGAAAATACCCAGTTACTCTTCCCAGTTAGTACTTGAACTTTCTTTTCCATAGCAAAAATAAATAAGTATGTAGCAATCAGACAATTGAGAGTCTGAACAGCCACTGCACAATGAAATAAACATCAAGTAAAGTCCTTATGGGCATTTGGGCTACTGGCTGCATATGGCCATTCTGTGCTTGGGGACCGTTTGTGTACTGAAGCCATCCTCAGTGTCTGGGTTTTTGTTTGTTTGTTCAACTTGCTCATGTGTCCATCAGCAGATGTTACCATCCCTCCTGTGTTAGGAATGGGGGGAGGACTTTCAGCTTGGGTGTGTTGGTGGTCATTCACACAGAAGTTTTGAGGGTCCACGGAACTTCATTTTGGTGCTGCAGCTCAGGCTTGCCTTCTGCAACTGAAAGTGCTGTTGTGATTTAAGCCAATAGGAGTCCAGTGTGTCAGCTTCTTTCTCTGCTAGAGGATGGCAGTAACATAAATGGTTACCAGTAAACCTGGCAGCAGTAGACTCAGCCCTCCCTGCAGTGGGAGAAATGTATTGAGTGTTGGCAAGTGGGTGATCACTGCGTTGCTGGCCCACGTGTGATCTTCTGCTCTCCTGCTGCTGATAACTGATGTGTCCAGTACTGCCTGAAATCCCACAGCATTGTCTTATTGACACTTTTCTTTCCCCCCTCTGCCTCCTGTACCTAGGGGTGACCATCAGCCGAGTTTTGCACACCTTAGAAGTGTTGGATCGACATTGTTTTGATAGATCAGATTCCAGCAATTCAATGGAGACACTGTATCATAAGATTTTCTGGGCAAACCAGAATAAAGAAAACCAAGAGGTAATGGCTGTACTCTCTTCTCACTGCCTAATCTGTAGACAGTGGGTTTTATTCTTATTTGTGAGAACTGCATGTGCATATGTGTGAATTTGCTACAAAAGCTTTGTGTTTTCACAGTGTGTCTTTCTCATTTACCATTCAAAATTTCCTTGATTAGAGGTAAGCAGCCCTTTGCTATTATGATGTGACTCTTAAGTGAATTGTCTCTTGGGCACTGCCATGAATTAAATAAAATATCTGCTTCTTTTATATCTGGTGCGTAAAGTTGGAAATTAATAGTTTTTAGAATATTTTAATGCTTTTAAAGTTGTGTACTTCTATTTTTTTTATTTTTCCGCATGCTCCTGGGATTGTGTTCAGATATCACGAAAATCTTTGTCAGAAATCTTTAACATTTCGCTCCTCTGCACAGCACAGCCGGCAGTGTTTCTGGGTCTGTATGTGACACTGGATTTCTGAGTGCCTGGAAATTGTTTGGGGGAAAAGAAGCTTTAACAGCACATTGACAAAGTAAAATTTCAAGGTGGAAAACACTCGTGAATCTGACATAGTTGCTGATGTTAATGTTGTAAAAGCTTTTTTTTTTTTAACAAAGTGTTTTATTTAATACGCCCATTTTTTGTTTGTGATGATGTGCTCTTAGAGATTGGTATTTATAAATTGAGACTCTGTGTTGCATGGAAACGTTGCATGGTAATTATTAATCAGTGTTGCAATGACTGCTGAGATAAACAAACACAACATGTTGGTGACAGGGAGATAGGATCTCTTTGGAAATATTTCTGGCCAGATACATGTGTGAAGCAGCTCTGCATGTGGACCTCAGAAGTGGTAGGTAGGTGTGAAAGACAAGCCAGGGTTGGCTTTGTACTTCAGGTGCACTGTACGGTTGTGGGGGGAGAAAATCCAGCTGTCTCAGTCCAGCAGTGCTGTCAGCACTTTGGGTCGTCAGTTCTGGGCCAGGCCTTGCTTGGGCATGGAGGTTCTGCAGTTCTTCGGTTTTAATCCCCTGTGATCAAACTCAAAGCCGTAACAATCCTTAGAGTTATACAGTACATGACATGCAAAATGCTGCTGTGTAGTTGTGAAATCACTGCGTGTCCACGTTGCAATGTTAGCTTCTCTAATAACACACATTTCATCACAATTTTTATTGTGTGGCTGAAATAAAATCCTAGTCTGCTCAGGCTTTTTTTCACGCTTCCATGGAAGGAAGGATAATTTGTATGGCTTCTGCACTGAGTCTTTTATCCCTTTGTCATTTTGTGCCGTGGCCACATTTGTTCTGTTCCTGTGTCTCTTTCCTTCTTACTTTCTGCATTTCTGAAGGCTTTTCTAACTTCAGCTGCAATCTATTTCCAAAGAGTTTCTTCATGTTTCAAAGCACTGTGTTGGTAGTGCGTGTTCTGGGAGTGCAGGGGTTGCTCTGTTCTGTTCTTGCTGTCAGTTGCGGGCTATTATTACCCCTTTCTTCTGCTACTTTATGACCTGATGTTGCGTTGCCTTGAAAACACGCCTGCTCTGGCTCCTGAGCAGCCCTCTTGAAGCTCTGGTACCAAACACCTTTTATGAGCGTCTGTCTGGTTAATTTACAGCTGATCTTCTATTGATGTAATGATCTCCTCTGAGGTGGAGGATGCTGAGTTGGAATAAAGCACAATCATACAGAATTGGTGATGTCCCCATGTTTGCAGAAGAGTTGTAGGAGGTCGTAGGGAAAGCAGATAAGATTTTTGGTTTATTTTCTGAGAGAAGACAACTCTGAATGTTTCAGAGGTACTTTGCTGGTTTGTTGGGGTGTGAGATTAAGCACTCACATTGTCTGCAGCTTCAGATGCCCTCTGGAGTGTGTGGGTTGCCCCAGGGTTAACTTCTGGCAGCCAGAGGCTGCCTGGTGCTGCTGAGTACCTGGCTTACAGAACTCACACTGTACATTGGTGTCTGAACTGCTGTGGTTTTGTTCATGTTCCCTGGTGCAGCTGCAGCCTCTTACCCATGGCAGAGCGAAGCCTGTGGCTGCATCCCTCCCTCTGGGCTGTGCTGCACACTGGAGCACAACACATTCCCACATGAAATGCTGTGTGTTTTTTTTTTTTTTTTTTTTTTAAAACCTACTTCCTTCCCACTTAACAAATTTAGGCTGTTTTTTCTGGGCAGAAAATGTCACAATTTCATAGGTCACATACGTGCTGCTTTCAGATGGTGACCTGTGCAGAGATCGCTGCTCTGTGGATGAGATGTGCTCTCTGGACTCCTGCCTTCTGACATAATCATTTGAAGGACAGCTGTTGCTACTCTCTGTTGTGATGTGAATACACAGGAACGTGTTTGGAGCTGGTTTCCTGCTTATTTCTTCCTGTTGTGTTGCAAAACGTGAAGAGTACAAAGGGTGTGTAGTGTACGAATGGGCACTGAGCACTGGGGTGGAGGGAGGTGGCCAGGGTGCCAGGAGCAGCAAAACCACAGCAGTGTGCTCAGTGTGCTGCTTCTGTGCGTGCTGATGGGTCCTTCAGTATGATGTCAACGTGTAACCGCTGACTTCTGAGTGCTACAGCAGGCCTGGGGGAGACAGAAGGTGACAGCAGGGCAGGCTGGCTGCAAAGCCATGGCTGCTTTGTTCCCATGGGTTGTATGAAGGTGTTACAGGGCAGGACAGGACTCAGGACTGCTGGTGGTGACAGGATATATCCAGAAATATCCAGGATGTCCTGGATATTTGTGCACTTGAATTGTTTTCTAAGTTCAGGTCCCAGAATGTGTTCTCAGGGCTTGTGTCTCACGTTGTCATTGCGGCCCAGCTCAGTTCTTAGAATGCTGAGAGTGGTTTTTTGCTTCAGGGTGAAATGATGTTTTTCAGCTTGGTTCTCACGGAAGGGTTTGTAACAGATGCTGGGAGTTAATATTTGTCTTTCTGAGATCACTTTGCTGGAAATGAAACAAAAACGCACCCCTGTGTCTGTGGGAACAGAGGGCTGTGGTGCTGCTGGGCTGGGGACAGCAGGAATCCAGCAGTTTGTTGCTGCCTGAGTGTGCTGGGACATGGGGTGGGAGGAGAAATGAGATGTGCAAAGTAAAATGCATGGGGTTGTCTGAGGAAGCCAAGTCTGTTCCCATCAACACAGAAAATAGAAACTGTTTGGAGCATTCTTGCAGTAGTTTAAATAATGCAGGCAGCATTGGTTCAGCTGCCTGAAGTGTGGCTGGGCAGGTATTGTCTCCTTTTACCATTTCAGAAAATTCAGCATAACGTTCCTGCTCACCTCAATTCCTAAGGGAGTCAGTGCAGGACTCCTCTGCACAGAGACATAAATTCAGTGAGTTAAACAACTGGTAGAGACCTTGGTGGGATCACACAGCTTGTTTCATCCTTTTGCATTACACAGCCTCAGAGCGGTGGCTGCTGCGTGCAGCATGGGCACGAGGGGGAAAAAACCTCTTGGGTAGAGGTTTGTGTGGGTCAGTGGGTGCTCCCTGCTCTGTCTTAAGGAGGTGGTGCAGCCCGCTCTTCACTCGTCAGCAGTCGCTTTGGCTGGAGTAGAAGCCAGGCTTGTTCCTGGTAGCAGCATTGAGTTAATAATAAAAGCAAGGACCAGTGGGAAAAGAGCTCTGAGTTATAAAAAGCAGTTTTAATACTACTTCTGCCTTCCTATCTTTAAGTATATCAGAAACAGTAACACAGGAAAGTACTGAAAGTATTAAGCATTACTACTTGTTTCTTTTCTATTTTTTTTTTAACTGAAAAAAACCCCAAGAACTCAGTTCTTGTTCTTCACCAACCCTCTGCTCTGTTTATGAGCAGTGGTGTGGCACCTCTGGTTCTCTCTGAGAGGCTGATGGCTTTTGGAAGGTGACAGCTGCCTTGTGTTGCAGCTGGGTCAGCCCCAGTGGCTGAACAACGGGTTTGAGTGGGACGGTTTCGACCACACAGCTTCCGTGACTGAAAGCTGTGGGTTTGGTTCCCAGACACTGATGTTTGTGGCCGCTGAGGGCTGAGCACAAGTAATGTACAAACCCCCTGGCGCAGAGCTCTCTTGGGCAGTGGGCTGTGCACGAGGAACCCAGACGTGGTGAAGCCTTGCAGGAGGAGGTGCCACCAGTTGTGTTCAGTTCCCATCAGATGCAGCGTTTCCTCTCACCAGGACGTGAGGTTTGGAGCTAAAGAAGGGGCCGTGCTCCCCTGGCTGGCTCTGCCCGTGCTCTGCTGTGCTGCCCTGCAGAACGTGGGCACTGGGCAGTACTCAGACCTGTCCATTTCCTCCTGAAATGTTAAGGATGAAAGCGTGATCTTAGTGCTGCTTTTCCAGGCAGTAGCTTGAGCCCTCTGAAGTGTGGTCTGCACTAGGGGCTGGCACATCTGTGGCTACAAAATCCCGAATTAGATAAATCCAGAACCTGATTATTTTAAGAGGCATTGCTGGCTTGCGTTCTTGACGTGCTTAGTTAAGAAAATGCTGTCAACATCAGAAGGGGAAATCACGAGGTGCTGCCATCGGAAAAAACACCTCAAAATGCAGGTGGTCATTGAAATGGTTTTGATAAAAAGACTTAGTAGATACCAGGGTTCTGCATAGCACAGCTCAGGGGCAAAGCTGAGAGCTCTGGTTGGGAGTTCTTTGACTTTGGTTATTGGATCCTCATTCCTTCAGCAGTTGTGTCGGGGTTTGGTTTCCGTGTGTGTATGTATTGGTGGGGTACAGGCAGTGGTCTGGAAACAGGTGGAGGTGGCTTGGAGGAATTTGTGCAAGGAAGTCGTGAACTCTGTGGTTGCTAAGGTTGAGAGGCTTTGTGGATATGCTTTTCCAGTTTTTTTTTTTTTTTTTTTTTTTTTTTTTTTTTTGTGAAGTGACATTATGTTACAGGACAGTTAAATTTGGTTATTAGCCGTGTGATAATAGATTTTCCTCTTTTACTTCCAGATTATATTTAATTAGAAAATACTATAAATGCAACACCCCTGTGCATCCACTAGTGGTAAAGAACAAAACCTGTTTTCTTTCTCCATCCATCAGAAAGCCCTTGCTCAGAATCAAGCCTGCTGGCCATATACGTGAGATGCCGTTCTGTCTCTGTTCTGCACAGGCAGCCCCCAGCGACGAGGCCGTGGTGATGCTGCTGTGTGAGTGGGCTGTGAGCTGCAAGCGGTCTGGGAAGCACCGGGCCATGGTGGTGGCCAAACTCCTGGAGAAGAGGCAAGCAGAAATTGAAGCAGAAGTAAGTCCTGTCTCTCTTTCTGGGACAGTGTGAACTGAGTGCCTAAAGAAGCAAGGATATTTCTAAGGAAAGATTGGCTTCATGGCTGCCCTTTGCAAAACAAAGTAAAGTTGGTTGCACTTGGAGCACTGGAGATTTTGCCATCAGTTTACAGTTTTTATAGTCTAGATAAACTTGCAATGAAAAGGTCTTCTACTTACAGCCCAGCTGAGAGTAGTTTACATTACTGCTGTGGTGTCTGTTTATTCTGGTGGTGTCTGGGAGCCCCTCATGTCTGTGAGCTGCTCACCTGCATGCTGGGCTGCGGC
The DNA here is from genome assembly GCA_036925125.1 of Oreortyx pictus. NCBI lineage: Eukaryota > Metazoa > Chordata > Aves > Galliformes > Odontophoridae > Oreortyx > Oreortyx pictus. Next base: position 22,557,477 of record JAUPFR010000011.1, on the reverse strand, counting down.
AGTGAGGGAGCTCTGTGCAGCTCAGTGTGGATCTGTGCTGTTGCTTGGGGGGCTCTGGGGCAGCTCCAAACTCAGGATTTATTTTGAGGCCGAGCTGGAGTGTGATTTGTATCTCACGTTCTGTAGAACTGCCTTCTTTTTTAGGAGAAATGAAAACATTGCACTGGAGAGCAAAACACTGTATGACATTGTTGATGATAAGTTGTGTGTGCAGTGGTGAATGACCACGCTCCACCCTGCAGGAGCCAGCAGCTCTCCTCACATCCCCAGGGCACTCAGCTCCACGCTGTGGGATGCACACAGAGCACTGACTGTGCTGCTGCTGCCTCAGGCCTGCTCCAGGTGGAGATGTTGGCCCTGGTTGGTACTGTGTTGTCACGAACACAAGTGGGAGGAGTTACTTTTTGCTTCTGCTTTGGTTCTGGAAGTTCTGGATCTTTATTTCCTTGCTTTTATGTGGAAGCACATCACTGCAGGTGGAGCACGTAAGGGCCACCCCTTCTCAGTAAGTCATGCAAAGTGATCAAATAAAACACTTCAGAAATAACTAAACTGGGTATGGGAAAGTCATTTGAGATCAAGACTGGATTTCATGAAGAGATGGGAAACAATCACACCAGAGTTGGCTCACGTGTAAGTTTTGGAATACTGTACGTCTCTGTGCATAGATACACTTCTTCTATTTAACTCTGCAGAGATGTGGTGAATCTGAAGTCCTAGATGAAAAGGAATCCCTGTCTTCAGCCTCCTTGACAAGTTCCAGTCTTCCTGTTTTCCAGAACGTCCTGCTGAGGTTTCTGGACACACAGGCTCCCTCGCTGTGTGAGTACTCACTCATCTTGAGCAGGTCAGACACAGCTGCTATGCTCCCTGCGTGCAGTGCTGCCTTTGGCTGTGGCAGGTGTTTCAGTTTCCCTGGTGACCTCTTCTTTCTTCTGTTCTCTTACACACTCATTTTTGAAATTCCCTACCTTGTTGTAAGCCCTTTGCGATCTGTTTTTCTCTTATTTCTGTCACAAAAGGAAAATGGGAGGAAGCAATACTCATTTCTGTTTAGACCATACAAGGAATACTTGCACTGTATGCATAGCCAACATCACATGCTCACCTTTGTGACAAGTCCACGTTCAAAGTGACCAACTTGAATGCTGCACGCGAGCAGTGAAATCACGAGCTGTTAGCTGACAGATAGGTGGACCGAATCAAAGGGTCTTTGTCCATTGCAGGTTGCTCTAAGAAATGTATTGTTCTAATAAAGCCATCTGTTGCTTTTTGTCCGGGTACCCTTACACAGAAGCAGATTTTAAGTGTTTTGAAACACGGTGGTGAGAATTCTCAGCATCTGAAAAAGGAGAAACATCTTAAGAAGTTGTTGCAGACTTTGGAGTGTTGGTGCTGCTCTATTTTTGTGGTGACCCAAGTTTTTCTAAACAATCCAAACTATTCGTGTTATTTAGAGCTGAGATTCTGATTTCCTTGTTTCAGATGCGGTATTATCCCTCCTCACTTGGGCGTCTCCATGGGACAGGGTAGGGGGTGGGGGGAAGAGCTGAGGAATGTTTCATGTGCTTCAAGCGTTCCTTGGAATTTTTGGTGACATAACTATTTTTGTTGAGCAATACTGCTTTTATGGAGCTTGAGCCTCCGTGTCTCCAAGCCTGAAAAGCACGTGACTGCTGTATTTGGGATGCAGGTGTGGTTCTGTGATGCTCCTCGTTGTGCCTGTCTGCACAGTGCTGGTCCCCGCGGCTCAGAAGGGCAGCTCAGGGCGAGGGGGGGCTGCAGAGAGAAGCTCCAATCAGAACTGCTGTATCCGTGGGCTCAGCGTTGCAACTTCTGAGCTGTAGGAAGATAGGAGTTTCAGAAATAGGAGAAGTGTGTTAGGGTGAGAATTGAGAGAACATCTCTGTCTTCCGTGGGGGAAACACTGAAGTGGTTCCAACTGCTTATCTGTAAAGTGCCTTCTACTTTGACAACGAATGGAAATTCTAAGTAGAAAATGTTATGTATTGAATTAATTTGAACTTGTACTGCATAACTGCCTTTTAAGTGTATGTTGATTTGCATTTGGTGGTTCTGCAGCTGGAGGATTTGTTGCCAGTACAGTTGTGGCATGCAGCTGTTTTCTGTTAACTGCATTCTTGCAAACTTCCCTTTGTTACAGAAAAGTCAAATTAAATATAGCTATGACAAATGAGAACTTAAACGCTATGCATTTTTTTGATCTGCTTTTCATTGGCAGAATAGCAGGCAAATTCTAGTATGCTCTTTCCTGATGTTTGTGAACACACTTACTGGATAACATGAGTACACAGAATGAATTCCTTGAAAATACTCGAAAAGCTTTCCTATTAAGAATATAAAAGCACTGCAAAAAAGACAGTGTGAAATTTACCCTAGTAATAGAGTTTTGGAGTAAAAGGACTGAGTTGCCTGTTATAACCCAGGGCATCACAGTAAACTATTTTTCTGCACACAAGGAACGTCCTTGCCCTCTTTCCCCCTCCCTCTTTTTATCTATCTATCAGTTTATTTGTCTTTGAACTTCTGGAACATTGCCCTTAGCTGCCTATATGTGGTCAACTCCAGCAGGCATGGAGCTGTGTGCGCCTTCAGCTGACAGCAAAGCAAAACCACAGTGGTGGTGTGCCAGGAGCTGGGAAATGGAGACAAAGATAAATCTGTCCCCATACCCAGGCCATTTTTATCAGGCCTCTCAGCCTTGCATGAACATGAACATGAACATGCTGGGGTTTGGATGCTGGGTGGGTAGGAACCAGGTATTTCTGTTGGAATTACAGTCCTGTTTATTTTGAATTTTGGACAGCTGACCCAAACAGTGACCACGAGAAGACAGAGTTTGTGAATTTGGTGCTGCTGTTTTCTGAATTCACTCGACATGATGTTTTCTCCCACGATGCGTACATGTGCACTTTGATATCACGTGGGGACTTGTCAATCACCGCAGCTACGAGACCACGCTCACCGAATGGGGAAACTGTGGATGAGCATTATTCAAAGGACCACGATGTGAAAATGGAGGTAACGCTTCATGTTGTTTCTCCCATGCTCAGTACTTGATTTCACAGAATGTGGATTTTTGACAAAGAGTATTTCAGATACGACTTCTCTTTTTAACTTAGTTAGTCTTTGTGTGTTTTTCTATCTCTGAGAAGACCCGAAGTGATCCTTTGGCTTTGTTTTTTTGTGCAACTTAAATATTGCAGTTTTGGTGCAAATATACTGAGCTGCCAGTCTTCTGCTGAGCTAAACAACTGCGAACAAACAAAAAGGAATATCGTAGGCTTCTGCCTTGCCGGTAAACCCTACTGAGGAGTAAGGACAGCTTTAGGCAGGAGGAGGCAGTGAAGAGCCTGGAGTAAGGCACCGTGCTCAGGGTGGACACTCAGCCTGCCCAGCTGCTCGCAGGGGTCAGGAGCTCACTGTGTGCTCACAGATATCCATACAAACATGGATCATAAAGCAAATCCTCCACCGTGCACAGTTTGTGTGCAACCCTCAGCCTTCCGTCACGTGAACATTTCCTAATCTTTGCTATAATGATTGAAAAATGAAGGCATCTTGAAGTTGAAGCAAAGGCCACGTTTCGACTTTATGATGAGATGCAGCCCCTTGTGCTGCAGTACAGTGCCTGTGGAACTGGTGGCCAGCTGCAGCTTCTCCCATCTTTACTTACCACTCCTTTTATACATCTCTTACATAGGTTTCAGGGCTAAACTCGCTGTAGGATGTAGGGGCTGTCCACAAGTTGCCTTTCATGGCCCAACAAAATATCAAGTACCCTGCAGAAGTGCAGGAGTCCTGTTCTGTAGGTGTCCCTGGGAGCAGAACGGTATGAGGGGGTATGCTGTAAACCTTTGTCTCCCCCTTTACCTCCTTCTCTCTTCTACTGTTTTATGGAGTAAGGCTTGAGAAGTACTTTTGTGAATTAAAAGTCAGTATATGAAAGCTTCTGACAATCACTACTTTTTCGTTATTTCTTAAGTATGTGAAATGCTTGGGTTTCCTGGGGCTGGTTAAATAGCTCAGCATTACAATGTGACTGATGCTTGTTTTTCTCTCTGATAATTGTTAGGATCATAGTATTATGGAGCACATGGGCACTGACTCAGGACCCACTAGTATCTTTGATGATGTAGACAAGGGGGACTTCAAGGCAGATTTTGGTTCGGAATTTCCAGTAGGTTTAACTTTTGGCTTTCTGCATGCCTTTGGTGCCTGTGTGTGCTGCCTGCTGTCGTGCCTGTGCCTCTCGTGCTGCCTGACTGCTTCCACCAGCAGCCGGTGTTGCCTGGCCCAGTGCTGCCATGTTCTGCAGTGCATCACCTCTGTTCTGTGCATCTGCACTGTGACAACACATTGCTTTTCTGTGCAGACCCTTGTTGTGCATGCAAATGCAGTGATGCTCCTCCCCTTCCCTCTGCCCCCAGCATATTCAGAGTGCTATGTGGTCCAGTTAGGCATGAGTAAATATGTAGATTTACTCACTTGTTTAACACTGAGGCTGACAAATTGATACCATTTGCTTTTGAAATGGCTGTTCTGTCTTTGCTCTGTCTTCCAAGTCTGGTTTTCATAATAGTTAGCCAGATTCCAGATTGCTGTTGGATTCCTAATTTCCTCCTTTTGTCCCGTTCTGCTTCTCATGGACCCTGTGCCCAGGCAAGCTGGTGCAGAGCCGCTTGCCAGATACTGGACCTCAGTTTGTGCCTGGCATTTGCAATAGTAATGATTTTCATATATAACATCCATAGTTTCCATATATTCCAGCATACCATGCCTGCCTACAGTGCCTCTTGTCCTCCATCACCTCCTGCTTCTCCCTTCTCATTGTGTTCTCCCCATCACTGAATGCTCTCATTGCAGCTTCTGTGTCTCAACTGCTCAAGTCTGGAAATTGCTCTGAACTGTAAAGTTTTGTTTTTTTCTTCCCTGACACAATACTGCTAGTTTAAAACCTGTCTGATAATGAGTTGCACATGGAAATATGACGTGTATCTGTAGCTGCTTACGTTTCAGGCTGGGTGACTATTGCCCTTGTTCTGTCTATCTCTGAAAAAAACTCAGATATTATAAAGTCATCTTATCTCTGGAACTGTTGAATCTCAAAAGTTAGGTTACACTTATCTTAAACATTTGTTTTACATGACGTAGATCTTTTCTCCGATGCCTGGGGAGTCCTGTGAGAACATGAACTCTTCTTTAGACAGAAGAATTTCAGTTGCCAGTGAGAAGTCAGTCAAGAGGGAAAGACTCAGAGAAGTGATTTTTCCATCCAACTATGACCTCCTTCGTCATTTGCAGTATGCAACGCATTTCCCTATACCTCTGGTGAGTGAGTGCTGCTTGGGCACGGGGCGGTTTTGGCTGATGTGATGGCAAATACAAGCACTTAAAAGATGGGGAGTTCACTGTGAGGGTACTAAAGATGGTACTACACTGCAAACGCCATTTTCCAGGGTTCAGGGAGATTCTGCTAAATAGAAAATCTGATACAGTAGTTGGACAAACGGATGAATACTGCAGTATCTGAAAGAAGCACTTGTGAAGTGTGATGGATGGAGTAGTGCTATTTACTTCCTCTTGTTTGTAGTACGGATTTTTGGCTGCTTCTGTTATTCTGTTTGTCTCTTGGGAGCTGCAGAAAGCTTCATGAGTAACATCCCAAACCCTCATCTGATTGATTTTTAAATTTGTATTTATTAATTTAATGATGTTACATGTTTGCTGCTGGACAAAGGAGCCCAGTACTGAGCGGGCTGGGAAGTGCTGTGTGTCTACGCAAGTTTTGGTTTTATTTTGAAACAACAGTGATAATTTTTAAGCAGTGCTGAGTCCTTCCAGTACAGGAAGTGTCAGCTGAGCGTACGATGTGGTAGCTACCATCCTCCTTGCTTTAATTTTCTTTCTGAATTACTACACGTGATTGTTTTTCTGAGAATATCAAATGAGCTGTTTCTTTTCATGCCAGTTTTGAATGCTTGCTTGAAGTTTGATTTGTATTTTGAATCATGTAAGTTGTTTTTGCTTCTAAAATATTTTTGGTCAGAGGGGCTTGGTCTGGGCAGTTTGACTTTGCCTGTGCTGTGCAAATTGATGTTTTACTTTATCATCTATTCTATAAATGCTTTATTTTTTGAAGTGTTTGTAAAGGAAAAAAATATATATATAAATATACACTGAAGTGTAGACTTAGTTACTACCTTATACGTTTTTATAAACACAAGCAAAGAGAACACAGAGACTATTTCTGCTTCCTCTTTATTTTAACATTCCCTTGTATTTCCTGTAGTCACACACTGCTAGTTGTTTCCAAGTTCAGAAGTGGCACTGAGGGCAGTGGAGCTTGACAAGAGCAGAGGGTTTATTTATGAGAATTACAGGTGAGGTGTATGCAGATACAATAGGTTTTCATCAGTGCAGTGTATAATTGCTTTCTAAATTAAGTAATGCCCTTTAAGAAGCTTTTGGGTTAATTGTGTGTGTGAAAAGCTTTGCAGGTGATGAACTGCTATTTGAGAAAAAATCTTCACTTTGTTTCACCAAGTCGTTTAATCTGGAAAGAATATAATATTTTACTTAGGGAGGGTCCCAAGTGTTCACCATAAATAATAAGAACGCATGTTTGGGTCGCTCTCAATGAGTTTGATTCTGAGTTCCTGCTGACTGTTCACAGGTTGTCTCTGACACATTGCAGCACTTCTAAAAAGTGCTCTGCTTTTTCAGGCCCTCTCCAGCTGGGGTTGTGATGCAGTCTGTTCCTCTTCCATGCAATGGAAGCATTGTTGATGTTAGTAGCTGCGTTTCCATTTACACAACTGCTGTTTGGGTTATGTATTTGCACGCACATTCCATGTAGGTTAGAATTGGTATGTCTGCACCCACTGCTCCCTCCTGTGCTGTGCCTCTTCATCTGTGGGAGCCTTTGCCTCTTTGGATGCCCTGAAAGTCTCATTAACTTTCAGTCTGAATACACTGGAAAGACGATAATACAGAATTGGGTCGAAGCAGAGGTTCGATACCGCGAAGAGCAAGGTAGATTCTTTTGCTTGAAAGAGAGTTTGCTTCAAAGAGCAGTTGGTTATGGTGTCGCTCTGGCTCAGAGTGTAGGGGATCCGAACGATGTGGTACGGAAGGAAGCACAGCAGGTAGGCTGCTGTTAGCAGCAGTATGCTGACCAGGGCCTGCTTCACGTTTGTGTAACTCTCGCTGTATTTGTTCCGGTAGAGCTGTCTGACAACAAGGAAATTGGAAATCAGTATCACAGCTGAAAAATTCAGGAATATTGCTGTGCACATGAAGTTAGTGAACACGTGCCAGTCTCTCCCAAACTTTGTTTTGAAATCGATGCACTTCGCATTAGGTCTTTCCTCGATGGTTCTTATTGGAATAGCCATGTTAGGCACTGTTATGAGGAGAACCATCGTCCATACAACTGCAGACAAAATCTTGGCAAATCCGGGCTCTTGGATGCGATAGATCTTACAGCTGTGCATTAGCTGAAGGTAACGATCCATGCTTACAAACCCCAGAAATATAATTGATAAATACATGTTCAGGTAGATGAAGCAGGCTGTCACTTGGCAGTGGAATATTCTCAGTTTCCAGGGAGCAACACCTAGGTCAACAATTATTTTTACTGGCAGTGCCAAAGTCAGCAAGAAGTCTGCTGTTAAGAGATTGGTTAAGTAGATGCTCATACACTTCTGCTTTTGACCTTTTTGTTTGAATGCCCACAGTGCAAAACAGCTCCCCAGGAAACCCGTAAGAAAAATCAAGTAGTAAAAATAGGTGAAAGGTTCCAGTTCTGTTCTGATGGGGCAATGTGAAGTGTTGTTTGACATTGTAAACTTCTTATGCTCTTTGGCTTTGCTGGCAGAAGAGATCAGGAACCTATGGAGAAAAAAAAAAAAAAAAAAAAGAGGAGATCAACTTTTCCTGAGCAACATTCATTGTTCTCTGAGAATTTTGTTTGAGTCATTTCATCAACGGATGCAATCAGGAAGAAAGATGTGTTTTTCTCGTGCTGCTTCACAACTGTTCGAGAGAGCTTTGTTCCAAAGTCAGAAATGTTTGGGAATGCATAGGATTTGTTTTTGAAGGCATATAGACTTCTTAGAGGTGTTTTCACAAGAGCAGCCTCTCAGATTGCACGCTACATTCAGTAAAAAACAAACCTGGAAAAGCTTTGAAAGTGCTGAAGGTGAAGTGTCTGGTTAAGAACAGTCACAAGAAAACTTTGTGACTTCAGAACAGTGGAAACTGCATTTAAAAACAAGGGGTAATGTTTGTAGCAATGTCGGTTTAGGAAGTATGCTGGCAGGTTCAGTGTGAGTGTGCTGCCCAGGCAGCCTGCAGTGTGTCAGCTGCATGGCCAGCCAGTTCTTAGTGGCTCCACATTTTTGCTGTCTCTCTTTCCACCTGAACAGAGGATAAATGAATTGCATGCTCAAATGAAGCATTGAAAAAGAGGCACATTTTGGAAAAAGCAGCTGTCAGATATCTTTGTTTGCCTTGTTTTTGGGCTTTGCTAAAAATTATAGGGAAGAAAAGTAGAAATTGTGTTATTTTAAGTAAATCTGCTGCTCAACAACCACTTTTTTTTTTTTGTTTCCTGCACTGACGGACTGCAGCAGTGTCATCTGGAGATGCACCAGAGTTTCTTGGAATGAGAACACCTCGATGTCTCAAATAGCCTAAAACTGCTTCAGTTTGTATGTCACTATGATTCTAGTTGTACAGAAGTAAAGTGTTGCATTTGCAAATTTAAGTTCTGCTGTAAATTGCACGATTAACATAATTTGCGTTTCAGTAAATACCACTGACTGCAAATCCTCAAAGAGTGGTTTAAAATGGGGGAAAAAAAGTGGTTTTTTTTTTTTTTTTTTTTCGGCATTACCTTTCTCGGCAGCTTCTGCTGTCCTGAAGACGTGTACCCGCTCACAGGGTGGTTGTGTGCGGGTAGTGCTGCCCGGCCCGGGGCTGCTGTTCCTGCACAGAGCTGCGGTGCCCAGCCCTGATGTATGGCTGTGCTGGGTGCTGCCTGCAGGCTGCCCTGTCCTGCCCTGTCCTGTCCTGCTGGGCACCCAGGGCTGCTGTGCCTGTGCTCTGCACGGCTGGACTTTGAGCTCTGGATTTACACTGGCTTAGGCAGAGGGGATCAGACAAAGACTGACAGCACATACCTGTTTTAGGGCCCTCTGAGCAGTCTGGAGCAGCAGTCTGTTAGCATTCAGAGTCTCTCAGCATGTTTCCTCGTAGTGCAAGAGCAGGTTAATGTTTTTCCCTTGCTGCCTCTGCTGTTTTTTTTAAACGTGTCTGTGGTTTTTAAATGCGCTGACTGACGCAATTGAAACCAGCATCTGAGCAGCCACGGCACGAGTAAGGTACCCAAAGAGGTGAGAGCGGGATGGGAGTGCTTGTGGAGCCGCCCACCAGTGTTGTGGTTGTTCCCTTTCTGCAGGGCAGGCAGGGGGATGCCGAGGCTGCGGGTGCTGAGCACCGCATGGGGAAGGGAGAGCCTGGCAGGGAGGGCTGGTGTGGCTGGGGGAACACCGTGTGACCTGGGGGTACTTCCAAAAGAAGGTAAAGTCTGAAACTTGTAGGTGTTTGCCAGGCACTGTTAAAGCAGCAGTGCTGAAACCCGACTTGTTTAGCACCCTGGTAGCTGAGAATCGACAGGAATTTACAGACTGTGCACCAGAGCCGTGTGAAAAAGCGAGTTAAGAATGTCTGGTTTTAGGTTTAGTCATGAGCTTGAAAGTTCAGACCATATTTGTTGAGATGTTTGCAAAGCTTCTTAATCTGGAGTGCTCCTTCATTCAGTTTTGAGCAAACATGGGCTGATGTTTTGCTGTTGTGCTCATCGTGCAAGGCTGAGCTGCATGGCACTGCTTGCTTTCTATCTTGAAATGCAGGATTCGGTCAGTTCTTGTGCATGTCTCCCACGCAGGCCAGCTCCAGCGTGCAGGGTGGGATGGAGAAAGGCTGGCTCCTGGGGAGGTGCTGCCTCCGGATGTGTGCTACTGCAGAACTTACAGCCACGCACAGTAGAGGGAAGCTCTGGTTTTGTCATGATTTTCAATCATTTACATGATGGTAGGCAGAAAAAAAACCCCAAGAAGTCACTTGCAAACAGTTAATTTTCTTTCAACTTTTTAATTCAGAAAAGCAGTCGGAGCTGTCTGAGGCACAGCGATGAGCAGATGATGCAAAGCAGTCCTGAGGGATTTTCCATCTCTTCCTGTGCACAGTCACGAGTGTGAGCGCAGGGGCACACGCCTGGGGAGAGATCTGTGCTGTGTCCTCCCATCCTTTGCCTGAGCTGCATGCTCTGTGCCCAGGCACATGCAAACAGGCACAGCCACTGTATGCTTTTGAGGATTTTCATGGCTTTCACTGGCTGATGAAGTTTTATCCCATTATTATATGCCTGTATTGTAAGTGAAAAATGTCCTTGGCACGGGGTTGTTAGGAGTTCTGAGCAGCAATGCTATTGCAGATGAAGAAAAGAATTGCTGGCATTTCTATTTCCACACACAGGGAGAGATCTGCCCCGTGGTGTGTGTGTCCCCAGCCCCTTCCGTGGGGTCCTGCACACAGCGTGGTGTGAGCAGCAGTGCGAGCCTTCCTCATTGTGAAGGCAGTGTATACAGTGAGCAGCTCCATCAGAACCTTCTATCAGGTACCAGGATTTAGTTTTAGTTGTTTAAACAGACCTTTCTGAATGTATAGTGCCCCAAAATGGTGGTTGTTAGATATGCTCATAAGAATAGTCACAGGCTCATTTATTGGGGTGAGACTGGGGAGTAGATGTGAGGGTGTTGGCTATGGGGCACTTGCCCTTCCCTCCTGTCCCACAGCTCAGGGCTGGCAAGTACAAAGTGGCCTGTGCTGCATCTGCTGGCTGTGACTGAGGGTCCACTACGTACCTGAAAGTGGCATCAGCCTCTCTCTGATGACATGTTCTTATTGTTTGCAATAGAGATGGGTCATTTTTGGGGATGGGATCTTGCACAATTAAACTTTACGAGCCTTACTGCTGGTTTCTGCACAGCCAGGATTTGCTGAATGTTGAAAAGGTTGCATAGTGAACTTCAGGAGAAGAAGTACAATATGGAGGAAGGATTTCCGTTTGCTAGGTTTAACCTCTCAAATGGGAGCCTGGCTTAGTCTTGGTTACCCATAAATTTCACTGCAGTAACTTTAGGGAAGTTCCTCCAGGTGGTGGAAGGGCAAGGCAAGAGCTACTCCCCAGTGGGACCACAGGACTTGGGTGTCTGAGGAGGTGACCAGGGTTATCTGGGACATGATGTGCTGGGAAGTGTCACAGAGTTAACTTAACAGTGCAGGAAAGAGATTGACCTCACACCTTTCCATCTGCCTTACACAGCAAAGTTAAGAGCAAGGCTGACGACGTGGAGCAGAGGCTTGGTTAGATAATGGAGTTACATGAGACCTGTGGCTCCCTGCAAATCAGGCTGCCATAGGGTCAGAGGTCTCAAAACATTTTCTTATTAGTGAAGTTAATGGAGGGAGTTATGTTGTGCTTTCTTTTAGTTGCAACCCATCAAGAGCTTGGAATTCAGTGTTGCTTTTCAAACTTGGTGTGGGGTCCACATACTTTCACCTGAGTTCTTGTATGTAGACTTTTGTCATTGCAGTGTCAGTGAACTGTTAGGATACAGAGACATTTCTTCAGTATCAGAAGTTTTTTTCAAAGCTTGTAAAGTATTTAAAAAGTGATACAAATTTGTATTGCAGATATGGATTTCATCACTGTATGCCACTCTACTTTCAGAGACAGTTCTTTAGGTTTATGTAGGCAAATAAAATCCGTGTTGCATAAGGATCCAAATGCTTTTGCCATCAATTACACAAAGTCCCCCACAAAGCAAAAGATTCCCTTCTATTGCAGATAATTTCTGTTGCTTGAAGGCGAAGAGCCTGTGAAGATTCTCTTCACTGTGGGTTGGGGAGCTCACGGTCGTGGGTGGTGGTGGAGGAGTGCTGTTATGAGGATCAGTGATGTCAGACCCAGAGGTGTTGCCCACAGCCTTGGAAAACTTACAAACACTGCACACTTACACAAAGTGTTCACCTGAGACGTTATCTATTTGGACTAAAGTGACATGCAGTGGCAGAAAGGTAATACATGCTATTTCTGATCCTGTAACTTCTTTGTTATGCAAAACGAGAGCTTCCAGAGTCACTTCCTGACAGCTTTTGTGGATACTTTACACATTGGTGCAGTTTCCCTTTATGAAGATTTAAAAAAACAAAACAAAAAAAGGCTGCACTGAAAAGTATCACTGAGAGTAAGAATAGAGTTGCATGAAGAAGGTTGGTGTTTCAGCTGTTACTTCTGTACATAGAGAAATGTTTTACCATAGTGCCAAAAGCATAGGAGAGCCAACAGGTCATTCTTTCTGGATGTAAATATAGGATCTCCCAGTTCCTAGGCAGCTCCTGGCTGTCCTGACCTCCTGCAGCAACAGAGAGCGAGCGGGTGTTTGCTGTACTCCACGTTATGTTATTGCTCATAGCTGAGCTCTGTGGCACAGCGCTTACCAGTGCATGGCAGGATCCCTCTGTAAGCATTTTCTTATATTTAGAAGTTGTCTGACTTCCTAATGCCTTAGTGTGATCAATAGTCACGCTGTTTAATTCTCTAGATGTGTAGAACACTTTGCCTAAGGAAGCCAAAATATCATTGTAAATTAAATCGTGGGGTTTTTTTTTCAGGCTTAGTGCAGATGTTTGAGGATTTGATCACTATATACATATATATATATATATATATATATATATATATATATACACGTATGTATATGTGTGTGTGTATATATGTCTGTATATATACACATCTGTATAAATATAATCCTTTTGTTTCTTTGGCAGTTGTTGGAATAGAGCACTTCACAGAAGGCTTTGCTGTCTGTGCTGGTGAATGCACAGAGAGCTCTCAGTGGCAGAGGCCAAACCAGAGAGGCACAGCTGAGCCTGCGGCGTTGCTGCAGGAGGTCTGCTCGGGTTGAGGTGGGATGAGCCGCCGTTCCTGGGCTCTTAGGGCTGCCCTGCTGCTCCTCACGTGTGCCCTGCCTGGCTTTGTGAGAAACGAGGGCAGCTCGATGGCTGGGATGTTGAATAATTCTTTCTGAACCATGGCCTGCTGCTGCAGAATGTTTTGTTCCAGTTATTCTTCTCTTTTTTGAGATCTGGATGGGTCACATCGCACCGCAGTGCAATCATAGTGTCAGCTGAAATGCCACATAGTAAAGATACAGCATGCAGTGGTCTTTATTTAGAGGAGCACTGCTCGGTATTTCGCTCTTGAAACATTCTGTGGCTTATTGCTGGTCATCATCTGCTCGGTTTGCATTCTGGAGCAAATTTCAGAGTGAAACTTAGAGAATGTTCATGCTTTCCTGAAATGTGTTTGATCTTCTGGATTTGGTAACTTCAACCTCATCTGAAGTTTTCAGCTTGAGGTGCAGCTTTTGGTACAGCCTTTCTCTGAAAGGCAGGCAGAGGAAAAAATAAATAATGGGGTCGAGGCACACATTGGCAGCAGATAAGAGCAGGGTGAACTCCTTGGCGTGGAACAGAGCTCTCTGTGAGCTGCAGCTGAAGTGCGAGCTCGTCTGGCTGAGCGTGTACGGTATTCTGCAGAAGTGGTACGGCACGAAGCAGATGACGAACACGAACATGATGGTGAATATATTCCGGCTGGTTTTCCTCCTAGTGAAGTCCGAGTTCCTTCTGAATTTTTTGTAGGAGCTGTATATTTTTTTTGATATGGAAGTGTAAAAGATGATGAGTAGGAGGAAAACAATCCAGAAAATCCCTGTACAGATATAACTTGAGACCTTGTGCCACTGCTTGCCGAGCTCGCTTTTAAGACCGATGCATTTTCTGGAATAGTTTCCTTTAGAGATCTCGTTAGTTAAAATCATATTTGGAAGTGTTATAAACATAATCAATAACCATATGATCACAGAGATAACCTTGCTGTAGTGAACCGTGTGAACAAAGGAGGTGAATAAAGGCTTCACAATTTTGTAGTACCTGTCAAAACCTATGAGGCCAAAAAACGTTATTCCAATATACATGTTTGCGTAGAAAACAACAGCAGAGTATCTGCACACAAACGTGTTGAGCTGGGGAGGTGCGATTTCTGAGTCAGCAAGAATTTTGAAAGGAAATGTCAGGCTCATGAGGAGATCGGCGACGACGATGTTTTTGAGATAGACAATGAAGCTCTTCTCGCTGGAGATGTGCAGGAAGATCCACGCTGCCATGCCGTTCAGCAGCAATCCTACCATGAAAATCAAGCAGTAGATCAGAGGAATGATGATCTTTGTTATGACTGTGCTGTTACCACAGCTGCTTCCCGAGGAGTTTGTGCTGGAGTTGAACATCTTTGTTCCTGGAAGCAGAGAAATATGATCTCAGTAAGATAAAACAGTGCTGTGCTTTCCATTAAGTAGTGTAGGATTTCTAATCTCACTTCCAAGCAAACTCAGTGTACTTCTCAGAAACCACATTATTGTTTCTAGCACGGTGAGTTCCAGCACAGTAAGTGCTTTCCAGGCTGTGCTATCTCAGTGTTGATGATGTTCAGGGGCACACTGCTGCTCTGAGCTCCTACTAGATTAGGTTCCATCTATTTTTCTCAAGTCCCGTACTGTGTTCTTCAGTGTGTGAGAGCCCTCCCGCTGGGAATGGGGACTGAGCCACAGTGTTCAGTGACTCGAAATGCACCTCATTAACCCTAAACGACCCGTGTGTGTTTCAGCACTGATGTACCAGGAAGCATGCGAGAGATATAAATGTTCCTTGTACAAGTGTTTTGTATGTGGTCATGGTAAACATGCTTCTGTTAGTCAAGCCCGGGAATGACTAATAGATGCCAGTATTTTCTGATGTGTTCTTGAAGGAGAGCCTTCTGTGCAGCTAGGACAGTTTGCCTTAAGTTTTTAGTAACACAGCATACAGGAGAGCATCAAAATCAGCAGCAATTAGAAGAGCTGCCCTCAAGTCATTCAGACTTAAAATTTAAAGGATCCCCACAAAGGCTCCGAGAAATCACATCTGCTGTCTGCTTTTCTTTGGCAGGTTTGCCAGGGTGAATGATCTTCCGTAGGGAAGCCTGATCAGATACAAATATATATTGCTGCTTTGTGGGCACATGGAAACCTAGGCAACTGGAAAACCTGTGCTGCTGAGCTGGGGGAGAGAAGCATCCTGTTTACTTGATGAATAATTTCCTTACTGCTGCAATTCAGAGCTGATAGCTGACGCCTCTGAGTAACAGATCAGAACCCCAATTCTACCTTGTGGTAAATGGAAATGGAAACTTTATTTCACATAGGTAAAATAGGTTTCCCTTGATATATTGTTTTCTGTATCTCTCTGGAGGATGCTGCAAAGGTTGACAGAATTGGCTGTTTTGTAACATGCTTTGATAAGTGGAATAATGAGCAGGAGCCCAGAGCTGTGGTTTGTGGCTGCCTGTTTTCCCACGGGCCGGCCTGCAGTCCTATCTTCAGGCTTTCCCCAGTCGTTAAGGCACTTGTTTCTCTTTGGCTGAATCTCTAAAGGCTAAGGATGGTGTGGTGAGTGGCTGTTAGAATAGAGCCACCTGGTGAGTGGTTGTGTTAGGATTGAGTTAATAATGGAAGAGGTTCAAGGGGATACTGCTGGAAGTAGGAGGCTCTCTGCTTCTCCCATATATGCTCAGTCAGGAGGGGAGCACCAACAAATGGCATTCTTATTTAGGGTGGTGACCTACTGCCTAAAACCTGTTCTCTTCCCACTGCTGTCTGCTGTGTGTGTGTGTGTGTCCTGTCCATCCTGCAGGGCTGTCTGAGAGTTGTTCCTCACCTGCTGGATGTGCTAAAAGACGTCTGTGGGTGGTTTGGTGCTTGGGCCTGGCAGCAGCAGGTATTAAATATCTTGGGAAGACCGCATAGTAGTTCTCATGCTAGACGTCATACTGTAAAGGATTATTTCAGGAGCAAGTGGCCAGAGATGTGGCCATTGTAACAATTATAATGTCCAAGACGGACCTGAACCTTTCAGTACCTGTGGCATGCCCTTACCTTTCTGAGTTGGGCCACTGCGGTGCTTTTTGTGAAGCTGCTAAGGGTCTCGAGAGCCCTCCATCGTTAGCACAGGGCCTGTCCTCCAGCAGAGCGATCTGTTAGGCAGAAAAGCATGGCAGTCAGAGCAGGCAGTGTGGTCCTGCAGTGCCACTGTGTGCAGAGGGCAGCACATCACCTCTAACCTGACAGTGGGCCCTTGGCATTGCTCAGGGATAGAGCCACAGTGGGAGCAGCTGTGTTTGTCCTGGAGCTGCATGCATACAGCTGGGGGCTTCTGGCTCTGTTGCTTGCATCTCACTCTTTGTGCTCCTGGTAAAAGTTACCTGTGCTTTTTCTCACCTGGTTGGGCACCCAGCTCTCTCTGACCAGGCCCTGTCTCCAATCAAAGTGGGTTTTTGTTGTCTTGAGTGTATTCTACAACACTGAGTGGACCTTTTCAGCTATTTATGGAAATTATTGCAGCTGTTTTATAGATATGCAATGCAGCTGCTGGGTCAGAAATGATTGGCAGTGGTCATTTTCTCCAGAACTTCTATCTTTAATGCAAAATGGCATTTATCAGTGAGGAAGAATGTGCCAAGCTTCTCTCTGATGATCTGTGTGCTGTGCGGCCCCGGGAGCAGGGCCTGGCCACGTGCTCAGTGCAGAGTAGAATATGGACCAAAGCCATGGCATCTTCTGTGTGCCCTGTGTGCCACCGCTCGGTGTGCTCAGCAGCAGCAGGTTCTCCTGGCCAGAACTGGTACAGGTGCTTGGATTGTGTGTGATGATTTCTCGGCGTTTGTGATTAATTTCTGGTGTTCTGAAGGAGAGCCAGCAGGGGTAAGGAGTGGCTCTAGATAAGATCGTTTGTTTTCTCATTAATGTGGCAGCTCTCTGGAGGGCAGCGTGAGCTCCGTTGGTTGCAGAGCAAGGACACCTCGAGGGTGGAACCAGGAACTGGTTCATTTCTTCTTGTCCCTGAACGCTGAGTTGTGTGGGATCTGACTGCCTCATTTTCCTCTCAAGAAGTTGCAATTTTCATTCTGCTTTTGTCTCCAATTTTTGGATGAGTCTGTCCTAAAAATGCACCTTTAAGCACTGGAAGATTAGTGCCTGCGTTGCTCTCTGGCAGGACAGGCTGCTTTGTGTAGCTGTGGGGATCAGTGTATCAGCTGAAGGACCAATGCAGTAATTTAGCAAAGGAATCAGTGAGTGCTGGTTCTAAAGCTTCCCATTTCAGCTTTGCGTGGTGTGTGAGCATTGTGTGCCTCACCAGCTCTGCTGCACAGGGAGCACTGCAGTCACAGCGCGCTGCTTTGCCTCTGCATTTCACAGCTGCAAGAACGTCTTCCTCAGACTTCACACGTGTTGTTTTGGAAGTTGCTTTATTGTTGTGACCAAAGAGAACTGCTTTTAGCTTTTGTTCCTATCAAACTGGGAGATGCTCTAGTATGAGTGTGCTGGTAAAATAACGGAATGACCAATGGCTTCACTGTCCTGACACTGGATGCTTGCTAGGAGAAAAATGTGGCTAAAAATAAAAACGGTTCTTTTAATATTCTTTATTTGCAGTACATTCGATTTTCAGTTCTATTTTCTGATCTTTTAAACTAGTTGGGCTGCACACAGTGACGTTTCCCCAATAAAAATGGAAACAGAAGTAGTTGCTAAGGAGAATTCCTGCTGCTTTCGGCAGCAGCAGCTCCGCTCTGTCCGCACCTCACACTGACAGGGACCGCCTTCATCTCTTCTACTTCTTTACACTTCTGTGGTGTTTAAAGGGATCGATTTATTGCTGGTTTGTGTTACACCTGAATGATTTGTCAATTAAAAAGAAAACAAGTGACGCCTGTCTAAAGATAAAAAGTTCAGGGGTGTTGATCACGTGCAGAAATATCTCACAAAAGAATCTTCCGCCCGAGGGTAACCCTCCTCTTTTCAGCAACTGAACAGAAGCACAGAGTTCCCTTTGCAACCACCCCATGCAAAGCGCCGTGAGCCCCGCGGCACGACTGTTACTCGCACTGTTACTCGCGGCTGTTACTCGCGCTGTTACTTGCGGCTGTTACTCGTGCTGTTACTCGCGGCTGTTACTCACAGCTTAGCGCAGAGCCTCGTGCTGTGTGCTGCCGCGCTCATGGGCTTCTCCTTGGAGCCGGGCAGTGTCACTTCCTTGCGATGCTGTCCTCGGCTGTCGTGTGGTTGGGAGCGGAGCTTTGTCTGCGCTGCTCCGCAGGCTGTGGTCCAAATGTCAAGTGCTGCAGAAGGGCAGAGCTATTTCAGTGCGCTCAGCCGAACTTACACGGAGCTCAGCTTTGAGTTGGTTTCAACAGAGACATGTTAGTGCATTTAGCAAAGCAGCACACTGAAGTTAAGGGCGGGTGTTTTCTTTTCTCAAGCAGTTCCCAGGCCTGGCCGTGACCTCTCCTGTAAGGCTTGCTGCCCCGATGGCTTCTGTTTTTGTTAATGGGAGTGTTCTGCGCTGGAGTTCGCAGGGTTGCGTCACGTTTGCTCTGGGCATGCTCGGAGTCCCTGGGATTTATTTTTGGGACAGGTGATAAATCTCTGGTTTATGGCTATTTTCTTTGTTTTTTTTCTGCAGTTTTCTTATTTCACCTTTTTTTTTTTCTTTTACCTTGATCACCGGTCTGCCTGCCTGTCTTCTTCCCTTCCTATTCTCCTGCCTTTACTGAGAGGCATTGAATCCGAGCACAAAATCTGTTGAAATGTTTGGTAAACAAGAAGCTAGTTCCATCTCTTATTAGGAATGTGGGAAAATATTGCTGTTTATATTAAAGTAAAACTTGTAAGTGGTGTAGAGTGGCGTTAATAAACATTCAGCAGATGATTTAATCTCTGTCTTACAGCTCACTACCCAGGCCCCCCTCCAATACACATCTCCCTGTTGGACACTCCTTCTGTGTGTGCTCCAGGGTTTGCTCACCTGAGCTGGCAGTCCCTGAAGGTCTCTGAGTCTTTCTCAGTGAAAAAAAGTGACATCTTCAGAAAGCAGAAATAGAACTTAAGAGGAATTGCACGTGGGTTGGGAGCTGGTTTCCCGTGGTGAGTACGACAGTGATTAGTGGCAGTACAAACTCTTTCTTCTTCACACCTGGGTCTGGGGTCCTGTGATGGTAGTCCTGTGCGTTGTGCGGGCTTGGTGGCAGGCCATGCTGTCAGTTCTGAAGGCCAGCACAGGTGCACCGTTGGGAAGCACTCCAGCTCCCAGTCCATGCTCTGCTGCATGCTGTCTGTAGGGCTCCTGCTGCCAAGAGCTGGGGCTGCTCTGAGCTGCAGGGCCTGGGCAGCCCTGGACAGCACCCTGCACTGTGCTGCTGGGGTGAGGAGCCTTGTTGCAGGGTGGTGGGGTGAGTACTGCCCTGCTTCTTCTCTGGCAGATATTCTGCACCAGCATAAAGACCCAGCATGGCTTGTCAGATGCTCCCCAGAAGGAACACCATCAAACATTTCATCTCTTTTCCTCTACCCTGTTGTCATGTATTTTTGGAGCATGGAAAAGAGGAGTGGGTGAGAAGAGCTTTACAAGCCTGAGGCAGACTTTGTAATTAATTCTATAAAGACATTTCTTTGTTTTTCTGTTTCTTCTTCTTTCTTGTTTTTAAATTCTATTTTCTTCTTTCCCAGAAACAGCAGCCTCAATATCCCTTTTGGGACCAGGGACAACTTTCACACTGTGACTCACATCAAGCTTTTTCCAATAGCTTCCTCTTCTAAACCTAAAACTGAAGTAAGCAATCTTCTATTTCTGTCCAGATGAAATCCTTGCAGAAGAGGAAGAAAAGTGTGGTCTGCTAAGACAAGTGAGTTTGAAGAGGGCAATCACAAAAGGTCCCAGATTACCTGTCTGTTTCCCATGTGCAGCACAGGTGACTGCGCTGTGTTGGGTAAGATCTTAGTCACGTGGCACAGAGTTTGGATTCCTTCTGCCACAGGAGCTGCTTGGTTTCTTGGGAATGACTCTTCCGCTGCAGGACAGCGCAGACTCATCAGTGTTACTCTTATGTTTGCAAGAACAGAAGTCTCTTTTTCCACGTCTACATTGCAGTGTCAGATGGAAGGGTCTGCAGGGCCCTTCTCCTCAGCCTCTTCCCATCCTGAGCTGCTCTTCTGGGCAGTTTCACTGCTGTGGTCACAGGGAGAAATGCATCATGCTTACTCTTTAATTTGATATATAAAAGAGAGGACTTAGTTTTCTCTGGGATGCACTCCATTAGGCAGGAACCAAGTGAACGTTACGGGTGAGTTCTGTACATAGCCACATACTGTCTTTCCTTTTTCAGTGCAAGCAGCTCTGGAAGCCTTAAGTCATGGGAATCTCTTGTCCTTTTAGTATGAATCAAGAGCAGTAAACTTTATCTGTGCTTCTCCTGAAAAATTCCCTTTATAGAGTCATAAATTCCACAAAATCAGATTTCGTGCTCTACAATGTCTTAATCAGTCCATGAAGTTATCTTTTGTCACTCAGAGTTGCTGCCTGTTAGATTTCTTGCTGCAGAGGGTTGGTCTGCTATGTTTAAGGTTTAATTCTCTTTACTAACCGGAGTTTTCCTGGAAACATCCCATCTGGCAATCTTCTCAGCAGTGCAGTGTCATCTTTCCTGTCAGTTGTCCTAGCGCACCAATAACTGAACGCTTAAGCCTCTAAATCTGCAAAGAACTGGAAAACCACTGGAGTGGGGGTGAGTCCTACTCTTCCAAGGAAGAATCCTTCATGGAGAAACCTTCTGATTTCTGTGCAGGGTAGACTGTTAGCTCCTGGCTTTGTGCAGGTAGGAGTGTAGGTATGCATGAAATCACTGCCATGGTGTCAAGGACAGGCTCCAGGGCTATGAAGATGTACACTGGAATTGCTTGAATGATATGCCAGTCCTGCACATGCTGAAGCAGTAAGGACACAGAGATGACGCAGTTGCCATCTCTAATTATGAATGGAGTTGTCTGTCAGGAGGTTCGTTTGTCAGTGGGACAGGACTTGTGGATTCTAATGAAAGCACGTGGACAAAATGTTCTGTAGTAGACAGAGATGCCACAGCACAGGCATCTGTGGCACTGATCTCCAGTACGAGGTGAATTCTAGGACAGTTCTGCTGGCATGCTTTGGCATACTTGGATTTCGGTTGCAGGTTATTCTCTGCTTAAAGGGCTTAGTTTGAATTAGGAAATCTGCCTTGAATAATTCCTAAGTGTGCAAGGGGGTTCTCAGCACTTTGCAGAAGTTGATTCCTTGCGTCTCACATCACACACCAGTTGCTCTCCTGCAGCCTAGAAGAGGGGCTTTCATGCTGTGAAGTCGTGGTTTGGGTGTCTTCCTATCTCTTTTCCCACTGCTGCCCCACCCTCTGAAAGGAAAAGGAAAAGAATGCTTTGAAACAGAAAGTGAAGCATCTTGTTTTCGTCAGCCCTGACAGCATGAGAGGGAAGCGCTCGCGTGTGGTGCAGCAGGCAAGGCTGGTGCTCCTCAGCCGATGAACAGTGCATGCAGCAGAGCAGTGCCAGCAGAACAAACTTCTCAGCTTTGCATAACAGAGCTCTGGAAGTGAGCGCTTTCAGCATTGATGTTGGCAGGGTGAATGTTTAATGAACTGTGCTTTTGTAGAGACCGCTTCTCTGAAGAAAACAGTGCTAGCACCGTTCTTGCTTTACACAGCTGCTTTACATAGAGGACCTTGGAACAATGATGTGAGGAAACCAATCCTGCAGTTGATTTCCACCAATTGCAATATTGGGGATCCAGGTTTGACACAGAAGAGCTCGTTTGCTTTTCTGTGACATAATGAAGACCAGAGCAGAGCTCCAAGGAATACCACGCTCTTGTTCTGCATGCAGGCATTCCTATGTTATCACTTAGTTTTTGCAAAGCCAAGGGTTGTCTCCTTGGCTTTGCCAAATATTTCTGCAGAGTTGAACCCGAAGTATTTTAAAGCAAACTGAAAGGGAATCTTTGGATGGGTAACATGACTTTACTGCCGGAAAGGAAATGCAAGGTGACAATGCTTGCCTTTTGTAGTGAGTAAAGAACACAGTCTTGTGTGTTTAATGTACTGAGGTGAAGGAGAAAAGCTTAAAAACATCCCTTGAAAAAGACCTTTCCATGCTACATGTTCAAAGCTGTTCCAGTGGCCCTAAAAAGCCATCCTGTTTTCAGCCTGGTAGAGATTCTGTCTCTTACTTTGGCTTTACTTGTATTATTGTTCCACATTGTTTCTTGTTAGGAGAACAGTAGAAGCAGAGCCCTGTTTGCCAGGGAAGCAGCAGTGAAATGTTGGCCTTCATCTCTGAAGATCATGAGTTGCCAGCAAATAGTGGAAAAGAAAGGCAATGCTAAGTAGGCCAAGCCCACTCAGAGACCAACTGACCTATGAAACGTGTGGGCTCCAGTTGGGTTCTCTGAAGCTGAGCAGGGCTCTTGATGCAGAGGACAGTTCAAGCTCCTCAGATGTCAGTATGCAATAGTTTTAAAACATAATCATATGCTGACAAGTAGCAAAACCTATGGTTAGCAGCTTTGGGGGTGACCTTTCTGTGTTGTATGTTGTGTTCTGAAGTATGTCTCTGTAGGATGACTCAATGGCATGGCTGGGCTTCCTGCTCTGCAGTGTCATTTCTGGTTAAAGCTTGCTGGAATGTTTGCACTGAAGCTACCAAAGAAGTTCTGCCTTCGGTAAAAGGCTGAAGTGTGCAGCTCTGTGTGAGTGTGTGAGGTCCCAGAAGGAGAGAAATGCCATTTTCAAGTGCAAGCTGCCACTCTGTGATGGATTAAATGTTACGGCGCACATAATTTTTTTGCGTGCTTCAGAGAGAAGCAATCATTTGTTCGGGGGCAGAGGATTAAGAGCTTACATGGCAGGCAGGAAGCCTCAGCTCTGTGTACAGTTTCACCCTATCGGAATGATTCCAGACATCAGGGCAGACCGAAGGGTCATTTCGTTATGCAAACATGGATATTTTTCCTAAATGCCAGCCAATTTTAATATACAAGGATCTGCACTCACAGCTGTTATTTCCAAAGGGTCAGAAAGCAGTGAGCACGATCACCAGAAAGACTCCTGCTGTGCATCACGCGCTTTCAGTGGCTTAAGAGCAACTGATAGTCTATTTTACCCTTAGTCATAGAAGTCTTTTTCTTCCCCCGAATTTGAAAATTCCCGTTTCCTGGTCTTGTCATTTTTGCTTTATTAAGGAAATAATTTGGAGGTTTGGCCTGAGCTCAGTGCCTATGGAAGGAAACTGTTTTCATAGTCCTACTGATCAGCTTCTACACCAGAACCAGAGAAAATGCTTTCATAGCCAGAAACAGTAGAGAATTGCCATGGTGTTAGAGCTCAGCTGGTTACAGAAGGGGCTGGCCGTGCTGGCAGCCAGGCAGTCCTTGT
The DNA here is from genome assembly GCA_036925125.1 of Oreortyx pictus. Lineage (NCBI taxonomy): Eukaryota > Metazoa > Chordata > Aves > Galliformes > Odontophoridae > Oreortyx > Oreortyx pictus. The sequence goes on along the minus strand of JAUPFR010000011.1, from coordinate 22,533,974 downwards.
GTAGAGGCTGCTGGCCGAAGGGGAACCTGGGCTGGTAGCTCTGCTGCTCTTGGGAGTGGGGCTGAGATCTGTTGTTTTTTCTATGTGTATCTTACTGCTCCAAACTGTTGTCATATATAAGCAATATACCATAATCTTATTGGAGCTCTGTGCCTCGTTATCAAACCCTTCCAACCCAAATGTGAAACCATGTAGATTGTGTATATTTACATCCAGTTGCTGTGAATGGTCTGAAGTGGAATGAACAAGATAAATATTTTTCTAGAATAATCCCCCTAGAACCCATGCTAACTACCAAGGCACTGCAGGACTTACAAATATGTCTTTCAACCTATCAAAGTATGCCAGCAAATATTTTCTGCCCAGCTTTGCTTTGCTGGCTGGTAGATGCCTTGGCATCGCTGTAGAACAGACTTGGGAGGCCTTACATGGATCTGTCTCCAATTCAGGAGGGATCTGGCCGTGCTCTGATGGCCGCAACTTGGGGTGTGAGCGTCCTGGTGCAGAGGGCTGGGGCTGGTGTGTGTCTCAGAAAGCCCAGGGGCTGCAGCAAGTCACATCATTAGGGTTGCTAAGGAGATTCTGGTTTGTGTCAGTACAAATACATCTTTAGACCTTCAGGCAGTTTCATTTGCTTTTTTAAGAAGCCTAGGAAGCTGCACTGGTGGGAAGTTGTGATAAAGGTGATTGCCAGAGTAATCTTGAAAGCAAAGCACACAATGCATGCTGTGCCACGGGTCTTTCACAGCTGGTGGTCTGGAGCTGTCTTGAAATACGTGCTCCAGAAGCATTCCTTCCACAGCAGCACATGGCATGCAGTGCTCTGTCAGTGCTATCAATTACAGTTATATGAGCATGGGAAGGAAGGACATGGCCAGCGCTGGGAGCACAGGTTAAGGGATGGATCCTGGCTGCACCCCTCTCAGGCCTCATTTCGGGGCTGACTGCCACTGAGGAAGGACCTCTTGTTGGAGATCCCTCCTTTGGAGTTATTTCTCTGTGAGCCTAGATCCTCAGAGATGGGTGAGCGTTTATTTTCCTTCTTTTTTGTAACACCTCCTTGTTCGTGCTGGTCTCTTTGACTTTACAGCAGTGTAGTGCGGAACTTCTTCAGTGAAAGCTTTCCTTGCTGCTCACTAACAGTGTGCTCCTTGCATTCTTGGGTCTGCTTTGCTGTCATGGTTCCTCCTGGAAAGCCTTCCCCGAGGAGTGTCCTGCACAATGTGGTGGTCTCTGGCTGTGTGATCCAAACTCAGGTGTGTGCCTGTCCTGGCCTGCTGCTCTGGGAGCGTCTGAGGCTGCTCCCCTACCTGTTCATTTCAGGAATAACTTGGGCAGAATGTGGAGAGTGGGGAACACCAGAGCTGTGATTGAAAGAGTGGGGGATGAGTCATGTGTGGGGCTGTGAGGGGAAACAGTGCTGTGCCATTAGAGGTTACATCACGGGATGAGGAGTAGTGTGTGTTGAAGTACATCCACGTGTCCAAAGCGAACTGCTTTGGGTGCAAAACAACAAAACCAGTATGTCTGGAAGTGAGTGCTCATCCCGTGTGGACCAAACGGTGACTGATGCAACTTCCTACCAAGAGCTGGACAAAGCTTGTTTCAGCAGCGGGCGTTGGTGAGGCAGTGCTGGGACCAGGACTGTTTCTCCTCGGGAAGAGGGAGCTTTTAAGTACCGAATCCCATGTAAGACTCAGACATTAGGTTGAGTTATGTGATACTTGAGAAGTAGGATATTGTTTTATAATTCATTTTTAGTCCTGCAAAAAGACCTCACAAGCAGCACCCTCCAGGAACTGCTGTATAAGTGTGAGTGTAAATTATGGTGAGTCATGTTTATCAGAGATACACTGTGTCAAGACAAAGTAAACATATTTTGGGGTGGTTTTACAGGGAAGCACTGCCTATGTCCCTGCTGCCAGGCTCTGGATCAGAGCTGCCCTGTGCCTGCAGTGCACAGCCGTGCCTCCTCCCAGTGCAGGACCCCGTGTGGGTGCCACGCTGCTCCCTTGTGGAAGCGCAGCCTTCCCCAGACACCTGCTGCCTCATTTTTTGGCCTTCTGGAAGGGCTGTCGTTAGGCTTTCTTCGAAGGGCATCCCACTGATGGCAGTTGTTTTGGCTGACAGATCATTTTGGTATGAAATCATTACTTTGGGAATGGCAGTTGTGCATCTTCTAGGTGGAAAGTGCATGTGAGTGCATAAAGTGAGAACAGTTTGGGTAATGAGGAATGCAGTGAATGTACACACTCACCCTGTGGGTGGGTGTGCTGGGGGAGAAAGGGGAGCGGCAATGGGCTGAGGATTCAGCTCAGTCATGGTGCAGTCTGTCAGCCCTCAACCTGCCCTGATGGTTACCTGTGTCATTACAGGGAGACCTGAAGTGTTGGGGCATCACTTCCCTTAACCATGTGAGACCCAATAAGGTGTTTGGTTATTGACGCTGGTGTATGCACTGACGTTGTATTTCACAGAGCCAAGCCAGCACTGTGCTGTTCCAACTAACGCAGAGCTGCAGAGAATTTAAACTATGCAGCTCGGTCCCAAAAATGGTTCTCTTAACGTGGCTTCATGTATGTGTGGACTTTAAGAGCACAAAATGGCAAATGCAAACCCAGAACTCTGGCTCCACAGCCACATGCATTTCTTCTGCACTGCCCACTCCCGAGAGCTCCAGGTGTCCCTTATAAAGAACTGAACACAGATTTCTGGTTCTTTAAGTTTTATTTGCGTGGTGTTAAGTGGGCATAGTGCTGTGAATCTGAGCTGCTGGCCCCAGAGGAACTGTGTTCGTGGTGCCCTCACCTCGGGAAGTGGGGGGTGAAGGAGGTGCGGTGCTGGTTGGGGTTGAGACCAAAGGGGAGAGCGTCTGGTTTGGGATGCAGGACACTACTCTGTGCTGACCTGTGCTGGGGATGCTGCTCCGGGGCGGGTGCTGCCTTGTGCTGTGGCTGCAGTGCCCTCACACATCAGCTCTGCTCTGTGCCGCTGCAGCCGCCTCCTCTGGACACTGCCCTAACACGGCCTCTGCCTGCTCACACCAGTACAACCCACACATTTTTCGGTCCTAAAGCAACATTTGATGTTCTTGCACTCACAGTAACTAATCTGGGTGGAAACGTCAATATTACCGTCAGAACTCTGTGAGAAGGTAGAAAGGAAGAACTGATAGAAGATCAATAGGAGTAAAAAATGTGTTAACAATGAAATGAAACACGAAGGGGAGTTACTAAGCCGGAGTCATCACTGAAGCTTGAGCTGAGGGAGAACAGCTCCTCTTGGCTAATGGGATCGTTTTTACATTACAGGACATTGCGTGGGATTTCTTTGGCTTCTGTTGGCCTTGAGAAACAAAACAGCTGAAAAAAACCCACCCAAACACCTCTGGAGTGAGCCTGATCTGTGTGTGAATTTAAGATCTGGACTTAAGATAGGTGTTAGTGAGCTGAGTTGGCAGAGCTGTGCATGTCCGCACGCTCCTCAGTGCACCGCGGTGGTCGGATACACAAGGACAGGTTTTATTTACACACTGTACGAACACACTCAGAATTCAGCCCAAGTCCACGTGTGGGCAGTTCAGACGTCGGTGTATTCGTGGTAGATGCGCACTTCGGACCTCCTGACGCTCTGCAGTGATCTGATGCTCTCGCTCCTGGTTCTCATGTTGGATTTTCTGAACAGCCTTCGTGAGAATGATCTACACATGAAGAAGTAAATGATTGGATCTAGACAAACGTTACAGGCGGACAGGAACAGTGTCATTTCCTTACAGTAATACAAGATTTTATGTGCGGAGTCGTCCAGCAGTTTATCTAGGTGGCTGAAAGTGAAGGGTATCCTGCACAAGTGGTACGGCAGGAAACAGGTGAAGAACACGGCCACTACGACCCTGATGCTTTGGTTGTGCTTTCTCTTTCTGCTTGACGAGCTGATGAACTGTTTGCTCGATTTATAAATGTACCTGGAGATGGCGATGTAACACCCAATGAGCACTATCAGCACCACCATGAAGGTGCACGTGTTGATGTAAATGACAGCTGTGTGCCACTTGACTCCCAAGGGAGACTTCAGCTTGATGCAGTCGTCGATGTTCCTCCTGGTGGGGTAACCGTTGGTGAGGATGAGGTTGGGCAAGGCGAGGAAGGCCATCACCACCCAGACGCAGGCGGAGAGCACCTTGGTGAAGGTGATACTGTACATCCTGGAGTCCCCGAAGGGCTTCACGACCTTCAGGTAGCGGTCGATGCTGATGAGCCCGAGGAAGACAATCGTGGTGTACATGTTTGCATAGAACAGAACCGTAGTGTATCGGCACAGGAACGAGTTGAAGTGCCACGGTCCCAGCTGGGAGTCCTGAATTATCTTGAATGGGAACGTCAGCGTCATGAGAAGGTCTGCGACCACGATGTTCTTGAGGTAAAATATAAAGCTTGTTTTGTTCCTAATGTGGAAAAAAATCCACACCGCCAGGCCGTTCAGCAGGATGCTTGCCAGGAAGATGACCAGGTAGAGCACAGGAAGGACAATGGTGGTGAACTCATCCTGCGTGGTGTTCCCGGGGGGGCCCACGGAGCGGTTGGGGGCAGCGCTGGAGGCGGGGCTCAGGTGCTCCTCTGTGGGGTGAGAGCTGTGTTAGTGTTGGCAGTGTGCTGTGGGTGCAGCAGTTCTGGATCCATCAACCAGAACATCACCTCCCTGGGGCTGCGGGGTCAGCCACCAAAAGTGGCAGCTGCATCAGCACTGCTGATCTCGGTGTGTTCACATTCTCTGGTTATCTTAAGGTTTTGTGTGCAGTGTTTGTGAACAAACTCCAGGCTGTTCTACATTCTCCCACTTTTGTTACCCAAAACGTTTGCTCCTTGTCTTGGCCAGTAAGCCAGGACTGAAGCCCACGGGGCAGCATGTGGCAGAATACGGACGGCCCCTTTCAAAAGGACTCATCTGAACGCTGGTGGCAGCGGTGGTGGCACAGCGAGCTGCCATTTCTGACTGTACCTGGTGGCGGTCCATAGGACAGGTTGTACCCCATTGTTTGTGGTGTGTCGTCAGCCGAGGTGCCTCAGGAGTCCCAGTGGCAGCCGCAGCTCCAGGACTTGGCACGGGCAGCACGGGCGTTACATTCTGGGGGAAAAACAGAGGAGAGAGGCAGCCCTGGGCAGCAGCCCCGCACCGCTGGGGGAGGGAGGGCACAGGGTGCTGCGGGGCTGGAAATGTGGGACCTAATGTGTGCTAAGAAGGCATGGCAATGGTTTGGCATTGCTCAAAGAAGTCTGGTGATACCGATCGGTAAGACAATGTATTATTGACTCCTGTATTATGCAAGTGCAGTATTTTTTCCACGCTTCCCTTTCTGTTTATTAGTGTTGATGAGAAAACTGAAGCTCAATGGTTTGGGGCTCAGCCCTTTCACTGGCACTGACTGCCTCTCCTATGGGGATGAACGGTGGGCAAAACTACTGAAGCCCTTTTGCAGATCTAAAGTTGCCCATCACTGTTATGATCAGGACAGGAACGAGTTCCTTTCACCTTTCAAAGTCCCTTCCGACTCCAAGGATCTCTGACTGATTGTGTGAGTTTCAGGTTGTCACTGGGTGGCAGTAAAGCAAATCGTTGTCTTAAAGCTTGGGTAAAAAAAAAAAATAATTGTAATTCTGATAGTTTTTAGCTTTTTCTCAGCTTAGCTTCTTTTTGTGTGACATTGCTTACAAACTGTGGTTCCTAATGAGACTGTCAGAAGTACTTTAGGTATTTTGTTTTGTCTTGTGCTGAGAAGCAGTAGTCTTTTTTGTAGGGAGCAGGAAAAATCTATGAATTCTTTGCTGTTGTTTCTAATTCATAGCTATTCTTTTTTTGCCCAGGAGGCACTGAGATCAAAAGGACAAGTGATGTTATGAAAAGATACAGATCTCTATCTCAGGCAAATAAGGTGCTTATTTCCCTGTTTCCCAAGGTTCCTTTCCTGCCCGATGCCCTGTCCCTGGGAGGCTCCCTGCTGTCCCACAGCCCCGGCGGGCAAGGTGGGGCTGGTGGCTGCCATGTCCCCATCCAGTGACCAGGGAACGCTGTGGGGTTCAATGGCACTGGGGTTGGGTTTGTGCTTCTTGTGTGCTGTCGCTTACTCTGGGTCCTGACAGGAATCCCTGCAAATCCTGTTACAGCAGGCTTGGGAACTTTTCCACCTCTGCCTCCGTCCTTCAGATGGGCATTGTCACAGAGGGGTCGTACAGATCTGACAATGTGCAATGACCGTGAGTACGTCTTTGTACAGGAGCAGAACCTGCCAGGTTCTGTCTCCTGGCTCACATCAGAAAATGGACTGCTGTTTTCTGACACAGATGAGAAAGGTTCCTGGTGCATGGTGGTCCCAGCCCCCTGCTTCCCCTCCCAGCTTGTACCAGTCAGTTCCCATTGGCACAGTGGGGCTTGCTGTCAGAAGAGATGGGGAAGCCGAGACTTTCAGGCCCCTGCTGTGTGTGTGGAAGTGCAGTTCCTTTCCTCACTGTAGATGCTGTTTGTTCTGGTGGGTGCTGTTATTTGGAGCCACAGGGCTGCTGTTCTGAGAGCTGGGATTTAGGCCGTTGCCTTCTAGCTGAAAACTGCTGCAGAGGATGGACTGCAAGCTCTTGGATCAGAAGTGTTGAAATCACTGTCACAGAAGGCTCTACCTGAACAGGTATCTTACTTCCCTGGGGAGTGTGCTGCAGCTCCATCTCTGATGGCTCAGCTGTGCCTGTTGGGTGCAATGCTGTCAGCAGCTCCATGCTTGCCCTGTGATGCGTGTGCTCAGGTGCTCATTGTCTCAATGTCTGCGAAGCCCAGCAGATTGCTCACTGTGCTCTGCTGTCCCTCCCGGGTATAGCAGGGCAGAGGAGCAGAAGCATCCCTTCTCTCTCACTTTTCAAATCAGTGCCTCTTTCAGCAGACAATGTAGGGTCTGGCTCATCCTTAGCCAGAGCACTGGCTGCAGGGGAACCGTGCAACGAGTGTCTTCCTGGCTTCTGAAGGTGTGACCACAGTCAAAATGCTCAGGGAAATAGAAGTCACCCTCAAACCATGGTGGAAGCTTGCTGTTTCTTTCTGTGGACCAATTCGATCAAGCACCTGAATGGATTTCTCTCTGTTATCTTATTCCTAATGCTGGTAATACTAAAACACGTTCAAAAAAAAAAAAATCCTGGTGAAGTGTTGGTTGGAAGAAGAAAATAGCAAGCTCTTCACAAATACTGTCACGGAGCTGAACCACACGGGCAGTGCTCTGTGTCCTGCCTTGCTGGCACAGCTGAGCTCAGCAGCAGCCTCCATGCATGCAGGGGGTGGAGGATGGAGAGGATGCCTGCCAAAGGCTGCCCCGGGTACGTGTTGCAGACTGTCCCTTACGCTGTTGTAACTCTGAAACTTTAACATCACAAACAGGTTGGTGAGGGCAGCGGAGAGATGCAGTCACAGTGGTCCCTGCTGCATGGAATTAGTTGTTGACAGATTTCGGGATTTGCAGAAATGATCCTGCTTAGTCTCAGAACTCCAAAGGTGCTTATATAGTTTCCCATCAGTCTATTAAGGTTAGGAGTACTGTGATAGGCAGAGCACATCAGGTGGCATGACTTTGTTATTTATGCTGATAGGTGAGCGATCAAACACAGTGTATCCCCTGGCTCTGAAAGCTGCTGCTCTTCTGGTAAAGACCACTGCCTTCCAGGCTTGAGGAGTATGGTAGTGGCTATTTTACTCATCTGAGTGTGGTATTTCTGTGCTGGTGTCATGGTTGTCTGGTTCTTCTCACACTTTTCTTCTGACCAATTTCATCCTGGCTGTGTTTCTCCAACCTCATGCTTCCATACAGAAATGTTCTGCCTGGTGCTTTTGAGGATGCTGGAAGCTGCTCCTTTATTCGTGTACCTTTCAAACCAGAACGCACCTCCTTTTCTGTAGCTGATGCACTTGGCTGGCTGTTTTTTTCTGTCTTTCCCCTGAAGGCTGTCAGTTGCAGCAGATGTAGGTTAAGCACATACTGATGAGGTAACGTTCTATGCCGGTGCTGACAGACTGGTTTATGTGCCTGACTGCTGTGGGCCTCAGGTGAGAAATTAAATAGCAGTCTGCACGGTAGATTTCACTGTCAGATGGGTAGAGAATGACTGTATGTTTTTTCTAATGAGTAAGGCTTTGGGTTGCCTCACTATTTGAAGAAATTCTCTACCGTCACATCTAATTAATCTTCCATCTCTGATTTACAGCTTTTTAAAAATTAGAAACTTTGCTTTGTGAGGTTGAGTGGAGATTCTTGGCTCATAGAGCTGTGGGGCTTTAAGTGATGCTTGGCTACCTGAGCACAGCTGCTTGGTTTGTCACTCATTCCACGTCAGCATAAGGCATGGTAAGTGGCAGGAGTAATGTGAGCATTAGAAATGTGAAGCAGTCTGTTAAATTTGCTCTTGACTGACTGTATGTACGTTCTTTAACGTTGCCATCAGAACAAAATCACTGACTTGGATAATTGTAAAGATTTGTGGGGAAAGAAAAGCACTAGTGCAGGTTGCAGTGTTTGTGCACACCACTGCAGCCAGCTGATGAGCAGCAGCACGGAGCCTGCATCCCTGCTCTCTCCTTTGCCTCCGTGCATTCCCTCCCTGCATCGTTTCAGCACTCCTGGCATCGGTGCCCATTGCTGTGGGCTGAGTGCTGGTGAGGTCATGAAGCTGCCTTGCATTTCAGGCCCAGCCAGCTGTACGTGTTGGCTGCTGGGACTGGAGCTGCTCCCACGTGTGCTGGCAGGGAGGAGGCTGCAGGTACCCTCCCTGTGCTCTGTGCTTGCTGCTCTCGTTCCTGCCCTCCTGGAGGTGTGCAGGCAGCTCTGTGTGAAGCAGATACCACCCCTGACCGAGGCTCACAAACAAGAACGAGGTCTGACTGCAGCTCCAGTGCCTGCCTGCTTAGTCACACCCAGAAACAGGAACCAGTGCCTCGGCTCAGAGAGCTTCTCTTCTGCCTCAGTATCTAATACAAAACCCACTTCTTGGTTTCTAGGTTCCTCCTGGAAGTTCCCCTCCATCCCAGGCTTCTTTCAGCAGCTGTGTCACCAGTCCTGTCCCTGGGCCAGGTGCCATGCAGCTTGCTCCCTGCGGGAGAGCTCCTGCAGAAAGCCTGTCCTCTGCTGTCTGCTCATCCTCTGAAGCCTTGTGCCTGCCCTGGTGAAGCCTGCATGGAGTGCCGTGCCATTCCTGCTCTGTGGGAGCGGTCCCTAACAGAGCCTTCTGCCCCACAGCACTTGGCCCAGGAGCTGGCAGTGGGAAAAGCTCTCCATAAGCTATTCCTGGGAAAATTAGAGCTTCCCCTGTGCAATCACTCACTCAAGTTTGCATTAGTCCTTAATCCTTTGCCATAAAGGTAAAAGTATGGTGTATGTGCAAGCTTTGCCTTGCATCTGAGTAACCAGCTCCATGTGCTGGTTTCTGCTCTCTGCAGCAGCCCTGATTGCAGGTTCCCCTTTAACGCCTCATTCAGCTCTGTTCTTTGGCACAGTTTGAGGAGGGCTTGTGGTGGGTGCAGCAGGATGCTGCAGTGACTGTCAGTAACACTGCTTGTGTGGGAAATTCTCCATTTTCCACTCTTACCACCAGGTATTAAGTTCAGCAGGGGTAGGGGACATACCTATAGCATAACATGATCGCTTTAGTTTAGAAAAGTATCTAGGCATACCTTATTTTCACAACTCTTTCATCTGCTCTTGAATATTTTGTCCGAGTGATTTTTTTGAATTATTAAATTATTATTATCTAATTTCAAGTGGATGATTACAAACCCTTTTTTTTTTTTTTCTCATACATGGGATGGATCTGACGTAGGACCTGTTTGGGTTCCTGTCTGAAACATCACGTTTGGCCTTAATTTTTCTGTCTTTTGAGCAGTTGCTCATTAAAAGTTCATGGATTAATATTGCTTACTTTGAATCAGATTTTCTATGCCCAGGTTACAAATCCTAGCAGAAGCTGTTAGTCTTTGGCACAAGGCTGTTTGTTTTGGAAGCTCATTCACAGCACCTGATGATGCCTGAGTTCTCTGTATAAGGGTTCTGAAGTGATGCTGAAGAAATGCTCTCCAGTCCTGTGTTGCGTTAATAAGCAGAATATGCATTTCTCGTGACCTGGAATCAGGGACTGCTCCTTCGTGTTGTGCTTTGCGGCTGGCAGACTGGCTGTGGTGCTTGGCTGTGTGCTAGTCTCAAATACTGATTGATATGTTGCCTTTGGTTTTGCTCGATGGTAACTTTATGAAGCAGATATTTTTGTATCTGCTGGATGTGGGCTGCCGTGTGCCTCAAGGGCCGTGGGCACTCTTCCATTGAGCCAAACTCAGAAAATGGGAGGGAGAGCAACAGAATCCTTGGCATTGGTTCTTTGGTGGCAGCACTTTGCCACTTCTAAAGCAGTGCAGTAAGAAGTGTAGTGCTCAGGCATCTCTCTTACAGGTTGCAGTTTAGGGGGGGACTGGCAGCAGAGAGGTCTCCACTGGGCTGCAGGTGAAGGGCTGTTGGTGGCAGAGGAGTGAGGTGTTGCAATTCTGATTTTTTCTGAAAACGAAGAGAGGACAATGCAGTGGTTGACAGAGTTGGGATAATTAATGTTTTCTTGGAATGGCAGTCTCTAATTAGGCAGGAGGAAGGGATTAGCTCTGAAATGCTTCCTTCGTCTGTGTCTAGAAGTTGCTACTGGGTTGCTTCTGCTTGTGCAGAGCCTGCTGGTAGCAGGAGCCGTGCTGTAGCCCATTGAGGTTGCTGTCCCTGCCTGCGAGGAGCAGCCAGGCTGCTGCTGACCTCACCATGGCACAGTGGGCACTGTTCCCCCTGTCCCTCTTTCAGTCTGCTCCTGCCGTGGTTTTCTCTCTCTCATCTGGCAATTCCTCCTCAGCTCCTTAAAAGAGCACCTTCTGTCCTGACTCCTCATCATCTCCGTCCTTGTGCAGTTGTCCTTGGCTCCTTCCTCTCTCCACACGTTGTTTCTGATCTCCGACATGATGTCAGCAGGATGGTGGTGATGTGGATGATGCTGGAGGCCAGGCCCACGCCTTTCTGCTCTCACTGGCAGCTTGTATGTTGGCCCTCTGTGTGCCCCTCCTGGCTGCCCACCGCCGTTGTGCTGATGGCTGTGGAAATATATCTCTTTTTTTCCCCCACTGTATCCAGAGGAGGCCCTCGTTCCCAGCATTGTAGACAAGTTGAGGTCACAGGGCACATCTGGGGCTCGTCCGATCCAGCTCCCTGCCCCGAGCAGCAGCAGCTGCAGCTCTGAGCCCCCCGCAGTCAGACTGTCAGAGGATCCCTGTTGTTCCGGGAGCTGTTCTTTCTGGATACTGTAATCCCAGAGTCAGCACACTGCATGTGAAGGAGCTGTTAACACACAGCAGCCTGGCAAAGAGGGAGGGCTGGCGGCCCTATGCGGTGGGGATGGTGGCTGAGGCGGGCATGGGAACCTCTGCTGCAAAGTACTGCATTGTGAGTGTGGGTGTAGGTTCTGTGCGATGGGAGACAGAGAATCCAAACACTTGGAGCAGGGCTTTAAGAACAGTCATGGCGTTGAGCGGGTCAGAAAAAAGACGAAGGTTTGTGAGTGTGTGACACTGTTCTGGGCACGGTGTGCCTGCCACCTCTGCTGGGTGCTGCGGGGGATGCTGGTGCACACACGTAGGCAATGCCAATTGCTGTTTTAAGCAATTTCAGCCTCACTTTTAGGCTTTTTTAAAGGAAGGAAAGGAGAGGGGGTTTGGGTCTGTGTGGGGATGGCAGAGCCGGCATCCCACAGGAGCTCCCTGCTCCGTGCCCGTGCTATTCGAGGGTGGTGCAGCCGGGCTGGGCCACGCTCACTGCCTTCACCTGGGTGTGCCAGCAATATTTCCTGAGGAAAAGCAAGGAGCAGTGAGCTGCCATGGTGGTGTCCTTTCAGGTTCAGGGTCGGTCGGATGTATAAGCCTGCTCTCCCGGAGGTGCAGAACCTGTGGTTCTGTTTTATTTTTTAAGGAGGCACTGGGATGTGTAATGTCGGGAAGGACTGAGACAGACGTGGGAATGAACTGTGCTGAAACCCGGCCCAGTGGCCTGGCAGGGACGTGGTGTGACAGAAGCATGGTGGCTGTGGACCTTGGCTCCTGTGGGACGCATCTTCACCTAGTCCCAGAATTCTGACAAATGCAGCTTGCCTCGAGTTCCTCGTGGCCGGCCCGGGCATCCCACCACTGCTGCATGCAGGAGCGAGGGGCTGGGAGAGCCCGGCCCTGCCCGGCGGGCCGCGTGCTGCAGGGCTGCGTGCTGGCACAGGCTGTGCCGCGGGCACTGGGCGAGCTGGTCTGCCCGCTGCTGCCACCCTGCCCCGGGGACGCCCTGCAGCCGGGGAGGGCACGAGGGTGAGACGGCAGCGGCTGCGCTGGGAGGGAAAGCTGCGGGCGGCAGCAGGAACCGGAGCGGTGCTGCGAGAGCGGCTGCGTGCTTCCCACGCACCCCAAATGCAAACAGACGCTTTCTGCCTGCAACCCCTCCGCACCCTTTGGCTTCTCTGCCTCCACTGCCCTCCCTCAGACGGGCCGGGCTGTGCTGCCGGCTCCGGTGCCATTGGTGGGGTTGCTCCTGGTATCCGTCTGTGTGAAAGAAGATGGCAAAATCCTATCCAGTGTGATGGGATGATACGTGAAAGCGTCACACCGAGCGTGCCCAGTGTGAGGGCAGGCAGATGCCTGTGTTCCTATAGTGCGCCTATGGCAAGCCATTTCTGTGAAACATAAAAACTTCAGTGTTTGCTGTTTTCAGTCGCTTAGCGTAACCGCTTCAATCTGAAATACTGTTAAACGACAGCAATCTGTGGCAGTGCCTCTCCTGAGACGGATCCGGCACACGGTGCGAGCTGCCTCGCAGAGCTATGTGGTTTTTCCAGTGAACCTGACAAGTTTTAACATGATTGGAGCGCAGCACGAAGGAAGGGAACCTTTATTCTGTATAAAGTAATTAAAATAATTCAAATAGGCTTTTCTTTACTGAAAGAGGCGAAAAGGATCGCATGCAAAGCTCGAACAGCAAATTCAGATGTTACAGACACTGGATCTTACTTGATATGGCTTAACCTGTGTCAGGAAGTAAGGCATTAGGACCACAAACTCTCTTGCACTTTGAATAGTATCTCAAGAGGGATAATTAGTAGAAATATAGATATATTTTTCTGTTGGGAGAAAAGTCACAAGTGGTATTTACTGTTGGGGTAATAAAACTATGAAAATTCTCACTACCTGAGACTTCCTTACACTTTTAATTGATCGGATCCTCGGTTTATACTTCCAGGTCTGATTTTGAGCAGCTTTGTCTTAATTCCCGCTTTCTTTGCTGTTAAAGGTGATTAAGAATGGGGGGAAGTACAGAGCAACCCATCAAACGCTTTTCAGATCGCCGGAGAATCACTTACCTGTCCCTGCGGTCGTCCTCCATTTGTCTCTGAGCTGCATCGCGGAAGTGCCTCAGACTCCTCCAAAATGCATCTTGAGACTAAAAATAGTCACGGGAGCCTTTCCTGCGATAAGGAGGTTACATCAACCATATCTGGAAGTAAGCTTCTGCGCTTCCAACCGCCTTTTTGTGTGGTGCCCGATCAGAGAGGCAGAAATTCACCTGGCCAGGAGCAACTGGAGCAACTGGCTCTCTCATTCCTGGGAATGACTCACATGCCGGGTAGGCAGCGCGCTCCGGAGCAGCCCAGGCCCGGGACGCAGCCGTGATTCAGCTGGGGGTGGGCTGGTGCCTGCCCCGGGCAGCGTGCGAGCTGACGCGCCGTGCACAGCTCTGTGCAGCCGTGCCCGTGCCTTGCAGCTAGGGCTGCCTGTCTGCACAGCCAGTGCGAGCCGAGCGCGAGGCTGAAAACCCTTGTGCCGGGTGGATGCAAATACCTGCTCATCAAGATTATCGTGTCAGTTATTAATTTGACTCTATTTAGACATCTTTAATGTTGTGCTTTGAACAGATTCTCTCTTCCAAGTGTAGGATGAAAGCGAAACGCGAAGTCTGTAAGTATTTCAGCTGAATGGCCGAGCTGCTCGCTGGCTTTGTGCTCCCTGGGGCTCACCCTGGGCCTGCTGGCTCCTGCAGTGCGGTGCTGTGGTTCCTGCTGTGCATCCCGAGCAGGGGAACACAGTGCCCTGGGTGCACCAAAGCAAGCACCGAAGCAGTTACAGAAAGGAAAATTTTGCTGTGTGTTAGTAGAGGATGAAGTGATTAATTTCCCATTTCTGCAGCCTTCTCAGATAGAACACAAACGTAGACATCACCATCCCTCCATTGAGTCTTCAGGAGAAAAATTCATCTTCCAGACTGCGCTTCTGGAGCAGTGGCTGCCACATCGCCTTTCCTTGGCTTCAGGGTCTGTTCTGCCTGGACTTCTCCATGCACACTTTGTTCTCCTTTCCCCAAAGCTGTGTGTGATGGGCCCCCCAGGCCTGCTCTCCTGGCGTCAGAGCCTTCTGCGCGGATTCTTTGGCAGCTGCCTGGGGTCTTGCTGAGGCAGAGCCATACCCGTGGTGCATTGTTTCCTCTGTCCGTGTGGGGGGGGGTGGGGAATCTGTGATCATTTTCGCATTTCTGCTCTCTGCTCACTCCTGGGTAATCTGTAAGGTTCTCACTTGCCTCAGGACCTCTTCCTTAATCAGATACAGTCTCTGATCATAGGAGAATTTTGACATGGTTCATCTTTGAAGCCCTGCTTTTGCAAGGCAAAACAGGTAATGCAAAAGAAGCCAGCAGGAACACGTGTTATACTTCTGCTGAATGTGATCTGATCTCAGGAGCTGGGTGTTCTGGCATTAGCTGACAGTCCCTGTTGCTCACACACAGCTTTCATGTGGCAAGAGAAATCTGCCTCTGTCTTTCATTCAGTTTTTTTTCACAACAGATTGTCATTCTCAGGGATGTTTAAACAACCCTGAATTCCAGTACCTGGAGTCTGCTCCTCTAAGGATGCTGTGTTGTGCTGGTCATGCTTCCAGCATTGCTGCACGTGTGCCCGTAGCAGTGGGCAGCCACACGCTGCTGTGTCTGCTCCAGGACCTCGGGCCTCTCTGGTACTGAGAACATCTCTGGGATCTCAAATGGCACTGTGGAAAGTGCTGTGGGGAAGAGGGAGGAGAGAAGAAGGGAAAACAAAAGCAATTTCTTACAGAGATCCAAGTGGTTAGTAGTTGATGCCCTGTGTTTTTGTTTTTTCAGCGTGGTGTGCTTGCGCATCAACTTTTCTTTAAAATCTGTGTTTTGAGCTATTAGTAAAGCTGAGTGAGTTAACAAGCTCTGCTGTAGCATCCTTAGCAGGCTGTTAAGTTGGAGAAGCTGCATGGTGGTTCTCAGGTGGGAGCAGGTCTAGGCAGGCCAGCACACGGGAGGGAGATGCTGTGGATGGAGCTTACCGTAAAGGCAGTGCCAATGAGGTGTAGGGTGGTGCTGAGGGCTGACCTGCAGCCCTGTCACTGCTCGGAGCCTGGATGTCCCTTCTTGGATTCTGATGATGACAGAGCGTTTCTCGGATTACTTAAGAGTCTGAACAACTTTATTACAGTAATTATTGTGTTGCTTTACTGTAAAACTCCTTTACTATGGTATTATCAGTACAAGCTATGGGCTTACTTTTTAAGCAGATTAACCACCTGGATAATGCATGAGAATCGCTTTTTTGTAACAGAAAAAATGGTGGAATGCTGAGAGCTTGCAACAGCAGTGTGATGCCCGCAGCACCGTGCTGCAGTGTGCAGGAAGTGCTGAGTCCTGGAGATGCACTTGGAGCCTCCAGCACCTCCTCTCCTAAGGAGGTTTGATATGGCCATGCTTGGTGGCTGCCACTGAAAGGCAGGAAGGGAGGAAAGGAGCTAACAAAGAACTCACTTTTAGAAAGCTCATTTCTTTCTCCATCTTTACGCTGTGTTGTAGGTCCCCTCTGGCTGCACAGCCTGGCTGATGATCCTTTCTGGGGCTGGAGGTCTGTTTGAGAGCCTGCAGTGCTCACATGCAACCTGCTGGCCTTGTGTGCTCATGAACAGTCATACGGGAAGTATCCTGGCAGCTGGGCTTGGCTTCCCAGCTCTTATTCACAATGCAAATTGTCTTTTTGTATTGCAAGTGAAATGAAGTATGCTGTGTACCACGAGAGCTTTCTTGGTACTGGGTCACAGAAGCTCTGGTGGAGGGGTTTGTGTTGGTGCTGGGTGGTCAGGACATGTGCAAAGTGCAGAACTCATCCTGAGGTGTTCAGGAATGAGCTTACTGTTCCTCTGATGCAAAATCTGGAGGGCTAAATTGTAAGTGTTTTTGGCAGTGGCCTTTTTCATAGAATCAAGTGAAATACTAAATAAGAATTGTATGCTGGCCTTTGTGTACCCAAATAAGATGGATTTCCTACAAAACTTGCCTTCCTGGTGCCCTGTGGTTCCCCTTTTGGAACCCAACAACCTATGAAATGTTTAGAATGAGTGTCAGTAGCTTTCATGAGAAAGCAGAGCCTGGGAGCCTGCCGTAGGCTCATTTGTCCAAACAAGTCTGAGGCCTGCTGCCAGCCTGCCTGTTCCTGGCTGTGTGGGGCTTCTTGTCTGAAGTGTACACAAGCCAAGCAAATACAGACTTGGCTGTGGAAAGGAAAAGCCTCAGTGCTGCATCACGACGATGATGGGCTGTGCGTGCCAGGTCGGGATGCCGCAGGTTTGCTCTGTCCTGTGTAACTGCTGTAATACCTCGGTAGCTCCAGGGCATGAGCGTCAGCACCGTTCCAAGTTAAGCTGGGGGAAATTCAGATTTGGAAAAATAGTAGCCATCGTTCTCAGCATGCCCTGGGTGTCATGGGGATGAGACAGATTCTGCTGAGGGTGGCACTGAGGAGCTCTGTGGAGCCCCACGAGCAGCCCCGGTGCCGTGCTGTGCCCACTCCTGCTCGTGGGAAAGCTGGAATAGCACTGGGCTGTTCTTTGAGCCTCAAAATAGGAGAGAATCTAAAAGCTGACAGATGGTTAAGATGTAGGGGGCTTCTGAAAGTGGATCAACTTGATGTCCTGTCCTCAGTCAGCAGGCATTTCCCCATGGCAGACCTTGGTATCCGGCTCCTCACTGCCATCCCAAGCAGTACAGCAGAGCAGATGAGTCAGGCTCCTCGGGAACCTCTGGCACACCCCATGCTTGAGGAGCACCCCTGCCCAGTTTGCAGCTGCACCCACCTGTAGGCACAGACTGCTGTGTACCTGTGCCATGGGAGCGCCGTGTTCCGAGCGGGAGAAATGTGTGTTTCTTTAGGCAGTTGCTAAAGCGGTGAGTGCTTTAGCAGCTAAGAATGTGGTATATTTACTTTAACTAAAGTAGCCAAATTAATCCTCTTAAACACTGCATGTGTGTGGGGAGGGAGAAATTAATTCCTGAGTAGCATTTAATCCTGAGAGGAGGGCACTATGGGACAAAACACTGTTTGTAGAGCAGTGCAGAACCAAGTGGGAGCTGGCTGGGGATTAGTTCAGTTTCTTGTTGTAAATGAGCGCTGTGTTAAAGAAAGCACTACTGTGCCTAGCAGATCCAGCTGTATGGTGGAGACAGGATTCCTACAGACAGATGTAATTATATTCAATAATCTGAAGACAACTTGGAAAAAAGCAGTCTGTATGGAGCAACATGTATAACTGCATAAGGCTACTGTAAGTATTGCAAGTCTAAAACCTGCAATTGAGTGGTAATCGTCGTGTCTGGCATGTTAGGAGGACACCAGGATGGCAGGAGAGCCTGAGAAGGGCGGTTTGCAGTAGGACCTGGTGCATCTCGGCATGGCACTGTGCTCTCCATAGGGAAACCAGCTGGGAGTGCTGCAGTGGCTGTGCGATGTGGTGGGGGCACAGGAAGTGATAGAGGGGTGGTAGGGGTACAGGGAACACTGGGGGTGGTGGTGGGGTTACGGTCAGCAGCAAGGCTGATGGAAGGAACAAGTCACAGCGATTTCCTGCGGCTGCTTCTGCAGCACCACGTCACCTGAGCAGTTGCCCTTTGCAGTCCTGTGGTCTCTGCTGGCCCAGCCTTGGTGGCTGCTCAAGGACTGAAGTGCTGCAGAGCCACAGTGTCCTCCACTTACATCTCCTAACATCTCTTAGGGGATGGAGAAGAATCACAGAATCACAGAATCAGAATCACAGAAGAAGAAGGGTAAGAACACTGGGTAGGTGGCAGGAAAGTAATTGTG
Source organism: Oreortyx pictus (assembly GCA_036925125.1). NCBI lineage: Eukaryota > Metazoa > Chordata > Aves > Galliformes > Odontophoridae > Oreortyx > Oreortyx pictus. Next base: position 22,515,753 of record JAUPFR010000011.1, on the reverse strand, counting down.
TGAGAGGTAGGTAGGGAAGGGGGGAGTGTGGCCCCCTCCCCTCTGCCAGGTGCAGTTCCTCCTCCCTGTCCCATGCCCTGCCAGCCAACCTGGCACCAAGGTGAAGTCTTCTGGGTTTTACTCCCAAATAAAGCTAAATTGTTGTTAGAAGCAGCCGTAGCCACTGAGCTGTTAAGTGTTAATAAGCAATGTTGGATTTTTCTTTGTGTAAAACAGATAAAATTGTTCAGAACCACCTCTCTCCCGTTACCCACGCAGCGGTGCAAGGCCACGAGCTGATCTGTGCTGATCAGCATTGCAGGCGCTTCAGAACGAGGTGTTACTGCTGTGAAGTCATCGCTGATCTGGAGCGATACGGATCTCTGTGGTGCAGCAGCACTGTGTCCAGGCAGGCACATCCCGAGCACAGCAGCTTTGGTTACTGATAGGGGGTCCATGAGGAGGGGAACACGCTGGGGAAAGGCCAGCGTCAGATCAGCTGGTGGTGTGAGCAGTAGCAATAAGGAGAGAGCACAGCTGTGGAAATCTGACCCACCCTTTTATTAAGTAGTGGTGTTACAGCACCACCAACCTTCGATTTTTTACAGCAGCAGTGAAACAAAGTTCTTAATTTCTCTATGGATATGCAAAGACTCCCGAGCATGAAGCTGCAGAATCAGGGTTCAATGGCCAAGGTCCCCGTGTCCAGTTTGGTTCTTGGGTTTGTATGAGATGTTCTCTGAAGTGTGTTTCCCCAAGAGCAAGTACATCAGAGGGTCCATGCGGGTCTCGTGTCAGCAAGCTGTAGTGCTCTCCTTAGTGACAAGATGCTGGTCCTGCAGGCAGCAGTCCGTCCAGGTTGTTGTTTGACTCAGGGTGTAGGGAGCCCTGCTAAAATGGAAGGGGGCAAAGCAGAAGGACACTGTGAAAATGATGAATGCTTTCCCCTCAACCCTTTATTTCTTTTTGTTTTCTTTCTTCCATGTATTCGAGTAAGATTTGTACAGGTTTCTGGCAGTGATTACACAAAACAGAAGAATGAGAATGGTCCAGAAGACAAACTGGTGGATGTGATGGGCAGCTCTGTGCCATTTGAGTCCAAGCTGGTTCTTCAGCGAGGGGCACTTCTGCTTTCTTGTTTGAAAAGGTCATGTTTGGCACAGACAGAACCAGGAGGAGCCAGACCAGAGCTGTGAGGATCTGCGCTGAGCTCACCTGATGCACCCTGAACTTCCCAAAAGGTCTCATGATCTGAAGGAACCTACCAGAAGTGTTGAGACCAAGGAGCACTATGCTGATACACATGGTGTCATAAAATGTTATGGCTGAAAACTGACAAAGGCTTTCAGTTGCCATGATCCCAGGCCAGAGTCTGTTAGGATTTTCAGAGGAAGCATTGGAGTCATTAATCAAATCAGATGCTGAAAGTGTTTTTCAGATAGACAGTGAAGGTCAGTGTGCTTGGAATGTGGAAGAAAGCCCCAAGCCAGGCTGCTCAGTGTGAGTCCCAGCAGGAGGATGAGAATGTAGAGCAGTGGGAAGACCAGGTGGGTCAGTGTGATGCCACAGTGCAGAGGAGGGTGCTCCACTGGGGTTACTGATGGTGTTCTCATTTGCAAAGTCTCCCATCTTTCAAAACAGACTTGGATAAAAAGGAGAGAGACATCGTAATGTGTGAGAGTTTGTGCTCAAGATGACATGTTCCTCACAGAGATTAGCAGGCTTATACTGACACAAACAAAACCTCTCTAATACATTAAACAAATTGACCAATGTTAAACGTAAACCTTTGTCCAAGGTTAAGTTGTTTACAGACTAGTGGAGAGTTGGAAGGGCGTGTATGCATGATGGAGGCCTAAGAAAACACAACAGCATCTCGTAACAGTAGAATGCCCAGAAAACCATTTGTCTTTACATGGAAACGTATTCTAACACAGAGTAGAAATGTTAGGGCTGTGGTTGAAGTCTCCCACGTGCCTCTGGGAAAGCAAATTCTGGTATTTCTCACCCAGCACGCACCGTTCTTCCTTTCTTGGCACAGATCTTAACACGTTTGAGGATCAGGCTCATGCTGCTGGCTGTCACCTCTTACACCTGCAGGGCAGGCGCCCGCGTGCCCCGCCACACCGTGTGTGAGTACCGGAGCAAAGCTGGAGTTCAGGAGGGTCTCTGGTTATCTGCAGTTCATCTGCTGTTGCTCTGTGGATGGAAGCCTCAAGCGAAGTGTTAAGAACAAGGGAACATAGAAAGAAGAGACTTTTTCTGCTGGCAGTGGCATGTCATTTCCTTCCTCATTTCCATGCATCACCCGAGTTACTTAATCATGTTTTTTTGTTGCTTTCTGTCTTCCTTTTGGTCCCTGTCAGGAAGAACTACTTTCTCAACTGACAGATTAAGAGTGGCCGTGTCTATGAAGACAACCATGCCTTCTGGATTTCTGTTTGTGTGGAGCAGCTACACTGTGCCATTACAGTTTGTCCCCTTAAGGGACATGGGGTGAGTGAACAGGGAGTGTTTCCTGACAGTTACGCAGGATAGATCTCAAATGTAACATGTGTGAGCTCCTGAGGCCTGGGCAGCGCTTCTTGTCATTACATACATCCTCAGAAGGCGTGCTCCAGCTGCCCTTGCAGCAGGATGGAGCTCTGCAGGGTTACTTGCCTATCAAGTTGTGTGTGCTGACGTGTTCAGAGATGGTACCCTCCCTCTGTCACCTGAGCAAGTGGCTAAATAGACCTCTGAGGACAAGGGAAAGTGCATTTAGTCTTTGTATTTTGTTTTACACTGAAATGAGCAGTTAAGATTGAAATCTGCCAGGCAATAATTAATATTTGAATGCTTAGTTGAAGGTTCAGTGAAGGAAAAACAACCGAACAGCCTTGAACTGTGAGATGTATTTCTTTGTGAGACTGTTAACACTGACATACGAAGCTGAGATTCACTGCTGATATTCAGAATTGGAGTTCCTGTTTCTTTTGGCATCAGTGTGGCCTGGTGATATGTTTAGGCGCATTAGAGTCACTTTCTCATTCCAGCAAAAGATGCTTCTGCTTGCTGGTACGCTTTGCTTTTATTGTGTGCTTATTGTGTATGTATTATGTGCTGTGTTGGACTCCAGGGTATTTTTCCATAAACAGAACTTTCTGTATGGATTTGAGCAGTGTGATTTATCTTCTATTTCAAAGTCAGGGGGTTCTGGCTTCCTGCTTGGTGCGACGTTGGAAGTGTCTGACCACCTTGAAGCCATCCTTTTGTGGGCAGATGTGGATTGCTTGTCGAGGGTCTCTGTAGCAATATTGACAGTAAGGTTGTGTATGGACATCTGTGTTTGCTGATGTCAACATTAACGTTGGGCAGAGAGGGCAGAGCCTCCAGGATGGCCGAGGTGAAGGTGGCCTTTGCCGCTGCCATCATCCTGATGTGTCCCCGGCTGCCTGCCCTGACTTCTGTTCATGAATGCAGTCCTTAATAGTTGGTAAAGATTTTACCACGAGTCTTTCTTTCCCTAAGATTGAAGTGTTCTGTAAATTGGGTCTTGATGCATTTTTAAATGTGTTATATCTTTCTCTGTGCAAGTTATTTGTTATCTAATAAGGTGAAGTACTTGAAGATTGAAGTTGCATCAGGGTAAGCCCGACTGGGAAGCGATTTCCTCTGTCATACAACTATAGGATTTTGGTCAGTGGATTAAGATTGTAAGCATACAATGAGTTAAGCAAACTGTTATTCTGTTACCAGAAATCTGCACAGGAGAATAGCTCACCCACATGTGTCCCATGTTTCAGTTTGTCTTGTGGTTGCATGCAGAGTGGCGACTTCCCATATTGAAGAGATACATTTGTGGAGGGTTTTATTTACAGTCATTCTTTTGTTGCCTTGGACATTACTCTGGCCCAAATGAAGCTATTTTCTTAAAACCTCTGCACCTCTCCCTCTGTTCTGTACGAATTCTGCTTTTTCCCAGAAACTATCAAATGTGGAGTCTGTGAGCAGGCGCAGCTCGTGCTTTGTTCAGAAGTTCTGACCTTCTGCAGCCAGTGATGTTGGTTCAATTGGATCTGTGTTTCATCGTGGGGCAGTGTGTGATGGTGCAGGTGAAGTTGTCGCTGGCCGTAGCAGGGTTCTTGGCACCCCCAGGTAAACCCACGTGGCCCAGCAGGGGTGTGCGGCTGTGTGTGCTACACTGGGGTGTCCTCGGTGTCATCTCTTTCATCGTGTGCTGCCATCTGTGCTTGCAGTTCTGGTGATGCTGTGTGCTTGCACAGCATGCCCAGCAAGGACTTTCGGAATGACTTGCAGAGGAAGAAGTAAATGAATGGATCCAGGCAGGCGTTCAGCGACGTCAGCCACAGCGTGCTCTCCTTCAGATAAAACAAGGTGTTCTTCGCTGAGCACTCAAAGACGTTCCTTGTTTGGCTCAAAGTGTAGGGAATTCTGGTAAAGTGGAATGGCACAAAACAAATAAAGAACACTGCAATTATGATAAAAACCTTCAGATTTACTGTCTTTTTAGAGGGTTTTCCCGTGCATCTTGTCCTCTGATAGGATTTATACAGTTCTTTGCTTATGAGTATGTAGCATACAACTATGACTGCTAAATTAACCCAGAAGATGAGTTGGCAGATATAGTTTACGATTTCGTGCCAGACCAAGCCGAACTCAGACTTCAGGAGAGCACACTTCTTCACGTTCCTGGGCGTTTTTTTCTTGTTTGTTAGAATCATGTTGGGTAATGAAAGCGTGAACATCAATATCCAAATTGCCATGGAGAGGATCTTGGCACCCAGAAGGCTCCTTGCGGTTGGTGTTCTGAACGGAGAGGTGGCTTTCTGATAGCGATCGATAGTTATCAGCCCGAGAAACAAGATGCTGATGTACATGGTAAAGTAAAACACGACCTGGCTGACCTGGCACACAAACCCTCTGAGCACCCACGGTACCAACTTCGCGTCACTGAGGATTTTAAATGGAAAAGTCAGGATCATGAGGATGTCAGAAATGACGGTATTCTTGAGGAAGATGATGAAATTGGATTTACTTGATATCTTGAAGAAGATCCACGTTGCCAGACCGTTCATAGTGAGACCCACCACAAAGAGAACAGTGTAAAGCAGAGGGAAGATGACCTGGCTGATTCTGTTGTCACTGGTGCAGTTGCTGCCATTGCCGGAGTAGCTGAAGTTGTTTGTGACTTCTGTTTGCATTTCGTCTTTTCCACACTCCTTGGGGAAAAACAACAACAACAACAAAACACAGAAGAAGCAATGTAAAGAAGTGAAGCAGGAGGTTGTGTCTTTTATACTCCAGTCTTTGTTGTCTATTTTTCATTTTTATATGAGGAGCATTTTCAGTGGGGCTCTGCCACCAGCGGTGCTCTCCTCTGAGGATGGTGGGTTTGGGCAGGTGGGTGCAGGGCAGAGCAGTGCCTGGGGGTGGTCCAGCTGGGTTGAGGGTGCTGCCATCCTGCTTTGCCGTGTCCCTGCCCAGTGGGGGTGCGGGGCAGGGCAGGCAGGGTCCCGGTGCTGTGATCTCCCCTGTCCCCGCTGGGCTGCATGCTGCCAGCTCCACCTGGGTGCACCTGCTTGGCCGCATGGGGCTCACAGCAGCGATAGCCTGAACAGCGTCCTCTGCTCCCAGGGAGGAAGGGCAAACCTCATTTTCTACATCCTTCTTAGTGTGGAAAGGAGGTAGCAGTGGAACTCCTTTTGGCTGCAGATTTGACACAGTGAGGCCAATGTGAAAGTAATTCAGCACCCCTTCTTGGTTCCCTTCCCCTGTCCTGGCAGCCTGCGCCACAGTGCTGTCCCAGCCCTGCTGTCAGGGTCCCACAGGGCCCTCTCTGCCTTTCCCCCCACACATTCCCCAGACGCGGGGACGACCGCTCGCCCCATGGGCTCCCAGCACGTAGTTGGGGTCAGGAGGCAGCTGTGGCAGCAGGCAGTGCACGCTGCTGGAGGGGGGGACTGGCAGGTGCCCTGCAGCCGAGGCGGCAGTGCCCGATGTGGGGCACCCCACAGTCAGCAGCTGCAGGGCTGCAGGGCTCTGCTGTGCCAGCTCTGAGTGGGGGATGTGGGCGGGTGCCAGGAGCTGCTTTAGGGTGCATGGCGATGCCATTGTGGTGAGTGCCTGTGGTTGGGGTGAGCTCTGCCTTTGTAAGGAAGGTCAGCCAGCACCTGAGCATCCCGACGCGCCCCTCACTGAGCTGCCAAGTTCCTTTTCTATCTATAAGGGTTTGAGAGGAATATTAGAATCTGCTTCTGCCTTGAAGTGCGTGACAGATCTGGCTGCCATGTCCAGTCCTAACACAGCAAGGATTCCCCAGGCATGCAAGATCAGAAGAAAAGCAGAAATCAGAGAGGGGATTACCGTAGTGTGCAGCTGAGCAGCGCTGCAGTGCTGGGCTGTTCCCTGTGGCTGCAGCTGGAGGGTCACTGCGGTTCCTGCTGCAGCAGCAGTGCTCGGCGTGGGGCCGGGGCTGCTGGTGTCCCAGAACTGCTGGTGTCTTAGGGCTGCTGGTGTCCCGGGGCTGCTGGTGCTCTGAGACTGGCTCCTTAGCCAGGGGGACAGCTGCTGATCCCAGGTGACGCCATCAGCACTTCTGCTTTTGTTTCTTCTAGAACAGGGAGAGAAATAGAATTTTCTAAATAATCAGAGGTTTACTTCCTGCTTTTGACCTACAAATAGAGCTGCGATTTTTAAGAGAGATCGTGTCGTGTGTTTCGTAAGACGGCACAACTTCTCTGAGCGCGGAGTCGTGCTCCTGACTCCGTGCCTTGTGATTCATGTGGAGTTATTCATTATTACTTTTGTGCACAGCCCTTGTCTGAGAGCTGTGAGTGGTCTCATTGTGTACGGAGAAGCAGTGATTGGAGAAGGTCGTTTTGTTTTGTAATTTTACAAATATTTTTACCTTTTACGACTTGCTGAGCAGTCCTTCCAGGTTTGAGGTTATGGATTTGGCATCAGCTCTGTAATACATAGCAGTGGAAGACTATGACTAGTTAGAATCTCAGTAAGCTGTGCACATGGCAATTTCTTTTGGATTTACCAAATGTAGAGTTGGAAGGCGTGGTCTTTGTGGATTTGTACACAGTGGGGGCAGTGAGGTGCAGCTGCTGAGCACCCCATGTGCCGCGTGCATAGTGCTGCCCAGCAGCCGGGATGGGCATGGGGTGCAGCCCCTGGCACGGGATGTGTAGGTCCGTACGGGATGTGTGGTACCAGGTTACAGGTTTTCCCCTCTATGTTCCAAACCTGACTGTCCAATGATTTCGCTTGTTGCCGTTTCCTCCTCAGTGATAATCACAGGAGATGCTTTTTGTGACAAAACGTTCATTATTGCTTGTTGCAGTCTGTTGGGTTTCTGCTGGGTTCAGTGTTGAGAGACTTCCCTCCTTCTGCTCCTTTCAGGATGAATCCTCCAGTCATGAGTGCAACCAGCGCATGATTCTTCTCTACGGTGTTGGCAAGGAGCGTGATGAAGCAAGGCATCAGCTGAAGAAGATCACCAAAGACATCCTGAAGATTCTGAATAAGAAGAGTACGACTGAGTCGGGTGGTAAATGCTTTCACTGTGCTGTCCGTGCTGAGCGCAGGAGCTGTGCTGCCGGTGCGTCCGGCTGCCCTGCCCGCCTCGGTGACACAGCAGGCCGGCTGCCTGCCCGGCCAGGCATGAAGCCTGGAGCACGAGGTTCTGGCCACGCAGTAATTGGTGCTGATTGCCTTCCCCATTAAACCATGTGACCGTTCTCGAGGCATTATTGAATTCTGCCTTTTTTTTGCACTGATGACCTTAAGGTCACTTCCACATGGTTATGTCTAGAACCGAGGGAAGTAGGATTTTATGTAGTGAAGTTCTTTTATAAGTGAAGTTTTTTTCTGTTAAATGTCTTATAAAGCAATAATAATGCAAAGCTGCTAGGGCTCCATTACATATAAAATGACCAAAATAATTTTTTATCTGTTAAGTTGGGGATGAAGGGCAAAAAGCCAGGAAGAACAAACAAGAAGCGTTTCCAACTCTAGAGACTGTGTTCACAAAACTACAGCAGCTGTCATATTTTGATCAACATCAGGTGACATCCCAGGTACTTCCCTTGTATAACGTTGTAGCCTGTTGCGTTCCGCTGTAGAGTTATCCATTAGGGGATGAACCCGGGTTTTTAAGAAGTGTTTTATGTGTGCCAGGAGTATTGATGCTTCTTGTAAGGTAAGAGAAAAGCGTGCCGTGCTGGTGTTTTAACATACTGCTTTGTAGGTGTTTCTTTTTTTGTTGTTGGGATGCTTTTGTTTGCTCTTGTTGTGTTTGCTTTTTTTGTGTGTGCAAGAAGCTTTCAGGGTTCTTATAGATGGGGTTTTTCCGATTGAAAATTTGGAAGTTGGTTTCACATTTCAGTTGACGGCTTTGCTCAGGGCTCTGCTAAATGAGATCTTATCAGCCGATTCCCTGCATGTGCCTAAGGTCTGTTCCTGCCTTTGTGTCAGGGATGGTGAGCTCGGGTGTGTGTGTGTGTGTGTGTGTGTGTGCAGTATTGAGTGTCTGTGAAGAACAGCTGGATAATGCACTTTCACCTTCCCCTGCTGTTAAAACTCATAGCCAGCCTTTGCTACTAAAATGCTGCATTCGCAGCTGAATGGAGAGCGTAAGTACCTCGTGCTTGGTGCTCTGACACCTGTCAGGACTTACAGTGTTTCTGCACAAGCTTTCCTTACTTCCAGCTGTTAACTGTCTTGAAGTGTTCTTGACGTCCTGAGGGACAGAGGATGAATGGCTGATATTTAATTTATAACGCTGCTCTAGTGCTTTTCTTCTGAATGAATTTATGACATGTTGCGTTTGCAGGGTGAGGTGCGAGCGGTTATCACCGCACAAAAACCACAGTGCAGCAGGTTGAAAAAAAAGATTTGGCCTTTCCTTTAAACAAAAATGGCATTTAAAAATAGGTTTGTGTCAGGAAGAGTTTGAGCCTTAGCTGCACAGGAGCAGACCAGCATTTTCTGCACGATCACTGTAGGAAATACGATGGCATTACAGCTGACTTGCGGGCTGGCAGAGTAACAGGGGGACTCTGGTTGTACGTGAGTTGTTAGTGCTTTGTCTGCAAAGTGCTGTCATTTGCTATTACCAATTACAAAACAGGGTTTTTGGAGCAGCAGCGTGCCTGAGGAGCCCTTGGTTGTCACACAGCCTCTCAACATTTTTTTTCACAGATCTCCAGCAATGTTCTCGAACAAATAACTAGTTTTGCCTCAGGAACATCGTATCACCTCCCCTTGGCTCACCACATACAGCTGATCTTTGACCTGATGGAGCCAGCACTGAATATCAACGGCCTGCTAGACTTTGCAATACAGGTAGAAGAGTTTGTTTTATGAGTGGATGCATCGGGGCACAGCTGTGATGTACACAGTGTGAAACCAGAAGGGAAAAAAGTGCAGCACAGCACATTCTCCTGATCTGCTGCTGTGTGCTTTTCTCTGTTTCCTTACCTCTGAAACAGCATGCCAGAGACTTCCCCTTCTGCCTGTCTTTGACTGTTGCAGACAAAGGCCAGCTTTATTATTATTTTTTGCAGTTAATAAAATTCCAGGTTGTTTTAGCATAAAATATTTTCACATGGCTTTCACAGCTTTAGGCTTGTTACACAGCAGAGCATTTGGGTGACAGAAATGCCGTTTGCTGCTGAAAAATAGTTCTGAGGGGCACCTTCTGTACTTTGCAGTTTATTTGGCTGCCCCTTTCCCTTGCTCTTTGGCAAGCAAGGAATTTCATCGTACTTTGTTGTTCAGTTTTTCCTTAATTGTTGTTTTTGAGCCCCTATCTTGCACGTTGGAAGCCGTTCTCAGTTGGTTGTTCTGGTGTGTGTTCCCAGCTGCTGAACGAGCTGAGCGTGGTGGAGGCAGAGCTGCTGCTGAAGTCGTCCAGCCTGGCAGGGAGCTACACCACGGGGCTGTGCGTGTGCATCGTCGCCGTCCTGCGGCGTTACCACGCCTGCCTCATTCTCAACTCGGAGCAAACAGCGCAAGTCTTTGAAGGGTCTGTGGCAGCTCGTTGCCCCAGAAGTATTTCTGCTGTTCCCTTTAAATAAAAAATGCGTTTGGGTTCAGGTGGTGAGACCAAGCAGTGCCCGGCACTGCGAGCTGCAGCAGCAGCTCAGAGCTGTGCTCAGCCTGGTGTGCAGCTCTGCAGCCTGCTCCCAGCAGTGGGGCCCAGTCCTTGGGAGCCCAGGAGATAGTGGGAGCTGCGTCTTGATTTGCTGCCCACATGCTTCATTGTGCCCTGGGCTCCCCAGTACCTCTGTGTCCCCTCCTCTGGACCCCACGTGAGCCCAGAGGTGACACCAAACTTCATGTGAGCCCCGTCAGTCAGTGTGAGCAAGGTTTGCTGTCACCTTGCTAACAGAGGGGTTTTGTGATGTGAGATGATACGAGGTGTGATGGAATGAACTCCAAGTGGTTTTATCTTCGCAGGTTGTGCGGAGTGGTGAAGCATGTCGTTAATCCCTCAGAGTGTTCCTCCCCAGAAAGATGTATTTTGGCCTACCTCTATGACCTGTATGTGTCCTGCAGCCACCTGCGAAGCAAGTTCGGAGACCTCTTCAGGTGAGTTCTGCCGGGATCGTTCCTCGCCTGCCAAGCTGATGCAGGCTCCTGGGCTTTCTGTTCACTTTGCTTTCCATGGAAAATGCAGCAATCTTTGCTGGGCCCTTCTCAGGGTTCAGCAGGGCTGATTGGCTTTAGGATAACGCTGATCTGTAATGCTTTAGCGGATTGTAGTACTCGCAGTGCTGGATAGAAAATAACCAAGTCTCAGCTGGTGCAGCTCTACCATTCTATTACGTATTTCCTTTGATGTGGGCAGAGACACAAACATGTTTGAGTTTGTGAAGTTTTGTGCTCCATTGTTCAGTTCCTTGATTTTTTAATTAAAAAATACTTTAGATACCCATGTACTGTATTTTTGGCTCTTACTTTTTAAAGGGGGGTGGAAAACCTTTCATATGCAGATACACGTCTTGTGAGAGCTACAAACCATCCCAGTTACTGTTTCGCCTCCTAGCTCATACACCTGGGCTTGGTCTGTGTGTTTCAGATTGTGGTTTTTGTTTCATGGTGAGCAAGAAAAGAGTTCTCAGTAATAATTCTTCTGTGGGTTTACAAACACGTGGAAATAGCAGTATTTAGTTTGAAAAACATTTAAGAAAATGAAGAACTGCAGAAATGTATTAGCTGCATGGTCCTTCTGCCTGAAATCAAAAGTTCACTAATGTGAGAGACATCCTACTCTGCAATAGAAATTCAGAATGTCATCCAATAAAGCAGAGATATTGAGATGTAAAACCACGCAATACCTGTGATTTAAAGCCCCCTTTTTAGACAAGCAGAGCTAGAAATTCTGTGAAAACTGTATACGATGAGCAGTGATGTGTGTGCTTCAGTTTGGTAGTCAGCGTATTTGGTCACATTCACTGAACTTGCTTTGATACACAATTTATTCACTTTCTGACAACTTATGAGGAAAGCCTGTGGTGTTTGGAAGTCACTGCCAGAAGGAATATGTGTGTGCTCCTTTCTGTGGCTGCTCGCAGTGCCAGTCCATGTCATGGGAGCTCCTTACCAAACGGGTTTGATTCTGTGCACAGAATGAAGTCAAGCTGTGGCTCCGCGATCCCATGCGGTATGTTCAGTAATGTTTGTGCAGAATACCTGTGTTTCTGGCAACTCTCTCTGTTTTGGTCCTCAGTAGTGCCTGTTCTAAGGTGAAGCAAACAATATACAGCAATGTTCAGCCTTCAAATTCCAATCTGCTGTGGGACCCGGAGTTCATGCTAGATTTTATTGAGAATCCTTCTGCTCACAGCATTAACTACTCAATGTTGGGCAAGATCCTGAGCGACAACGCAGCCAACCGCTACAGCTTTGTGTGCAACGCCCTGATGAACGTGTGTATGGGGCACCAAGATGCAGGAAGGTGAGGGCTTTCATTTCATCTGTTTGGTTTGTGTCTCTGTTGCAGTAGTTTTTGTTCATTACTCTTTCTGATTGCTGAAAATGTGTATATTAAGTATTCTTTAAACGACATTAATGAAATCAACCTGCAAAATTTAACAGAAAGGAGTAACTCGCAGGAAGTGCTCGCTGTTGGGTAAGCTGGAAGCTGTAGTGTCAGCAGATGTGCTGCTCCAGGTAGGACAGCTCAGTGCAGTCTTCACCCATTAGATTCCTGCAAACGAGGGAAGATTCTGCATTAGATCATTTCCTTATGCTTATGCAATCTGTGCTTGATTCATAAAATTTGATTCATCTTTGTAGGTAATATGTAACTTTTCAAAAAGTATTTTGTGAGAGGTATCTAAAAAATTTCATCGGATAGAAGCTGCCAGATTTTAACAACTGTCAGCTGGATTTTAAGAGTAGTTTGGACTTCATGGTGCATGGCTCAGACAGGTCTCCAGCGATCAAAGTACATCAGCAGCCAGCAGGTCGCCCAGCTCTGTCGTGCTGTGGCGCCAGCAGGATGCGGCTCTTGTCATGGTACAGTGCAGTTTGGTCTGATCCTGTGTGTCACTGCTGGAGCCTACAGCTCTTAGATTGTTCTAGATGATCTCAAGGTACTTTGGTGAAGAACCCTTGCAGTAACACTATTATAGCACTGGGATAGAGGTGAATGCTGCCACTTCCTCCTTCCTCTACTGTCGCCTCTGTCATCTTATGTGAAAGTGGCACTGCAGCACTGAAGCTGTCCTGCTCCATTTTCCAATTCTGCAGACCCTGATATAGGATGAAGGGGGCACCAGCTTGGGATCAAGTCTTTATCCCTGCTCCAGCACCTTCATTCCTAATTAACAGTGAAAATTGCCAGACTTTGGTGTTCTAACACCATTCCAATTTGTACTGAGATAGTCTTGATAATTAGGGCTCGGTGCAGCAGTAGCCAACCGTCGTTGTAAAGGCTGCTGACAAACCACAAAACATGAGGGAATGGGGAGTGTTGTTCCTTTGGACTGGCTCCTGCCCAGGGTGTGTGTGCTGTGCCTGTGCCTTTCTCCACTTCCATGGTCTGAATCCTTCTGGGGAACGTGGGGCGTCCTTGGCAGAGAGCAGCAGCTGAGATGAAGCAATTCTGTACACCAGCAAAGAGGAACATCCAAATGTGTCCAAAAAAGTTTTACTGTGGAACAGGGAAAAAATAACTTGTGCTGGGCTGAGTCAGCTCTGCTCTGTTATTTTAAAATGCTATCTAACTGAGTCACACACTGAATCACACGTTGCAGAATTTGCAATCATGAAATTGCGTGGAACGAAATTCACTGAATCAGAAATTCGTAGAATTGCCTGAGCTGGAAGTGACCTTTTGGGGCCATCCAGCTCCCCTGCAATGACCTGACACATCAGCACCTCGAGCAGGGTCTCAGCAGAACTCGTTCATGCCGTTTCATTTCGTCTCTCCTTGCTCCCAAGCAGACGTGCTCCCTGGCAGAGGGCGAGCTGACCTGGGCTGGGCGAGGAGCACCGCTTTCTCGTGGCACATTTGGATGGAAGAGGTCATTGCTGCTGCTGGCAGGGCAGTGCTGAGGAAAGGCAGTGTGCCCAGTGGGCAGGGAAGCCAGTGTCGTTGCAGGGTATACAGTGGGGTTTGCACACAATAAAGGCCCCGTGGTGGATGTGTGCATGCCATGGGCATGGTCGCATGTTGTTTCTTCTGGGTGCTGCAGCTGTCCTCAGCTGGGTAGCATCAGACTGTGCGTAGCGTAATCGTGTTTGGCCATAGCCTCCACCTTCAGCAGGGAAACACCCTTTCTTCTGTCAAGCAGGAATTTGCTCTGACCTAAATGTTTGTTTGTTTTTTTCTCCTCTCCTAGGATTAATGACATAGCAAACCTCTGTGCAGAGCTGACAGCATGCTGCACCGTGCTGAGCTCAGAGTGGCTGGGGGTTGTCAAAGCTCTTTGCTGCTCTTCCAATCACGTATGGGGTTTCAATGATCTGCTCTGCAGTGTGGATGTAAGTTCACACTACCTTCTAAAGTACCTCTTAAACCTGTTTACCTGGGGAGCACATAGAGGTGAAGTAAGGTCTCTGTCCAATGCGTTTTCCCCGATTTTTACAAGACCAGTGCTTGTTACTTTGGAGTTAATTTGTGATATCTGAATGCACTGCAGTGCATAGATGGTTGCTCACATGTACACATTTTCCTGTTCATTCTCCTAGTTAGTTAATAACTGCCTTAATAACGGCAGCAGTGTGCATGCTGTGTCGTGAAGCACTGCCGTGTTTTCCCTGCCAGGTGAGTGACCTGTCATTCCACGATTCCCTGGCCACGTTCATTGCGATCCTGATTGCCCGGCAGTGCTTCTCTCTGGAAGATGTTGTTCAGCATGTAGCTCTGCCCTCTCTTCTCGCAGCCGGTAAGAACATACCAAGAAAAAAACTTAGAATGCAAAGCTAGAGACTTTTTAGGGAGTTTCCTTTGAGTGGGAAGTGAGAGCTGCTTTCCCATAGGAAATGCCACCTATTGCCTGCACAGCATGTAGGCTGCTGTAGTTCCTGAAAGGAGGGATGCTGGGTTAGATGAGAGGTCCCATGGCTGACAAGTGGTGGCAGAGTGGGCAGCGCTCTGTCCTCTTCTGTTATGCAGCATCACCTTCTGCTCAGGACTTCTGTGCTCGACACTCCATGCCTGAATGTCTACCAGATCTACCTGAGCTGTGCTTGGGCATATCTTGGAAGCTCACCTTTTCCGTGCACCTTCTGCAGCCCACAGTGTGCATTTGTCTCTCATTTCTTTCTGGCTTCAGTGCCTGATGTTGGCATTTTCTCTCTGACCGTATCATCTTTGCATCCAGCCTGGAATACAGAGCCTGTGTTTTCTTCTTTGCTTGCCACATGCATGTTTCTTTTCACTTTCTGCCTAGATTTGTGTTTCGTATTTTTATTTTGACCGTTAAAGTCCAGTTTAACCATGTATTCATTTCTGCCATTAGTTAGGTCTCTGGCTTAACAAAAATCATGCTGTTCTTTCCTGGTTCTGAATGGCTCAAGGCCATAAATGCTAATTCCTGTTGATGAAATTATTGTACTTGCATTTAAAATGGAGCTGTGAAGTAGAACCTCTGCAGACCTGACAGCATGGCTCTTGAGGTCCTGGGTAGATGCCCTATGTCCATGTCCCATATTCTGTAGCCTGTGGGGACCCAGATGCTGAGCCTGGAGCCAGGATGACTTGTCGGCTTCTCCTGCACCTCTTCAGGACTCCCCAGGTCTGCCTCTTTCCCCAGGGAGCAGGTAAGCTGCCTGCTGCATGGTCCTTTCGTTTCAGAGCAATGATTTCAGATATCATGTGTGAAAATATCCGTGGTGAAAAAATGTGAGGAAATTGGACCTCAGAAGACATTAATGTGTCTGTCCTTTTTTATAGGAATGCTCTGTGGTCTGACTTGTGTGTTTTGCCGCAGACCAAAAGAGGAAGGAAAGGGGCACGGAACGAATAGGTGGCAGTTAAAAGGAAATAACCATTGAAATCACCCGTGTGTGTTTTGACTTCTACATATTTCAGCATACTTGATGGCAGAGCTATTTCAATGGAAGAAGTAAACTGAAAGCAGGCATTATTTTAAACTTTTAAGTGATGTTACGTTCTTCTGTCTAAAATTAATAGTTTATTTTTTGAACAGAAGCGAATGAGCTTCTCTCACACGCTCGGGTAAAATAAGTGTGGGAGTGTTCACCGCTCCTAATGGATGACATCACTGTGAGCGTCCCCCGCTTCCTCTTTCTCCCCTTGTGTTGCTGAGCACGGTGCCACGTGGTGTGGAATATCCCTGTGTTCAGCTGGGGTCTGCTGCCCAGGCTGTCCCACTCTGGCTGTGCATCCCCAGCGTCCTTGCATTGTGCACTGACCAGCAGAAGCTCTGTGGCCGTGCGGGCACTGCTGGGCCGCACCAAAGCAGCGCTCCATAACTGCCACCATTCCCATCACAGATCCGCACTGTGGCACTCTGCCACCTGCTGGGAAGGAAACTGGCTCTGTGGCAGCCAGAAGTGAAGTGCCACGTGTGCCAGGTGCTTTCTGTGACTTACCCATTGGGCTGCAGCTTCACTTAGCACGTTCAGCTCTTCGTTCAGTTGTTGTACTTCTGCAGCCACTGGGAACGTAAAGCACAACCATGTTCTACAAGATTTATTCTTCTTTCTGTAGGAAAGCTATTTCCTGGAATTCGCTCTTCTTGTGATCGTCACCTCTTGGCTGCTGCTCACAACAGCATAGAAGTGGGAGCTGTGTTTGCAGTCTTGAAAGCAATTCTGATGCTTGGTAAGATTACACAGAGTAATGTGTAACGCTTCTGTTCTGGTGCTCGGGTCAAAACCTGGTAGTACTACTTCACATCCCTGGGAATGCTTCTGGGGGAGGAAAACGCTGGTGGCAGAAGAAAGGTGTATAGATGCTCTCTGTGCTCCTGAAGCTTGTGGGTAGCATTTCGCCCCGAGGTCAGGAGACAGTTTTCTCTGGCACATCAGCATCAGCTGATGGGGCTTCAAGCAGATGTAACGTTTTGTGTTGTGACCTCCCCGTGCCAAGTTCCAGTGCATCTCTAACACAGGCAAGTTACTCGCGTATGCAGAGGAAATAAGGTCTCAGGTCTCTTTTCCCATCTTTTTCTTTTCCTTACCCCAGTTAGTGTATGTCAGTCCTTGAAGAACGTAAAGCAGAATCACTGCTGTGCAATGCTGCACGAATGAGGGGATATTATTTATCCGAACAAATAACCGTCTCAGATTTCTGGTTTGGTTTCTGTTCAGTTAGAGCTCTTATGAGCTGTGATGATGTATGTTTCTGGAGCTAAGTGAATGTCCAGTTAAAAAAGCAAGGTGTTCCAGATGTGCACATGCCCACAGAGATATACTTCCAGATAGAGTACTGCTGTTTGTTCTCTGATGTCTCAGAACTGTCTCAGAAACCCCACAGTCCTTAATGATGGGACTTGGCGTGCCATGCTGGTTGTTGATGCTAATAGCAAACTGAGGGGTTTTCTAGAGGATGGGTGTCATACATGGTGAACCAGGTATGATCCACAGAAATTTCTGCTGACTTGGGATGTTTGGCTGTGTTAGCCTGCTTCATCATGCATGCTTCTCAGCAGCCTCCCAGGCTCCAGGGTGGTACTGTGTGCAGCAGTTTGGGCTGTTCTCTCCACTACTGTACCCCCGTAGCTGAATCTTCTTCCTTGTCCACTGTTTCAAAGCCTTATGCATCAGATTATGTTATAACTTTAACGGGTTTGATTTTTTGCGTTCTGTTCCATCTGCTCAGCCTCACTACTCTGGTCAGCCCTGCCTGTTTCAGGCAGATGGTGCTGATGCCCTGCGGAGAGGAGGGGCTCCCTGGGGTCTGCCAGGGCTCCCTCAGTGTGCACTGCCCTCTTCCATTCCCACAAAGATCCATCTCTCTGGTGAAGAAGTCCATGGTGGGCTGAGGGAAGCATCAGTCCCAACTTGTCTGTTATCTGTGGAGAGTTAATAAATCAGAGTGAGAGAGAAGACTTGGAAAAAAGCAGACATCCGAGAAGAAGTAGTAACCCAACTCTTCCTTATCTGCCGAAGCAATTCCATGCACTGCTGGGCCCTTTCCTGTGGAGCACACTGTGGTTTAAGTTGTGTTCAGTTTGTGTAAAATTTTTTCTACTTCTGAAATATCCATCGGGAAGATGTTACACAGAATGAAGCGAGTGGACGATACTTTGGGCGCAGTGTGTTTCAGAGACTCCCAGTGCTGCCTTTCTGGAAAGCAGCTGCCTCAGCCTGTCCTTGTTCCCATGCCTCTGGAGATGTCCCTGTCTGGAGGCTCCGGGGTTTGGGTGTTGCTCACCCTGTGCTCCTGTGCTCTGCTCTGCAGGTGATGCTGAGATCGGCAGCAGCAGCGTCACTGCCGTGAAGAGTGAGGAGCTGCCGGTGAGAGGCTGCCTGGATGAGCCCCCGGGGGATGAAGTGTGGGGCTCCTCTCACGCTCTGAACTCACGTGGAAAAGCTGTTTCCATAGAAACTGCTAGTTTAAGCGAGTATGCTAGATATGTGCTGAGAACCATTTGCCAGCAGGTAATGTGGAAAAGTGTTCTCTTCCTTCAGAGAAACAACGGTGTTTTTTTTTTTTTTTTTGAAAAGAACAACGTATGTTTTGGAGCAAAGTGAATGCTGAAATATTTCAGTGTATGAGTTCTCATTGGCTTTCCTGCTTTGGTTTAGTACCCTGAGTGATATGTTATCCAAGCTAAAGATAAGATAAGTTTAAGTTAGTTGCTTGCATCCGCCTGCACTCTCAGATTTGCTTTTCCTTCCCAGCTGTTGGGGAGGACCATTCCATCAGCTGTCTGTTCAGAGTGCTCTTGCGGAATTATTTGTGCTATTGCAAAGTTGCTTTCAAAGTATAAAAGAAATAAACTTTTGAAAACAGTCAAGCGTTACGTTTTCAAGTACAGAAAGATGGAAACCATTTGTAGAGACACATGAACAGTATTTCCCTTTTGAAGTTTTGCATGCTGAAAATCCCTCTTCTGTTTAGTTTACAGAAGTTAATATTGCATTGAAGCTATCTGGTGAATCTGTTGTCTGATTTCTTACAGGAATGGGTTGGAGAACACTGTTTAAAAGAACCTGAGAGACTGTGCACAGACAAAGATCTGATTCTGGATCCTGTTCTTTCAAACAAGCAAGCGCAGAAACTTCTTCAACTTATCTGTTATCCTCACGGTGTGAAGGAGTGCTCCGAGGGTGAGAACCCTCAGAGGCAGCACATCAAACGCATACTTCAGGTAAAGCAGTGGAGGAACTGATGTAGTGACTGTCCAGCTGCCGCTCAGCAGTGCTGATTTGCGGTTCCTGGTGCAATTCAACAGCTGACAATTATTCTTTGAGTTATATGTGCTGAGGATCCCCAGTCTTTGCTGTGAATATCTTGCAGTGTGACTTCTGGTGTTCTGTTACTTCTGATTCCACAGTTGTGGAGGAAACAGTAGTGCAGCACATGCACCGTTACTGCTCCTTGTCAGCCAGCAGGCAGTGCTGGAAAAGGAGCAGCAGTAGGGGCTGCTGAGGTGGGATGCATACTGCCATGGCAGAGTGCTGCGGTGGCAGTGGGGGAACAGACACTTGTGCTCCATGGGAGAGGCTCAGCTGCCGTCCTCCTGGCCCTCAGCAAATCGCTTCTTCAAATTCAGTAGCTTAGGTATGGTTCATTTCTCAAACTGCAGAACTGATTTTCTTTGAGTAGAACTTTGAAGAATCAAATCGGTGATGTCCAGGACTGAAAGGGATCGGGGTTCTGGAAAATAATCACTGTAGCTGCTGGATTTAATATAGTCCTGTCTGAGTGACCTTGTACTAAATACAAACATGTCTATTTGTATGGCAGTGCCATGGTTAAGTGTAATCACTGATGAAAGGGCAAATTACTCTTTTCTTATTTGTATTTAACTTACCTGAGATCTTATGGAGAACATGATTTTTATTCAGAAAAGTTGCACGTTAAAGGCATTGTGTAACGATAGCGGGCAGTTAGCGTACATTCTCGGGTAGGTCTCAGTCTCAAAATGTAATTAGACTTTAAAAACGAGTACTGGTTGTGATGGTCTGCTCATAAGATCAGGTTTTTGGATGTACTATGAGACCTTTTCCCCTCAAACCTTCAAATGCTGACACGTGTATTTGTAATGCTAATTCTGACCCAGAACTTAGACCAGTGGACTCTCCGGCAGTCTTGGTTGGAGCTGCAACTGATGATCAAGCAGTGCATGAAGGAGCCTGTGAGTATTTGTCTTCAGACTTTCTTATCTAAATATTTAATGCAAAAAAGTATGTTAAATTTTAACGTAGTCCACGAGCAAGCATACCATGAATGTGCTAGTTTACTTATGTTTTACTGTAGGGTTCTGGGTCTGTGGCTGAAATGAACAGCTTGTTGGATAATATTGCAAAGGCGACAATAGAGGTGTTTCAGCAATCCGCTGATCTAAACAATAACTCTTCTAACTCTGGTATAGGCCTCTTCAATCCAAACTCTGTTGGAAATGCTGACACAAGTAATACAAGACAGAATGGTAAAAAGACATTCCTAAGGTATTTTCTGTAGCACCTTTTTAATTATTTTAGCCAACGTGATACTTAATTATGCGTAGATTGCCTAGACTTCTTGCTCTGAAGCAGGAATGACTTACATAAAGGTTATTTCTGTTTTCCTTAGATTAACAATAAATTTTTTTTGATAATTATTCTTGAATTTTTTGAAAACCAGAAAGTATGACTGCTCTGTCCACACTAGTTTCTGCAGATGTGTTGTGCCCTTATTAAAGCAGTTCAGTATTGTAGCAGCTAGCTCTGGTTGCAAAACTACACGGATACTTTGGCTGAAATAAGCTTGTTCTGTTTCTAGCTCCTCTGAGTGGCGAGGAGTGTGGCTGGTGGCTCCCTTGATTGCCAAATTACCTACCTCAGTTCAAGGTAGGGTCTTGAAAGCTGCGGGAGAGGAGCTGGAGAAAGGTCAGCATTTGGGGTCGTCTTCTAAGAAGGAAAGAGACAGGCAGAAGCAAAAGAGGTATGACCTTGGCAGATCTCTGTGAACAGAGCTGACAGATTTTTTGAAGAAGGGAGTATGGAACCTCTCGCTGCCTTCTGTTTTCCTTTCCCATGGTGTTGTGTAGAAAACCTAAACCAAGCCCCTTTCAAACCAAATGGCTGTAGGAGCTGTTGAGCCCTTCCTCCCACTCAGCTTCTGCACACAGAATTAAAAGCATTTACAAAGTTGTTATAGCTGTATGTATGATACGACTGTGTGCTTTTAGAAGCTTAAATCTCTTCTTGGTCAAACCCAAACTCAACTGCTTGTGACAAAACAAACCAGTAATGCTGTGGGGAATGGTGAAATCTTTTTCACCGCTTTGCGTAGCAAGGATTGCAATTGCAGCAGTAGTTGACCTGCAAACTGGCAGTTTTTCTTATGGCAGTGAATGTGGGAGCTAACGGGTACTCCTACCATGATCCTTAGCTCTGAAAAATCCCCGTTTAATGCGATTTTTGAAAGAGGCTTTCCAATTAGCTCGTTGTATAGGACCTAGAGATTTTGCTGTCCCTTTAGTCTGCTTGTCACATAAATTGCTCAAGTTAAATGCCAAATGAGAACAGCAATTGAAATGAATACCTGTATGAAATAAACCTGTATGCGTAGATGTATGTTTTATTGTGTTCAGGGATGTGTGTCACTTCCTAGCAGTCTACACTGCTAAAACTGTAAAAGTCACTGTGTGAACTGTTACTCAGATCCGTTTGTTCGCTTTTAATGTCTCTTCTACTTCGCATACTATACTCCGAGATTTATCTCTGCAAGTTTCTCTCAGTTTGCCTAGATTTTATGTTCATAGCAGATACACAGTACTCTAAAGAATCCAGGTATGGATTCTGAATGCCCTTACACTGCTATGGCATGTCTCCTGCAGCCAGCTAAAGCTACATCTCGATTTACATACACTAAACCCATGTTCAGATTTCAGTGGGTACAGATGGCTTTCATTTCAATCAGTGCTCACTGGGGAAACTCGGGATTCGCTTCAGGCCACTAACGTGGATTAGAAGCTTTAGCTGTCTGGTCTCCACCACAATTATATCCCTAGTTAATCAAAGTAGTCTTAAAATAATGTGTTCTGTTTCTGAGTCAGACCTGCGTGTGTGTATGTAATTCCTGGCTGTGCAGAGCCTTGAGCTAGGTGGGTTCTCAGTGCTGGCACGTATAATGTGTCCGGAATAACCAGCTGGTGCTTCCTACTTCTAGCTGCACGTTCCTTTAATTTGTCTTGTGAGGCTTTCATTTAGTGAAAAACAGACACAAACATAGGTAATGCTTCTTCCAGAAAAAAAAAAAATAGACAAAACAAAGATGGGGGTGGAGCTGGGAACTATCAAAACAACACTACTGACTGACTTCTGTGTTTGTCTCTCCTAAAGCATGTCTCTTTTGAGTCAGCAACCTTTCCTTTCTTTGGTACTTACTTGCCTTAAGGGACAGGATGAGCAACGGGAAGGGCTCCTAACATCACTGCAGAATCAAGTCAATCAGGTAAAACCAGCACGTCATTGTGAGCACCCTTCAGAGGACGTTTGTGTCATCGCTTTTATGTGTGCAGGAGGGTTTCAAACCAGAAAAAGTGTAACCCATGTCTGCTGAAAGGAACAGTGAATGGAGGAAGGAGTGGGGAAGATTTTTATCCATTTCATAGAGAGAACACATCATTTTTTTCTATAAAGGTTACAGAAAAAACTTTATGAATGTGAGTGTGGCGGCAGTTCTTTCCAGGGAAAACAGTAACAGATGGTTGCCCTGGCAGAAAGCTTCTCAGTCTCTACTTTGGTCATAAAAATTTTTTATAGGTTTGAAACCTGATGTTTTGAAACCTTTCATCTTTTCCAGTCGGTAAAGATTAAGAGTTTTATGTGTGTTCTAGAATACTGCTAGCCTCTAACTGGCAGATAGCCCACACAGCCCGCCCCTACAGCTCTGCTTGAATCCCTTTGCTTGTCTGCAGCCCCTGCTGACTCTGCTGTGCCTCCTTGTTCCCACCTGGTTTGTGCTGTAGGCTGCGTGAGCTTCATTAACTCCTCGACACTATCCTTTAAAGGAACCTAGGCAGTGCCTGGTGTAGTGCAATTATATCTCCTTTTTCCTGTCTCTCGTTTCTCTAACTTACTGTGACAGTGAAAATTAATACTTGTATGGCCCTTATTTGCTCATATTGCCTCAGTGCAGCCCCAGGCTCTGACTTCCACGTCCTGGTTAGGTTCATTCCTTTGACCTTTTTTTCCCCTAGTATTTCTTCTGATGTTTTTTTTTTTTTTTCCTGGTATTGCTGCTATGTGGGCTCCCCTTTTTTGTGTGGTTCTCCCCTGTAACCAGTGGGTGCAGTTCCCTGAGATTCTGCTCATTTCTCATCCTGTGCAGCCACCAGCATTCAGTTGGGAATCTGCATCCCGTGCAAGAGACCCATTTACATACCCAGTTTAATGGGATGTTTGGGACTGTTCTTAAACACGTAATGAAGCTGCTGGTATTCTTTTTGTTGCATCAGGAAGATCTAGTCATATAATTGATAGCAGAACATCTGCTCTTTATAAATGTTTACCTTTCTTTAGTTTGTTTAATCTACTCTAAACTTTGAACAGGCATGAGGATATGAAGGTTAATACTCCTTCGTGTTTCTTTAAAGATAATGGTCACAAAAACATACCTTTCATAGGGAGAAAATTCCCTTGCAAGGGGAAAACAACCTTAATCAAATGGTTTCTCTTAGATCCTTAGTAACTGGAGGGAAGAACGGTACCAGGGCGATGTTAAAGCGAGACAAATGATGCATGAGGCCTTACAACTTCGTCTTAATTTGGTAAGAAAATCTTCTGTATTTGTCCCGTTGGTATGAGGTGTGGTAGCAGCTACTCTAAAGTGTATGGTAACACAGTGCTGCGTGTGGCACTGCGGGGGCTGGGGCTCCATGGACACTGGGATCCAAAGGAGCATCTGTCACCTCCCCCAGGATGGGGATGGGATGTCAGCCTGCAGGTGGGGGTCAGGGGCAGAGCTGGGGGAGGAGGCATGCTCAGACACAGCCCTGCAGGTGGGCTGAGGGCCCTGGCTGGGGACAGGTGTGGTGGGCCCAGGTGGAGCTGGCTGGGGCAGCAGGGACCTCAGTGCCCTGTGCCCTTACACTGCAGAGCGAGGGGGTCTTGCTCTACCCACCTCTCTTGTTTCAGACTAGTTCTGATGGAAAGGTGTATTTTGCATCATCACATAATACTGGTGGAGATTAGGAAAAATTGTTCATGGTGTAAAACGTCATTTAGCAGCTTTCCCTTTCATTCAGTGCTATTTTGTTCCTTGGATCCTTCTCTGTGCACTGGGCGTTACTGTCTAGATTTTGCACATAGAGGGAAGGCAACAGCTATAAAGTTTTCCTTCAGTACCTTTTCAGTTTGGACAATCTGTTCACGCCCTTTGAAATTCATTGTGTCAGCCATGGGGGTGAGGATGTGAATCTGTTTGACAAAGCTCTGTAATACTGCTTTGCTTTTCTGCAGTTCCTTATTAAGAGAAACCTTTCTGAGTGTGTGGGGTGGGGGGAAAAGTTACTTGAGGTCAGCATGTCAGGGTGGCAGTCAGCACACACAAACACGTGGGGCTGGCTGGCACTTCTGTTCATCACTAATACACGTGATAATGGAAGTGTGTGGGGGGTAAATGCGGAGCTCTGCTGCCTGCTGTTGTTTTGCAGGTAGGAGGCATGTTTGACACTGTGCAGAGGAGTACCCAGTGGACCACAGACTGGGCGCTTCTGCTCCTCCAGATAATCACTTCGGGAACGGTGGATATGCAGACCAACAAGTATGCACAGTTTAAATAAGCTAATTGACGTGTTGTTCAGTGTAGATTGCGTGTATGCTATTGCTGAATTTTTCTGCTTGTTATTCTGTTATTGCTGGGGTGCAACTTATGTGCTCAGCACTGGGCTCAGCCAGGGAGCAGTGCTGTTCTGGAAAGCACTGGGTCAGTGTTCACAGTGCTTCTTTATGAGCACTCACCTGAGCACCCTCCTGCAGCAGAGCTGTAGTTTGCTACGAATATCTGTCCCTGGATCTCTCGCCAGGCAGCAGTTCCTCAAAGTGACCCTTTGTAATTTCATTCCCAGTGAACTGTTCACCACTGTGCTGGATATGCTGGGTGTCCTCATCAACGGGACGCTCGCCTCCGACTTGTCCAGTGCTTCCCAGGGAGGACCCGAGGAAAACAAAAGGGCTTACATGAATTTAGTGAAAAAGTTAAAAGTAAGTGTTGTACCTCATCATCTGTGGCATTTCTTTTGCATCTCGTTGTCATTTCTAGGGTCTTGGAAAGAGAAGAGGGAATGCAGTGGCATTTGAAACAAGGAAGAAAGGAGGGAGATAAGGAAATAGGAACGTGAGGGCAGGAAGACAAACTAAGATTTTTCTTACCATTATGCTACATTTGGAACCCTGAAAGAGACTTAATTGCTTTTCTTTGCTCATGTCTGAGACACTAAACTTGCATTTAATTTGTGTTATGTATGTTCCACGATCTGCTCCAAGGAGATAACTTGTTTTCTTCCATCCCAGCTAAACAAACACAGACAACCCCAGGCCTGCAGAAACACTTGTTTAAATTTAGTGAAAGCGCAGGGAAATGATTCATCCACAAACCTTCATCTCCTAATAGTGAAAGCAGCGCAGTGTTCCTCTTCCCTTTTTCCACCTTTCTGTCTGACTGAGTGCTTTGTTTATCCCTCAGAAGGAGCTGGGAGACAAGCGATCTGACAGCATTGACAAGGTCCGCCAGCTGCTCCCGCTGCCGAAGCAGACGTGTGATATTATTACTTGTGAGCCAATGGGATCCTTGATCGACACCAAGGGCAACAAAATTGCAGGATTTGACTCCATTGATAAGAAACAGGCAAGAGTAAATGCTTACCTTCGTCTCTGGATTTTTTTTTTTTTTTTTGTGATGCTTTGATGCAAGGGAAATTCAAGCACTTGTCTGTAATTCTGTCACCAGTGTCTGTACAAACAAGAACCGAATGGTCCACAGATCTGTGACTCCTCATGTAATGAGTGCTGACACTGCTTCATTTTGCAATCCACCAAAAGTGAAAATGATGTTTTCTTGGAGATGAACAGCAGAAGCTCTTACACAGTGTTTGCTTTTCCAGCGGAATCCTACACATGGGAGCTCTATTGACATAGGAACCTTTTGTGCAGTTATGTGTTGGGAGGAAGATGCAGGGAGTGCTCCTGCTTAAAAAACACAGAGGACAGAAAGGGAAAATACAGAGTGTGCTGATAGGGATTTTTTTTTTTGCCAGCATTTTTTTAACGGTGAATTTATGTAAGGGAGAAGACTGGAACTTGCAGTTCTGCAGTGGCACTTTTCCTCCTGAACATGATAGGTGGAACTTGAGGTTTTTAGCATGCCTACAAGCAAACGTTGCTGTAAAAATATAACAGCTTCTCTCCAGTGGCAGCCTTGGGAGGAGGCTGCAATCCCATCAGTGTGTGCTTGGTATGCTTTGTGGGGGGGAAAGGATTCTCACTGGATTTTCTGACTCAAATCGTGGGGTACAAAAGCAAGTGGTTTGCTCTGGTGTTGGACTTCCCTAAAATGCTGACTTTGCTTTTATTTTAATACAGGGTCTTCAGGTCTCAACAAAGCAAAAGGTGTCCCCTTGGGACCTCTTTGAAGGTCATAAAAATCCTGCTCCTCTCTCCTGGGCATGGTTTGGTACAGTTCGTGTCGACAGGAAGGTGATCAAATACGAGGAGCAGCAGCATCTGCTCCTGTATCACGCGCACCCCAAACCCAAACCACGGAGCTACTACCTCGAGCCCTTGCCTCTGCCTCCAGAGGAGGAGGAGGAAGAGCCCACCACCCCTGTCTCTCAGGAACCAGAAAGGAAGTCAGGAGAGCTCTCTGATCAGGGAAAACATGCCATGGATGACGAAAAGAAGACAAAGGGCAGGAAGAGGAAGTCAAAGTCAAGCTCTAAGGCTGATGTAAGTGGTTGGTGCCTCCGTGCAGAGCTGGGAACGCCTCGTGTTGCTAGATTCATAAGCTGTGCCCTAGCTGTAGGGCTTCCATTAGAAGGACTGAATGGAAATGGTCATCAGGAGAGTGGATTTCTATTGAACATGGCTTCCAGAGGAATGTACCATGTGTAGGACCTTCCGTGCTATATAAACGGTGCTAGGCTGGATCTCAGCTCACTGAGTGTTACTCAGGTTCCATATATGCTTTCTTATTTGGTGTGAAATTACAGCAGATACATCCTCTCTCACTTTCTGAAATTCCTCCTGCTCAAATTGTGTTGTGAGAGCAAATGTGTTGGCTCAAACCCGGGTCCCAATCAAACAGAATAATTTGAAAGAGGCTCTTCCACAAACACACTTTTTTGCTGTGTACCTTGTTCTGTGCTGCTTGGTGTGTTGGCCCCGTTGATTTTCACATTATTTTGAGGTATGTGTGAAAGTCACAACAGAGCAAGGGTTTAGGAAAGACACCCAGCACCACTGCACAGCAGCTCACATCTGCAGGAGCTGCATCCTGTGTGACTGCAGCCTCCCCGCAGCACAGCTCCTGCTGTCACAGCTCCTGCTGTCCCTGCATTCTGTCAGCACCCACATGCTTTGTCGTTGTGTGGCATCTTCAATAAGTGTCACTGTGACATAGTTTCTGGGCTTTTTGATATTTGGGTTCAACTCCTCCTCTTATTTCATACAGATGCAGTATGCTGTGCTTGTGCTGTGCCTGATGGTAGCCTGCTTGCTAATAAGACAGAAATGGATGGTGCCTCTGTGAAGTTGTTAGTGTTAATTACCTGTTGGCAGCCTGAGACTTAATCTGTTTTTTACATCATTGCAAACGACAATGGGAACTGTCTCTATGCTTTAATAATTTAGTAGGAAAATTGGCATTATTTATGAGTTAGTAAGGTATGAATGTCAGTAACATTCGCTCTTACTGTATGTTTTAAGGAATATCCACAGAACAGCTTATACAGAGTGCCTCCCAATTACTCGCCGGTTCCCTCACACATGATGCAGCATCCTCAGCCTGCCCTGTGGGGTTACACTGTCATGGGGCAGCCGCAGCAGCCTGGCTTCTTCGTGCAGAACCAGCCCCTCCCACCAGGTATGTGTACGCTCCGAGCCCAGCGCAGCGTCCTCGAACAGGATGGCAGAGCTGGCCTTCGTGCAGCCAGCTTTTGTTCCCGACCCTCGAGGCAGTCCGTGACCACCACTGCGTCTGTTTCCTTGCTGCAGTTCGCTGTTTTTCGGAGTGCTCCCTTCACAGCTGTAGATCTGTCCGTGCCAAGTGCTTTGAGAGGAGAGACTGACCTCTGATGGGTCTGCCTGCGGCTCGTGTGGTGCTGGTGGATTCCTCCTATAGGAGAGCTGCACAAGTTCAGTGAGGAGTTAAATAAGGGAGAGATGATTGAAAGGAGCAAATGACCTTGGGGTTATTTCGTTTCTAATTTGGTCCGGATCAAGAACCGTGGTGGCTGATTTAACATCTACTGAATGGAATAAATGATCAGCGGGCTGACTTTCCTTTCAGCATTTGTGATGAGCTGAATTTTCTGTACGATTGTTTTGTTTCTTCCAGGCGAGGTGTAGACAGTTCAAGTGATGATTTTAGAGGTTCTCATGTGTAGCAGGTGCTTTGAAAAACAGATGTTCTGCTCTCCTCAGGTGTCATGCACAGAAGCTTAGAAGTTTGCTTCCAGTTGTAAACATCAAATATTTTTTCTGGAGCGTCAAATATAACTAAATCTGTATTTATGATGCATAACACTCTTCAGAAAACACCAGTGCTAGAAAATTAAGAAAATACATTTTAAAAAGCAGAAAGAAAAAAGCGTATGAGCTGTACCTTTGTAAATGTGTTGACCTACAGGTCCATCTTTCTCTGTCAAGTCGCACAGGATGCGTAAGTCATTGCCATCTCATGATAAAAAAGCCCGACGTGATGGGCCGTTCCTATCGTGCTTTTGATCTGCCTTGCAAATTTTGTTTGTCAGTAGAAGTCAAATGTTTTTCAGAGGGTGCAACAGCCCACAGCTTTTTTTACTTTCCATTCTCATTTGCAAGTGGCAGTCTTCAAAGCTCTTTTGCCCTTGTAATTTTTCCAGCCCGAAATCTGGTTCAGTCCAGTTCCTCGCCTCCCTTTCTGAAGATGAGCTTGCCATCACTCCGGCAGAGCTAACCAAGTGGAAGCCGATGAGTTAGCAGCGATCTGAACGGACAACTTCTGCACAGAGTGCAGCAGAGGGTTTGTGTTTGGTGTCTTTCAGGCAGCTCCAGGCTGGATCCGACGAGCTCCTTCGTTCCAGCCAATACGAAGCAGGCCCTGTCCAACATGCTGCAGCGGCGCTCGGGCACCGTGCTGCAGCCCCCCTCCCTCCATGCCATCACACCCCAGCAGCAGTTGCTCCAGATGAAACTCCTGCAGCAAGAGCAGCAGCAGCAGCAGCAGCGGCTCCTCAGGCACCAAGCGCAGGCACGGTCTCTCCAGCAGGTTTGTCCAAAGCCCCGGGGCTGATGAGCAGCACAGTGCTTTTACCTTCTGCTGGGGCTGCTTGCCCTGCATGGGCTGAGTGGGGAGCCAGCTGACATTTACACTCACAGTAACTTTTTAAGTATTGCTTAAGCTGGTAAATTTCCTTTGCCCTTGGGTCTCGTAGCCCCTTCTATTTTCACTCTGTTTCATAAAATCAGATCTTGCTTCTGCTACTTGTTGTAGTTTCCTGTTGTTCCACCAGTGGCTTTCTTGGTGGAATGGCACAGTGCTGTGAACCACCACAGTCCCAGTAAGCAGCAAGTGCTCTGAGTGTCCATAAGTTCCAGGAGGTCAGCAGAAGCTGTTTCCATACACATGCATAGGGGCGTGTATGTTCTCTGGAAGCAGCTGATACTCTCCTAATGCTTTGCAGCGTAATGCTGCCATGTGTTACACCACATGTGCCTGTTGTGCAGCGCCCGTTGGAGCCAGAGCTAGTTTTCAGAACATGGTTACAGCCAGGCTGGCACTGAACTGAGGGTGTAAGAACCAAGGGGAAGAAAATTGGTTTTCCCATCCCAGACAAACAACAGTGTATGTGCAGTAGGTGGTGGTACAACTAGTAACTGCTCACTTCTAAAGCCCTTCTATTCCCATTCTTACTGTCTCTGTGCTCACCTATATTGCACTGTCCTTATGCTAAGTTCTTGCCTTCAAACTCTGGACGTGCCTAGGTTGCTCAAAGCAGTCAGAATTGTCAGCAGATACCGTGTAATTCCCGTCATGCTCTGTGCTTCCCTAGAGCTCCCTCATCATCATCATCCTCCCTTGTTCAGTTTCTCTGTTGCGATGCACACAAAGCCCAGATCCAGCCTGGAGATGCACCAGGTCCAACCCCAGCCTCACTGCCCTGTGCCACACATGGCCAGGTCCTGTGGGGTGTCAGGGCAGGGAGCTATGCTGCTGTGTGTGCCCAAACAGAGTATTTGGACAGAAGGAAAGCAGAGAGTGCTTTCTGTGTTTCATGTTTCATGACGTTATACAAATACTGGGGCTTATCAGCACCATGGAACACCCAGAAGGACTCTGCCGTGGTTTCCAGCACCACGTGCTGTGGGTGCAGGCAGGTGGGCACTGTGAGGGCACTGTGCTGCTCCGCCAGCACTCTGAGCCTGAGAATGAGCATTCTCTGTATTGTTTGCTATTGTCTTGCTGTCCTTTTCCTTCAGGATGTCAGTAGCTCTGCCGTGTCCCTTCAGGATGGCTTTGACAACATCACGGTAACTGCTCTGAAACTGTGAACTTTCTTTTCTCTGTTGCACAAACATCCATTCCTTCCAGCACACAGGCTGCACTCTGCTTTCGGTAGTGATGATACGCTTTGTGCACTCCTCGTGGCTCAGCAGTGCCGTGGCTGCATGGAGAGGGCTGTGAACATACGCACACAGAATATTTTTGTTACAAACATTCCCTATAACTGCATCATCACTGTATTTTTCCTCTTCAGAAGGTGCTGTGTAGCCTCTTTTCTTTCTGGCACCACATCCATCTGAGCATGGCTTGCACCTTCCCATGTTGCCGACGTTGCAGTCCTGTGCTGGGCAGGGCGTGCAGTGGGAGCAGCCCTGCTTTGAGCCCTCTGCTGCTAAGAGCAAAGTGCTAATCTTTCACGAAACTCAGTCACTCCTGGAGAAAAGAGTGATGTCAGTCTCTGTGCTGTGAACGTTCATCCTAACTAAGGCAGAGAAATCCTTTGCAAAACTCCATTTTAAGGGGCACCTGCCCTGTAGACAACAGCAGCCTTGCTGGCAGATAGCTGCAGTGGAGGAGAAGTGCCTGTGCTGGAGGTCAGGGCCGGCCCTCCCTCACCCCACAGGCAGCTCAGGGCCTCTCACTGCTCCGGCTGTGCACAGTGGTGTGGTGATGGCAGGAGCAGGGCCAGCCTGACTGTGTGTGTCTTACAGGGTCAACCGTTGGACCCCGCTGCTATTTTCACCCCGCAAGTTCGACCCACGCCGCAGCTCCCGCAGTACCCAGGGCTTCAGCAAGCACAGGTACTGCACTGCTCTGCAGGCTGAGCTCACAGCAACTGCTGAAACTGAGCTCCTTCCCCATCCAGACCGACCAGCCGTACTGCAGGCTGCCTGGGGTCACACCTGTGTCCTGGGGTAGTGTGATGCTCAGCCAGGGGTGCTCGCTGCTCTCTGCTGCGTGCTGCAGCTCTAAATGGCTGAAACATTCCCATTTCTCCCCAGTGATGTTCTTCTGATAGAAAATGAGCATACATCAGTGCCAGGTCTGAAATGTGACCTCTTTTACAATGATGCTGATTTATATCATTCCACAGCAAAGCTCCTCTCTGTCTGCTTTCCGTGCAGAGCATGCCCCATGGGTACACGATGTACAGCACCCCGATGCCTTTGCAGCAGCAGCAGCAGCAGCAGCAGCCTGGCAGCGTGGTGCTCTCCCCTGGCTACACCCCACGGGCATACACAGCCCACTCCAGCCCCGCGCTGATGGAGCGGCTGCGGCCGGGGCAGCCGGGCAGTGTGGCTCAGCAGCAGGCAGCTGCCTACATCCAGCCCCTGGCGGGCACTCCGCGGTGAGCTTCTGCCCTTCTCAGAGCTGTAACCTCACAAGGTTTACCGGTTTAAGTCTAGAATCCTAAAGCTGAACAGTTTCGGTCTAGAGGTCCAAAGCATTTCTTGCTTGGCGAGTTTTTCCATTATTTCAGGAAGTAAAACGTCTTTATAATCTGTTTTGAATTACTGGAAATGTAATTAACTGTGGATGTTTTGGTCAGAGAACATTTTAATGCTTATGTGGAATGTCTGCTTGAAATGTGGAGCTCGTTGCCCATCTTAAAGGAATAAGAGCGAGTCGTTGGAATCACTGCCTGGCTCAGCTGTGGGGCCATGGGCTGGTGCAGCTCCAGGTACTTCTCAAAGCATTCCTATTTGCAAGAACAGTCATCTTGCAAAACTTACAGTCTTTTGGATCTGTAGAAGTCTTTTGTTGCGGCTTTCAGTAGTACTCCTGTCTCTGCTGTCTGTAAGTGGAGTGGAATACCTTTTACTTACTGTGTTGTTTTTCATCCAGACTGACCCATCAGCCTCTGCAGCCAAACTCACTGATCGGAGCGGGCCTGGACAGTGCATCGACCACACGTACCCATCCAAGCTTGAGCTCAGCACAGCTGCCCCAGGAGCAAATGCGACAGAGGCAGCAGCAGATCCGACAGCAGAGGCTTTTCCAGGTGAGGAACCCGCCTGCCCCAAAGGCAGGAGCTGCTTCACTGCAGGGGGTGCACGCATCCTTCCGTGGTCCTTTGGAATTGCCTCCATGTTTCCTTGTAACACAGTGGCTATCTGTGACCATTCCTGACAAATGATGGTGCATTTCATCTGGATCTTTTGATGTAATAAATGAAGTATACCAGCTGTGGAATGTATTTTGTATATTACGTATGTCCTCAGCTCAGTGCAGTTGACAGTGCAGAGCTGGGGCACCAGGAGGATCACACCCCCTGGGACCCTGTGCTGGGTGCAAACCCAGGTCCCAGCCCACACACTGAGCATGAAAACATGGTGCTGTCCTAAGGCTGCTCCCCAGGGCGGTGTGTGTGCACTTTGCTGCTGTCTCAGTGTCTATCTTCTTTCAGATGCAGCAGGGACAGCAGCAGCAGACGCTTGACCTCCAGCCCGTGCAGCCTCAGCAGCCCCTGGTAAGTGGGATGGGTGGTGGGGCAGGGCCATGGGCAGAGTGGGTGAAGCTTCCACCGAATCTGCAGTGTTTCCTGGACATGTTTAAGTTGGTTGAGGATAATTAGGAAAAGGTTGGTCTGGAAAAGTGGGGAAAATACAAACGACTCTGAATCTGCCAGCTGCCAAGTCCAAAAGCATTAATGCAATTCACCAGGAGAAACCAAAAGGCAGCATGTAAGTGTGGGAGGAGTGATAAATGAGAGGTCTTTATCTGACTGCTACTGAAAGATCAACTACATCCATTTCTAAGCTTTTCTCAGTGTTCTTGCCCTGGACAGGCTGCCTCTGATGGGTTGCCATGCATGCAGAGCTCTGCCAGGCGCTCACTCTCCAGCAGCAGAGCACTCCTCGCAGGTTTCACATCCCCAGGAAGCCCTGGTGCCGTTAACGCGTTTCACTAACCTCAGCAGTTACTGCAGACTGCTAGTCAGAGGATTACACAATATATTCTAAGTGAAGGATTAGTTTTCAGAGAGAGGAAAAAAAAGCTGAAGTCTTCCTAAAGCCCCGAAACTCCCTTCGGTAAGCTGAGGTTTCACCGAAGCAAACGCTCTGTGCAGTGTGTGCTGCCACCGAGTGTCACAGAGCTGCACTTCGAGCAGAGCATGAGGCTGTCAGCCTGGCTGGGTGTGTATGGAGTCCATGGATGCTGTATTTAAAAGGAAAAAAGCATGTAAGTAGAAGCACATGTCCTTTCACCAGAGCTAATGAGAAGAAAAGCAATGGGAGTTTGAAAACAGACCAGTGGAGCTCAGAGGCCCTGCAGTAAATAGGTGCTTCAGGACGTGGTGACAGTTTTGACTTCAGCAGCCAGCTCAGCAGTCCCTCGTGCATCACAGTCCATCAGGAGCAGGGAGGGGTCAGAGCTGTGCCCTCAGCTTTCTGTGCTGGGCAAGCCCCAGGCAGCTGGTACACAGTTTCACTTGGTGCAGGTGATATCTGTGCTTCCAGGGGGAGGAAACACCTCTCCTGTGCACCACTTCTGGCTCCAGAGGGACCCATCCTAAGGGCACCTTGGCTCCAGGTGGTCTGTGCCAAATTTATCTGTTGTGATTTATCAGTTTGATTGGACAGATATGTACTGCAGTGATGAGCTGGTGGTTGGATTTGGTGATCTTAGAGGTCTTCCAAGCTTAATGATTCTGTGACTCTGACCTATATGTAGCTGATCTGTAAAAGTTATTAATAGTGATTTAGCAGTTTGATTGGACAGATCACAGCGAGGTTTGCTGGTAGCACATGCTGAGCACTCTCTGGTTCCACTGGAGTGCAGCCACGACCCTGCAGCACGTGAATAGCTCTTTGTGCTTATCCTTTGTGTCATTGCCCTGAGAGAAACATCTTTCTAGAAGTTTCTTTTTACTGCTGTGCTTCAGCTACATGCAGCTGTGTACGAATGGCAAAAGGACTTTTAGTTTTGATGAGCAGTTCTGGTTTGCTGTGGTTTTGAGCAAGACAGACAGTGAAGCTGCTCAGCATGACGTGCAGGACAGTGCTAGGCTGTGCAGGGTGGAAAGGATGGGCTTTTGTAAAAGGTGGAGACTGCACACACTGAGACCTACAGCAGCACTGGAGATGTATGGAATTTCAGGGGATGAAGAAAACCCGAGTCCTGGGAGTTCTGAGCATGTTTTGTGTGTCCTCGGTGCACTGTTAACGCGTGCTCAGGACCTGCAGCCGGGCAGCTCAGCCCCTCACCATCCCCCCCTGCTCCGCCAGCAGCTCTCCGCTCACACTTTCCCCTGAGCTCAGGCTCTGGAGCAGTCCCTGGGAGATCAGGGCTGCAGATGGTGAGCTCAGCTGGGCTGGGAGCGTTGCTTTCTGCGTTACCTATCGCGCACTGACGCTGTGGTTTCTGCCACCTGTCCTTTCCGCAGCAGTTCCCCAGGCAGGGCCTGCAGCAGACGCAGCAGCAGCAGCAGACGGCGGCTCTGGTCCGGCAGCTGCAGAAGCAGCTCTCCAGTGAGTGCAGCTGGCGTGGGTCGGGTTGGGGATGTGGGGTAGTGTGCCATGTGGGAATGGTTGGCTGCTGGCAGCAGACCCGGCAGCCACAGCACTGTGCTGCTGCCAGCACGCGCTCGGGGTGCGTGGGTCCTATAGGGCCAGGCAGGCTGGGCTGGCTGCCCCACACTGCTGCCTGCCCGCTCACCTCAGAATGACTGCTCTGCAAAATAAAGGAGGTGTTCTGCATTTTGCCAAGCACGTTCCCTCTGCCTTTTCACCAGGTAACCAGCCACAGGGAGTGAACCAGTACGGGCATCCTCCACACTTCTGAATTGAAAGGTGGGAAGGAGAGAAGCGTTCCGTTTGCACTGGAGAACAGAACGTTCGAGACGCAATGCACTAGTTCTTGCTAGAAAGCAAACCTTCATTTTCTTCTCTGATTATTTCAGTATTTATTTTTTGTGCTGCGGTGGATGTGAGTATGTAACGAGGTGGTTCTCTGGGGATTCTGAGTTTCTTTGCTTTTAATTAGATTTAAACGTAAGGACATGTGGACCTATTTGAAGAATGTCATTGCAGATTTTATGAATTTGGTGCTTTTTAGGTCCTGTTACTTTCAAAGAGGACAAAGAATGCTGGGTTTATTTATTGATTTATTCGTGGGAAACGTTCTTTTGTTATTATTAATTTTTTTTAAAGAACTGCACTGGACCAAACTGCTGAACTGAAAGGCACTCCCAACTCGGGCATACAGCTGATTTGTTCATTACAATGTTCACCTCTTTGTTTGATGGTAGAACGAGCGTTGATTTGAATTGTGTTTATTTGACTGTAATTTTCATATGCACTTTATACAGTTCTTTGTTTAAAGTACCAACTCTCTCTTGCTCTCATTGTGGTAAGAAGGTGCTGAAGTGGGTTTATTGCTTGTATTAGAACTTCTTAAAGTTTATATTAAAAGCCACAATGTAATGTTAATAAACTGACTGGCAGTAGCAGCATTTCTCCATACGTGGTCTTCTTAATGTCACATCTGTTGGTGGTCCCTCGGAGGAGCACAGAGGCAGTCAGGAGCTGTGGGCTGAGCCCTGCTGGATGGATGTGTGTCTGTCTGTGCTTTGGTGAGGAGATCTCACACCAGGTTTCACAAAGAGAGGCCAAAAAAGCTGCCCGAGGACATTCTGCCACTTCCAGAGCTGCTGCCTGTGTGTGCCGCGGTGGCCCTGGAGGAGTTA
The DNA here is from genome assembly GCA_036925125.1 of Oreortyx pictus. Lineage (NCBI taxonomy): Eukaryota > Metazoa > Chordata > Aves > Galliformes > Odontophoridae > Oreortyx > Oreortyx pictus. The sequence continues at coordinate 22,479,736 of JAUPFR010000011.1, read as the reverse complement.
CTCGTGCTATCTGTGTATCTTTCACTTTGTGTGTCAGCTATTGAAAATTCGGGGTTGGATGCTTCACTTCTGGCTGAGCTTCAGCGGTGTAATGGTGGTTCTGTGTGAATCGAGATTAATTGCAGGAATCAGATCTGCACAGAAGCTGGAAATAAAACCACTGTGTTCTCCTTTATGCTTTCGGGGCTGGACAGGAAGTTAAGGTGTTTGTGCTAATCCTAATTCCTGTGCTGTCTACAACAACAGGCCTTGTTCAAGCTGAAAGCCATTGCATTTGCCTTATGTGATCCCATTTATAAGATTTTATTTTATAAAACAGTTACTGTTCTGTAGATTGCAGTTGTCTTTTAAAGTGGTCAGCTAAATCTAACTTGCATACAAGTTATTATAGTTCTTCTTTTTTTTTTTTTTTTTTGCAGGGATTTACGTATCCCTGGTGGAAGCGTACTGTTCTCCTTAGTAGTTAAAGCTGTCACAGGTTCTAAGAAATGAGATTGGTGTAATCCAGCCCATTGTGGCCCCTCCATCCATGTGTGGGAGGAAGCACACGGCAACCCACTGATGTCCAGAACAAACAAATAAGTAAAATAAATCCCCAGGTTGGTTACCACGAGGTTAAAAGAGATGACAGAACCTGCATTTAGCCCTTGGCACTTGAATGCTTTCTCACTCTCTGTGTTCCTCAGCTGCTGCTGACAGCTGTTACCGTGGTGGTTCAGGTGCTGTGATGCACTGAGGGCTTTGGTTGCACAGCGCTCTTATGAGCGATGGCTGTTCTGTCCTGGAAGAGGTATGGTGCAGATCTTGAACTTCTCTTTTGTTATTTTAAAGGATGTGAGGAGCTAGACTTGGTTAGGGGGGGATGGTGACCCTGAGCTCTCCTGTCAGACTCCTGTGGTCATAAGACAGTGCTCCCAGCTGCAGTCCCTGCTCTGCTCTACAGTTGCCGCAGTGCGCAGCACCGGAGGCTGCCGCTATCCCCAGTTGGTGAGCTCAGGGGGAAGGGCTATTCTGGCTCATCTGTCCTGGTGTTAAGCGCTCTTAAGAAGAACTCTAGGAAGACACTCAGAGCTTTAGTTACTGATTGAGTTATTGGAGCAGTCAGTTCACCATTCAGTGGTGCAGAACGTGCGTGCAGCCTTTCCCCTCTGTTCGAAGGCGCTCTTTGGACCAAAGGTGGCTCCTTCGACCTACCCAGTGGGTTGAAGAACAGCAGTTCCCAGGTGACATGCGGTCTGATGTGATTGTTCTCTGAGTGAGAAATCTTTAGAAGTAATTTTGTGACAGTTGGGAAATCGGCCTGGGCTAAAGCCAGAATTCTTCTGCAGGCATCATCCCAGCATTCTGCTGACTGTGACCCAGTCCCTACTGTTTGTTTCACCACTGAGTGTTGATTTAAAAACCCCATACCGAATAATCAAACATGTGAAAAGTATAATCTGCATCACAATCAATCTGCTCTTTGGTTCTTGGATACTTTTGCTTTTCTGATGCTTGTGATAGCCATGCAAAGTGGGCATTATTAATCTAATGTGAAGAATCCTGTATGAAAGTTCTCTAGGTATATTTCTAGAAAGTAATTTTATTTAATATTCCAAGTTTGCTGTCAGGGCCACAGTGCCTGAAGTTCCATTTTATTTAGGTCCCTTCGATCACTGAATCAGTGCTGGGTAGTAATGCTAGATCTAATATATTCCAAAGCCCTTTTTCTTTTTTTTGTGTGTGGTCACTGCAGGCTGAATCCTGCGAACGCCTTTAGGCGCTTATGTGCCTTTGGCTGCCTTCAATTAAACTCATTCCAAGAATAAACTCAGACCAGCTGTAGACTTTGCTACCAATCATTCATTCTGTATTTCTTAATTCAAATGACATGAATGTATGTTACTGTGAAATCAGTGCCAAGGTGGTTCTTTGCTGTGCACTTGTACGCTCCGGAGTCCGACGGCCGGGGGCTATGGATGAGCAGTGTCCCCTGGGGATGCAGCACTTCTCTGCCTGATGCTAGGCCGTGGTTAGCTGTGGAAAGCACGGTGTGGTCGGGTAATTCCCACGTGATTTCTGGCTTTGGTATTCCCAGCGCAGTGCAGCTGAGCTGAACTGCTGCGCCAGGCACCGTATGTATGGTCTGCGGGGGTCTGCCCGTAATCCTTGGAGGATAGGCTACAATAGTGACAGGGACGGTGACAGACGAATCTCCGGCATGGTTGTGAGCCTTACACACGTAGTTCCCTCTGTCGTGAATGGTGGCTGCTCGTACAACCAGCGTGCCGTTCTCCAGCAGAATGTATCTGCCGTTGATCTGGGGCCGGTCCAGCACGTGGCCGCCTGGAAGAGTCCATGCCGTGTTGGGTTTGGGGCTGCCGCTGGACAGGCAGTGGAGTAATAGCGGTTCCCCACTGACACCCCTCACTGGGCCCTTGGGGTGAACGAGGATGGTGGGCTTCTGGGCAACTTCCAGGATGATCAGCTTTTCAATATAGCCGACTTGGTTCTTAGCTGCACAGCGATACTTCCCTGCTTTGTCCTTGCTGGGATTGTGGATGGTGAGGGTCCCGTTGCTTCCTGGGAGAAACTCAGACGTCCAAGTCCCCTTGGAGAACCACGTGCCATTGGGCAACATCCAGCTTACTTCAGGTGGAGGGTTTCCATCCACGGAGCAGTTCAGTATGGTTGTTTTCCCAGGTTTTGCTATTATTTTTTCATTGAATGGATTTTTAAACATCGGTCGCCTCAGCATTTCCAGGACCTCCAGTCTCACCACCAGCATGCTCTCTCCCCAATCATTCCGTGCCACGCAGATAAAATCTGCTGTGTCTGAAGGCCTCAGGTTCCGGATTTCGAGTGTCCCATTTTTGTGTACAACAATCCTGCTGCCGTAGTACGGAGCTGTCAGGAAGATGTTATCGGGCATGATCCACATAATCTGAGGGGGAGGCGTCCCTTCTGCCCTGCAGTCAATTTGTTTCTTCGAGTGCCTCACTGCTGTCACCTTAATGATTGTTTTGTTTGTGTATAAGCCATTTATGATTGGCGGTTTAGCATCCACATCCAGTTTGTACAACTTTGTGTCATCCCCTCCAGCATTACGAGCAACACACATGTACTCCCCAGCATCCAGCAGCCTGGCCCTGCGGACTGACAGGGAGCCGTTAGCGTGCAGCAGGTGCCTGTCTGTGGAAGAGGAGATCATCTCACTGGAAGGCAGCAACCAGAATACTTTTGGCTTTGGTTCCCCAACAGCTTCACAGTCCAACAGTGCTGTATCCCCGGCTTTCACTTTCAAGTACGTCCTGTGACTGTGCTTTATCTGAGGGGCTGCCATGACAACTGTGATGTGTATTTTCATTTCATCTCTCCCAAGGGTGTTCTGAGCGTAGCAGGTGTAATCCCCCTCCTCTGTTACTCCAGCTCTGTTGAGATACAGAGTTCCGTTGTCAAAGAGGACGTATCTGCGAGTCCTGTGTCCGCTGTCGTCCGCCAGCATTGCGTTGTTGATCACTGTCCCGTCCGGCAAGCTCCAGGATATTTCTGGGGCAGGGGACCCCGAGGCCTTGCAGTCCACCCGGAAATCTTTTCCATAGGGCACCAGTTTCTTGAAATACTGTTTCTGGTCTATCTTGGCTGGTTTCATTGTGATGCTGACTTTCATCAGTATCAGATCATCTCCAATTTTGTTCCTTGCGACACACAGATAGTCCCCTGCATCCTTTTCAGTAACGGCCTCAATAACCAAGGATCCGTTGGGGTACACGTGGATTCGACTTCCCATTCTGTTGTGGGGGGAGAAAGAGGAAAAGAATTATGGAACAAAGTGCTGAAGGCAAATGCTGAGTGCTGGAAGTGGCTGACAGCATTAACTTGTTGAGCACAGTGTGAGCTTGTTGCCTTGGTTTCCTAATTAGAAGTTTCTGTCATAAATTAGATACCCCATTATCTGTATTCTGTGTTAGATACCTGACTAATTTAAGCACACCAGCATTGAAGATGCCAGCGTGTGAATTTTCCAAGAGGTGGGGAAGAAAACAGTCTCCTACCTGTGCCACTGGTCTATGACTGCCTTGGATGGCAGTCTCCAGATGATCCTGGGCTGGGGCTCCCCTGTGGCTGTGCAGTTCAGAAGCAGTTTATCCCCAAAATTGAGCTGAGTCACCCCATGGGAGGCAGCAGCTATTCTCGGCAGTGTGTCCCGGTGCTGCACGGACAGGCTCACCACCCGGCGCTCTGAGCCCGTCGAGCTTGTGGCGATGCACTCGTAGTTCCCGCTGTCGGCGGGTGCGATGCTGCTGAGCTGCAGTGTGCCATTGGGGAGCAGCAGCACTTTGGCGTTCACAAACTGCAGGGGCTTCACCACCGTCCCCTCGGGGAGGACCCAGTGCACGCGGGGCTGAGGATTCCCTTCCACAGTGCAAGGCAGGTGCAGCTCTTGCCCTGCCATTGCTGTGATCTGCTGTCTCTTTTCCTCCAGGATGACAGGAGGTGCTGCGACGACCTGCAACTTGACAGTCAGCGTGTCGGTGCCCGCGGGGTTTTGGGCCGTGCATGTGTAGAGGCCCCTGTCGTAAACTGTGACGTCCTTGATCATTAAGGTGCCATCTGGCTGCACGAGAACTTTCTGATTTCCCTGGGAAGAGCTGGAGACATGCATTTCATTGGCCAGGACCCATGAGATGGAGGGAGGAGGTCTGCCCTCGGCCAGGCACCTCATGGCCACGGGCATCCCAGCATGGGCAGTAAGGAGCCGTGTGCCGCCGGTGATGCGGGGTGGGTAGGCCACCACAGCCAGCGTGGCCAGGAGCTGTGCCGAGCCCAGCGCGTTGGTGGCGGTGCAGCGGTACTGCCCGCCGTCCTGCAGCGCTGCTCGTGCAATGGCGAGCGTGCCGTTGGCCAGCACCATCCTCCTGCTGCCGCCTGCCGGGGCACCGGGCCCTATGGGAGGGAGGGACAACAGAGCGGGGTCAGACCTCTCCATCCCACCTCGTTTTGCTCAGCACCCATATGCGCTTTCCTTATCCTGGTCTATTCTGTCCAAATAGCCAAGACAGTGTTGGTAAGAAAGGGAGAAATAATACGTCTTGTGCATGCAGTGGGAAAGCCTCAAAAGAAAAACAAAACCTAGCTCCTCAGTAGAGAGAAGGCTTGGGTAAAGCAGACGTGGCTTTGTGTAGCCAGGAGCACTGTGGCATAGTTGTGTGGAGGCACCGCAAATACATAAATATTTTGCCATTGCAGTAGCTCGATGTCATGGTTCGTTATGACATGTTCCTTCTCATTGGTCTCTCTGTTGGGAAGTAGCAGGTAAGCTGCGAGAAGAACTTTAACCTTCTCACAATAAACAGTTATTTCTTACGTATGTACATGTTTAAAATATCCTTCAGCAGCTATTTCATAGTGAGCATGAAGACTCTCCAGGGAATATGCTGGATGTCATTTTTCTCACTATTATTTTGCATCGCAACTGGTTATTCATGGTGCTCCTAGGCGAGCACTGCTGCCTGTAGCATGTCAATCGCCTGCCAGAGCGCAGCCCTGGAGCAGTGGGCGGTCCCACAGCTGCCAAGCTTACCTGGGGAGATCTTGGTCCACTCAATCGTTGGCCGGGGGTTGCCCGTAGCTTCACACGGAATGAAAGCATCTGAGTTGGCCAGCACAGTGAAGGCAGCTAATTTTCCTCCAGTTATCCTGGGCTTTGTGAAATAATTTCTGCTCAAAGAGAACAAGGACAGAGGGGTGCTGGTGGTGGTTTTGTGCCCCTGTCTCTGGTCAGACCAGCTGCTGGCAGAGCTGCTCCATGGGTGTGTGTGTGGGGCAGCCACCTGCCACCGTGGTGTTGGCATGGTTGGTGTGTTGGCCTTTAAGATTTTTCCTCCCCATTCCACAGGGGGTGGCCCAGCACCAGTTCCCTCCATGGGCAGCACTGGGGCAGGATGCTGGGCCCGGGGAGCTGTGGTTCCCAGGGCCGGGGGCCATGCCATGGGGCCGCCTCGCATGACCTCCCCATCTGTCCCCAGCTGTGGTCGCTCAGCAGCTGGGGTGGAGGCTCTGACTTGCTGAGTGGTTTCTGAGCCCGCTGTGGCACTGACTGTAGCAGGTTGTGCACGTGTGGCACTGAGAGGCTCCGAGGGCAGAGCTGAGGTTGGGGTCGTTGCAGTGGGGGTCTGTGGCTGAGGGTTGTGGGGCAGCAGTGGCACAGGAGGGGTGCTCAACCCCATACTGGGGGTCAGTGCTGTCTGTGGGGCTGCCGTGGGCCCGTGCTGTGCCACTCCTGACATGGTGAGGGCCCATGGAGCGGTCACCCAGCCTGCAGGCGGGCTGCTGGACACTGCTGCTGCAGGAGCATGCTTTGCAGGCTCTGCTGGAGGGCTGGCCGTGGCCGTGGCCGTGGCCATGGTGGCTGAAGCCATGTCTGTGGGTGGAGCTGCTGTAGGGCGGGGGCCCACAGTCAGGCTTTGTGAAGGAGCTGTTTTTGGGGGTCTTCTCCTCCTCTGGCCTCTCCTTCTTCCCATTCTGAACACTTTACTTGCGGTGATTTTGGTGTTGGTTGGAGCAGCCATAGAAGCTGTTGCTGTTGGCTCTGGACGCTCTCTGCCCATTCCTCTGGTGGTGGTCCCTGCAGGGCTGCACTCGGGGGTCTCTGCAGCAGCAGGATGCTCCTCTGACAGACTGCTGCTGCCAGTGGGTTTGCCTAAAGATGGGGATCCACCATTGTGATCAGTGCCCGCTGCAATGGGTGAGAAGGGCAAAGGAGAGACCTGGGGCACAGATGCTGCTGCTGTAGTTTTAGGAAGCAAGGCTGATTCCTGTGTTGGTGGAAAGACATCTGTTCCCAGTATCTCCTTTTGTGTGTCATTTCCGAAGAGAAGCACTTTGGTAGTCTTCCCTCCCTGGGAGCTTTTGGATGAGGATCTGGAGAAGACAGATTCTGGAGCAGAAGCAACCCTTGTGTCCATCACGTGTGTGATTTCTGCAGTGTGAGCTGTGCGGGTTGCTGCTGTTGGCAGTGTGCTGCTACCACCCTGCGCTCTGTAAGTGTTGCTGTGACATGCAGCGCTGCTCTCTGGTTCCTGCTGAGCAGTGTCTCCGGTGCTTTGAGCAGTGACAGGCACTGTGCTAGAAGCAGCTCCTTGCCTTGCAGCAAGGGCACTGTTCTCTTCCATGAGGAATGCTGTGCCCCGCACTGTGCCTGCTGGGTGCTCTGAGGGTGCATTCATGGTGGAGGGAGAGGACAGAGGCACTCCTGAGCTGAGCAGGTTGGTGCTGCTGCTTGAATTGCTTAAGGCAGGCAAGTTAGAGCTGTGCTGTGAGCTCAGCAGGACACCCGGAGCTGTAGCTGTACTCCCTCTGGCAGAGCCTGGCTTCCCTAAGTGGTGCCTGTGCTCTCTCATGCCCAGAAGGCGTCCTGGCCTGACCATTTTTCTCCTGCCTGAAATTTTCCTCCTTCTTCCATATCGCTGCTGGGCCCTAGGTGTGTGAGTTGTCACATCGTGAAAGGTTTGAGTGTGCTGATGAGTAGTGATGTTTGTGCCCAGTGGCAGCGCCGGAGTCACCAATTTCTGAGCACTGTGGAAGTGGATGTGGCTGAAGTCGGGGCCCGGCTCACTGACTGTTGCTGCAGATGCCCGACCATCTGCGTGGGTGGGAATCTTACCAGCGGACTGTGTAAAGCCATGCTGTTCGCCCGCTGCATTTTGGGAAGTCTCAGGTTTGATGCTGTCTGTAACGTCTATCGTGGTTGCTGCAGACACAGCCTTTAAATGCCCCCTGCTTCGTTCTCCAGGAGATGCCGATCTCTGCTGAGCCCTGATGAGTGTGGATGCTCCGCTTGCTCCCTGTGCTGCCATCAATTGTTTCCCACTGCTTGCTGATGTCTGCCTTAAATCGGGTCTTTCCCATGGATTTGAGGTTGTGTGTGTAGGGTTTGGTGGTGTCGGGCTGCTGGATGGGACAGGCTGTGGGAAGGGAGCAGGCAGGGGGGGCCCCGTGGGGGTCCCCGGTGGAGACATGGTGGCCCTCTCTGTTACCGGTATCATGAACTCTTGTTCTGGAGAGATGGGATCACCGGATGTTTCCTCCTGATCCGCAGGCAGAGTTGAGAACGGACGAACTTGAATGGGCAGCTTTGTTTCCACTTGCTGTTCTTCAATCCGAGGTGGGTTCCTCTTTGCTTTCTCCAGGAAGGCCGCCCAGCGCTGTGGGTTGGCTCTCTTGGCTGAGGAGCCGAAGTGCCGCCTGTACCCCCTGAGCCTCGTGCTGGCCGTGTCCCTGTGCTGGGGGTACGTGGTCCTCCTGCGGCCGCTGCCTGTCCAGGCTCTGTGTGTGCCCTGCTGTGTGCGTGCTGGGGCAGCGGGCTCCTGTCCTGCCCAGGACACCGGGGCAGCTGAGGAGCTTTGATTTCCTCTAGCTGAGGGCGGCATTGCATTGCCAGAGCCATCGCTCTCTTCCCACTCTCCCACAGCTACAGCCGCTCTCCGTGGGGTGGTTTTGTCCTCTGTAACCAGCACTTGGAAAACCAAAACATCGACGCCATACCGGCTGGCTGCAACACATCTGAAGTAGCCGCTGTCTCGCTCCGTTACCCCCTGTATTCTCAAGGTACCGTTGTCAAAAATGTGTTTGTTTCTTCCAGAACGATGAAGGACCACATGCTCTGGTAACACCCAACTAATGGCAGCATCCGGAACAGCAGCAACGGTGCAGGGGAGCTCCAGAACGCTGCCGACCGCTGCGGAAACCCGGGGCCCATTTACACTGCTGTGTTCCGCAGAGGGATCAACCACAGTTATTCGAAATGTGAGAATATCTGCATCGTTATAATTTGTGCCTATGCAGTGATACAGCCCAGTGTCAAACGTATCAGCTGTTCGTAATGTGAGTGTTCCTGCTTTTGCTGCTATAATTCTCCCATCCTCGCTGATGAAAGGGGCTCTGACTTTGCTCCCGTCAGCCAATATCCACTCTATGGCAGGAGCTGGTTCTCCTATTGCTTGGCAGTCCAGCTCTACGGTCCCTCCGACTAGAACAGTGTGCTCTGTTTGTGTTTTGTTGTCCCTGGAGATGACTGTCCAGCTGTTTCCCGCTTTCTCTTGGTCAACAGTGGGCAAAATAATCTGAGCCTCAGTGAAGTACTGGATGTGCAGCGTGCTGAGTGTGGTTGCTGTCCTGTCAAGCTGCAGTGCCACTTTGTTTTGCATTAACCAAGATGGTTCAGCTCTGAGTTCGGCCTCCACGTTGGTGAAAAGTTCATCTTTCTCAGAGTAGATTTGCTTATATTGGTAAGTAATAAAAGGCACGTCAGTTGCAAGGGCACTCCTTTCGAGTCTGAGGGGAGAATTACTGTACAGGGCCAGGATGCTCCACAGCTGCTGGATGTGTCCGTAAGAGATGTCGCACACCAGAAATGATGAGAATGATGTTCTGAGTATTGTGACGTTGTTGTCTTTGTCAAATGAGATTGGAGACATTTCTTTTGGTTTCTGGACATTGCAAACCAAGTTACCTCGATTTCCTCCTTGGTCAGTCATGTTCAAAACCACGGATCCTACAGGAGCAAGGAAGTCGTTAGGAGATATGGGGCTGAAATCCCCGTCCTCTGACACCGTGAGGTTTTTCAGTTTCAGGGTGTGATATATGACTGGCTTAGTGCAGGTCAGAGCTGCAGGAGGAACTCCCACAAAGTTCTTCCCTTTGCAGCTCCTGGGGCTGGCACAAACTGGGCACTGCTGAGCACCAGAACTTCGGTCTTTTTTGCACTTTATGACATCTGAAGGAAAGAAAAACACAGTTAGCTTCTGTGATAACCATTTTTAGTATGAAGACAGATACATAGCAAGAAGATGCTGTAAGGTGATTAAACAGAACAAGCAAAGCCTTCAGCTCACCTGGTCTCTGTTTCACCCACTCTGAGAACCACTGCAGATTGCAGTCACAGGACCACGGGTTTCCATGGAGGTAAATGCTCTCCAGCTCAGACATGTAGGAAAACATTTCTTGTGGGAGCGAGGTCAGCGCGTTGTCAGACAAGTGTACGTGCTTTATGGAGGACACTTTGAATATCTGGAGGTAGCGCAGCGTGACAAAAGTATCTGGGTGGAGCTGCTGCAGTGAATTTCCTTCCAAGTGGACCAACCTCAGTGATGTGAGGCCATAGAAAACGTTGGGGTTTACAAATTTGATTTCATTGTGGTCCATGTGCAGCCGGACCAAGCTCTTCAGACCATAAAAAGCACCTTGCTGAAGCACACTGACCTTGTTATAACTCATTTTTAGGACCTGTTGATGAAAAACAAGCGTTATATTGCTGTGATGCTCCTAGGCTGTTCTGATTGACGGCTCCTCCGTGAAGTATTGCAACAGACCAGGAGGGCACATGGTTGGGAAATGAACACAGGAGGAGTTATCTGTAAGTTGTGAGGAGGTGACAGCGAGCTGTCAGGACAGAAGCAGCTTTCACAGGGGTTAGTGGAACCTGGACATGTGCATGCTCAGCAGTTATCTACTTTCTGTCTCTCCCTCCTCACCTCTCATACTCTAAAGCAGTGGAGTCAGCGCTGCCTCCTCTGAGCACTTTAGGCCTTCCATGGTCACTGATATCACGTTATTACCTCTCTGTAATAATGACAACAGCTCTAGATTGAAATGTAACTGGGGAGTGTTACCTTCACGTGGAATTGGCTGGGAATGGTTGGTCGTGAATAATCATTTCATTACTTCTGTATATATGACTGTCTCAATGGCAAATACAGATACCAGATAGATGGATCCTGTACTGCTCATTAACGACTGCAGATGTGGCACTTGGAGCTCTGCAGCTTCTCTCACGTGAAAGGAAGTGTCAGTAGCAGCTGCCAGGTAAGATAGTATGACAGATACCTGCCGACATGTTCGCCACTCTCCTTACACTTTACCTGAACGCCCACCTGGGGAGGAGGGACGTTTCCATGAGGGCAGTGGCTGTGGATATCTTCACCTTTCACACAGACACCATTAGAAACAGGAAACTGAAATGCTGGAGGCAGCTGGGCTGTTCCCCCAGGCTGCCGTGGCTGTCTGATCGCTTAAAGGTTGGGATGTCACCCCCAACACTTATTCCTTACCTGCAGTGAACGTAAATCCCTGAACACCTTATCAGGGATTGCATTTATCTCATTGCTGTGCAGCATCAGTAACTCCAGTTTCTCCAGGCCAGCAAAATCCGTTTCAGTCAATGTAAGCAAGCTGTTGTACCTGGAACAAATGCAGCATCCCACACCTGGATTAGTCAGACAGCCACACATCATGAGTTTTAAAGCAAACAAACCAAAACCAAAAGAAAACTCTGAAATGTCTTCTTTTCTCAAGGCTGAGCAGCCCCAGCTCTCTCAGCCTTTCCACATGCAGGTGTTCCACACTCTTCATCATCTTTGTAGCCCTCTGCTGGACTCTTTCCAGGAGAGCCCTGCTTTGTACCGGGGAGCTCAGAACTGGACAGGGCAGAGTAGAGGGGGAGGATCACCTCCCTCGACCTGCTGGCCACGCTCCTTTTAATGCACCCCAGGATCCCGTTGTCCTTCTTGTCCACCAGGGCACACTGCTGGCTCGTGGGCAGCCTGTCACCCACCAGGCTTCGCTACCTCTCATTGCAGCCACCTCCGCGTGATGCAAAACCTTCCCCTAAGCCTCGTTCCCTGCCTGGGTTCGCTCTCCGCCCTAGAGCCGGGAACTCTTCAGTTCTCCGAGCGCTGAAAGCCGACCGCCAGCAGCACGGCCCAACGTACCCCAGGTTGATGCGCTCCACGTCCGGAGCGATGCGCGGAGGGACGGCGGTGAAGTAGCGGAAGGTGCAGTGCACCTCTGCGGGGCCGTAGCAGGCACAGAGGCGGGGGCAGGAGCTGGCTGCGGGCGGGGCGGCCAGGAGGGCGGCCAGGCAGGCGGCGAGCAGCGGCCGCAGCCAGCGGCGGTGCGGGGCGCCCATGGTGCGGGAGCCGCGGAGCTGCGGGGAGCGAGCGGGGTCCGGCAAGGGCAGCGGAGCCGGAGCCGCTCCCGCTGAGCCGCAGCCGCCGCGACGGAGCTCCGCGGCTGAAGGAAAAAGCCGCAGCTCCCGGTTCCGCCCTCGGGTTTCGGATCGCGCCGTTCCGGGGAAGCGGCCGCGCGCCCTTTGTGCGAAGGAGACGCGCACAGGTAACGCTTTACCGCCGTCGGAGCCGCGTCTTCGGGCGCCGTCACCGCTCGGCTCGGGCTGTCCGGGCCGGTATGAATCTGCTAGCGATTTGTCCTCGGGACGGAACACGTCAGCTCCTTTCGTGCCAGTAATTACACCAAACAAAAGTCACTGATCTTAAAGCCCCTCGCGGCACCGCCGCAGCCCACCCTCCCATCCCTCCCCCCCCCAACTCCACCTCGCTCGGGAGCGGAGCCGACACCTGCACCCCCCCACGACCTGCGCGAGCGGAGCCGCGGTGGGCACTGCCTCGGGGCCGGGCCGGGAGCGGCCAGCCCAGCCCAGCCCGCCGCCTCCTCCTCCTCCTCCTCCTCCTCCTCTTCCTCCTCCTGCCGGAGGGTGGGGGACGGGACCCCGGGCTCGGACCCCCGGGGCTCCGAGCAGCCGCCTCCGCTCGGGCATCGGGGAGCGACCGCCGCCCCGCGCTCTGCCCCGGCAGCCCCGGTCACACCGCCGACTGCCACCGGCCCCGCGGGGAATGGTGCTCCTCCGCCGGTACTTCGGCCCCTCGGGGGTTTTGCCTCTTTCCCCTTTCTCAGTGCCTGAATGTCGGTATCTTCCAGCACCATCCCGTCTGCCAGCAAAACCCACCGGGCTGGAGGTTCCCTCCCAGCCCCGGATTTGCCCCGCGGCAGCGGACAGCCGCTGAGTTTCAGTGCTCGGGGTGGGACACGCGGGCTGCGCGGCTCAGCCATCTCCCAAACGGCTCAGCCGCATCACGCTTTTGCTACTGTGTCCAAATTAGTGAGGAATCCATCCTGTTGGAGGAAACAAGTGACTCAGCAACGCCACGTGAAGCCCCAGCTCTTTGACAGAAGTATTGCTGTTCATCTGCCTGCAAAGGATTACCTGTGGTTCTATGTGATACAGTTGCTAAACTCCAACCAAAGTATCTCTTTACGGAGCATCTACGCTACAGAGACCAAAAGTCACTATGTGTCGCTCTGGAGAGGTTCGTGCTGAGTACAGACAGCTGCTGCTTCCCTGCAGATTAATATTCAGTCCTCTGTGTGAGTTCCTGAGTAGATCTGCCTAACAGCTCCTGACAGTCTCACCCACCACTGTGTGTATTTGCTGCCGTTCTGAAGAGCAGAGGAGGACTGTTCTGAAGGAGTGGATGCAGGATGCTGCTGGTGATGGAGCAATGCTGGCAGCGAGGAGCTGCCGAGGACCTGCAGCTGCCTTCCCACGGACCTTCAGGCTTATTGTCCTGGTGAGCAGAATGCAGGGAGCTTCTTCAGCTGGGATGCTTCCCACAGAGGTTTCTGCTCTTACCACGGAGTTAATACTTGTGCCAGAGAAATATTAACGTATCAACATTCTGCAAGGATAACCAACCTGTGTGAGGTGGGGATGAACCGATTTACACCTCCCCGTGATGTGATGGCCTCCTGTGTTATCATGGCAATGATGGCCCCTGTGAAACATGCAGGGGATCTCATGTGATTGAGCGTGGGAACACTGCTCAGGATGCACTGAGACCTCCAGAACAACAGCACAGCTCCGCTGAGCTCCACCATTACATTATTTGCTGACTATTTTAGGCACTACCTTGAGAGCCAGGAGGAACACGAGAGACTGCTCTGCCCCATCCACCAACCCTGGCTGATAAGGAAAGCACTGCAGGGCTACAGTTGGACATCCTGCTAAAGCTGAACTCCACTCCAAATGGCAATGCTCAATTCCTTTCATGAGCTGTTTTGTTCTTCGGGATTGCTGAGGTCAGGTCCAGAGCAACACACTCTGGTGCCGTGTTTTGTGTGAGCGCAATGTAAAAGATGCTTACAAATTCTCTGTGTGTCTCCATGGTTTGTGGTGGAAGAGGGACTGAGGTTTCTTCTGAGAACATTACCCAAAAACACAAACTCGAAGAACTGCATTAAAATTAAATGCGTATACGTAAAACACACCACATGCTGTGTCAAAGCCTGAAGAAAGGGGTATTCATCCGTGGATCACTATGTGCATTGTAGACAGAGCCCAGCTCTTATTCTGCTTCTGAGAAACACAGTATTCAATTTCCACAGCCCACAGTTCTCTTCCATAAGGTTGTGCAGTACACGTGGAATATTTTCCATTATAATGTGGCTGTGATTGAACGGGGCTGCCTTGCAAAAAACACCGTGGTTCTGCAAACCCATGCTGCTCTTTCTGTTTTGCTGGCCAATTCATTTCTTTAGATGGAATTCATTACTGGGAGAATCAAGGGAGCTTTTTGTTAACTGAAACTATATTTTGGCAAGAAATTGTGGTTGAGTGTAAACGTGGTAGCGCTGGGGAGAGCAAGGAAGAAAGTGCTTTGGAGATGGGGCTTTCAAAGCAAATTACACAAACCAAAGTTAGAATACAATTTCCAGTTCATTTCCTACCATACATGACTTAATTTGCATGAGGAAGGAGGAAAGGCAGCATTCTGCAGCTCCACTTTGTGTGGGTTTTCTCCTCTCGGATTCAGTCAGCTCCCGTCCATGGGTGCTGTGTTTGCTCTGTCCTTGTCCTCCCCGTGCTGCTGCGTGCCCTGCAGAGCTGTCAGTTGCAGTGGGGTGGGGGGAGGCACAGCTGAGCCTACAGGGTCTGGGGGAGGAGCAGCTGCTATGTGGGTGAGCACTGCAGGGCACGTGGACATCTGTGGTAGAGCAGGGCACAGCCAGCTCTCCTGGACATCAGTTCAATGTGTTAGCATAGAATCATCCCTCCAAGTTTGAGTTCCGAGATCTTTTTCAAGGAAAGACACCGTTAAAGCCAAGGAGAAGGCCCTGGAACCAAACACCGCTCACTGTATTACGTGTCAGCATTATTGAGAACCCTGCGCCCCTGGGGAAAGGCAGTCCTACCACATCAGACGTGCACAGACATTTCAAACACTCGTTCTAACAGAGTGCATCACCTGATGCTCCTATTCTGCTTTTCAGTTATTTCTTTTCTTCTTACTTTTTTGATGAGCACTTTAATTATCATCTTTGCCAGAGCGTGGCTCAGGTTTTGGGGAATGCCGTCACAAAATCAAACGATACATGGAGTGGATGAACCTCTGTCTCTCTGATCAGCTGCCCTGAACCCCGCTGCTCCCCGTGCCTCAGTTCCTGCCCCACAGCATTCCTGCTCTGCCTCGCTCCGCTCCACCTTTTGCTCCCCCACCTCTCCCTGTTGTGCAGTTCTCCTTAAAGGCCGTTTGCAAAATGTTTTCACGTTCTGCCTGTTTTTTTTCACAGCTTGTTGCAGGCCAAATTCTTCTAGTGTCTTCTGTGCCAATTCACCGTGTGGTTCCGGATCATGTGTCTCATGTTTCAGAACTGGATCGTCTTAGCGTTTTCTTAAACATGGAAGTAATTCCAAGCAAAACAAAATGAATGATGGAGCAGCACATCAGCCGCTTTAGGAATAGATTGTTCTAAACTCACGTTGGAAAAGGAAAGCCCACAGAAAGGTGTGATGTCCAAATCTACCTGAGAACTGAATCCACTGTGTGGTAATGGCACAACCACTAAGCACAGGGTTATGCAGTGCTCTCTGTAGGACATATTTTTAGTTTCTCACATTCTCTGTACCGAACCATACCTGCTCCAGACTCGCTCTCCAGTGTCAGGATCTCTTGCAGGCAGTGGAGCACACTGATGGCGCGTTGCAGATAGATGCACATCTCTGCTCCCAGGGCTGAGTGCTCATGAAATTGAGAAAATTGTGCTTGAAAGATTGTGAAGAAAATTTCAATTCAATATTTGATGAATTCAAGTTCTCAGACATTAAGGGAAAGTTCAGATAGATCCACAGGACATATACTCTCCACAAGACTTTAGGCAGCCCTACCATATTTTCCAAAGCAAATACTGCAGAGTTTAGTCGTGACCACAATACCTCCAGGATCAGAACCACAAAGAACTCCAGCATTCAATGGAAGCTTGTGCCCTAAATCAGTTCCTTTAAGCAAACTTTGAAGCTTTTTCTCTCGACTGAAATAGAAGTTACAAAAGAGCAACCAACAGAAGCATCGCAAGGCTTTGTAAGGGCTGACTCAGTGGGTTGCCGGACAGCCTTGAAACGAATCGCACGGCCCCGAGCGTGCCGCGGTGGGGATCTTCAAAACAACACACTAAGGTACAGTTCTGCTGTGGCTCGAGGCCATGCTAAGGCACTTCAGCTTTATTGTGATGAACTGGACAAGCTCCCAGCAAAGCAACCATCGATTCTGCAAACACAATCAGCGTTTTTAAATTGCTCGGGTGTTTGTGCAAATAGGGGAACTGTAAGTCATGTCTGCTTTGTGCACTGCTGTGCTACATACAGCTCTGCAAGACACCAGACAATATTTCTGAGGAATAGAGGGATTGAGGATTGAGTTTTTCTCATTCATATAAGTAAACACAGTTAGGTATGCAGTCTGAACACTGAATGCTGCTAAGGCTTAAATTAATGTTTCTATTAATGTGGAGAAAGCAAGCAGCTGCTCAAGGGAAAACAGATTCCATTCCCATTTCCCTGGGGCAAAATCGCCTGACAATAATCCTGTCACAGTTCACTTTTACTCCTATTTAAGTTAATGGCCTCGTTAACTCTCAGACTCATGGGGCTGACCTCAGAGTGCACCTCAGGTTGACTGGTCCCGCTCCCACTCCTGCTTCTCTCTCTGTTCCCATTACAGAAGTAAGGATGACTTCAGTGAAACTACAGCAATGTAAAAATCTTAACAGAGGATAGGAAGGCTCTTTTCGTCTGCTGCTGAGTATGCTCCATGATAGAGAATAGCACCTGAAGTAAAACAGCTAACAGCTGCACTAAAAGTGGGTCCTACACATCACTGTCAGGCAACATCTGAGCAGGGCAAGCAGTTTGCTGGGGAGCAGAGTTATCTGGGGCGGACTGCAGCCAGCTGGGCACAATGCTCTCTGTTTGAGGAGGAAGCCTCTGCTTTCTGGCACCGATGTGAGCCCTTGAAAGCTCCAAGTGCTGCTTTGGAAAATGCTGAGTGGTGTCAGTGCTGTGAGGTGAGGGTGCTGCCCATCCATTGCAGGGCGTGCCGGTGTTGGGCCGAGTGACAGTCTCACCCAGAAAAAATGAGCTGCTGGGGCAGGAATGGAGCACCTCATTCCCAGAACATCTCTAGATGTCACGCACAGACTCTGGTTTTCCTGCAGGACTGCAATGTGCTGATGAAGAAGCGGCTCCCCATGCCTGGCTGTGCTGAGGCACTGCTCCAGGCGCACAGCACGCTTTGTGCCCTGGCTGGGAGCTGGGAGAGGGCTCTGTGCTGTGATATAACATAGCACTCGTGTTGAAGTGGCTCAGGAGATGCTACCAGATCTTCCTGTTGTAATTCCCGTTCCTAACAGCATTGGCTGTAAAATTACCATCAGATTAAAAATTAATTAATGTAAAATGTCATATTCACATTTCCTTCTCCACAGAACTGCAGCAGAAAGGTCACTCTGTGCTGCCCAGCCCTATCATGCTAACAGTCTGCACCTGGGATGTGGCAAACCTACAAATCAGCAAACCAACAGGCTACAGCTGGACACAGCCATGGCATTTCAGCAGCAGCTGGGATGGATGTGGCCCCCTCTGGTCCTGGATGTGGCTGCTAGGGCTCCGTGTGATGGTGGCTGCGCAATGTCCCTGGATCCTTACATGTGAAGTCAAGAGGTGATTAATCTTTTCGGGTTGGGGAGGGCTGCTACTGCCATCTGTGCTGGGTCTGGGCAGCTATGGACACCCACTGACTGCAGCTTTTGAACTCTCAGCATCTCGGCTGACACAGAGCCTGATAAATCAGCCATGGTGCTGGTGGGTGCATCAAAAGCTGGTGCCTCTAGGACAGACATATGGACTGCAACCAACTGTTCTGAGAAAGGTCTATCTCTTGCCCAATCAGAAGTCGTAGCACCTTTCTCTTTCACATGCATGGTTATTAGAGATAGACATAAAAAAGAGAGACTATCACTTTTTATATTTTAAACAGGAAAAGCTTGTTTAGAGCTCCCCATGTCTTAAGAAAATCTGGTATCCTCATTGCTGGAACATATCCTCAAACCGTGTAATTAAATGTGACCTATGGTGAGATCTTCAGTCTCTGTTCAGACCTCCTTGTGAGCAGAGCTGTTAACCTGCAAACACGTTCAAGCAGAAGATGAGCTGAAATGCAGATTTTCCTGCTAAAGTAATACTGCAGGTGCAGACAGGATGCTAATCTCAAATATCAGCCAGGAGTGCTTTTTAACCACTTGGATTTAAAAAGCAATATTGAAATAAGTTTCTGAAGAGCCTGCATGTGCTCCTTTCTGCTGTGAGGATGCCTAATTGATTTACGTGCATGGGATTAGGAAGCAGGATTTCTTTCCTTTCTAATTAATTTAATAGCTTTTATTAAAGGCACTGGAGTGATAGAAATATTTTATTTAATTCTTAGCTTGGTAAAGCACTTGTAATGTCATGGCTCCATGCTCTGGGAAGGAGTATTTCAGCGTGAGCAACTCGGACATATCAGTACCCTCCTGCCTGTGCTATTGAGGGGAAAAAATAAGAGTACTGAGGAACTTCTGTGCCACAAACCCCATGAGTAGGGGCCTTTGAATAGGGGATTTAACTCCTCTTGCTCTGGCACTTGCCATTCATGTTTTGCAGTTAGGCTTGTATTTCCCTATTCTGCTTCACCGGTAACTTTGTCAAGCATCAGCTGTTTGATGAGAAGTATTTTATGGTGTGTAGGAAGTGAACGTGAGCTGCATGGTTCAAAATGTGTGTGTTTGCACACTGAGGAGTGCTGGCAGGTTGGAGGACAATCCCCACCCCTCTGTAGTCCCTGCAGTCTCCTGGAGAGCAGTGACTTTCTGTTGCCAGAGCTTTGTTCTCCCCAGCATACGCATCTCCTGTGTCTTTTGGCTCACACACTGAGTATGTCCAAGAAGTGCTGGGCTCAGTGAAGCTCCATGGAGCAGGGAACTGGCCATGGCACGGATTGCTGCCTGCCTTGTCACAGACCAGCCTCCTCGCTCCAGTTCTTTGCCTGAATAGATTCCTGGCCTGAAGTCCTGCCAGCACAGTATGCTGTGCCTCCTCCGCTACCTTCTGCACACCCTGGAGGTGCACGTTGGGTTGGGGCTGAAAGTGCTCATCTCACTGTGCCGTGCGTGGTGGTTCAAAGTGTTACCTGGAAACGTGGCCACTGAACTGAGAGTGCTTCACCACCAGGAGGCATTCAGCACCCGCAGGGCAGGACACGCTCATTCCTGGAGATAGCAAAGTAATCAATCAGTGTTTTTTTTTTTTTTTGTTTGTTTTTTAATGTATTTTTATTTATTTGTTATAATTTTAAGGGGAAGATTGTACCTGCAAACCAAAACCTCGCAGCACTGATACAAGGCACGGGTTATTTTTGCTCGCTATGTGCTAAGATGCAGTGAACTCTGTGCGAGGACGGCCCTGCTCCGTGTCCTCATTCTGTCCCTTAACTGCCTCTGTAACAAAGAAGAACCCACTCGCTGCCCCACTGCCCACCTCCCCAGGTGAGCGGGTACTGCTCCGCTAACAGAAATGAGACCTGAATTTCTGAGCTGTGTCTGATTTCATGGTTAAAAGTACATTAGAACTTTGAAAGTGGGGTGATTCGAGGTCATGTGCGCTGTTTCTTTCAGTCCTCAACTGCAGCCTCTCTTCTGAAGAGCGGGTAGATTCTGCTCTCTATTTGCCAGCATTTCTAATTAGCCAGAGTTCTTCATTATTTTCAGATGTTAGAAGGATGAATCTGATGAATCAGACTTCCTGAGCACAAAACCTAGTGGGACTACTGTCAGATAAGCATAGGCTAAGACCCTTTGCTTGGTTAAGACCCCGTGCTATTCTGTGCTCCGTTCAATCAATTTGAATCTCATATAATAACATCTTCTATTGTTTTAATTTTCATACTGACTGTAGCTGAGCAGTGATCTCTGCTTGTCCCTCGTCCTGAGATCCATCTTAATGGATCTTTGTGGTTCCATCTTAATAATGTTGTCCTGGGCAGGAACTGTGCAAGTGCTGTGCTGCTGACCTCCTTGCAATAGCTCTCCAATGACCCGTTATGAACTCTGCCTTGATTGTTGCAGACCATCATTTAAACAATAATAAAAGTTATGTTGTTTATTAGATTTTAAAAGTTTGTGTTCTGCTTTAAAATGGATCACCCCAGGGAGAAAAACCAAGGCTCCTTCCAAAGGCCACAGTGCAAACATCTGAGCAGGAGACTTGTCAAGCTGTGTTCTGTGCTCAGCTGGAGCATGGGGCAGTGCTGTGCAGCTTTTTTCTCTCTATGGCATGGCACACGGTTTAAGCTCCCGTGCTTGACTTGTGTGCCAGCAGTGGCTGGTGCTGTGTTGCTGACTGAGTATAGATGTCTAAGGGGTGCTTAAGTGTAGAAAGGAGCTCAGTGCAACGTGGGGCTGTACTATGGGACTTGGAGGACGGTGTGGGTGAGCGTGTGAGGTGGGTTACAGAGAGGAGGTTGCTGGGCTCACGCTGCTGATGGAGTTGTCGGTGTAATTCCCAATCGGTTCATAAAAGTAACAGCCAAACTCCTTTACTACCTGTATCACACCATTGCTTTGTTGCTTAAGAGGAAAGGTGGGATTTTAAAGGTGATTACATGACTAAAGGCATTTCACTTTGAGATTTGTTTCAGCTCTGAGCTGTGAATTTATAGGGAAGTACATAGATTTGTGTTCCTGGGGCTCAGAAGTCCATAACAAATTGTTTTTATCTGAATAACATTCACTCGAGTTCTGAACTGAAAGACTGATCTGATACATCACAAGAAGTTTATGGACTTTAATGTTATCAGCATGTATTTACCCGTGTATTGCTATTTTTGGTGTAGTTTTAGACGGTGCTTTCTCTAAGGCACACCTGGAGTTGGGCTTTGCCCCATGAGCACGAGCTGCTAGCTGGAAGCATTTCCTATGCACACTGGGTCCTCCAGTGCTACCTTCTGTGAATGTGCATTAGGGGAGCAGAGGAGGACATGCTGTTGGTACTGTGCTGGTTACCTTGATGATCCTTTGCTTAATGAAATGAAGGAACTGGGGAGCCCTTAGGGGTGTGAGCTGGAACGAAAGATTTCTGTATTTGCGTGTATTTAGGGCAAGAGCAGGCTGGTGGAAGATGGAGGTTTCCTACTGTCTCCTGAGTGACTGCGATTCTGTTTCATTTGTTTTGGAAACACGCTGTATATTTGTGACTTAGCCATATGTTTCTGTTGGTTTGTGTCAGAACCATAAGTCAGTTCAGCTGACCTTTCCACTGCTGAATGCAAAACGGTCTCCAAGGATGAATGTTGCAAACCATTCCAAAATGATTTTCTTCCCTTAGAAACCGCTTATAGAATATCACCGCTGTGCTAAAATTTGAGGCACGTGGGTGTATGGATCAAAGTACAAGACAGTTCTTACTTTGCTTTACCACGCTGCCCCATTCCATCCCCTGCTGCAGTTGGCACAGCAGCTCCTGCTGCCCCGCTCCTGCAGGGAAGGGTAGGGAGCAGCAGCAGCCCTGAGCTGGGTGCACAGAGCGGTGGGTGCTCAGCTGTGGGCAGAGCTCTGCTGCACAGTGTATGGCATGGCTGGGGCAGGAGAGATCTGCTGGGAGGAGCTGGGCTCTGCAGCTCAGCACCCCCGAGCTCAGCCTGGCGCTACATGATGTTGTTTATTAGTTTTCTATTGGAGATGTGGAACAGAGAGCATTTGGAAGCAGCTTGGCAGCCACTAAAGTGCTTTTCTGTTTGTTCCTTGGCGGACGCTCAGAAATCAAAGGGTGATGCATGAAGAGTCTAAAGCTCTGTCCTATTAAGACTTTAAGTGGATACAGTTCAGAAACAAAAGAAAAAATTCATTATCATGCTAAAAAGAAACAATGTTTTTAGAAAGCTGGTTATTGCATGTGACTCTGAGCAGTGCAAACGTGACTTCACCCTCTGATGAAAAAGGTAGCGAGTGGCATTCCGAGTGTAGCTGAACTTTATTTACTAAACTGAAACAAACTCCAGACGAGTGATACAGCTTGTCTTTGCTCACAGTATAGCCTCTAACCAGCGGCAGCCTGGACAGGCACCCACCCTTCCAGATGCTGTCTGTGCTGTATTTAAGAGCAGCCCTGCGAGGTGGGGGAGGGCAGGGGCTGGGCATAGCCCCCGGAGCCAGCAGGGGTGGGAGCTGGTGGGGAGTGTGGGAGGCCTCCATCCTATCTGCATCTTTCAGTGGGGTGTAGAAGCTCTTCTGACGTGGGGAGGAATCGCTGAATTTTGGATTAAGGAGCTCTGAAGATGACAGAGGGTGAAGGAAGAAGCAGACAAATGTGTGCCTTCAGGAATGGGAGCTGGCAGAAGAACAATTAATGAAGTGCAATAGCAGCGGAAGGCCAGGCTGGCTCAGCTGCTGGTTTAACTTTCCCAGAACTGCTGAAGTGGATGTTCCCGAGCTCGGCTCCCCACTGTTGTGCTCAGAGCTGCTCTGCCCGAGGCTGCGCGGTTCCAAGGCCCTCCCACCCCTTCTGCACACTGCGATATTCCATGGTATGTACATGTAGCAATGGGCCTGCTTCGGCAGCATCCCCTCTGCAGGAAGGCTCTCTGTATGGTTCCTTAGGCAGCTGTGGGGTTGGGGCACAGCCACGCACCTGAGCTCGATGTCAGCAAGCAGCAGAACCTGGTAACGTCTGCTTTGCACTCCTTTAGTTATAGGCACAACAGAGACCTAAAGCTTTTTTGTACGAAAATAAACTGTTCTTTATCTTACTGCAGTGGTAATCAGCAGTAAATTCTGTAATATCTGTAGAAGCGAAGTTCGCTGCTTTTCTTCCAGATGGATAGCACTTTGCTCTGCCATTACACTTCCCCCCCCCCCCTTCCCTAATAACCCTTCTGTAAGGGGTGCAGCTTTTAATTACTGGCTCCATTTCTATTTTTTCCATTCTATAATTAGATGTACCTCCTCTTTATGGCATGGCCCACAGTTTAAGCTCCCATGTTTGCTTTGTGTTCCAGCAGTGAGTGGTGCTGTGTTGCTGACTTGGGTGCGTGACGTGGAGATGCTTGGGAGAATGTGCTTCATTGTAACCAAAGGCCCTGGTGCCAGCTGGCTGCTCGTGACCAGGTGCTCTTGGGGTGTCTGCGCTCCCTGGATCTATGAGTGAGGAAGAGAATGATGTGTAATGAGCGCTTCCTGTATGGTGAATCTGTGATCTACAGAAGCACCTACAGATGTTTTGAGCCTGAGCCTCAGCTAGTCCACGCTGACCACCAAAGCCCAGCAGGTGATGGAGCAGATCATGTGAGCTCACTCTGTTCCTCACTGCACAGCTTGGTGGGAACCTTGGTCTACCATGGGCTTTGAGCTGTAGGCAGTGCTGGGTCATCAGGAATGGGCTGCTAGCATCCTGCAGGGCCATCCTATGGTACTGCTGATGTGGGGTCAGAGTTACAGAGCCACAAGCTTCCTCTTCAGACCTGATGAGACACATTGCCACTGCGTGAACAACCTTTTACTTAGGTCAGGACACTGATAATAGCTCTTCTTGCATGATTGGAACATGTAACTGTAAATAGTTGGGCCAAAAATGATTCAGATGTATTTTTTATGAGTAGAACTTCATTGGGCAGTGAGCACTGGCTGACAGTTTTCTAATAGAAGCTAGTAACTCTCTATTAGAAGCTAGTAAGTATGTTCGTTTTCCACAACAGTATGCTTACTGTCAGTTTTTTTTTATATGAGGAGAATTGTTGACTCAAGTGGAAAGGAATGTGCCCTTAATTCTTTCAGCAGTTCCTAAACCACACGCTCGACAGCTCTGCTTGGAAATCTGAGCAATGTTTCTCTTATTTCTACAACAATGTTTGCCTCTAATTTTCATGCTTTCCAACATTTTTCATGATATGAAGAGAAGATGTCTATTTTTTTGTTTCCCTTCCCCCCAGTGCTGTTCTAGTGCTGACGATGCTTGGATAATTGTTTCCAAAGCAAACTTGGCTCTCTGTAACATGATATATACAACATGGTCTTGTATAGAAATTATCAACTGGAAGCTTGTTGCAGTAAACTGGTCTTCATCAAAAGGCCCATATGATGCTCCTTTGTCATGCTGAACTATTCCGCTGTCATCCCAATGTTAATTTATGAAACGAAGCATTTATCCCTGGCTGGAGTTTAAACGCTTCCCCGTATGTTTATAAAGTGTTGTTTCTGTTCAAAGCGCTTGGAAAAGAAATCTGCAGACACCAGCTTTGCTCCTAGTAAATATTACTTTTAGTCACAGAAGACTTTCATCTGAATTTGAGAATGCTTTATACAGTTTTCTTTACTTTTTAACAGAGCAGATGCACTAGTTACTCAGTAGAAAGAGCAAGTATGTTGTCCTAAAGAAGCTTTGTTGTTTTTTTTCTGCACGCTGCCTGGTGTTTGACCCAGGACAGTGCTTTTAGAGCCTCCTTGGGGTAGTTCTTACCTTCTCTTCAGAGGTTAAAAAAAAAAAAAAAAAAGACCCAATGTGCTTCTGAGCTCTGCAAAATAAAACTTGCTGGAAAATAAATCACTTTCTGACATGAAGATTAGGCAAGACCACAGAGTCGCAGTCTGGAAGTACTTAGATGTCAATTCACGTTTTTGGCTTTTAGCGTGCTTTATCTGCTGTGTATTTAGCAGATAACCTCTGGCTTTGTTCTGGTTTTTTGGTTTTTGGTTTTTGGTTTTTTTTTTTTTTGTAATGTGATGTCCAAAATGTCTTCATGGAAACAATATTAGACAGCTGTGAGAGCAGAATCACACGTGTTGGACTGAACCCGGGACTTCTGTGCCATGCTCATCCAGTGAGAGCATTAAGAATAACCAAAAAAAAAAAAAGAATGCTATTCTATTTGGGTTCCTGTGTTGGCCCCAAGGCAGTGCCAAACCTCCGACTTCACCCAGAGCAGCAGCACTGGGGGCTGAGGTTTGGGTGCTGGTGCAGAAGGTGCAAGTGTTGTGTGATGGAGATGGCATGGTGGAGCTGCTGGGGACCCTGCTCTTGTGGGGGTTCATCCTACAGATACGAACCCCCCCAGGAACACAGGTGAACCTGGCTTTCCTTGCAGCTTCGTTTTGCATGGCACATAGGATTCCTGCCCGGTGCTGTGGCACAGTTTGTTATCAAAACTTCTGTTTGTGGAGTGCTTGGATTCTGTGGTGTACGGCACTCTGATCTGTGCAGTCTTCTCCTGAACTCTCCACTGAACAATGGTCAGAAATGCACTTTGTTTAAAGCAGATCTTTGGAGCAGAGCACAACTAATTCAGCTCAGTGTAACACAAAACTTCTTTACTCTCAGATGGAACGCTGTGCAGAACGGCACTGTTCAGCACTTTGGCTCTCTCCAGTGCCAAGCTCTGAGGCAGGCAAAGGGGAATACCGGCGTCCCAACGCGGGCTGCTCTGACCTGAGAGATGAGCTCTGCTTGTTCTCACCCACCTCTGCTACAAAAGGAATGAGAAACATCTGGCAGAGAGGCCTGGCAGGTCAGATCCTTTACATGCAGATGCTCTGGGAAGTACTGCAAAAAATATGGAGCTTGGTTTTCTTTGTTCCTGAGTCGTACTGTGTTTCCCCTCAGCTCTGGGAGACCTTCTTTGTGGATGGGCTTTGCTAATGCTGGTTTTTCCATTTTTCCCCTGTGATTTTTGTTCAAGCTTTCTAAAACAGAGTAAGGATGCCTTGCTGCTTCCTGTAGGCTTTCCCCTTGGAAGCGTGCACAGAAAATGCCTGTTGTTGGTTGTGGTGGACTCTGGGGAAGGGCTCAGTGCCATTGAACTTGGTGCTACTGGTGCCACAGGAGAATCTGAAATTGCATCGAGATATTTTTCTTTCATGGCATTTCAGTTCATGGTGAGTAAAAACGCTCTGCCTGTGTTATTTAATGTCAGTAAATGAGTATTGTAGCAGGAGGAGAGGCACTGGAGTCTTGGTGGGAGGTGTCTGTTGCAGTGTGATGCTGCTTGGGGCAGTGCTGCCCTGGACGTCCTGCAGTGTGGGTTGTGGACAGGATTCTTTTTGCAGCAGGTTTTACAGCTTTATTCTATCTGTAAAAAGGGCAATGGGAGAACTCCTTGTGTTCCTAAGAGGAACAGTAACCTCAGGAAAAGTCACTTTCAGCTGCTGGAAAAAATACAGGAGGTGTCTGGGCATGTCCTCTGCTGGGGGACTCAAAGACGTTTGTTTTGTAACTGACACAGCAGAGCGGTTCTGCACTCACTGACACCTCCCAGGGCGTGAGAGATTTGAGGGGAGGAGACAAAATATAATGAAGAGGAGTAGAAAAGGAAAAAGGCAGGGGATGCCACAAAACTGAGGTGGATTTTGTGGCCCTAGAAAGTAAAGCTTAGAACAGCAAAATGAAAGACTCCTTAAAGCATTTGCTTTGCATGCACTGCTCAGATGAAGGAAAAGCTGAAGGCATTTGCACAGCAGAGGGTGTGGGGTGGCTCTGCTGCTCTGACTGCTGCAGAGACGAGGCAGCCGTGCAGCAGCAAGGCTGGAGCTGCCTGCTCTGTCAGTGCGTGTGCGGGGACTTCAAGTGGGGTTTAGGTTTAATTTGAGAAGGACTCAAGGTTTCTCATGCTTAAAAATTCCTGGACTGCAGGATGGCTCTAGCTTGGTAGTGCAAAATGTCACTGGTTTCTTATCCAGTTAAACTTTGAGTTCTTGGCGTTAGAATTCTGCTTTGTGTACAGTGCTTAAAGGGGTGACATCTGGCCGGCACTTGTCCCAGGATACGGGACAGTTTACTCAAAAATGTGGTTTATAAGGTAGGATCAGATTCTACTTCCAAAACTGCGTTATCTGGTGCTCAGTGCTGTTCAAGCAGGAAAGCAGAGCTTACACACCACCAGCGAGCTGTAGGCTGGGAGTGAGGGGCTGTGTGGATGTGCAAATGCTGCATTTCATGGGCACTCACTCTCAGTATCCCAGGTCGGGCAAATGAGTACAGAGGGTTTTGCTCAGTGTTGTATGGATCAGTTCCTCACACGATGCTGCGCCATAGCTCTGAACGTTCCTCTGGGATGTCTGTACAGAGCCAATGTTTTGCCTTCATTTCTGCTCTGAGCTGACTTGACAACTGAATGTAAAAATTTCCACCATCTCTCTGGGTGTACGTGCTGTCCTGTGTTGCTTTCCTATTCACTGATATTACTAGCTGCAATTCTGTGTTAAACCTGAAACACTACACTAGAGCAGTAGTCAGCAGGGGTTCAGAATGGCAGACTTCACATACTTCTAAAGCTTGGGCCATAGCACTGACAGGTTTGACTCTTCTCATTTGGGTATCCCCTCTTCTTCCCCCACGTGCAGCGCTCTGCTGTGCTCTCTTCTTCCCCAGTCCTGGTTCCTCTGCTTTCACCACCATTCCCGTGCTCTCTGTCACACATATGCTAGAGCCATCGTGTGAATCACATCATCTGATGCTGTCCTGAAACTTGTACTGACTGCACACAGATCAAAGCATCCATTTCACGGGCGTGTGCTGAGTTCAGGACTCCTGGATGTACTGATCTCTGAAATTTGCTCAGGTGATCTGGGTGGTGGTGTGAGGAGAGCAGCAGTGACTGAGGATGAGCAGCACAGGTCAGAATTCCTGCAGCGGCTCAGGTCGCTGCGTCTCAGGGTTCAGCTGTTTTAATCAAAGCTCATGTGGCACTTGTTGGATAGAGCAGCAATTGTAGGCTGGGGGCTGGCTCATCCACAGCCATGCCCTAACAGATGTACAGTCCGTGTGCTCGGGCTGACGCGGGGCGATGCACTGAGGGTGCCATGCAGGGCAGTGGTGCTGTGCTCAGAGCAGTGAGATGTTTGCTTTCTTGGCCTGGATCCTCACCTCTGGCAGAGCTCCATGTGAGGAAACACAGAACAGTTTTATGACATCTGACAACTTTCACATCTCTTCACTGATATTGTCACATCATCATATACCTTACAAGCTACTGTGCACATTTCCTATTTCCAGAAAGCCTGGCTATGGGTGTCATACTTATTTCATAACACTTAATACTCTGCAATGTTCTGCATCTGTCTTAAATAAGAACCAGCTCTATTTCTTGCTGTGCTTTCTGATGTGAGTATGTAGGCTCAAGGAAACCCCTGCTATTTACATGGTGTTTCTTCTGTTGAACGCATGTTGTTCAGCCTTCCCGAGCCCTTGTGGGCACTGACCCGCGGATGGCACAGAAGCTCCTCGCATGCCAGCTCAGCTTTAGCAGGTGGGATGTTTTCAATCTTCAGAGGAAGGTGTCTGTTCTGGAAGCACACAGTTGTGAGGCTGTGTGCGGCACTGCGGTTTGGCCCATGAGGGCCCTTTCCCTTCTCTTTGGGAGCAGTACTTCTGCTTGCTTCTGTGGGTTCTTGTTTGGGTTGGATTATTAGGGTTTTTTTTTCTTTTTTTTTTTTTTTAATCTTGGGGGAAGGGAAATGGAAGAAATAACCCTTTTAAAGCTGCAAATGTCACAGAGCTCTGCCAAACTTTAAAGCAGTTAATTTAGAATGTGTTTTATGTACTCTCTCTTGTTTCCCCCTCTTTCATCCACCATTGTGCATTCTTTCATGTCTCAGTCCTTCAGATGCTAAATGTAGCAGTAATGCAGAGGAATGTTAGCTTTGGCAGGAGACTTGGCTGGCATTTTCTCTTCTTAAGTTAATAAGAAAAAAAACATTGGGATGTCGCCAGGTCCGCGGCTTTCTGTTCTTAGCACAGACCCCTCGGAGGAGCTGCAAATGTCGCACGACAAGAGGTTCCTAAGGGCTGTAAGGGGAGGCCAGGCTCGGCAGGCACAGTGGTGCTGGGGTGCAGCTATCGGGCTCCAGGCAGCAGCCCCAGCTCCCCAGCACACATCTCCGGTCAGCCGGGCTGACCCAGCGAGTTCTGCATGGCTGCAGCTGGTACCCTGCGCAGGGCTTTGTGTTTTCATTTGTCCACAGAGGTGTCTGTTAGGATGGTTCAGTGGTAACTGCTGTTCTTCACACTCTTCCCAGTGTGCTGTCTGAAATGGAAACACTTTAGATCCGCAGAACCCTGTCTGCTGGGCTTGTCCTCACTCTTCTCAGACACAGCAGTTTCCAGCAAAGCACCTCCTGGCTTGGTCAATCTGTCCAAGCATCCAACCCACATCCTCAGGGGGACCTCCCGGCCCTGCACCCGTGCCCATGGGGTGCAGTTGTGCACCCACAGCCTGGGTGCCCCCATGGGCAGTGCAGTGCTGGGAGAGCAGTGGGTGTGTGCTGGAGAGCTTCTCTCCTCCCACTGCTTGTCACCCACCGTGCCCACTGATTCCTATCAGTGCTGTGTGGTTTCTGTTAAAAGGAACTAGGCCTTGGATCTTGATGGAAATAGGAATTTTTACAGGACAGAAATTACAAAAGCTTCGGTGTTTGTGCTGTACACTATTTGAGCAAAGCTGTCCCTACAGGAAACATAGCTGGCTATCTTTAAGGGAAAAGAAGTTTGTCTCCAATGGAAGAAAAGACATGATCTGTAATCCGAGGCACTGTGCCAGCAGTGTTCTACTTTGTCAAAGAAAACATCACTGTGGTACATCCCATAGAACAGCCTGGAACCGTTCACATCAGAGCTTTGAAATCGGGACAAGTTTGAGAGCCAGAGACAGTGTTACCTCTGGCTGTGTCCTCCTCTCCTCGCTGCCTTGCTCTTGCTTCTCGGCTGAGCGAGAGCCGTGGTGGGAGTCTGCTCTGTGCTGCTGTAAAGATTACTCTCAGAGTCATCAGTTCTGTGCAGCACTTGAGTTGTTGGTAAGATTTGGGTGATGATGAATGACTTATGCTGGAAAACAGCTTCTCTCTTGTCCTTATTAGCTGCTTCAGTTAACATGAGTTCTAGCCTGTCTCCTGGAGTGAAAAGTTTTTTGCTGTCAGTTTATGCTGAGAGGGTACCTGGGTGTTGTGCCTGTAGACAGAAAATACTGCCCAGGGAAACTTCTCTCCTTAATATGAAGGAACTGAGGTGATGGGGGCACTGGAGCAGCAGAGCCGGGAGCACGCTGTCTGAATGTGATCCTGGAGTTCTTCTTAGCTTCAAATAACATTTATGGAACTGAGAGGTATCTGAAGCACGTGGGGTGGTATCTGAAGCACGTCCCTCTATGTGCTCAAATGTTGACTTTCTGAATGACTTCAAAACTTTTTTAAAAGAAATTTGAAACTACGAAGGATACGGTGTGGAGGTAAACTCTGAAGCCCCTCATCTGTGACTACAAGATCATGGGTGACTCAGCATGGACCTGTCCAGGTGAGGTGTGACCGTGGTGGCACAGCGTGCTGTCCCTGCTGGGGCTCCCGTGGGTCCTTCCCCACGCTTCCTTCTCCTTCACAGGCACACACTGCTGTGGAAGCAAGCACAACTTTCTGTGAAGGTTTTCCTCTGGAGTTTGTGGAAATGTGCTGGAAGGAGAGAGTTTTCCACCCGCACAAACTGCGTTTGAATTGTCAGTAGGAGCCTGGCCCAGTGCGCAGTCAGCAGGAGGCTGCGTTACATTTCCAGACATAGCTCTTCTATTAATTATTTCATGACCAAGACAAGCCAACAAGGCTGAATGACATTTCTCACATGTTAGCTCATTCCCAGAGATAGTAGTTTTCTTGGCCTCAATGGCTGACTGGGATCTAGTTCTCACTGTGATTTCTTCTGAAAACCTGATGAAAGAAAGTGCTGCTCTTGCTGGAGCACAAGGTCTGCAGGACCTCTGCAGCAGGAAGGCACGTGGGGAGCACTGCCAGGAGGTTGGGTGGAAGGCACGGGGCCTGGGAAGTGCTCTGGGCATGTCCTGTCCTGATATGCAGCCAATGGTCCAGGCAGGATGGGGCTGTGCCATGCGTGGGTCAGGGTGAGATGCTGGGGAGATATGTCTGTTGAGCAGCAGAAGAAACAGACAATATCTTCTCCTCCCTACTCCCCCTGGGATTCAGCTGGTTGTGGTTGAGGTGAAGCTGCAGCTTTGGAGCAGCCATCAGAAAGGAGGACAGGGTCTGCCTTTGTCCCTACAATCCAGCTCAGCCCTGTACAGGCCTTTTGCCACCTCCTGGGTGCAGTGTGAGAAGTCAGAGTCGTGGCACGTTGTAGGCGGATGCAGCTAATGGTGGGGCTGTTTCTGAAAGTGTCTGCCAGCAAAGGACTCTGCAGTGCTCCCTGTTGTCCTGTTGGCTTTGTGGTTGTCTCTAGAATAAATCTGCTTGGGAAGCTGAAGCCAGAATTGATGTTCCTAGCCAGAAAGAATGCAGTCTGTGGAAAAACAGTGCAAGGTTCTGGTTAAGGCAGGATTACAGCAGGGACGACAGTAACAGATCCGGCTTATGGCAGGGTGTGGGGTTATAGAAGGGATGAAGCTTTGCAGGAACTCAGTTTCCACTAAACCAGACTGTGATAATTTTATATGTACCTCTTTATGATTTGAAGAGAGACCCCTTCAGGCTGGCTTCTCATGTTTTGTAGAGGCGAACTGTAACTCATTTTACAACCTGAAGAGTACTGCTCTCTTGTAAAATTGGGCTTTATTAAAGTTAGCGAAGCTGCAGACAGGTCCTTTAAATTTAGATGGATGGTGCACATTGCTCTGAGTTGCTCTATATTCAGATTTAATCGTACAGATCTCCAAAATCGGCAGTTTTGCACTGCTTACAGAGGGTGAGCATGGCCTCACTGTGCACAAGCGGCACTGCAGGTACACAGCCACCCAGGAGCTCCTTCCATCCCTCCTGAGGGTGGGTGATGTCCTGGGGCGGTGTATTTCTGCTGTCCATGATGCGTTCTCTCCCAGGGCCTGGTGCTGGAGCTGGGGCTGAGGACGTGGGGCAGAGCCCCTCCTGGAAGCGGTGTGAGAAGTGTGCCAAGGGACAGCAGCCGGTGGGTACCCACAATCGGGCTGAGCGGGGACGCAGTTCTCTGCTCTGCTCTTTGTTTGCCCATGGCAAAGTGCAGACTCCTGTAACCTATTTAGCATTTACAGAAGCGGTTTGAGAATTATTTGCTTAGCTTGCACTATTACTATTAGTCAGAAGTGCCTTTATAGAAGTCTCAGTGAATTATGGTTATGAAGAGTTTCCACTTCCTAATGGTTCAGTGAGAAGTATTGGGGCTGGCTCTGCTGCTGCTGCAAAACTGGAGCCACAGAGGCAATGGGGCTCAGACCCAGTGCCATTACTGCCATTGCAAACACACTGAGGTCACTGCAGCCTGAGCTGGAGGATCTGGAGGCTCCTGCAGAAGACCTCACAGAAGTCCTGCTGCAGCACTGGCACCAGCTGGATGCTGTGGGTGCTTGGAGACAGAAGTTTCTGTTTAGAAACCTTCAGCTAATAAGCGCAGATACTGTAAATTCATGCCTCTCATTATTACCAGAAATATCTGATACAGCAACACTTCACAGAAAAAAATCTGGGACTAAAACCTGAGCATGATTGTTCTAAGCACTAACTCAGCTGGAATTGTGAACATTTCCCATTGAAAGCAGGCACGTTACTGTGGCCTCTTGCTGCTTTCTCCCAGCTCACGTGTAAGATAAAAGATTTTAGAATGGCAGACAAGCAAATACTGCAGTCTGCGTTCCTTAATGTTCCCCCTCGCCCTGGCCAGCATCTCAAGCTCTGGGGTCACTTAGTTTTGTGCCCGCAGTGCTTTCAATCTGGGATGGAATTCAGCCAGCTGAGAATGGAGGTGAGGGAAGCAATGGCTGTGAGCTGCAGAGCTGCATCCCCAGCTCTGTAGAAGAGCAGTGCTGGGGCTGCACAGTGCGAAGCCGTTCTGTCCTCGCTTTCCTAACCTGTGCTGCCCCTCAGAGAGCTATTTTTAATTCTAATTTGTTTCTGCAGCCTCTGGTGGTGCCTCCTGTTCTGTGTGGAGCTCATGGCTTAGCAAGCTGCAGCAGCACTAGTGCAGGCCACCTACTGAGCATTGCCATATCTCCAATTAGTGACCATCGGCTGCTGGGCTCTGACCAGAACATTGTAGATACCAACAGAATGCAATTTTAAATAGTCATTATCCTAGGTACAGTTATCTTCCACATCTGAAAGCTGTGCAAGGTGTGAACTGCAGGAACAAAGAGATGAGAGGGGCAGAGGAAGCGCAGCAGCCCTGCAGGCAGTCCTGCTCAGCTGCTCACTGCTTTACACGTAACCCTCTCCTCAAGTGCTGCAGTCCAGAGGAGCAGAGTCCGTCGGTCTCTGCCATGTCACAGCTCTCTGAGGTGAATCTTCTAGGTGGAACCAAAGGTTGTGAACCTCCCACAGCTGTTCTGGAACACACGGGTTGCCCATGGGAGACACATAATGAACAAAACACTGCCAGTTCTAAGAAAGCTGCATTGCTACCTCAGAGAAGTTGTATGGCATTTTAAAACCTCTGGATTCCTGCAGGTGCTTCCTGCAATGCACAGAGAGAGTTCTTACAGCAAAGGTCTTTATTCCTTTGGCTCCATGGCTGTACGCTGTCCTTATTTTTACGAGTTCCAGGAAGGTAATAGTACCTCAGTTTAATCTGTGCTGACAGTCTTAACTCTATCACAGCAAGGCTGTTTGCTTTGGGAAGTACTTGTGTTTGAATGCCCTGTTTTTTCTCGCTCTGAGTGTGGCTCACTTCCCTCGAGTAATCTTAAATGTCAGATTTGAGCACTGACACTAAGTACAGTGGTGTGGAGGGATGTCCTGGCACCAGGTAGTTAAGCTGTATTTACGTAGTGGGGAGAATACTGAAACCACAAAGGTAACGTTTGGCTCAGGTGGTGCTGTGGAGGATTTAGGATGATGAACTGCAGTGGTGGATACATGTGGATGGGCTCAGATGACATCAACCCATCCTCCTTCCCTGCTTTCCTTCTCATCGCTGAATTTGGAGCAGTAGAAAAAAGATTTGTTTTAGCTGCTCGACTATAGACTTCTTCAGAGCTGATCATGAAGAGCAGTGCTGGCTCTGGACAGAACTATGTTAGCAGGAACGTCACTGCAGAACTCGGTTCCTGTCCACTGCCCTGGTCTGAAGGATGCTCAAGGCAGAGCCTCTGTGGTGCTGATGTGCTGCCCTGCAGATGTGGGGTATTCTCAGCTTTGTAGGAGGTATCTGTGGAGCTGTGACCGCTTCTCGTGCAGCCACAGCTGTTCTTCTTCTCATGTGCAGTGCAGATTTTCATCTATGTTTTTTGAATGTGTTTTCTTGGTTAGTTTATCTGAGGCCGTAGACCTGTTGCTGTCTGACAGCCTTCCTTGTGTGGGCTGAGCAGCTCCTAGGAGGTGTGAACGTGCAGAGAATCCACTGGGGGAGCAAGTGGCAATGTTTGTGCTCAGGATTTCCTTGAGATTGCAGGGGCTGTGGAGGTACAAGCAAAGTGCACTTGGTTTCGTACCATTGCTTGTTTCCTTGTCAGTGTTCATCTGCACGTTTGTTCTAAGGAGTACTGGATCCGATACGGCCTCGCTGTGGAGCAGTGCTGGGCGCTGTGGGTCCAGGCAGCAGCTGATGAACCATGCGTTGTGCATGAGCCTGCCCTGCCATGTGCCTTCAGTGAGAAGGGGTGATGAAGAGCTGCTGCTGTGCTGAGCTGGACATTGGCCTTCCCCTTACATTGTGGCACTGTTTGGTTACAAACAACTCCAAGTGTTCGTTTGGAAGACAGACTGCAAAAGTAATGGGATTCTGGCTTTCATTGTGCCTCTGCCTTGTCTGCTATTGGAATTACTGTCCAGAATGGCTCTGACTTAACAGCAGTTTGATCCCCCCCGTGTTCCACAGCAGCACAACAGGAACATGTGCAGACCTCTGCTCCCATTCCCCATCCTCAGTGTGCCCGTAGGCTCTGCAGCACCCACAGCTTGCTTGTGTCAGAAATCGGCCTTCCGTACGCTCCTGTGGCCCTGTGTGCATGTCCTCACGTTCATAAGAAGTAAAATTGATGTTTGAGTCGAATACTTCATTTTGAAGGCATCAGAAGAAAGCACAGATCTGCTTGGAATATCCCGTTTCCAAACCGTGATGCTAATGAGCTCTTCAGAATGAATTGGATAAAGGTCTGAACTCTTTAATGGCATTAGGGCCAGCACGTGTTTCTGGACGGAGTTGTTGTGCTCAGGAGCACTGCATGAGGTAAATGTCAGCCTCACTTTCTGTGAATTTGGTTTGGTGTTGGTTTTGTGGATTTTTTTGTGGGTTTGTTTTAGTTTGGGCCATGAATGTGTGCTCAGTACACACATTTGTTTCTATTTATGCAACTTACAATTCAGTAACACACAACAGATGGGAGAACAATATCCAAAAGAACAATACCCAGATCATCTTGTATTAAACATCACACGAGTGCCACCTCCTATGAAAACAGGCCCAAGTCCATTCCTACCAGCAACGCTGAAAAGTAGAGATAACGACCATGAGGACAGAAGTTTAGACTGCTGAAACCCTGAGGGTGCAGCCAGCTCTGTGCTCCAGGGACATAAGTACAGCTGCTGCACACACAACCAATGCTGCTCAGCACACAGAGAATCCCACAGGTCTGCTCTGTAAGGAGTGGGTGGGGGCACATGTGGGCCTCGTTTGGGCAGGGTAAAAGCACCAGGAGCAAGCAAACTGCTTCAGTCTTTCTCCTCTGTTGATTTCCTTTCTTGTCTCTTTCTCCTGCAGGGCTGCTGGTCCCGAAGCAGTGATTTGCAGCCTGCACTGCTGCCCCTGCTCAGGACTTTGCCCTGAAAGCGTGCTGAGCTCTGGCATGCAGGGGATTTGTTCTCACTTTTGGGCAATGAAATCCTATTTGACTTCTGCTGCTAATTAGTCTTAATCCACTGCAGCAAAGGACAACAGCTGCGGCTGCTTTATTTAGTGAGAAAAGATTAAATGGCAATTTGTGCTGTGAGAAGTGCTGCAGTACTGAGGAGCTCTTGTGCTTGGTGGGAGAAGCAGGCACACGCTTCCAGCTGCTCTGAGATGCAGCGTGGCTCGTTACCAAGAACTTGGCAGCCAGGTGGAATGGCAGGACAAGCCTCAGGGCATCCCCTGCTTGAGCTGTTGCTGCTAACAGCCGTGCTGTGGTGTGTTTGTTCGGGTTGCTTTCACGTTTGCATCGTGGAGCAGGTTCAGGAGCAGCTGTTGGTGAGGGGTTCCCCTTTCAAAGGAACCTCGACATCCACGCAGCTCTCGTGACATTCACTGCCGAGCAGAGGTCGGAGATACTGAAGGACAGCAGAGGGAAGCTTTGAACTTGCTCAACGATTTTGTGACCTGTTCTGCCCGAGGCAACGCAGACAACCTGTGCCGAGCCGCTCCTCTTCGTTCCGTTCCCCACGGACGCGCGGGGGATGCTCTCGAGTGCTCGCGTTGCGGAGGAAGAAAGAAAGAAGGAAAGCTTCCTGCGGTGCTGCGCTGCCTCCCCGTGGCCTCGGAGCTCCTTACAGCGCTGCCCCGGAGCCGAGCGGAGCGGAGGTTGCACTCGGTTTCTCGCTGAGGCTGCACAGCAAGTTGCTGCTGCAAATGCTGCTCTGCTTTGGAGCAGCTCCGCGGTGTGTTTTCCCGGTGCTAAGGGCTGCTTTGGAGCACTACTGCCTTCGTTTGGGTGACTTTCTGCCAGGCTTTGGCAGCAGGGGATGCTGCACCCCAGCGCTGACGCGCCCTGCTGTCCCACCAGAAGGGCTCTGCTGGTGTGGGTGTAGACACCGATGCTTTAGGTAAATATTGAATTCAATATTGTTCCCTTCAGCGCTGTAAGCTAGGGTCGATTGCTGCTATGGTTTGCTGAGAGCAAGAGGGCTGCTTGGAGGAGGTGAGGAGATTAGGGCATCCAAAGGCACAGTGCTGTGAGTACTGGTTTGAGACAGAGGTGAACTCAGGGTAAGCGCAGCACTCAGTGCCTCTGTGCTGGAAGCATGCACCCTGCTTGAGCTGCGTGGAGCTGCACGGGATGGGTGTTCCCGAAGCAGAGCACTGAGGGCAGTTGTGTGTGCTTCCATGTCTGGCTGCATCTTCCTCCGTGCTGTTTGTCGTACCTGAGGTAGTGAGAGCTGGTCACACCATAAAATCTGTCCCGTGGGCTCCTATTGCTCCTGATGAGGCATACCATGGGGACCCCCTGCTTCCTCCCCACCAGGACGGGCCCTCTTCCTCCATTGCCTGAATTATGACCTGTTTTATGTATTTCTTGGTTCATTCTGTGCAAAGGTGACTGCCTCTGGAGATGGATAGAAATCTCTCCATAGTGAGAAGAGCAGCAATGAAATCTAGGCTTTCAAATATTAACCAGAATCCAATCTGCTTGCTGGCACACCTGTTATTGCACAATGGATTTGGTGTGTTAATACACGACAATGGGCATGCTCCTGTCAGTGCAGGGAGTGGTGTTTGAGAAATGACAGTATGAGCAGCTTTTGTCTGGTGTTTGGTTCTGCTGCACGCTGGGATGTGTTTGAACACATTGCAACGAGGAAGCCGATATCTCCCGAGCATTCAGTGCTTCTCTGCCTTTTTGTCACTTTGCAGCAGCCTCAGGTTCACAAGCCACGTCCTGTTCCTTATCTTTCAACTGCTTTTCTCCTTCTGCCCTCCTGCTGGTTCTCATTGCCAACGCTGAGAAGTGGATGATTGCAGTGTACAGTGTGTAATCAGGAGCTGAAGTGCTGACTCTGCATGCTCCAAGTGCCTGAGCACCTCAGCAGAGGGACGTGGCCTCTGTGCAGAGTGATCAGAAGAGAGTTTGCCCCCTGGGCGGGATCCAAACACAACATGGGATTAACTTTGCCCTTTCTGAGCTGCTAGCTGCTGAGAGTCAGTGAGAGCACTTCTGTGATCAGTCCTGAGCAAAACACCGGTGTCCAACATGGGAGCTAAACTGCTCTGGCTCTGCATCACCTCTGCCCTGGTCGCGTACTACATCTACAGCCCCATCCCGGAGAACATCGAGGAGCCCTGGAAGCTGATGCTCTTATCGGCGGTGTTTAGGACACTGGGGCACGTGGTGAGTTTGGTGCTGTGCTTGGAGGGGTGTGGTGTCGTGGGGAGGGGTTGGTGGTGGTGCTCTGTGCTGGTAGATATATGGCAATATTTGTGTGTGTTACCTACAGATGACACATGGCAATACACTTATTGAAGGGCAGTAGGATCTGGAACTGAGCGTTGAACTTAGTACCACCATTACTATAGAGAAACTGTAGGAACTGCCATGGAAAAACACGAAATTGGTGTGAGGTGTGATACGTGGTGAGAGCATGAAGAAGTGCAAACAGGTTTCTTTTGCTGTTTGGTCCTTTGCAGCTGAAGCTCTGCTCCTGTCACTTCCCCTGGCTGCCCATGTAGTGAGTCCCCTCGGCAGCATTCCAGGGCACGCCAGCGAGAGGAGCACTGCGCTGCTGAAGTGCTGTTCCCTCTGTGGTTTGGTGGAAATCTGCTGACAGCACCAACCTCAAACAAACCAAGCTGGTGGCAGGGATGGCCGTGGTAGGGCACGAAGAAATCAAACCATATTTTTATTCTGAACTAGCCTCCCAAAATGCGCTACCTGTCTGAGCAGCGCAGAGCTGTATGCTGCAGTCTGGGGAGGAACTGGTGTTGCAGTTCCTCTCATTGCTTTAATGGAGGGGAAATAGTGCTGCCACCTCCAAACAGCACTTCCTAGCTGCCTTCCTTCTGCTCAGGCTCCCAGCGTGACATGAACCCCAGCAAATGGTAGATCTGTTCTCCTCCTCTCTTTCTAAGGCCCCGAGCACAGTCTGGGCTCTGTGCCACTCTGACCCTGCTGACCAGGCTGTCCAGTGCTGCTGCAGGGCTGCTTTGTGTCAGGTCTTCTCCACATGTCAGCTCCTGCATCCAGCACTGCTCCCTGGATGAGAACGTGGTCTGCATAAAACCAGTGTTGGTTCCAGCTGGAGCCTGGAGGGCCCTGTGATGGTACTGAAGGCCTCCAAAGGCAAGCTGGGGGCTCCCAATTCCATTTTGTAGCTGTTTGTTGCCTGGAGGATTACATCCGTGTTGGGTTCTCTTTGTAACCAGCCCATGGCATGCAGGAGATTCCGCTCGTGCCAACCTTATGACAGAAGAGAGGCAGGGAATGTCCTGGTTTGCATGCTTACTTTACAAATCCAGTCTACGTGCTAGCTGGGTAGGGAATCACCTTTATGAGCACGCTGGCTGCTTGCTGTGGCTTTAAAGCAGAGTTCCTCACCGTTTCAGGCAGTACCATATGCACACAGTATAGGATGGAATGTATGTGCTGTACAAACTGAGATCCATCTCTCTCCCCTGCTGAACGCCTGCCTTGCTGTGGTGTGCTGAGATCTCCCCCGGCATTGTGCAAGGAATGGCTATGCTGGCAGTGAGCACGGGGCACTCAGAATCTGTGGCTGTTATTTTTAGCTTTCTGTATTGGGGAATGTCAAGTCAGTGCAAACAAAAGGTTGGCACGGCTTGGGTACAGCTGGATTACCCTCGGGGGGGTCAGGTACCAACCAGCTTCAGAAGGTGTAGTGGCACTCAGGGTGATGGGGATCCGGTATCATCTGCTGGTGTTCCGGGGACAACACAAAGTTCTTGTCCTGCTGCTTGGGATGAAGCACTTCATTGTGTAGAAAATCACTGAAGTATGCAACCAACAGAGTTGTTTGCAAACTAAAGAAATGAAATGGAGCAGGACCACGGTTCAGCTGGTTCTACTTGTGCCTTTACAACAGCTCAGAGGAGGGAAAATGCTTCCTCTAAGTAGCCTGGGAGTGCTCCTCTCTCCATGCTGCTGTTTGGCTGCTGGGACGGAACCAGTCACTTCCAATTGTCATGCAGCCTGGTCACGTATTTGCTTCCTTGTGCTTGTGCCCTTGGCATGCTGAAGGAGAGGATAGTGCTGGGCTTGGTGCAGCCACTGCAGCCTTTCAGCTGGGGGTTGGAAACAGGGCCCAGAGTGTGACACTGGGTGCAGCCCCATGTGACAGTAACTGCCTGGAAAATGAGGCAGTGTGCAGCCACAGTAAGCTCACAGACAGCACAAATCTGAGAGGATTGCCGGTGACTGACCTCCTCCGCTCTGGGACTCTGCGAGCAGAGCTTAGGGTTGGGGATGGGGAGGTGTCAGCTGATCCTGCTTTATTGTGCATCCTGCTGTGGGCTTCTTATCCCTGGGGTCCTGGCAGCTCATCCCAGTGCGTACATGGTGCTTAGAGGAGCTGGCAGCCAAGGAGGGCACTGAGCAGCCCGGGCTGCGCAGAGGACAGGAACCCCTCAGAGCCAGCTGTGCTCTGCCCCGTGACTTTGGCAGCTTTTGCAGTGTTGGGTGGCTTCATGGAAATGTGAGCTCAGGGAGCAAATGAGGCTGTGTGTAAAACATCACTTCTGCTGCCCTTGGGCTCTAGGGTGAGGCTGCTGAGCGGCTGGGGCTGGCGCACTACATGGATGTCATGATGCTGATCTCAGCCTTTGAGCACGTGGCACCGACCTCGGATGAAAACGTCACTGTGACAGACACGGAGTTCAGTGGTGTTGCTGTCCGCCTCTACCTGCCCAAAAAGCCAACCAAAGGACTCCGGAGGGCAGTGGTCTACTTCCATGGTGGAGGATGGTGCATTGGGAGCACAGGTGAGCTCTCCTGTCAGTGCCAGAGTTTGGAGGGGAGGTCTCAGTGTCCCATCACACCAGAGAGGATCAGGGGACTGCACTTCAGGCCTCATGACACTGCTGCAGTCACCTCAAGGCTTCTGCCTCGAGGGACTGCAGCTGCAAACTTATTTGTTCTCAAAGGTATTGAAATGATATTGAGTGTCTCCTTTCATTTCAGGCATGAAAGCCTATGACCTTCTGACAAGAAAGACTTCGAGCCTCTTAAATGCTGTTGTGGTATCAGTCGAGTAAGAGATTCTCTTTCTAGATTAAAGAATGTTTGGGGAAAAAAATGGATTTCAATTTAATTTTGAAACGTATTTCATTTTGATTGTCTGTTTGAAGTATTTGCAAACAAAAGCTGTGGAGGTGGCAGCAGAGCGTAGAGAGCAGTGGTTATTTTGGGCACTGCTTTGCGGTGCTGGGTGGGTAACGCCGTGTCTGAGCCTCCTGGCTAGGGGTCCTTCCCATTCCTCCAGGCACAGATGGGTAATATAGAGGAGAATAATGGCAGATTGCTGTTGCTTTTATTGGATGCAGTAGTTTAAGGAGTAAACTATGGCATCCCAGACTTTGTAGATAGAAAAGACATCACTCTGCAAATCCACGCATGTATTTTCATGGATACGGGTAGAGACGGAGTGGGACACGCTCCCCTCCCAGCTCTGATGTGGAATAATTCACTTCTGCTCCTCTCCAACAGTTACAGGTTGGCCCCGAAGTACCACTTCCCGGTTCAGTTTGAAGACGTGTACTCCGTTACGAAGTTCTTCCTGCAGAGCAGCGTGCTCTCCCAGTATGGTGTAGACCCAGAGCGGGTCTGTGTTGCAGGAGACAGCGCGGGCGGCAACCTGGCGGCGGCTGTGGCTCAGAAGGTACACGTGCTGCTTCTTTCCTTAATTTCATGGAGGTTTAGGAAAGGCTGCAAAGAGGACAGTGTGCAGCTCTGCTGTTGTGGGCAGGCTGTCCTGCTGGACTGCAGAAGGTCCCTAACGTTCCAGTGAAATAAGTTTGCTTCAGCCGCTTTGTGGTGTCGAAAGAACCTGAAGCAAATATTTACTGTTTGAATGGCGTTGTTAGAAATGGGGATTTCAGCAATCTGACTCTCGTAGTCTCAGTAACAGCAAAATAAAAACAACGAGACCAATTGTTAGCACCCTTCCATCGCTCTTGAAGTGCCTCTTGCACTTGTGGAAGGTGATTTAATTAAGTCGGTGTGAAATTGTCTCTGGAGAAGCCACTCAGGTTGTGCTTGCCTGGGAAGGTCACAATTCCACCACAGACCCTGAGGTCCCTTCCAGCTCCTACAGTTCTGTGATTCTGTGAATTATGAGGGAGAAGGTGGAAACTGGAGTGAGGGGGAAATGAGGGTGACATGGAGCGTGTCAGTGTTCACTGTGCTCACTGCTTCTCACAAACCTGAAACATGTTTGTCTGTTTGAACTGCGTGGATGGATAATCCCTCAGCTGAGCAGGGGCTGAGTGAGCCACAGAGCCACAGTTTTTGGACATAGAAACAGGAACTTTCTGTGTTGGATAAACTTTAGAAAAAGAATGTACTCCTTAGGAAAGCATCAGTGCTTCAGAGAGTACGTGTCAAACACTGCTGTCTGTCAGAATAAGAAATAAGGGGGAATTGCATTTGATGTTTGAGACTTTCCAACACAACGTACTAATTTAGGTGACCCAACCATGAACATTGATCCTTCTTGAATTTATCTAAGCTGCTTTTGCTGAGTCTTGCTTTGCTTCTGCTGTAAATGGTATTCATCCTTTGCTTTTAAGGCCTTCTGTTGGCGTGGGAGAACCAGCACCTTTTCACTGACTTTGTACTTATTTCCTTTATCTACAGCTGCTGGAGGACTCTGAAGTCACAGCCAAGCTTAAGGCCCAAGCTCTGATTTATCCTGCTCTTCAAGCTCTTGACCTGAATTTGCCATCCTACCAAGAAAATGGAAACATGCCTATTCTGACCAAGTCTCTCACGGTCAGGTTCTGGAGTGAATACTTCACATCCGATCCGTCCCTGAGGGAAGCGATGACCTCCAACCGCCACGTCCCGGCCAAGTGGGGCCACCTGTTTCAGTTTGTGAACTGGAGCACCTTGCTGCCCGACAAGCTGAAGGAGGGCCACGTTTACAGCAGCCCGGTGTTTGGGAGCCCCGCGCTCGCCAAGAAGTACCCGGGCTTCCTGGACCCGCGGGCGGCCCCGTTGCTGGCAGCAGATGAGCAGCTGCAGGGGCTGCCCCCCACCTACATCCTCACGTGCCAGCACGACGTGTTGCGGGATGACGGAGTCATGTACGCCACGCGGCTCAGGGCGGCCGGCGTCCCCGTCACGCACGATCATGCTGAGGACGGCTTCCACGGGGCGCTGACGTTCGTCACCAGCCCAGGTGACATGCCCGTGGGGCACAGGCTGATTAACAGGTACTTTCAGTGGTTGGAGGAACATGTGTAGCCAGAGATGAGTGCTTCACCTCACCCTGCTCATCGCTGGGTGCAGCTGAGCTGCGTGCAGGAAAATGGGGTCTGTGTGCTTTGGGTGTGGTTACTGTATTCTGTATTGCCCTGAGGTGTCTGCATCGCAACATTTCTCTGTTGTCTCTGTCGGGAAAACCAGCTTGATCCAACATGTGCTCTTTCAGTGCTGCCTTTTGAGCTTAGGACCGCAGGCACAGCCTGGGGCCCCCTCTCCTGGCCCAGCCCAATCAGGCTGTGTCTGGCCCTGCTGTGCAGCTGCCCGGGCTCGGTGTGGTGTGCCCCCATTGCAGCCTGCCTGGCAGAGTGTAGGGCTCAGCTGGGCGGCTGCTCATCCCTTCCCACTGCTGTGCCACAGCAATGGGCTTGTGCCAGTGTGTGCCACCCTTGTTTCACACAGCCTCTGCCTGGTGCCCCCTCGCTCCCTGCCCCTTTGCTGGGTGTGCTGTGGGCTGCAGAGGAGCAGTGGGCAGCTCCAGTGTGAGCAGCAGCAGTGCAACCTGCATCCCTGCTCCCAGCCCTGCAGCTCAAGGTGAGCACCTCATGGCCGAAGGGGATGGCCACAGAACGGTGCAGATACTGAAAATGTGCACCTGGCTTACTTGGTAATTACTTTCATTAGGCTCTGTAATAGAAGGAGATCATTCTGTTGCACGGTGCTGGGTGCCCAGCACATAAAGGAAGGCTGCAAAGGTCCTGCTCTCAGCACAGCACGGCTCTGCGGTTGTGTTCTGCTACTACACAAGGGTTATCCCTATAAACCCCTCAGCAGTTCTTAAAAATAAAACTAGCTTAGTAACATCATAGACTTGAAGAAGAAAGAGTTCAGCTCTGTTTAGGAGGCAGATCCTACGTGGAAGTGCTCTCTGTATTGGGTAGGAGTCCCTGCACTCGGTGGTGGAGCACATGTTGGTTGGCTGTTGCTCTGGAGGTGGTTGCAAAACCCCACCAACGTGCTTGCAGCATCCTGTTTCTTTTGCACAAAAGCTACTGCACAGATGCTGGTTTTTCCATGTTGTGTATGCAGGTGTTTACATGGAGCTGTGACACGGCTGCTGCAGTTTTTTCTTATGGTGAATGTAAAAAACTTTTCTGATTCCAATGCAATGTTATTTTCCAATAAACAGAATCTGTGGGTGACTGAAAGTACAGGTTTATTGCATGCTGTAACTGCCACAAACAGCCAGGGCTACGCTCAGGTCATGGCAGATGTGAAGTGATGAGCCTGAGCAGC
Organism: Oreortyx pictus; assembly: GCA_036925125.1. Classification (NCBI taxonomy): domain Eukaryota; kingdom Metazoa; phylum Chordata; class Aves; order Galliformes; family Odontophoridae; genus Oreortyx; species Oreortyx pictus. The sequence continues at coordinate 22,435,232 of JAUPFR010000011.1, read as the reverse complement.
ACTCCTGGGCACGTTAAACTGGGACAAACATTTAAAAACACTGAGTTCACATCGTGAGTACTTTAATTGCTCAACTGTTTCTTCGAGATCTCTGTGCCTTCCTGCACTTTCTCTGCGCTCCCTGAACTGAGGAATGAAGTCAGGCACAATGAGCGGTGGTCCCTGAGGTGCTTTGTGCCCCTTGAACTGTCAGTGATAGGAACCGGCCGCTGGCGTCCCGGTCCGGCCCCGCTGATGGCAGCGGCTCCCGCAGCTGTGGCTGCTGCTCAGGGGAGGAGTGCTCATCTCTCCCAGGCGATGGCTTTTGATGGGAGGTGGGGAAGAGGGATTCAGCAGCTCTGGGAGTGGAGGAAGGCCGTGTCGGCCTTTTCTGATGTGTGCGTTGTTACGGTTTGTAGGGAACAAAGTTCAGTGGAAGGGCTGAAACAATTTCATGACTTCCCTCTTTTTCGCGCCCTGGATGTAATTGGTGTGATTCCAAATAACAGATGGCAAAGTACTCAGGGGGTGTTGTACAGGACGTGCATGGTGGAAACCCGTTATGCAAACAGCATTCCACAGGCGGTCATAACACTGCGGGCCCGGCTCGTCCGTGTGCTCCTCTCATTAAAGCAGAATTGCACGCAGGGAAATGTGGGAGCGGAGGGATTTGGGTTTGATCTGTGCCTCTGCCCAGCTCCGCCCGGGGACGGGGGCAGAGAGGGAGAATGAGTCACATTTATCCTGAGACAAAGGTAATTCTGGTGCCGAAAAAGCATAAGTAAACATGTGTTGTTCCATCCCTTCTTTGCAGCAAAGGTGGGAGCGGGTGGGGCCGCTGTGCCTTACAGCAGCTGGAGCAATGCGGGCAGGCTGCTGTGCTGTGCCCCGCTGCTCTCCAGCATCCCTCTGCTCCCCTGTGAACCTCGTGGCCGCTGGTTGTTCTCCCAGTGTAAATTTGTTAGCCATGGGGCTCTGCCCTGCTGCACGTCACTCAGCGGTGTGCTTCTGGGTGGGGCCAACCCCCCCATCCCCACTTTGGGGGCTCTATTTGCAGCCAACCCCGGTGACTCCCTGCACTGACTCAAATGCAAATGCATCCATAATGAGCCATTCAATATGCACGACTCATGTGATAGGCCTCAGTGCCAGATACACCGACTGAAGGGTACTTCATGACAACAACATGCCTGACTTTCTTCAAAGCCCACGAGATGCTAAAGAACCCCCAGGACTGAAAAGCACAGCCCTGACTGAGGGCTGAGCCTGCCCCGTCCCAGCCCAAACGCACACAGGATCTGAAGACTTGCACTGGATGGATGACTGCTCATAGTCAACGTGTCAGCAGAGCTGCAGTCAGATCCAGAAGGGCACACTGTCGAGTTGCTCCCCGCTCCCCCCTTTCCTCTGACCTGTCAGTATTTTACACAGGATGAAAGAGCAGCAGCGTTCTGCTAGCATCAGTCCGCATGAGATTACTCCAGTGAGCAGCTGGGTGGGCACGGCTGCCAGCTGGATTACCCACTGCAGGGGTCTCCTGTTGGCTGCTCCCTTAAGGTCAGCTTCTGTGGGAACATCCCTGCTCATCCCGCAGCACCTCCTCTGCTGCAGGCAGCCGCCGTTGGCCATGAGTGATGACTCACTTGTGATGGGTTTCTTTGCTGACCCTTCCATTCCGTTTTGAATTTTTTATGGCTCATATCATGATAGTGATGCAAAGAGGAAGACGTTGCTCCCATGTTGGCAGCTGTCTCCTGACAACTGGAACCAGCACACTCGGTATGGGATGGACACGGAGCGTTGCTGTGGGCTGTGTGAGCAGCAGCGTGGCACTGCTGCTGGAGCTCAGGGCTGTTACTGCTGCCTTTGACAGACCCCGAGCTCCCCTGCTAGCTGCTGCAGCAGATGTGTGGGCCTGGAAGAGGAATTCTGGGTGTAATGGAGCTTTGTAGCTGGCTCCATCCATCCATCCATCCATCCATCCTACCCTATAACTTGTTTGTGGTGCTGGCCACATAGCAGCACTCTGAGCAGGACGAGTGCTGCTGAGCTGGAGCTGTACTGACCGGGTCACAGCACTGTGCCCAGGGCAGCCCCAGTCCGTGGCACTGGGGGGGGGGGGGGGGGAACTTCTCCTCTGCCTCTTGCTGATCCCACACAGACTTGGGGCACCTTCCTGGTGCTGTGCAGCCACACAGCTCGCGCCTCCGCCGTGACTCACCAACGTCTGCATCACATGCAAACGAGGATAAAGCGGCTGTGGTGCACCAGCTCCAGCAATCGGAGGGGATCCACTGAGGGATGGTTGGTGTGAGCTCATCGAGGGAGCAGCCCCAGCATGGTAAGCTGCACGCCGTGCCCCTGTGTGGGGAGCTGCGTGCTGTGCCCCAACCTGCTGCATGGGGAGCTCCTGCATGGCCTCACCTGCCTGCAGCCCCTCTGCTTCTGCCGTTTGTGTCAGCGTGTCTGCTAACGGATAAACTTGCCGGTTGTTATTTCTTCTTGAAGTGCTGGTGGCCGTGTGGTCACTTCTGCAGCTGAACTCCTGCTGGAGCTGTTCTGCAGGCCCCCAGCAGCCTGGGGCTGCTCCTGCCCCACCAGCTCCGGGTCCTGGGGGCCCCGAGAGGCTCTGGGGCACACAGGGAGGAGCAGTGTGTGGCTGTGGGGAGCTATGTGTGCTGTGCCTATGTGCGCTGTTTCATGAGCCGCTTGCACTCCAAGGCCCCGCTCTCAAGGTAATGCTTCAGGAGCCAGAGCAGCTCTGAGGATTTGTGGTCTCTGCAAATCGTGTCCTTATCCAATCTGAAGCAGATTTTGTGGCAGTTGATGTCCTTTCAGAGCTGAACCTTAACTCCATCTCAGTTGGAACCCATGTTCTACCTTCCTAACGCTCAGTCTTCGCCTGCACTCTGACCAGGTTGCTCTGGCCGGCACTCAGTGCCCCCAGGGACGCTCAGCAGTGGGTGTGTGTTTCCCTGAAGAGGAGGGCTGAGCACCCGTCCCTCTGCTTGATTTCTTTGAAATGAAAGCATTCACTTAACCAAGCCCCAGGAAGAAAGTGAGGTTTCTCCCCCCCGGCAGCCTCCTGTGAGGTGCAGCTCCCCGGGAGCACTCACTCCTCACCTCCACCACCACCACCAATCCGCAGAGCCCTCTCTGCTCCCATAGGGATGCTCAGCACTCCCACCCCAGAACATGCAGGAGCAGGGGGATGTGCTCCACCTGCACAAGTTCGGTGCTGTTGTGGTGTTGGGGTGCCAGCAAGAGCGTGGGCACACTATGAATGTCTCCATCCATTAAATAAACACAGTCTGGTAAGTTCTTAATGTGTTCTGAGAAATGCCGTCAGAGTGCGGCCATCTGCTGAGCTCATCCATGTGGAAGGGGACTGTGGTGAGAGGGCAGCGTGGGGAGGAAGTTGTGCAAGGAGCTGAGAGCTGCAGAGCGGCCGCTGGCTGCGGGTGTCAGCACCCACCGTGCTGCACGGCACTCCCAGCTGTGTGCTCACCTGAGTGTTTTCTACCCATTGACCCCATCCAGCAACTGGGAGCAGAGACCTTGTGTAAGCAAGGCGTGATCTTCATGCACCTACTTGCCACCTGGGTTGCAAGGAAGCAGCGCGCTGTGTTGACCTATTGCGGCAACAACACAAAGTGGCAACGTGATGGGACGGTGCTGATTTTTGCTTTTTCATTCTGCCCTTGCAGGCTGTGAACGGGACGGATGGCTGCCTGGATTTGGGCAGAGCCCTGGAGAAAGGTTACCTCTCCACCATGTATAGCCTGGAGTTCGCTTTGGGTGCCATTGGGAACAGCGTTGTCGTGCTGGGCTATATCTTCTGCCTGAAGGAGTGGAAAAGCGGCAACATCTACCTGTTCAACCTGTCGCTGTCAGATCTGCTGTTCCTGTGCACTTTGCCGATCCTGGTGAGCAGTTACTCCCAAGGCCGGTGGATAGGCTCCAGCATCCTGTGCCACAGCAACAGGTTCCTGCTGCACGCCAACCTGTACACCAGCATCCTCTTCCTGACCGTCATCAGCATCGACCGGTACATGCTGATGAGGTACCCCTTCAGAGATCACGCTCTGCAGAAGAGGAAGACGGCCTTCATCGTGTGCATTGCCGTCTGGCTCCTGGTGGTCCTGGAGCTGTTGCCGCTGACGTTCTTCCTGGAGACGGTGTCACCAGCCAATAACTTCACATGCCTCGACTACGCGAGTTCTGGGGACCCGGAGAAAAGCCTCATCTACAGTGTGCTCCTGACGCTCTTTGGGTTCCTCATCCCCCTCGCTGTCATGTGCTTCTTCTACGTGAAGATGCTGCTTTTCCTGAAGAACTGGAAGGAGCAGATCAGCTCTGTCCTGGCCCTCGAGCGGCCGCTCACCCTGGTGGTGCTGGCCGTCACCACCTTCTCTCTGCTCTTCACCCCGTACCATGTGATGCGCAATGTCCGCCTCGCCTCCCGCATCCCAGCCCTCAACGTGTCCGTGTGCACCCGCAGCGCCATCAACACCGCCTACATCATCACCCGGCCCATCGCCTTCCTCAACAGCGCCATTAACCCCGTGTTTTACTTCCTGATGGGGGACCACTTCCGAGAGATGCTGATGGCGAGAGTAATGCAGGTGGTGGGCAGGTTGAGAAGCATCAGCAAATGAGCTGCTGGGGAATGGAACTGCGGGGAACAGTGTGTGGGAGAACGTCAGCAGCGCAGTGCTTTCTTCTGTAGATAGCTTTGTCCAGGAGGCAGAACATGCAGGAGCTGAGTGCGCCCCTCTGGAAGCGTTCATTGCTGGTTTGTCTTCATCAGGTAGGGTCAGCTGGTGGTGAGCAGCCCGATGCTGTGCTCATCGTAGGGTATGCTGTGCTCTGTTGAGATTGCAAATAAAACGTCATTGTGACATTTCTCAGAGGGAAATTTTGTTCTTGTACTTCTTCTGTGATCAGTGATTTGCCACTTGGTGCTGGAGCAGGCCTGAGCCTGGAGGAGACGTGCCGGAGCTGCATGCTGCCCGGGCTCCATGCAGAGCCACCTTTGCATATGTGATTTCCTCTGCAGCTCCCAGGGGTTTACATTTTGGCACAAATAGCTGCGCCCATTTACATCTCCCATCTGTTTGGGCTGGCACCAGGGATGTGCACCAAAGGAGGTATGCAAAGAGGCGGACAGACTCAGTCCAGCAGGCTGCTTCCCCCTGTGACCGAGGCCAGGAGCTGGGAACAGGGCTGGGCAGAGGAGCAGGGCTGGGCCAAGGAGCTGGGAGCACACAGGGCTGTGGGACAGGCAGGTCTTGCATGAGCTGCAGGATGCCAGTGATGCACGGAGGAAATTCTCAAGTAAGACCAAAAATGGTGCATTTCCTTATTCTCACTTCTTCATGCGGAATCTAGATTTAAGATGCCCTGTGCCTTCCTGTGTGGGGAGCAGCTTGGGAAAAGCAGAGCACCAAATCCTGACTCCCTGCACCAGTCCAAAGCCAGGCAGTCCCTTTGGCAGCGGTGCAACACTGCTGCCCCGATGGACTGAGGCCGATGAGCGGCTTTAGCTTCTGAGTGTTTGAGTATTTAGACTCTGTTCCAATGCAGCTCTCTTTCCAGATAACTGAGAGCTGTGCCCACTTGCAGCTGTTGCTCTGCCTGCCCTAAGCTGCTGTCCCAGCAGTGAGAGCCGTGCTGCCTGGTCTCGGTGCCCCGTGCAGTGCATGGCACAGCGGGCTGGGGGCAGTTGGGTGAGGGGCACTCCTGAGACCTCGAGCCCTGTCCAGGTCTTTGCTTTTTATTTTATTCCGTTTTTCTCCACTTTGGGTGGGGACAGAACTTGGCCACAGGAGCACAGCAGCTCCGCGGTGAGTCAGGCTGAAAGCAGTCCAAGCACGTCTCAATGGCGGTCAGCGGCCTAAAAATAAATGTTCCTTGCATGGAGCGGTGCGGGCGCCAGCAAGGAGCACGGCGCAGCGCTGGGTGGGAGCTGCACTCTGCTCTGTGCCCGTCCATCGGGGGTAGCAGTACCTGCGAAGCTGTTGGGTCTGAACGCGGGACCCCCCCCTTGTGCGGAGCTCCTGAGGCACCGCCAGGGTTGCTCCTGGAAATGTGCAGGTGCACACCCATCGTTCTCAGAGCAGAGCTCGGCTCCCGTGCTGGAAGGGGACATGCAGGGGGAGGTGGTGCTGGGGCCGTCACAGCCGCACAGAGGTGAGCTCCTGCAGGGACATCTCACCCGCCCTTACCGGGACAGTCTGAGGGATCAAGAATTCAGTTCTGCCATAGCAGCCAAATGTTTTCCCCGTGTGTACCTGCAGGCTCTTGCCCCGCATCCCACAACACATGGAGCAGAACGGGATGGGGCCGTGCTCCTGCCAGCAGCTCTCTGCTGCTCAGTGACTGATGTCAGAGTTGGGGATGTTCCCCCACCCGACTGCTGCTGCTTTCCCTTTAGTTCCTGCTTTCTGACACCGTTTCAGCTGAGAGCAGTTCCCGTGGCCCATGAGGAGCTCTGCTCCTTGTGAGCTGCGCTCCAGCCCAGCGCTCTTTGTTTCTTTGTGTTTTATTACCTTTGTGGTACCCCGAGGCCCGGAGACAGCGTAAGAAGTGTGCCATAAAGCACACACACACTTCCACACTTCCACACTTGGTGCACACTTGGTGCATCTGCTCAGGGCTGTGCCCACCTGCAGGTGCTTCCCAGGAGCAGCCGTGTGCTGTGGGTGCAGTGCTGCCCAGCTCTGCTCCGTCACCACACCCTGCCCGTCCTGGCTGTGCCCACAGGAGTGGAGCCAGACTTCCATCTCTGCTTTTGTTCCAGGTTCCCCTCAGCACACCCTTTTGGGAAGGACAGGGCACATTGGTTGGACACTTCTTCATCAGTTGGAGCAGAGCAAGGTGCTGAATGCCACTGTTTGTCCCTCTGACATTAACTGTGTTTAACAAAGGTAAGATTTTAGAGGTTTCTTCCCCGTGAAGAGTGCCAGAAGAGCTGTGCCCCTGCCCCTCCCATGGCACCAGCACTCTGGCCCACTCCAGCCCCAGCGGCAGCCCCACTCCTGCCGGGACCGACACGGCTGTGGTGGGATGCGCTGGGAGGGCCGGCAGCACCGCGGTCAGTGCGAGGGAATGCAGCTGTGAGGAAATCCGAGCTCAGGAGGATTTCGGCTGTAAATGCAAACGTGAGATGGAAACACAAATCAGTACCTGAGCGCTGAGCCATTAACACAGAGCCTCTTTTGTGATTTTTCTGAAGTTGTCTGAGAACACTGTCAGCTACTGGCAGCTCTTCCTTTCCTCATCCTCATCGGTTGGTCCATAGGACATCGGTTGGTCCATAGGACATCGGCTGGTCCATAGGATGTTTTCTGCTAGCTGTGACACGTGGCAGTGCGTACTGAGGGCTCATCACACACAGTGATGCTGTCACACAGGGGTGGTGCGGCCACGCGGAACTCCTCTGCAGTGAGGCTGGGTGTCACACTGTGCTGAGTGGGCTCGTGGAAGGCATTGGGAAATGTCCTGCGGTGGGGAACTGTCACGGAGCTCTGGAGGCCGTGGGGTCACGGCCTGGCAGGAGGGAGCTCCTCACAGCCACACAGTGTCAGTGTGAGCCCACGGGGATGTGTGGTGTGTGCACTCCTTCGATAAGTTCACTGTGCCTGCAGAGCCACCCCACGGCCTGAGTCAGATGGTTTGGCTGACACCGAGGTCAGAAGAGGGAACGTTTTCCGTGACCTCTGATGAGCTGAGTTTGGGAATGGTGAAACTTAAACCCAACCCTGAGTAATGGGGCTGGAGGCCACTGACTCAGAACGAGAGTGTGAGCGGGAGCTGGCACGGAGCGCATCACACCCCATGGGCTGCTTTCATCTGCAAGCTCTCAACGTCCTTTTTATTTTTAAGCTAAAAATTGAGTGTCTTATTTCCTCTCATCAGCAGAAGGAAAGTTTCAAACCAGCACAGCTTGCAGTGGAAGAGCCCTGGGCTGCTTGCAGTGACCCTCCTTCCATGGAGCAGCTCCTGCTGCTCCCGAGGCTCCATCCCCTCTGCCCGCTGCAGCTGTGGGCACCGCATGGAGTGCCCCTCCCCAGAGCACCGTGCAGGGGGAGAGCCGAGGGCAGCACGTGTTTGGTTGTAACTCAGCTGCTCACTGTGACACTCACAGGGTCCGAGGAGTTCTGTGTTGCTGATACACTTGGGCTTGGGCTCTGCCCGTGGGGCCAGGAGCAGCCCGGTGTGCGCTTCCTCCAAGAGAAACCTTTCTTTGGTTGAGTGCTGCTGCATGGCATTGTGATGACTCCGTGTGTCACACAGCCCACTGTTATAAGGGAAAATAATCATTTTCTGGGCAGTACTTTGTAACATGCAGCAGTTGCATTTGATTCCTTGAGCTGGACTCACATCCCATTCCGGTTTTAAGGCGGGATTCTGGTTTCTGCTGTCAGCAGCGATCAGAGCATCTGCTCAGATGGCACTGCTGTCTGTGTGCTCCTCATCCCTCTGCCATTGGATGGTTCGTATCTTTTATCTCCTCGTGAGACAGAAGTCTGTGTGTGCTCTGGTGCCTCCTGCAGCACATTCTGCAGGCGCTTTCGACCTACGGGGAGCAGAGTAATCTGTGGACAACACAAAGCAGTGTGGAACAGTGGAGGACAGCACAGCCCCGTCCTGTCGTCCCCAGCCCTCCTCTGCCACCAGCTCAGCTGTGCTTGCTCTCCCTGACCCTGGACGTGCCCTTCACCACGTGCTGCTTTCAGTTACAGTGAAAGCGGTTGATCCTGACCTTCCTTTTTTTGCTTCTCCTTTCTCTCTTCTTCTTTCCCCACTGCCTCCACAGCAGCGCACCCCATGAGCCTCTGCCCAGCAGGGCTGCAGGCTGCGGGCCCCTCCTGCCCCAGTGCAGAGAGTGCTCTCTTCACTAAGAAAACAAAGAGAAAAGCCACAAAACAACCAATAATTTACCTAAAGTCAAGTTCCTGTGTCACACTCCTATGCTCTGCACTGCTATAAGGAGCATAACTTTTAATATGGAATTGGAAGTTCCAGTTTACACTGAAGGAGTCACATAATCATTAACCCGGGGCAGTGCAGTCACCGCCCTACGCCTCATTATGTCCCGAGCTCATCTCCACTCGGGCTGTTGGTCCGTGAGCTGCAGTTGTGTTTTGTAAGATCTAATTAGAAGCACCTAGGGAGTGACTGTCACTGTGTGGTGGCACAGCCAGCACGTTCCCTGTGCTCTTGTGCTGCCTGCTGCGGCATGCACTGAGGTGTTTCTGGCAGCACCCCCTGAGCAATGCCTGGCACGTGATGCTGCCCTTTCCCTGGCACAGGCATGGGACCAGTGGAATTCAAGCATGTTTCTGGGGCCACTGGGCTGTCCCCAACCCCTGAGATGGAGTGTACAGAGGTGGAAACCATCCACTGGCCACGTATTTCCTTTCCCTGTAATGAATGGTGTCATTGGTCAAATGCACATATAAGACCTTTTATGGATCTCACCCCGTACAATTCTTCCTTCATGCATTTCCCCTTTAAAAGCACCAAACCCAGAGCACCAAGTAACATCCACTCCCGCTGGTGTGTTTATGGCTATGCCCTGACACCAGAGCTCCCCAAGCCCTTGCTTTTTGGTCTGGCATGGATTGCAATTTGCTTTTTAGACAGCTGCAGACAGGAAAGAAGCACAGTGCCCTGCACGATGTTGCACTCAACCACACCATGCCCCACGCTGGCTCCACGCAGCCATGCTCCCATCCTCCCATGCTGCCATGGGATGCCCCACAGCCCTGCTGAGTGCAGGCAGGGGCAGCCAGGCCAGCATCTGTTAAATGCAGCTCCAGTGGCAGGAGCCCTGGAGCCCTGCTGTGCATGAGGAGCTCTGCTCCGACTGCTGCACTGTGTGTGCACAGTGTGTGTGTGTGTGCTGCAGTTTGTGCAGGTGCTGTGTGTGCACAGTGTGTGTGTGTGTGCTGCAGTTTGTGCAGGTGCTGCTCTGCCTGCAGCTATTCTGCGTTCATCCGACAGAGATCCATCACGATCACCAAAACGCTCCCGTCCCAGCCAGGCCGGAGCAGAACGCCATAAAAGGAGAGGAATATCATTTCCTTGTTGGCTCCCAGTGCCGAAATGCTAAAACGGGAGCGAAGTGGCATTTGTTTTCACCAGAGCTGACAGGAGGGTGCGGAACGAAGCGCCGGTGCAGAGCGGTGTGCAGGGCACCGTGCAGGTGTGCAGCTGATGAGCTGTGGGAAGGGGGAAGGCAGCACTGTGCCTGTCTGCCCCAGGTACTGTGGGGCACCAATTCCTGAAGGTTACGCTGCTACGATGTGATAATTTCAGCACAGCTGCCCTGCGGTGACTCCGTGCTCAGGTCTGCGTGCAGTCAGGCCCTGCAGGGCTCTTCCTGTCCCCATGGCAGGACAGGCACAGTGTCAGCACCGCAGCACAGTTGTGTGCCATCACTGTGAGTCCCCTCGTGGCACTTCTGCTGCTTACGGCGCTGCAGTGACCCGGTGCTTCCAGCAGATATCTGTTCTTGGGCTGCAGAGCCGGCCAGAATCACAACAGAGCTGCTAATGGGCTGCCGTGTCTGTGGCAGGGCTGGGGAAGAACGATGGCTGTGCTTTGGCTCGACAGCTGGGATCCCTTAAGCCCTCCCATTCCTGAAAGTGCTGCATCTTTTGAGGAGGAGCAGTTGCCGTGTACCTCCACTTGAGCAACTTGACAGTTTTGCAACAAAACACTTCTAAAATGTGATCCTTTGGATCACAGCTGTACCAGATGCTCTTGGGAAGCAAAGGAAATACTTTGACTGAGTGCCAAAATGCCAGAGCTTGTGAACAGGCCAGCGCCCACAGCTTCTGTCAGCACAGCAGCTCACGCTTCGAGTTCAGCGTTGAACAACCACTCAGCGTTTGGCTGCAGCATCACCGTGCAGCACCTGGTGGCTGGAGGACAGCACGCGACATTTGCTCAGAGCTCCGGGCCCTGGACAGTGCCCACCATTACCTGCCCATAGCCCACCCAGCTCCCACCCACTCCAAGGGTTGTGGATTTGCCGTGGGGCATTGCGGGGATCCTCCCTTTCAGTAGGAGCTGGGAGCTGCCCAGCAGCTGTTTGATGTGAGGTGATCACTGAGTCAGCCACAGCAGCACAGGTGAAGGCAATGCACTGTGTGACTGGAAGGGGTGCAGTCTGGCTCCACCTCTCCCAGACCCCATTTAAGGGCTGACCACCACTGGGGAAGGTTCTCTTGTTGGAGATCCCTCCCCTGTGGAGTTATCAGCAAACCTCAACCATCTGCAGAAGGTGAGCCTCTCTTTATTTACTGGTTGTCTGTTTACCATCCAGATGAGCCTAGTGAAGTATACCATCTTCCTCCCTATTTTCTGGGGATACTCTTCTTTTGGGTTATTCACCCTACAGCAATGTAGGTCCGGCAGCAGGTCGGGTGTTAACAGCAGCAGGGCAGGCCATGGTACTGCTGGCACTGCATGCTGCCTGGGAGCCTGCTCTGAAAGGCAGATGGGAGAGAGCTGTGGGGAGTGAGTCCACAGGTTTGTGCCCGGTTCAGTTGCTTGGTTCGGGCAGGAGTGCAATATGGCTGTGAGAGCATGGAGGATCTGAGGGAGAGGGCGCTCAGTGACAGCATGTCTGACAATGGCACTGAGCTGAGGGAGGCAGTGCTGGAGCTGAAAGCCTGCAGAGCTTCTGCAGTGCAGTGCATCCCATGCGCAGGTGGCAATGCCGCTGCTGTTGGAGCCGTGCTGCAGCCCAGCTCACAGCTGGCACAGGGACACGTGCACCAAGGAGTGCATTTCAGCTCTATAGCTCCTAATGGAAGGCTGAAAAGTTTCCGAAGCAGTTAAAGAAGGGACAGGAGAGTTTTGTGTGGCCTCAGTTTATTATTATAAGCTTTTTAAAAACAGACAAGGGGTCCTGCTACCAGTTCTCATTTCAGGAAAGAGGACGGTGCTCCCAAGTCTGGATCTGTTAGGCAAGATATATGGCAGGAAGGCAGAGCTGTTATCTGCAAGCACTGCGATACAACGGGCAGAGAGGAGGCTTATCTCCCAGCTGGGGGGAACACAGATTGTCCATATGTTTCCCACGTTTCCTCCGATTCAGATAACTGCTTCCAAATTAATCAGTGCCTTATTCCTTTCTAACAACATGCTCCTGGCCCTGTTAGAATCATGGCTTTTCTGCAGACAGCTGAAGACCTGGGCAAAACTCGGAAAAATAATGGAAATAAGAAATGTCAGCTCTAATAAGAAAGCATTATGACCTCAGATGGATTGAGAGCACAAAACCTTCCGCACAGAAAGAGAAAAGAGTGCGGGAGCATCGGCTGCGCTCTGATGGAAGTGGGCTGCGTTTCTGAACACTGGGAATGAAGGCAAGTTCAGGGAGTTCCCAACCTTTCTCTGTTTTCTCTTTCACTGGGTCAGCATGTGAAGACAGCACCAGCACAACCCCTTCTTCTTTTCTCCTGCTGTCACTGACCATCACTGCCGCACCATGGATGGAGCTCAGTCGGTGCTGTGAGGCCGTGGCCGCAGCTCTGGGCCAGCCGTCCTTCCCTATGCTGGGAGCTGCTGCTTCTGTAACTCTGCCCTCCCCAGGCCTGGGCAGTGCGTGTCACCACGGCCGTGTCACCTGGAGCACCTGCACACCTTTGTGCTGTGCTGTTCTGACTACTCCTGTGGGCAATGGTGGTGGAAATGCCATTCAGTGAGTGGTGTGCAGTGGAGCTGTGCACTGGAATTTGGGTCTGCACTGACCCACAGATTCCCTGGGGAAGGCGTCAGTCCATGCTCTCTAAATTTCTTGGGTATGCCATTCTGTTCCCAGTCCCGTTCTGCTGGATGCTGAAGGTCCCATTTGGGAAATACCCTTTTCCCCACAGCTTACAGAAGTGTGTATGTGAGTGACACCAGTTGCACTGTTCATTAAGCATGTGCTATGGAGCTTGAAGATGATATTTCAGGCATTTCTGCTTCTTGCTCTGATGCCTTCAAACACAAAATGTGTCGTGGTTTTGGCTGAGATAGAGCTGAGCTGAGGAGTTTATATGACGCTGTGGTTTGGATTTTTGATGGCGGCAGTGTGATAGCACTGTGACAGCTCAGCTGCTGCCGAGCAGTGCAACACAGAGACGGTTTCTGCTTTGCTCAGTGAACTGTCCTCATTTCAGCCCCAGTGCTCCTGCACATCTGCCTTTCTGGTTCTGTCCCCCATCCCACCTGGGGGGAGCGAATGGCTGCAGAAAGCAAGAGCAAGGGTTATTTCCTCCCAAGAAACAGAAGTTCTATGAAATCCTATGTGCAGTTGTTTGCAAACCAGGAGCAGTTGAATGCCCTGCTTTTGCCATCCATCACCATGGTGGCTGTTCCACGGGCACCTGCTGAGCTTCGCCTCCACAATGTCAGGGCTTAGACCCAAACACTGCTGCTATCCCAATGTATTCTCTTGCATTCAACAGAACTGCAGCTTGCCTGTGGCAGAGCTGGGTACCTCAGCAGTGTCACCGCGTGCTCCTTCAGTCCCAAGGTGCCTCGAATGGCTGCTGTGCCATCTGAGCTGCTCCAGAGCTTCTTCAGATGAACTATGAGTTGAACATCTCAACGTGATTGCATTTTCAGGCTGGAAAAACCAAGTCTCAGCCAACTCCCAGCACGGGGTGTAGAGAGCTGAGCACACTGCGGTGCAGAGCTCACTGCACACCGTGGCCGTGCAGTGCATGGCTGTGCTGTGTGTGCATAGCACCTGTCCAGCACACAGCGGTGCTCATGGCTGCAGGCATTTTGTTCAGTTCTTCTGCTTTTGCGTACTGTTTTGCTGTCTGGAATAATGTTTCTGTGTTGTGGTGCAGCCATCTCCATCTCCACAGCAACAACTCACAAACAGAGGACTATGACTTCAGCTGAGGAACATGCAGCAAGCATTGATGAGCTGCCAAGCAACCAAGATTTGGTTTCAGGGTGGATGCAGAAGCCAGATAGTGACATTTTTCCCGGGTTTTTGTCTGCCCTCCTTCCGGTGAATTCCCTCTGAAAATAATTTGGGCTCAGAGAGAAGAAAGCCCCTCCCCAGGAACTCGTTATTTCGGTAAGCACAGAGTAAGGCCCATGGAGGCCTTCAGGCTTTGGACAACTCTTTGGAAGTAATAATAACAGAAAGGAAAGAAGTGAGAAGCAAAGCATGGCCTGTGGCCAGGGTCTGCTGCTGGTGGCACTTCAGCTGGAAACAAAAACAGCACCACAAAGCAAACCGTGATCCAAGTATGAGTGTGCCAACAAGTTCATCTTTAACTAGCAGTTAATTAGTTGTTTTGCTCATTCATCAGAGCACAAATGTTTCCCAGCCATGTATCTAAACAGTATTTCTCAGCCCTTAGCGTGGTCTCCCTGAGATCCCTCTGTCACCAGGCAGCCCTGGTGCTCCTCCCTGCCCCCAGCAGGCACAGCCCCATGGCCGTGGGAGCTGTGGGCTCCTCAGCTCCAGCCCTGCTCTATGTCCCCTGCCCAGGGCTGTGGGGCTGTCCCGGTTCTCCTACATAAGAGAGCAACGCTTTCTCTGAAGTGCCCTTAGGCAGCGGACCTGCCTGGCGCAGGATGACTATTCCTAAATGGCTTTGCAGTCCTTCAGAAGAACAGTCCTGAAATAACAGAGTCAGGCTTTCACGATATAGATCTTAATTTTCTACTATGGATCCCATAGGTCCAAAATTCTCAGATACTGATGAACTTCAGATGACCGCTTTGCTTAGAAGCAGGATGATGCTGGAAGTTCCCAGTGCTTGCAGCGTGGTCCTGCAGCGATGCGGTGTCAGCGTGAGAACAAACGGGAGGACAGCATAAATGGAATGTAAAATAAAGGTAACTCTGAAATAAACCCATCTATAGCCAACCTTAGCAAGTAAAGCCAAACCTCACGGCAGCTCCGGCCGCGTTCCCCTCCCGCAGGGCTGCAGCTGTGCCCTTATCTGCGTGGTGCAGGCCTGGCCTCGTCCTGCCGGGTGCAGCACCCGATAGCGGCCGTGCCTGGTGCTCAGCACTGGGCAGTTTGAAGCACGCGGCTGTGCCCGGACGGCTGCAGCTCACTGGTGGCACGCCATGGCCGCTATCATGGGGGACGTGACTGTAATGCGAAGTGCTTCCCCTAGCGTGGCTTTTTTTTATTAGCTGTCAGTAATTTGACTTCTTTAAGAAAATACATATGCAAACCGCTGCCTGTTGCCATGGTAACTGCTCTATGCTACCTGCGAGAGCTAATTCCACGTTCTCAGACCCAGAGGGTTTGCCCCCAGGCCGGGGTGTCGTGCAGTGGGCAGCGTGCAGTGTGGGCTGGCAGCAGCTGTGCGCAGGCGGAAGGTGGTGGGGGCCGGGCGGGGGCTGTGTGCTGTCCCGGCTGCGCCCTTGCGCGCTCGCGGCAGAACGATGCGCGGTGCCCTGGGAGGTTGTGGTAAGCTGCTCAGAACGCTCAAGTGTTCTGTTATGCTGCGTCCTGTGGGATATACTTTCTGAGATAAGTTGGGAAGAGTTAAGGAACGTGGTAAAGAAGCTTGGAAAGTTTGCTCGGTGAACTTTATGGCTGTCTGGTCACTGGGCACATGGGAGGCAGCAGCTGTCTCTTGGGGCCAGACCCCAACCCATAGCCACTCAGGCCTTTCTCCATGGGTTCCGTGGGACACAGGACATGTGGTGGGGACGTGGGCAGCTTGCGTGGCCCCGCCGTGCAGTTATGGCACTGCTGGAGCCTCTCCAGCTTTTTTCGGGTTCTGTGGATGGGTGCTTTGTGGGGTTGGGTCCTTGCTGTGCTGGGGAAGCTGAGCCGTGAGTCTGCAGCTCCCTGAGCTCGCAGGCCGTGCCTCTCACTGCGGCGGTTGCGGTGGGTGGAAGTGGGCCCCTGCTGCTGGTTAAACGGCCGCGAAGGAGCCCCCGTCACACAGAGCTCACGCTGCATGTTGCAATCGTTTGATGTGAAATTGTTAGCACTGACTTTGCTCATTTGTGTACTTGAAGACTTGTAGCGGGTGGTGTAAATACTTTGTTATTTTTCATGTAAGCAGTTTCGCTTTGCACTCACATAAGGCTTTGGGTCGGACGCACCGTGTGGTGGCAACGCCTGACATGGAGTGTTCCTATTGCCTTTAAGGCAACACACGTGTCGGCAGCACCACCTCAGCAGGCAAAACCCCTTCTGACAGCAGCGTGAGGTCGGGTGCCTTCATGCTGCTGCAAAGCAGAAGCGGAAGGGCCTCACTGAAGAACTCACACTGTGACAAAGGGGATGTGAGAGTCACTCTCTTTTCTGTCAAGGCTGAAACTTAATGTCAGACCCTTTTGGAGAACGTGAGCTTTATCAGTGCTGAACAGAAACGGCACAAGGAGCTGAGGAGCTTCCTGAGGGCCGTTATCATGGTGGGTCTATAATTGAAGCATGTGTGACCTTCCTTTCTTGAAGGCCAGCAAAAAGACAGAGAACTAGAGCAGGAGGTTTGCTCTGTGGAGGTGCGGTGGGCAGAGGCACCAGGCCTGCTTTGACCGGGCTCTGTGCTGAGCAGCGCGCTGCAGCCATGTGCTGTGTGCTGCATCCTGCCTGCAGCCACGCAGGGACAGCCCTGCTTCCCATGTGCAGCACGGCGTGTCTGTGGGCCTGAGCACAGCTTTCTGGGCTCCTTTCT
The DNA here is from genome assembly GCA_036925125.1 of Oreortyx pictus. Lineage (NCBI taxonomy): Eukaryota > Metazoa > Chordata > Aves > Galliformes > Odontophoridae > Oreortyx > Oreortyx pictus. Next base: position 22,418,577 of record JAUPFR010000011.1, on the reverse strand, counting down.
CATCCAGCAGCACTGCTGGTGCTGGGGAGCTGATGAGCACCGTGCGCACTTGCCCAACATCCTGGGAATTCTCCAGCTAGTCCTGAACTAAACCATGGTCCTCACTGCCTTTGCTTTGGTGCATTCTCAAAGGGCTCCCGCTGGGTCCCCACGCCACACCGGCACTGAGATGCTGGCAGGGCTGGATCTGCTGCTGGGTACAGAGCTCTGTGCCACTTGTGGGAAGCGTGGGGAAATGTGGTGATGCAGCACCGGGCTCAGGCTGCTCCTGCCTGGCTCCCAGGGGTGGGGTGGGGTGGGGAGGGAAGGCAGCATCCTCAGCCCCTGAGGTCAGAGCACTTCACTGCTGGAGGTGCCCGCTGCCAAGGGGTTCCTCTTTGGTGCTCCAGACGTAGCACAGTGTGGTGACTCCAGAGCATTTTCTGTTTACACAATGTGCTGCTCTTTTTTCCCTCATCATCTAATTTATAGCTTTTTCTTTGAATGACATGTGAAGCTGTACAATGAGATATTTCTCTCTCCACCTCTCCCTGGAAGATAATTAGTCCATTGTTCTGTTTGGTATCCCAGATGATAATCTGAGTCTGAGAATTCCTTGCAGTTTCCTCTTTCCAGTGCCCTGCCTGGACATCACATTACTGCAGAGCTTGTACTTCATACCTCAGGCTGGGGAGTGAGAGTTTGGTCTGCTGTGTCCTATAAAACCTTTAGCAAAAATGTTGAATGCATGATAGGACACAGCGAGAAACCACACTGCCAAGGAACCAGGCATTGAAACCAATGATAAAGCAAACTAGACTCGTACCTTATCAAGGAGGAGTGTGCTCTGAGCTCAGTCTGCAGCACAGGGAGGTGCCAGCAGCGCCAGGTTGCTATGGGACAGGTCGCAGCTGTGGCAGCAGGTCCCCAGCAGATCCCAGGCAGCCAGGAGCTGACCCAGCAGCCGGGTCAGTGCATCTTAGAGGAAAATGGGCAAATGACAGGAGTTGAAATGCAGTAAATCTGAAGTGCTAGTGCAACAAGGGACAGCTTTGGGGCAAGACCTTTGCTCCACACATTTCAGAGGGGGTGCATGGGGACAGTGGAGCTTTGGGGTGGCTGCGCCAGCTGCTGGTGGTGAGCACCCCCACACAGCACCTCGCTGCTGGGCCATGTGAGGACGCACATCACACGTTCTGGTTGTGTGTTAAAGCCAGCTCTGTGTGTGGGACGTATGGCTCGTGCAGGCACTGGCCTACAGCAGTTAATGGGGAGAAATCCGGGCAACAAAGAGTTCGTGCAGAAAGCTCCGTGAGCGGCACAAGGGCTTTGCAAGTGCCCGGTGCACTGATGTAAGCACACAGGCGGAAACAGGCTCATGTACTCCTTTGTGATAGAACAGAAACAGGAAGAGGGACAAACGATCCATTACAGTGCTCATTCCCAGGGACTACCAAGGGCTGAAGTTATCTGCCTGCTGCATCTGTGCCCTCGCTTTATGGTGACAGGCAGAGGGATGTAAGTCGGGGAAAGGCACAAATAACGTGAGGTACCAATTGTCACTGAGTTTGTACTGATCTGCACTGAGCTTCTTTGAAACACAAGCAAAAATTTCCTAAAAGGAAAATCATTGTTCCTTTACGTCCTTTCAGCGTTCAGTTTTTAGGAGGAAAACTCAATCAATGAACAGAAATGCCAGGAGGCCCTGTCAGCAAAGTGCCTCCGCTGCCTGGGGGCCGTGTGTGGGCACCGTCCTTCCCCCAGGGGCTGCAGTGCTGCTGCGGTGAGAGCACCTGAAGAGCAAAGTAAATGATACTAATGCCAGGCTATACAATAGAACAAGAAGCCTCATGATGGAAACAGCTGCCGTTCAGCCCTCTGAGGGGAGCACTGCTGTGCTCATGTGGCTGTCAGCACAGTGCCTGGGGGGCTGGAGAGCGGCCTGAGCTGCTCGGGAGGTAAAGTGGCAGCAGGCCTGGCACAGAACCTGGTGATGAGGAGGGCAGAGCTCTGCACAGCTTTGGGGTTCTGGTGTCTGCAGTGCGTGGTACTGAGCGAGCAGCCAGCTCCACCACCAAGCACACTGCTGTGCTGCAGTCCCCATGGGCAGGGGAATGGTGTGCGATGGGGAGGGGACCTCAAAAATACACCTTCCTGTGTGCATGGCCGTGATTTTGGCACAGCGCGAAATGTGCTGTCACAGAACAGGACTCTTACAGCGAGCAGTCACTTATTGGACAAACCAATTTTGAAAAGAGAAGCTCTGGAGGTGGAGCTGCGGCTGCCCGTAATGCTCGCAGTTTCTAAAAGCAGTTGCAGCTTCTGTGGAAACTTCCTGCCAAAACCTCGGCTCCTGCTGGGGCTGGGGCCGTGCTGGCAGCTGGGCGAGCTGCGCCTGCGCCCTGCACTGAGCACAGTGGGGCTGGGGCCACAGCATGGCAAGGCATGGCATGGCCACGGCACGGCACGGCACAGCACAGCCAGGCTGGCAGCACGACAGCTGCACTACGGGGGCTGGGAGGTGCAGGCATACAGCATCTGACCTAAGGGGACACTCATCTGGGCGGCTCCCTCTGGGAGAAAACAGAGGTGTGAGGTATTGAGGGACAAATGTGTAACTGAAAGGGAGCTTCTGGAAGATGTACGCGTGTATCAGTTTGCTGGTGCCTGCCAGGGAGTTGTCTTTTTTTCTCTCTAAGTCCAGCCTGATTCTCTCAGAGCAGTTTAAGACCTTACTGTTTTCTGCACCACCACAGAGACAAGGTTCTCGTTCTTCGCGCTTCCTTTAAACCTCGTGAGATTGCTGCTGCCCTTCCAGCCCTGGCTTTGCAGAACCGCCCCAGCTCTTCCTGCACATCGCCCCTCTCGGGGCCGCGGTGGTGGCACCGTGGTGGTGGTGGCGGCACTGGGCCGTGTGCTGCGGTGCTGCCCCCGTCCTCCGCGTCGCCATGCCGGGTTGGGCAGGTTGTGCTGATGGAGGTCGGGGTGTGGAGATCAGCCTCGTGCGAAGGGCCACGTTCACGTTGCGTGTGACCGACCTGCGGTCCCGCAACTTGTGCTGGGGGACGTGACAGCGTCACAGAACCGTTAAGTTTGGAAAAGGCCTCCGGGCTCACCCGGTCCAACCCCAACCCATCCCACCGTGCCCACCGGGCCGTGTCCCTCAGTGCCACCGCTGCACGGCTCTGTGCCGCTCGAGGAGCCGTCTGCAGAGCAGCCCCGTTCCGCTCCTCGCAGGGCCGAGCACCGCTCCCGTGCGGCGGTGGGAGCGGAGCGGGGCGGAGGGGAACCCCGCGGGGCCGCGATGGTGGGGGCACAGCGTCGCTCCCGGGGCCGGCGGGGCCCGGCGGACGGCGCGGAGCCGCTCCCGGTTCTCCGCCCGCACGGCAGCGCGGGGCCCGGCCCCCCCCCCCCCCCTTCCCGCTTCCCCCCCCCGCCTTCCCCCCCTCCCCCCCCCCCCCCGCCTCCTCCTTCCCCTCCCGAAGCCGGAGGCGGCCGCGCGGGGCCGCGCACGTGTGCTCGGCGGCTCCGGCACCGTGACTCATGAGGCACCGGGGCGCGCGGGCCCGCCGGGGATGAGGCAGGCCGCTCCGCAGCGCTCCGCCGCCCGCAGCACCGCCGCGTCCCGCCCGGCGCCCGGCGGCCGCCCGAAGGCCGAGGTGAGCGGGGCGACGAGCGGGGTCCGCGCACCCCCCCACCCCTCGGGCCGCGCTTCCGGGCGGGCGGGGGCGGCGGCGGAAGCCGGGCGCTGGGGCCGCGCGGGGAGCCCGGGCCGCCGCCGCCATGCCGCGGGCGCTCGGCCGCGCCGGGCCGCCGCGGGGACGGGCGAGAGGTGAGCGCGGCGCGGCCCCGCGCCGAGCCCGCGGCCTAGCAGTGCGGGGCGGGGGCCCGCGGAGCCGCAGGAGGCGGTGCGGGCGCTGCGGGGCTCGGGGCGGCCTCGGGTGGGTGCGCCGGGCACGTGGCTGTGCTCGCCGTGCCCCGCGCTGCGCGGCGTTCTGTGTCAGCCGGGGCAGACGGAGCCTGGCGGCCGTTGTGTGTTTGGGAGGGAAGGAGGGGTGAGTTCGGAGCCCCGCTCTGCTCCCGGGCGCTGCCCGCGGGCCGGCTGCTGGAGGGGTCGGCGTGACGGCAGAGGAAGGCAGAGCCGCGGGTCTGCGCGAGGGAGCGCGGGGAGGTGGGGCTGCTGCTTCCAGCGGGGCCGTGCCGGCAAACGCGCGGCAGCGGAGGGGCACAGGTGGCAAGCGGACGTGGAGCGAATGAGAGCAGCGTTAACGGAGTGCCGCGGCGGGACACAGCGATGTAAAGATGAATAACGCGTGGACCGCCTATTGGGTGCGACAGAAAAGAAGGGTCTGTGCGTGGCGGTGCTTCCCGGGGGCCGAGGACGAAGCGCTGCGCGTCGTGGGCCGTTACTTTGGGGCCGGGCCCGTGTCCCTGCGCGGGGTGCACGCCATGTGCTGCGAGGGGATGCTGGGCGGCCCACGTGCCGGGGCCGGGCTGCTCGGCCTCGGGGCTGCTTTGCTGGGTCTAACTCAGACAAAATCCTGCAGTTATAACCAAGAGTCGAGATCGTTTTGAAAACATCCTGCCTTGTGCGTTATATGTATGCATTTATGATAATTGTGACGTCTACCTGGTTTACGTGCCAACTACAGATACAGGGCTGTGCAGCCGTTGTTTCCTCACTGAGAAGGGGTGTGCAGGCAATGTGTTTTTTGGCCTGATACCTCAGAGAGAAAGTCATGGGGTTTATTTATTGCGCAATTTGCTTGAAGATGTCGTTGGATTAAGTTTATTTTGAGGGGTAGGGCAGGGTCTGAGCCCAGGGGTGCTGGTTTGGAGAGAGGCAGAAGGATTGATGGACAAAGCCAGGAGGTGTGCGAGCAATCTGAATCTCACCTGAGCAACAGAGTGGCACTTAGAAAGAAGCTGTCCTCTAAGAGCTGTCAGTGGCTGGCAGAGTCCCACAGCGCTGGCATTTCCCCGCTGTGCAGCGGTGCTGTCATTTCCTTTGCTTTCCCAGCAGATCCCCCTTTGAGTTCCCTCCTGAGAAGTGCTGTGAGGTGCAGCCGGGCCGTGTGCTCGGCATGGTGCCCTGGAACCTCCCGCTGCCCTGTGCACACCTGGCGGGTGGCTGCACTCCTCACCTCGCAGCAGCAAAGGGCACAGCTCTGGGTCCTGTGAGTCAGCAGGGCTGCAGATAGGATCCCTCTTACGGAGCGCTAAGAGATCGTGTGTGTTAGTGGAAGCAGAGAACTGTAATGTTAAATTTCTCTGGTACACGATTATCTAACTGCTGAAGGAGTCATAATAGTTACTCAGAGCAGGCTGCGTGCAAAGGCTGTGCGGGTGAGCGCAGCCAGGGGACGTTTCCTTCCCGTGTGGCGGCAGTGAGCGCAGGTTGGCCGGGCCAAGGAGGTGCAGTGCGGAGCAGGAGGTGTGAGCGGGCGTGCAGCGGGACACAGGGCAGCCAGCCACCTCCTCTGGCCCCGGGATTGCATGGGAAAGGCTCGGGGTTTGCTGCTGACGTTCACCAGCACGGGAATGCTGCTGGTTCACTGTGCTTTGGGAAGACCCAACCGGATAGGTAAAAAAAAAAAAAGGCGTGTGTGAACTGAGCTGCTGCGGCCTCAGTTCAGAGTTTCATTTTCAGTTTTGGGGAAGGGTTAGCTTTGTTTTGCAGCGTTCCACCTCTCAAGTTCTGGCACTCTGACACCTCATTAAGACTGAGATACTGTTCATCATTTGCTGGTAATGCTCAGCAGCAATTAGGGAGTTTATCTTCATTCCGCTTCCTATGGAGTGGCCAAGGGTTGGATTAGCTGACACCCTGGTGACAAATATCACACGCTGGCAAGTGTTTGAGGGCAGTGAGTGATTTGGTGCCTTCCTTTAAACCCTGCCCTGTGTGGAGGGCTGTGCTGCTTGCCCGGGGTGCTGCCCCGGGAGCACTGCAGATGTGCTGCCCTGTGCCTCTGAAGCAGAGGAGGTGATACTGAGGTCAGTAATGCAATGCAACGCACTGCAGTCCACCTTGCAAGAGATTGGTAGAGGGCTGATAAACGTCTTGTTCCGTGCCCTCTGTACAGTGTCCAAGCTGTGCCGCTTTGCATCACGGCATCCTCTCTATTTTTGTTTCCCTCAAGGACTCACTTTATTCTGCTTGCTCAGGTTTAATGCAGAGGTAGCAGCCATGCAGGGATGCCTGCGATGAGGAGGACGAGCCCTGGCACCTCCTGGTGCAGTGCTGCAGCACAGCAGGGCCAGGGGCAGGAAATATGGTTAGTGGTCCCCACTGCCCTTTGGGGAGCAGTGTCCTCAGATTTTTATTAATAATTATCTATTGTAAACTTAGTTTCCCAACTAATGCAGCAAAGTAAACAACATTTCCTTCCTACTGGCCCATAATTATTTACCAAAAGGAAAACATCTGAGTGCTGTTTTATTGCTGCCCGCTGTGCAGTGAGCATGCGCTGCTGGAATTCCCATCGGTGTCAGCGAGAGCTCGGAGCACTTAGCAGGGCAGGAGAAGGGCACTTAGGACCTCACCACAGTCGAGAGACCTCAGCAGCTCCCGAGACAGTGCGGTGTGCTTGTGGTGCCTAAAGCTGGGAGCATCCCTGCAGAGCTCGGTCGGGCTCCCCGCAGCTCGTGCTGTGCTCCATGCAGTTTGGTGTGGGCCGGCTCCGGGTGAGCCCAGCCCCAGGGCAGAGCTGCCATCCCTTCAGGTGCCACTGGTTCTTGCATGTCTGCGTGCTGTCAGCTGCTGTGTGCTCAGATTGCCCATGGTTTGAGTTATGGGTGCATGTTGCATTGTCACAAAGGAGTATCTTCATCCAAAATATCCTTATTTCTGTAGCAGGGAATTTTTAATGTACCATAAAGACAAAACGTCTGCTGCGGATCTCATCTGTTTCTTCTCACTAGGGTCTAAGAATCCACTAATGCGGCTTTTATTGCTGTTTGGTACCAATTAGAAGCAGGAGCAGCTTATAAGATAAAACCATTCTGATGGCACTGGGATGCCGGGTGCACTCAGAGTGAATTTGCATTGGAATCTGCAGATTGCACAGAAAACAGAAAGCTGGGATGGGGTAACCCTGAGCTGGGAGTACTTTCCACAGCCACGGACAGCCTAAAATCAGAATTTTATGTCATTTGACGTTTGGAAAAGTCGAGGTTTCAGGTAGCAGTGGGTCGGCAGCCCGGCTGCGTGCCTTGCCTGTCCGTTCTGCCCGAGCTGCAGTCCGTATGCATGGGCTGTTTGTGCTGTGGGAGGTACCCTGTGCTGCCCGCCTGGGGGCTTCTGCTGGAAGGGGGAATTTCTCACTGATGTACCTGTCAGAAGACAAACTTTTTGTCACTGCAGACTTGTCACCAGTGTTATGTTCTGAGGTGGTTTGCACATCGGGGCTTGCTTGCAGCTGCATGGAGAAAAAACGGAGGAGCACACGCTGCATTTCCCCTTATCTCACCGTGCCACATTTTGTGTATCTCGTAGTAAGATGTTTTGTTTCTACAGTTGCAGACCAGTCATGTTTCAGAAGATTAATAGACTCAGCCGCCCTGTTTGTTAAGCTCAGTGATGATAACGCTGTCATAAGTCATGAGACAGTCATGGAGCACCAGGCAAAGCACAGCGTGCCTTGGGCTGAACTTAGAGCAGGTATTTTTTGGAAGGAAAAGTGAAATGTTGCAGACGTAACTCTCCCTGGCTCGGTGGCCTTCTGGGAGTTGGTGTTTGCCCGAGGAGCCCAGTGGTGCCCACGGGGCAGCAGTCCCCCAGCAGTGCCCACGGTTGGGCACAGGGCACGGCCCCGCTGCCCACGTGCTGCAGGGGGAGGGTGCGGGGCCGGGCCGGGTGAGTAAGGGCTCAGGAAGCCAGGCCGTGTCTGGGCTCCAGGCCCAGCCTGCTTCCAGAGAAGTTAGTGGGAATTCACCCTGCTAAAAAAGGCAGCGCAGCCACAGTGCTGCAGCACGGCCATAGTGTGCAGCACGGCTGCGGGGCCCCGTGCTCGCGTCCTGGGGCTGCATGGCCGTGTGTGCCCGGTGGCACGGTGTCACTGCCGCTTCACGGCCTCGCCGTGCTCCTCTCTCAGCACCTGGCTGCTGTAGGGGAAGCGAGCTCGCTGTGTTCGTGGGTCTGGGTGTACCCCAGGCCCGCAAGGCCCTAAATCCCCTTCCTGTGGAGGTTTCGGGCTCTGGGGGCTCGGTGACCCAGGCAGATCTGTCAGGTCTTCCAAGCAGGTTGCCAGGATGAAGTATTAAGCCTGGATTCACCGCAGAGAGAGCAAAGCCCTGCCCCAGACAGACCCTTATCTGTGCATACTGCCGAGGGCCGGTGCCCAGCTCCTGCCCGCCCGGCCCGGCAGCGCGGTGTGCCAGCTGGTTTCCATGGCAGGGCTCCTGCCAGCCACGCAGGCTGATAAACACAGCGCAGCTTCCTTCGCACAAATAAACCATAGTATGTTTTCTGTGACGCTCAAAAGCTGGGGGGAAAAAGATAGCAAAAAAAAAAAAGAAAAAAAGCTCCTCCTCGTGTTCGGAAGCTTTATTAGTGCCTAGACAGCGCTCCCGTCTGCGAGTGGTTGCCTTTGGTTTGAAGTGAAATCCTGTCTGTGGGGTTTTGCATGGAGCCCTTCAGTGCCCATAGGCAGAACCTAAGCTGACTTCGGGGCTCCTTTCCCGGCAGTGGCAGCAGGAGGCCGCGGTGCATTCGCAGTGGGGCCACGGCCGTGTGCTCCTCCGTGCGGTGTTCCTGTGCTGTGGAGGCTCTGCTGCCTGGGGCTGTGCTCAGCAGCTCCGTGGAAGTCTGTGGCTGCCCACCAGTGCTTCGTGCAGCCCGCAGTTATCTGCAGGTGTTCCTTAAATCACTCTCTGTGAGTGTGCTCGCTGCTCTGTTCCTTCTTCCAGTTAAACACAGCCGATAGTGACAGCTCACATACAGTGACCCTAACTTTTTTCACTCTATTTTTTTTTGCGTGAGTGACAGCATTATTGCTGTGGGTTTTTTGTGCTCTCGTTTTCTATGACTTTGTAGGTGTTGCCTTTTGTCATTGTTTTCCTTCAAGCTGTGCAGGAGCTGTTTTCAGGTACCCTGTGTTGGCATAAGGCTGCGGTGTGCTGGTGTAAGCGGTGCCGATGCAGGAATGTCATCCTTCAGGGTTAGCAGACATAACGACAATTAGAGCAAATTGGTTTTAGAAAGGCCTTCAAGATGTTTCAGTTCTTCCCCATGGTAAAGCACGCTGGCTGTTCGGAGCTTCTGCCTGCTGCCCACGGCACGGTTATTAGCTGGAGTGGGGGCTGTTAGGACAGAGCCAGGTCGGGTGTGTGCCCCGAGCACACCGTGTAGGTGTCTCTGTGAAGTGACAGTGAGAGCTTCTCCCGCACATGGGAGCTGCCACAGGCACCTCGGGTGGGGGCAAGGCGGAGGGTTTGGGTTTCTGTCACAGAATTATTTGAGTTGGAAGGGAGCTTTATTTTTATGTATGCAATACAAACATGTCCTTTTAGGTTCAGCGTATTTTCTGATGGATCGTACAAGGTTTTACTACACCAGAAGGGCGTGCCTGACATTAAGGTCGCTATGTGTTAGAAAATAGCAACTGCTCTATTTTGGACTTGAGACCCTTTGGGAAGGAGAGCTGTTTGGCTTCGTGGGCCTGGCAGCAGACATGGGAGCAGCTCAGTGCTTTCTCATGCTTTGGCAGAGGCATGTGATGGCCGCAGTGTCACCGCTGCTCCCCACGGCTCACCATAGGTCGTTGGGCTGGGAGTTGGTGCAGAAAGCAGAAGTACCCACAGTGTGTTCCTCACCACCCGCACCCACAGCCCCTGCCCATCGGGGCATATCCTACAGCCGCAGGCACTGGGGCAGCCGGGCCACGTGCTTCCTCTTCTCCAGGCAGAACCATTGCCATTCCCTCAGTCATTCCCCATAAAGCTTGAGCTCCAGACGCTTCATGGTGGCACTGCCCTTCTCTGGACGTGCTCTAGGAGCCAACCCATCCGGCACTGGGACGTGGTGCACTGGGCATCGGCTGCATGTGGCCCTGTGGGCAGCAGTGCTGTGTCCGTGGCACTGCTGGTAGCTGTGGCACCATCCTACGTGGCACTGCTTATCACGTTCTATGTGTACCTGTGCCTCATGTGTGTGTTTTGTCTTCACACACGTATTAACGGTCACCTGGTGATAGGGAAGTGTGTTTTGCTAATGTGCAGGTATGCTTTTCGTCACAGTTAGGAGTACCTCTATTCTGAGTCTCAGTGTGGCTGGCGGGTTTTGGGGTGGGGCCAGCATGCCCATCCCTGCTCCCCGAACGCACTCGGCCTGTGCACCTCTGCTGTGGGTCAGGTAGTGTGTCTTCGCGTGTTAAGGGCCACGTGTAAGAGGCATTTTGCCTTTTGGAAGTGCATAGGATCGTTGATCATTTTTTGTTTCTGTAATAGAGCTCTTGGTTATTTCAGTTTCTGGTTATTTCAGTGTCTGTTACTGAAAGCTTTCTGATGTTTCAGTTACAAACAGTTCTCAGCATTTTAAGGTGGATCACTGGGTTATTTTTTTTTGTTAATATAAAGCTTGTTTTTAGTCTTGCTTGGGAAACATCACACCTACTGCGTGGTTTAAATTCCCCCATAAATCCCAGGAAAATGCAGAACTTCCTGTGTGTAGCATGCGCTCTGTGGAGGATAATCGTGGGCAGGGTTTTACTAGCAGGAGCAATTTTAGCAGTTTTCATGTTGCACATATGAGTGCTTCGTAATCCATAAATTGATAGCAGAGCATTGAATGTGGCGGTCCTCCCTGCTGGGCTGGGGGCAGAGCTTGACCTTTCCTATTGTCATTTATGGGCACACATCCATCCAGTGCTCTCAGATCATGTGAATTATTACCAGTTTTGTAAAGGAGATTGATAGATAACAATAGAATACAAAAAAAGAAGACATTTTTCAACAGTTGGATTTCTTTATTTTGATGTGCTTTATGTAGAGCTGCTCCTTAAGGAAAAGGGGAGTTTATGGACTTTGCAGTACAACTCTGTGACAGGAAAATGGCATTACTCTAAATGAAGACAGTATTGGGTGGTGGGATTTGTACTCTGGTACAGGAATGGCCCTGGCTGCTGGTAGGAGTCAGTTGCAGTTTGATGAGGGCCACGCATCTTGGAGAGCTGACCTCAGAAAAGTGCCCTGTTTCTGCACACGGTGGTAATGGGTGCACAGTGGGGGCATTTTGGTTGTGGTGTTGCCTCTCCGCTGTTTATCCAGGCTGCCTGCACCAAGCTGGATGCATTACGTTAAGGTGTAAGGCTGCTTTTAGGTGGCTGTGCTGAAACTCAGGACAGAGGCGTCAGAGGAGAGGCCGCCTGGGAGCCCCCTGAGCTCTGGGGTCGTGCTGCCTTCCCAAGCCACTGCCAGAGCCTCATGGAAATAGCCTTTAAAACACCGCTGCCAACACCGTAACAGTGAAATTGATATGTCGGAATGAAAAGATCTGTTGTTGAAGTAACACTGGCAGGTATCTCACAGTCCCAGTGCAGGCTTGCTGTGCCGTTCAGTGCTGCTGTGCCTGCAGCTGCCTGGGTCGCAAGTTGCTGCTGGGTGAGGGACCCAGAGATGCAACTCAAGCTGTGGCACGTGGCTGCGGGGTTCCCTCGTGCTGCAGCTCTGACAGACGTACACAGAAGCACCAGGGAGCGGCCCTGGGTGTGCTGCCCTGCCTGTGCAGAGAGCGGCTCTGCGGAGCTGGAGTGTGAGACAGATGTCACTCACCTGTGTTCAGCAGCAGAGTTGACTAGAGAGAGTTTCTCTTCAGCCCATCCTTCGCTGTTAGGTGCCCGAGATGTTAATTAGCTCATTGCTTCGGCTTAATTTTCTGACGGTGCTATAATTATATGCCTGAGCTGTGCCATGAAGTAGTTGCTGCACCTTTTCCAAATGTTAGGCTGAAATATGTTATTGGTAAACTTTGCATTTGGCAGAGGTGTTTTGAAAATACTCCGAGGCAGTCGGTAATTTTTATATTTCTTTATTTTAAAGACAGCTATTTGGCAATTTCGAGCTTTGAGGTTGTACTGACAGTGTAAATAGGATATTGATTTTATTCCATTTCCTATCTCATTAGAGGCATTGTCATGAGGATGGATTCATGTTGTGTAATTATCTGCTCTCCCTGACAGTCCCCATGTCATTGAGACTCCTTTTGCAGCTTCCACGTTCTGCAAGCATAAAAATAGCACTCGTCACTGCTGTGGTGCTGTCGCTGCTCTTTTTGATCACGCAGCCTGCTACGCCTTTCTTTAAGGGACGTTGTGTGAGTTGAGATAGAGAAGTCAGGAACGTCCAGCGGGCCCCACACGGGAAGAGGAAAAACAATGGCTCCTGCAGAGCCCCTTCCAGCACCCTGCTTCTGTGCCAGCGCTGCAGCGAGGAGGAAGATCGTAGCGTTAACCTGGCGGCACTGCGCGCCTGCTCAGCGCAGCAGGAAGCCGTAAACGCCGGGCACATTCAAGTGGAACTTAGACCCCGTAGCCATGTGGTCTTTGTGCATTAGTTTCAGTTTCTTGGGCATTTTTGGGTTACAATTCCATTGATTTTTGGAGCTGTTCCTTAATTTTCCTCGACCAGCTCAGCAGACGGCTGCACCATCCCCACTGCCCTCTTAGGGAACACCTGCTCAGTGCCCCTCAGTCTGCTTCTGCCTTTTCTGAGCATCACCTTTTTATTTCCTTTTGATGTTTCATCTCACCCTGTGTATTTATTTTGGTTTCCTTTGCGTTCTTAAGAATCAGTGAATACAAAGTTATGCTTTGGCCAAACCAGTGTCGCAGGAGTCCCGGAAAAAGTAGCAAAACGTTGGGGGAAAGAAAGGCAGCTTCAGGTGGGGGTGTGCGTGAGGTACACCCGCGGGAAGGACGGCTGTAGGTAAACCACAGAGGTGTGGGGCTGTTTGCCCCATGCTGCCCTCAGCACTTCTGCCCTCTGGCTCTGTTGCAGTGTTTCCCAGCTGAGTGCAGACATCTCCCGAAGTGGCACCTCGTTGTGTGCTGGTTTCTCAGAGGTGATGGTATCCGTTCGTGTTTCAGGTGACTCCTTTGTTGGCTTGGAGTATCGCAGGAGAATTTCAAGGCGATAGGGGAACAGTTTATGCAAATGGAAAGTTGTGATTCTGCACTGAGGGCTTCCTGCAGTTCGTTTAGTGGAGAGCTGAGCACATGCCTCTGGCTCGGGGTGGATTTCATTCCTGCCAGAGCGCTCTTCTAAGGCTTATGGCTTTGGCTGTTTTCAGGTAGATAACAAATTCCAACAGAAGATATTTTCTTCATGAAACTGTGCAGACAACTTCTTCCATTGAGATGATTCACCTCTGAGGCAGCACAGCTCCTCAGAACAGTCCTCGGAGAGAGCAAAGGGTGAAGCCGAGCGCTGGCAGCGCGGCTCCGGGTGCGTCCCAGCCCAGCAGGAGCCCCAAGGACACGGCGTGCAGCGGGTCTGGGGCCGAAGCGTGCTGCTTCGTGAGCATCACCAGCGTGCCCCGCCACAGAACGGGGCTCTCATCCCCTCCACCTCCTAACCTGTTGATCGGTTGCCTTGCCTGCACGCGTTTCTTTCCTCGTGGGCTGACTGCTGTGGCCATCGGGGCGAAGCGGAGCGCCGCGTTTGGTACCGCGTGGCTCTGAACTCGCTTTGGCTTCGGCGCACAGGGGACGCGCAGCGCTTCGGGACAGCTGTGGGCGCGGGGGCAGCTCGGCTCCTGGCGCGGAGCTTCTCGCCGGGGCCGGCCCGGCCGCGGGGCGCTGCGTGCCGGGGCTGCTGGCGGACCCGCTCTCCCGTAGGAGCGCAGCACGCGGAGGGCGCTGCCCCGGGCGGGCGCGGCCCGGCGCGGCGGATCCCGGCGGGACGGGGGGAAAGGCGGCGGCGCCCGGCGCGTCCCGCGCTGCTGTGCCCGGCGCGGCGGCGGCGAGCGTCTGACAGGCGCGACCTTTCATAAGACGGCCCACGCCATTGGCTCGCCGCCCGGGGCGCCGCTGCAACGCCGCGCGCGATTGGCCGCGTCTCCGTCGCGCGGCGGGTCACGTGTGGCGGCGGGCGCACTCACCGCTGTCCTCTCTCTCCGCAGGTCGGCCCTGAGCGCCCGCCCGACGCCGCGCCGCTTCGCCCCGCGCGTACCGGCACCCGGAGCCGCCGCCACCTGTAACCGACAGACGCTGCCCGGGGCCGCCTCCGCGTCCCAGTAAAAGTTTGCCGGGAAAGCCGGAGCCCTCCGGCGGAGCGCAGCCAGCCGCCCCCGCCCGCTCCGAGCCGCCCGTGCCCCCCAGCGGCCGCTCCGCGCGGCCCCGGCCCCGCCATGGGGTGCTGAGCCCGCCGCCTCCCCCCCCCCCCCCCCCTCCCCTCCCCCCGCTCCGTGCGCGGTGACCGCTCGGCGTCCCCGGCCCCATGTGCCCCTAACGGAGCGGGAACTGCTTGGAGCCGCTGCCCCCGGCCCCGCTGCTGCGTTGGACGTTGACCCCGTAGGACCTAACGATGGCCGTCAGCGTCACGCCCATCCGCGACACCAAGTGGCTCACGCTGGAGGTGTGCCGGGAGTTCCAGAGAGGGACGTGCTCGCGGCCGGACACGGAATGTAAATTTGCACACCCGTCGAAAAGCTGCCAGGTGGAAAACGGACGTGTCATCGCCTGCTTCGATTCGTTGAAAGTGAGTAACCGTAACGTTGTTCCCAAGAGATGCGGTCACGGCGGAAGAGACCCCGGAGGCCGAGGGAGCGCTGCCGCCCGCCAGCACGCAGCCATCTGCTGCTGCTGTTGGCATCGAGGGCTGCTGTCCTTCCCTGCACCCGGGGAAGGGTGGGCCGGCACAGAGCGACCCCGCAGGGCTGGGGTCAGCTGGCGTAGCTGCAGCCAGGAGTCCTCTGGCCCCAGATTGCTCTGTATGTAGACGGAGTAGAGGGCATTTCGTGCAGAAACAGCTAAGTCACTGCAGGGACTCGCTGTTCTTAATAGCACAGACACGTAAGCAATATGGTGATTGGTTCCCACCATGGCTGCAGGCGTGCTGGTGCTGTCCCTGGCAGCGGGCTGCACGTCTTGGAGCAGTGCTTTCCCTCCGCGTTCCACGGGTGCCCTGAACGCTGTGCTTACCTGGTGCTCAGGACACGCAGGGAGCCTCTGTTTCCCACCGAGGCCCAGGTGTGTGTGGGGGGCAGTGCCCAGCACTGCATGGTGCCCCTGGGTGCGGGGAGGTGGCTGGCAGTGCAGTGCTGGTGTTGGGGCCGGGCCTGAGCTGGGCTCCCTGCGTGTGGGACCCCATTTGGCTGCAACTGTGGCTTCTGCAGTTAGGTGCTGAGCTCACGGATGTTCAGCTCCTTCTCTTGTTTCTTTATAACTTCAGTAATCTTAGCACTTAAAGTACTGACTGCAGGATGGGTGTTCTAATTCAGTGTAAGCATAAAAATCGAGAGTTGGGAAGCAGAAATGTCAGTCCGTGTAATTTTGTCCCCTTTAGCCCCAGGAGCAGTGGGCAGCTGCAGCAGTGTGGCCTGCAGTGGCTGTGTAGAAAGCAGCGGATCTGAGCTTAAAAGCTGTGCTGGCTCAGGTGGGCAGAAGTGGTAAACCTTCTGGATGTCCCAGGTCCGAAGTGCCCAGCCCCACAGCACCAGTCTGCTCTGTGTGCGGGAACTGAAACGTGTTTGTGTTGCTTCTGTAACTGTAAAACAACAGTAACTGTAGCACACGGTGTCCTCATGTTGTCAGAGATGCCAGAAGCCCATGCCGGGTGCCCTTGTGCTTGGCATGGCACGTGTGCCAAGCTGGGTGCTCTGAGCAGCACCGTGTGCTGCTGCTCTGCCCCTCAGCAAAGCTCTGTGTCTGTGCCTTAATGAAGGAGATAATTATCATCTCCGTCAGGAGCTGAGCCCGGATAATGGCTGTAGGTGATGTTCTGGTGGTGCGTTGCTTCGGGGTGTTCTGTCTAGCAGGGCTGCACTGTTGCCGCGTGAAGTCGATGTGGTTAATTGAGTTGTAAGCCAGGGAGGAGTCCCAGCCAGATATGTAAAAAAATACAGTGCTTTGCAGGCGTGCTTCCTCGTGCTCGTGGTGCAGGCGTGCTGCTGGCTTGGGGCAGCAGCAGTAATGGCTCTGTATCGTTTCATTGCTTTTATTTGGTTAAGTAGCTTGTCTGATGTGGGAGAGTGTCTTTATCAAAGAGAAAACATACGGTATGTCAGCGCTGGACTCCCTGTCCAGTTCCAGCAGTTACTCCTCGTGTTTGTTTCAGGTTTTACAGATTTCTGCACGTGCTAAGCTAAACAAGCACTAGTCACTGTGTTATGTTTTCCCCAGTATCACAAACATTAGATGTTATGCAAAAACAACTCAGGAAAGTGTTTTGCCAACTTTGTCTGGCTCTGTGAGCTCAGTGAGTAGGTTACAAAGAAGGGGTTTTCCTTTGGGACACTATAACTTGCACTGCCTCAGTTGTTGAGTGTGTATCATGGGCATCCCGCCTTTGGGCTCGCTCTGGGCTGCATCAGGGGAAGGGGAATTGTCTCAGGCCGTGTATAAAGTATATAATATAGTTCATGTATGTGAGTAATGGAACTTGTTAGGTTTATTTGTGATTTTTAATGAAATGCCACAGGAGAGGGCAGCCAAAACAAAACTCACACATGAAGGGGTGGCCCACGGGACGTGGTGGGGCCTGCAGCTCGTGAGTGGCTTTGGGGTCACTTTAAGACAAAAAGGTTGAGGCCGAGCGTTCCGGTTGGGCGCTGGAGTGGCTGACTCAGCTCCAGCTCTGGTTCTGCATTGTTCAAATTCCATCGGATTTTCTTCCTAAATTTGGATGCCTCAAAGCCTGTAGAACTATCCACAACAAAAATATGCTCTTGGGGTCCCGAGACAGGAAACTGCTTTGCAACAGGAGTCCGATTTTCAGCATCACGTTACAACATTTTGCTTCGTATTTTTCCTGGAAAATTCTGCCCATGTAGGATTCATTCCTGGAGCTCTGGTCACATCCCCAGATGCCCCGAGGGCTGCATTGTGGACGACGACATGCTGGGGATGCTGCTCAGAGGGACGGCGTGTGTGTGCCTCCTCCTGTGCTGTGCTCAACACTGCTGTCAGCAGGTGCTCCTCTGCTCCTGGTGCTGTTCTGTGGTGGGAGGGTGGGAGCTGCTGCTGTCCCAAACAGGATGTTTTCTCACTAACTGAGCCCATCGATGTGAGGGTGTTACTGCAGATGACTCGGCGACCGCCCCAATTGCTGCCACCTCGTTACATCCCTCTCCTTTGGCACTGCTTCAGGAAGCAGGACTACATTTTTGGCTTCTCCTTGCCCAGTGTGTTAGTGCATAAGGGTGAGGTAAGGACCCTACTTATTTACACAGAAAAGAAGGAAGACCACAGTAAACGTATTTCAGCAGTGTTGAGACAATTGGCTCTATTTTGCCTTTCATTAAGGCAGGAAGAAGATGCGGACACCTGTTTGGAGAGCGTGGCAGCAGAGGCCTCAGTGCTGTGTGTGTGCAGTGCTGTGCCCCAGGGGTATCGCTCGGGCAGTGCAGCTCACAGAGGTAACCCTGGAACACAGGCAGTGTATAAACGGTGTTCACGGTGCTCACTCGGCTCTGCTTTGCTGTGTTGGCTGTAGCTGGACGGATTTGTGTCCTCTTCAGACCGTGTGTGCCTGCCAGCAGGACAGCCCCAGTGCAGGGGGTGAAATAAGGAGGGAATTGCTCAAGTAATTTGTGGGAAAAACCTAAGGAGGCCTAAAATCAGAACACCTCATGTGAGAGGAACTCTGTCAGTTGCCCTGAGCCTGCAAAGGGAGTTGTCAGAAAGGCTGAGGGAGCTGGGCTCGTTCAGCATGCGGGAGAGCAGGGTGCAGGGAGACCCTGTGGTGTCCTTCCAGCACTGGGAGGCAGCTGGCAAGCAGCAGGGGATGGCTTTGTACATATCCTGGTAGTGACAGGACATGGGAATGGCTTAGCACCTCAAGAGGGGCTGTTAGGTGAGCTGTTGGGAAGCAGTGTTGTACTCAGAGGGCTGAGGTACTGCACAGCTGCCCCGAGAGCTGTGCTGCCCCATCCCCGGAGGCATTCAGGGCCGGGTTGGACGGGGCCCTGGGCGGGTTGGCATGTCCATGGCTGGGCTTGGAGCTACGTGATCTTTGAGGTCCCCTCCGGCCTAAGCCATCCTGTGATCGGCAGTTGCCTGCCAGACTTCTGTCCTTTGAGGCTGACCCCTAGTCAGAGCTTCTCGGTTCTCCCGAATACAGAAGCCCCTTTGCCAGGGCTCACTCCTGAGTTTGCTGGAAGCAGTAAATAAGTTACATCCAGGAGCAAAGGATCACGCCTGGTTTGTGGCTCGAGTGGTGTCAGTGTGTTTGTGTGCAGTGAGCCCAGCTGAGTGCTGCTGGGCAGCGGCATCCTGCGCTGTCCTTGGAAATGCAGCTGGAGTCAGGCAGGGCTGTGTGCATGAGCCTTCCTTGGGCTGGATGGGGACAGAAAGGGGCTCTGCAGAGCAAAAAAAAAAAAAAAATATTGCCAGAAGAAGTGTTGTGCAGGCATTGAAACATTCTTTCCTCTGCAGGACAGTGTCTGCGAGGTGCAGTCTGTGTGCAGAGCAGCCCTGGGGACGGCTGCATTCCTGTGCCTGCAGAGCAGTGAGTGCATGGGTGGGTTTTGCTGACCCCGTGGCAGTGCACGGTGTGCTGCAGTGCTCGTGCTGTGGGGAAGTGATCTGCACAGAGGCTTACTGAGCTGCTTAGGAATGGTATTCTTTTTTTTCCTTTTAACTTTGCTTTATATCAGCAGTTTCCCCAGTAAATCAAACAAGAGGAGAACAAGTGTTATCCTGTAAATTGTATAAATAAGCTGTGTGATTTAAATCTGAAGAAGCGGCGGCCTTCCTTTCTGATGTAGTTCTTGAAGGGAGCAGCTTTTTTTCTTCCTGGCTTTTTTCAGCATATTAGAAGTTCAGCTAATTTTCTTAGGTCTATTTCTGTTTGCTTTCTGCATTTTTGCCAGAAGCTCCGTGAGGAGTTTTTGTTTGGGTTTCGTTTTTAATTAAAAGGCGGAAGGATGCTGACCTTGAGGTGCTCACACCTTCACGTTCTGAGAGCTGAGAGGAAATCGCGTGTGATCCTCGTGCTGGGCTCACTGTTTGCCTGGGTGAAGGAAGCTGCTGGAAATGGGGGAGTTGAGTTGTTTCCTCTCTCACTGACCTCTGAAATATTTCAAAGGTGCGTTTAGGCTGTCAAAGAGCAAATGCCTGTGGTGCTGCTCAGCTCGGTGCCCCAGCTCTGCGCTCAGCTCCGTGGCCTCAGTGGTGCCTTGTACTGATCCTGGGACAGGCCTGCTCCCATGGCGAGCTGGCGCTTCCTCCTGCACGCTGCTTTGGGTTCTGTTTGCTTGCCACACAGAATCTGGAGGTGTCCCACGAGCTCTGTAGCTCACACTTCAAGTGGGAGCAGCTCCAGGCTTCAGTTACAGACGTGTTTCTGTCTCTGCAGGAAGCATCACTGAAAGGCTGTGTTCTCTTTCCTGATGTACAAGGGAGGTAAGGGGGCTGCTGAAATGCCCCAGTTACGAGCTCAGGCTATGCTGGCTGCTGCTCCTGGTGCCCAGCAGCAGTTGGCAAAGCCTGGTACGTGCAGTGGTGCTTGCAGCACCCCATCACCCTGCAGCCGTCACTCAGAGGGAGCCCCAGGAGCTGCAGGCACTCCCCAGGAGCCCTGTGCCCTCAGCCAGCCCCTGCCCATCATTCAGGCTTGGTGCAGCCCACTGCCTCCCGGGAAGGCCCTGCTCTGCCTGCCAGTGCTGCCGTCAGAGTAAACAGTCGGAGGAGTTCTGGCTGCAGTGTGCTGTTCTGGCAGATCTCGGGATGATTTGACTTTAGAAAAATAAATCCTGCCAGCTGTGTTTGCCACTGATTCGTACCCGGTGACCTCCATTCAGCAGCTCGAGCAGAACAGCAAGGACAGCTCCATCCTTGCATCCTTGCTCTGTCGGAGCCCCAATGCTCTAAGACCTTCCAGCTGCTGAGCAGTGCTTTCTGCTGTCTCTCCTTCCTGCACGTGCTTTTTTAACTCTCGGTGTCCCCGTTCCCTGCCGTGGGCTTTGTGGGCTGCCCCAAGAGCTGTGTGCTGTGCCCGTGGGTCTGTGTGCTGCACAGGGCCGTGCTGTCCCTGCATCCCGGGGCTGTTCTGTGCCTGGGAGGTTGTGCTGTGCCATAGCACTGTGCTGCCTGTCCGAGGAGCCCTGCTGTGTCCACCTTCATTCCCCACCTCCTTTCTCGTTTGCTTAAACTCTTTCTTCTCTTAAAGACATCTGACTCCTTTCCCTTGTATTATCAAACACTGCAAGGTTACTGGTTCTCTGCTTGCCACCAAACTACGCAGAGATGTTCACTGCAGTAGCTTTTAATCGCGAAGTTTATGGCTAAGCCCTTTCACTTCTTGCTGTTTAACCATTTGCTCATTATTGTCCTTTTCTTCCCTTGTTTGTCTATGCCATAAGAAACGATTAACCTATCTTGTCTTCGTTTTGGCTTGCAGTGGTTGCTTTCCCTCTCAATCTATTATTATTTAAATGTGCCTTTCCTTCCTGCTGTGCGTGCTTGCCCCTGCAGGCTATGCAGTCAGATGCTGAACTGTTTTTCTGGCGTTGCCCCTTTACCCACATCTGATGCTGCTGTCCCTTTGCTGGTGAGTGCTGCAGTGTGGTGGCCGTGTTGTCGGTGTGGAGGACCATCACTGAGGAAATCTGATCCCCGTTTCGACTTTCCTCTGCAAAATGCCATTACAGCATGGGAAGCACACAGCTCTGGAGCCTCCAGCACTGCTCCTCACGGCAGCTCTGTGGGCAAGCTCACAGCTTGGCTTTCCTTTGGAGAACCTTTTCTAAAAGTTAAAAGAGACCTAAAGCTGGCAGATAGCAGTAGTGCCAGCTGGTCGAGATTAACACAGAGCATGGAGCAGTTTCTCACTGGGCAGGAGCTCCTGCTCTTTTGTTCCTTTGGACTGTACCGTAGCACCATAAAAAGAATTGATTGCAATTGTTTTATTTTTTGCCTGCTGAACTCTGTAAGTTAATAAATTATATGGTAAGGGACGCGTTCCCAATTCAGATCCATAGTTCCTGTGGTGATGAGTGATGACCACGGAGCAGAGCACTCTCTGTGCCTGCTGTCCCGATCACGGCTCTGCCAGCAGAGCTGCACTCCTGCCTGTTTGTATTGGGGTGCCGAGGGAACCCTGCTGCCCCTGCCCTGCACCCCTGGGCCCTTTGCATGCCTGGGCACGGCTTTGCCCCCCTCCCCAGGCAGCAGTGAGGCCCCTGCGGGCGCTTTGCAGCACCTTGGTGTCTGCCCTGTAAGCAGTGGTGCTGACATTCTGCATCCCAAACGTATGGCACGCGGCGCCTCGCTGGGTGCTGCAGCCTGTGGGTTGGTCTGAATCAGTCCCTTTGCTCTACAGTGCACTGCAGTTCTGTGCCTTGAGAAGCAGGCACACGTTTCTGCAGCCGTGGCAGGCATGGCACGTGGTAGCTCCAGGTACTGCTTTATTGCTAAGAATTCAGTGGTGCAGGTGCTGCAGAGCCGTGCTCTGGGTCCTGCTGTGCACTGCCTCTGCCTGCTCCTGAATCACAGAAGCAGTGTTTTATTTTGGTAGAACAGCAATTCAGTTTTAAATATAGTGTCTGTAATGGTGAGTGCCAGTGTGTTTACCCGCAGTGGGGACACCGATTGCCCTCCGCCTCCTGCAGGTAGCAGAGCTGCACACAGCACCAGTGCTCTGCTAAAACAAATGCAAGCACTTGCGTCTCTTTATTTCCAGACCTACAAGTGCATGCGTCCAACTTTAAAGTGGAGAAGGAAAGCCCAACTTTAAAGTGGAGAAGGAAAGCAGTGCAGGCCCAAGGGGAGGCAGGAGGCCGTCCTGCTGGGGCTGCAGGGGAGCAGCCCCACAGCCAGCTGCAGGCTTGTGGCCTGCAGGGACTGCTCCCTCCTCCTGAGGCAGAGAGCAGTTTTTAGACCTATGACTGTTCAGCAAATGTACAGTGCTATCTGTTGTGCCATCTTCCTTATGGCGGTCCCTTTCACAGTTCGAGTTAGGTAATGCAGAACTGTTTCCAGGCTCTGCAGAGCAAGGGCAGCGTTGCTGGGTGCAGGGTGTGCCTGCGTGGAGTGCTGTGGCACCAGGAGGTCAGCAGCCTGAACATCACGCTCAGTGTTAGTGCTGCTGCAGTGCAGCCGTGGGGCAGCTTCAGCAGAACCCAGCAGACCTGCAGCTGGTGCCCGATGGGAGAGGGGAACTGAGCAGGGGGGAGAGCAACTTGCTACCGCGCTGTGCCAAGCCATGCTCTGTGCCTGCAGCTGGCAGCCGGGCGCAGCGCGTGGGTATGGAGTGCTAAATAACTGTAAATCCGTGACACCTTGCATCTGCTCCCCTCCATCCAGGCACAAAGCTGTCTATTTTACTCTCAGAATGTCAGGCGTTACATGCCTGAGTGAGGACTGTGGGGATGGTGGGCACTGCTGCAGAGGCTCTCAGCATGCGGCTCCTGAGGCGCTGCCCAGGGTTGTCCTGCAGCAGAGCTGCCCAGTACCACTGGGAAATGGGGCTGCCCCCAGCCGTCCTGCACCCAGGTAGTGGGAGCAGCCCCCAGTGGGGTGGCTGTGGGGCACAGGGGGCAGAGCAGTGCTGTCCGTCCCAGGGGGAGCAGGGGCTGCAGCATCTCAGTGCTCATCCTCGCTGCTGTTGGGCTCGGTTTTGGGGTGGCTTGTATGTGCAGAGGTGAGTGCTTTAACAACACACCGTAGTGACTGTGGGTGTCAGCGCTCGTGCAGGCCCTGGTGTGGAAAGGGGAGATGCGACATTCAGCACTGCACTGTGCTGACCCGAATCCGCCTTCCCAGAAACGCAGCGTGTATTCTGGCTGCTGGGAGCCAGCATCAGGCCTCTGCCCTGTGCTTCAGCTGCATCTTCTGCGCAGGGCTCAGGCAGAGCCAGCGGGCAAGCCGTGAGGATGTGCTGTAGGAGCCTGGGGCTGCAGGCAGTGCTGAGCTGGGTGCCCAGGCTGCAGCGCAGGAGCAGTGCATGCTGCTGGCAGCTGCTGCAGCCACAGCATGGTCAGCGTGCTGAGCCCAATTGCAGGATAAGGTCAAACGGCATTGAACTGATTTGTTTCCTGATAGAAATGGTTTTTACTGAACGTAATGCTGTCCTTTGCCGTGTCACTGTTCCTGCTTGGATTTGTTTCAAAGAGCCAATGAGTAAAGGAAAAGGGCTGTAATTTGAAGGATCTGTTTTTCCAGAAGAGGATTCAATTCTCTTCTCCTTTCTAACTTTTTGTTTCTTACTGTGTTATCTCCTCACTGGTGGAAGCTGAGGCTGTGCTGTCGTCCTGCAAGCAGTGCACGCAGTGTGTGAGCGCTGTGGGTCCGGGTGCCCTGCTGTCCTAACTCTGTGGGGTGGTCAGTGCCACCCAGTGACCCCAGTGCTGCTCAGTGCAGGGGGTGAGCCTCTTCCAGCCCCACCGTGTGCTGCTGTCATGGGGAAGAATGTGTCCGTGTATGGGATGTGTGTGCACTACTTTACAGCCGTTGGTGTTTGTCTGGTTTCACGCAGCAGCGGCATTTCATTAGGGCTGCACTGCAGAAATGCATGGTTTAGAAAGGCGAAGCAGGCAGCTGGCAGCAGAGCTGTGAGGTCGCTCCTGTCCACAGCTGGCTGCCCCTGGAAGCAGCTGGGGCTGCAGGGTGGGCTGGGTTGGGGTCACATCATCCCCAGGAGATGTGCCTCTGCCCTCTAAGCCTCTTGTGTTCCTTCTCTCCCTCAGGGGCGATGTTCGAGGGAGAACTGCAAGTACCTTCACCCGCCGCCGCACTTAAAAACACAGCTGGAGATCAATGGCCGCAATAACCTGATCCAGCAGAAGAACATGGCCATGCTGGCCCAGCAGATGCAGCTTGCCAATGCCATGATGCCCGGAGCCCCGCTGCAGCCCGTGGTACGTGCTGGGGCTGGAGATGCCCACAGGTGTCGGGAACCAATGGGGAAATCCTGTGCTGGGCTGCATGTCTTTGTGCTGTTCAGTTTCTCCTTCCATGAGTCTGCACTGTTTCACTTGGTGTTAGTTAATTCTCTTTTTTATCATGTATTGCTTCATTTTAAGAATGTGAACGATGTACATGCGATTTTAGTAAACGGCCATTTCCTTTGCAGTTTCTTATGCTGTAGGAAATTTGGGGAGGATTGCTGCTGGCTGTATTCCTCCCATTCGGGGGAGCCCTCCAGGTGCTCCAGGTTTCACTGCATGCTCCAGGTTTCATGCAGCTCTGCATGAGCTCAGAGCGTGGGTCATGCATAGAGCTCAGCCTGCAGCTATGGGGCCAGCAGCAGGGGGGCAGACCCAAAGAACAGCCCTCCTGCACTCGGTGGCTGTTCAGTTTATTAATACAGCTACTGTTCTCCCCTAGAGCTTTATGCCTCGCCTGTTTCAAGAAAAAGTGAATGTGGGTGAGAAAATCAGAAAATGCTGTGGAGGGATCTCCACAGTCAGTTGGCTGCAGTTATCACCGTGTGGGAAGGCAGGGTGCTCTCCGTGCTCTTCTGAGCACCCTTCAGCACAGCTGCATGCAGCTGCAAAGCGAGGGAGCGAGCTGAGGCCGTGCTGCCACGTGGCCACACCGTGCTGCTCACTCCACAGCTGCCTCCCCTGAAGTTTTCACGTACAAAGCATGCCACAGTTTGTTTGTCTTTCCTGACGTGCTGACAGCAGTGCCAGCACGTCCTTCCTGGGGGCTCTGAAGAAGCTGA
The DNA here is from genome assembly GCA_036925125.1 of Oreortyx pictus. Classification (NCBI taxonomy): domain Eukaryota; kingdom Metazoa; phylum Chordata; class Aves; order Galliformes; family Odontophoridae; genus Oreortyx; species Oreortyx pictus. The sequence continues at coordinate 22,393,773 of JAUPFR010000011.1, read as the reverse complement.
GCAGTCGAAATGCAGCAGACAGTGAAACCCATTGCTTAAAATATTCTTCTCACCAGCCTGCTAATAGGTTCACCTTGCATAGACGATAACACAGTAATGAAGAGTACGGTTAATCAATAGCAAATCTAACATTATTTTATTTCTTGTAAAATGTACATATTTCTTTCTTACTCACATGGATGCGGAAGCAGATATGTCAAAGAGAGCCCTCTTGCTATGCAGATGTTGTGCTTTCTCGCTGCAATAACCTTTGCGTGTGTTTTTGTGCAGTGTTTCAGGCAGACTTGCTCCCTGCTCGCAAACAATTGGGTCATTTCCTCAGGAACTCAGAGCCATGTGGTACTCTGTGCTGGCTGGCCTACATAGATAGGAAACAGAGAAAAAAAGTTGCATTAACTCTGCTGTTGTTTTTCCTTCTAAAAATTACTTTGGAAGAAAAATGGAAACGCCTTGAGCAGCTGCTTTATTTGGACATGGAGACAAAGAGCCGGGCTGAGCCCGGTGGCCGTGCCAGCGCCGTGCCCTGCTCACTGGGGCAGCAGGTCCCGATCCTCACGGCAGCTCTTGATCCTGCAGCTTGCTGCCGCGTGCCGCAGCCCTCGTGCCGACCCTCTCTCGCACACCAGACCTTCTGAGCTTTGGCTGCGTTCCTCCAAGACCTGCAGACCAGTCCCGTGAGCGCCGGTGGCGGCCTGGCAGGTGCCCGTACTGACGCGTGTGTCTCTGTTCTGCTTGCAGCCCATGTTCTCCGTCGCGCCCAGCCTAGCCACCAATGCCTCGGCTGCCTTCAACCCCTACCTGGGGCCTGTGTCCCCAGGGCTGGTGCCGGCGGAGATCCTGCCCACCGCTCCCATGCTGGTGGCGGGCAACCCTGGCGTCCCGGTGCCTGCTGCCGCCGCTGCTGCCGCGCAGAAGCTGATGAGGACGGACAGGCTGGAGGTAGGAGCCCAATGGTAGTTGCTCCCGCAGTGCCAGTCACTGCGTGTGCTGGGGAGAATGGACTTCTCTGGCAAAAGCAAACCGCAAGCGTCACTTCAGCTGATGGTGTCCTGCCTTGGCTGAGGGCAGGGAGAGCGCGCAGCCCCGCGCCGTGCTTGCAGCTCTGCTCCTGGCCCTGCAGCTCAGAGTGAAGCGGAGCACCGAGAGCGTCCTGAGGCATTAATGTGTGCACAGCAGCTGCTCGTGGGCGCAGGGCCTGCTGCAGCCGGGAGCCGCTTCCAGCTCTGCCGTGTTCTCGCTGTGGGCACGTGCTGCTGGCATTGCCCGGTGCCTCTGTGTGCTCCTTTGCTGCGGCCCTGGCAAGCGCTGGTCCTCGCTGGCTCTCGCTCCCCCTTGCCCTGAATCTCTCTGATCTGAAAGGCTTGGCCGTGTCCTCGGTACCGTATCGGCCTCACACTTGGATCCAGCACCGTGCCATGCACCTGTGGTGGTGTGCGCCTGGCAGGTGGTGTGACACGGTGTGCTGCTGTGTGCGGTGCCCTTGGTGACAGTGCAGGTTTGGGGCAGCACCCAGCAGCTCTCAGGTACCGTGTCACCTCCACGGCTCAGCCACTCCCGGCAGATGTGTGAGGCCACGGGGTGAGCGGATCTTGTGGAGCTGATTCTGCGTGTGGTGGGAGCAGTGGTGGGGATCTGGTTCAGAGTGAGCCAGCTGTAATGGTAGTGCCTTTCTTCCTGCCTGGGCTTCTGTGGTGGTAGGGTATGTGTGTGCTGATGGGCCATGAGCACCTTCTGCTCAGCAGTGTCACCTCTGCAAACAGCAGGCTGCCGGACGTGGTGCAAGGCACAGCAGGCAGCGAGCTGCCCAGCACTGCTCTCCTGAACATCACATCCACACAGGTGCCCTCGTGCAGGGTCACAGCACTGCAAGTTGATGTGTCGAAGGGAAGAGCTCCTTGGAGCACATTCAGGTTGCAGGACGTGCAGCCTTGCTGGGCGAGTGTGTGAGAGATCTCTCCTGAACCAGCTCTTTATTTCACAGTGGAGACTTACCAGAAAGGGACTGAACTAAAATGCTGTCAGATAAACTCCTAAATGAACCACACTGGGCCCAGAAGTAAAACTTGGAGAGGGGCGTCTCCAAGCACCCTGCCTGCAGCCAAGGGTTCAGGGGAAGGGGCTGCAGCAGGTGAGTTCCTGCCTGCAGGCCTGGCCCTCTGCCTGCAGTGCATTCTCTCTGTATGGTTCAGAGGGGTGCTGAGCTGCTGGGCCGTGCTTCTCTGCACACCAGGGAGCGGTGAGAGTGCTGCTCTCACAGTTAGCAGAAGTCTGCAAAAATACCTGAAATCAAATTCCCTCATTTCCTGATATCCCGACCTGGCAGCTTCTCTGACATGATTGCATTTACCTGGGCTGGCTGTGCAACCCAGTGCTGCCCCTGTCCGTGAAGGAGGGCTGTCCCTCCAGTTCTGCCCCAGCCCTGCCTCCCTGCAGGCCTGTATGGCCCTGCCTTCCTGCTCCCCTCGAGCTGCATGGTTCTGCCATGACCGTGGTCCTGCCCCAGTGCGTCCGTGCTACAGCTCCACGCTGCTCCCACTCACGTGCAGTGCCTGCTGTGGACAGGGGCTGCTCCTCCTCCTTTTTTTTTCCCCTTAGCAAATGCAGCTTCAGTAGTTAAATATGTGGGGAATGTGGCAGTGCCGTCCAGTGCAGCCCTTGTTCAGTCTGAGCTATCTAGGTTTAGCGTGCAAATGACAAATCAGCACATGGCTTTTTGTGAGCAGGAGATCATTGTCATGTATTTTATTGATCAGAAAGATGTGGAGCTGATTGGAAGGATTTTCCCTCCCAGCAGCTGGCACACTTGGAGCAGCGCGTGGCTTCTGCTCCCCGCACTGCCACCGTGCTGCCATTTGTTCTTCCCGGCTGCACAGCTTTATATGGTTGGCTCTCTCTCTCTCGGAATGAGCTGTCCCATGAAAAAATAACCGTGTGATGTTAGCATCTAATCTGGGAGTATGATTTGTTCTGGTTAGAATTTTAAATACTTATTTTCGAGACTGATGTACTCAGTTGTTAATTCAGCTGGCACACGTGTTCCGGGCTACTGAATCACGCTGCCCCGCAGCCGAGAGCCCTTGGCACACACAGCCAGGGCTCAGGAAGGCAGCGGGGCTCAGCCGTGTCCTGGGCAGCTGTGGGTGCTCCGGTCTGGGGCCTGCTCCTGCAGCAGTGCCCCTCCCAAAGCTGTGGGGTGCTCTGCCCGCGCTGCCGTAAGCGATGTGCAGGTGGGCATCGGGCACTGCAGCTCCCCTCACATTCCTGCCCAGCCGCAGGGATCCTGAACGGAAGCTGGCTCTTGTGGTAAACAAGAGGAGAGCCCTCGAAGGAGGGGAGGTGGGGAGGAAGGAGCTGCTCAGCGCCCTGTTTGTTCACAAGCACATGTTTCCCTCTGAGTATTCAAGAATCGGAGCAGCCACACTCAAGCTGCCGTTTCCTGCATGCTTCACAGGATGCCATTTTTTTTCTGTAAAAAAAGCATCTTACAAGTTGTGAGAGACTCACAGGTCCTCACAGCACGCTGGATGACAGTGCAGCCCTTGTGATGAGTGCCGGGGGGGGGCAGGCTCGCGCCGCCGTCCAGCAGAGGTGCGGTTCCCTTGGCTGGCAGCTGGAGTCCTGCGGCTCCCTGCCAGCATCTTAGGTTCTGTTTGTGCTTCTTAGCTTACCGAGTGGAAAATGATGATGCTAATTACAGAGCTACTAATAAACAAACAGATAAACACTCTCCAGATCTGAAAGGCTAGACCACACCTCGTGCTTCCGTGCTTCTCTCTGCTCCAGCAGATGAGTGATGTATTACTGTGCACCTATGGCAAGAAGTAACACCATTTTCATTGTTTGCTTGGAAGTAAACAAGAATTGGAAACACTTGGCTAGCGTCAGAGTGGCTCAAAAGCCAGTGTGGGTCATCCTGGTTAGATGGCACAGTGTGCATGGCTTGTGTGTGGTGCTGTGAGCCGTGGTCAGAGGTGTCAGGCACTGCTGTGTGCTGGACGTGGTCCTGTCAGCCGGTGCGACCGCTCTGTGTGGGCATGCCAGGGTCTGTGCCCAGCTGTTCCAGGCTTCTGGTCCTTTTCCTTAGGCATTTAACTGGGTGAAGTCTCCTTACCTCAGTGTGCATTTTCTTTTTCTCTCTCTGTTTTTCTGTGTATTTTGTGTGCCACCTTCGGGTTGTTTATTGAGCAGTTCATGCTTACACGTAGAATTGTTCTGAGACCTTGGTTCTGTGGATTACCTGTGCCAAAGATGAGCAGAGGCAGGCAGCTGGTGTTTGTTGCATCTTTTATCTTTGGAACAGAAGGCTTTCCTAGACTTCCAGACTTCTAGCAAATAATCAAACAAGATTACCCGTTCCTGTCTACTTAGGAGGCCTGTGTTTGGATAAAAGGCACTGATTTACAGCCCGGGAGGCATTCACAGGCAATGGAAGGGAGCTGAGGCCTGACCAGCAACCAGTTGGCCCAAAAGTCTTCCAGCAAGCAAGTGGTTGTTTGCTGGCTGAGGAATGCACGCAGCCTGTTCCGTGAGTGCCCCGCCAGCAGCAGGGCGCTGGGGAGGGAAGGGGAAGGGAGGTGCCCTGGCTGGCTGACTTGGGTCGGTGTGTTTGCTGCCAAACATACATCCACAGCCTTTGTCACCGTATGGAAAAAAGGCTATAAATAGGGACACACTGGAATGACTGCGGGGAGGGGGTGCTCCCTGCGAGCAGGGCCGCTCACGGAAGGGTGCCCGTCCTTGGGGTGTTGTTCCTGAGCTGCGTGTGATGGGCGGCTGGGCCTGGAGCCGCACAGCGGTGAGGAGCAGGCAGCGTGCTGGCAGGGATGGAGAGCTGGGCATCAGCTGAGTCTGCTTTGTTGTGCGGATCAAAGCCGAGGGTCTCAGGGAAGTGCTGCTGATCCAGGCTCACGGCACCCGCTTGTAAAAGGAAATCCCACCCACTGAAGCAGTTTTAGTTTTTTACAGGCTTGCTTGCTTTTCTTTCTTTGTGTTTCCTATAACATCTGAAACCTAAAATGACAGATGCGTTTTTGTCTGTGGCTTCTGAAGAGCTGGCCACGAATAGAACACGTGCCATGTTCTTGAGCAGAATGTTTCCTGTGTGGGATGCAGCCCAGGTGGTGCTGCACGGTGCCACGTGGTGGTGGCAGTGACACGGCCGCACTCTGCAGCCACGCTGCTCCTCCGGTGTGGTTCTGCTGCTCTGCTCATGGCGAGGCTGTGCCAGGCTGCTGGCAGCTCTGCTGCTCCCTTCCACGGCCTGAGCCCCACAGCCCCCTGTGGTGGTGCTGCTGCTGCAGGTTGTTCTCATGGCAGCCGTGGGGAGCTGGAGGCACCGTGTGTGCTCAGCACAGCACAGGGACCTGCCTGCCCAGCACGGGGACCTGCCCGGCACAGCCTGCTGCATTGTGCAGCTGATGGCAGAGAGCGGCTGCTGCTGGGCACCGCCGTGCCGAGGGGGATCTCTGGAATGGGTTGCAGGCACGCTTCTTCTGCGAGCAAGTGCTGGCTAGCCCTGAGTGGGGCTCGGTGGGGCCGAAGGAAGGCCCGCCGTGTGTGTGGCTCTTGGCGCCGCCGCTCCCGGTGTTCCCTGGCACCACGGGCGCTCCTGTTGGCGAGCCCGGCGCTGTGCTGGCAGGGTGGGATGGCCGCCGGGCTGAGCTCTCCTCCCGGTGTTGCAGGTGTGTCGGGAGTACCAGCGCGGGAACTGCAACCGGGGCGAGAACGACTGCCGGTTCGCTCACCCCGCCGACAGCGCCATGATCGACACCAACGATAACACCGTTACGGTCTGCATGGATTACATCAAAGGGAGATGCTCGCGGGAAAAGTGCAAATACTTCCACCCTCCGGCACATCTGCAAGCCAAGATCAAGGCTGCCCAGTACCAGGTTAACCAGGCTGCAGCTGCCCAGGCAGCAGCGACGGCGGCTGCCATGGTGAGTTGGGAAGCCGCATCCAACGGTACGAGCGCGCCGAGAGGGAGCGAGCAGCGTTAGCTGCTGCTGCTGGGACGTGCTCGGGGTCCTAGCTGGTACGGGGCACAGCGAGCTGCCCCAGCACGCGGTGCCAGAGCGACTCTTGTGGAGTTTCAGGCCGTTACAGTATGTCACTAATTCTGCCTGCTGATGTATGGAGTACATGTACATATACGTGTGCATATGTGTGTGTGTGTGTGTGCATACGTGTATATAGAGTCTATCATATGTTTATGTGTGGGTCGATGCGTACCCATCGGAGGCACAGACAGATCCGCGGTGGTGAGCTGCCACCAGGCCACGTGCATGGCAGAGTAGCTTGAGGCCACAGCCAGCCTGCAGCCGTGGCAGGCAGCGCAGCGTGCTGCTGGAGCCGGCACTGAGCCGGGCTCAGCGCGGTGCAGGGCCTGGCTCTGGCGAGCGGCCGTTGCGGTGTGGGGTCCCCGGCCACATGCAGGCCCTGGTGGCACTGAGGCCCCGGCCGTGCAGGCCCTGGCAGCATCGAGGCCCCGGCCTCCCCCAGGCCCTGGCTGCTCCGTCCGTCCGTGTGAGCGCAGGGAGAGGCGCGGGGAGCCGGGGCGCGGTGTGGGGCACATGGGGGCTGCCTCTGGGATCCCCCGTCCCGCCGCCCCCCGCCGCCCCGGGCCCGAAATGCATGCCTAGTCTTGTTACCGTTGTACACGGCATCCGGTGATTTGTTTTTATTTGTTTTTTCTCACCTACCCAAATGCACTGCTGCCCCCATGATGCACCTCTGCTTGCTGTTTATGTTAATGCGCTTGACCCCACTGGCCATTGCCATCATGTGCTCGCTGCCTGCTAATTAAGACTCAGTCGGCTGTCAAATCACTGAAGCGACCCCTCGAGGCAACCTTTGACCTGGTACTATGACCTTTCACCTTTTAGCTTGGCATGTAGCTGTATTGTAGAGTCGAGTTGGGGGTTAACGTGCAGAATCCAAAAGCTTCCGGATCCCTCCCTCCCTGCCTGGCGGGCGTGGGGGTGGCGGGACCAGGCCCCGTGGTAACCTCAGCCTGTTCAGGCCCTGCCGCCCCCTGCCCTCCCATCCCATCCCATCCCATCCCATCCCATCCCATCCCATCCCATCCCATCCCATCCCATCCCCATCCCCATCCCCATCCCCATCCCCATCCCCATCCCCAGCCCCAGCCCATCCCCTCCCATCCCCCATCCTACCCTTCCCGTTGTGTCCCATCCCACCCCTGGGAGCCGTGAGGGCCGGGCCCGGCGCAGGGCGCGTTGGCATGGCTTGGCGGCGTGGCGGCGGCCGGGGGAGCCGGCATGCGGTGAGCTCTGCATGCCAGGCAGGCGCTGGGGCCGGGAGCGGGGTAGTGCCGGCAGCGCCGCGCCGCGCCGTGCCGATTAACATCGCTTCTACGTGTTGATCCTCATGGAGCTCGCAGCGCTGCTTGCCCCGCCCGGTAGCCTTGCTCCTTGCCCAAGCCCTGAAGCTTTCCCGTAGCGTAATAGTTACTCCAGTTGTCGCAGCGCGCGGCTCCGACACGTCTCCCTGTGCCGCTGCCGTGGTGGGCCGCAGTAGTGCTCCCTGTGAAGCTGTGACCTCGCCTTTTATTTGGTAGTTAAAAGTCTGCTACGCTGCTTGCTTGCTCATGGATAAACATGGTGCTGCCTGGTTTTTTTGCCTTCTACTGATTTTTCTTTTCTCCTTTCTCTCTTCTCTTTTCGTCTCCCTCCCATCCTTCTCCACATCCCACTCCCTCACCCCCCCCTTTTTTTTTTTTTTTTTTTTTTTTTTTACTGGACTTTATTTTTATGCCCATCCACCATTCAGGGAATTCCTCAAGCTGTACTTCCCCCATTACCAAAGAGGCCTGCGCTTGAAAAAACCAATGGTGCCACCGCAGTGTTCAATACTGGTATTTTCCAATACCAGCAAGCTCTTGCCAACATGCAGCTGCAGCAGCACACAGCCTTCCTCCCACCAGGTAAGTGCTGCCGCGTGCCTGGCGGGGCGGGAGCTTGGGCCAGCAGCAGTGCCGAGCGGACGATGCTGGCGCGGAGGCTGCTCCCCCCCCCCCCCCGGTGCTTTTCGGAGGCTGGGTGGGTGTTTTCCTCTTATCTAACATAAAAATCAGCACCGTGCTCTGTCATCCCGAATCAGAACTGGAAATCTTTACTCTCATTCCTCTTTCCCTCGATTAACTTTTCTTTATGACACATCTCTTCAGCTCTTTGTGTTTGTTTCTGTTTGCCGTGAGACGCCTCAGCCTTCCTGCGCTTAGAGGCAGATGTGAGTCAAAGCTGGAGGGTTCTGTTTCGGTTTCAGTGCCGTGGTCGCAAGGCCCAGGCAGGCAGTCACAGATGGTGGGCACACGCAGGCAGGACCCACGCCTCCGCCACCAGGGCCTGGGGGCTGAGCTCAGCGAAGCACAGCTGAGGTGCTCTTGCTTTTGATCCAGCACAAGCACAGTTAGGCTCGTCCTAGCGCAGCTGCTGAAGCACTGATGCCTGTGCTACGCACATGAGCAGAGATCCCTTTGAAGTAAATGAGACTTAAAGGTTGAATACGCTGTGGTTGTGCAGACAGCACTCCATGCAGAAGCATGTTTTCGCCCACTGTGCGTAAACGCAGGTGAGCCAGGTTTTTCCACGTGAACCCCACATTAGAGCAGCACTGTCGGTCTAGGAGGTAAGTGATGGAAGGAGACGGAAAGCAGGGGACCTCTGGGAGATAACGAGCTCAAAACCAGAAGGAGCCTGAGGACAGCCCTCTGTAGCTCAGACTAGCTGAGGGAGGGGAGAAAGGGAGGGGCAGCTGTTGAGTCTTTACCCAAACATTTTCAGCATGTGCATTCCTGGGAACGTGGTGCAATGCCTTTTTGCACTCTTAGTGGTCGAATTTGGGCATATAGTGATTTAAATGGCACAAAAATCATTTCTTTGATACAGCAGATAGTGGTAAGATTCCAAAATTTCATTGCAACCACTAGTGTCTTCTAGCAGAAGATTCGTGGGGTCAGTGGGGAGGCTTTGAGTGAGCAGACACTAGGGCAGGTCTCTAGCCCACGTTCTGAAATACAGGCCAAATACATAAGCAGTCACAGCCCATCCTGCTGACAAACAATTTGCCAAGTTTGTTTTGGTGTAGAGTGACTGATGTGGCTATCTGCAGAGGTTTCCCTCTTTCTTTAAATGAAGAGGGGCTGGCTGGTCGTTGGAAGTACTCAGACTGCTCCGAATTGTGCCGTGAGGGGACACGTCCCGTTGGGATTTTCTAGACCGGACTGAGGGCAATAGGCTGAGAGAAGAAACTGCTTAGGCCACTGGTGAACTTAGAATATTCCTCGGGTAGCTCCATTCCGCTCACGGGAAGTGAGGCGGCCGTCAGTTACTGGCACATCCTCACATTAACGCTCTGCTTTGTGCTGAGCAGCTCGGGAATGTCTGCGGCTGGGCATCTATTATTCATGTGTTCTCATTAGTCAGGGCTTTTGAAGTCGAGAGGAATATGAAGGTCACGGCAGAAATGGTTTTTATTGCTGGTAAGGGGGTCACACAGCGTTGTATCTTCGTATTTGCACATCTCTGCACCCTAGTTAGGATTTTTGTCTCTGCCTTCAGTTCATCTGCTGCCATTCCCGTCCAGAACTTTGTGCACGGGTTGTGAAGCTAATGACGATAACTCAGACTGCAGTTTAGAGCTGGAAAGCTTCTCAGGGACACTGCAGAGAGCCATTACAGAAATCTAACCTGTTTTTAGCATGTAGGCCTAATTATGCACGGAGTGATCTAATGTTCCCGATATAATGAAGCGTGCACTACCTTATAAATAGGGCTCTTCTTTGGAGAGGCAGAACTCAGAGGTTCTTCTGTGAATCCCCATTAACACCCGTGTGTCAGAAGCATGACTGAGAAAACAGTTCTGCTCATGTTTGTACTTCATGGCCAAATGTTGTTCTGTTCTTTAGTCTCATAAGCGGCCCCATTGGCATCAGCAGTGACTCACACAGGGGGAAGTCAGGAAAGATACCCTTCTTTTAACCTTTCTTGGTGAGCATTTTTTGTCTTTTCCGTTGCACAGAAATAGATCAGTAATTAGGAAGTGGAATTATTCCCTTTTCTTGTAGCCCTACAGACACAGGGATGGCAGGGAACACCGTGTCCCTGGCGGTGGTGCTGCTGACTGACTCTTCTGCTCACCTAGCACCTCTGAGGCCGTGCGTGCCCCTCATGGGGCCCCGGGCAGAAAAAGTACATCTCTTATTAAAAATGGATATTCTGAATCATCGGTATTCAAATCAAAATAGAATAAAAAAAAAAAGAGAAGGCTGAGTTGAGTGACGGAAGGCGTTCTGCTGTGTAGCGTAAGCAATTAGCAGCTCATTGTCATTTTAAAACTGATAGCTTCGTGTTCATAAAGCTCCCCGTTGCTCTGTAGCTGAAGGGAAGGATCCAGCAGGTGCTGTCACCTGGCATTTCCCCACAGCCCTAGGACAGCTGCAGGGCCCCGGGAGTGCTGCCCACAGCACAGACCCGTGCTGCTGCGGGCAGGTGCAATTGCAGTTGAGTCTTTGCTGTACCTGAGGAAACCCAGTTAGAGAGCACTGCAACACCAGACAGGCAGAGAGATGTGGCACAGCGCTGGGGCTCAGCTGCAGGATGCCCTCATAGCAGTGCTGGTGCTCCAGTCGCAGAGGCTAGCTCAGCCCCACACCCAGCTCAGCCCCACACCCAGCTCAGCCCCACAAACAGCTCATCCTGCTTCTCCCTTTCTGAAGGCCAGTTCTGATGGATCACTGTGCTGTGTGTGGTTTGATTGTGCTGACGGTTATGTGCCACTGTTCCCATAATAACAATTTTTCTTCTTTGTTCAAATGAAATTTCCTAATGACACGTGTGATGGGTTGTTTTAATTCTTTTCCCTTTCCAAATCCACCTTCCTGTTGCAATGCATGATGGGCAGGCTCAATATTGTGCATGACACCCGCTACAAGTGTTGGTAGGTGCCAGCTTTGTTTCTTGATTATCTTAAACCTGTGGTGCAGCTCACGGACCCTCAAAATCCACTGCGAGATCGTAACCTGTAGCTCCTGTGCCAATCCACCCCCTCAGCCTCCCGCACTAACACCTGTCAATTAAATGCAGTCGTTCTATTTAATTGACACGGACACGTAGATGTTGTCAGTCCCAAATAGCAGTTGTTTGAATTGCACATTGCTCCTTGGTGGATTTTGATTGGACTATGAGTTCCAGTGTTTAGAGACTATCTCGTTTTAAGTAAAGACTGTGTCTTGCTGTAGCAGCGTACAAGTATACTGTCTTTCAACAAGATTAATTTCTGCTTTTAGTAAATATTTGGGTTGAATTTTTAAAGACGAAAAACCTGTAAGTGTAAGGGCGTTTTCAAATGCTTCTGTTGATTTGTGAACTGAAATGATGAAGCTTGTTTGTGTGGATTTCTGGATTTGATGGTAACAAGCGTTTTCCCCTTTTTTTCTCTCCACCCCCTCTCTCCCGGCATGTTGTCCTGCTTTGCACTGTGGTTGCATGTCACGCGCTGCCAATGACGTCTCGGGCTTTTTGCTGTGATAAATACCATGCTCAATGATCCTACCACGTGTCGCTCTGGTTCCCATACTGCTACACTCTTCTGTATGTTTGCTTATATGATTTTCCTTCCGAAAGTTCCCATGGTGCACGGTGCTACGCCAGCCACTGTGTCTGCAGCAACAACATCTGCCACAAGTGTTCCCTTCGCTGCAACAGCCACAGCCAACCAGGTTTGCTAATTTACAGCTTTGTTCCTTACAGACATCTTGAAATCAGTGCTTTAATGAGCATGGGGGTTTTGATTATGCCTCTTGTTGGCCTACACATTCTCTGTAAGATCTGCGGCACAGCTTAATAAGCCTTTATCCATGCTCCAAAGGTGCTGCAGTTCCATTTCTGATGCTAAAAATAGTCGATAATAGAGTTTCTGACTCAGTCTCAACATTTATGGGCCGTGCTGCTTTTTTCTGCCCTCAGAGATGCGAGGAGAAAGGGATGACACAAGGAACCCATTACTTATTTCTATTTCTGTGAAGCCTACGGTTCCTCTTGGTGCAGAACTCCGCTCAGATCAGAGCAGCTTTTGTGCAGAGGGATGGCAGGATCAGGACGGTGGCTCTGAACTTAGTCTGACCATGTTCTGGCCCTACTCAGCTCTCCCAAAAGCAAAACGAAGGCGTTTGGGCCCGGGCCACGCAGAGGCAGGTTCTAAGCCCCCGTCTCTACTTGTGACTCTGCTGGGCGAGAGCTGATTACTTTCTGCACTGGGCAAACTTTTGTTAATAAATAGCCCAGTAAAATCTGACTTTATTTCCAGATAGTTACCCCAGTAGTTCCCACGTTTGGATGTATTTGGGGGAAAAAAGGAATAGTGTTTAAATGGATGAGCAATCGGAAATGCTCCCGGGAGAGCCCCAGAGCCCATGGTGAGGATGAGCAGTGGGGCCGGGGAGTGGGGCTGCCCAGGAGCTGTGCCTGCACACCTGCAGGAGGGCAGTCCCACTGAGTCTGTGGCTGAAGGTGCAGCAGGAGAAGCTGTTAAGTGACAATCTCGTTTCTCTTAGAGAAACAAAAGGTTTTGTGAGTTGAGCTAGAAAATGAGAGTTGCCGTATGCCCTTAAGCTGTCAGTTCTGCTCTGAGTGGGGAATCACACTCGTGCCTTTTAGAAAAGGGAGGAGACGTTGCCTGCAATGCCTTGCAGGTGTGGCTCTGTACTGGTTCACGTCCTGGCAGTGGGGTCAGTTTGTGAGGCAGGCTCAGCGAGGCCAAGCTCAGCTCCCCGAGCCCCCGCAGTGCTCCGTGCTGTGCTGCTGTGAGTGCTCAGCGCTGCTGCTCCAGGTGTGATGCTGTTGCAGGGTGCCCAGGGCTGGTGGCCCAGCTCTTACAAGCACCCTACTGCTTTACATCCCCACACAGAGCTCCTGTGCCTCTGCCTTCCAAGGGGAGATGTGTGCCGTGGCCACGTTCCAGCTGATGGCCCGCACAGGACCTGCTGGGTGTTAGGGACAGCAGGCGCAGAGCTACAGCTGCCTCTGCTTACGTGTCCCCGGAGCACCCCTGTGCCACAACACTGCACTGCACAGTTACTGTAAGGGTTTGTCCTCAGCTTCTCCGTTAGTGCCCAGAGAACAAGTCACAGGGAGTCATCATCAGCTTTAAGACCTTGGTCCGAACTGCCGTGCTCTTTCCCAGGCAGATCACAGGGAGACTGTCCGTTGTAGAGATGGATCATTTCATGCATCTCCTCCCTGGAGCCTCATAACACACGTAGTAAAGTACCGCAGCCAAACCTCAGTATATACATATATAACCAATATATGTATATACCATGTGAGCAATGCTGACGTTATTTACTGCCACACGATGCGATGTGCATGCATGCCCAAGTCTTCAGATCTGGCCCTTCATCTTCCCTGAGTGGTGTTGGAGGTCCCTGCCATGTCCCGATGCTCCGCAGCTGGGTGTGCCAACCTGCCTGCAGCGCTAGGAGAATGGTATGCCGCACTTCCTTACCCTCCAGGCACTGCTGTGCCACTGCCAGGGGAGGAGAGGGAAAAGGGGTGGAGGAAACAGCCCCGAGGGCTAGTGCTGGTTTGGTTAAGAGAAGCCCTCTTCATTGCCTTTCCTGCTTGGAGCAGCAGGCCGATGTTCGTGCCCACTAGGACGGCAGCAGCCGTTTGTGGCCGAGTTCTGCGTGCTGTGCCCAGCACGTCCTCCTGCACGTGGCAGATAGGCCCCATCCAGCAGGACCTCCAGGGCCGTGCACGCTGCTGTGCTGCTCAGCAGGCCTGCAGCACTGCTCGTACCCGCTGCCATCCTGACTGCATGGAGGAAGGAAGGAAGGAGAACGGGTCGATGGGACGCTCCAGAAGCAGCGCAGGGAACGCTGCCCGTGCAGACAGAGGTTCTGAGAAGCACTGTGCTGCCCAGGGCAGCCCCAGCTGCAGAGCACAGGCACTGCAGGGCGGGCACGAGGAAGGCAGGAGCGCTGCACAGCGTGGGGCTGAGACGAGGCCGGGCTGGGGCTCTGAGCAGGAGCTGAAAGCACCGCACGTTGTGTAGGCCAACAAAAAGGGCTATTTTCAATTACTGCACTGCATGACTGTTGTAGATCTGGTGTTGTTTCCTCTACGGCCGATAATCCTTATTTGTATTTGTAGTACTTAACGCCGTGTTTTCCCATTATAAGTTGCTATTGTAGCACTTCAGTTGACTTTAACTTATAGTTACAATGTAAAATCCACCAACTCACAGCTGATCCTCGCTTTTCCAGACTGTGATGTTGTGAAGTACTGCGTCTCGGGGTTGGCTGTGCGCACCTTACTCACTGTGTACATTTTTTTACCTATAGATACCCATAATATCTGCCGAACATCTGACTAGCCACAAGTATGTTACACAGATGTAGACATTTTGTCATCAAACAGTAAGTTTCCCATGTGTTGTTGCTTGCAGTTTTCGTACCTCTTATGTGTGCTTAGCTTGCCTGTTTCAGGGAGGTGATGCTTTGGTTTCCTCCCAGAGCAGACTGCTGAGATGTGAGGGAGGAGCCCCGGCTCCCAGTGCTGCCGCTCTGCCCAGGAGAGCCATAGTTAGTGGTGTCCCCCAGGCAGGAGAGCACTCTGTGCCTGTGGATGTACTTCAGTATAGCAGCATCAGAGTCTGTACGTGGAGGTTTGCATCCTGCCTGTAAAGGATGGTGACACCAGCTCTAGGTGAAGGGGTCGTGCCATGCTCTCACTGGAAAGAACTTATTTTAAATCTCCACATTTGGAAAGGTGGGGCTGGTGGCTGTGTGCAGGGCTGGTGGCTGTGTGCAGGGCTGGTGGCTGTGTGCAGGGTTCGTCACCATGTTCAGGGCTGGTCACCGAGTGCGGGGCTCTCTGCCTGCTCCCTCACCTGCCCACAGGGATAACGGCGCTCTTCTTTCCTTTCCAGATCATCACTGAGGAGAAAAGGACAGTGTGTTTGGGTTGAGGAAGGACAAGTTCATTAGCCATAATGTATATACCGTCAAGCCACACTCGGAACCCCCTCAGCAGTAAGACATCCACACATTGCATGTTAAGGAGATGACGAACAAGAACTTGGAAATCCACTGCACACTGTTGCCTATATACTTTGTACATTTAATTGATATTTGTGCTGAGGTGATCTTCTTGTCTAAGAACTACAGCATTGTCTGTCTTTTCTGGCGCAGGAGCGCGCGGTGTGCGTCACCCCGAAAAGGCAGACCATGGTGTAACCGTGAATCTATTATGTATTGGTACGTCTGTAGACCAAGATATAATTTTTTAAAGTAAGTTTATTTCTTTCAAGGTTTACAAATAACAAAGGTGCACCTTGTATTTAAAATTGCCATTATAGATGAGAGCGTGCATGCACAGTAATTTTTGTTTAAGAGTAATATTTTTAATGTAATAGATTGTAAGAAGCGGTAGGAGAGGTATCTGACAGACATGAATGTGCCAAGCAAAACCACAGGTGTGTGTTGGAAAGCACACGGCTGGCTTTGGGTCCCGCGTCGTTCGGGGTTCTCGTGCAGTGCCACGGGCCGTGCGTCAGGCCGGCTGTGATCCTGCACTGTTGCTTTCAGAACCACGTTTTCGCTCACCTCACTCGTGCTGGCGGCCGAAGGGCACCGCTGTGTTTCCAAACCAAAGCAGTCTCAGAGATGGCGGCGCTCGGCGGGGCGGGGAAGGGAAGGGCCATTTCTGGGACGCGGTGACGAATGTCTGAGGAGCTCCTCCTGCTCCTGGTAGAGCCTCTGTCAGAAGTCAAAGGACTCTAAACGCTCTGCGGAGACGCGCTGCGCTTCCACTCGGTCACAGTCACGCGGTACCCAGTGACTCTAAACAAAGGCGGCAGAAGCACTGACGTCAGATGCATGACAAACCAAATCGTGAACACGCGGAGGTGTCACTTAGCATAGGGATTGGGTGGGTTCAGTACTCGGGTGAGTTTTATACGTGATTTTTTTTTTTTTTTGTTCAGATTAACTGCTTATAGCCTTAGAAAGCCTTTACAGAATAAAAAGAGAAAAAAAAAAAAAAGAAAAAAAAACACACAAAAAAAAAAATAGATGTGCATTCAAGTTTTAAGAACGGATTCATCCAAAGGAATTCCTCTTTGTGGTTGGGATGTTGCAGCTAGCAAGGGGCATTGCTGCTCTGTTAGCAAAGTGCTGACGTGGGGAGCACAGCGCGGGGGGAAGAAGCGTGAGTTCGGTTCTAGAACTCTCCATACTTCCAAGTTTACGGCGAGTTTTTATGCTTGAGAGAGATGCTCGATAGTGTAAGAATGGCGTGTCGATTGTACCGATTGTACTGTACATCTATTGAAGCCTTAGATTATTACATTACGGGTTACTACCCTTACCAATGTAACTTCAGTCGTGTAAGACAGTATAGGTGACTTCACATGTTACGTAGTTACTCGGCGTTCCGGAACATTGCGTATTTCTTCTCGTTGAGGCGTAGCTTTGATTTCCTGCATTTCTCATCCCCGTGCCCGCTCGCGGAGCGCCGTGTGGGTTCCGGCGGCAGGACAGGGCCGTCCCCGCGCGGTGCCCGTCCTGCCGCCGCCACGCTGTCAGCCATCGTTAGTTCCTGTCTAGTTTTCGTGAGAAGAACAAAGATCTTTTATATGGATATCTTATAGTTATATAATCATTGCTAAGTAAGGAGTTAAGTTGTTGCTATGGCAACGATCCTGGCAGACGATTGAGTAATATTTTGATGATTTATTTTGTTTGTAATGAGTTATTACGAGAAAATCTAGTTCCTAGATATTAGAATAAAGTTTATTTTCTACTGTATCCATTTCAAATGTTAAAGTATTGTTTAACTATTTTTGAGATCCCTGCGCATCAGGCCTTGTCGAAACCGAGAGACCGAGGGGCTTTGTGTGATAATCCAAATACTCAGAGTTTACGTAGCGAGGGTTGTGTGTGTGTGCAGGCTCGTGAGGGCTGACCGTGCTGCAGCACGTGGGAGCGCATCGAGGGAAGGTCGACTTTTTGCACTTCTGTATATAGTCAAAAAAAAAAAAAAAAAAAAGAGAGAAACCTGTATAATAGTAAGATCTTATTTTGAATAAAAATGTCTATAATTACAAGGAGTTTTGTTAAGGCTCATAAATGACAGGCTGAACAAAATTGCTTGCAAAAGTGGCACAGAGTTAGCACTCCATCCCCCCTTGGAAAAAGTCGCTTTGCTTTATGTGGACAGCTTGTAGTTTGCCAGGATTCCTTCGGCCGGAGAGAGGCATCATCCTTCGAGGTCCCATGACTGACAAAAGCTCCACTGGTTCAGATCTGCCTGAAAACCATTACGGAAACAAAGGAAAACAGCAACAACGACAACAACAAAAAAGCAAAAACAAAAAAAAACGAAAAACCAAAAAGCAAGCAGGTACTCCAACGCATCAGAGGGGAAGCGCGGGCCGGCATTGCCCACAGTGCTGCGGAGCTGCTGCCGTGTGAGGGGCACAGCCGCCCCGCGCCCGCACCGCTCCGACCACCCCCACCCGCTGCAGCGCTGTGCTGCTCACAGCAAACGATTCTCCAGAACCGACACTGACTGTCACGAGAGCTGAATCATGGACGGGCAAACCGGGCAGCGCCGCAGCTGTCACTGATCCTTTGTTATCGCTGTAGTGGCCCTGTGCTTTCAGCAGGTGACAGGTGGCAGCGGCAGAGCTCCCCGCTCGGGCTGGGGCACCGCGCGGTGCCGATGGCAGAGCCGGGACGTGGAGTTCCTCTCCTCCGTCCACCAGCACGCGGAGCAGGGCTGAGCCGCGCTGCAGCCCCGCCGCTTTTCGTCTGCTGAAAGCACGGGCGTGCTTGGTTTTACTCTTATGTAATCACTGACTTACTTTTGCTTGTAGTTGCTCCAAATTATGTACTCTGTCCTGGGCTGCAATTTGTTTTTAACGCTTATTTTATTATTACTGCTATAGTTGACCTTGCTGTATGGAAAAATAAAGTGAAATTGCCCTAATAAAAGTTCTCTTTCTTAATTACGGTTTTTTTTTTTTTTTTTTTTTTTTTTTTTTGATACCAGGTTAAAAATCGCACCGTTCTGTCTTACACAGCTTCGTGCACTCGTGCCCCTGAGGGAGCAGCGCTCATCGGACCCAGCGGCACAGAGCACATCCCGGCCGCGCTAAGGGGACGTGTGCCCCGAGCTGAGCGCATCCCACAGGGCGCACAGTTGGGCTGTGGCCCCACGGCCGTGCCCAGAAACATCACCGTGCTTTCCCAGCACACGGCGGCCGTGGGCTGCCCAGGGCTGAGCCCCTCCGCTGGCAGTGGGGGCACACAGGCTGAGCCCCGCGGGCTGCCCTCACACGGGCACTGGGCCGGGGCACAACCAAGGGCTCCCGAGCTGGAGGTCCCACCGGAGCGGCACGCCCCAGTTCCCTGCCGGCACTGCTGCTGGTGGCCCCGTCTGTCCACTGCTCGGTTTTCTCTTCCAGACGCACAGCTGCAGTCCCGGAGTGGGTCAGCAGTGGATGTCACCTCTTCGTACCTTCCCCTCCAGCACTGCTGTCCTGCAGTGCCTCGCTGCCTTAGCGGTGTGCAGCTCTGGGGGAGAACGCAGCAGGGAGCCGGTGTGCCCCACGGGTGGGTGCCTTGCCGGGGTCAGGCTCTGTGCCCTGTGGTGGCACGCGGCAGCGGCAGGGACCAATTTATTTCCATCCGCGTGCGGAGGACAATCTCGGGGCGCTCACCCCATGAGGAGTCCCTCCTACATCCCACGGCCCGGACAGCCCCGCTTGTCCCCGCCCCGCTGGGGGGCACGCTGCTGCGGGGCTGGGCACGGCCACTGTGCTCTGTGCACGCGGTCCCCACGCACCGCCCGTGCCACGTCCCCGGGGGGCACGGCAGCTCCGTGGGGGGGGGGGGGGGGGGGGGGGGGGGCTGCGGAGCCGGGCCAGCCCCACATCCACCGCTGCAGAGCGCCGAGGCGCGGGGCCGGCTCAGCGCGGAGCTCTCAGCGCTGCGTAACAACCGGCGTCGGCCGCTGAGAGCCGCTGCGGCCCCGAGATGCGAACGGCGCTCCGTGCGGCTCCCGCTGCTCCGCAGCTCCTCCGGACAGCGAAGCGGAGCCACCGAACGTCGGTGCGCGCCGTGTGCCCGCAGCCCCACGCAGCGGTGATGCCGTGTGCGCGGTGTCAGAGCTGCGGAGCGGGGCCGGGAGCGTTGGCACGCGGATCGCGCCGAGCAGCTCCGGCTCAGTAATGAAACGCGGGGCTTTTTTTTTTTTTTTCTTTTTCTCTTCGCTTTTGGATGTGGTCCATGAGTGCCGAGCTCACCGTGCCGCCTTCGCGCGCCCATCCCCGCGGGCGCCGCTGGGGAACGCCGCTGCCGCGCAGCCCCAGCGCTCCGACATCCCCTTCCGCGGGGTGCGTGGAGGGGAGCGGCCCCGAGCCTGTCTGCCTGCGAAGAAAGTTCTGGATCGTGGCTCGAACACTCCCACTTACGCTGCCTGGAGGGAGGCAGCGGGGCTGTGCCAGCGCCGACCAAAGCGGCTCGGTACGGCTGCCTGCTCCGTGCGGCCCGGGGCTGTGCCGCTCCGTGGGAGGGGGATTCATTGCGCCCCAGCTCTGCCGCGGGGTCACAGAGGAGCCGCGGCTTTCCCGGCCCCGGCTCCGCCTGCAGGGGGCACCGGGCCGCCCCTCTCGGCCGCCGCTCGCGTTCTCTTGGCTGAGCTCCCGATCTTTTGGTCTTTACTTCGTTCCTCAGCCCCCACTTCTTTTGTTCCTGTTTCCCACTCCTTTTCAGCCTCTCCGTCTTTCTTTGGCTTCTGCTTTTTTTCAGCCTTCCTCTTTTTGGCTTTAGACTTTTGCCCCCCCCCCTCTCCCCCGGCTCCCCAGCCCCAGCCCCCACCTCCCACGCCTCCGTGGCCTCATTTCCACGGAAGAAGCACAATGCACTCTGAGCTGTAGATAAAACCCTTTCACAGTCACCCTGAAGTCATTTTCCAGTCACTTCCATCCCTCCCCCTCTGTCCCCCCCCCCTCCCCCCCCTCGGGTCAGCTCGGTGCTGTGTCCGACCTTCGCACCCAGCTCTGGGGACCCGGTTGTTGTCCTTTGGAGGGGCCGAGGTTGGCAAACAGGACATTGGCCTCCAGCACTTGGCAATAAACGCAGCGACAGCGGTGGTGCCTCGGGGCGGGTGCTCACGGTGGCACGGGCTGGTCCCGCACGCAGAGCCGTGTCCCGCTGTCCCACCCGCAGCCGGGCACTGTGCGGGCCGTGCTTTGCTCTGAGCTGCGGGCAGCAGTGCTCCCCGAGCAGCGCGTGCCGCTGGGAGCGAGCTCTGGGCTCCGTGAGTCACCAGTGGGCGCGTTGGGCAATCTTCTGTTTCCCAATCTGTTTTCCTTCGCAGGAATCCAGCCCTCGCTCTGCCTTCAGCGCGGCCAAACCCAGCCCCGCTGCACGCAGCGCTCTCCCGGCCCGCACGCACGGGCACAGAGCGGCCTGCTCCTCTCCGTCCCCGCAGCTCTGCAGTGCTGCAGCCCGCGGTCCCCGCCGGGGAAACGGCCTCGATGCTGTTCTCTGTGTAAGTCCTCCCCCAGCACACGGACATCCGTGGCCACGTGGGCCGTGCTGAGGTCTCCTGCTTTCCGAGGGGCTCCGACTCGCAGCACTGATGGGAAGGACTCGGTGAGGAATAGGGCAGCGTGCAGAGGCAGCCCCGCACCGACCAGAGCATTGACCGACTTCAGTCCCCCGTGCATCGCCCCTCCGAGGCGGGCGCTCACCCTGCGGAGCCATCTGTGAAATGAGGCGCAGGATTTTCCAGCAGCACCGCTCGCAGTTCGGTTTGAGATGGGAACGGGAAGAAAGGTGTCAACGCTTTCGTGTCTCTGCACGTCGGAGCGGCGTGCCTGGCCAGGGCCGTGCGCTGTGCCACAGGCAGCAGCGGGAGCTCTGCGTGGGGCTGTGCCCTGCTGTGTGGGGCCCTGAGCCCCACGGCACTGCAGGAGCCCCTCAGGCCGCGCTCCCACCCTCTGTGCGGGGTTTGTGGCAGCAGCAGCGTGCCCCGAGGTCCCCACACGCTGTGCTGCTGTGGGCATTGGGCTGTGATTAAAAGCAGACTGTGTGCAAACCGCGTGGGGCCTTGTGTTAATTAAGCGTCGCCTCGTCAGGCGTGCTCTTCTACACAGAGGCTGCATGCAGGAGGGGCTGGTGGCTCAGTGAGCTGCTGGCCCACTGAGCTGCTCGGCACTGGGGGACCCGGGCCCCATGTGGCCCCAAAACCAAAGCACAGAGCCACAGCCCCGCAGCGTGCAGCCCTGCCCCGCTCCCCGGCCCCGCAGCACTGCTTGCTGGGCCAGGACGGTTCTGGAGGTGAGGTGTGCGGTGCTGGGGCTGTTGGTGCTGCTGGCTTTGCCCAGAACTCCGGGTTGGGTCCGTGATGGGGTAGCCGGGCTCTCTTCCCTATGAACGGGAGCGTTTTACAGCACCTGAGGGGACGCCCCGTTCGGCATCTCGGTTCTCGCAGCACTCAGGGTGGAAATGTGAACATTCTGACTCCAACTGCGGAAGGACAGATGTGAGTGCCAGACATCTGCCGCTCACTGCAGAACGTGTCACCGCTCTCCGCGCGCAGGACTGTGGGCGCAGGGCTGTGCGGGGCCGCGGGACGGTGCTGCCGCTGCTCCCCATCCCTGCCCGCAGTGGGGGATCCCGGCAGAAGCGTGCCATTCACACCACAGCACACACGTGCCCGGCTCGGGAGCCCAGCTCACCCAGCAGCCACAGTGCTGTTTGCAGAGCTCTCCGTGCACAACAGCTGCGTCCGCAGAGCGGCAAACTGCGTGGGAAAGAACGGCGATAAATAAAAATTACTAAATGTAAACACAGGCTCTGCAGGAACGGCCGGAGGTTCAGAAGCTGCGACCTTCGTGGGCTCCTCTCGTCAGCCCTTGGGAACCAACCGGGGTTTCTCAGCAGTAAGAGCTGCCTGCTTTCCCCTCCGGCCGCAGCCGCTGCAGGAGGAGCTGTGCACAGCCGGGGGCTGCGGGAAGGACGGAGCCCACCCCGCCCTGCAGCGCTGCAGCGAGGAGCTGGCAGCGGAGGCCCAGCGCGGTCTGCAGGGAGGAAACAGGAGCGTGTGTCTGCATGGCTCACAGCACGGCACGGGACGACGTACCATGGCCAGCAGCGTGCCCACAGCACATGGAGGGCCGTGCACTCCTTCCCCGTGCCATGCCCCACATTAGTTCTGCAGTGCAGCACGGGTGGGAGCACCCGATGCGGGGCTGCAGCTCAATGCAGCGCGACCGTGTGATGCATGGAGTGCCAGCAGTGCTGCCTCAAATCCCACGCAGCCCACGGCTCAGCCCGACCCGGGAGCACAGGGTGGAGGAGCCCATCTGCCCTGGGCAGCAGTTTGGGGGTGCGATGGGCGCCCATGGGACAGCAGCTGAGCCCTCCGCCCCACTGCACACAGCCCGGGCACTGCAGTGCTTTTTGTGCGGCTGTAGGAGGTGCAGTGGGGTGCACACGGCTGTGCCTGCTCACGGCCCTGCCCTGCTGGCTCCGAGAAGTGCGGGCGATTAGGATAAATCTATAACAAGAAGTACAAACAAGTCACGGTCTGCCATTAGCCAGAAAGTCTGCCCTCTGCCTCAGCTACAGCTTGATTCAATCAGAATAATGAAGCAGAAGCTGTGCGGGGGGAAACAGCGCCTGGGGAAGGTCAGAAAACACAGAGGCACAGCTCAGAGAGCGCGTCCTGCAGAGAACCTGAAGCAGGGGCCGGGTGGGTCAGTGCTGCACCAGCACCTCCGTGAGTGCAGTGTGCATCCCAAGGGGCACTGCAGAACGGCACCGTGCGCTCAGCAGAGGGAGCACAGCCGTGGGGGGCACAGCCGTGGGGGGCACAGCCGTGGGGAGCACAGCCGTGGGGGGCACAGCCATGGGGGCACAGCCGTGGGGGGCCATGGCCACACAATGCCCGCGGCCGCAGGCACTGCTGGTGCTCACAGTGGCGTGGCCCTGCCCCGCTGCAGCCCGCAGAGGGCAGCTCCTGTGTATCTGTTCCAGTGCTTTTCCCACATCCATTTCTTTCAATAACCACCAGAGGTATCTCCTCGCTCCGGAGGCCAATCCAGGGCTGATCCTGCTGCCTCAGCCTGGCCCAGCCCTGCCCCGCTGCCCAGCCCTGTCCCGCACAGCCCTGACCCCCCCAGGCTGCGGTGGCTGCAGGGTGCTCCCGCCGACCCACGCCGGCTGCAGGGAAACCCCCACCCGGGAGCGGAGCGCTCACCCCCTGTGCATGCTATGCAATCCGGGCTCGGTGCCGCGAGGAGCACAGTCACCGCTGCACGTCACTTTCAATTGCAGAGTAATTAACCGTGATCCTGATGTGGCCGTGCGCGGTTGGTCGCACTTCCGAAGAAGCCCATTAGCTGCGGGCAGCACAGGGACAACGCCGGGAAGTCCTCTGCCCCGATCTGCAACCCCTTCTCACGGCCAGCGCCGATGTAAAAGGACCTCCTGTAAGACGCGTGGCCGTGGGGATCCGACCTCTCACACCCCACGTTACCGAGTGGGGAGCCCTGACCGAGGCGGTGTGCCCCTCCTGCTGCCCGTCGTGTGCCGGGACACATCTGCCCCCATTAGGTACAAGACATTAAAATCAATCATTAATAACCTGAAGAGGTTTGTGGAACGGCAAACGTACCCGCTCGTGTTTGAACATTAACAGAGGTGATTTTCCTTCTCCTTTAACTTCTCGCAGATAAATTCTAGAGATTACAAAAGGGCTTGATATTGGCAACTATGTTTTCTAGTGTGTTTTCAGAGCTCTGCACGGGGATCCTGGGGCTCCAGCCCTGGAAGCAGAGGTTAATCCCCAGGAGCCCCCGGCCTGAGCAGCTCAGGCTCTGCGTGGCACAGCCCGGCCCCATGTCACTGCGGGAGCTCAGGGTGCACGAGGCAGTAGGTCCCACAGCTTTGGCTCCACGTCCCCCCGGCTACGCGCTGCCTGCTCTCGTGCCCTCGCGGCTGTCTGGGAAACGTGAGCGTTGGCAGCTCCTTAAACACAGGTGGGATCGCCCTCCTTCTGGTAGCTGAACATAGTACCTTATCTACTGACAATGGTAACTCCTTCCAGACGGTGGTACGGGAAGGAGGCCGAGTGCCCCGCGCTGAGCTGAGAGCAGCTCTCCGTGTTATCTCTGGAGGCCGACATGTGGCTGCTCAGCCGAGGCCGCTTCCCCTGTGCAGCACGGCAGCCGTGCGGAGCGGGAGCCACTCGCGTGCTCTGAATTTCATTCAAACCGCAGCTCCATTACCCTCTGGTTTATGGCATGAGGAAGTTTTCAGCAGAGAGGAAGAAGAAAGACACGGTCTGTCGGTACGGGAGCGCGTGACAGCAGTGCCGGGTATTGTGCCGCGCTCCGAGTTCGCACGTTATCCACTGCTGACCATAAAACTGCAATTACAGATTACGGGGCCACACTCCGTACCCTGACTGCCACCACCACCCCCAACCCCGGGGACACCGCCGGGCTCCGCTGAGCCGCAGTACACGGGCAGGAGGGGGCTGGGCTCCGTCCCGCTGCTGCAGACACCCCGCAGCCCTTATCAGCCCCGCACCGACGTCCTGCCTTCCTGCCCGGGGGGGCACGCAGGGCCCCCCAGGCTGCAGCAGGAGGCAGAACTCGCTCAGTGCCATGGCCAGCACGGAGCAGCTCTTTGCACACCTCTCCGCTCACACTCACAGACGCACTTCTCCCAAGTCAGGGCTGAGCCGTCCTCAGCGGGCAAACGGAGACAACTGCAGCGTCAGCCGCTGCCAGCAGAACTGTCAGAAACGTTCTGAAGCAGACGTGGCTGAGCCCCACTCCTCTTGCACGGTTTGCCCACACCGGTTAAGCCGCGTCTTCCTGAGCCTGCGCCCGGTGCGGGCGGGTGTGCACGTATCCACACACACCTCTAACATACAGCAGCAGCCGTTGCGGCGCTCCCACCCGCATCCCGGCCACGAGCTCAGGAGCTGGCACATAACACGGAGCTGAGCACCGTGCCCCCCCCCCCCCCCACCCCAGGCCACGGCCCCGCACTGATCCCGGGCCGGCCCCGCTCCCCGCAGCGCTGCGTTGGGGTGCGGAGCAGAGCTGAGGACTGGGGGGTCGTGCCCCGCGGTGGGAGCGGAGCAGCAGGACGGCGCGGGTTTGGTGCCCGCGGATGAAGTCACAGCAGCAGCACGGCGGCTCGAAAATACGCCTCGCTCTTCCCTGCTGGAAGCGCCGGGCCTTTAACCGTTGCAGTACTGCAGCCGGAACGTGCAAACCCCAAAACGGAGCGCGGGACCGCCGGGGGAGGGCGGCAAGGACGGCGGGGGCTGCTCCTATTTACATCTTCACGTCCATCCCCGACGGCGCACGTGGGCCGCGCCGGAGCGTCGCGGCGAGGACACTTATCCGCGCTGCCGTGACGCCGTGGGCAGCGGGCGGTGCCCGGAGCGCGCCTCGCGTGCACGCGCCTCGCAGCGTGTCCGGGAGAGCCCCGGGCTGCCCGCAGCACCGCGCCGATCGCACGGCCGGGGCTCCCGCTCCGGGCCCGCCCCGCCCCGCCCCGCCCCGCCCGTGGGCTTTCTGTTCCTCTCGTATTAAAGTCTGGAAGCATCAAAGCGGCGAACGCGCAGTCAGAGACCAGCGGGTGCAGGAGAAGGAAAGCCGTCATTAGGACGGAATCGCGGGCGTTGCTTCAAAGCGGCAGCGCCGGGCGCGGCGGGCGGCCCGGTTCGGCTCGACGGAGCGTTCCTGTAATTGAGCCGGAGTCCGAAGGCCGAGGGGTGAATCCATATGCATGAGGCGCCGGTAACGCTCCGTGCGAGACGCGGCTCCGACCGGAGCGAACGAGGGGAGACGGCACGGAGCGGCGGCACGGCAAGGAACCGCGACGCACCGCGGGCCGCGCGGGGAGGGCTCGGGGCGGCCGGACCCACCGCGGGGACCGAGCCCGTGGGGCGGGCACGAGGCGGGGATGGGGGCTGCGGGCTGCGGGCTGCGGGGCGGGGCCGGGAGCACCTCCCGACGGGGCGGGGCGGGGCGGGGCGGTGCCCCCCAGGGCCGAGCGCTGCCCGGGGCCGCCCCCAGCGCCGCTCCCCGCCCGGCTCGGGCGCTGCCTCCCTCCCGCGGCGCGGGGCCGTGCGGCGGCGGATGGAGCCGCGGCCCCGCCATGGGCACGGCTGCGGGCGGGACGCTGCCACGCACCGCCGGGGAGCGGAGGAGAGAGCGCGGAGCGGGAAGCAGGTGTGTGCGGGGCGGTGCGGGGCGGGGCGGGGCGGTGCGGGGCGGTGTGGGGCGGTGTGGGGCGGAGCGGCCGTCCGCCGCCGGGTGCCCCGCACCGCTCCCACCCCGCCGAGCGCTGCGCGGCTCCGCTCACCTCCCGCCCGGCGCGCTTTGCTCCCCCGCTTTCTTCTCCCTTTGCAGATGCGTTGCTGTTCCCGCAGAGCCTTCGCCGCTTCGCCCCAGGCCGATGTGAGCGCGCCGGGAGGATCATGACCGAAGCCCTCATCTCTGCTGCTCTGAACGGGACGCAGCCCGAGCTGCTGGCCGGCGGCTGGGCCGCGGGGAACGCCACCACCAAGTGCTCCCTGACCAAAACGGGCTTCCAGTTCTACTACCTGCCCACCGTCTACATCCTCGTCTTCATCACCGGGTTCTTGGGCAACAGCGTGGCCATCTGGATGTTCGTCTTCCACATGCGGCCGTGGAGCGGCATCTCGGTGTACATGTTCAACCTGGCGCTGGCCGACTTCCTGTACGTCCTCACGCTGCCCGCCCTCATCTTTTACTACTTCAACAAAACCGACTGGATCTTCGGGGATGTCATGTGCAAGCTGCAGAGGTTCATTTTCCACGTGAACCTCTACGGCAGCATTCTGTTCCTCACGTGCATAAGCGTGCACAGGTACACGGGCGTCGTGCACCCGCTGAAGTCGCTGGGGAGGCTGAAGAAGAAGAACGCCGTGTACGTCAGCTCGCTGGTGTGGGCCCTGGTGGCCGCCGTCATCGCGCCCATCCTCTTCTACTCGGGCACGGGGGTGAGGAAGAACAAAACCATCACGTGCTACGACACTACGGCCGACGAGTACCTGCGGAGCTACTTCGTGTACAGCATGTGCACCACGGTGTTCATGTTCTGCATCCCCTTCATCGTCATCCTCGGCTGCTACGGGCTGATCGTGAAAGCGCTCATCTACAAGGACCTGGACAACTCTCCTCTGCGGAGGAAGTCCATCTACCTGGTCATCATCGTGCTGACGGTCTTCGCCGTCTCCTACCTCCCCTTCCACGTGATGAAGACCCTGAACCTGAGGGCCAGGGTGGATTTCCAGACGCCGCAGATGTGTGCCTTCAACGACAAGGTGTACGCCACCTACCAGGTGACGCGGGGGCTGGCCAGCCTCAACAGCTGCGTCGACCCCATCCTCTACTTCCTGGCCGGGGACACCTTCCGCCGGCGGCTCTCCAGGGCCACCCGCAAGTCGTCCCGGAGGAGCGAGCCCAACGTGCAGTCCAAGAGCGAGGAGATGACGCTCAATATTTTGGCAGAGTACAAGCAGAACGGGGACACCAGTTTGTGAATGGGAGGACGTGGGAACGGTTTGCAGCACTGCTGCACCCTGACGCCGCCGGACAGCACCAGCGTGTCGAACCGTCCGCCCGTCCCCGTTCATCTCAGATAAAGGCTCTTTTTCTAAGATTAGAGAAAGCTTAACACAGCAAGTTGAAGGATTTTAATCTTAGCGGAGAATAACGTCAGAATTCAGCTTTCCTGCTCCTTACAGCGTTCTCTTTTCTTTCTGACTCGTGTCAGATAAAGTAAAATGAAGCAAATCCCCTAAAGGAAGAGAGCAATCTAAGTGCTTCTGTTTTAACGGCTCAGGCTCCCGCACTGCGAAAGGATCTTCACCCGCCTCCCTTACCAACAGGAAACGCAGCCGAGGAGCTCGGCGCTGCCCCGTCGGTAGCACTGCTGCCCGTGCGGGCTGAGCTCCGGCTCCTCGCCTCGGCACGGCGGTGCAGAGCCGTGCTGCCCGCCGTGCTCACGGGATGCTCCGGGCACGGCTCGCTCTGCAGGCAGCGCCCGGCACACGCGGTGCTGCTCTCCATCTGCGATGTGCGGGGCCTGGCCGCGCCGAGGGCTCTCCTGTGCTTCGTACGGTGCAGTGTTGGGAGCACAGACGAGCGGGGCTGGAGCTGCCTGCATCCCGCGGGGTGCGAGGAGCATCCCTCCAGCAGCGTGCTTCCCAAGAACACAGCCATCAAAGCGAAAACGTGCACACGGGTTGCGCTCTGTGTCTGAATAGCTGGGAGGGAATTCGTCTCTTGGCTTTGTGAGTAATCAGTGCATTCACGAGATGCTGCGATAGAGCACAGACTAAACCCACTGTTCGGTGTATATCTTCTCCCAACACGGAATAGGTCATCTAAAATTAGTGCAGTGTTGTGTAACGCGAGCGGCCGGAGCGCGGGGAACTCCCACACGGGCGGTCTTAATGCTGTCTCATATCTTTAAGAAACGTGTTTGAAAATATCGTGCTAAAACCGTATGAAAGCATGCTTTACATTATAGATTCGGTGTACAGGATCGGGTTCTGTGTGATCCCGGGGCTGGCGGCAGCAGGTCCTCGCTCCTCCAGCCGGCGTGGCGAGGCGGCCCTGTCCTGCTCACCGAGCTGAGCGGGGAGGAGCAGGAGCAGCCCCACTCTGCCTGACTCCGTGCAGAGCTCTTCTGCTCGGGCACACGGCTCCGTCTGCAGAACCCCTATTTATTGAACTTATTTATTAGAAGACTAAATGTCGAGTTTGTAAAGTGTGGTTCTGTGTTCATACCAGAATTGGGCATTAGTGGGAAATTTGGCAGCATGTTGAAGTCACTGTAATACCATGTCTTCTGATGGAACATCTTTATAATAAACTCAATTCCACCCTGACTTTTCACTCTTATATGTAACCCGGACATAAATTAGGCCCATAGATAAATTAAACACCCTTCTAGCTCCCGCAGCCCTCAGTGTACATCCTGCCGCTGCCCCGGGGAGCTCTCAGCTCTGCCCTCCACTCTCTGTTACGTGGACGGTGGTCACGAGGAACGGGCACTGCGCGGCCACAGGTTTGTGGGGGGTCCTTAACTCCCACAAGTGGCAATCTTTAATATTAAATGAAATCAGGACGAAACCTACACGGGCTCTGCTGACAGCTCAGACACCTTCGTAGCACAGCGGTGTGGACTGGCAGGTCCCTTCCAGCCAAACCATTCTCTTTTTCATTCCAAACCCACTCCACAGAACACAGCAGGGATGAGATGCAGTCTGAGAGCTGTGAGCAGTTTGCACCGAGCAGCTCAGGCCCCGTCCCAACCCGCACTGCAGCAATGGGCCGAGCCCAAAGGCAGCTGTGCTGCTGCTGTCCCGTGGCACAGGGCTGCCCTCTGCTCACACCCATGGGGCTCACACACACAGCTGCTGCCGTGCCCCGCACCTCTGCATCCCCACAGTGCTGCCAAACACTTTGCAGACACACAGCTCACGGATTGCAGCCACCGCCTGGGTTGTGACCGGGAACCACAGCGCGATGCGAAGGTATTTGTAAAGCGTTTGTTTTAACTCTGCTCTGTGATTCAGAGTTGAGCAGCTGCATTTCTGTGGGGCCGCGGTGGGTGAGCTCCGGCTTTGCAGCTCCCACAGAAACATCATTTCCTCTCAGCTCTCGAGCTCTGGAGCTTTTCAGGTTACACAACCCGAACAAAAATCCCGATTTGCATACTGCTGGTGACCAGGAGCTGCTCCTTCAGCCCGGCCCGGCGCTGGCTGCCAGGCACAGCTCTGCAGCCGGGACTATTTTTAGTGGCCCAGCACTGCAGCGCGCAGCTCTGCACCTAGCAACCTGCACGGGAAGGGCTCAGCAGCAGCGCTCCTCCTGCCTTTGTGCTCCTGCCATTAGCTCACGCTCCCAGGAACTCCTCAGACAACAATACCTGCTTAAAAAAACAGATAACAGAAGGTTCACAAAAGACGTGCACTGTGAGATGCTCTGTGGGGACAAACAGGCCTCTCCCGACCCCAGCACTCAGCTCCTGCCCCAGCTCCCTTCCTGTACTCTCCCAGCTGCTTCCTCTTAGTGCTCATTGCCCTAATGAGGACCAGGTGAGCACCGCCCACCCCAGTCCTGCACAGCACCTCCTCTTGCAGTTTGGCTGCCCTTGGTGCTGGGTATGACACGGGTTGTGCTGGCTGCTCCTTTCCAAGCAGCGTGATGTTCAGAAAACGATGAAACGCTTGGTTCCCTCTTTACCCACACCTTCCCTGGTGGCACAGAGGTCAGGATTTCTCCTGCTCACCCCAGCTCACAGCGTGCACATCCCTGCTGCCCACCAGCTGGGAGCTGCGGTGACGTGGGGCCCACGCCCCACTGAGGGGGAAAAGGTTTTGGGTTGTGAAAAGTTTTCTGCCCCAGGGCTGTGTGCACCACGTGGCACGCCGTGACCCTGTGCCGGCAGGCGCTGCTGGCAGTGCTGCACATGGCCATGGTTTGGGTCACTCACGGCACAGAAATGCTCTTCTGCTCTGAGGAAAGCCTCATCAGAGCAGAGTCCCCTTCTGGAACAGCATGGCCCTCAAAACTGTGAATTAATTCACAGCGAAGCAATGCAGGTTTTGTCACGGCCCGGGGACAGCCCAGGACATCCAGCAGCACCAGTAGCAGCAGGAAATGCTGTGGTTTTGTTCCTGCTCCGAGTTAGGGCGACCCTGCCTTTGTGCTGCCAAGCACACGCAGCGTGCAGCAGGAAGCCAGCACTGGCAGAGGCTGAAAAGTCCCAGCAGAAATAATAAACCACTCTGCTGATAGGAGGAGACTGCCCCGGCACGTTTCATCTGACAGAGTTAAAAAGAAATGTCAGATCCCCGTCAGGCACCCTGAGAACGAGCCCTGCAGGTGCCGGGAGCTGGGACTGCTGGAGGCAGCGGGGCAGTGGGAGCCCACTGCCAGGTCCTGGGCTGTGCTGGGAAGGGGCAGGGGCATGGCAGGCCTGGGTTTGCACACATGTAGGCACCTCCCTGCCAGCAGCCCCTCTGGTTTTCTATTATACTAATTCCATCACCAGAATGCTTTCCTCCACAGAGGCTCTCAGGGTGGCAGCACAAGGCAGGGACCATCCCCATTCCCATTTCCCCCCCCATCCCATCCTCACTCCATGCAGGACACAGCTCTGCCCAGAACAGTCACTGTGCCCAGGGGAGGAAGCTTTGCAGTTGTGCAAATGCCCAAACAGAGGTGTGGGAGGCTCCTGTACCAGACCCCGTGAGCAGCAGCCTCTGGGCAGACAGCGGCACGGCACGGCATGGCACAGCTCTGCCTGCACTCGCTCCCAGCTGCAGCTCCCCTCCACCCCAGGATGTGCTGGGACATGTTGGGCACGGGGAGATGTGAGTTGTTTAATATTCTGCATGTCCCAGGGCTGTGGCATCGATGCTTCCTGCAGAAAATGCCCACGAGTGTGTGTGCTGCTCCAGGCCTCGCTGACACCAGCTCTGGGCAGGGAAAGCAGTCCTGCTGGAGCGCGGCCGGCTGCCCATTAACATCCTGCTCACGCTCTCACACAAGGACTAATTTTGGCAGGAGCCACTCCTGCCCTACATTTTCTGGAGGCTGCTTGCTTAAAACAAAATCACCCTGGGGAGGCGAGAGCTCGGGGTTCTGCCCCCTGAGCCCGCACCGGGACCCCTCCACGGCACAGCGGGAGCTGGGGGTGTCAGCCCCCATCAGAGCTCAGTGTGAGCTGGGACTCAGCAGTGGGAAAGAGAGTGATCCAACGCTGCTGCTGACATTTACACACTAAAAATAAAGCTGCCGGTGTTAAACGCTTTCAGAAAACAGTGCCAATATTCATATATTACTTAGGGGACTCAATTCAGAGCAGAAGCTCCTGTTCGGCAAACCTGCTCCTGCTACAGTCAGAGAATCACCAAAACCATCTTCTGCTTCTTTCTCCAGGCCAAAATCTTCCACCAGCAGCACAGAGCACAGTGAGGATCAGAGGAGTGGGGTCGGGGCTGCCCGGAGCAGCACGGCGGTGAAAAGCAGAGTGTGGAGCAGTGCAGCACAGCCCTCAGTGCGAGCAGATGGGAGAGGCTGACGGAGCGCTTGGATGGCGTTCAACGAACATGTTCTGCAGCCTTCCATCCTGCACACGGAATGAATCTGCATAGAGCACTTCTCCGTGCGGTCGGGCCGGTATCGTCCCTCTGATATCTGCACTGCTCAGCCAGCGGCGTGTGCGTTCCTTCATGAGCACCCGGACGGGTTCCTCTGGCCGCTGCGGCTCCTCAGCCACTGCCCTGAGCTGAAGGATGCAAAATGCCACCGTGCTGAGGCTGTGCTGCATCAGCAGCTGCCTTAGAGCACACACAGGGAGGCACGCCTGAAGGGCTGGTGGGCACTGCCCCAGCTGCAATTCTGGCCACACTACACCAACCCACAGCCCTGCACCAGGGCCAGGCTGCCCGGAGCTTTGCTGCTTGGAGCTCTCCCACAGCCCATGCTAGAGGGGATGACTCACCCCTAAGTATAGTGCCCTGCACCCAAAATAGAGCACAGGGCGTTCTGGCCTGCGTGCGGCACCGGCAGCGAGCTGAGGTGTGCAGGGAACATGGTGGGAGCTGGCTCCAAACACGCATTGCTGGCCCAGGCTGCAGGAGTGTGCCTGCTGCAACAAGTCGAGTCCTGATGTGTGCGTCCTGCTGCAACAACTCCTGCTGTGTGCATCCCTGCTGCCCTTGCAGACCAGCACAGCTCTTTGTGGTGCTGCAGGGACAGAAGCCTTCAGCTGCTGCTTTTCTCTATCAGTCTGTGTGAACCAGGGAGCTTATGGATAGGATTAGTTTGCACTGTACCTAAAAATATATCATGAGCTACGCACATGGACACACACATATATATATCTGTGTGTATAAATCTGCGCATGTGCGTATGCACGGAGTGCCAGGGGCCAGCAGTGATTTATGCCCCTTTTCCACTTCCAGTGACCCATTGGTTGTTGCTCACTGTGGCACAGTGCGCTTTTGATCTCAGCTCTCACCACCACTGTTTGGAAATGGCCAAACAGACAATGCCATGAGCACTGAACCAGCGCTGTCCCAGGCAGCCCGCTGCTCCTACACTGCTGTGAGCACTCTGGGACTTCCCAGCTGGGGACTGCTGCCTCGCTGCGGCTCAGTGTTGGGGCAGGAAGGCTGTGTGGGGCAGAGCGTGGTGCAGATGAGATCCTGCCACATCCCAGGTGCAGCATCAGAGCTGGGAGGCACATCCATCCCAGCACCTCTGTGCTCCAGCAGCCGTGCCTGCCCTCCAGTGTGAATCGATGAGGACACCAGGTCATACTCTGCCCCTCAGAGTAAGATCGACGATTACATCTGGACAAGGTCTGCAGAAGTGCCAGAAGTCAGCGTGCAGCCTGCTGGTGCAGGGAAGCTCCAGGGCACGAGGTGAGGAGCCGGGTGTGCCCACCTGAGCCCTTCCTCCACAGCCTTGTGATGCCCAACGGCAGCGACTGGATGCAGACCACGCTCTGTTCCTGCACGATGGACCATGTGGTGTCACTGCTTCATGCAACCATGGGCCTGAAGCTGTGGTATGGGAATGTGCACACTGTGTCACAGCACTGCATCGCATCGCAGCGTGGCTGCACTGTGTCACAGCTCCATACCACGGTGCTGCGCCCAGAGCTCCCTCCAGGAGCACAGAGCCGGTGCACCTCTGCCCGCCCCAACCTGTGAGCTTCCAGGGGCAGAAGGATGCACACGAGACCGCTCTGTGTGAGTCAGCCCGCAGTGTCATCTAATGATTAGCTGTATTACATGATATTTGCCAGCTCACGTTGTAAGCAGAGCTGCTCTGTAGAGCATATGGGGAAGGGTGTTGGGCTGCCGGGGGTTTTCACAATCTCTGCTTTGGAAGTGCTTTGCATGTGATGCTGTGTTCATCGGCTCCAAACCTGGAGAGCTGTTACTGTGCCTCATCCCTCCAACAAGTGTGGTGAAGAAAATGGAGCGGAATGCCTTTGCAGGCGCTGCTGGGATTTAAGGAAATGTCATTTGCAGCAAAAGAAAAACAGAAAGGTTCCGTGCATCGCCGCTGTCCACTGCGCAGAGCCGCACGTCGGGGCTGGCACCGCTTCCTCCCCTCGTGTACGCCTTCATCTGCCAGGCTGCAAACTGCCAGCTGACCTCCAGCCTGCTGCTCTCCTCGCAGGCTGCAAGTCGCCATTTACAGGTGTTGATGCAAAAAGCAGTAGGTGCAACCCTGTGATAAGCAGCCCTGGTGCAGGAAGGGTCAGGGCTGCAGCAGCAGGACGGGGCACGGCTGGGAGCTGCCTGCATTGCACCGTGTGCTCACACTCAGAGCGGAGGGGCACTCCCAGCAAGGCAGAGCTGCCGAGCTGTGGGAGAGGCCACCACCCCGGGGCTGGCAGGCAGCAGGCTCTGTGCGGGGACACGGCCCCGGGAGTGGCAGTGCTTGCAGGGTTTATCCGTGCCCCCGCAGGAGAAAGCCGCCCTGCCCCACGGGGAGCGGTGCGTGGGGAGCAGCTCTGCCCCTTTCACGCCTGTCCTGGCTGTGGTCCTGTCCTGCGGTGACATCGGCACAGCTGTGGCACAGCCCGGTGTCCTGGTGCAGGGGGCAGGAGGTGCCCTGGTGCGGATGCACCGACACTGCCGGCTGCAGCTGGGTGGGAACTGAGTGCTGAGCAATGCCCCGAGCACTTCCAGCACTGAGCACGGCCCCGCCGCTCCCTCCCACACGAAGCATTCCCCCCTGGGCCCCGTGGCAGCCCTGGGCAGCGTGTGTCCTGAGCTCTGCCCTGCCCAAGCAGCTGTGGTTTAGCAGTAATCAGTGCTGAAGCTGAGGGTGTTTCTTTAGCGAGGCCTTACGTGAAGCTGAGGTGATGAAGTGCAGCCCACCGCATTTCCAACCGCTTAATTAGGAGTGGGACACTGTGAGAAATTATCACACCACATCGTTTCAACGAAAAGCTTTTCAGCACAAAGATTAAACAACTCCGCAGCACACGAAGGTAGGAGCAGGTTGTAATTACCACTGACCTCACCTCATCAGCAGCACTTAATTGATGTCAGGGTCTTTGTCTGCCTGCTCAAATTAATCAGCATCTTCATCCCCCAAACACCACGCTGCACACCCCTCGGGAAGCAGAAAGCTTTGTGTTATTGTCTCTCTCTCTCCGCCACCGCCACCCACATCGCTGCTGCACCCCAGCATGGACGGAGCGCTGGGCACCGCCTGCCAGGTGCTCCTCGGAGCACGTTGGCCACGTGCTGGAAATGTGGTTCCACACCTCCAGGACAGATCCTGCTGCCGTGGGCTGTGGCCCTGCCCGGTGCAGGAGGCAGCACAGAGCTGATGGCACCGGGACCGAACCGGGCCGGGTGTGGGGCAGCTGGGGAGCTGGCACTGCAGCTGGGCACAGGGCGGGTGCTGCGGGCTCATGGCCCACCCCGGGCACAGCGCAGGGATGGGGTTCCCTACAGCACAGCACGCCACGCTGCGCCTGTCATCGTGCTAAGCTGATTAGTGCCATTAAAGCTGAAAGTGGTTTAATTCTACACTGTGGCAAATCTTCTTTACCAGATGCATTCAGGAGGAAAGCATCTCCTCTCAGCAGCCAGAACTATTAGGGGAGATTTGCTGCAGGAGTCCGCCCTCTGCCCGCTCCGTGCCATGTCCCGGTGAGTGGGGCTTCATTCTGACTAAACACGCAGGAAAATACGTCACAGCAGCACTGGGCTGAAGTGAAGCACGTCACAGGCAGACGTGCTGTTTGTCACCTCCGTGGGCACTGCGTGGCGTCACCTGGTGCTCCTGAGTCCATGTCTGAGCGCAGCTCTGCCCCGCAGCGGGCTCTGCTTCCTGCAGCAGCACCCGAGGGCAGCACCGTGCCGTCCCTGCGCCCGCAGAGGACGATGCGTGCATGCAGCATGCAGCCTGAACATCAGCAGCCCTGCACCCACTGCCCACGAGCAGCAGGGAGCACAGCCCCGCTCCGGAGCACCCATCCTGCATGTGCACTTGTGTGAGCTGTGCTTTCAGCTTCCAAAACTGGACACAATGAAAAGAAGGGCTGCAGGAGAGCAATTGCTGTCACCCAGGTCGGCAGCACCTCCCGCTGCACAGCACTCCTGCCCCGGCCAGCTCCTGCTCACCCAAACTCTGCCCCTGGGTGGGGGTTTGCGTGTCCCTGAGCACAGCACCCACAACGCGGGCTCAGCCTGCACTTCAGATAACATTTAGTATTGCACGGCAGACAGGAACAGAAATGTTATACAAGGGATACCACGCACCCACGTTTGCTTTTTCCTGCAATAGCACAGCATTTCAGGCTCCGCCAGCCCACGCACTGCTGCAGCCTCAGCTCCGTCCCCCAACCAGCGTCTGCAGAAGGAACCGGGGGGGAACAAAATCTGAACTGTTGTTGGGGAGGGGAACGAACCTCGAACTGCTTTTGTGGGGAGAACAAAGCTGCAGCTGTGTGTGCTCCCCTTGGCTGCAGGGGGATGCAGCGGGGGCCCGGCTGCCCACACCAGCAGTGCTGCACACAGCTGCCAGGCAGGGGCTGCAGGACGGCCCCTGTGCTCCGCCAGTGTTGGGGGGCAGTGCTGGCAGTGCTGGGCCCGGGGTCACTGCAGAGCAGTGGTGCTCCACCACCTGTGCCCGTGCTGCGGGCAGGGGGAGCGGACCCATTTCACATGTTGTTTACAGCAGGCTGAGCGATTCAGAAGGCTTCTAAATGTAAATGAAGGGAAAAACTGCTGCTGATTTAGAAAGTCATTTTGGGCTTGGAACCAGCAAGCAGCTGTTTGCTGCCCATCACCCCTCCAGCAGAAGCCTGCCCTTCCTTTCAGCGCCCTGCGCCTTGGAGGTGCTCCAAGGAGCCAGGTGCATCTCTGCGTGCCCAGGTCCTGCAGCAGGCAGCCCCAGCCCTGCCAGCACGGCACTGAGCACAGCATGCGGTGCCACAGCAGCGAGGGGGGGCAGGAAGGGGCCTGGAGCAGAGCCGTGGTGTTCCGGTGAGATGCAGTGTGCTGGCAGCGTGCTCAAAAACAGCGGCTGGGTATGGAGGTGTGGTAGGGTGGAACCAAGGCAAGGGGTGCCTGCTCACCCCGGCAGCTTACAGGGTGCCCCAGCACTGAGCTCCATTCAGATGGGCTGGTAACAAGCAGTCGCACTGAGATCAGGAAGGGTTTTATTTCTGGAGAGATGATACATTGCTCTCGGGCTCCACAGTGTCCCAACCCCACTAAAAGAGAGATGAGGTTCTAATGTGAGCTCCTAAATAATGTATCATGGGTCAATTTAGAAGCGCGTCAGATTGTTGAGCACTGAAGGTTCTCTATTCCCTTTAGGTATGGTAATGCATTCGTTGGATCCCAACATCTCTGTGTCTCGAAGGCTCTTCCCATCACACACGCGCCCCTCGGCATGGGCCGCGCTCGATGCTTTCCAACGGGCCTCTTTCCACCTTGCAGAGCTTCGGGATCTGCCTTCAGATGAGGTGGGAGGTGTGTGGGAACTGTTGGATCATGGCCTGAACCACTGATGGATCACCTGAGGTGAGCACTGAGTCAGCCACAGGAGCACAGGTGAAGGCAATGTACTGTGTGACTGGAAGGGGTGCAGTCTGGCTCCACCTCTCCCAGACCCCATTTAAGGGCTGACCACCACTGGGGAAGGTTCTCTTGTTGGAGATCCCTCCCCTGTGGAGTTATCAGCAAACCTCAACCATCTGCAGAAGGTGAGCCTCTCTTTGTTTACTGGTTGTCTGTTTACCATCCAGATGAGCCTAGCAAAGTATACCATCTTCCTCACGGTTTTCTGGGTATGCTATTCTTATGGGTTATTCACCCTACCCAAGGGCAGTGCAGGGGGGGCACAGCTCCAGCAACACCCCCAGCAGGATGAGGGAGCTGCAGGGACACCCACTGCCTCGCCTCATGAGCACAGCACGGCTCTCTGTGCCCCTGTGATGTTCCCACCTGAAGTATGGCCGCATCCTGTAGGGATCCCACGCTGGTTTGCTGCTGCATGGAGAGCAGGAATTGGGGCAGAACGCACTGATGTGCTCTTGCAGTGAGCACCGTGGGGCACTCAGCAGAGGTGACAGCAGCCGTGTGGATTTCAACAAGTGTGGCACGCAGCTCCTGTTCCTTGCTGGCGAAAATGCACAGCTAATGGTGGTGACTGTGTTGGAAAATAGTGTTCTGTAGCTGAGAATGTGCTCTCTCAAATTTAGCCGGAGCTAAAACAACAGAATGGGGATGAGCTGTTGCATGGCACCGCTGCAACTCAGAGCACGGTGGAAGGAGCGGAGGCGGAGGGCCGTCTGCTTCCCTCCTTTCGTACGCTGCGGGCTCTGCCGCTCTGCCCACAGCCCCTGCAGGACGCGGCCCACGTCGGGCCGAGCGGCAGCAGGAGGCTCACGGAGCTGCGAGGGACACCGCGAGCACACGCGGGGTTTGGCTCCGCGTGGGGCTCGGCGATCCCCGCGGGTCCCTTCCCGGCCGGGACCTTCTGCGGTTCCGCGACCTGCAGCTTGAGGGGTATAAAGCACGGCGGCTTTGCGGTAACCGCTGTAACCGAGGAGGGGCACCGCTGCCCGCCCCGTCGGAGCTCCCGCAGCGCCCGCCAGCGCCGGGCTGTCCCGGTACGATGCGCCAGGGGGCGGGAGTGGGGCTGCGGCACGGCCCGGGGGGGTGGGGGGAAGAGAAAGAAAGGCAAAACAAAAGCGAAAAAGGAGAAGGAACAAGAACGAAGCGCAGGCAAGTGGGTTCCCATGGCTGATCCGATGCTGGCACCCAGTGCTCTCTGCCTGGAGGAGCCCTCAGCTCCCCAGTGGGACATCTCAGCTACTGCCCTGGACCTGGGCACTGCTGCTGCTCCTCGGCAGGCAGGGCAGGGCCCCTCCTGTCCGGGAAATTCATGTGTTTGGACAAAGCAGTGCTGCTCTGAGCCACGTGCGAGGTGGTCGGTGCTTTCTCTCTCCTCGCAGCACTCTGAGGCTGCAATGAAACCACAGCGATTCTCTGCTGGACCGGGGAACTCGTAGTGCTGAGCGCTGCTTGGAAGCGGACCGTCAGCTTTGATCTGTATCTGAGCGAGGGGCGGAGGCCATCGGGGGGATCTGCTGTCTTCGTCCTTAGATCGGCCCCAGGAAGGGCCGGGCGTGGAGCTCTGGGTCTGGCACTGCCCCTGCGTGGAGCTGGTGCCTCCAGCAGAGCAGCACGAGGCGTGAAGGTGGCCCCGGGCCGCCGTCCTCGTGAGCTCCCCAGGACTCTGCGTTTGTGCACTGGGGCAGCTCAGTGGAAGGCAGTGGAAGTGCAGCAGCCGCCCCGCGCTGCTCCTCAGATCCGTGAGCTCTCTGTGCTCTCTCCTCGCAGCACAGCCCGAAGGAGCTGCCCTGCACGTCCTGCACACGGCCGGCACCGCCTCGGTGGCTGCAGGCTCCGTGTAGCTGCTCTAAATACGCGACCCTGGGTGGGTGGGTGCCCCAATGGGGGGCTGTGCGGCGGAGCCTCGCCCGGTGCCCTTATAGGGTTTGGTTTAGGGATAGCAAGCGCCCAAGGAGATCGCACACAGGAATAAAACCTGCACAGGATTTTTAGCATTTGCGCATCATTAAGAATGTGCAAGGAATGCTAAACTGTCTTCTGGGAAGGCTCTGAAATGCTCTTTCTGGAGACCGAACTGACCCCAGCCGAAGTCTCAGGATGAAGCTGCCCATGGATTGCTGTGTGGCTGGATCTGCGGGCCGTTCACTGGGCTAATGAGACTCTTCCACTAAAATCAAGTTTAGCTCCACGTGATTGAGCAATGCCAGAAGTGGGAAGACAAGACAGCACAAAAAGCAAGCACTTCTCAAGGGCAGATGATTGCTAACGCGTGGGTTGCGGTGCTGAAGCCAGAAATCTGAAAGTAAGTACGGTTTGTGACTCGACCTGTGCTGCCAACCATTGCCATGCTCAGCCCAGAGCTTACAGCCCCCCCAGCTGCAGGCTGAGGGCTGCAGGAGTCGGGCTCTGAGAGCAATCGCCCAGCAGACTGCTTCCTCCATCCCTTGGGCGGGTGAAGGGTTTCCAGACCAACTCTGCATAGTGACAAGTACTAAGGGCAAGAGACCAGTGAACATCCGTGCAGGATGAGTTTGGCAAGTGCTGGGGGAGGGAAGGCCCTTCAGGGTCCTTATCCCCTCTCTGCCCCCGGCTTCAGGCACGGGCACAGAGCTCGGGCACAGAGCTCAGCCACAGCACACACAGCTTCAGCCCCTCGGAGCCACGTTGGGGCTCTCCACAAATTTGTGTGTCTGGAGGAGACCATCTGCGTTTATTATCTGCTCAAGAAGATAGCATTACCCCTGGTTTATTTCCCTAATGTGTTTTTTGGCTTCTTTAGTAGCGAATCAAACTGTTGCTTTCTTAATGGAGTGCAGAGCCCACTCCCCATTTATCTGTCCTGCCTCAGCAGATTGTTGTTTGCTGTACTGAATGGGAAGTTAGCGACTACAAAGCAGGAGGAGGATACTTTATTTCCTTTCTCCTCTAAAATAATACATGCCAGGGATTGTGTGCTGTGTGATTATGTGGACGATTGGCTGTGGGGTGAATGGTCCTTAAACACAGTGGCAGTAATGTGGCCATTACAACTTGTAAAATCACATCAGCTTTTCAAACGTGCTCGTGGCCTGTGACCAGTGAGGCTGCCTCCCGGTGCTGTGGTTCCTGCTGAGGTGGCTGTCTGCAGCCCTGCCCTCGCTGTGTCCCCACCACCGGTGTGCCTCTCGCTCAGGAGGAGCAGCCCGTCATCCAGGGTGATTCACCACAAAAAGAGCTACGTGCTCTAAAACCACAACCTGTCGCTGCCTTCTGCAAGTCATCTAGGAAGAGCTGGAAGCTAGGAGAGTGGTTGTATCAGAAATGTGAAACCCAGGAAAGGGAGAAAAGGGCATCTGGGAGGAGACAGCTGCCCACGCTGGGTGGGAGCAGGACGGGAAGGCAGCAGGTCTGGGCTCCTTGTTCCCAGCAGTGACACGGTGACAAACTGTGACATCTTGCATTGTCCTTCCTTAAGCTCCTTGAAAGAGAGACGTGGTGAGACATTGATGCTCTCACAAAACATGGTTAGGACGCTTTTTATTCCAGCCAGTGTGGATATGAACGTCGATCTTCTGAAATGTACGAGCTCCAGGCCACTGGGATGTTTGTCCTCTTACCCACAGCAGGGCTTCCTTGTACTACAGATGAAGACACTATCTTTCCATACCTGAAGTCGTAAAGTCCTGTTAGATAACAAGAGAGCGTACTGCACCTTCCATTCGGAGACAGCAAACACAGAAAGGTCTCCGCTTGTTGCAGCTGTTCCTCGGTCAGAATTAAGGAACACCACAGACATGCTCCACCAAACCCCAGATCTGGGGAGACAGGTCTTGTACTCAGATTGCGGGTGGATAAGATGTATGTGTCTGCAATCACAGAGGCAGGACTGAGATAATCACGAGGAGGTGCTGGTGTGAGGGGGTGGCAGTGTCTGTGAATGAAGACCTGGGCTTGCAAGAGCTCTGCTTGCTCTCTGAGGAAGGCACTGGCATCGCAACCCTTAGTCAGTCATTCTTTGGCTGAACAGTGGAGTGCCTAATTCCAAATCATTCAAAGCCAACGGTGGCTGATGTGGTAGTTAGCCCAGCCCTGCACTGCCGCGGGAGATTTACAGAGCAGACAGCTGGAGCTTATTACAAATTATTTTTAACATGCAAGTTAAATGCTTTATATTTCTCTCTTCGGTTTGGATCCAGTCATTGTCTCTGTAGTCTTCTTGGGAGACGTCCATGTCGTGCGTGTTTCCAATTTAATATGGCCCCTCAACTTATCTACATGTTAAAAATAACATTATAATGCTGTTTGGTTGAGCATGGTCTGCCCAGCTCAGCGTAGCTGCTGTGTTTCCATGTGATGCAGACACTCCCCTTGCTTTGAGTGGTAACTCTGCTTTGGTGGCTGAGGTGCCCCTACCCCGGGGCTCTCCATTTCTGAGAGCTGGTGTGCTGGAACGCCCTCGCTGTGCTGCGGGGCTGGGCTCCTGCTCACAGCCACCATTCCTTCTTCACCATCGTGCTGGAAGTGGTCACTGTGACTCTGTGCTCTGTGCTGAGCCGAGCGGACAGCGTGCCCTCTGTTTCCTGAATCGGTCCCTTTGTCCCTAATCGAATTCTAATGTATGCCTCAGCTGCTCCCTTAAATTCTAATCCACGAACTATGGAGCAGCGGCGGTTATCTGCTGAATTAAGTAGTCTGAGTAGAAGAATCACGTATATTGTTTCCAGGCTGTGGATGCCATGAATAGAGCTCATGTAAAATTACTGGGAATGCATAAACCATTTTGCAAAATGTTATGGAATTTCTTATCCTGAAG
Source organism: Oreortyx pictus (assembly GCA_036925125.1). Taxonomy (NCBI): domain Eukaryota; kingdom Metazoa; phylum Chordata; class Aves; order Galliformes; family Odontophoridae; genus Oreortyx; species Oreortyx pictus. Next base: position 22,351,257 of record JAUPFR010000011.1, on the reverse strand, counting down.
TCCACGTGAAGCATAAGTTATGTTCAGATACTGACAGCTGAATCGCACTCAGCATTTATATAGCACTGCGTTCATTCCAGCTGCCACAAAACTTTACTGAGGCAATAGGTGTCCTGGTTCTGAGACAGTGCACTTACAGGAGGCTCCGTGTGCTGCACGGCTGGGGCTGTGGGGTGGACGTGGTGAGGAGCAGAGCTGAGCTGCCCCTCCATGACCGTGCATCCCAGTGATTCCATCTTCTTGTTACCAGTTTGTTCCGTCCATTGATGTGTGAGACTGCTGCAGCCCGTCTGGGTCAGCTGCGCCTTTCCCACCAGCTGTGGGTCTGGCAGAGGGCAAGCAAGCTCGATGCACAGCTGTTAAATGCCAGAGACCACGCTCCCCAGGCACCCCCACGCTGCCACCGGGCCCTGCTGCTCCGTCCCTGCCGCAGTGGGATCCGGAGCTCTGCCCACAGCCCCAGGGTCCCCCTGCTTCAGGTGCTAAGCCCTGCGTCTCTGAGAGCTCCTGTTAGAAAGAATGAAGCACTGAAGGACCTGTAATTGGTTTATCAGTGCAGCCACCAAGGTCCCACAGAGATTACTTTCCTGTTCTCGTGAGAGCAGTTACTGACATTTGTTTGCAGAAGGAATCGATCCGATCTCAACCACGCCGTTTGTTGTTTTCTGTGCAAAGACATACTGAGAGATTAGTTCACAATGAAACCAGAACTGACTCTTACACACGTGTTTGCATTAGTTAGTCACCCCAGCATCAGCACACAGCGCTTCATTAAACAGTCTGTGATGGTATCAGGAGAATAACCCAGTGAGAAATGGACACGACTTCAGATCTCAGTACGGCCAAACCACAGCACGGGGTACTCAGTCTTCATTTTGTTAGGACAAATGGAAACCAGTGGCTGTGATCTGCTCTGGACTGTAGAAAAGCTTTTCCCACCTCCCCTGCTTCTAGTAGGAAAACAATGATGACATTATTTGATTGCATTCAGAGTAGTTATCAGCTGTCTGCCATGAAACTGGAAGAGATATGGAAAGATTTGTGATGCAGCTTTAACACTAAAAGTCCAAATGCAAAATTTGCTGGTGCTGCCACGATGGTTGTAAGCACTCTGGAGAACAAAATTTTAGGTGGCTTTGATCAATTAGCTGTCCAACGTTTGTGCCTTGCACATAAAACTTAATGAGGCAATCAGTTTGAAGTTTTAATTTGCCCTTACACAAAAAGAACCTCACCTCGGCCTCACTCAAGTGGAGGATGGTTGCCTGAATGAGCAGCAGCGTAAAGTAAAATTGACTGGGGTAGATCCTGGGACCAGATATTGTGTTTGCTGTTTATGAGTGGGACAAACAAGTGGAACTCAGCTCTGACCTGGGGAGTACACGTCCTATAAATAAAGCAACTCATGCACATTTCCTGTTTACTATGGATCAGCTCCTGACACGTTACTGTGCTTTTACCCACACATGTCCCAGGTAAGCACTGTGCTTCTCCCCACGTGACAGGTCTGGCCTGGGGTGTGTTTTACTGGCGCACGGTGATCAGCTCTACCTTCGTTCTGAACCTGCTGATGACAAAAGGAAGTGTGCAGAAGTATAAATCTGTCCTCACTCAGCGAGTGGTGATATTTTATGGTGATGGCTGCAGTTACAGTCAGTGGCACTTAGGATGGCACACAGGAGGCACAGAGCAGTGGGCTCATGGTGGGCAGGGACCCGTGGGGCAGTGGGGGTCTGCAGGAGCAGCTGTTGTCCTGGCAGTGCGTGACCAGCACCACTTTCACATGCATTCTCTAAGACCTGTGGTCACACCAGCATTCCGGGCTGCCCAGACCGACAGCATCGAGCGTGGCTTTCAGACCAAGCAGAATCAACATCATTTCATCTTATCTGCTCACTCTCATGAGGTCATCTGTCAGTAGAGCAGAGGCTGTCGGTGTCTCGGCCCGGAGTCAGGTTGGGTGGGGTTATCTGCAGAGGCCAGGTGTTGCAAGAGTTGGTTTGCTCCCACATCTGCGGTAATCTGGCCCAGCAGCCACGGGCCTGGGAAGATGAAAGAGTGTTTGGTGAGTGCACTGCGGGCACAGCCAGCAGCCAGCCCCCCTCCAACCCTGAGCAGCCAGAACTAGCCCCAGCATAAGCTGTAAGCAGCAGAACATGCAGAAAAGGGAACGCGTTAATGCGGAGGACTTTGAGAGATTTGAAGTCTATGGAGGCTGGAAGTAGTCTGAGCCCATCACGTGCCTTGGATTTCTTAAAAAAATGCTCCATTGTTGATGTGTTTACCCTGAATGTACTTAGAAATACTCAAATCCGAGGCTGGACACACGCAAATAGCAAGCAACAGCTACACTTAAATGTTGCCACTTACCTGGAATGTGGCAAAGAACTGTGCTGATTGCAGAGGAAGTATGTGTACTTCATAAAGAACAGAGCTGGTTTGGGTGAGAAGTGAACTCCTCCCTTCCTCAGATCTCCGCTCACGTATCCTTCTCGGGTGACTGAAGAGTGAAATTATGCAACTGGCACTGCGGTGGTTTTCGCCGACCTGCCATGTGGCCGTTATAAAGGCTGCCAAATCTGGCACAGTTGTTTCATAAACTGCCATTGCCCATATGGTCACAAAGCTTGCAGAGATTCGCTGAGCTTGCAGTCTGCCCTGCATTGCAAAATAAAGCTCAATGGAGCAGGCGGGTCCTCTTGTCTAGCTTAATTTCTTTTCCCTCGCAGCCTTAAGGACTCAGTCAGAGTAAGGCTGAGGATCTGTGCTTCCCCGTCCCCATGAGAGCTGGAGATGCTCAGCTTCCCAAAGGGCCACACCACAAAGCTGTAAATATGTTTCGTGTTTGCACCGAGTGCCTAAAAGTGGGCACCATTTGTTGTGAGCTTCCACGAGTCTGGTGATACTGCTCCTGATGAAACCGTGTGTGGACAGATTCAGAGCACGCTCTGTGTCACTGTGCCCTCCTGCACAGCTCCCACCATTGATCCTCACAACCACAGACAAGAAATAAAAATAACTGTTAGAAAAAGCAGGCAAATGTACTTGGTACCTTTATTTGGCTTCAAAGCTCTGACTGTGCACTGACTATGGTACGAACCTCGATAAACCCAGAGGGACAAACTGCAGCTTGTCTACAGCAGCCATCACAGAAACGCTATTTTGAGCCTTTTCCAGTACTATCTGATCTGGCTCGGGAGCCTGAAGGATGGGGAATGTATCACAGGACAAGAGCAGTGAGTCAGTCAGCAAATCCGCAGTGACCTGCCGGGTCAGGGGGGAATTTCTGTCTCTGTTCCTGCAGGTGGAACACAGAAATCCCTCCATAACTCCTCACAGCTTGTCGCAGCCAATGTTCCTAACTCGGCATTTTTCTTTCGTAACCAACAACAAACAGCAAGAACCCTGCAAATGAAACCCTTTTTACGTGCTTTTGCTACACCTCAGATCATCCACAGATACACTCACTCTTTCAGATGAGTGTCTGTTCTTCTCATTGTTACGGAGGTAAGAACCACCCAGACTTCAGTAGCTCCCAATATTTGCAGCCATAACGTCACACCACAGTGTGAGGCCACGGGCAGACGGCTCCAACCATGCTGGGCAGCACAGCATAGCCTGGCGGGCTGCAGGGCCTGCCTGCTGCTGCCTCAGGACTTGTGGAAACTCCCTCCTCACTTACGAAACAGGATAAGATCACAGCTGAAAGCGATGGTGCCTCGCTGCCATGTGAGCAGAAGTGTCAGTCAGGAGAAGCTCCCTGTTTTCCTGGGCGGGTGACGGAAGAAGACACAAATTCTACTCATTAAAGAGGGAAGACTCTGTGTTTTAACTTGCTGCTGTTTCTGAGCGCCGCTGCCAGCAGAGTTCGCAGTGCAGTGTGATTCGAGGCTGGAGGTCAAGGAGGAGAACACTTTTTCTACAAAAAGGGCAGCTGCTGCAGACAGGAAGTTTATTTTTGAAGTTAGTCATCAGTTTCGGTTCGTGCTGATTATACCATTTCCATTAACATACAATAGCTCCGTTTCCATACAAGTGCTATCAAGATTACATTTATGGTTCACGAGCCGTCTCAGCACACCTCCTTGCAGCCTGCCTGCTGCGTGTGCTGGCAGATAAGCCCTCTCTCTTGGTTTCACATGCTAAAACCCCAATCCCCATCACCTCAAATTGAAGCTGCTTCTGAGGTAAATGCCAGGGGATTGAAGGAGAAAGCAGAAACAGACCTGAAATTTGACGTACTGCGCGTGTTTTGACTACAGACACCATACCTATGAACGGGACACAAATGAGGCACTGAACACATTCCTTCTAAAGAGAACTAAGCCAGCATCATCACATCAGTGCTGGTGAGACCCTACGCCGCGAGCCGTGGCAGCACGGGCTGTTGTTACAGCAGCAATCTTTGGCAGGACTTTTGTTGGAGAAAGCAAACCGTCCCTGTACAAATGAACTGCCCTCTAATTTCTGTTTCTTTGCATTCACTAGTAGCTGTTTCCATTTCATGGAAATGAGATGCAGGTATCCCACCTGTACGGGTTCTTTTTGCAGCAGGGAGTCCCAGCCGTTTTCCAAAGCTGTGTGCTGGCCCTGCTGGTGTTTTGGGGGGAGGACGAGGGCACAGAGCCCGTCCTGCTCAGCAAGGAGCAGGCAGGGGGGACAGCTGTGCCGGCTGAGTCAGGGGAGAAACCAGCTGACACTGCTGCACGCCTCACACTGCAGCATTAGGCAGCACCTTTGGCCTGAGTCACTGTGCAATTTGTCTTATCAGTTTCCTTCTGATTATCTGGGTGGAACAGATGGAACGGTTTCACTTATAATAAAACGGCTCTACTCGTGGAATTACCCTAATTGACTATCTCATTTAGCTCCATATGTAGGCATCTTGGTTTAGAATAAGAATAGTTTATACCGCAGGATGAAGATAAACAGAAATGAGGCAGCCTTGCTTTAGATATCTATTCACACACAGAATTATCGGGGGTAGCTCAAGGTGGAGGCAAGTTAATTATTGCTGCATTTAAAGTCTCTCGAAGCACCACATGGTTTTCTGTGAAGAATTTAAAGTTCTGTTCTGTTCTTTTCCGACTTAAATATAAATCTTCTGAAAGGCAGTGTGGGAAAACACGTGCAGTGTTGCTAGCAGTCACATAAGCAGGACACCAAAACGTCCACTGTTTGCACCTCTTTCGGGGGAGAGCACGAGAGAAGAGTACTTTGTTCCAGCAAACTGTTGCACTGCCTTCTGATCAGCACCCTGACTTCCTGGCATTGGAAAGAGGAAGGATGGAGCTGGAGAAGTAGAGATAGGATGAAAGAGATCTTCAGTCGCCCGCTGCCAGGATGTGGTCACACTTCAGAAGCAGTCAGCAGCTCCCAGTGCTATTCCTGAAACAAGTCCATCCCGCCGCGTTCACCGTCCCTGCTGACTGCTGCTTCAGGTTTGCCAGCAGGTCTTCAGGGCTGAGCACAGCTCTTGCACAGTGCTGAATGCAGTACTGCTCTTCAATAGGAGTGAGCCAGTTTCGATAAGGAGAAATGAAGTCGTGGTTTCAGAACAGAATGTGGTAGGAACACTATTAGACATCACTGTGACAGGTATAACGGAATATCAACCAAAACCACTCACGGCTGATGGGGGGTGAGGAGAGGCATTACTGACCACATGTGCACGCAACATCGTAAATATCATACTGCTTTCCAAACCATTATTAGAAATGGCAAGCACTTTAAAACGTGAGTGGTAACATCTTTGTGTTCAGGAGGTCGTTTTCTCCTTTCCTCAGCTCCCTAAGCAATCCCAAACCAGTGTGCAATCGAACAGCTGCTGAATCGCAGTGAAGACTTCTTCACATCACTGTACTGAAAACCAGTTTGGGCCCACAGACATTCACATTCATATATTCAAAATGAATAAACATTGAACATTTTCTCCAGATTTGTCCAATGCCAGGAAACACTTAGTGTAATTCTGTGCTTTGAACTCTCACAGATTATTTCATCTTCTTAGTTTCCCTCAATCAGTATTCTCCCTTCACCTCACAGTACACCGCTAATACTCGTGTTACATACCCGCGGCACGGGAGTGTGAGAATAGCAGCTCAAATGACTCCAAATCCTCTCAGTTTTACTGTTCTATATGGGATTATGAGCCTTCTAAGTCACAATTCAAGAGAAATGAAACAGATGTCTGTTCTACCTGGGGAGCAGCCCAGCTGTTCGGCCGTGAGACGGCTCTGAGCACAGCACTCTTCAGCCACCACTGCCCATCAGGTTTTCCCAACAGCAGCACTGGATTAAGATGTTCTCTGTCCCTCTGGTGCTGCTAAAAACATCAGCTCCCCACTCACTCTTTCGCATTTGGCCCCAGTGGCCCATAAGCATTTAAGCAAAACTCACAGCAGAAGGATCTATTCCTGCCACAGACCGGTGGATGTTTTAGGGCCCTCTTACACCACGGATCTGACAACCACTGCTGGGCAACTGAGGGCAAAAAAGGGCATGGAGTCGTTTCCACTGCCATGGAGGAAATGGGGAAAACTGCATATGGAGCTGCATCTTCCACCGAAAACTGTTAAAAGCATTACAACTTAGTTATAAAAATCACCATGATCTCAGGAAGCTTGAGTATCAAAATACATCTAGTATTGTTTGTAGCTTTAAATGTTGGTTACCAGCACACCTGCCAGGCAGCGCAGAGCACCACGATCGCAGACGATCCTCTCCCAGTCAGAAGGGTTTTCTGTGCGTTAATAACGACGATTTAAAGGAACAGCCTCGATCAGAAGCCAGAGAAAGCCTACAGGAAGGCTCTCATCTCTCGCCACTTGAGCTTCAGATACGATCACATTCACACACAGCCAATTCTGAGCACATTTTCAAAGGGTCTGTCCGAACCAAAGCAGCGCACTTCCCGCAGGTTCTGTCCTTCTGAAGCCCTGGAGCACGCTGACGCCGGCCCAGCAGTTCCACATAGCACGGCTTTTCCACAAAATACCCATCCCAGATAAGCTCAGTGGTACTGAATGAGCTCCCAGGTTACACATCCCTTTGTTAACACTGACCCCGGTGGGAGGTGACACTGGGTTTGTAAGCAGAGCACCAGCGGAGCTGTGTGCATGGCGGTATCAGTGTCTTTGTGCTTTGTCAAACCTGGATGTCATCAGGCACTGACGAGTTTCCATGGCGCTGCGATTTCCAGTTCCATATGCTGCTTCAGGCTTTACCTAGGATGATTTAAATGCATCCGGGGGAAAATTAAGAACAGCCAACACTGCTTCGGAGCTGTATGATGCTGACCCTCGTTTGGACAAACAGAAAATGAGAAAACAGATCCTGAAACGCTTTTGTCGCGAAAGAAAATAACAACAACAAAACCCAACTCACCAGTGGGCTGGGATTCAATGGGCTGGGTTTCAGCCAGCATCATAACCGCCTGGTCTCTATAAAAGCTGCTCCTGCCATGCTGTAAGTGCAGTGTAAGTCGCTTACGTGTGGGTTTCCTACAGAGGAGACAGAGGCCAGCAAACACATTTGTGCCCAAAACTTTAGAGCAGTGTAAGCGAAATGAGTCAGCAGAACAAAACGTTATTTTGCCTTTGGCGTCCTGCAGCGGCCGTGCGGGCTGGACGGGCTGTGACATCCCTGTACTGCGTGGGGGTTGGACGGAGCCTTCAGAGGACCATCCTGTGTGATTCTAGGAGTCCAAAACGCTCCATCCGTCTCCACGTTGGTCTGTACAGCTCTGCAGGTGTAGCCTAGGGTCAGCCTGCAGTGATGTCTGCAGATGTGTGTGCCCCTGGGGAACTAGGCAGGAGCCTGGTGGAGCGGGGGGGTCCCAGCAGACGGGCATGGGGCATGACCTGCACCCACAGACCGAGCAGGAGAGCGCTGGCTTTCAGGTGTGACCTCCTGAGGAAGGCTGCAGCCTGCCACTTTGCTTCTATCCTGAGTGAACGCGACATCCCTTATCTGCAGCCGCAGCTCAAGGCCGGGCAGTGCTGGCAGCGGGAGCAGTTTGAGCTGCTACCAATGGCACAGCAGGGCTGGGGGAACGCAGCTCTGTGCTCATCGTTGGCAAAGACCCACACGAGCAGGAGCAGAGGGGTTTTGCGTGAGCTCCAGCCTACAGGTGTGGCGTTCACCCACGGATGGGTGCAGCTGCGGTTTATTTGGGGCACTTTGCCTTCTCCTCCCAAGGCCGTGTCACCCACCGCGTGCTTCGGTGCCATCTGCTACCGGGATGCGGTCAGAAGGACCCGCACGCCGCGAACACTTCATAAGGGCTGAGAACAGCAAGGAATCGGTGGGGACGGAAACACAAAACCGTATGGTGGCAAAATAAGCAGCGGTATTCTCTCAAAACGAACATCCTCTGGGCAGAAAGCGCAGGGAACCGCAGTACGAGCAGCGGCGGAACGGCCTCGCGGGGCGGCACGGCCCCGCACAGCTCCGGCCCCGGCAGCCGTTCGGATGTAACGGGGCTCGGGGCACCGCGTCCCACCGCCCGAGGAGCGGCCGCGGTCCCGCGGGGCGGCGGGAGCGGCGGGGCGGCACCGCCCACAAGGGGCGGGCGGGCGGGGACCGCCATTCCCAGCACCGCGAGGAGAGCGGCGGCGGCGGCGGCGGCGGCGGGGCGGGGTGAGGCGGGGTGAGGCGGGGCCGCGCTCCGAGGCCGCCAATGGCGGAGCGCCGCAGGCGGAGAGCCGCGCCGCGGGGCTTCTCCCCGCCCCTTCCCCTCCTGCCGGCCCCTTCCCCTCCTCCCCGCGCCAGGCCCCGCTGCCCGCCCCTCCCCGGGGCGCGGCGCTGCCCGGCGGGGCTCGCCCGGCGCGGCTCCGCGAGGCGCGGCCGCCCCTTCTCCGCCCCGGCGCCGGCGAGCGGCCGGAGGGAGCGGCCGTCCTTCCCTCCGCGAGGGCGGGCGGAGAGCGGGAGGCGCTCCGGAGCCATGCGGGAGTACAAGGTGGTGGTGCTGGGCTCCGGCGGCGTGGGCAAGTCCGCCCTCACCGTGCAGTTCGTCACCGGCTCGTTCATCGAGAAGTACGACCCCACCATCGAGGACTTCTACCGCAAGGAGATCGAGGTGGACTCGTCGCCGTCCGTGCTGGAGATCCTGGACACGGCGGGCACCGAGCAGTTCGCCTCCATGCGGGACCTCTACATCAAGAACGGGCAGGGCTTCATCCTGGTGTACAGCCTGGTGAACCAGCAGAGCTTCCAGGACATAAAGCCCATGCGGGACCAGATCATCCGCGTCAAGCGGTACGAGCGGGTGCCCATGATCCTGGTGGGCAACAAGGTGGACCTGGAGGGCGAGCGGGAGGTGTCCTTCGGGGAGGGCAAGGCGCTGGCCGAGGAGTGGAGCTGCCCCTTCATGGAGACCTCGGCCAAGCACAAAGCCTCGGTGGACGAGCTGTTCGCCGAGATCGTCCGCCAGATGAACTACGCCGCGCAGCCCGGCGGGGACGAGCCGTGCTGTGCCGCCTGCGCCATCCTCTGAGCGCCCGCGGGGACGGACCCGGCTCCGCTCCGCTCCGCTCCGCTCCGCTCCGCGCGGGCGGCCCGGCACGCTACGCAACGCGGCGCGGAGAGTCCGCCCGGAGCGGGGCCGGGACCGCGAGCGGACGGAGCGGAGCGGAGCGGCGCCCGCGAAAGGATTCTCTATTTTGTTTACCTGCTGTATCACAGCGAGTCTGCGGGAGAGTGGCAGCGCGTTATTTTATAATGGTTCTTTTTATTTTATTTTATTTTATTATTTTTTTTTTTGCGATCAGCTGTGAAAACGTTACGAGTCTGCACAATGTTTAGGTGTGCGTGCGTGTGTGATTTCGTTATTTTATTCCCTCCTCTCCCCTCCCCCCTTCCGGCGGGCTGCTGCCCGGGGCTCTGTGTGCCGGCGCTGCCCGCAGTGCCCCGCCCGCAGCGGCACAGCCCCGGTGCCCGCAGTGCCTTCCCCGTGCCGGCCGGTGCCAACCCGTGAGCGCCGCAGGATCCCCTGCTCTGCCACCGCGAACCCACGCACAGTTCCCTCTCGGTAATCGTGCCGAACAGGCCAGGACAAAAGGGCCCATTGTTGCTGGGATTTATTTCCTATTTCCATCCGAGCCTTTTAGCTGCGATTTCCACGTCTCACAAGTTTGGCCTTCGTTTACTTCACATTTGTGGGAATTCAGCCCTGGGGACTTGGAGCGGTGGGCTTTTATTTTATTTTGTTTTTCCGCCTCCTTCCTCTTTGTGTTTTGTTATTATTATTATGTGGGGTGCACCTCCGGCCAGCAAAGGAAGAAACCTTAACGTTGTGATGATGTACCAAGACGATTCTAACACGTGTCCTTTTGATTCCAGACCTGCAGTTCAGAGATGTCTATCCATTTTAAGAATTTTAATACAAGTGCTGTTTTTTAGAAAACAACTTTGTGCGCTTTTATGTATTTACGTGGGACGTTCCTGCGTAGGCCGTTAATCCCAACTCATGGTGGGCGTGAGGGGCTTCGTTTCCCTAAGGGTGCTGGTTAGAAAAAGAAAGAAAGGCCGAATGCCGAAGCCCGAGCTGACTGCATGTTGGGTAAAAATGTTTTTTCATCTGTGTTCGGGTCCAGGTCCTGCACGAGGGCCGCCCGCGCAGCGCTGCGGGCAGCAGGCGGCTGCAGGAAGGTCGTGTGGCTGTGGCACAGTGTCTCGTAAGGTTTAGGACCTTGTTCCTCACCACGAGCAGCGTGGTTTGGTAGAGCACAAGTCTCAGAGTCACTTACTGATGACGTTCGAGCTTTGCGTCTCTTTGCGTTTGAACTCCTCAAAACTGCGCTTTCCTGATTTGAAGAGGGAGCGGGGTGGGAGGAGACTGCACCTTCAGGAGCTGGCGGATCTGGGGTTTGGTGGTCCCCCTCATCCTTCTCTTCTAGCTCCTCTTCCGAGACCAGCACACAGAGTGCAGCTTTTTCCCCATCGCAGGAGGGCTTGTGTCGTTCTGCGCGCGGCGCTGCAGGAAGGGCTTTCGGTTGGGCCGGCTGACATCCGACTGCCTCTGGTGCCCAACACAGAGCTGCCCGTTCCTTTTAAGCAGGGAAGCTTTCTGCTGCAGCGCTGGAAGGAACGGCTTTAGTGAAATTCTGCACCACGAAACCCTCAGGATTGACATGAAAAGTGTAACGCTGTTTTAGCTGAAGGTCGGATATTGATTTTAGCAACGTCCTCCTGAAAATTTGGATGCTGAGCGTTAGGGGCCTCTTTTGACAAAAACGATGTGTTGGGAGGAAGGCTTGGCTGCAGGCATATCTTGCACTGAAGTTTACAGAGGAAAATTTGCCATATGTTCACACCTCAGCAATTGCGATGGTCAGCGTTTGCCTTAAATTCCGTGGGATTTTGTAGTGTTCAGCACCTAACGGGCCTCGTGCCGGATGGATGTACTGGGAGCAAGTCGTTCTGCCACGGGCAGCAGATTTGCCATGTTCTGTAGTGCCTCCTGTTCTCCTGTTGCCTGTGTTGTGGTGGAGGAGCGATGCACAATGGGTGTAAGCAGCATGCTCTGGAACACGCGGTTGTGTGCTCCTCAGCCCTGTGGAGCAGCTGAAGGCGACCACGTGAAGTCTGGGTCGTGCTGGTTCTTTTTGTAGCTGTGCTCTTTAATTCTTGCCAAAAAGGGGTGCTTGTCCAGCGGGGAGGGATTAAAGAAAACGTCTGTGGGTCTGATGGAAGTTCTGAATGTGTTTAGGTGTTCGGTGTTCTCTGTGACTTGGTGAGGACAGTGCAAAAGTGGAACTCGGTGTTTGATCTTCCGAATAGTCTGAAGTGTTCTGGTGCTTGTTAAACATTGGCCTTGTCTATCAAGTAGGAAAAAAAAAATCATTCTGCTTTAACTTGTCTGACTAATGAAAGCTATATTTGCTTCTACACTAGAAAAAAATTGTTGTATCAGTATAAAGGTACTCTTTTATTCCTTTTCCCTGTGGGAATATGTTATACCAGTGTCAATACGAAGGTGGTGCATAGCTCTTTTCACAGTGAGAATTGTAAAAATATAATTGATTTGGAGGAAAAATTGCGTTCCCAGCCAGAATACTTCCTGACAGTGCACAAACCGTATAAACAAGGCCTTGGTTTAAGGCTGGTCTTATGACCACATATTTTGCTGTACATAATGATGGTATTTTTAAAAGTCCAAGCTCGTTCTATCGCCAGAAAGCATGCCTTTCCAATCCGGGTCTCTGTGATTGTAACTGTGCTGGATTCTGGACCTCGTGGCAAACACACGTGTGGTTCTTCCCATCCCTGTGCTCAGAGCTGTGGCTGTGGGGTTTGGGGCACTTGTTCTCCCAACTTATGGCAGGCTTTTCACAAGGAGTGTTTCTTTGCAGCGCGGAACAGCTGGCTCTTTGACTTCTTCACCTGGATCCTCCTTGCAAGAGCTTCCATTTCCTCCAAGAGCTGTGTGTGTCCTTGAACCCTGTGCCACTCAGAGTAACGGCCGAGGGAAGCGTGGGGAGCCGCGTGCTGTTGGGAGCTCTGTGAGTGGAGGAGGAGCCCAGGAGCCTCCGTGTTAGAGGTGGAATAGTCTCCAGTAACGGCCTTCCCAGCCCACAGCCTCCTCCAGCAGCGTTGTACTAAACGTGTATTTCAGAAAGTTTCTCCCTCTGTCATATTGCTGTAACATCATGGTCTAAAATCTTTTTTTTTTTTAAGAATTCATCTGCCTGACTGCTAAAATCTTTCATTTGGAAGTGAGGGACTTTGACAAACGTATGCCTGAGTGGGCTGAGTGCTGAAACGTGGGGCTGGGGCTGCGTGTGCAGCCACCCGGCTTTGGCTTCACCTGCACCTCGCGCCGTGCCAGCCCGGAGTGGAGGAGCTCTCTGTTTCCCAAGGAAGAGCAGATGCGTGGGGTGTGCTCGTGTATTTCTTCTGCAGCCAAAACTCTCATCCTCTGCACAGGGGACCTCAGCCTCTGTGCTGCACACTGTCACGTGGGGAAAGCACCCAGTGGAACCCGAACTGGTCAAGGGATACTGGCATGTACGTTTCTCTATAGAGGTCTGAATTTTCTCTAGGGGATATGACCGCTCTGAAGCGCTTCAGGTGCTGATTTAATGTTGATGCTGAGCGTGGTGAATCAGTAGATGACATACTGTGCAAAAAGCAAACGCCATAAATACTTAGTCTGCAAAATCTAACAGCGCATCTTAGATCCTATCTGAAGCACTATAAAATTAGAAGTGAGTTAACCAGAACTGTGATCTGTTCAAATAAGCCCTATAAGATGGGAAGCAGCTGTTGTGCAGTGACTTCAATGTTTTTTAGGTGTCTGTGTCTGTGGAAGGTTGGGCACAGGCAGCACGAGGTGGTCAGGGCTTCAAAGCTCTGTCTGATAATGTGGGCAGAGAGGTGGTGTCAGACACGTGACTTCAGCTGTAGTGATTTAAAAAGCTTCTTTGGTTTTAAGGGAACATTATAAAAAGTGCCTAATTAATAGCTCTAACATCCAGGTAACGGATTCCAGACGTTTCTGCTGCAAGAAGTCCTGTGGCAAACCGTCTTGATCAGTGACTTTGGGTTTTTGCCTTTCTGTATTATGGCACTAGGGTGAAATGGGATGTTTGAGGCTGTTCGTGAGGATGGTAGTTAACCAGCTTTGAGGAAACAACTAACCCCCCAAAAAGAAGTGTTTTTCCTTCGAACGGGGAACTGGAGGTGCAGGCCAGCATGTGTGCGCGTGTTCCTTTGCCAGTTTCTCGCTGGTGTATTGGTGTAATGCTTTGTTTCTACCGTGCTACTGTTAAACCGATTAAACAATGAGTGTGAAGACTTACACATTCATGTTATTTTGTTAGATACACAGACCCTAAGCACTGAGCTGCAGGTGTGTGCCTGCCTTTGACCTGCGTGATAAGCAGGTACGGACCCCGCTGTGGGTATTTGGGAAGATGTCTCAATTTTGCCATTACAAGTTATGCACCTACAGGTGTTCCTGAGGAACGTGGCTGTCTGTGACATGCGTGCCTGCTCGTGTTCTGCCAGGTGAGAGCAGACAGCAGATGGAGGTGTGTGTCCTGCCGTGCTGGTGCAAGGTGTGCTGCTGCCAAGGGCTGGTGCCACGGTGCTGCTCTGCACTGCCTGGGGCAGGGGCACGGTCTAGAACTGCAGTACCAAACAAAATAAAGAAAAGATTGAAAGAGTGTGAGGGCACAAAGTCTGCAGAAGTGTTTCTTGCCGGAGGATGTGACCTTTATCCTCTAAGATGGAGGTAAACACTGGAAGCCAATTTTTGTAGTGACTGTCTAGCAGAAACCTCAGTTTGATCAGGCCTTGTGCTTCAGTCAGAAGAGGCACTTCAGAGCGCTGTGAGTTGGAGGCAGAGCACGAAGGTGATTTCAGGGAATTATCTTTGCTGCTTTCACGTCCTGGTGCACATACTTGGTATTTGTTCTCACATGAACAGAAAGCTGGTGTGCAAGAGAGCCCTCACTTAGGATGTCCTGTGAATTTTAGGCACAAAACACCTGTTTGTAAAGGCTGACATTTGGAATTAAATGTGCGTGATCTTCAGAAGACAACCCCATGTCCCTGTATGTTTGTAGTAGTGACTGCTGCACTGTGCAAGTTTATGAGAGCATCAGCTTTGAGTGAGTAGTGTCAGGTTGGTGATGTGCTAAAGTTATTTTTCTAAATGATACTTTTTTCAGCCTAAATCTGGTAAAGGTACCGAGGGACTTTTGGGCTGCTCTGATGAACTGGTGTATGTGTTGTGCACTTCATGAGAACTCGTGAACGTCTGCTGTGGAGTTCATTGGTTCCAAGTGGATTCAAAACTGCAAAGAAAGTTTGTGCAGTCAGTGTTATGCAGTGGGGACGAGGTGACATCACATCTTTGTAGCTTCCGTGCACTGTTGCTCACCAAAATCTGTGCTGACCTGCACACTGAACTTGATGATGGTTTCAGTGCGACTCAGTTGGAAGCCACGTGTATTTAAGGATTATATTCATGGTAATTTTATTCCTTGAATGAACTACGGTGATGCTACATACCTCAATTCAGTGCTGGGAATTTGCTGCCAAGTTTACTTGATGATTAACAGAGTTAAGATGAAAGCATACTAATGAGGTACTTGAGTAATTAAGTTTCTAATACTTGAGATCTTGATTTCCAATCTCTTTTGAACACTCTCCTACGTTCCAGGTTGGCTGTCTTTCTGCTGGGTTTCTTGTTTCAAATGCTGTGTTCCCTTTGGTATGGGCTTTGCTTTCTCTTTGACTGTTGGATCTTTCCTTTCTTCCTTAAACCAAAGGGAAAAATAGAGAGGAGATTCACATTTGAATTGCTGTACAGCGCAAGCTGCCTGGATTCCAGCAATAAAAACACAGAGAATACTGCATGTTTAAGGTATGTTTAAGGCTGAGACTTTCAGCAGAGAAACAGCTTGGAAAATGGATTTCCGAAAGACCTAGGTCATCCTGGTGGAGTGAACCGGAGCGCTCACAGGTGCATTGGTATCTATTTACTCACAGAACTACTCTCCTTCAACCCTTGAGCAAAAGTCACAGATTTCTGAGCAAAAATGTTTATGTATGCATCCGGAGTTGTTTCTGGTATCCACAATTTGGGAAATATCCAAACGTTTCCTACTCTGGGCATAGAGAACCAGGAATAAGGTGCCTGTGAGCACTGAATGTTGGACCAGTAGCATTAAAAGCAACAAAAAAGAGTTGTCGTCTTCCTTTTTGAGCATTTTTGGCCTGGCACAAATGAATTTTCAGCATTCCTAAACCAGAAAATGACAGCAGTTATTTGGTGTGCGCAGGGGAGCAGCCAGTTAAACTGGTTGGAAGTATTTGTGGTCAGTGCTGCCTGCAGGTGAATCTTCTCGCTTGTGTCTCACTTCTGTATTGCTCGTGATAAGTAAACTGAAACCAAACCTGCCTTGACTGAGATACGAAGTGTTCAAGGATGGGCATTCTTGGATTCCTTAGAGACTTTATGATTAATTGGAATTGCTCAATGTGCAACTGGTCATAGCTTGTTCCAGGCGGTGGTGAGGTGCTGACTTCCTGTGTCAGTCACTCGGGGGTTTTCAGCACTTATTTAACAGAAATTAATGGATGAGTAACTGGAGTTTGTTTGGCATACCGACACAAAGACACAAACGGTATTATTCCAGGATGTAAACAAACCAAACCTACGTGTTGGGTGCCCTAGCTGCCTGCAGTAGGATTCTAACTAACTTCGGTCATGAAGTTAAATGGTGTTGCTGTACGCTGCTAGGAATCCTAACTGCTTCTGTAGGGTTTTGAAGCCCCAGTTTGGATATCTGCTTCAAAGACGATTTCTTTGTTGCCCCCTTTACTCTTGGGAAGGGAGAAGAGACTGAAAAGAGCCTTGTGTGGGGCACAGGGAGCTCGTAGTAAGCATTACTATGAGCATTAAGTGCATTATTGAGGAGGCTTAATTGATTGCCTTCCCCTGTGACTTTAGCTGCGTTTTCAGATGTCTGAAACAGAGCTTTTTTTCAAACCTTGGTGGGTTTTTCTCATCCTGAAGTCATACTGGGTTAGAATAAATTGTGAAATGCCATTTTAAAATGGCAAAAGGTTGACAGAAAGTAAATTTTATGCAGCTGTTCCTTTCCATTCTATTGGGATTTATAATGCGTTGTTCAGCAAGGTTTGTTCTTACCGTTATTCACATCCTTTCATCCAGTGTGATGTGCAGGGATGCAGTGGCAAGCTGGGATGCTGGGCTGTGTACAGGGTGAGGGCTCTCCTCAGTCCTGGATGTTCCTTGCAAAACTTCAAGACATCTGTTCTGAACAGGATACTGAGTACCAAATCCTGCATCATTTTAGTATGTCTACCAGCATTTTTCTTGTGAAACCCCGTACAGCCCAAAGGATGTTGAGGTAGACTTACAAGAGCAAAGGTTTATTTTCAGATTCCATGGCTGATGGCACACATCAACCATAGCAGTAAAAGTTGCTTTTGTTGGAAACTTGTTTAAATAAGAGGAAAAAGAGACAGAGATGAGAGGGAAAGCTTGCAGTAGCAGCCAGCCAGGAGGAGAAGCGCTTGGGCCTTTGCAGATTAGGGTCCTGCTGGCAGTATGCTCTCCAGTGCAGACAGCAGCCTCCTGCAGTGCTGTTTCTGCAGTGCCCATGTGGTTTTCCAGGAGCTGCTCAGACTCCCTGCAGGTTGCTCCTGTCCCTGACACTCGCAGTGCTGCTCAGAGCGTGCCTATGTGAGGTGCATTGAGCTTCACACACACTTGTTGCTCCGCAGCGTGCGTTGTCTACGTGAAGGATAACCATCTGCCAGGTAAGTTCTGCGTGGTAGTTCACCAGTCTGAAATCTGCAGCAGCTCTGAACTGATTCATAAACCAGTCCTTGTCCCAGCAGTGCAGTCCATGGTGCCTGCTGCAAGTGCAGCCACTGGTGGCCGAGGGAGCAGCGATGCCTGATGGCCCCAAAGCCCTGAGCCTGCAGTGCTGCATCTGTGACCTGGGCACGCCTCCACAGCAGCTCTGTGCTGCAGCCAAAGGGCGAAGTTAGGCAAAGCTGTTGCTTTTTTTCTTTAAAGGCCTATGGCAGGAGCTGCATAAACCCCTGAGCTATGTCAGTGCTGGATGAAGAACAAAGGTGCCCTCGGCTTTCCTTTTCCTCCCTCCCTTTCACCTTTTCTGCATTCAGAAACAGATGAACTTTGTGAGTGTGGGAGTCCGTGGTTCACTGCAGTGCCGTGCAATCCACGTGTATGAAAACAAATATATTCTAAAACAAAATCAATGCTGTTCTGCACTTCAGGAAGCAAAACTTCTGTGTTGCTTTGGCATAAGTGCTACGCTGTGCTGTAGAATCTGTGGGAAGAGAACCAGTTGTTCCTCAGATTGCCTCCCTCGCTCTGGGCTCTTTGAAGGACACTGGAAATGTTTGTGTCTGAAATCCAGGACTGGCTGTGAAAGGTATGAGAGGGTGTGCAAACGGAATTTGTAAGTGTTACAGTTCTCGTTTGCTTGAAATTTCAAGCCCGTTTCAAAGCCCATTGGTGTGGAAAGCTGGAAATAAACACACGCTTTTACCAATTTCTCCTTCAGCTTGCATTGCTGCCTGTAGGAACTTGACACACTGTGGGTCGGGTTCCTGGCAGGTGCTGTGTGAGGTGCCTGACCACCTCCTGTCGGCACATCCCCATCCAACCAGCACCAGCAGCACGGCACGGGACGCTGTTCCAAAGGGAGGTGTTGGGGCTTCCTCAGCCGAGAAGTGGCAGCCAGACATTTATTTGGCACGGGTTAACGAGGCCTGCTTTTCTGCCATGCTCACTTTCCTCATCCACACTTTTCCTTTGGGAACAGTGGAAATAGATGGGGCTAGTTAGCACTGTGCCTGAAGGATGTCGCAGTTGGGATTCAAGGCTTTTTCAGCATCGTACAGATCTGGGAGGGACTGACGTCTCCATGAAGCCAAGGCTTCGTGCTGTTGTTCACAGGGAGAGTGGGCATGCAGTCGGTTGCCTTCTGCATAGGTTATACCACTAGATAACCACAAATTGCAGTGATTTCATCAGCTTTTACCTCTTCTTGCACTGTTATTGTGTGCGCAGCTGATGCTTGTGGTTGGATGCCAACTATCACACACAGATGATTTTTCCTTAAAATAAATGACTGTTATCGAAACATCTTTCCTTAGCTTCGGTTTCTTTTCAGTTCTTTTCCGTGGGTGTCCCTTCATAGGTGTACGTATGGATTTATTTTTCTGATTCCCTTTTTAATTTATAGTTAATTTATATTCTGTGGAGAACATACAAGGATTGCCAGCTCGTTCCTTCCATGCCCACTGCTGACAGACGTTTCTCCCAGCTGAGCTGCTGCAGCCTGCCCCATCTGCCCAGCTCGGGGTGGAGAGAGCAGAGGAGGGGAGTTTGCAATGGCTCCTATTTACTGTGTATTGTTGGTGTTTACATTGATCAGATGTATTTGTCCGTAACTTACTTTTGTCAGGCATACTTTTTCTGGGATCACCGCCAGGACAAAAATTGAAGGAGATGAAACCAGCATAAACCAGCCCTTTCTGCTCCACTCCAACTGTTCTCTTTATTTTTAGGGCGTTTATTTAATTAAAGAGATTGGCAGAATCTCAGAGCCGTGTTCTTTGTGAAGTCAAAGAAAGCTCAAGCTTCAGTACGGGAATTTCAGCATGTCTGCAGGGCACTGTTCGCTGGCTTCAGATTCCTTTCCGTCCGATGTTTCCTTCTCTTAACAGTGATGGTAATCTCGTAGCAGCATACTTTTGAGTCCTTTCAAAACTTCCCAGTTGAATTTCATAGTACGTGGTCCTCCTTTGCCATTTCCTTGCTGCTCTGAGGAATCCTTCTAAGAAACGTGACGAGTGCTCTGAGCGTGCGTCCCGGCGGTGTGGTGGGGGGCAGCCCCCTGCCCCGGCTGCAGAGCCTCGTTGTCTGTATGTCGATGGCAAGTATTCTCAAGGCATCATCTTCAAGAAAAGCTCTAAGTTCCTGTCGCATTTTCTATTTCCAAATTTCCTCCACACTCCCGGCTCCGGCCCTGCTGACTCCGCACCCAGCAGACTCGTGTGGGCCCCAGAGTCACTATCTGAATCAGAATTTCGGATATAGTTATCTTTCATCGTGTTTTGTGTGTATCGATGTTGTGAGCTGAGGGTTTGTAGTGTAATCACACAGGGGCAGTGGGTGCAGTTTTGTGCAGTGCTGTGCCCTGCTCCTCTCTGCAGCCGTTGCAGTTTCACACGCAGCTGGGCCGGCAATTTATGTGCTGATCACCATAGAAACCTGCGGATCCACCGCTTGGTCAAACCGTTCCATATTCTGTCAGCGAGGTGGCATCGGGAAGTGCAAATGAGGGAGGTGAGATAGGCTGGTGTGCGCAGAGCATCCCTCTATAGTGCTGGTGCTAAGGGCATGCCCAGCGACCCCGGTCCCTTCCAGCCCCAGCTCAGGCCCTCCCCTTGGCACTGTTCTGCTGCTGGGGTGGCTGCACGTGGCCCTGCAGCTGCTAGGGACCTCAGTGGGGCCCGGTCCCCCAGCGTCGCTGCCCCTGCGTGTGGGGCCTGCGGGCACCCAGCTCTGGTGGCCAAAAGGAACACTTGACCCCTTGCAGAGCAGAGGAGATGCAGCTGTGTGAGGTGGGAGCTGTGCTGCATGGCCCTGCATGTCCCTGGAGGGTCAGTGCAGATCCCGAGGGGTTCGGCCACCCTACAACCCTCAGCACGGGCACCTGTCTGTCCCCATGTCATGAGCTGCCATCCTGCTGCTGCTTTTCGAGGACTTTCCCCTAATTAGAAAGGTGATAAACTGCTCATTGCTGGCTGTAAGGGAGTGAAACAAGGTGCGAGAAGGAAATGAGTTTACTGGAGAAGCAGGATGGCTGTGTAAGTGAGGCAATGCCCCAGGTGAGGGGACCCCGTGGGGCGAGGAGGGTGTGGGAGAAGTGATGGAAAGCAGTTTGTTTCATATTTTCAAACCCAGGCTTCATTTGGGATGTGCTAAAAATATGTGTATTTTTTTGCTGTAAGACATCTTATTTTCAGTTTAAGGGTTGCTCTAAATTGGATCTGAATGTGCTAGAACAAAAATCAAAATATTGCTTTTGTGTTTTTTTTCTAATGGAGTTTCTTTATTTGCTGAAGAACTTTGGATTGGAACTGATTCTACGTCAGCGTAGCCGGAATTGTTGATGTGATTTCTTGATTTAGATACCAGTAAGGAAGCAGAAAGCTTCACCCAACGGAACACTGCGATCACTTCAGGATGGCTGAGTCCTTTCCCATGAACTCAGCGATAGCGAAGGTTGTAATGGTTCTCGTGGTTTCCATACTGGGCTGTTGTTTTTGCCACCCACGGTTCTGATTTGGTGCCGCCCATCAGATGCTGTCTGTGGGCATTTGGCTCTTCCTTCCACTCTGGGATTCATTTCCAATGGTGCAGTTCTCCTTTTTCTGCATTTGATTTTTGGGAATATATTTGCACGGTGTCTGAATGTTTGACGTGACAATCACTTTTCCTTCTATTAAACACAAACCAAAGCCACGATCACACACTGACTGCATCTCATCCAACCCGTGCTTTTTGTTGCTTCTGAGACGTTAAGATCAGCTTACAATACTGTATTTTTTAATTAGCTGTGATTTGACCTCGGAAGGAGCTCAAGAGGCCGTGTGTTGAGGGAAGCCCCCTTTGCGGCCGTTTCCTCCACACACAGCAGCAGTGTGGTTCGTCGTTTCTGCTGGTGACTGTTCTCCTTGGACAGAGAAAAGGGCCCTCATGTTTAGAAGGCACGCTGCGTGGATGAATAGGGTTTGCATCGTGTGAATGTTTATAGGTTCTTTGTTCAGACTGCACCCATATAATATATACCACATTCCTGGTGACTTGGCAGCCATCTAGGAGCTCTGCATAATAAATCAGAAATCGCTGCTCCATATGCATAGAGAGGTGGATGCAAATTCTCTCTACTTGGAGTGCTGTGCACCAGAAATGTAATTCATATGCTTCCCCTATCGCACAGCGCTTGGTGATCCAGAATGTGGTAACTAATTAATTAATAAAAAACCAGTGTAGCGTTTTTGTCTCGCCGGGTTTTGCATTTGGGCGCTGCTTTTCTAAAGCTTCTCCTTGCTGCTCGTTTCATGGTGTTCCTGCAAAATGTATTTTGGGCAGAGCAGCCCCAAACGAAAGGCGGGAGGTCGTGCTCTGACCGCTGTGCTCCTGCAGGCACCCAGCCCTGTGCCTGGCTCTTAGCACAGATGGGTTTCTGGAGTGGGAGTGCTGAAGTTGGCTCGAGGTTTTGCTTCTCAGGCTTGCTGCAGAGAACTGTGCATCTTTCACAGCGTTTGTGAAGTTTGCATATGGGAAAGATGAGGCAGAGCTAGCAGTTCCTGGCAGTGCTTTTTCCTCTTCGTTTGCAGAGGGGTGCGTGGCCACTGCAATTTGTTCCAAAACAGAGCACTCCCATTAATGAGTTTCACATGTCTTCCAAATCTTGACTGATCAAAATATTACAAGATACATATTTTTGTAATTACCAGCTCTCTCCTCCTTGTTTTTCTCTCTGACCTTGAAGCCTAAACTTGCAGATCTGTGTGTAGGAATCCCAGTCCCACCGTACATTGAAGAGACAGCTGCTGATGTCTCTCAGAGAGCTGTGTGCCACTGTTAGCGATGTTTTTAATCAGACCAACAGTTTACCGAGGATAAATTATTTAAACCAATGCTCTTTTCTTTAAGAATACATGAGACCAGCAGAAACACAAATGGCACGTGCCAAAATAGCTTTTGATTTTAACGCAGTATCTTTTGTCAGGGATCCTGTATCGTGATCCTGGAGTTTTGCAGTGTCTGTTTGGGCGACTGCATCGGTTTTGTTCTCATCAGGAAAACCAGAGGTGACAGTGGGATGTGGATGGGGGCTCCTGCGAGGTCCCAGCAGCTCCTTCTCAGCTGCCCCATGCAGGAGGGCACGCTCCTCTGCCCCTCTCCTCTCTGGAAGGGCACTGAGCTTCCCTGCAGTGCCGGATCCACATGCTGGGCCCTGCCACGCGGCATCTCTGGACAAAGCATCTGCTTCAATACTTCCTCCTTCTCCTGGGACGGATGTCACTGCTGGTTATAAACTTTGACCCCTTCCCATCTCCCTGCTTCAGAAGCTTTTGTCTGTGGCATCATTTTTCTTCCGTTAAAAAATTCAGGTAGACGGTGTGAGTGTCTGCAGCTTTCTCAGCACGACGTTCTGGGGGAGCTTGGCTCTGTGGCACTGCTTCAGTTTCTTGAAGGCTGTCAAACGTCTGCAAGTGGCAACGCAGAGATGTGCTTTCTGCACTAGGTAGCAGATCAGTCTGGAGAAAGCTGTTAGAGGAAAAAGATGTGGCTTCCCAGCCTGCCTGTAAATACTGACAGCAGCGGAGAACGCGGCCAAGAAACACACACCCTCGCAGCCTGTTTTCTCCTGCCTGCGACGCTCCTGCTGAGCTACAGAATTTCAAATCAGTCTTAATAGACCCACATCAGCTCATTGGGGATTCAAATAAAAATAGATCTGTAACGATATTGGCGTAGAGCAGGGAGAAGTTTTAAGGAGAGGGGAAGGCAGCCCCACCAGGTCATGGTGCCCACAGAGATAGGAAGTGGTGCCGCATGGTGGGGGCTTTGTGCTCTGCTTTGCTCATCTTTGTAATAGCAAATCTAGCTAAAAGATGATGAAGTTGGAAGTGTGGTTCTTTCTGGGCTCTTTTTCAAAGGAGGAGTGATGAAAGGGTGACTGCTGAAACAGCACTTGGGCTTCTATCTTGCACCTTGCTGCAGTGCCTGTATGGATTGCTTTGAGTGATGCTCTGTGCCCAGCACAGACCATGTCTCTGTGTTATTCCACCTCTGCTGTGTGTAAGGGAAATCTGAGCCCATGGAGCTGCTGGGGTACAGCACGTACAGTCCATGGCATGGGGTGGACGAGGTGATTGCTTTTCTCACAGAGTGAGGCTCTTCTGCTGAACAAGGGCAGAAGTTCTGTGTTGTCTGAGCTCTGTGCAACCCAGGGCACGGCAGTCTGCAAGTCCGTTTTCCTAACTAACCTTGTCTGAAATTGAAAAGAGCTACTGGCAAGGCAATTCCTAAATGCGAGCAGGGGTTAGGGTGGGCAGTTCCTGCTGCAGGTAATGGGGCTGTGCAGACCTTGGAGAAGGAAGGCAGGCAGGTGGGCTCTGCTGGACCTGCTGCCATCCCAGCTGCTCCCCCTGGTTGCAGCATCTCCTTGGATCTGGTCGTGTCATTCTGTCCCAGCCACCACACAGGTCCTCCCTGGCACTGCTGTGAGATCGCTGCAGCTTCTATTGCCCTCAGTCCAGCCCTGAAGGTAATTGCTAGATATTTTCATGGTGTTTGCATTCCTTATCTAGCTGTGATGTGCAGGAGAATATTCAGTGGTCAGTTTTCACTTTGTAGCTTTAAAATCAGTACTACAAAATGTGACTCTTGTATTTTCCTCCAGGTAACTCCCCGGCTGCCTCCACTACTTCCCATCTACCAGTAAGAGATCTTTGTGTTTGAATACATTATTTAAAAGATAGCCAGCAGAGTCTGTTCCTGGAAGTATGATTTGGTTTGGGTGGATCAGAAGAAAGGCCTTGAATTCAAAAGCTTGTCCAGATGTCTCCCCCAAGCTCCAGCTTTTCCTGCCTGATTTTGTCACAGGCAGGCCAGCCCCATCCAGACCATTCTTTGGTGAATGTAACTTTTAAGTTTCCTTCTTGCTGAGCGGCTGCTCAGTGGGAGGTGAAGATGGGATGGCAGTTCTGCTGCCAGTGTCTGTTGACAAGGATGTGGTAGGGGTCCAGGCAGCCTGTTTGTTGCAGCCATGCTGTACCATTGCAGGGTAAGCTTGTGTTTCCTCCTGTAGGGCATCCCACACTCTGGCACTGTGCAGGAAGCTCTGTATCCCACCCAGAATAGACCTGGATGGTTCCAAGTAGTTAGCTCAGCTCTCTGTTAATCTTTTGCATCCTCTCTCGTGGGCCTGAGCTCAGGAGCACCAGTTATTCTCAGCCCCTGTTAATTGCTCCTGGCAATCCTGTTTCATAGCTCGAGTTTATTGGCTTCCCTCCAAGTTTGCTTAACTAACAATGCTGATCAGAACAGTATGTGAAGCTACGGATGTGTACTCAAGCATTTTCAGATCTCAATTAATTTCTGAGGCTTAACGGGGTCAATCAGGCCAAGTCATTTTCACCAAGATGTGCGACAATTGCTGAGGAAATAGAGAAGGGCTCATTAGAGCAGCAAATTCAGAATTATGCATAAAGAAGCAATAACTGGTCCCACTGAATTCCCTCAGCACTTTGACACCGAACAGCTCTCTTAATTGAATGTTGAAGGGAAGATTGTTTTGCTTGTCTTTCCAACCAAAGAATGATCAAATACCCACACACCAGGGCCGGGCAATTGTTGTCCAGGCCGTGCTGCCCTCTGACACAGAAGTGCACCCCAAATTCCACAACAGAGCGCATGTTTCTCCAGCAGCTTCCCCAGGACTGAGCTGGAGAGCACCTGCTTGTATTTTTCTCATCATCCTGAGCAAAGGGTTTGAAAGGCTATAATTGGAACAGAGACAAAGGGTTTATGGTTGTGCTCCTGACACTTAGCAAAGTCTATGTCATCACTGTTGGGCAAGCAGTGCCTGCACTTGATCTGCATGACATTGGCAACTCTTAAATTGTTGCCACTGGCCTGAACATTTCTGAGGCATCTATGGGATGTGACACCATGGAAACCCACAGAAGTCCTTGGATCAAGAAGCTCTAATGAGCAACTATATCAAATATTTAATACTTTGTGTTTTTCTGCTGAGCAGCTTCGTGTTTAAGGAAGGAACTCATGGTATTTCTCTGCAGATAAAGAGATGTGTTGCTTCCAGTTCCATCTCAGAAGAGCTGACTTAAGGCTGAAATCTTTGCATCACTGCCTGGCGTGGGTTTGTGGGTACCGATGGATGCCTCCAAGACAGAAGCTGGGATGCAGCTTTCCAGACCCGTCACACGAGAAATGCATCCTGCCTATTTGCTTTCACTCGTTATCTTCGGGAGCTTTGGTTGCGCACTAGGAAATATTCACGTAGAAGTAAAAGAGATTTCAGTTTGAGCTGAGATTTGTTTTGGAGAAGTTCCTGTGCATCAACGTGTGCTACGTGTAGACATGCCGGGCAGCACGGCTGCTGCTTTGCTGTTGACCTACGAGCTGCTCTCTGTTCAGAGAGAGCCGCAGTTACCATGATGTGTGCTGGAAATCTTCTCAAGTGTTGAATCATTTAGCATTCACCTACATTGCCACAAATCCATAGCGCAAACAGTGCTTGCCACAAAGGAGTTTTCCTTTCTGTTCTGCAAAGAAACCTTTTTCTACTATGAAACAGAGTCCGAGAAAGGGGATGCTGTGGGTGCTCCATCCTGGTGCAATGGGGGCCCCTCAAGCTCAACCCTGCTGTGCTTCCATGATCATTAGAAACACTTCTTCACCTTTCCTCCCCGGAGGAGCTTTCAAAGAATAAGAATCAGGAGTTACCATCCCTCCCATTCAAAAACAAAAGTGTAATGTGTTGAAGAGCAGAGTACGGTGTTAAGTGTCTCCTGTTCTTCTATGAACTGCTTTAACAAAGCTGGCAAGGTGGGAAGGAAAAGAGATGGGTGGTTTCTGTTGGGTGCTCTGTGTGAAGGCGCAGAGCAGCAGCAGGTGCTGCCCATCCCCTGGCACAGGGATGGCAGGGCTCACGGTGCTGCTGCACAGGGCTGGCACGGCAGCAGGTCACTGCTGCCCAGCTCTGATGATGCCCACAGCTATAATTGCCAGGCAATGCAAACAGCGAGAGCAGAAAGGCAATAACGAACGAGGTATCTTGGAGGCTCATTTAGGTTTCATCTCTGACAGCACTGAGCCCCTCTGTGCCAGCAGACGCTTCTCAGTGCCTCCAATGACACGGCTTGGTGAGGCACTCCTTGCTCAGAGCTGAGACCTGGGTTTCTGACCTGTTCTGTGTAGGCAGAGGTCTGTAAGTCAAACAGGCAGGTAAAGCCAAATCCCAGCTCCAAACCACTGCGTGGTGTGTGCACATCCAGCAGTGTGAGTGCTCTGTGGGCTGGGTGTGCTCACAAGGAGCCCGTCCCAGCTCTAGAAGTCAGCGTATGGAGGCTGTGTGCTGGATGTGGGTGCACAGATCTGCCTGCCAGCCCTGGGGCAGCACTGACAGCATGCAGGAGCCATCACAATCTCGTCCTTTCTGGAGGTCCAACCCTTGTCCTCCTTCAGCACTCACTGCTTTGTGTGTCACGCCGGCGGGTGGGTGCCCTCGCTGTGCTGGGGGGAACGGAGCTGCCTTAGGGATAAGGAAGTCTGCTGTTTCTGGAAAGCAGCAACTGCATCTTTATGCATCTAATTGAACGTTCTAACATTTTCCCCCTTTTTTTAACACCGCTTTGCTTAGCTTGTAGCACTTCTAATTTTTCATAATTTTCGACAAATTAGAATAGGAAGCACACCATCTGTCACCTCATCCTCCACGACGTTAGGCTTCTGCTCTATTTTGGCTGAAGCACTCTCTCCGAGCTCCATTGTCACAGCCAGAGCAGTGCCTGTGGGGTGTGCTGTGTGTGGGGCAGCTGGTGAGCTTGTTTCTACCACTTCGAATGCTGGTTCTGCCAGGTAATAAACAGATCCGAATTCTTCCCCACGATCTCATTGGCTGAAATAAGAAGGGTGAGGGCTGCAGGTTGAAACCAGCGAAATCCCCATGGTAGAAGCACCACCAGCTGTGATACAGTTCCTTTACAGCTCAGATCCCTTCCTGAACCATGGGTTGCGTGAGAAGGAGTGAACCTTTCCATCTTTGTAACTCTTGAACTTGCTCTAAAACAATGTAACTCCGTGTGCAAGTCTTATCCTTTCTTTCAGGCAGCTCTTTTGTTCTTGCAGCACTGTTAAAGTCTGCCTTCCCACAACCTCGCAGTAACACAGACTGTCTGAAACACTGCTGCTTTTTCATTTGGGGAGAAAGCTGCTAATTAGTCTGAATGTGCTTGTCCCAGCTATAAATATGTGCTTGCTGATACACACTGTCAATGGAAAGTCATTTAGGTGACATAAATTGGTTTCATGTCATTGCACATCGTGCAATGTGGCACCTGAAGTGCGAGGATGCCAGCTGCTCCCTGGAGATAGAGAGGACATTTGTGCTCCTATTCTTTTCTTTTCTTTCCTTTTTTTTTTTTTTTTTTTTTTTTTTTACTGTAGAAAAGCAGGTAGAATAGCTTTACAATTCATCACCGTTTTCCTCTTTGTTCCGACGTTGCAGGGCAGCATTGCTGGATTTTCATTTTTGTTTTTGTTGAAGGCAGTACTGGAAGCCAAATGACTGCTTGCTAATTAGAGACCCCGTTTGGCGGCGTGCTTTGTTTTATTAGGCTGTTTGGAGAATGTAATTAGCCATCGAGCCAGGATAAGGCTGCGTATCTCAGGCCGTACTTAATCAAAAATGTGACTTGGTTGTTGTTCAGTTTGGGGTTTAGTAGGAGGTTGTCTGCCTTTATCACTGTGAATATCTGTGGGAATTCCCTTTGTAAAACCTCTGACCTTTCAGCAGTTGCATTGCGGCATTCCATGGGTGTTGGCAGTGCCCTCCAGGAGCACAGAGCTGCTGCCTTCAGCACGTGGAGCATCCTGAGCTCTCCTCAGACTTCGTGGAAGCTGAACTGCTGAAAGCTGTGTCCTTTGACAGACTCTTCTTTATTTCCAGCCATATTAATGGGTAATCTCATGAGTAGACAACACTGGAAAAGTACTGGAGGAAGTGACAGTGTGTGAGAACTGTATTTATGGATCTCTTCAAACCAAGGCAGAGAATCCTATGTTTGCAGTGCAATTCTAGAGACACAGCTGAAGCAGCAGATGCAACAAATGCCATTTTCTATTGCATTTCATGGCCCAGATTCTCCTTTAGCTGTAGTTGTAATGGAGAGCAACAAACCAGGGCTGGGAGGGACGTTGATTCCTTCCTTTTTGCACACACCTTCCACTTCTCAGACAAATCACTGTCGTCATTTGTCGCTGCGGACACCATAAAACCACAAGGAAACCCGGGTTGGGTTTCACACAGCACTTTGCTCTGAGCAGCATGCTGCCCCATTTTAGCTGCAGGTGAACTTTGGGCTCTGAGAGCTGCATGGAGAGAGATGGGACAGGTTGTTGTGGCCTTCGTTTGGAGATCATGGCTGCTGTTCTGCCATCAGCATGCTTTCTGGCAGCGTTTTTTTCATCTTCCATCACTGCAGTGTGATGTGCCCATCAGTTGCACACTGGGTGTGAGCACAGAGCTGGAGGATGCTGTGGGGGCACAAGGTCCCATGGGGTCAGAGTGGGGCGGCCGCTCCGAGTTTCAGTGGGACATGTTTTGCACAGCTCTTCCTCAATCTGTTTCCTCAACAGAAAGTAACGTTCCTGGAAAGCATTACTGTAGCACAGCGTCTGTTCCAGGCAGAAAATTTCTTGTCCATGCGTGACCACGGGGATGCTGCACTTGCCAGCTCCCAGCGTGCTGCACAGAGCACCGTGCAGCTGCCGCTCATAGCACGGATGTGGGACTTCCAGTGTGCTGGAAGGAAAGTTACAGTTCTCTGATGCTCAGAGTAGGATATAACAATGGAGTTTCCTCCACGTGCCTTACCTGCCCTCACCCCTACCACCTCCCATTGAATACCTGAAAATTTCACGTTCTTGGAGTGTATAATTACAGGCATTTGCTTATAATAAGTGTTTGCTTATTTGTTTTATCTTATTTTTTCTTTTAGATACACAGTGTGTTCATGATCAGGGTGTAGATTGTGATTTCCTATGTTTCCACAGACATCTCTTGTTCAGCTACACCCCGGTTCCTGAGGTTTCGGTACAGCACCTTCACACATTCCTCTGCCATGTATGAATTCTTCTATCATTTATTTTCTAAATGCATTTTTAATCCCCCGTTTTTCTCCCTTGTGTGTTCTGTCAAAGCTCATTTCACACATACGTGACTTCAGTGAGGTATCTTCTCATGATTAATGCATGTCCCACAGCTTCTACATTTAGTTGGCTGTTTTCTCCTCCGTTTATAGAGCTATATTCCATCATGTCTTCAGTAAATGTGGTGACTTCTCCCCATCTGTATGGGAACTGTTGGATCACAGCCTGAACCACTGATGGATCACCTGAGGTGAGCACTGAGTCAGCCACAGCAGCACAGGTGAAGGCAATGCACTGTGTGACTGGAAGGGGTGCAGTCTGGCTCCACCTCTCCCAGACCCCATTTAAGGGCTGACCACGACTGGGGAAGGTTCTCTTGTTGGAGATCCCTCCCCTGTGGAGTTATCAGAGGGCCTTGACCATCTGCAGAAGGTGAGCCTCTCTTTATTTGCTGGTTGTCTGTTTACCATCCAGATAAGCCCAGCAAAATGTACCATCTTCCTCACTATTTTCTGGGAATACTATTCTTTTGGGTTGTTCACTCTACACCATCATCTTCTGTTTTTACATTGAAAAGAAAAAGGTCCAACCAACTCCTCTGTTTGCTGGTAACTCCTTCCTCAACCCCTCTGGTCTCTCCCCCCAACCCTGCTCCCCCCACCCCTGCTCCAGCTTTGCTCAGAGCCCCCTCAGCACCCATCCCCACGTGGCTCTGCAAGCTGAGCTCCAGCAGACCTGAGATGCTGCATGCTACCACCAAGCAACCTGCAAGGGTTGCACTTGCAGTCACATTCGCTCGCTGGCATCTCTCTGTCATGGTCACAGATCACTCCATAGGAGTAAGTGTTCACCAGTTCCACTGGTGTGACTGTGTCCTGCAGCCCCTGGTGACTGCTCGTGGTGCTGTTGCCACTTCCCATCAGTCAGATCCCTCTGGGATAAATGCTGCCCACTCTTGTAGCTTCCAGTAAGGGGACGCTGAGTTGAACTCAGGAATTCATACCCAATAACTGAACATTGGGTTCCCACCACTTGTGCCCTTGAGTGGGTCACACTGTGCTGCTGCAGATGGACTGCATCCATTCCTGTAACGTAACCTCAGACGACTGAAGAGCAGGAGGGGAACAAGTGAGGCAGAAGGCAGCCATCAGCAAGTGGAGGCCCCTCAGTGTTGTTTCAGTTTTAATTATTGCTTAAAGCAAAACTCATGCTCTTGAAATTGAGACCTCAGCAGTCTTGCAGCTGAATGGAACAAGAAAGATTTCATTTTAAGAAAGGCGAGTTTAATTGTTTCAACAGTGTTTTAAAGGTTATAAAAGTCTCTAGACAGTAATACCATTTCAAAATGCACTATGAATGCCAAAAAAAGCTCACTGAGGTTGCTTTATTATGCTGAAAGCTCTGTGGAAAACTTCTTCAATAAAAACTAAGCACATCTTAAAGTAAATAAATGCTGTTCTTCAAAAACAAACCATCGAATGCTGCATGAGTTTGCTCATGTCCTCCCACTGTACAGACACATCTCCCTTTGTCACATTCCTGCTGTAGTATTATAAGGCTCTGATGGAGAACAACACAAGAGAATAATATACACACAGCACTGCTCTCTGTTGAAGAGAACAGGCCATGAAAACTTGTTAGATTTTTTTTATATTAAAACCGAAAACATTTATGGAATTTCTTATTGAGTCAAAATTTATTTTTGTTAAGGAGTCTCTAAACAGATTTTTTTTTTTATCAGTATTCTAACATTCTAATCCATTCTGACTCTTAACAGGAATATCAGCAATCCTTAAATACGTATGTGGGAGAGGCACAGCTTTTACATCAGAGGTGGCTCCTGCGGTGAGTGTTCCTTCACAGGCAAAGGGAAATGCTCCTCACCTGATTGTGAACACTGTTGTAAATGTCCATAATGTTATTGGGTTGTGTGTGGATATGGGGTATCTATGTCTGTGTAGAACCAAATTCTTCTTCAGGCAAATGATGAACAAAAAGCGAGACCTGAAGGCTTACGTCGCTCCTGCAGTGACACACACGATCAATTTATGGGTACTTCACCATGAGATACTGCTCCTTGGTCAAACTGAGTTCAAAATCCTTTAGAAGTAGAAAAGTAGGAGTAGTTTAAGACTTGCAGACACTTCTCGCAACTCAGGAACATAATACTGACAGGAGAAGTAATACACAAGGCAGAAAATACATTGGGAATCAGCCGCAAATCAGATTCTTTCAAGAAAAAGTCATTCTTATCAGCTCAGGAGTGATGGCTTAGAAGAATACTAAATCTGTATTTTTCTCCAAAGCCGAACGTGCTGTAATCCTTCCAGAAGCAGGGCTGCAGGGCACACAGGGCTGCAGGGCAGAGGCAGCACCATCCTCATCCTGCTGCTGCTCCTCCACTTGTGAGCTGTGATAAAACAATACTGCGGTCCCCGGCCCAGAAAGTTGTTGTCATTTGCAAGAGTGTTCAAGGAGCATTTTATTTTCTGACATAATGATAAACATGCTTAAAGATCTATCAGTACTGGTTCAGTGTATCAGCAGAATGATTTTCTTTGCCCCTTGAAGGTTTAATGGAGCAATTGTTAAAGCACACTTGCCTTGTAAAGAAAGCAGTGGGGAAAAGCATATTTTACATCAGTCTTCAGGGGGTCAAAATATTTCATTTTTCCCATTGATACTCGTGTAATTAAAAAGTGAAAGTGTTTATAGCTCTAGTGTTCATAAGGCATGACATAGAAGCAGCTCGAGGTGTAAATTAACAGCTTCAGGTTAGAGATGTAATAAAACCCTATTGGGAACCTTCTGTGCTGCTGAAGATAATAGTGAGAGCTGCACGGAGCTTTGAGGACAGCCTGCTGTAAGTTGTGCTCAGCCGGAGGGACCGTCACGGGGCTGCAGAGAGGAAGCAGCACTCCAGCCAGCAGCCACGTGGAATAGCTGGGAGAGCCTGAAAAGCAGCAGTCACTGCTCACACATGTGGTTAGGGCAAACACAAGGACGGCTCATCGGGAAGAAGGCAGAGCAGATGAAAATAGACCTGAAGTCAAATGCAGAAAAAAGGGACATTTCTTTTATGCCTAGGCTTCATTTAAGTGTTGTGTTAAGCTTAGGACTTCTCCAGGCAGCCCAGAATGGGCTGAAGGTAAAACTTGAGGAGTGATGCAGAGTGCTTGGAAGGCTGAATATGGTTGACATGAATGAAAACAATTCTAAAAACTGATTGCAGTGTATGAAAGCCTGTTCCAGACAGCTTCATTCTTCTGTAATTACCGCTGAAGACAGCAAAGCAACAGTCAGAGACTTCACCTAGGGACACACTGCCTCAGCCTGCTGATCTGCGCACGGCCTCGGAAGAATTACCAGGAATGGCTCAGGCAGATTCCTCCTTTCCCATTCCTGTCTTCTTCCATAGCTCGCTGCGTGACAGCAGCTGGAATCAGCTGGAGCTGCCGTGTGCCTGCAGCTCAACCTGCACCTGGAGGAGCCCTTGGGTGCAGGCTGTGCAATAACACAACACCTTCACTGACTGATAAACAAACACAGAATGGAAGCTGCTCTAATAACACACGTTAAACAGCATGGGAAGTGGAAGAGGAGCTGAGAATTAGTTTAAAATCAACAGTTCCTTGGGGAAGTACTGCTGTAGTTGTTTCCCTTGATCAAACATGTAAGAAACAGCATAGCTGCTCCTAAGAGCTCAGCAGTGAAGAGAACCAAATATGGTATCTCTTTCTCCTCCAGTCAGTCTCCCATTTCAACTGAAGTTTGAACACCTTAAGATGGCAATTCATTGTGCTTTCACCTGTGCCTGACACCCATAAGTTTTAATGTGAGCACTTTCAGTGCAAAACTCACCCCCACCATCCCCACAGGGGCCGCCTCTGGATGGACCTTTCTTGATGTGAACAGTTTGCTGAACAGAAAAAGCTGTGTTTGGATTAAGTTGAACTAAATAAGTGGTTTGGCTGAGGAATATTTTTAAAAGCTAACATTTCATTTCAGTGGCATTCGATTATGTATTTTGATGTTTTCTTTCAGAAGCAGATCTGAATTTAATTAAAGAAGCTTTTTAAATTGAAGTATAACACTCAATTCATCGGAAGAGAAGAGTTTTTCCTCTGTTTTCCTGAAGGAACTGTGAGAACTTGTGGTGGTGTTTCCTTTGCCTGTACCTATTTCCACGTGTCTGCAGCAGTGGTGCTGGAGCACGCAGCCATGTGTACACACCCTTGCTAACAGGAGGGATCCTGCAGCTGCGTTTGGATGCTCTGAAAGAAGGGAGATGGTGTGGCCAAGATTCACCCAGGGAGAGGGTTGCATGAAATGAGGCAAAAAAAATAACGCAAATGTGGATGATTTTGGCAGTGCAGTTTTGGAGGAAAAATTGTTGAGAGATGATGTTGAAGAACAGGGTGTGAATTAGCTAATGCCTGTAAAAGGAAGTGCAGAAAGCAGAGTCGGAGCTGGTGGAGGCTGTGAGCTCGGGTCAGTAAAAGGACAGCGGGTGTTAACCGGCAGCCAGAGAGGATGGGCAGAGCCTGAGGGTGAGGGGCAATGAATGGGGCTGGGGAGGCAACTGAATCAGGCATGAATAACTGCAAGGAGGAAGGAGAAAATATCCAGATCTGAATCCTTTAGAGCCCTGAGCAGGGAGAAATAAAACAAAGAGAAGCTGATTGAAGGAAGTAAAGAAACGTGGGAGGCACAGAGAAGTCTGTGTGAGCTGGGCTGCACCAGAATGCCAAATCTGATCACCTTGATGGGAGACAAGTGCCTGGGAGCAGTGCTGCTCCTAACCCAGCTAACTGCTCTGAGCTGTGTGCTGCAGGTTCTGTCCATGTACTCCAAGCTGTTCGCTTCCATCTGCAGCAGTGCTGTGTGCTGCTGCAGGGTGTGAATGGAAGCGTTTCCCAAGGGCTGAGCATCAGCAGGGCTGCAGGGTGCAGCAGCTCTGTGCTTCTGGCTGCATCTCAGCAATGAACAAGTGAGACTGTGGGGTGCTGGCTGGGTCAGGTTCAGTTGCTACAAACCACTTGGATCAGTGGACAGTTTTACTACAGCTGAGGACAGTGCTTGCTTGGCTCTTCTGTCTGTGCTGGTGGGAGCACTCTGTTTCGGGATGCTGCTGAGTGCCTCGGAGATGGATTGTTTTTAATCAAGCAATTGTTCTGGTTCTTGTTGACCAAATTTTCTGTTCTAAAGCTTTGTGTTAAGAGTCCCTGATCTGATCTTCTTGTTGTCCAGGTTCAGAATTTCTGGTAGATGTCACTGGCTGGCTGAGCATAGGTTGGAGCAGGCAGTGGCTTTCGGCTTGGTGCTGTGCGTGCCCTGCAGCAGGCTGAGATGTGGGGCTGGAGACACCAGGCCTGTTCTTCCCTTGCCAGAAATTACATCTGTACTTTTTAGGGATTATAATGCTCTGTTTAACAACAAGATAAAACGTTTTATTTCAATTTTTCAAACATAGATGGCATTTTTCCTGTTGGAGGCTTTCAGATTTCTGTGCGCTCACTCTGAGAGGTGTTCTGCTGGAGTTGCTAAGGTGATCCCGTGGGATGGAAATGCACCGGTAATTTGGTGTTGAGTT
The DNA here is from genome assembly GCA_036925125.1 of Oreortyx pictus. Classification (NCBI taxonomy): domain Eukaryota; kingdom Metazoa; phylum Chordata; class Aves; order Galliformes; family Odontophoridae; genus Oreortyx; species Oreortyx pictus. Next base: position 22,316,173 of record JAUPFR010000011.1, on the reverse strand, counting down.
GTTTATAGAAGAATGAGAAAGAAATTTCACCACCTGCAGCAAGGCAGCACCCTGCCTGGTGCCATTTCAGAAGAAAACAGCACTGCAAAGCACTGTGCTCAGGGCTGGTAAGATGCAGCCTGGATGTAGCGGGGCAGAGGCCGCAGACACGTCGGTCCTTTCGGCTTTTCCTCATTTAACAGAAATGGGAACTGTTGACATTTGTCATCTTTTCGATTTGTGTTTTGGATTTTTTCCTTTTCGATTTGACAGCTGCTTGCTGACAGTGGAGTGCTGAATGTCTGCAGGTTGGCACGAGTGAGCCCTGCGGGCTGCAGGCCTGGTGGGTGCTGAAGCTCATGGCACTGTCAGTGCCATGGAACTGGTCCCTCATGAACAATTAAGATCGTACGTAATTGTTTTTTCTTCCCAACTGTGGATTTTTTTAATGGAGCAGGCAGGCCTGACTCCCCAGTAGAAGTACTGAGAATAAACAGCATGAACTATTGGCTTTGTGCTGCGCAGGAGTGGCATGAGGTGCCTCTAAGCCTGGTGGAATTCGTGGCGTGCCTCAGTGCTTTGAGTTTACCCTGAATTGCCAGTTCCACTCTTAACTCACAGACTCCGTAATTAGAGTAATTTTCTGGTGAGTTGTTCTCTTCCAGTTCCTTTTGTGTTCTCTTACTTTGTATTGTACCCTCACTTCTTGTGCACCTCTCAACGGTGGAAGTGTTCCCAAGTTTAAGCCTTGACTTTTCAGACACCAAATCTGGCTTTTGTTTTACCTTTCCCTCCCCTTGGTGATGCATCATAGTGATTTCTAGATGATAGCGTTGTTTAGAAATGCTGAGAAGAAGCGATGGAAAGGAAATTCCAACTGAGCATCAAATGGTACATTCTTGGAGGTTCTGTCTGCATTCCAGGACAGACTAACGGAGCAGACATTGCAGAGCTCGCGGTTCTGTTGGTGTTTTGCATGCAATGTCATGCGAAACAAGTGTGTAGATGCATTATTAGCATCTCTGAAAGATGGAAGTTTCCATGGAGACGCTCAAGCAGCCGGAGAGCCGTGTCAGATTGCGGGCGGTGCGTCCGCAGGAGCAGCGCTGCCTCTGCTTTCCACCTCTCCTGGTTCTGAAGCTGCGGGCAGTCCCGCCCTGCCTCAGCTTAAGGGTTTGGTGCTGCTGAACAAAACCTTTTTCCACCCGCGTGGCTGCCGAGGTGCCCGACGCGTTTGGGTGCTGCACGTCCTTATGTTGTGATGAGGACGGGAGAACTGAACCAGGAGCTGGGGGAGCGTGCCTTATCCAGGCACATTCCCTTTCCACAACAGTGTATTTGGTGGAAGTTTGTGATTTCTAGAAGAAAACTTGAAAATCAGAAGGGTAATAGAATCTGTGGACTGGCATCGTGGTCTGTGAATGAGGTGGGGAGAAGGGTGAAGAGCAACCAGCTCGAAGCCAAAGGAAACCATTTGCTGTTGGTTTCTGTGGGCTTTAAGGTGCCTGCCTGCACTACTAGAAAGGAGTATGATGTTGGGGAAGTCCTCCAGCCTGTTCAGGAGAGCACGGAGTAATTTCCAGGCACAGCTCAGCGCTGAGGAGGAGCTTCAGGTGTGGATCTGTGTACAACCACAAGGCTTAGGCACACGGTTGGTCCCACTGGCAGCAGCAGGAGTTGAGCATTGTACAGAAAAGGAAATTACTGGTGATGTGCATTAACAAGCTTGGTTCCTGAGCTCGCCCTTGTGTGTCCAAGGACATTCCTCCCTCGCTGTGAGGCAGAGGAGAGCCCTGAGGGCTGCAGGAAACCCTTCTGGGGCAGTGTGTGTGATTGCAGAGCTGTGCTAATTGCCAGACTGCAGATGTGCAGGAAGGGGCACTTCTCCCCTGGTTTTAAAAGCATCTGAATAGTTTGTCTTCCACTTTGTCTGCTTTGGAAAATGAATTATTTTGATTTCTGGACTGGGAATGTCATGCACGACCTTGTTTTAATGTGTAATTTCTATGGTTGTGTACATGTAGATCAGAAATGCCACCTTTACCCGGAGACTCATGGGTGGTAGGAACTCCTGCTGGAGAGCTCCCAGTGCTGCGTGTGAGCCCGTCCTGATGCTGATGGCATCTCCGGGCTTCATGTGCTTATCATCACGGCTGTGTGAAGGGAGGAAAAAACAAAAAACAAAAAGCAAAACAAAAAAAACAAAAAAAAAACAAAAAACAAGGGGACGCCAGGGGTTATGAACCTTCCTGGGTTAACACTGTGCTCTATGAAAAATTGGAAGTTGGAAGAGTGTGACAGTTATGCAGTTGCAAACGACTGGAGAGTCTGAGAGCACTGAATGGAACCGAAAGCAGTGTGGGGTCGTGGTATTTTTAGTGATGTGTGGCTGTGGAGTCAGCGAAGCTGTGGGACGCTTCCTTCGCCAGCGTGATGTTTTGGGAAGATCTGAGCATCCTGCGGAAATGGAGAGGAAATCCTTAGTGCTGAGGTGGAGATGGATGGTGGAAAGGTCAATTGCTGTTTGGCCTGGTCTGCAAGAAAGCAGCCAGTGAGACTGGAAAGAAATTTTCTGATTTATGAATGAAGAACCTGGTGTGAATGGCAGCAGTACGGATGTTCCCAGCTGTGAGACTCACATGGCACAGTTCAGCCAACTACAGCAGCATAGTCACTTGTGCATGGAGCAGAGTGCTGTCCTCAGAGCTGCTCACTAAACCTGTGGTCAGGTCGGAATGTAGAGCTTGGTCAGATGGGGGCAGAGCTCTCATTCCATGCTCAGGAAGCTGGCTGCCAGCTGGGCTGCAGTTCCTCATCATGATGTGTGTTTAGCTTCTGCCACTGGTATATTTTAAAATGTATTTTTTTTTAGAAGTACACCTTACTTCTAGTTCCTTAAGCTATATCACAGCATCACAGAACCGAAGGGGGTGGAAGGGACCTCCAGAGATGATGGAGTCCAACCCCCTGCACAGCAGCTCCCAGCCCAGGTTGCACAGCTCGGCATCCAGGCGGGTCTAGGACATCTCCAGAGAAGGAGATCCACCAGCTCTGTGTGCAGCTCCAGAACAAAGAACAGCGAGCTGCTGACGGAGGTTCTGCAGGGCCCCAACCCAAAGGTGTGAGAACAAGGCAGTGTTTGTGGGCAGAGCTCAGTGTGTGATGTCAGGTCGGAGCTGTAGAGCATGACTGTGTGGTACTACGGCTGCCTCAGCTCCTGCATGCAGTCCTGAGGGGTTCTGCCCTCCCTTTCATCCCTGCAAATCCCAGCCCCAGCTCTGGGCCCTGCCCGGAGAAGCATCTTCATGCAGACTGTGTGGGTTTGCACAGCGCTCTCAGGACTGTGTGTTGTCTGATGGCATTAAACAGCTGTGAGTGATGTTCTTACTGGATTCATTCACACTTTCTCTGATGTTCTCTTCCCTGTGTTTGGGTTTCAGTTCTCCCAGCAGTGGCTGTGTAGCACGGGGACGGCCTTGGGGACACGTGTAAGCACTGCGGTGCTCCAGATGCCCTGGAGATGTTTGCTGTCTGTGTGTTGTTGTAACGAGCATAGAAAGCTATGGGTTCTTTTCATCCATGAGAATGTTTGAAGACCTGGCTGTGCCTGTTGATTTTTTGCTGCAGTGCTTTAGCATGTTTCTAAGAGTCTGCATTTTCTTTTTGGTTGTTATTGGTACGCAGCAGTTCCTAATTTAGAGCAATAATTAATCCCACATAGAAGCATTTAAAATATCTACAGTTTCAGTCATTCAACTTTGAAATTGAATTTGCCTGTGTAAATTGCACTGTGAAGTGAGAGAGCAGGTGCTGCAGCTCACGTGGCAGTGTTGCCAGAAGTAGGTTAGCACCAAGGGTTCAGCAGTGGTTCAGAACAGAGTGCTGCTGTCATTGCTGCTGTGCCTCCAAACCATGCAGTGGAGCTCCAGCAAGGTCCTGACCCATGTCAGCTTCAGTGGATCGACTTTAAAATAAAAGAAAAAGTTGATCTGGGTAGAAATGAGAAGCAGAAACAGTTTAATCCAGAGTTAAACAGAACAGCTATGATGTCGTTGTCAACTGTGGAGTCCTCCAACACTGCTTTCCTTGAAGGCTGTGCCGCTGCCATGATGTGGACGTGTGAGTGTCCTTGGGTTCAGAATCAAGTGTTTCAAACTCTCCATCTGAAGAGCAATGTAAAAAAAAACCACCCCTACCCAAGATGTCATTTTCAGTGCTTGCAGGGGAAGGGTGCCTGTGCCTGTGACGTGGGCAGCCTTGTCTTTGCTCCGAGCAGGTGCTGTGCTGGTGTGACACCACGGCCCTACAGCTGCTCGGGTGCATCACCCTGGAAATTCACAGTGATGCTAATGGCCTTTCCTGGAGCAATCAGCCATTTCTGATTCACAGAGGAGCGTGGGATGGAGATTCTTAGATTGACGTTTTCTTTCATTCTGGAAGGGCTCATCTGAAAGAAAGAGCTGCAGGTATGTCTGAATCCTCAGACGGCTAATGCAGGAAGCTGCCATCAGAAGCTGATTTCACGGTGTGTCAGTTCAAGTTGATTCGTACCATGAAAGTTGGAGAATATTTTGTAGGTTTCTGCCAAATCCCACAGCTGTGCTTGGGCTCTCCAGTGTGCAGCATCACGGCAGGGCTGCAGCCATGTGTCGTGGCCAGGGGTCCTGCAGCTGTGTTCCCTGCACCCAGGGAGAGGTTGAGCCTCACCAGTGGGGATGAGGGCTGCAGCAGCAGGATGGGGATCTCGTGCCCCATTGTGGCACAGACGCTCTGTGGGAGTGAGGGGATATCGAGTGACTTAGGGCAGCATGAGCTCAGGTGGGAAATGTGTCCTTATGGTTGGTTAGGCACTGAGCTCTTTTCACTTTCATTGCAGATTTGGCAAGCACCTCTATTTAAAGTCTTTTGTGTTGATTTATTTGGCTTAATAAAAGAAAGGGCTTGCCTTCAGGTGTGCCAGCTGTCCCACCCCAATTCCTGCTGGTAGCAGCGGGCAGCTGCTGCTCTGCTCTGCCCAGCTGGAGCTGTCCTGAGCACGGAGCAGAGCTCAGGAAGCACAGGGCCAGGGCAGGCAGTGCCCAGAGCTGTGCTGTCGCACACTGCTCAGGTTCTGCACTCCATGGGACAAAGCAGCCTGCTGACCTCCGCTGTCGGGAGAAGTTGTGAGGGTGTGGAATCTCTTCCCCAGCTTTCAGGGTGCTGATTTTCTCCTGCTGCTTTGAGATATTTGCCGTATCTTTTAGTGGAATGCGTTATTGTCTTTCAGAATGATGGTTTTATCTCTAGTAATTTTTGAAGGGCTTTGGGGTAGAGGGGAGGGAGGAATAAGAGATGTAGCAATTATGAACGTATTTGCTTAGATTATGAAGTCTCAAGGCTTATTAAAAATGAAAAACCATGGCAACCTCAATAATACATCCCACACGTTACACCTAACTAACAATGTTCAGAGTACATTTAGGAAAGAGAAATTAAGCAGAAAGAAAAGAGGAGAAAAAGTGTTCAGTTCTCATACAGCTATTTTTAATTTTCAGGTCGTGAGTGCCAACATTCCTGTGCTGGCAGCATCTCTGAACTCTACCTTAAAAAAGGAAAGTAAGCAACCGATGGCGAGACAAACTGTGAGTCTCTTCTCAGCAGTGATCTTTATTCTCCTGAGCTCCCAGCAGCTCTTGCAGGAGGGGACAGCTCTGGGTGGGAGGCAGCAGCCAGGTAGTGTGCGTGGGGTGGGAGCTGCGGTTTGCCTGGGGCTGTCTTCTCCTGAGGGACGCCTGGCTCTGGGGCAGTCCTGCCTCTCCTTGGTCACAAGCAAACATGCAGGAATGTATTTTTATTTCCATGCTCACATATACCCCACAGTGGTGTAAATACAATACCGATTTATATCATCTTTGACTCGTATGTCTCTTGTGAGAACCCTATGGACATCCTAGACCCGTTTGGGCAGGAATGGGTTAAGATGGCAAAGCTTTTCCTTTGCAGTTCGTTGTTTGTTGTTGCTCCCCCTGTTCAGGAGGGCTGTGTGTTCTGGTGGCCATCAGCTGTGTGGCTCGCAGGGTTGGTGTGCAGAGGGGTCTGTGCTCTGCAGCCGTGGAGAAGGGCTGTGCAGCCCTGGGGTGAGGGGCTGTGAGCTGAGTGTGCTGCAATTCAAGCCTTGCTTTGTCGTGGAGGTGGGGTTCTGGCTCTGCCAAAATGAGCAGAAGGGTTCTAGAGAGTGCTGGGCTTTGCTCTGGGTCTGTCTTTAATTCTGTAAGTTTTCTGTTTGAGATACAGAAGGGTTGCAGTCTGAAGCTGAAGTAAACCGTTACACAAGAGGACAAACAAGAGGCAGATGCACTTTCTCTTAAAACGCCTCAGTATCAGAAGGATTAATCATACCACTCTTGTTCATTTGGGACTGCACTGTGGGGAAAACAAAACCCATGCTTGTCACTCTCCTCGTGCCACACGTGTGCTTTCAGATAGGGAGCTGTGCTCTGCCTGAGGAGAGGCAGCACTTCGAAAAGTTCCCTATTAACTACTGCAGTGCAAAATGAAGTCATCAGCAGGGCTGTGATGTGGGGTTAAATACCCGCTGCAGGGCCTGCACAGCCAGCCTTGGAGCTGCAGCAGTGCCGGGCTGCAATCCATGCAGATCTGCATTTCTTTCTGTGGGTGAGTACAGGAGCTTTTCCATATGTAAATGCTGAGAGCCAAGTCTCTATTTAACCAGCAATAGAGACCCAAATCTTGTAGTAAGAAAGGAAAGAGTTCCTAATAACTAGAAAAATCTTTTAGGTATCATTGTATTAGACAGCAGTGTGTGTGGGAGTGCTGAGCTCGTCGTCGGTACGGTACATGCAGTTCCACAAGGAAATAGCAGTTATTGCCCTAGAGACTGCCTGTGGACACCGATGCCTTCTTCGCCCTAAAAAAAATGAATTATTTTTGCAGCTTTTTTTATACTGAGGTGGTATCACAACCTTGGGCAGAAGGAACCTTAAGCTTTAGCTGAGGGCCCTGCTGGGGTCTGAAAGTGGGTGGGAGAGCAGTTATGAGCAGCTGCTTTTCCAAGTGCTGTGCACAGAGAGGTGGGAATCCCAGGACCAAGGTTAATTAATTTTATTTATCTAATGAGTGCTCGCAGCAGCAGTTAGCACTGATGGCAGGGTGCTTCCAAGGGCCATTACCTCTGGGCAGCTGAGCTTCAGAGACCCCGTTTCCTTGTCCCTGTGTCAGCCCTTGTCCATACAGGGGCTTTGGGTGCTAGAGGTTAGTAAAGCAGCACAGAGGGTGTCACAATGAGTAGAGACCAAAGAGACATTCTCTCTGCATGAATTGGTAGAATATGGGGATTATGAAATCTTAAGGGCTGCTTTTTGGCAAATGTCACTATCGTTCTGTGTTTTCAAGGGAGGATGCGTTCTGCTTGTTTCACTGTCAGTACAACTCCCGAAATGTCATCTGCTCCTCTTCTGAGTGAGTAACTCTGCAGTTGTAGGAGCAGGTGGTAGCTGCAGGGGTTGGGTACAGAGGGCTATTGGGTTTTTCCTTCCACCCTCTCTGTCTGGGACCTTTCAGCACGGTCTGGTAGCTGCTTGCTTCCTTGTTTTCTAAAAAAACCATCATTATTTATTGACAATCTTTTCTGTGGCCTTAACTATCCTTAGCTGTACAGTAATGCCTCTTGTCTTGCTCCCCACCCCATTATTTGCAGTGCAGCACTGGCTTTCAGAGCTGCACCTTGCTCCTCGAGGCTGCAGCTCTTGCAGCATTGTGCTTGCCCTGTCTGCTGCGGCACAGCGAGGGCTTCAAAGAGTTGTCATTTATCCCAGCTTGGTCTCAGAGATGCCTTGGAGAACATTTGGCTCAATCCTGAGCTTAAAATGATCTATGGTGGTCCGTGGTCAGACTGCTCTTCAGTTGCAGTGCAGGGCTGTGCCGCCCTGGGCGGTGGGAGCGGCTGAATGCGTTGCATTGCACGCAGGCATGCTGCTGCAGGCTGGGCTGTGCTGCCCTGCTCACAGGCAGCAGGAGGCACACGGCTCAGCGCTGGTACCATGCTGTGGGTAATGCTTGTCTTGTGAGTAACCTGTGTGCAAGGTTTTCTTATTGCTAATTAACAGCAGAGCTCTGTAGTACCTCGGTTCCCTGGTGGAGCTCTGTGGGGGCTGCCCTGATGCAACACCCGACCTCCTCCCTTCCTCACCTTCCAACACGTAGCCCACATAGGAAGAGCTGCAGCACGTTTCTGCCTTTCGAGGCTTTGTTCACTAAATGTGCTGCAGTAATCAGCACGCTGCGGCTGCTGGAATAAATAATTAAGCAGTATGGTTGTCGGAATTAGTTAATATGTCGTATTTTGATGTGTTGTCCTTACTGCTTTAAATTCTGCTAATTCATTTGGTGATTAATTCATGAATTTCAGCCATTCTTAATTGTGTTGTGGACTTCTGGCACACTTGTGGTCGAGAGGGGCTCTTACAGTCCTGAGTTAGGGGGCTTTGCTGAGGGTCATCTGTGCCATAGTGTCAGAGCTGAAATGTAGTTCCTCTGAACCACAGATCAGATTTACCTTTCCCGGAGTCGACAAATGAAAGGTATTGTTTTGAACGGATCCCATTTGGGTACATTAATCAATCACGACTGAATCTATTCACAGAGAGAATTTTAGAACTGTCTAACTTTTTGGATAAATAAAGTAAAACTGCCTTCTGTGTTAATCACCTCACTGCTCTCCTCTGATAGAGGAGGAGAAATAATTGTTTCCCAACAGAATGCGTTTGCCCTGCGTGTGGTATCAGTGTCACTACCAAGATGGGAGGTGAGTGGCTTTGGTTAGGAAAGCGGCTTCTTGAGTGAACTGACATCTCTGCCACGCTCCCCTCTGGGCAGGAGCTTGCTTTGCGTGGTTCACTCTGTGACTGCTGATTACCTGAGAAAGAAGAGCGGCCTCCAACAGCCTGCAGGCAGGTGTGTGTGGTGGGATGCAGTGCCCTGGGGAATGGTGCTGCCCAGGGCCTCGCAGAGGGCTGCAGCTTGCTCTGCTCTGGTGATGCTCTGCAACTGTGGACGCGGGAAAGCTTATTTCGGCTCTCTCCTGCTCCTGTGCACAGAGTGCTCAAGGTGTGTTAGAGTGCAGATACCCTGCTTAAATCTGCTGGGGGAGATATCCAGCTTCTATTTCTGTTTAAATTGTCTCTCAAGAGAGTGAAGAGCCTTTTTTGGCCCTAGATCTGCTCGTTGGGAATCCAAATGCCGTGCTGAGCCTACTGAGAGCAGGGCAGAAGCACAGCAGCTCCAGCCCAGTCCATTGCTGAACCCTCTGTGACCCCTGGAGACTGCACTGGTGGAAACATGGCTTTAATTTTGTCCCTGGGGCAGAATTCTCTTCCTCCCACCCCTGTCCTCCTCCTGCAGCAGTTCTCTGGGGCCTGGAGGCACGCTGTAAAGCACACGCTGTTATTTCTTCTAGGCAGAGGGAACTTTCCAACATGGGATTATTATTGTGACACGTAATCATGATGGGATGTCTTCATTATATAATTGCATGATATATAATGAGTAGCAAAAGCTTATTTCCTCTGCTCTTTGAATACTGAACTTCTGAGATTAATTAAGCTGATACTAAGAATGCTTTTAATTATATATGCTGCATAAACATCACTATTAAGATGAAATGAGAATATTATTGCCTGAGCGGTTCCTTACAATTTTTTGAATACTCACTGTGCTTTTATATTACTGTCTAAAGAATTGTTTGGATTTTTTTCGATGGGAAAAGCCTCCTCAGACAATGTATGAAGTAACAAGGTAGGACCTGAATATTGGCTGAAGCACTGATCAGCTGGCTTCGATCTAATTGCTATGTATAAAAGCAAGCCCCTGTAAAAGTAAGGGCATTTCATTTCAGTAAAGAAATGCTTCATTATTGGTCAAGCATGACAGATGTATGGGATCATCAACATGCATCAACAGTATGTGCAGGTGGAAAAGTGGAGAGTACTGAACTTGTATGGGAATGATGTTTGCATGGTTTAGCTGCCCCTTCTCTAGTGAAAATGGCTCTGAAGAAAAAACACTTTATTTGACATGAAGCCATAGTCCTCGCTGAGGGTTGTTATGGGCAGGCTGTGCTGGGGGTTACAGGAAGCTTTTCCCTTTGTCTGGTCACAGTCTCACCCCCTACACCCAATTTCTTCCCACCCCTTTCCTTCTAACTTCTGTCTGGAGATGTCTCGATGGAGGCAGAGGCAGCCAGAAGATAAGAACTGTAAATAACAGATGGGCTGGTGAGATTTCCATTTCGTTGAAGGTTTTTGGGAACGTGTGCTTCAAGTAGCAGAAGACAATTGACAAGGTAATTGCCTCATCACACAGCAGCCAAAGCTGGGGCTCCCTGTGTTACCATACATACAGAGAGAACTTTCAGGAAAGTGAGCAAAAAGATTTATCTCCTTCACTTGGAATATAAGAAAACACTTTTTTTTTTTTTTTTTTTTCCTGTGGCCATGTTTGTGTGCATGCCTGTGTTGCACAAGTGTTTCCTTTAGGTATCACCCTGGCCCCTCCATCCCTTCTATCAGTGCTGGTGTGCTGTGCGTGCAGCAGGGGCAGGCAGCTCCTGGAGCTTTGCTGTGCTGCACACTGCTCCCAGCAGCCCGTCCGCTCGGGTAATTGTATCGCCCTCATTAGGAGTTTGACTTATCCCCACAGATCCCCGTGGTGCTCTTTGCAGAGGATTCCCTGCTATGATAGCCACGGGATGCTGTCTGTGGCTGAGCAACTGGAGCTAAATGTGCTATGGATTTACTTATTTTTTACTTTTACTTTACTTTACTTCCCTTGCTTTGCTCGTTGAGTGAGATGTATGAAACAACGCTTTCAACATGTAACGTTTTGCAACTCAATGAGCTCTGGAGTAGAGCTTCGGAAGGGCACGTCCCAAATTTCTAATCTTCAAGTTCTACCCAGTTGGCATGGTTACTTTCCACTACTGCACAAGCTAAATTGGTGGTATTTATGGGTTAGATCTGTTTTCCTTGTTGTCCTTTGCCCTCTTCATGTAACAGCTGAGGAGAAGAGCAGAATTTAGTTCAATATAGTTGTCTCTGTGGCTTGTATCCAATGTGAGCATAGGTTACTAGCCCCACGTCCCAGCCTGCCTGCATTACATGGATGTTTCTGGAGCAAGGCAGCAAGGAGTCAGCAGTCCCAGGAGCTGCAGCACGGGGCTGCCTTGTCCCCCAGGAGTGTCCTGCAGGCTCTGTGCTCCCTTGCCCACTGTAGAGAATGTTCTGCCTCTCTTCAGAAGGAGGTTAAAAATGGAATTAATAGCATTGATTCTGAAGCTTGTTGCTCCCCCTGGGTTTCTGGGCCTACTGCATCACCTAAGGATGGTCATCCCATCAGTTGGCAGCAGTCTTCCCAGCAGTCTTCTCTGCATTGGTTTTAGAGAGCTGTCTTGGTTGTATCCTCAGTGCCCTTTCTCATGCAGAATTAGTACTGGCGTGACCGCAGAACGTGGGCAGGATATGATGTTTTTTGGAGTACTGTTTGTTCTTTTGTGTGTAAGGAGACATAAAACGTTGTCTGGGAATCGCAGTGCTGTGTGCACTGTGTGTGTGTGTGTGTGCAGGTTCCCCTTCCCTGCAGGGGCTGTGCTGGTGTGTGGAGTGCCCGGGGAAAGCACTCATTTACAGCCACGTAAACGGATGCGTGTTCGCAGCAAAGGAGGACTCAGATCCACTAATTGAAGCACAGATATTCTCATTTACATGCAAATCTGCTTTTTGTTTTTTTTTTTTTAAGACATGCATCTATTTGCATAAATAAAACCTCTTTTCCAAATATTTCTGTGAACAAGACCGATTTCAATGGGTGCCAACAGAAAAAAAAGTGTCTGAAAAGGAAAGGTCACTTCAGAATTTGCACGCTAACGGCTGGTTGTTGTCCTGCTGTCTGTGCTCACAGGACCGGCACAGGGACTGCTTCATTTCTGCACACGAGTGAGCAGGAGGGCTGGAGCTGGGTGTGCTGCAGCTCAGGCTGTGCTCAGAGCACGCTGCTCCCTCGCACTGCTCTCCCTTGCTCTGCCAGGGCTGGGAGATGGCTTGTGAAGCTGGGAGAACTTCTCGCTTTCCTCTGAATGCAGAAGTACTGCTGTTACGTTGGCTGTGTCAGCTTTGGTGTCGCGTGTGGTCCTGTCTGTGATGTGCTGCGTGAGGCTGTGGGGATGGCAGAAGGCACCTGCTGGGGCAGATGGGGCTGCTCTGCAGGCCCTGGGCACGAGGTGAAGAGCTGGCAGCAGCTGGAGGAACCCTGTGTCCATTCTTGGGACGTTGAGGCTTTTCTGGTGGAACCTTGGTCGTGTATTCATAGCTTCAGCTGATCTGGGGGAACAGCTTTCTCTCCTCATCTGTAACTTTCTTCCCCTCTGGTGCCCGTGCTTCCTGCCTCTCACACAGCCCCTGGAGAAGAATCTCAGGAAGCCAACCCACTATCAGCCCTCGCAGCCGTGCCTGCAGCACGGCCCTTCGCACCGCACGCTTCCTGCAGGCATGGTGCCCCTTCCCACAGTGCTGCCTCAGGGCCATCCCTTGTGGCCATGGCTCAGCTCGTGAGGCATGTTCCCATCTCTTCAGGAAAGGACTGACATTGTGCTTTCCTTCCCAAGAAATGTGTCTCTGCTGCAGAGGAAACATGCTTCCCTTTCAGAGAAGTGTACCACAAAGGCGGCTGTTGGTACGGCCACGGGGTGAGGTGCACACTGTGCTGGGTGGGTCACAGAATGCTTAACAACAGAAAGGGGCAGTGATGTCATTCTTGGGGCTCAGAGGAAGAAGTGAAGCAAGGAAGAAGAGTTATGTGTCCTGGAGGGCAGTGTCCGAGTGCTGTGTGAGGTCACACCTCTGAGGCTCTGCTGCTCCCCACCATCCTCCTCCCTTAGAAACACATGGAGTACAGCCACGTGCAGGAGCTTGGTGCTGGGAGGAGGCATTTATCCTTCTGCAGCTCGAGCTGCCTGGGGTGCTGTGAGCTTTTAATGCAGTCTCTTTCCCTCAAAGGTGTTTCTAAATGGATGATCATTTTAGAAACATCAGAGATGAATAAGTGCGTTGGGATTGTTCTATTTTTGTGTTGCTTTCATCTAGCAGAGCTGAATGGAAAGCTTCACTTTTTGCTGTAAGATTCCTCTCTTAGTAACAAGACCCATTAATCCCATTGATTTCCCATGGTGCTGCCTGGCAGAGGTTGCTGTCCCTGGTCACCTCCAGGACAGCTGTGTCACTCTGCCTGTTTGTCTTGGAGGTGTGAGCAGTGGTGGGTAAGCAGGAAACTGGTGGGAGAGCTACAAGACCTCCTTGTGTCCCCAGATCCTCGAGACAGCAGAACAGATTGTTCTGCTTTAATCTCCTCATCCAGCACTCACACGTCATAGCATGAAAAGATGACGATACCAACTTGGAAATTCACAAATACAGTGTGTGTATGTACACTAATAGAGCATAGTTACAGACACATCATGCATCTCACGAGACTTGCTTAGTGTTGTAATTAATTTTTTAATGTTTTGCACCAAACAGCTGTTAGCTTAGGACTCAAACACTTGTATGCTTATGGAAAAAAAAAAAACGACAATTCTTGTTGTGAAGCACACAGCAGTTTCTATTCCCTGGGCTGACTTTCCCCAGCCTCAGCAGCAAGCTGCTGGCTCTGATGAGGGCAGGTGAGGGGCAGAACAGCCTGCAGACTCAGTCCTGTGCTCTGAGTGAGAATCTGAAGGAGGACAAAGGCAGTGTAAGGGCCTGCAAAGATGCCCCAGGAGCAGCTGGCTCGTCGTGAATAGAGTATGCCATGAATAGAACATGCAACACCAAGCTCGAGCCTCATCCTCATTGGGATGTGCTATGGCAGGAAAAAAAAGTTAAATTTTATAGGGGAAGAGATGATTTTAATACAGCCTGACAAAACTGTCTGGAAAATGCCGCAATTAATTTGATATCTTGATACTTACTTCTTGGAGCTTTGTAGCTCAAACTTGCTTCTCTCTCTGTATATATATATATCTGTACCTATAGATGTTTGATCCCAATCTCTTGGGGAGAAGGAGTAGTGTTGGGAATGGTGGTGGTGTTTTCTTGGGGTTATTGTGGTTGTTGTTGTTTTAATGCAATGTAAACCCATAGCATAACGTAGCAGGAGTTAAAGGGCAGGTAAGGAAACAAACTCCCGTTGAAGTCTCTCGATGTTCTCCTCTGTCTGAATGCCATTATTACCAGGGAACATTTTCAGAGCTAAATAAAAACAGTCACTGTGTGAATTCTATGTTGTATCCTCTCAGTGGCACTGGAGAAACGAAACGCAGGGAATCGAACTTCCTAGGAGCTGTAACATTGCTCTGCTATGTTTGTTGTAGCTGTTACAGTTCGCAGCAGAAGTCTGTGCTGGCTGTGCAGCACATTGTGCACATCGGTGCAGTGCCTACTCTTGCTGTCGTCTGCCTCCTTTCTGCCATTATGTGTAGAAAGCACAAATACTTCTTGAGCAGCAGCACTGGAGACATGGAGCTAAACAGGCGTAAATCCTCATGTTGCATTTGCTGTAAATGTGGTTTCATTTTCAGAGTTGAGGATGGTTGCTAGGCAAAGCAGAGGTTGTCTTCAGATCAGAACCAGAGGTTTAATTAATTTTTTTATGAGTCTCTTACTGTATTAGAAGGGATAAGTGTGTGCCTTTTGAAGTGCACTTTAATGACAAATGGGGATCAGTGTGCAGAACCCCCTCAGCAGTGCTCGTGGTGCTCTGCAACATCCCCCACATTGTGTTCGGCTCGTGCAGGGTGTGGATGTGGCTGGCAGTAGCAGTGTGGATGCAGGGAGCTGTCACAGAGCACAGGGCTGCAGGGGGTTGGCAGGAGGGCACCATCACTAGGGTCCTTTGGGAAGTGCTGGGAGGCAGAAGCAGTGCCTTGGCACCGGGTGCTGCCACCCTGAGGTATCGACACGGGGACTGCCAGCGTGCCACCCCCTCATCTCCTGTGAGAAGTTGTGGGGAGTGGGACACATAGGTGCTCTTGGAAGTTCCACCCAACCTCTGTGCACACTGCTTGGTGCCAGAATGCTTCTGTGGATCACCCTTGGGTGATGGTTGGTAGAAGAATCTGCTGAAGCCCTTCCATTGACTTCATGGGGGTGCACTAGGGTTCAGCTGTTCGCAGACTTGGGCAGCAGTGAGGATAAGCTGACACAGAAATCTCCTACAGGCAGCCTGGAAATTTGGTGTGTGCCATCAGATGCTGGCTGCAGAGCCTTGGAAGGCGGCAGCTGGAAGCTAACCAGCTCAGCACAGGGTGGGGTCAGCTCCCCGGGCTGCCTGCTTCGCTCACCTGCTACTGTGCTCATTGGGCCATTGAGATGTTAACAGGACGGTAGGCTGCTTTCAGCTCCGATCTAATTTCCAGTCTCTAATTTCTTCTTAAACGTATGCATTGGTTCCTATATTTGGGGAAGAAATTGCCCTATGTACACTGATTGCTTATGCTTCAGAATATGCTAGGTGGGAGCAACGTATTACTTAATGCTAACCGTGTCATGCAGGAACAAATTTTGGATGTTGTAATTATTGCCTTTTTGTAGGCAATACACATTTTTCCTTTTTTTTTTTTTTTTTTTTTAAGATAGTTTTATGAGTCATGTGAGCTTTATTGCTAGAAGCACTAAGCAAACCATCAAGGGCAAAATGGGAGGAGAAAAAAATATTTGAGCCACGGCCTGAATCTGCTTTATTTTTAGCACTTTCTCAAGTTGCTGTTCATAACTGTCAGAAACTGGCGAGCAGGAGAAGCAGTGTGAATCAAGATGTTCAGGAGTCGTCTGCTCACATTGCTGATTTGTGAACCTGACGTGCAGATGGTGATTGTGCTGCTGGTGCTGATGCTGCTGAGTGGTGGATGCACCCACAGTGATGCACTGCTGGTACAGGGGCTCCAGCTGAGAGCTCGCTGATATCTTTCTGTATCTGATAGCCATTAAAATGCCCAGGGAGAAAACAAAAAAAAAGGTAAAAATCTAGGGTTTACACAGTGCCATGCAGTGTGCAGCATGGCAGAGCAGGAGCTCAGCTGGTGCCTGGCTGGCTTGGCACTGCTGGGAAGAGAAAGCAGCGTGGGAAGACTGGCCTAAAACTAGCAGGGATCGGTCTGTTTTGTTCAGGCCCTGTATCTGAAAGGGAAATGGCTTCCAGCTCTTGTTGCAGACAGCCCAGGACCGTGGGGAAATGGTTCCATCCCCTCATTGCCAACCTGGGAGGATGTTATCCCAAAAGCCTCCTCTGCAGACCTGGGAAAGAAACAGGGAAGCAAGTTGTGTTTTATATGATTGCTGTGCTCGCAATGTACTGAATTTTTTTGAAGCCCGAATTTAGCATATTGCTCTGTGTATCATGTTAGCATTAAAGCTGACAGCAGCTACTGATGCAGGTAATAATAACAGATCTCAAGGTCTGAGCCATGTGCCTTACCAAATCAATGTATGTGCCCCTTACCAAACACATGGAGTGACCCGAAGGGTTCTGCTGATTCACGGGAAGTGTGGAGACCACGTGGAGAAGTGTTCAACTGGTTTTGTTGACTTTTTTGGTGCTCTGTTGGGGGTTGATGTCTAAAAGGATTTTTGGGGTTAAACAAGGTATATGAATGCCGGACGTTTATCCTCCCCTTGCGAGGGGAGAACGAGGTGTAGAATGAGCACTTGAAGAGAGCATGGCTGAGACGTGTGACATGCCCAGGGTGATATTTCTGAACACCAAACTGAGGGCTCTTTCCTCCTTGGTGGTGTTGTGTAACCAACATGGACAGCAACAGAACGAAGGAGGGATGCTCCTGACAGTAAGTCTGTGTGTGTCAGTGCTGCAGAACTTCCACAGTGGGGAGCTTTGGGAAAAGCACAGGACTGTGTGTACACCAGGAAGGAAATGGCATCTTCAGTTAAGCTTCTGTCTTGGCTGCATTAATGCTGAATGGCTGCAGGTCTGGGCATTTTGTGAATAATCCTGTTGTTTGAACACTGTTCAGTGACGCTTTGAAGGCGATGGCCTTGAGCTCTGCAGCAGTCACTGGAGGAGATGTGTGAGGTGGGGTGCTGTGCACTGAGCAGTAGTGGGGGGATGTGTGAGAGAGCAGGCTATGTCCCTGCTTGATGCGGCTATTATTTCCGTGGTTTTATTTTTTAGCATGTGTACTGTTAATAGATACATTACTATTCCCAAGTGGCACGTGTTCAGTAAGATGTTACTGACTCATTCAGTATTAAATAAAACCAATGAATGTGGTTATAAAAGTTATTCATTCACTGTACATACAAAGTAAGAAGTTCAGGAAACTGGTATCAGTAAGTACTCGGTCCCTTTCCCAGCGTGAATTTAGCTGAAGGTGAATGCCCTTTTCTGCAGCTGGGTCTCTTAGGAATTAGGGCATGAGCAAGCACAGGCAGCGTGGCAGAAGTCTTTTTTATTTCAACTGCTCAGAGCAGTTTCAGATGCAACCTGAATTTTACAGGCTCGTACTAAAATCGAAGGGCATTTGGCCATTTTTATTCTGTTGACAGCAGATTTCTCACAAGCTGGGCCCCATCTACTTATGCCCCAGTGCAGATCAGAAGATGCTGATCCTGGGGTCTTTAGGCACAGGTGTGACCATTTATGATGGGAGGGTGCACCCAGGGAGCCTGGAGCCCATGCATGGCAACCCCATGTGCATCCTGGCCTTCCTGCTCAGCTTGGCTGTGTACAGCAGAGGGATGAGATGCTGCTGTTGATGCTCAACAGAAGTCTCATCATGCAGGCTGCTGCAGCAGCTGTGCCTGCTGTGGCCGGGGATTGGCAGACTTTTCATTAGGCCCTGATAATTTCTGTGGAAGCATGTTAATGTTGTTAGAGCTTGTTTTGCTAATAGAGGGGCTGAAAGGCTCACTGCTTGCTGTGTGCTCACTGATTACTGGCATTTTTGATTTGTTCAGAGGATTAATTTGTAACCTCTCAGTTATATTAATCTCTGTTATATTACAGCCAAAACACTGCCAAACAGAGAGGGCCGAATGGGCTCTTCCTGCGTGGAGATGCACATGTCCCACCACTTGGCCTTCAGCTCTCCTTTCAGGCTGTGCTGCAGGCTGCAGGGATCACATTTCTGTACGGACACCCCACAGGCTGCTCCTGCTCCATGCTCAGATCACAGTCTGCAGCTGCTTCCCAGTGTGTTTGAAGGAGGGGTGTGGACGTCCCAGCCCCCTGCTCTCCTTGACCACCACAATGACTTTGGTTTGGCTGAAATCTGGGTTCTGTGCTCTCGTCACTGTGGTGCTCAGGTGATTGCTGCATGTGTTACAGCACTAAAGGCAGAGTGCTCTTTAGCTCTGCGCACACACCTGCTGCCTTTCCCCTTAGCGTGGTTGCAGAGCCCAGAGCTGTCAGGTCACCTGCTGCAGCCTTCCAACTCTGCCCTGCTCCAGCTCTGCTTGGATTGTTTCTTATCCAAGTGCTGAGACAGGGATACAGGGGTATCATCCTGGCTGTGCTGGAGTCAGTGGGAGTTTTGCTTCTGAGTCTTTTGTTTGAGATGGCAGAGGTCTGGTTGTTTTAAAAGGAGTGGGAGTTTATTGATGACTCTCTAGCCACTTTCCACTTGAATATGAAGCTGAGAGGTCTTTCTTGTCTAATCATCACGCCATTAACAAATCATAGCGATTTGATTTCTTGTGGCTAATATTCACATTAGTGAAGGGTTGAGATATTGCTGAAACATGTGAGAGTGAAGGCAGGTGGGTGCTGCAGCCACTGCCCTCGTGGGACCTGGTTGCTATGGTTGTCCCAGCAAACTGGGGCAGCTCTGCCTGTGGACCTCATCTCTCCCAAACTGAACAAACAGCAGAGAATGACAACCCAGTAAGTTATAATGAGGCTGGAAATAGGAACAGCTGGTTTGATTTGAATTTTTTTTGACGTGTTTCTTCTGGACAGGGGGAATTCGGCAAAGTGGGGTCGTGGTGCTCAATAGTGAACTTTCTAGCAGAAAGCCACTGGCTGCTTTCCACTTCTTTCTTCAATGTGTCATAGCAGCCTCTGCCAGCTTCCTTCTCTTGGAAGCAGAGGAACCATCTCTTCCTTTCTGATCATGTTTTAAAAAAAAAAAAAAAAAAAAGCTTTAAGTGGTACAAATTTTGCTTGGACTGATGCTTTTGCCCCAGATCATCACTGCATGGCACCTCCCTGCTCCCATGCAGCCCACGCAGCGAAGCACTGTGCCTGTAGAGCAGGCTGCTGCCATGGGCAGTGTGCTTCCCTCTGTGCCCCGCATGGTCCCTGCTGGGGTGTGGAGAACAGGAGCATGCTGAACTTGAGGAAGGACCTGCTTTCACAGTGACAAACATCGTGTACTGAGCATCCCTGTATTTATTGTCCAGACCCGTGGGCTTACAGGAGAAGCCTGCTGGTCGCATGGGTCTTTTTGAAGCTGTAGAATCCTTGCATTTTTCTAATGGCTGTGACTGTTATTTTGTTGGGATTTTTTTTTTCTTTTTGGTTTCTTGTGGCAAACCAAAATGTATTTAACTATGGCGCTAAGCTCATATGGACCCTCCCCCATCTGAGTTCTGTCTGTGTGCTGCCTCCGTAGCGTCCCGGCAGTTTGCAAGGACTTGAGCATGCTGTTTGGAATAATAGACAGACACAGCTGGCTGAGTGTTTCCTCTCTGCAGCTTGGGAACTGCTGCTTTAAAAAATGATTTATCCATGAAACAGCAGGTTACCGTCTCCTGGAAGTAAGTTACTGTCAAGAAGGATAACAAGGTGTCAGCAGGCACGGTAACGTTGTCTTCGTGTGAAGCATTGTTCAGGACCACCCGTTCTGGCTGCAGTGGGGGTGTGCTGCCGACCTGCTGCAGAGTGCACAGCCACAGCACTTGGAATAGCTCTTTTTCCTGAGGCCCAACTGGTCAGTGCATCAGTTACTACGTGAGTAAGATGAAACTGCATTTTTCCAGCTTAGCAACAGGCGGAGGAATGAAATAAAGTCACCGGTGAGTACGTGCAAGGTGAGGCAGCCGAAGCGCAGTGAGCCGGGATCCCAGCGTTCCCTGTGCAGCCCAGCAGGGTGTGCAGCTCTGCCCGGAGATGCTCAGCGTGGAGATTGCCCGAGTGGAAGGGCTGGAAGCAGTGAGACCCTTGGGCAGGACTGTGGGGCAGGAGGGGTGGCTGCCACCATCGCTGTCACTGCACCATCTCACGGAGAGCCACGCCGGGCTGGGCAGGGCTGAGCGAGCAGCTCTGAGCAGAGCAGCTGCAGGGCTGCTGGAGGGTCAGAAATCCTACCGAAGACCTCGTGGATTTCCTGACCCAGAAATGTGGAGTGTGCAGAACGACAGCTGCTTGTGTTTCTGAAGGGCCATTGTTTCTTCTGCCCTGACAAAGAATCGCGAAGAATGCGCGTTGTTTGTGCTTTCTAAACACTACAACTCAACAATATCGTTTCTTATGGCTCATTTGGATGGCCAGGAATGTCCATTCACACAAATCCCTCTGCGATCACATGGGAATTCAAAGGAAAATCTGTTCCTGTTTCAATATTTACAAAGATGTCTGCTGAAAAGCAAGAATTGCAGTGACCAGAGGCACTGATGAAAGCAGTTGGAAACCAAAGATCCTCTGTGTGATTTTCATTTGCTTTTTTCTTTTTTGCTCCCAGTACCAGCTGAGGGAGGTGGCACACGCTGCAAGCTTTACAGAGCTTTGGAAGCATTGAAGTGTTGGAGTTACATTCATGGGAGCACTCATGAAGAGACTCCGGGGATGTGCATCGCCGGTGCTTTCCTCTGCAGAGTGCTTCAGCCAGCCCCAGGGACAGCAGCCAGGACGCGGCAGGGAGTTACCTCCTGCTACCGACAAAGCTCTGAACAAGCAGGTGGTCCTTAGTCCTCTCCAGCCATTATCGGGACTGGGGATGTTTTATAAGATGGGAGATTTTCTTTGGAGAAAATTGAAAAGGGTGGAGGTGTAAGAGGAACTTTGTAGAACTACTGAGCTGTGTGTGGGCTGTGTAGGTGGAGCAGAACAAACATGACGACACAAGGAGTCATGAGATGGCATGTGTCTGAACAGAGTGGGGATGTAAGGAGTTCAGCTTGCTCTGAGCGATGGCAGTTTGAGGTTGTGATGGTGTTCTGGTGCTTCTGAGCTTTCTGGCATTGCCAGGACGAGGTGGAGCCCACAGCAGTTCCCTTGGATGCGCAGCCCTGTGCCTGCACTGCTGGGATGGCTGCAGTGTGGCAGAGCTTCAAACTGCGGCCAGGGGACAGACAACACTGTGTAATCCAGATTAATTGTGTTATTTTAATGTCCTTTTCAAGTGTGTGTAAATGTTATTTCAGTACTGTCCCTGTGAGTTACACAACAGGATTTTTTGTCACTTCAAATAATTGGTAATTGAAAAATCTTCCCCATCTGCTGATAATGAAAGACATCTGTTCAACATCTGCAAAAAATAAAAGCAGCCTTTGGAGGGGGGTGGTCGGTGTGCCCAGGAGTAAGCACTGCTGGGGCCAGGAGCTGCCCAGTACCCCCACTCTGTCTGTGCAGTGGGAAACCACCGGGACTGGGCTGGGAGGGGTTGAGCCTCAACCCAACGCAGGTAATCCTTCTCCAGCCACTGTGCAGCTCCTTACGGCAACTCCTGGTGTGTAACTTGCAGGCAGAGTCACAGTTGCATCCTCTGATCGCCCGTGCTCCCAGCAGTGTGCCTGCAGGCACTGCCCCAGGAGCTGAGCTGAGCGGGGATCTGGGCTTCCTTCCCTAATGGCATTACACACAAATTAACACACGAAGCTTTTCCGAGCAGATTGGGCTTTGTTAGCAGGTAGTGCGAACACAATGGGAACAGCTTGGAGGAAGTAACTGCGGAATAATGATCCTTTGGTTTGGTTTCAGAGCTGCAGCTCTCTGAAGTGCCTCCATTCATGACACCGAGCATGAAAATTCAGCTTCTGCTGGTGGTGAAGCTGTTGCTGCTCTTAAGTGGGTACTGCGCAAAGCAGTGGCAGCTCCTGCTAGGCTGCATAACACAGGGCTCCAGGCATCACGTTCAGGAAATAATAATGAGTTCGAGTAAAGTTAAATTCCTCGTCTTTTTTTTTTTTTTTTATCCAGCTCTAAATATCTTGTAAACTCAATTTACATTTGACTTATTCCATTTATTCCAGTACGGAATCTTGTGTCCTGGCCCTGGGTGTACCCCGGCATGGGGCACACAGAAGTGTGCATTTGCTCACCTGGCTGTGGTTTTTCAAGGAGCTTGTCCCTTTCTGACAGAAACATTTCTATCTACCCCCATAGTCAGTGTACTGTAAAGTTCTTTCTGTCCTGACAAAGAACAAGTTTTCATTCCTCCTATTTAGTGATGGTATACAGGTACAAACTGATGAGCAAAGCAAGAAATGAAGTACCTTTTTTCATTAACAAGAGAGAACAGTGAGTGAAACCTACTTCATTTCCACCCTGTGCTTTTTATCCCAGGGGGACCATCTCAGGTGCTCTTCCTTCTGAATGTTTCATTTTAAATGCTCATAAAAGGTTTACAGCTTTTGAAAACAACACCCATAAATAGTAGAACCACTTGGCTTATTCTCTTGGTTTTCTCTGGTTCATATTTGCATTCTGTGCCTTGGTTCCTATGGCTTTATCCGTGTCTCACACTGCCCATCTCTGCAGCACGTGCCCTACAGTGCCCACTGCACTCAGGGAGCTCCTCGGCCCCCAGGAATAGATGAACATCATGGGAGTGGAGGGCCGTGGGCACGTTGTGTTTCCCTTTCATCGTGCAGGGAGCCTCTGGCAATTACAGGACTTTCATTTTCTGTGTATACATTATTCTCAACCACAAGTTGTGTCGCTGCCATAAGGTGTCTGTGTGGCATTGGCTCCAGCACCAGCACAGCCTGCTCCCTCCATGTCAGGGCTTAAAGGTGTGGGTGTGAACCTCGAGCCTTGGTTCTGTACTCAGCAGCAACGTGGTTAAGGTACGGTGGCACTCACACTCTTAGTGTGCTCTTAGTGTTCCCTCGAAGGCTCACTGCAGGCTGCGTGTAACAGCTCCACGTTATCGGGAGTGACATTTGGATGAGAGATCTGTCATCAGCTGAAATTAACCTGCACATGGCTCGAGTGGAGATGAAGAGCATTTAAATATGCCAGCTGGAAAGCATTTGCTGTTTCCTTTTCTACCCCCCAAAACACAGAAAATCCCATAACATGTATCTGTGTAGGTCTCACAGCACTCCTAGGGAGGGCAGGCACCAGGGCACCAAGCCCTGCAGCCAGCCCTGCTGTACTCCTCGGGGTGCCCATAACCCCTCTCAAGCTGTTGCTCAGCTCTCAGCACTTTGGCCTCCTCAGTGGGGTTTGCTTGGGGTTCACAGTGACTCTTAGGAAGGCACTGACAGTAAGGGAAATGCTTTTGTGAAGCACACAACTAACCTCAGCCGCAAATCGGAGCAGCACATCCCAGGACCTGCTTTAGTCCCTGGGGCTGGAAAGGTAAGTGTATGGGAACTGCTGAATCATGGCCTGAACCACTGATGGATCACCTGAGGTGAGCACTGAGTCAGCCACAGGAGCACAGGTGAAGGCAATGCACTGTGTGACTGGAAGGGGTGCAGTCTGGCTCCACCTCTCCCAGACCCCATTTAAGGGCTGACCACCACTGGGGAAGGTTCTCTTGTTGGAGATCCCTCCCTTGTGGAGTTTTGGGGAAGCCTCGACTCTCTGCAACAGGTAAGCCTTTCTCTATTTACTGGTTGTCTTTGTATCACCTAGATAAGCCACACAAAATATACCATCCACCTCATTATTTTCTGTGGATACTACTCTTTTGGGTTATTCACCCTGCAGTAAGGTGCTCCTGAGACCCCTGAAGGATGGCCTCGTGCAGTTCGGTGTGTTTAGGTGAGCGTGATGAGCAGTGACAATGACAGTGTGCTGATGGAGGGCAGTCTGGGTGGCTTCCATTAAGGTCCTGGTGCAGCCACAGGCTGAGCGTGTCCAGCCCCAGCTGCAGGATGGGGCAGGGTTGGTAGTGCTGGGAGCTGTGGCAGAAAATCATACAAAAGCGGTTCTTAGTTGTGAGGGAGGTACCTGCAGGCTGATGCAGGAGGGCATGTGCCAGTAATGCTTCTTTCCTTCCTTTACAGGGACAGAGCTGGAAGTGCTCCTGCTGCGGGGAAGCATGCTGCAGTTGATGGTGTGCCCAGATGTGACAATGATAGAGCTTAGCAGGTAAGTTTGTATCTTTGGGTAGGTGTGTATGAGCAGAGTGAGGTAGAGGTTTAAAATAGGATTCTTCACCTGCCCTTGGATCTTTATTTTGTAAGCAGGTAGAGCTTTAAATGGGCGAACTGAAGGTGAGTGCATGTTGCCCTCTCCTTAGCACACAGTGGAAGTGTTAAGTAATGCTGGGCAGGAAACAGCAAGCTTCAGTATAGAGAGCTTGCTAGCACCACTGGAAATCTGGAAGGGGTTTCAATGGGCCCAAAGCATTACGTCTTCACAGAAGGAAAGCATGTTAGACTCTAAAGGACTCACTGCCTGGTTTTTCTCCCAGCCTCTTCCACTGGTCAGGAACTGGTTACTCTTCTGGGTTGAATTTCTGCTAAAGCAGATGTGTCATTTTACTTCTCAGTGTTTCAGGTTAGCGTAGTGTTCGAAAATGGGCTGAGCGAAGAGTATTGCAACAAAGTGTTTGGTTTTTTTTCCCCGTATAAAAACTGCATGGGAACTCCTGTCTGATGCATTCTTAACAGAGTGAGCCCTCTGCAGGGTTATTACAGCATGAGCAGAGGGTCCTGAGTGGTGACTCAGGGCAGAAAAACCACAGCACAGCTGTCATAGGACGGCTCCCCTCTGCCTGGAATGAATGCTAATTGCTGTAGTGCCTCGTGGTGGTGGAACAACGTAAACATCACTTTCTTCTGCCCTGTGTTCCCATCATGAGCCGTGCTGTCACAGGCTGCAGCAGGTGGTAGTGAGGCACTGAGCCGCTTCAGGAGGCTCCTACAGCACTGGAAGGAAGAATTGCTTGCCAGTTAAATTTTACAGGTTTTTTCTGTCTGACAATGCGAGCAGCAGCTAGGGCTGGAGAGGATTGAAGTGTGTTAAAGAACAGCAATCGGTACTTGAATTATTCAGGTACTTAAAAGCAAATTGCAACAGAATTGCTGCCACGTGTGGTGCTTCAAACGAGCAGAGGAGGCACTTTCTTTAGCAAATCCAAGATTGTGTGGGAACGGTGGGAAGAGCATCCCGTGAGTTTGTCAGGGTGAAGCAGTGCAGTGAGTCCAGAAGTGCTGGTCACCTGGGCACGACAGCCTGTGCAGGGGCTCAGGACAGCACCCAGCTCCTGTTTGCTGGCAAAGCAGTGACACTGGAGTGGGAACAATGCAGGGAGGTATCTGTTGGCCAGGAGCGTGGCCGTGATAACTGCTGTGGCTTTTATTTTTGGTCTGAAGCTCCATCCAGTTTGTTTAAAAGCTGTTCTGTGGGGTCAGGCTGCAAAACATGAAATCCTTGCCCCCCCCCAGCAGCTAACAAGAAGCTGTGAGCTTGAAGTGTTGAGCTGTTGCTAGAGAAACGTTGACCATCTCACAGCTGATCAAACCACCAGAAAAATCAGTCATATACTTCCTAAAAGCCCATGTCTTGGCCGACATAACTACTGAACTCTGATCCTCTCAGTTAATCAGTGCTGAGTTTATCCCATGTTAATTACCCGTGCACCAAATGCCCAGATGCTTTCTTTCTTTATTCTCTTCTCATGGCAAAACTGCCTTCAGTGCTTTGCTTCCCATTCAAATGAAATCTGTCTTTGAGAGCAATTATCATGTGGGTGGTTCCTCACTTTATTACGTTCTCTTCTTCTGAAGGCATTTGCATATTGTGTTGGGCAGATTCAAGACGTCAGTATGAAAAGTTCAACACATTGCCCTGTTTTCATGCTGATCTATTGCAAGAAGTCTGGATCTTTTTCACTTTTCTCCTGCTAAGTGATAGATGACAGGAAGCCAGCAGGTACGGGTACTTGGCAGCTGGATTGCCAAAGAGAAGTGACATGATTCGAGCCTTCCTTGATTGCTGGTCTGGAAGTAAGCACTCAAGGTTAATCATCAAAGGACAGCAATTCCCAGCCATAAGGACTGAGGCTGTTCAAAGCGATCATTTAACTTTATTGCTTGCTAGAGGCTATGGAAAAATCTAGAGAGGCTGCTTCCCCATACCAGTGTTTCAGGAGTATCAGATCTCGGGCTGCTCTCAGTGCTGGGAGCTTCTATCTCATCAGCTTGGTGCTGCGGTGGATAGATGAGCACAGAGATGCCCAGAGGCACTGAAGAATGCAGAGAGGGCAAAAGCACCAGAGGAGAAGCAGGAGGCTGCTGGGTGTAGGCAGCAGTGACTGAATTTTGTGTGGTTACAAATTCATGTTTTATCTTCAGAAATACAAGGATTTCCCAACAGTTTTATGGCGTAGATGTGACTGCTGGTGCAGCTAAGCAGGCAGAAGAGCACAGAATTTGAGGAGAGCCCACATGCATGCCCTGCACAGAGGGCTGCCCAGTTCTTAACTCTGGCAAATTTGCACCAGCACATCAAGAACTGAAAAATCCTCAGTCCTGTTTTTGCTGAGTCCTGGGTCCCAAGGATTGTTTGTGCAATTAATTGTTCCTGACAAACTCCAGTGGGAGATATAGGTTTTTGTTCACTGTTCTGTGCTACCCCATGTACTGGGCGAACCTTGATCCAGAGTAAGCTGCAGTGTTTCACTAAAGACAGTGTCACAGGAGGTATTCCTATTACCAATGAGATTTTGTTGCCGTGACTGGCTTCCTCAAATACCCATATCATCTTAATGCAAAATAAACCCTACAAGCCAATGCAGTGCTAAACCAGGTCACAGACAGATGCCCGTGCAGCACTCAGAGTTTGGGTGTTTTAAGTATTCAGTTTTGCTGGTAATTTAAACTCCTTCTGTGTTTCTGTAGTACACCCCTGTCTCTGAAATGCAGGGACCTGAAGCTCATGTCCTGACACAAATCACACGGCAGAACTGCGTTTCAGGGAAGCAGGATTGGGCACACAAGGGAGCAGTGCCTGACACAGCTCTGTTGTGCTGTCTCAGAGAGTGATCGAGCTAGAACAAGGGGGAACACTTCTTCCCCAGTCAGCATGCAAGGGAATGTTTGCTTGCGCTCCGCTCTGATCAGACTTTATAAAACAGATCAGCAGCTTAATTCCAAATAGAGGATGAGGACTGTGCCAGACCGGGTTGATTCTTACCCCTGAGTTATTGTTGTGAGTGATGATCATAAACAACCTTCTGTTTTGACTTTTTTAGGGGGACAATATTAAAGCCAGAATATCCGAAATCAAGGTTTTTCTTGAAGTTTACGGACATCTGAAGCCTTGAGTATATGTTAAAGTAAATAATTCCATTCAGATTGAAAGATCTCACTTTCATTCTAAGGTCATGTTTCCAAGTGTATTTTACAAAAGATTGTATGTGCAAATGGTTTAGGCTGCTGCAGGCAGAGCATGGCCAAACACAGAGCACTCCATGCCCTTTCTTTTCGGTGCAGGAGGACCCCCAGCTCAGGCTGTTTACTTTGCTTTATCTCACTTGAGATTACTGCTGAGCCACATGTCCGTGTGGTAGAAGGATAAGCAAGGCAGCAGCCTGGGTTTGACTGAAATTTGAAATAGAAATGCCATCACCATCTTGGTCTTTCAAAAGCCCCAAGCAGTGTTACACCAGTTGTTGATAGTAGAAGTGACCTGGTGTTAGTATCATTATATTATACTGATCTGATGTGTAAAGCTGTGCCTTTGGAAATGCACTGCTGTTTCAGAGTCCCAAGGGGTAATGAACTGGAGTTTCTGGTAATGCTGACAGCAGCCTTCTTTATTCCACGTGGCCTCCACCAGAGCTCTGTCCCACAGGAGCTGGCTGCTGCTTCCCAGCTGTCTTAAGTCACAGTCACAACACGAAACCAGTGCTGGAGCTACAGCTGCAGGAATTCCACAGATTCCTGCTCTGGGTTGCCTGCAGTGTAAAGCAGGGTGAGTCCTCAGCAGCCAGTGCCGGTGCTGGTCTCTGCTTCATCTCAAAGTTAAGTGCTTGCTTCTCATTAAAGGCAATGTGTTTCACCCTAAGTTGATCACAGAAACCACTTAATGGGATCAATTGCATAGTTCCACAGATGCCAACCGGCATTTAATTAAATGGGTCAACTTCTATGTTATGTGAAGGGAGGGAGTGCTACATTGTGGTGAGTGTTGGAGCACACAGATCCTCGGGCACACAGAGTAAGACACCTTGTTACCAAATGATTCAGTCCCAACGTTGTCTTAGTTCTTGAGTCTGGTCTGCTGGGCACACACGTGGGACTCCAGAGATTCATTCCCTACCTGGAAAGGAAACATCTGAGGAGGGACACGGTTCAATGGGCATGGTGAGGGTGGGTGGATGGTTGGGTTGATGCTCTTAGGAGTGTTTTCTGGCCTCAGTGATTCTCTGAGTCTGTGATATTTGCAGTGTGAGGCAGAGCCTGCATGCTGGCTGCCTGCACAGCTCTTGCAGCCCTGTGCTGCTGTCTGGAGGGGGCTGCAACAAACCCTACTTGTGTCTTAGCACGCTCATGAATGCTTCTGAGGGTTAAAAACAAGACAAACAGCTCTGTCTAGTGGCAATTTCAATAACTACATCAGGAGTACGTTACTGCAGAATTCAGCCTGTGTGTGCTGAATCAAGAGGTCAGCCTGCTTCTTCACGTGGCAGATGTGCCAAGTCCTGTAGAAACCCTGGTTTGATGCACGGGGCCATTCTGCCATTAGTTTTCTCCCTCTTCTCAGTGACTGACCCCAAACTCAGCATGCTGCCTTGATGCCAGGGCACCGAGCCACACCTGGTGCTGGGCAGAGCCTCGCCAGGCAGGGATGGCAGTGGGGTGGGCAGGGCAGGGCTGTGCTGCTAGAAGAGAGGCTGAGGCTGGGAGGAGAAGGCCAAAGGTTGCATGGGATCCCAGCTGGAGCTGTTATCTGCAGACGGTGTGATGTGCAGTGAGCAGTATGGGCGTGTGTCCTTTGTGACAGCCTGCCAGTCAGCATGCTGTGGTCTGAGGGAGATTCTGAAGCAATGGAGAAGTTCCAAATCACTTCCAGTTTCCAAAATAGCGCTGAAAGGTGTCACTCATATGGCGTTATTAAGATGTTATTCAAAGGATTTCATTTAACCTCGTGGTTGTGATGCCGTTTGAACCCTCTGCTGACAGCACTGTGCTGCTGGTGAGTTTGTGGTAGGGCTGTGGGGCAGCCAAGAGCCCTACCTGCATGAGAGCTCCAAGGGAGCTGCATGGTGCCCGAGAACTGAGAGCAGAGGGCTGTCTGCAGGTGGCCAGGAGATCCCAGAGCTCTGGATGCAAGCACAAATAGCTCCATGCTTTGAGGTCCAATTGAAGAAATCTCTGAGCCGACGTGGACCAGGCTGTTCGCCAGCCCCCGATGTACGCCTGGAGTGGAACACATTGCACAGATGCTCTGCTCTGTGTCCTTAGCCATTCCCAGGCAGTGTCTCTGATCTGTGGAGTTTTAGCAGCCTGACACTGACACCCACAGCCTGGTCTTGCTTTTCTTGTTCTTGCTCTGTCACACTCACTTGTGTGCTCTCTAAGATAAGAGATTCCTGGAACCCATTGGCAGAACACAGCCCCTCCTCACACCCAGCCCTCAGTGCTGGCTGCTATCTGGTGGGTTCTTGGAGAACATTTCAAAGCACACCTCTTTTTATTTATTTATTTTTTAAACTGTGCTGATTCTAATAAACAAAGAAACACAAGGAACAGCCCTTTTATCCAAAGAGAAAGTTGTAGTGAAGGGAGGAGTTGGTGAAACTGTTGGAATCGTAATGGATTTGTGTACTTGTGTGTGTTCCTACATATCTGTGCGTAGTACAGCCTAGATCTGAGGCTCAAACTGCCTGCACTGATCGTGGTAAACAAAAATATGCAAGCACAAACAGTAGCGAAAGTTAAAGACTCAGTGTGTTGTCATTGTCTGATGATGCTGCTGTACAAAGGCTCGAGGGTCAGAGCTCAGGGCTGAAGACTGCTCGGGACCTCGGGTGAGGTGCACACCCACAATGCAGAGCAGTGTGCCTGCTGCAGCCCGGGCTTGGCTCTGCAGAGTTGGTGCTTTGTAGGCTGCAAAGCAAATGGCATGGGGCTTCGATTTGTAAAGCTCACTTGAAACAAGAACTCTGCTTCCTCTGGGCAGGCAGGCTTCAATTCTTAATCTCACGACAAGTGGATAGAGGCAGAAGTAAAACTGTGGCTAGCTGTGAGCTGTGAACAGCAAGCTTTAATGCGAAGTCTGAACTTGCACGTTGGAAAACTCCAATGGAGCCAACAGAATTTTATAAATGGAATGCATTCTTGTTAAATCTGTCTCCTCCCTTGCAACACCTCCAGTTGGCAGTAACGTTGCCTGCAGCCCTGGCTCCCTTTTTGCATAAGCAAAGGCTAAAGATAAGGAGAGAGAAGCAGTAATAGAAACCTGCGCTCTGCAAAGTGCCCTGCCCAGGGAGAGTGCAGGACTTTGATTCAGCTGCTGTCTCTGCACTGTTGCTTAATCTGAGTCCTGCGTGAGTACTTCTCACTGTGCTCCATCGCTTCTTGTTGTTTGCCTTTCTCACGGATTGAATGTGGTCAATTAGGTTTCTCAATTATTTTTGACCAGCATTTTTTAAGCTGCAAGCCCTGGGTCGCATCTCCCTTCTCTCGTTCTCCTCTTGTGCTGAGTTCTCTTTCTTACACGCATTTTGTATTTCTGACTCATTCTCTCCTATCATCTCCTGTCGTGCCAATCCCTTGCAGTTCCCGTGTCATCTCCACGCAGTGTGCTTCTTTGCTGCCTCCCCGTTCTCAGACTCCACACTTCCAGGTTTCCAGGATCCACTCTCTTGAGGTTGTTTCCCTTCTCTCTTTCCTCTCCCTTTTTAATATTTCAAACCATTTCACCTTTAGCCCTGGGTTGAGCTCTGTAGGCACAGGGAAAACCAGGAAGCTGTGCACGGTGGCTTGGAGCACGCTGAGCTGGGCAGGGTGGCACAGAGCCTTCACAACGTGCTCCCAGAGGCCTCGTTCACAGCAGAAGGGTCCCAGCTGTCTCTGGAGGGCAAAGTCTGCGCATGACCCAAAATACAAAGTTTTAACGTGCTCCAAAGAACAACGTCTGCCAAAGCTTCTGTTTGTTAGCAGACTCAGGGAAGGCAGGAGGGAACGGGAAGGTTTACTCTCTCTGATAGCATTATGTTGTCCTTCCTATTTGCCCTGAAGGGTGTTCCCCACAAACACGAGTGTAAAATCGAGTTAGAAGAGCTAGCTAATATGCAGGGCAGAAAAAATACTGCAATTGTTTTTTGTTTGCCAGCATTTTGTGAAGCACAGCAAACTTGAAACAAGCGTGCCAGTTGAAATGTTCCCATCTGGCTCCTCTCTTCTCTTTAAATGTAGCTGTGCATCAGGCAGCTTCTCTTGCAAACACATTTCTGAGTCTTGCTGGAAGTCACTTGCTGTTTTGGTATTCTGTTGCTGTTTTTGCAGCTCCATTTAGGACCAAATGGCTATTCTGCCTGCTTGCTTTATATAGCAGTGCATATGTCGGTAAGATGCAACATGAACTTCCATGTCTTAACATTAAATGGGCGCGGGCACTCTCTCGTGCTCTTCCTTTGTCCCTGTCTCTGTGGGAAGCAGGAGCAGAAAGAGACACGTGTTGCAGAACTTGCCAGTCTGCATGTGACTTGCTCCAGTCCTCATGACAAGTCTGTATCAGACTTAGCAGGAGGACAGAAATTTGTTCCAGGCTTGTCTTTAACCTAGTATTGAGGCCGTAACTCCATAGCTTATGTTGTCCATCAGAGATAACATGATAATCAGTAAGGACATATACCAGCAGGGAACTGCCTTCTCTCCCTTAGGAGAGGATGTTGTGTAATTCATCACCCCATTTATATGTTTGTATAAATGGGATGTATGGATCTGTTCCTCCTTATCCCGTTGTTTCTGTGTAGTCAGTCAGCCTTGACTTCTGAACAGTTTGAACAGCCTTATGTGCCAGACCCCAAAACTCAGCTGAACACGTTTAGGACTTTGCTTTACATATACGTATAGTATAGATATATTTTTATGCAAATCTCTCTGCTTTTGGTGGGGTTTTTTTTGCATAACAATTTTGTCATATCGCAGTACATGAATGATCACGTAAGTCATATGTTACTTTCACTTCTGCTCCATCAGATATCTCTCAACCCTTCCATAGTAACATTACCCTCATCGTAGTTCCTCGGTGGGGATGTCTATTTACATGCCCGTACACAAACGTGATGTGTGTGTGTGTTTGCATGTGCAAAGACAAACTCCATTCTGCAGACGTGGGTCGTGTGTGTGTGCTGGAGTTGTGGTGGGGCAGGGATGGGCAGCAGGCGCACACACTGTGCTTTGCAGTTTGTTTATCTTTGCCTTAGGGCTCATATAAACCAGAGCTGCGGTGATAAACTGTGCAGATTTCTCTGTTACAGATCCTTGAATTCTCCTTTTATGACTTAGTACTTATAAATGACACCTTTTTACTTGTTTTATGAATTAGAATTGAAAGCACTGAGGCTCCTGTTCAATTGCATTGTGTTTCTTACTACTGCCAGACTCGTTCATCACAGTTGGGAGCACTACAAAGAGTACCAAAGGAATTATGGCCCAAGTGGAGTCTGAAACATAAATGATTTTACCTCTCTGTGAACTGTCTGCTGTACGTTTGCTCCTTCAGTTCTGGTGTTGAACATGTCCTGATCTGGCAGTGCTGGCACTTAACAGCACATACACCTGAAGCACTCCTAAGGCCCCGAAACTGGATGCTCTTCACAGTCAGGTGAGGAGTGTGTCCAGAATGTCTTGGAAGCACAGACTGAATTTGGCTGAAGGATAAATCTGAAGGAGCTGCTGATTTTGTGTTGGGGTCTACATGTGTGTGTTCCCCGGGAGGAGATGGCACTGAGTGGATGATAACAGCTGTGGTGTGCACAGTGAGGATCAGGAAAAGGCTGTTCCTGTGTCTCCTCTGGGGTAGGAATGGTGACAAGGGAATGTGGGGCAGCAGTATGAGATGGAAGGCTGCAGGAGATCAGAGCAGGGTGCAGTAGTGGGAGAAAAAGCAGTGCCTGGAGCTCAGGGCCGCTTGGGGTGTTTGCAGACAACACGTGTGGCTTGTTGAGACTGCTCAGAACAGTGGCTCCTACAAACTGATATTTGCCAGTGATGTAATTGCTGGTTTGCAACTGAATGTGAATCACTGCTTAAACTGTTGTTTGTATTTATCTTCCTCGAATATCCAGCGTTAATTCTGGGGTAATAGGATTGTCAAGCTACCATGTAGATTATTCTGATCTGTAAATGAAAGTAACTATTAGTTAACATCCAATAGAGTTCACCAGCTAGATGTCTTGGCTGCAACTCTGTTCTATGTGGGCAGAATTTAAATGGAAATGGGGTCAGCAGTAATTCAGCCTGATGAAGGATGTGGGGTTTGGTTATGGCTGAGCTGTGTGCAGATTAGAAAAGAACGGTCAGGGAACTTGGATGGTTGTAAAAGAAAGCAAACATTGATCCGTATCTCCATGCTTTAATCATCACATTGGATGAGGATTGTGCTTCTGGAGAGAGCGGGCAAAGAAAAGTAGCAGATTTCTCTCAACATTTTTTTGTACCTTCGATTTTTTATCTTCAGCCCATTTTCCACAACTGACTGGAAAGGTAGAAGTATTTCCTGTGCTGGGGTGGGTATCGCTGTGCCTACTGACCTCCTCTGCCTACACCAGTCATGGTGGGAGGCACACGGAACAGCCTCACAAACTTCTTCTTGACGATCATGAAATCAAAACAGAGGCCTGATTTCTTAAAATGATTAAGTCATGTCTTCATTGTCGTGATGGTTTTGGCATGCAAACACAGGATCTGGAACTGCCTGCTCTCCGCTTGTTTTTCCATGTTGAAGACATTCTAACTCTGGTGGTGCTTTGTTCCACACACATCCCGTTGCCCATAAAAGCAGTGTCTGCTGAGCAGCTGCTTTATGTGAGAAACCAATCACCAGGACAGGGCACTCATGCATCCTGTCTTACCTTTATAGCACAGGTACGCATGAAATATGTCCGAAGTCATTTAACAATCACAGTGACTGACTCCACTTTACATGTTTTCCTATTGTTTGGAGAGACTCGACTACTAATTTTGTTTTTTTATTGAGAGAACGCTTAAGTCTGCCCCATGCAGATCTCTCAGAACAGTCTTCTCACCTCTCTTTCTCCGAAGAAAGCAAGGCAGGACAAAATGTGAAGCATGTGTGAGTGAACTGATGGTGTACAGCCCAGTGGAAAGAGGAGGTCATTTCAGATAAGGAAAAAACCTCTTGAACAAATCTCTGCCTTAATGGATTCGGAAGTTGCCTGCTTGCTTGCTTGTTAATGTGGGTCTATTGTAACTGCTAGCTCAGCAGCCTGTTTGGCTTTGTGAAGAGCCTTCCATACTGCACTTTTCAAATGCAGAACTAAAACCATGCTGAGCTTTTCTTCTGCCCTGGCAAGAGCTTTTATGTATGTGCAGTGGCTGCCTTTCATTTGCTGTCTCGTTCTTCAGTTCTGAGCAAAGCTGTGGATGTGTTAGGAGCAGGCAGCACCTCTGCTTATCTGGGAGCAGCGCTGCTCTGCCTCTGGGAGGAGTGACCTGTGTTGTGGTTCATTGCTTGCTTGTCCTTCTCTTGCTTCAATGGCAGTATATCTTTTTCCTTTGAGAGGGATAGGGAAAATGGAAAACGGTACCCTTCTTGATAGAGACCTCACACTCTTTGTCGGGGGCAAGTCAGTTGTGACTATGGATTTCCCCAAACAAATGTGCCCTATATGTTCGTGCTGACAGTCTGTTAAACATCCTTGGCCTCGGCTGCTCTTTCCAGCGGGTTTGAAGGTATGTGAGGCATGCAGAGCATCTTCTTGCAGGTACTGGCAATAATGGGTTGAGGATAATAACAGAAGAAATAATCACAGAGTCTCAAAGTGGTTTTTTTAAGGATACATATGAACGCACACAGGCACAGAACTGATGAAAAGAACTTGCTTCAGCATTAACTTGCTATGCAACGTGCTTGGCATCGCTCAGTGCCTCTCTTCTCAGTCTCACCCAGGCTGCCCGGGCTCAGAGCCAGCACTGCCTTTCATCCCATAGGGCCCCATCAGCCATCCCAGCACTGCACCCCTGCTCCCAGGGCCCTGGGGCTGTCGTGCACCCCGGGCAGTGTCACAAAGGGCTCAGTGACAGTTGTCCTTCAGCTGGCCCTGTGCCTTCCTTGGAGCCCTTGCTGCCTGGAGCAGGAGGAGCCTTGGCTGAGTGCGTGCCTGGGAAAGGCAGGCAGTGTTACAGAGCCAGTGCTCACAGCGTAAAATCTGATCTCATGGTTTCAGTGGATAGAGTCCATATTTCTGCTGTGCTCTCCTTCTAGGAATAAAAGAACCAGAGTGTTACTCGAAGCAGAAGAGGTGACAGGTGGGAGCTGAGGTGGCTCAGTGACACGGGTTATCTTCTGGAGCAGACGTCATCCAGTGCAGGGAGCAGAGCAGCTGCACACTCTGATTTTCTGAAGCCTTGTGCAGTTAGCTGAAGCATGGTGGAAAAGAAAATAGTTCATATTGGGCAATATGGAGGCGAGGTCATGTAGGGTTAAAACACAAGAAACTGGAATGAAACATTTTTGTTATCATTACTTTTTCCCTTTCCATATTTATTTCCTATTTATACGGAACTTCATGGAACAAATGCAGCTTCTTTTAACTGAAGATTTGATTTCCTTCCTGTGTTTGAACTGTATATACAGTGATACACAATAGGGAAGAACTGAGAATCCTTTTCTTGTCTTTCCTCACAAAAGCGTTTGATTCGAGATATAAACAAAAATATAATGTGGAATATATTTGTATTTAAATTACTTCCAGGTTCAGAAACGCCAGGAGTGGATTAAAGCAGGTATGGCATGCTGAAAGCTATTTCCTTTCTGAGATCATAAGCATGAATTAAACCAAATGGATAATTAGGACTCGGAGTTAGACTATGCAGCCAAAAGGCAAAGAAAGGTTTCTAATTATTTTGTAATTTAAGTACATCTTTCACTCAAAGAAAGGCTGTGAGAAGGGCTGTTGGCAGACTGAAATTTTGCAGAGCCTTGTGGTAATGCAGTGCACCCCTAATGAATCTGTCCTCCTGTGTTGTGGGGCTTTCAGTTGCTGTGTTTCTCCCTGTCCTGGCAGCAGCGTTGTCCTGAACTTCAGTTTTGGGTGGCCTGGAAGGGGTGCTTTTAGTCCAAGAATATCAGCGTGGTTTTCATCATTGTGACTGGACTCAGCTGTGAGTGGTTTACTTAAAACAGGGACAGACACTGGCTGTGGTGCTGGCTGGCGGGCTGAGATATCTGCAGTATTTCAAGTACTTCTAGGCTTTCACTGACAAGGATAGGAACATCTGCAGCTGCCTGTCCTTAATGCTGCCTGCTTCTGGCCCAGCCAGTCCTCTTGGAATCCCAGGGTACTTGGGAATGCTGGTGTTGAGGGCATGCAGTGATGGATAGGAGGTACTGCAGTGAACTTTATTTCTATTACAGATACCATTAAATGTCAATGCGAAGAAATGAGAATCAGGGTACAGGAAGACTGTGTATCATTACAGGATGTGCATGTCTTCGTTCTGCAGGAACTTGTCATCCCTTTGTTCAGTGCATTCTGAGGGCCATTAACTCTTCTAAGATGCTGGTTTTATTTCACTAAGAAAGCTGCAGTCAAGGCTGCCCTATGCTTTGCAGAAGATCTCAGTTGATTCTCACTGTGCTGCCTCTCTGGATGGCTTAAGATCATTGAGATCATTAAGATCACTACACGTGAGTGTAGTTTTGTTGTATCCCCGTTGGATGCACTTAAATCTGCTGAAATGCGGCATGTATCAGTTGAGCTCAAAAATGAATTCTGAATCATAAACTCCTTTATGAGCATTTAGAAGGGAGTTTGGACAGGCTGAGCCGAACGGGTCGTAAAGGATTGCTGCTGGGGAGGTGTGGGCTGTGCCGGGGCTCAGGCTGTAATATAAGACCACATTCCTTTCCTGTGAGCTTTACTGTATGACTGCTGCCAAGTCACAAGAACCCATAAAGGCACTCACGAGCTGATAGACAGTTAAATTCGCAGAGAGCATCTGGAGGGGGAGCAGGCTGTGTGATGGAAAGGAGCGTTCTCTCCTTTCAGCATGGGAGAGTTCATCGTTTGCAAGTGTTTGTGTCCTGTGCTTAACATCCCTGAGCTAGGTCTTGAAAATAACTGCTCTTTTCAAAACCCCCCTGTAACCCACAGTGAGGTGACAAAGATCATTTATTTTGGTTGTTTTCCAAACATAATTATTATACGGAGCAAGCAGATATCAAGCTAATCCGGCTTGTAACACTTGTTCTTCTGTTTTCTCACAGAGAAAGAGTGTTGTCTGTATTTCATTCTAGCTTCTGGCTTTTTATCACCAAAAGCCCCAGAGCAGCCCGCACCAAAGCAGTGCTGGGAGCAGCTCCTCTTGTGCTGAGCTTCTGTCTGTGGCAGCCTGGGCTCTGCAGCCTGCAGGCCCAGCACAGGCAGCCCTGCTCAGCCTTCCCTTCCCCTCTTTGTCCCGGCTGTGGAGGGAGAAGGAACACACAGAAGTAAGAATAGGAGCAGTTTCTGGAATCACAAATTGCTGCCTGTGATTCTCTTTGTACGTTTTCCATGTAATGACAGAAACGTCCCATCTTTCTTCTCTTGCTTTCAGGCTGCAATTTCAGCTACTCCGTCTTTCCTCTCCTGGGAAGATTTCAATGAAGATGTAAATGATACATAACCTCACTGACACCACACACGAGTCCAGAAGTGTATATTTAATAGCACTCCCTAAAGCAGCTGAGAAGCAGCTGTGCTCCTGCACGTTCCGTACATCTCATCTTTGTCTCCATGGCCATCCAACAAGTGCTGTGCTGACTTCCAGCTGCAGCTGCTTGTAAGGCCTTTGCAAAGGCAGGGCTGCTCCTGGGCAGGGCTGTTCCCTGCTTGGTACAGCACACGAGCTGGGACCACCCGTCCCATCAGTGTTAGGTGCTCAGCAGCACACGATGCTCGACCTGCAGCCTTACCACCCTGCAGCACGTTTTTCCTGAGTAACTTGAAAAGTATTTAAACTCATTACCAATGTCCATAAAACAGCTTGATTCTCACAGCAGAGCTGTGCTGGGCAAAGTTTCTGCTTTGGATCCAGAATCATTTCTCTGGAAGAATGCCTTTCTCAAGGTCGCAGTCACCTTTAGTTTAATTTCTATATAGAAGTACTCTGATTTTGAAGCCGTCTGAAAAGCAACAGTAATATTTTGTCTAAGGGGACTCGTGTCATAGATAAAAATAATCTCAGAAGGCCAAATCTACTGCTTAGGCCGAGTGCCTTAGCTGTTCTCCTTCAGACAGAGGCCTTTTGCAAAACATCATTATGTGTGTCCACATCTTTCCCCCCTGCCTTCGGAGTACAGATTTTTTTCTCTTCTGGGATTCGTTTCCTGGCTCGGGAAGTGTCTCTCTATCCTCACCTGTTTTCTCATTAGTCAGGTAAAAGCACTGTATGGATTCTCACACGTCTCACTCTGCTTCTGACATGCTTGTTTAAGCTGATGGTCTTCCTTTACTGTCTTGCAATACTTCCTTCTACAATCCCCCTTCTCCTCTTTTTTCTTCCTCACACCTGCACCTATCAGTTCTTGGAGGTTCTGGCAACTGGAATTCATTTGCAGACTGTGCCATAAATGTGCTTTGAAAGCTTTGTTTGTGCAATGCTTTGCACGTGCACACAACTGTGTCAGCATGCTGGGGTTGAGGCATGCTCCTGTGCTGCAGGAGGAAGCACTCTGGGGTGTTCCTGTAGGAGAACACACGCTGCTTGGAGAACTTCTTGTGCATAGTGCAACGCCATGGAGAAGGACTGGTGAAATGAGAGTGGCTTTGTGTAGCAGCTCCGACTCAGTCAGGTGCAATCAGTCATGGACAGCCAAAACCACGGCCTTCTAAGTCAGTAATACAACTCTCACAGCCTCGCACGGAGCCAGGACCTCACGTGTGTTGGTGCAGTTTCCACTGAAGAAACTTCAGCCAGGAAGCTCATTGAAGTGTGCAGTCCGAATGTAGAGTACAAATGGCAAACCCGAATTTAAGGAGGAAAGGCATTCGTTGTCAGCTCGTTAGAGAGAACAGACTGAAGCTCGTACTCCACATCTCCTCCTTTTCTGATCCTGTTGCTATGGTACTCATAGAATTCCAGCATTTCTCATGCAGCAGAGGGAAAGCTGGCGCACCTGGGCTAATAGCTGTGTGGGTGCCTGAATCGGCTTCAGCACTTCTGACAAGCAGCCCAGTTTAGGGGAGCCAGTAAGTAGGGTTCGGTGGTGAGCATGAGAGACGCGGGTTCAAAACCTTGGCCTCCATGTAGGGCAGCGCAGAGCCGGGGCAGCATGGGGAGCTGAGCTGCTGCTGGCAGGGACAGCACGAGGGGGTGTCTGCTCCTGCTGACTGGTGGTCACTAAGGAACACGGCCAGAAACACAGCGATCCTCCAGACGGTTTTTCAGTATTGTTATTGGTAGGAACGGAATGTTCGCTCCTCCTTTTTTTTTTTTTTTCTTGCTTCTTTGCTTTTTTATTAACAAGGAAATGGTGTTAGCTCTTTGGAAACATGCCCGCAGTGCTTGACTGCCTCTTCCCTGTCACTTATTCGGGTGTTTTCTGGGCAACGTGTAAGAAAAGAGGGAAAAAAAAGAGGAAAATAGCATCCTGCAGCTTCAGAGGTGTGGCTGTGCAGGCTCCCAAGTTTCTTCAGTTTCTAATAGCAACCACAAAATGTCTCCAGCTGTGGCAAGCATTGCTTCTGTCCTTTTGTTTGGCAGTGTTTGGAGCACCTTATCTTCCTGCTAGACTCCTGAAATGGCAACATCTTTTGAACTATTTGTCATCAGCTGGAAGAGTTTGTCTGCATTTTTCAGGGACTGTTCTCTATGGAAAGGACACTGTTAGTGGTAACGAGATGAAATTCACTCTCAGACATGTAAATGGAACCTTAACTCTGGAAAAGTACTGAACAGAAATCAGTTGGAGATGAGAGGACTCAATTGCAGTTTCACGGTTCTCTTTTAAAAATTCTAAAGTTCTGGTTCCCCGCACCATGCCTGAACAAAACTTACAGGTAGGTGTGAATTTTGGGAAGTTTGATAACCTTCTGTGGACGTAAGCTACTGAGCAGCTGCAGGCCTCACCACACAGGACCTTACTGTCTCCACTGAGGTCCATGCAAGCTTTACTGGTGAAAGGATTGTAGCTGCGGAACTTGTTGGAAAACAGAGAATAATGAGCTGTGTCCCGTTAACTTAAGGTGATGGTGTATCCGAA
Organism: Oreortyx pictus; assembly: GCA_036925125.1. Classification (NCBI taxonomy): domain Eukaryota; kingdom Metazoa; phylum Chordata; class Aves; order Galliformes; family Odontophoridae; genus Oreortyx; species Oreortyx pictus. The sequence continues at coordinate 22,275,598 of JAUPFR010000011.1, read as the reverse complement.
GGACCCCAAAGGCACGTGGATGGCATTGCAGCCACTCACAGTGTGTTGCTTTTAGATGGTGTGCACAACTGGGTGTTACTGGGAGCTGCTGCGAGGCAGGGAGAGGGAAGGGGACAGAACACGTGTGCAGTGAAACTAAAACACAGGCAAACAGAATGCCAATGTCGACAGATCCTTTATTCCTACTGTGCAACCTGTTTTTCCTCCTGAAAGCTGTTTATTTCATGCTGCAAAGCGTTAACTTTTGCTGTTTTGTTATTGTAACAACAGCAAAAACAACTGAAAGTGAGGAGCATACCTTCTGCTGATTGATTTGTGGCTACAATTTAGCTGAGCACTGTTCAGAATAAAACCTCTGTAGCTGTACTGAAAGGAAAGGGTGGGGAGGGGCAGACGGGGAAGGCTGCATCCCGTCCTGGAGGCTGTGAGCACAGATCCCTGTGCTGCTGGAGCGGCCTCTCCAGCACGGTCCTCCTGCTGGTGGGCACTGCTTCCTTGGCTGGGTTCATGTCCCCGATGAAGGTGTAGTGTAACACGCAAAATGTGCTGTTTTCCTCGGTAGGTTCTCAGGGAATAACCACATTCAGTGCTGAGCGTATGTGTGCGTGTCTTGCGCCCAGCTGTGCAGTGATGCTAAGCAGTTTTCTGGGGGTTACTGCACCTTTGGTGGCAGCCACGTCCAGAAATGCTCGCTGACCTGGTGCAGATTGACTGCAGCAGCTTGGGGGTGGACTTAGTTTTCACCAGATGCTCACGGCCACAGTACCGCTGTTAATGACCGCGTTTCAGTTCCCTTCTTTTAAATTATACAGTCGATTCTACTTCTATTACAGCTTCGGCTTTATTGCAAGAGCCCATTTCTTTAACGCTGTGTATGAAATCAAGCGCTGAGGTGGCCCTTCAGAAACAAAAATCACCCGTGGAGTTGCGTCATATTTAATAAGTGCGTACAACGGAGTAATCTTGTAAAAGCTGATTGCCCCAATAATTAGCAATTAGAATTTTTGAATTCGGTTGTATGCTGCAACTACATCCAATTTCTCGGCAATTCCACGTGGAAAGAAGCGTAGGGACGCTTTGAGAAATCACGGTGTGAATTTTCTTTGCAGCCCCTGCGGAAGGCGGTGAAATCCGAGGGGACAAACGAGACACGCACACGCACACACCGGGCAGCTTCGACGTGCTCCGCTTCGTTTTGTTCTCGTGAAGATCCTGCTCGAACGCACCCACAGAGCAGCAGCTGCTGCCGGCTGTGCGCAGGCCCCGTGCCCCCCATGTCCCCCCCCATGTTTCCCCCCCCCCCCGGGGCTGATCCCCGGGCAGAGCAAGGCAGCGCCTCGCAGGCGGTGCTGGGGAGGGGTGCTCTGCGTGACGGGGTCTGAGCCGCCCCGATCCGCCCGCAGTTTCCCGAAGCTTAGAGGTGAAAGCCGCGGGCGGTGAAGCGCGGCGCAGGTGAGCTCCGCACGTCGCTCGGTGCCGCGTGTACCGGAGCGCCGGGCCCGGCCCCGGGAGACCTCGCACGATGCGCTGCTCGTGCGGGACGGCTGCTGCGGGGACGGCACGCGGCTGGGGCGGCTGGCGGGCAGCGCGCGGGGAGCTTGCGTGGAACCGGGCGGTGCCGCGGGTGCAGGCCGATCCGTGGGAGCGCCGGGCGCGCTGCCGTCGCCTGGCAGCCCACGGGCACCCGTGTCCCCGCTTCGCTCGAGCCGTCGGCCCCGAGGCCGCGCGGGACGCGTGCAGCCGGTACCTGCGGGCGGGGCGGGACGCGCTCGGGCCCCGACGGCGCCGCGCGGAGGTGAGGCCGCGGGCTGCGAGCGAACCGGGGCGGCCCCTCCTCTTCCACCTCCTCCCCTTCCCCCCCCCCCCCCCCCCCCTCCCCGTCCCGGCGCGGGGTTGCGGCCGCTCGGAGGGCCGATCCGCGGGGCGGGACGCGGCGCTTCCGCCTCGGGGGAAGCGGCGATGGACGCGGGCGGAGGGGCGGCGGGGAGGAGGAGAGGCGCGGCGCGGCCGCGCGGCAAGCCCCGGCCGCAGTCCTACCAGAGCCCCGGCGGGCTGCTCGTCACCGACTTCCCGGTGGAGGACAGGTGCGCCTTCGCCCTCGCGCAGCCCGCGGCCGTCGTGGGCGCCGCGCCCCGCGGGGGTTCCCCGCGCCTCCCCGCCCGCGTGGGCTCCGCGCCGCGCCCCGAGCCGCCCCCGGGGCCGCCCGCCGGGCTCCTGGCGCTGCTCTCCAGCGCGTCCCTCGGCTTCGTCGCCAACGGCGCCTTCCCCGTGTCCGGCGCTCCTCCGCCCCCGGGGGCTCCCGGCGGAGCCGCGCGGCGGCCGGCGGGGTCCGACGGCGTCTCCCGGGCCATGTCCCCGGAGCGAGGCGTCGCCCCCCCGGGCCCGCTCCCCGAGCAGCCCGCCGTCACGCTGAGCACGCACAGCCCCGCGGCGCGCAAGGTGGGCACGCAGCAGATCATCCCCCGCGGGCTGGCGTCCGACGGCAAGGCGAGCCACAAGGGCGGCGGGCACGGCGCGGACGGCGGCCGCAGGGTGCTGAAGGCACGCAGCATGGTGGAGAGCCCCGGCGTGCCGCTGGGCGCTGACGACGAAGCCGAGGGCGAAGCGGACAGCCCGGGCGTGCTGCGGCGCGGCCTGCGCTCCACCTCCTACCGCCGCGCCGTGGTGAGCGGCATCGACCTCGACGGCTCGGCCAACTTCAAGAAGAAAAACAGAATGTCCCAGCCCATCCTGAAGGCCGTGGTTGAAGATAAAGAGAAGTTTTCCAGCCTGGGGAGGACAAAGGTAATCGTGGTGCGCTGCGGTGCGTTGCTCCGGGTGCTGCGGGTTGCGTGCCGGCGCTGCTTGTCACCTCCGCTTAGTCTGTAAGCGCTCGTTTACATCCAGTTTCCTTTTTGCTACCGAAGCTCCTTCTCAGTCGCTGGGGAGTCCCGCCAATGGCTTTAAGTGCTGCTTCCAGAGCACTGTCGGGGATGCTCCGGGCAGCCCCGGAGCTCCTGTGGCACTGATGCTTCAGAACCTGCACCCGGAAAGCAATAAGCAGGAAAAATGAGGCCTGCTGGTTTTGTTATGTTCCGACCGCTAGAGTAAATAAACTGACAGGAAAATAAACTCCCACCCTGCTCGGAGGTGCTGCTTTAAAAGCATTCAAGAAATGTGTGTCGGGCCGGGAGCTGCGGGGCGGGATGCTGTGACATCGCGCCGGCTTCGCTTGTTGCCAGTAGCACTTTCCTGGAGACACGGAGTAACCTCACAGCACCCGCACAGCTGCTGTGCTTCACGGCTCTGTTTTGGTTCTCGAAATTTTTGTTTGTGTAGCTCTCAACGTGTGCCTCAGGGAAGCCCTGAGACAGCGAGATGAGTTACGAGCTCCCTGAGCTCCTCTGTCAGTGCACGCAGTGCTTTGGGAAGCATAAGGGCAAATATAGGTACGCACATGATATGTGCGAGTAGAAAAATCCAGAGCAGCCCTTCGCTTTCTCTGATGAACAGTTATATTCATGAACACTTATCTGACAGAAGAGGTTTGTGGGTTAGGTCCTGCTAAATTGGTGCTTTTTTCTTGTCGTGTTGGTTATTCTGTTTTCTTTTAACGTCTTTGTGTCTCTCTCCTATTCAAATTGATTAGAAGAAAACGCTGAAAGGACAAGGGACGTTTGATGGGGAAGGTAAGCCTTTTTCTGTTGGTTGAGAAGTGTTTCATCACAAGCCAAATGAAGCTGAATATCGTTTTGTGCAGTTCCTTATCACTTGATTACCCACTGAGTACCTTGTTTGTCAGTAAATTCACTATAACCTGGAGCCAGAGCTCTGACACCGGCCGTGCTTTAATGGATGCTGAAAGAACAAGAACCGATGTTAGAAATGCCTTTTTGTGTGAAGAATTTCTTCTCACCTTATGCTCCTGTTCCTCTTAAAGGTGAGGTGCCTGCTGTGTGTGTCCCAGCCCCGCAGACCTGCAGGGGTGCAGGTGAGGCTGCTGTTGCTCCCTGCCGGGCCCTGAGCCCTGCTGGGTGGCAGACACCGCTCCCATGGGTCAGCCGTGGGGTCAGCACTTACAAGCAGTGCCTGGAGTACTGTTCTGAAGCTGAATGCAGCTTTTCCCCCTTTTCCTTATGAGCAGAGTGCTGCTTCTGCTGCGCTGGATGGCTTTGTAAATCCTTGACTTTTTTTGCTACCTGGGCTTCAAATTTCAGCGTCAGAGAACACCTGCCCGCGGATCTGCCCTCGCACATCACTCGTTAGTTCAGAGCTTTGTCGACTTTGCTGCTTTTCCCATTATTTAACACAAAGAACTCATTGCCCTGCAGCGAGTCTGTGGATGTCACAGTGAAACTGCTCGCACAACTGCTGCTGCTTCTCTTGGCCCTCCAGAGGACATCACCTTCCCTTTCCTCTTGCTTCTGTCTTCAAAACCTTACGCTGTGTCCTGTTTGCATCTCTCTGTCTGTTTCTTATTCTCATCTTTTTGTGCATTGTCTTCTAATTACTTTCCCTAGATTGTGCAGCGTCTCTCTGCAGTCATTGTTGGCAGTTTCCTGTCTTTAGAGTATACAAATTACACAGATGAGCTCCGAGGATGGAGCACAGAAGGCTGAGCCCGGTGTGGGGCAGTGCGTCCCGGGGTGGGAGGGTTGGGCTGGAGCTGGGAGCCCATCCCGGCCTTCCCCTGCTTGCTGTCCTATGGTGCCATCTCTCTGGATGTTACTCGAGTCCTAAAGGTCTCTGTCCTTTTCTGAGTGCTTTTGGAAAAACGACCGAGGTTGTTGGGAAAGGGGAAGGACGTGCTCCTCATTGCCCTTGTTACTGATGGACAGTGCTGGGACAGATAAGAAGTACCATGTTTTAAAAGTCAGAGGCTTTATTCAGGCAACCTTTGAAGTGTTCTGACTTGAGATTTCTGAAGCCTGGGTCATTTCCTTCTCTTGGTGAAGTGGGAAGGTGGTGTTTAAAGCTGATAGGGTGAAAGTGGGAATGGACGTTGGTTTTACAACAGCCTTTCTGGTGCAAGTAGCTGGACCTCTGGATTCACGACTGCTCCACTGACAGCTTGTTCCATCAAATTGCTGCCTAATTATGAAACGTCATACAGCAAACCAAGGAAGAAAAAATTGTTTTGTGTTTTTGTCTTGACAAAGGACACATCTGCTGTTTAATTCAGCCGGCGTGGATCCTCTTGGTAGCGTTACAGTGATCCATTGTTACTGTACTGCACCATTGTCCGTCCTCACTAAGATGCAATCTTTGTCTTCTGGAGTTTGTGAACAGCACATTGACATTTTCATTCCTTTCATTGTTCCTTATTTTTTTTATGAAAAGAAACGAAGTAACTTCACATCAATTAATGGTACGTTGTTATTGTTTTATAGAAAACGCTGTATTATATCAGAACTATAAAGAGAAAGCTCTGGACATTGATTCTGATGAAGAGTCGGAGCCCCGCGAGCAGAAATCAGATGAGAAGATTGTTTTTCCCTATAAGCCCCTGAGGTCAACATGGAGTCAGCTATCAGTGGTGAGTGTTTAATCACTGCACAGCCACACAAAGGCCGACTGAGTCGCTCGGAATGCACTGAAGCAAATCCTGTGCTTGCTCCTGGCTTTTCAGCTGAGCTTTAGCATCATCCTTCTTTTCCCCTTCCACAGTGTGAAGTTTCTGTGGGTGCCCCTATCGACAAATCTGTAACTGCTTGAATGTTACTAACCCTGGTTGTGGGTTTAGATATTATTTGGCTTGAGAAGGCACCAGTGACGCTCTCTCAGTCGGTTTCAGGAGGCTGAGGCTCACAGTGCTGCCAGAATGGTTTCCCGTGGTGCCCCCTCCCTTTGTCATTCGCTGGCACGAGTGCCTGTAGGCTCACACGGGCGGAGGATCTGGTTTGAAACGTCCAAGAAACAAGTCTCAGTTCAGTTTAAAATGAAATTAAGCAGAGCTTAGAAATGCAGAGGACTTTGGATTTCGTAATCTTACACTTTAAGATACGTTTCTTTTTGAATGTATGCTGGACACTCCTCTTCTGTTGGCGTAATTAGTGTGAGACCTTTTGCTTTTGCATACTCCAGAGATGGCTCAGCCCTGCGTGCCCATGCTGTTGGCAGTGCAGGTCCTTAGGAAAGCTGTAACTGTGGGTGGGGATGTTCAGAGCTGGGCTCTGTCTGATGACCTGGGGTGTGGTTGGGCTCCTAATGGTGCGCCGTGGCTTGGAGCAAACCTTAAGTCGCTTTTAGTTCCTTCTTTTTCCTTTTTATTTTATTTTTTCTAAAAAACTTTGTTTTTCATTTCATGAGAAGACCTTGGAGGTCCTGATCGGTTATTGGTCTTTGTTTCACATTGCCAGCATCCCTGCAGGCAAGCTGGGAGGTCAGGGATGCCCATGGCTGTCTCAGTGAGTGTCATTCTGAGGCCAAGGAGCAAACACAGTGCCAGTGTTTCTGTTGTTGCTTTCACCTTTTGATTTTTCTGTGACTTCAGGGGTTTATCCATAAAATTAAGTGCTGTTTTTGTTTTATTTTTCTAACTTGTAAAACCTTGTCACTGTATTTGACGCAGGGAAGGGTTATTATCGTACCACACAACGACAGAGAACGTTTGACAGTTGGGATGGCCAGCTGTGCTTTCCCTAATTATTGCTGAGTCAGATCTGCTCAGCCCGTTCAGAAGAACTGTCTTGCAGGTGTGGGCGACCTTGTGAAACGAAATCTCTGAGTTGTTAGTTACAGAGAAGCCAAGGCAGGGTGGTTTTGGAAAGATCTGCTTTGCATTTTCTTTCAGCAAATTGAGTGCTTAAAATGTAGTTCCTTTTGCTTAATACTGCAGGAACATTGTTTCTAATGAGGACAAATTGGTTTTCTTTTGCCTTCTAGGCAAACCTGCAGTTAAGTAACAGTTAACTAACAGCTGAGGTGTGTCAGAAGGGATGATACTCAGTAATAATGATTGCAAAAATGCTAATTTCTCTTCAGACCAAAGTAGAATTGTCTGGGTAAGAACCAGTGGTGTGTTGTGCTTACAGTTACATAAACCCAACTTGTTCTTCGCTGTTTCTAACACAGCAAACTTGTTTGGTGTCTGGACTTGATTTACATGGCTTGAAGTGGGAAGTACATGGGAAGAGGTGATCTGTGAAAATCATCTGTGGGAACTGTGAATCTCACAGCGTCTCTGTTTGCAACTCTGCAAAAAGTTTGTGCTGTCATTTTGTATTAAAAAGAGCAAGTGCTGAATTGTAGCAGGAAGTCGGCTGGGAAGTGCTGGAGTATTGTGTTTCAGCGCGCACTGGGAAGGGCAGAGTGCAGTAGGTGTCTGGTGCTTGTTAGCAGTGAGTGTGCTAGGAGATGGAGGGGAAAGGCCACAGAACAAACCCGTTGTCTCTGCAAGATGTGGGGACCTGACTGCTGATGTAGTCCCGACTTTCTGCTTTTGGGGGGTGAAACCTTAGTGTGTTGAGTTGTTAAAGACTTTAGACTGTGATAAAAAAAAGTGCTGCTATCTTCTTGCATCATCTACACACAGTTGGAAGTAAGAAGGACTTTTCAAAGAGCTTCTGAAGCCTCTGAAGTAGGATGGTATTTAAGTGCAGCTCCTTCCAAACTCCTCTCTGGAGTGTGCTGTGTGTGCCCAGCCCACACAGATCAGGACAGACCTCACCTCCCTGTGCCGCCCGAGTGTGACTGCATCTCCTGGTAGACTTTGACCGCCAGTGCCTGACTTCCAGGTCCTCTCCTCTGAGCCCGGAGAATACAGCACGTTTGCTGTTTGTTCCTGCTGTCAGTGCTGCTGTGATTCCTGTGTAGATTCACCTTGTCAGCTCGCGTTTGTTTTCTGATCTTTTTAGACTTTAGACTTTCCCACTGCTGCCTCTTCCCTCTGGCATCGGGCAGCAGCTGCCTGGATCAGGGCTGATCTCGGCATTAGCTCTCCTTTCAGGATTAGAAGGGTTGTGTTCCTTTTGGTTCATGCTGTAGCCACCATTTCTCAAGGAAATATTTGGTGTGAGTCCTTTTTCTCCCTGTGTAGATATTTCTTTAGAGGAGCTTCCTGTAGCTAAGTGCAGAGTTAACCCCTCACTCTCTTCCATTCCTCCTGGTGCTGTCCAGTGGGGTCAGTCACAGCTGAGCTGTGGGCAGGATGCTGTGCAGTACTGGGAGGGCACAGCAGTGTTGGCAGTAGTGTTGTCCCTCATAGCTTTCTTGTTATCTTCTTAGCCTCCACTGAGTCCTTGTGGATGGCGTAGCATCACAAACATGTTATTTAGAGTCTTCAAGCTCAAACGTTTTGGGCACCACAAAAATAGGAATGGTATTTTTTTTCACAGAGCACGCCAAAATTGGTCTCCATCTTCACAGCTCTTTCTTTTTGGAAACTTTGCCACTGATTAATTAGGAGCTCAAGTCATTTGCTTCTACAGCTGATTTATGTGTGCTCTGTGGTACAAGCAGACCCATGCTTGTGTTTTTGTGATTGTTGTTTTGGCAGCCTGCATTTTTGGAACGTGAGGTTAGCAGTTGCCTCATTGTCCTCGCTGGAAATTTACGGTTGCTCTATTAACAGGAAGCATTGTAATCTCTTGAATATCTTCACAGGTATTTCCTGTGTCAGCATATTTTTAGAAAAGCCCTCCATGACATCCAAAAAATGCTCATTTTATTTCCTGGTGAGCACTTCTAAGCTTTCCTGCAGTTGATAGAGAGGTGCTTCAGTCAGCTATAGCTGGTTCTTACCTGGTGCTCGAAGCATGAGCTTGCGGTGATGTATTCAGAAGAGCAGTTACTCAGATATGCTGCAGTATTTCTATTTTCTTTGTAAGTATGAAATGCCAAGCAATCTGTTGCAAACTGCGTACTGCTGTGCTGCCATCCACACTGGTGAGCCTGCTGCCCAGCTCTCTGGGGGTGGGAATACAAGTGAGAGCAATGCATCCTTTAAAATTCCAACGAGAAAGTGGAGTGAGAAGAACAAACTGCTGCTGGTGGTCCATTAGGAGCCGAGGTGCGTCAGTTGAGTGTCTCACACGTCATCACAGGGCTGGGGATGGTGGCATCGTGAGGCTCTTACTTGGGACTCTGCATGTCTCTTTAAGGAAAAGATTCCTCCAGAAGAATTTTTGCCTGACTGGTACCTTCTAAAAAGACGTTAAGATGTTTTTCACAAAGAAAGATCCGGATGTGTTTAAGGCCAGCACAGAGAAGGCACCTTGTGACGTTAGGTGTCCCAACTGACATGTGCACTTGAGAGAGAGGAATTCTCGTGGCTCAGTGTGTGTGTGGAGCCCAGGGGCAGTGGTTCAGCAGTGGGCACTTCTGCTGGAGTCCTTCTGTGGGAGTGCTGCCGTGGCTTTTAATTACTTCTTTTTAATCTTTGAAGAAATCAGATGTTATTCAGATGTTATGCGTTGTCTTTTATATGCTTATTTCTGATGGTTCATTGTTGTCTTTCTCAAGTGGAGTTAAATATATATGAGTTGTTAGTGCAGTACTTGAACTGTCATTTCTTAGTGCCGTGCTCTGATAGTTCTGCATATTTGATTTTTGTTTTCTTTTCTACAGAGTGCGTTAATGAATTAATTTTTTTTTGGTTTTTTTTTTAGGTGAAAAAGAACGGGCTATCAGACACGATCAGCCAGGAAGAAAGAAAGAGACAAGAGGTACTCTTCTAAAGAAACATACTGCTTTATGTTGATAACTTAGGGCTGCACTGTGGGTCTGTTTTAAGGCTCTGTGTCAGTCCCTAAGGAGAGGAGCCCAGCACGCTGCTCCCTGCCCTGGGGGGAGGCCTGCTCCCTCCCCAAAAGTTTCTGTGATGCATCCGGAGTGCTCCCTGCAGTGGGGCACTGCTTGGTGCTGCTGCTAGGAGCAGCAGATGTGTAACATTAACCCTGTGTTCAGAGGTGGGAGGTAGCACACAAAGGGACGCTTCTTGCAGCGTCCTTCAGTTGTAACTCACCTCGTGAGCTCTGTGCCCCTGGTGTTCCTAATGGGTTTCCTTTTGCACTGAGATGAACTGGGAGCATCCACACTGTCAGCAGTACAGGAAGCAGCAGCAATCACTGATGCAGTTATCTTTTCTCTCTGTCCCTTTCTATCTCTGTCCCTCAGTTTCTCTCCTTTTTTGCTCCTTTTGTTCTCTTTATCTGCTTTCCCCTCTCTCCTTACTTACAGGGGCTATGTCAGAAAGAATGAGAGGTGTTGAAAAGAATAGCCTGACCTAGCCAGCTATTATATCCCTGCAGTTCTTGAGGTATGTCCTTCCACAGAAAAAAAAAAAAAAAAAAAGTGATGTTCTATCTTCTTTTGGTTTGTTTTGGGGTGGTTTTTTTTTTGTTTTGTTTTGTTTTTGGAATAAAAGCACTGCAGAATTACCTGCCGTGGTAATTTGCTCCTAAATCATCATTTTGCTTCAGGACATACCTCGGTGAGCACAGCTGGGTGAGATCTGAGTGGGGCTCCGTGCTGCTCTGATGCAGCAGTGACTGACAGCTGTGGTGTTCACATATGAATACAGAAGTCTTCTATGGCATGTGCATGATGTAGACCGTGGGGATTCGATTTGTTTTTGTTTTCCATAATCCTTCGTTTCCTTGGCTATCTTCTTTTGCTTTTTTGGGCTAAAGACTGTGAGCAGTTGAGGCTGTGTGTTCTGCTCTTCTGTCCCGTCGTGCTCAGAAGCTCTGAGTCATGAGGCCTCTATTTCAGTCCTCGTGTCCTTCAGGAGCCCGTGCTCTGTATCTTTTGGAGCCATGTTTGCAAAGACAACGAATTCTTTGGATGTCTTTTAAATAAAAAGTCTAAGACATAAGCAAAATAGTTTCAGCTTGAGCGTTTTTATTGGAATATTAGAGACCTATCTTTTCAGAGCAAAACGAAGTAGTACTCTTGTCATGTAGTGGTACTGTCATGTTATTTCTTTAAAATTGCCTTTTGTCCATTAGTTTATTATATCTTCAAATCACTTTTTAGAGTCTGGTTACATTATTTTTGCCATCATAGTACATTGTCACTGCAAAAAATGACTTTTTTTTTGTTTGTTTGTTTGGGAGAGTGAAAATTGGGAATGTAATGGTGGGCAAAGGCCCCAGTGCCCTTCTTAGGCTCCTTTCTGGCCATGGTCAGCCCTGAGAGCTGACAGATCTGCTGCCAGGGTGGGTGTGTGTCTGTGTTCTCCCAGCTGCTGAGGCGAGTGCTCTTGGTGGGCAGTTGCCTTTGCATGTATTCTTGCACAGTAGTGTTTGCTCTCATGAATCACATAGGGTGCTGCAGCTGTTACCTCTCTGCTGCTGCATCTCTGCCTGCGTTCCAGCAGCCATTGAAGTAGGCAGGAGGACAGCGTGATGCTGCTGAGCAGCGTTGGCTGGATTTCCTTGCTTGTGTGGGTACTGTCATTGTAGGTTTTCTGTGAAGCTGACAAATCTTAAAGGCTTGAGCCCAACCTGGTAAACCTTCAGGACTTGAGGTAAAACAGCTGCTTTTTTTTTTTTTTTTTTTTTTTTTGATGATAACTTTTGAGAAGGGTAGCTACAGTGTGGGAACACTGAATCTCAGGTTATCCAAGAGCAATTGAATTTGACCTAAAGCTTACCATAGTGACACCAGCAAAATTCTCTAGACTTAAACTCACACATACTCTTAAGAGAATGTCCCCAGTTGAATTCTTTAGTTTGTTCTTTCCCAGTGCTGTGTGTCTCAGCTGGAGGCTGGGATTGTTCAGCAGGGCTGCCTTCAGCATGCCTGCAGTCTTTTTTGGTTCTATTTCTGATTGTGGAAGAGCAGAGCCTCTGCAGAGCACATGCACCAGACCACTTAAGTGAACACCTACTGTGGGCTGTCACTCATAGACTCCTTCTCTTTCTCTCTTTCTCTCTCTCTTTCTGTTCATGGAGCCATGGTCATCATCCTTTCTAAATACTCAGGTCTGCAGTATTGCATTTAAAGTTGGGATCTCTCCTGTCATTTAAAATAATATAAATAAAATAATTAAAATAAATTATTAGCAAATATATATAGCATATATATATATATATATATAACATATATATAACAAATATATATAGCAAATAATTACTGAAGCGATGCATGAAAGTATGAGCACCAGTTATATTGAGAACAAAATTGTGTTAGCTCTGCTGATGGTATTATGCTGTGTTAGCTGTGCATGGGGAGTTGCACTGGTGACAAATGCAATTTGGTGAAGCTTGTGACAGAAGTGTCCTCGAAAATTCTTCCATGATTTTTCTACAATGCGTGTGTTTAAAAACTGTAGTAGACAGCCAATAAAGCCTAGAGAGGTAAGAGATGTCTAAAAGCTGGATCAGTTTCCCTATCAGAGATGAACACGTCCTGTGGAACAAGGATTTCAAAGTCCAAGAGTCCACTGGAGGTTTGCTGTGAGTGGCAGCCAGAGGGGGGAGGTTCTGTGCCTGTGTCCTCGGGGCAGTGGGATTGGCAGCACAGAGCTGTGGGAGGCAATGGGCACTGGAGGCTGCTGCCTGGTCCCAGTGCCTGAGGTCTGGATGCTGATGGCAGAGGCTGCCATGCTCTTGCCTGCCCAGCCCTGGGCTTGGCCCTGCTGCAGGCATCCCAGCTCCTAACTGGGTGTTTTAAAAGTGGCCAAGGTATCAGCGTTGGTACATGTCTAAACCCTGAATTTTGCGGATGGTTTTGCTTTCTGCAGATTCTTGGTTAATCAAATTTTTTAGCAAGAATGCTTCTAATCAAGTAACTTACCAGTTTCTCCTTAAAGAAGGCAGCAGCTGAGTCCGGCTGGTGAACAGCTGTGTTACTGATTTTAAGTTTCCAGTCAGAACACAGAAAGGGGCATGTGTTTTTAAATCAAAAACAAGCAAACAAGCAGAAAAACCTCTTCTAAATATGAACAGAGAGTGATCACCATTGGTGTTGAGTTTCTGCCTTCAAACACCGTTTGCATTTATATTTAGAAGTCTTAATACAGCTTTTTGTCCCAGTGTGAAATCATTAATTTCCAAGGGTAAATGATACAGATCTCATGGAAATGAAAACTTGAGTTGCTGTTCTTAGCTTGCATCCAATTCCTTCTCTTTGCATCCCTCCACAAACAAAATGGACCCAGCCTGGTCAGTAGTAACCCTTGTCTTTTGCCCCTCCACTTTGCAGGCCATATTTGAAGTGATATCTTCTGAGCATTCTTACTTGCTGAGCTTGGAGATTCTGATCCGGATGTTTAAGAACTCCCGAGAGCTGAGCCTCACGATGACCAAGACAGAGAGCCACCACCTATTCTCCAATATTGCAGATGTTTATGAAGCAAGTAAAAAGTAAGTGTACAAACATTTTTTAATCGTACCTGGGGGTGACTGCGTATAGTCAAAATGTCTTTCAAGCAAGGAATGAAACGCAGTATACAAAATAGTGTCTTCACTGTTACCACAAAATGGAGCAACAGCCACAAGGGTGAAGCTTGTGCATGAAGTTTAGGCCTAAGGTGTAAGAATGTGCAGTCAAATGATGCATTTGTTGTAAAATAACGATTGAATTGCACGGGCTTTGGTTCTCTCTGCACCACAGTGTGTGTACTCTGCTGTGCTGAGGGTTTGCCTGAGCGTGATGCAAAAGCTGAGGTGCTGATTTTACCAGCTGCAGATTCTGCTTTTGTGATACAACCAAAGCTCTGTTTATTTGGACTGTATTTTCCTGCTATGCCTGGCAGGCAGCTCCTTGGGTAGCAGAGCTGTGATCAGTACTGTTCACGATACGTGGCAGTGTTCACCTTGTTCCTATGTTTGAGCTCATGTTTTGTGGAATAGAGGTATTAATTTATCTAAAAAACAGTGGAGGCAGAAAGAACTTGTTGTATTTCAGTAGGAGTAAGCATCGTTCTGAGCAGCTCCTGGCTGGATCTTGATACACTGAGCAGTCATGTTTAGTTTTGCAGTCTATCAAATTAAACTCACGTTGCCCCTATTAAACTGTTAAAAGTTGACTAAGAGTTCAGTACTAGTCCTTAGGAGCTGCCTCTTTCCAGTGTTGCCCTAAATGAGTTGAATGTGTGTTTACTTTCTGCTTGGTACTCAATGTGCAGCACGCTGTGCAGCTCTGCAATCTTCTATGTAAACAGCACAGGCACTGCCTGGCTGGGAGCAGCGCTGCACATCCAGAGCACCGGGCAGCAGAGGCTGCTGTCAGATCCTTCTCCTTTCTTCTGATCCCTTTTCTTCTGTTCCCTTTGCTTCCTTCTTGTAGAAGTGGTGTTTTTCTGAATTCTTTTTCACCCAGCCTTTGCTTCCCTTTGTAGAACTTCTCCAGTTTCATGTTCTAAGCCCTGGTGACATCCTTTCTCGGCTCCCATTTCTCTGAAGCCACACACAGTGGGGATTTTTAAATTGGTTGTGTAGAAATTTGAATTCATGTCTTCTGAAGTTTGTGCAGTAATAGGATTTTATTCTGTGGTGCATATATTGTGGAGGGTCTCAGGTGTTGTGCCAGGTGAAAACCTAAGGCAGGAGCTGTCATAGGCATACGTTTGAACTTAACTGAGTTATGTTCCAGCATCTCCCTGTTGCTTTTTGCTCATCTCCTTTCCCTGCACTCGAGGTCTTTAGATAGCAGCTGGCTGTTCTTGGAATCCACTGCAGAGAGGAGAGTTGTCCTCTGTGCTCAGAGGTGCAGGTTATCCAAGCCCTTATTTTCTAGGAATAGTGCTTTTAAAGGCTTCTGCTTATCTGAAATGTGACTATAAAAGCAGAATATCACGAGCTGATTTTTTGCTAGGCTTTACAGAAGCAGCATCTGTTAGTGGGTAACTGCTGTCTTCTGTAGGTAGCTCAATAGAAATCAGAGGTGAATGACCCCGGGGGCTTGGCTGCTGCTTGGGCTGGTTCTGTAAGGAGCAGCTGAACACAGCAGTACAGCTGAGCTATGATTTTTTTTCCTGTTCTCAGTGTCTGCGTCTTCAAAACCATTACATCAATCCGCTTCTGAATTTCTCAGTTAAAATGTTTGAAGTGAGGTGGGGATAGCTGTATATTTAGGGGAATTCTTTAAAACCCTTTTGGCTAATGGTCCTCAAAGGAAGTGGGAAAAAAAAAAAAAAGAATGGAAAACCCCACACTGCCCTAAAATTGTATTTTTATTCTTTCTGGTCTGGAAAGTGTAATGGCTTAAGAACTTGATTTAGTACTACTTGGAGTAAAATCAGAATTCATAACCTCTCTTTAAACCTAAACTAAAGCTTATTTTGTTTCCCGAGTTATGCAATGCTGTTAAAGTGTAACAAAATGTGCTCGCTTTCTGCAGCCTCATTTGTGTAAATAATGCAAAACGGGCATTAAAAAAACTCTCTGTCAGTACCTCCACACCAACTGCCACTCTCCATTTCCAAGGTCTTCCACGGGCACAGAACCCATCCTTCTGTTATAAAAATGTATTTTGATCAGGCATCCGTGCCACTAGTTGTGCTGTTTTAGGCTGTCTTTAGTTTTCTCAAAAAGACAATGTAAATGTGAGTGTATGGGTGCTGTTATCAGTGCTTTGGCTCGCTCAGACAGAAGTCTGGGGAGGTTAAAAGTGATGGAAGTGGTATTTTAGTCAGAATTGCTGGGCAGTTGGAACGTGCTTCGTGGGAGCTCTCCAGGACGCCCGGGTTGGCCCGTGTGTGTGATGGGGCTGTTGTGACTGAACAACACTGCCTTTGTTGGGACGTGAATGCAGACAGGAAAGATGGTTTCTGCTTTCGGGAGGTCACTGGCGTGCTCCTAACAAAGAAGAGTTGGTCTGAACTGTGCACGCAGCATACTTGGTGTTCACTTGTTAAAACGTCTTGTATGTGTCTTCAGAAGGCCTAACTCCTGAGTGGGGTATTTGCTGGCAGGGCACAAAATCACACCAGTTGCATCCAGGGCCAGTGAGAGCTGTTATGCTGAGATGTAACCTGATGGGCGTGCCATGGCTCAGCTTATTCAGGACTAAAAGTTTCTGTAACTTGAGAATGCTGCACAATCAATCTTAGCAGTCAGAAATCCCTCCAGCCTTAATACATGGTGCCGGGAGGTCAGGGTCCCAGGAAGGGGCTCCTAGGAAAGAGGAGCTACAGGGGGTGATGAGGGAAACATCTGGAACAGCAACAGTTGCTCTGGAGATCAAACCCACACCTCTAGAGCAGGTGGAGAGCTCTGGTATGTTTCTTCCTCTGCCATTAGGGCAGCAAAAGGCTTATGAGTATCCAAAGGTTCTGCATGTTGGCTTTAGTAGAGAAGGCTGTGTGGGTTGTGAGATAGCTCAACATCCTATCTGGGTACCTGAATTAAATTCTAATGGGAGAATATATCCTCGGATCCAGATAAGCTTTTTGTAATCACTTTTCTATAGATCAGATCGATGCTTCATCTTTTTCCAGGATCATAAAACTCTCCCCCAGGATTTGGGTGCTGATGGTGAGCTCTGTGCAGGCACTGATCCCGAGGCTCTGGGAGGCTCTGTTCTGAACGCATGGAGCACTGCTGAGTTCACTTTTTGTGATTTCTGCCTGCTGAGTTCACTTTTTGTGATTTCTGCCTTTTTTTTTTTTTTTCCTTTTTTGATTTTTATTTTATGTTTTACTGCTGATGGGACCACTTTTAATTGTCAGGAGACTGCAGAGACCCCAGAGAGCACAAATAGCACTTTTTTTCTCTATATTTTTAGGTGCTGACAGAAGACATTTGGGCATGCATGTCACACTGATGACTTGGGGCAGTGAGTTTGTGTTGTTGTTTCATCAGCTTTCCTCCTTCGTGGCTTCTTTGCACATCAGCACAAATTGTTGAACTCTTCAGCTCTGATGTTGAGGGATTATTTGTTTGGAGAGTTCTTTCAGCAGCTGA
Organism: Oreortyx pictus; assembly: GCA_036925125.1. Lineage (NCBI taxonomy): Eukaryota > Metazoa > Chordata > Aves > Galliformes > Odontophoridae > Oreortyx > Oreortyx pictus. The sequence continues at coordinate 22,258,766 of JAUPFR010000011.1, read as the reverse complement.
GAAAACTCGGTGGGCCCACCTGACCGTGTTTCTCTGCAGATGACTTGCAGCACTGGAAGACAGTAATTAGAGAAGTAATACCCAGCTGGTACTCAGATTCCTGAGCTGGTGACTCGTGTTGGAGAAGTTAGCTTCCTCGTTTGGGATGGGACTAGAAGTAGGACTTCACAGTTCAGGAAATGGCATTTCTGAGCGGAATCATATTTCCTTCAGTTTAGCTGATGATGAATGGAGTTTGAGCGAGAACACATTTTTAGGTGGTTAGAAATGTTTGTGTGCACAGATACGCTCACATACATGTATGTGTATATACATATAATTCCTTTTTTTTTCCAGCTGTGGTTCTCAGCCTGAGAATCATTATTTCTTTACCTAAGCCTCTGTTAATGATTGTTTTTAACATAAACACTGCAGCTGCTTTTCATTGAAAAAAAAAACCAAAACACCCAAACCCCAACTGTTCCCTCTGTCGGTGAGTTAGGATCGTTTTGGCATCAAACAAAAATACCTTATTGAGATGAAATACTGCTTGGAGCTGGGATTTAAAGCATGCTCCAGGTGATGGCTGTGTGTGTGAGCTCAGCCAGAGGAGTCCTCCAGCCACAGCTGTGCTTCAGGACCCACGTGGTCATTGGGGGGGGGGGGTTGTGTTTGATTTGGTTTGTTGGGGGGGGTTATGTTTGCCATGGCAGCTGGCATCACCAGAGCTGTGCCACAGAGCTCCCACCTGCTGTCATATTCATTTGTGCTGAGGCCCATCGCTGCGTTGTATGGATGTGCTCTCAGTTTCACAACATACTGCCAGCAGCAGCATTCCAAGTTGAATTCCTGCAATCTCTGGCTCTTCTTCTGCGGCCTGAGCTGTGCAGGCAGTTATGTATGCGAGTGTTTGTGTTTAAGGACAGTTGCTGTGCAGAGCAGTGGTGCTCGCAGTTGAACGCCCTGCAGCTGGAGCTGGCAGCTGCTTGCCAGGAGGGGCTGTGGGGCTGCTCCTATGGTGTCATTCAGCTGAAGCTCTGAGCTGTAAGGATCCTCTGCCTTGGTGCTGGGCCCTGTAGGGTTTGTTCTGGTTTCTGCACCGCTTTCCAGCTTTATTGTTACTGCGGGAAGCATAAAAGAGGAAAAATGGATTTGTCTGCATACTTTATAGTAAATATGTTCAGCAGTTATTCAGACTTGAATCTCTGTTTCCTTATGGTGAGGCTGCACGGAGGGCTGCAGGGCAGTCCCAGTGGGACTGAGCAGAGGCTGCTGGTGAGGGCAGTGAGTGCTGCCAGCTCCTCTGTGTGCCGGGGGAGCACGCGGCTTCGGGCTGCTCCGCGGTGTTGGTTGCCTGGAAATGGTTGTGTTTAGCACTCTTGTCAGAGCAGGAGGATGTATGTGTGTTCCCTTGGCTCCTCTCATGTATCATTGGGTCAGTGTGCTATTTTAAAATTAGATTTTAAAGCTATACGGTCTTAAGAGGTCTGAATCCCTGAGGTGGAAGCTGTCCTAGCAGGTGGGTAACGTCACTGATGTGGGGCTGTGGCAACAGGACAGGCTTTCCCTGCTGCATTGCTCAGTGGCCCCAGCTCCTCTGTGCTCCCAGCCCTTAGCTCACTGTGCTCACTTGTTTGGGCATGTAGTGGGGTGTTAGATGGGAACAGCTTCACTGCTGTGGGCAGTAAGCTTCACAAAAATCATGGAGTCACAGAACTGTAGGGGTTGGAAGGGACCTCCAGAGATCACTGAGTCCAACCCCCTTGCAAATCAGCTCCCTACAGCACGCTGCATTGGTGCAGAGAAGGAGGCTCCACAAACTCCCTGTGCAACCTGTTCCAGTGCTCTGTCACCATCACTGTGATGTTCTTGCACGTGTTGGTGAGGAATTTCCTAGGCTCCAGTTTATGGCCATTTCCCTTGTCCTGTCCCCACAGACCACTGAAAGGAGGTTGGCTGTATCTCTTTGTCTCCCACAATTAAGATATTTATAAACGTTAGTAAGATGTATTAATTCTTCTTTTGTGACATCCATGACATCATTGTGTTTGGCAGCATTCAGGCAAGGAAGGGTTTGTGACATGAAGACTGTTCGTTTCCACGTACAGAGTGGGTTTGATGGTGGGGATGCTTCTTGCTCCAGGATCATGGCTTTGACGTGGTTTTCTAACTCTTTTATGGCCTGCCTGGTTAGAAGGTCGTGGCCAACGACCATTCTAATCTAGCACAGCCTAATTGTGACATAGCCAGGCAATCAGGTTTTACAAATACTACTCTCTTATTATCTGTATTTAGGGGTGAAGGGAGAGCAAATGCTGAAAAGAAAGGCTGACCAAAACAATTTATGTTAGCCCCTGTATTTCACTGAGAAAGCTGTGTGTGTCAGGCAGAGATGAAAGCTGTGCCAGCTAAGAGGGAAAATTAGCTTAAGAAAACAGCCTGAGTGAGTCTTGGGGTGTTGTTCCACATGGTGATGGACAGGATACTAACGATCTGCTTAGAGGGAAGAACCTTAACACAAACCTCCAAGGCCATGATGGGGAACTTGCTGTAGGGCCGGGACAGCCCCAGTGCTGCTGTGTACCTCAGTGCTTCTCAGTCCTGAGCTGGAACAGGGAACAAACAGGAAATTAATGACATCTGTATTGCTAGGTCTGGCACACAGCCCTTAGGAGAGGAAGAGTTTCAGGGTATTTCAGATGGAACATTTCTCCGCAACAGCTCCGGGCACAGCCACAGAAATCAATTTCTCTCTTAGGATCTGTTTGACTTTCACTTTAACAAAACTAAGTTGAAGCAGGAACGTTCTGGAAACAAATGCTTTATTAGGTCTGCTACTAAGGAAGAAGCAGTCAGAGAGTGCAGCTGGTTAAACTGGCACTGAATCAGTCAGTTCTGATCCTCATGACACAGTCTGCCCAAAAATGTGAAGTAAAACTGATTCTGGATGAGTCTGTTTTTGTCGATTGCGCGCAGTGATCCGCAGTGTGCCTGCCCAGGGAGATAACTTCTGAGTCAAACTTCATTTCCAGATTTCCAGTAGCAGTGTTTCTTTCAGTGCACTCTGAGGGTGAGTGTGCTTTTTTTGTCCCCTTCTTCCTTTTTTTTTTCTTGTAAGTATCTCCTATGAAGCAGGATCTTTACCAATCCCTGAAGTGACTGTGAGTGTTGCTGTCATTGGTGAAGCACGAGATAAGCCGTAGAAGTGTCAGCTCCAGCCCAGCACGGTCAGGCTCTGGGTCAGCATGCTGTAACGTGGAGCAGGGAGAAGTGCTCTGTTTCCTGAGCAGGGTGCTGAGCAGCTCTCCTGGCCATCCGTGTGTCTGAGCAGAGTGGAAATGAATTCCAGCCCTCTGCAGTGGTGGTGGTCCGCAGCCGAGAGCTGCGTGCTGTGCTGCTGTCTGTGCAAGAGCTCGTAGGTGACACAGTGACCACCCGAAACACCTCATGCACCGAAATGAGATGGTTGGAGAAGAGGATTCTGGAGGGCTGTGCCTTCTAAGACTGGCGATGCTATTCACAATACTGCTGCACCAATCTGGGGGAAAAGGGAGAAGATATGGGTAAGCTGTGGTAGGTGGCGTTGCCTCTCTTTGTCAGCAGTGCCCTGGTTTTGTTCTGTGCCATCAGCTCATTAGAGCTGCACTGTGTCAGAGCTGTCAAACTGAGCAGCTGCCCCAGAGCTGCATCCTGAGCCTGGCCGTCATGGCGTGGCAGCTTCTTCTGAGCCCACCATACGTATCTCATTTCAGTGACCCTCTGTTATTAAAACCTGCATAACGAGCTTCTCTTTGTCCTCCTCTCTTGTTCTTACATCTGTAAAACAAGCTGTGCAGAACGCGGGGGCACTGAAATGAAAAGCCTCAAGGTGACACTTGGAAATTCCAGTGGTTAGTAATGAGAACGTGGAATAGTGGGCCAAAACAAAACAAAACTAGACTTCACAGTGTTTTAGCTTGATACCAGGCCACATGTTTCAAGTATTTGTGTTGTTTTGCTGTGCTCCCTGTCCATTTTTAAATGAAGCAGTTTACCCTGGCACGTTACCTGTTGTAATGGTTGCAGACAGCACTAACACCAGAGAGATTTTCAGTAACTTTTAGATGTTTCTTGGATTGCACTGATGTCAGACAGCTCTAATGACCTGCAGGCGCTCTGATGCCAATTAATTTGAGCTCTTATACCCCAAAGGGTCGAAATATTTCTAATGAGCGTTGTTGAAATCTTCTGATAAAATTACAAGAAGGAGCTAAAAGCTCTCAGAGGTCAAAGGGGCTCTGATACGGAACAGAGGATGTGCAGCTGGGAAGGAGAATTTGGTTTTTGTTTCCTTTCTCTGTTTCCATCCTGTGTTTGGTTTTAGTGGCAGATTGAAGCAAATGAGACAAGGTGGTCACGTACAGCTCTGCTCTCGCTTCGTTATTTATTTAACAGTTCACATTTTATTTACTTGAACTTATTCTGGTATTGTACTTCCCTTATTACAGAAGGAAATGGTGATTTAATGTTGTGCTTGAAGTTGTTCCATTTCTTTTTCAACCTTGTTTCTGGCAATTCCTGTCCAACCAGACCAGTTGGGCCCTCTTGGTTTTGGCAGCGCAGCTCTTGGGGAGCTCTGCCAGGTGACACCCACCACCTCTGACATGCATCGTTTAAAGGCTTCCCACGCTGTATTGCCAAGAGGAGGGATGACCTCACCCTTTCACAAACTGTTCACATTGTCATTAGCTTATAAAAGCTGCAGCTTGTGTCAGTTGAAGTGTAGAATGTTGCTTTCTTTTTTTGTAAAATGAGTGATTTCTTTTTCCGCAGGTTCTTCAAAGAGCTTGAAGCGAGACATCAGAACAACATCTTCATAGATGATATTAGTGATATTGTGGAAAAGCATACGTCCTCCACGTTTGATCCTTACGTAAAATACTGCACTAATGAAGTCTATCAGCAGCGAACGCTTCAGAAATTGCTGTGAGAGCTAATTTTAAAATAACCATTGCAAAATCGTCCCCTTTACAGTAGGAGTGCAAGGCTGTGGTATTTGGTGCGAGACCTGTGGCTCGCAGCAAGGCATGTGCTTGCATGCTTTGGTTTGCCTTCACACATGAGTGCCTTTGAAGTCATTTAGAGTGAGAGCACGCGGGGCTGCATCGCCCAGCGCTGCTTGCGGCCCTGAGTCGCATTCTTTTCACTTATAAGTACAGTTCTGTACGTTCGCCAAATCTGAGCTTTGCTCCTGTGTTAGCTGAGATCTTGTCTGTTTGCACTTGTGTTCACCTGGGGGAGAGATGAGCTCTCCAGATATCAGTGCAGGTCTTGCATATAGAAGTAAATAATGCTGAGGGCAGCGATACGGATCTTTCAAACTGCACTTCCCCTGTTTTTGAAATCTACCAACATTCTCAGTTCTTGGTGAAGCCTTCTGTTCAGTTCCCTTCCCTTTTTCCCACCAGAGCTACAAATCCGGCATTTAAAGAGGCTTTGTCACGGATTGAGTCCCATGAAGACTGCAGGAATTTACCGATGATCTCCTTCCTCATTCTCCCTATGCAGAGGGTTACCCGTCTTCCATTATTGATGGATGTGAGAATGCTGTTTTTCTATTTTCCCCTTGTGTTTTCTTTTCATGTTAGCACTCCTTTCCGTCTGATTTCTGGTTGATCCCATTGCCTGTACCAGGAGCAGGGCTGTAAGTATGGACAGATCTGCTTAGCATGAAGTGCAGTGGCATTTATTCAGTTGTACAGTCAACAATTAAAGATTTAGAAGTCCAATCTAAAAGGCTGTACAGTAGAATTGATTCTGAAACTGAGGAGGAACCTGGCGCAGAAGTTTCACAGACTGTTAGGATTGCAGTTAATTAATTAGTGTCATTTCATTTATCTGCAAGTCCACAGTGTTCTCTCATTTTTACCTCATTTATCCATAAGTTCACAGATGGGACTTCAGCTCTTTGGTTACCATTAACATGTGTGTAATTTCTGTGTTTGTTACAGTCGGTCCTTATTAATCCTCTGAAGTAATGGATGTTTTATTTCAGACTATTTGTCAGAAAACTCCTAAAGATTCACCAAAATATGAGAACTGCAAGCGAGCCCTGAAGGAAGTGAGCAAGGTATGTCCTGGTGGTGCAGAGAAAGTCTGAGAACACTTAAGCCTTCCTCCTGCTTTTATTGCACATTAAAGGTACCCGTTGCTGTCAGTTGTTCTCATCCCATAACTGTGCTTTTCTTTTTAGCCAAGAGTCGAAGGTAGAAGAGCACAGGTCCAATTCCATGCATATAGACTGCAGATTGCAACAGCACTGACTTGCATAATAGGTTCCAGTTTGTTTAGTGTGAAACTAGGCAATCTGATTTATTTTTGTTTTATGATTACTGAGAAATTGCCATTCATCTGTTTAAAATCTCTGCATATATATTTTAGATGGGTAGGGATATGTATATTCTGGAGATAAAGACTCCCAAGCAGAGCACTGTGGTATGAAAAAAAAAGAATCTCAGGGTTGTCTGTTCTTTGTCAGTGAGATCTCAGTCTCAGAAACCATGGTGCATCGTAGGCTGTTATTAAATGTGATGTATTGGACATTCTTTATTTTAAAACAATAATAACTAAGAAAATCCTGCTCTGCATGTCAGGGCTGGGTATGGCCTTGCGCACTGAGCATTCCTCTGTAAGGGGGAGCAGTGAAGGATATAAAAACTTTGAATTGTCTTAACTGAAATCAATCCACAGTGGCCTTTCTCTTTGCTAAATTCTTGTCTCTCTGTTACTTAGGAAAACATCCTAAACTCGGGAACGCTCTACTGTTGCCAACGCAGTTATTTTTTCCATAGAAACAGTAAATGATTTGTAGAGTGTTTGATTTTAAAAGGAGAAAAGCCTTATTAACTGTGGGAAATCCCACAAGATATTTATGGAGTTAAAGGGAATGTGTTCTGATGCCTTTCTGACTGTGCTGTGAGTGTGCACACCTCTTCCCCCGTGTGCAGACTGCAGTGTGTGCTTCAAGACTGTGTCATAAGTGTCAGCCACAATGAAACCATCCCTTGGGTATCGTGGTAGAATCACAGAACGGTGTGGTGTGAAACGGACCTCAAAGATCATATAGTTTCAACTCCCTCCTGTGAGCAGAGTTGCCATCCCCTAGAGCAGTCTGTGTGAGGTTAGCAAGGTGGCACTGCACTGTTTGGATTGGGGCTTTCTTCTGTAGGAATTGTGTGTGTGTGATAGGTGTGTCAGTGTGCAACATGGGCTGCCAGTGTGGAGGGCTGGCTTTTGTGGGGCTGGACACTCATTTGGGTCAGTGAGCGGAACCCTTTTTGCTCCCTGGCTGGAACTTTGTACCACGAGGGCTGAGCTGAAGAATAAATAGTAATTACAGTGTCGTGGAATAGTGTGGGTTGAGAGGGGCCTCAGGGGTCATCCAGTCCCATCCCAAAGCAGAACCAGCTCTCAGCTCTGACCAGGGCACTCCGTGGTTCATTCAGTCTGACCTTGAAAGCATTGTGTCTGTCACTGGATGTGAAAATGTCAGATCCTTTGTAAATTTCGTGCTTCCAATGCAATGTGTTTTATAAAGGAACATTAATTACAAATTGGGGTTGCATGAAATGTGCTCAATGTGTGTCTTGTTTTTCAGTTGGTGCGTTTATGCAATGAAGGTGCTCGAAAAATGGAAAGGACAGAAATGATGTATACGATTAACTCCCAGCTGGAATTTAAAATCAAGGTACGATTAAATCTAGGAACCTAAATCGTTTAGCATTGGAGGAGCTTTGTCTGCATGCTTTGTTTGGACAGTTTCATTGGCAGCATTAAGTAAATCAGGGCAGGCTGTAATCCTCATGTGACTTCTCAGTTAATGGGAAGACAAAATGATATTCTAAGGTAGCTGAAGCTCTGGGAACTTTAAGAATAACTGAGGACTGCTGTACCCTTAGCAAGGTCCATTAAGCTTCAAGGTGAGACTTCTTAGGGAAAACAGAATATAAGAACCTTTTTTCAAGAATGAATTAGCATTAATTACTGAAGAATGTACGTCCAGGCTTTGTGGATGAAAGTCTGTCCCTGGTGGAGTACCTAATAGTGAGATTTACACTGTTGTGTGTAGTTTATAAAGATGCGTGTGATGGTTTTGTCACGAGTACTGCACGGTGTCATATGCTGCCCTGCCTCTGCTTGCATCCTTCTCATCATCAGTTTCCTCAAGGGCTGTCAGATTTTGAGTTCATTTTCTCTCTCTTTTCCCTCATATAAAGAAAATCAGAACAATGCCCAGAGTTATTTCTGATTTGCGTGAGAAGTGTAACAGGTCTGTGCTGTGAGAGGCAGCCACGTCCTGGGACCTATACACCTCGTACACGAACTGAGTGCTCTGAGAAAAAGAAACATGTCTGAGGGGAGGTACTGCATGGCAAAGCAATTGCATCTCTCACTTGAACACGTTGTCTGACAGCGTGTGAATGAGCTCTGACACATTCCCATACATGTGGATTGGCTCTGCCATCAGCTGCAGACAGCTGTGAAATTTCAGTCAGTGTTGCTCTGATTAAATCCTGTCTCCAAATAGGTATTTCTCAGCTTGCCCAAAGTAATTCTGTTTGCGTTCTATAACTGGGAATAATGATATTTACTTAAAACAACAAGCATAAAGGAAACATCTCAGTGACATCACAGTGTTTGCTAGCAGTGATGGATAGCAGTCTCAGGTATTTGGATAAATACCTGAAAAAACTCTGAAATAGAGTTCTGAATCGTTTGAAAACTTTGGGTGATTGGCTTCCCACATTCCTTCCCAGTTTTCTGACCTGCAGAAGTACGTAGCAGATTTTAAATGTCCCTTATTTTTCTGTTGGAAGAGGATCAGGATACCGACATGGCGTTGCAGGAGCAGGAGGCCCCAGCCCATCCTTGCAGTGTGCTGGGACTGGCAGCTCTCGCTAACTTCATAGAATAATAGAACTTAATTTTCTTTTCCTGCAAGTTTTCTTTCCTCTGTGCCTCTCAGATACACCCACCTCGTGGTTCAGATTGGATCTGTCGGAGCAGGTGCCAGTGGGAGTGCTTGGCCAAGTTTCAGAACGTTTTAATTTCTGAGGGCCTATTTTGTATAGGAAGGAGATGATGTTCGCATTGTACTCTTCTGGCAATTGAGGGAAAATTGATATTAAAATAAAAACAAGATGCCTCTGAGATTCGGTCAGCTCAGAAAATCCAAGGAACTCATTTGGAATAGAGAGCAGAGGGCTTTTTTAGTCAATGCTCAGAGACTATTTTAGAATTTCTTCTATCTGAAGAACAATCAATCGAGATGATGCTGTTCTATAACCATTTTGAATAAACTGCTTCTTTTCTTATACAGCACTTTGTAATTCCTACTATTTTCTTGGGTGTGTCTGTAGAGCATTCCATGGGTGTACAAGAAGCTATTAAAATGTGGGTCACTTTTGTGCATGGATCATCTGGAGGTTCTTCATTTTTAATGAAGATTCAGAAGTGGTTTTTCTTTTTCTATTTATTTATTTATTTAGTGCTTAGCACCAGGAAAGGAATTTTCAGCAAATACACATCAGAGTCCAAGAACCAAACTCTTCTATAATTTCCATGTTCAAGGACTTTATCATTCAACTTTTTCATTTGCAAAGTCCCCAGATGTAACCTTTGAGGTGTGGCCTGATGTTTCTCATTCATGTATCATCACAGGGAACTGCTGCTGCATTTCAGGAAGTGTAAATAAGTGAAGCTCTCTGTTTATGGAAGAAAAAAAGATTTTCATATCACTTTAAGGTCCTGAAGCTGCAGAGTTTTGATTCAGCATGAGACATCTCTTTTGAAAGTGAAACGCTTTTCTAGAACTTCAGAAATGATTTGGATCAAAGCGGTGGAATTTGGAAGCTCTTTGGAATTGTCACATCGGAGTACTGAGCTGAATTGGTCTTTTGTAACCTGTGTGGTTTAATGAGCTGCCTTTAATAAAATGACAGCCCTTGGAGAAAGTTGGATTGATGTTAGGCAGCGATGTGAGATGAGCAACAGTGTCAGTTAATGAGCTTGGAATTACAGTGATGTATAAGATTGTCTTACTGCAGTTCACTAACAGAGACAGAGACTTGGAGAAAAATCTACTTAGGAAGTATGGGTTTAAAACCAGTTCTGCATTTTTGCATTGGAGAATATGGAATCATGTGGCCTGAAGTTCAACCTGAGATCACCCAGTCCAACCAGCACTGCCCCCTACACCATGTCCCTGGGTACCACATCTGCCCTTTCCTTGAACACCATCAGGGATGCTCGCTTCACCGCTTCCCTGTGCCAGCTGTTCTCTGCTACTGTTTCCAAGAAGGAATTCCTGCCGATGTCCAACCTGAACGTGCAGAAAATGTATTTGGTAAATTGATAATGCAAAAACTGGAAATGTGCAAAAAAAAAAAAAAAAGAAAAGTATAAGTCAATACGAATTTTTGAGCTTAGATTAATTGGGAAGAAACATCTAAAGGGAATTTGGCCATTTCAGTGCCACTTACAGAGCCTGGCTGACTGGAACGCTTGTGATGTTGAACAAACCATGTTGTTTAGGCGTTTAAAAAGGACAGCTGATTAAAACCCCATGTATCACATACTCATATGGACATTCTTTCACAGAACTATGTTGGAATTTCAACTTATTTTAGAGTGGAAAGTGGACGTCAGCACATTTGATTGTGGGCTTTTGAGTATTCCCACGTATCTTGCATTTTCATGGAAAAAATATCTGTGTACTCTGAACATCTCAAGAATAACATTCAGTGCTGCACGAGGACCAGTCTCACCTTGTTGGCCATCTCCGTGACTTGTGTCTCTTCATCCATTCATACATAAGATTTCAATGTGTGTTGTGTGGTGTATTTCTCTACAATAAAGGTGTAACTTTTTTTTTCCTTTCTGGTGCAGAAAGAAGGCACAGCATTGTTTTGTCTGACCTTAGAGATGTGATGCAGTGTAGCCCACGTGTTAGAGATGAGACGCTGAAGTTTCACTCCAGATGTTGAGGTAGAAGAACTGTGAGGCGCCTGGAAAAAATCCAGTGCTCATATGTGCTTAAAGAGTGATTGCTTGCTCTACAAAAACTGGAATATTCCCCTGAGACTTTAATCTTCATAGGGCACCAGTTCCACCCTGAAGTGTGACGAGTCGAGTGTGTTCATTTTTAGCTTGGATGAGCAATTAGGTTATGGATGTGAGAATTTATTTGCAGGCTATTACTTGTGGAGTGTATGAATGATAAAGGTACTTGAAAACTTGGTACGTTTTGTCCTTGTACTCCTAATCTCTGAGCTTTGAGTTTATTCAAGTGGCTTCTTTTCTAAATATTTAAGACTTAAGACCTTAAAAAAAGGGGGAATGTACTTTTAAAAGATTAAAGCATTATTTTCTTGTTTTTTAGCCATTTCCTTTGGTTTCTTCCTCACGATGGTTAGTGAAAAGAGGCGAGTTAACAGCTTACGTAGAAGACACGGGGCTGTTTTCTAAAAGGACTTCTAAACAGCAGGTGTACTTCTTCCTCTTCAATGACGTCCTCATTATCACCAAGAAGAAGAGGTAAGAGCTTCACCCACATAAAGCTTTGTGTTTGGCTCTTGCATCACAGAGAGCATCCAGCTTGTAGCTGCCTTGTAAGGTTATAGTGACTGCTGAGTGTGCCTTACCCCGAGGGAAATGGAAACCCAAATTTCCCACCTTGGGAAGGGCAGACTTGATTGCAGCCACAGAATGTCTCCATTTTTTTCAGCCATTTGCTCGTTGGAAGGAATGGATGAGGTTCAAAGGGACCTGGTACGTTTGTAGTGTAAAACAGGAGGAAATGTGGATTAAACATGTGTTAATTAGTCAAAACCTGTGAAACTATTTACATGGTTATAGGAATTACTTTGAGAGGAATGTATAGGAAGCTGCTTCTCGTGTTCTGCACTGAATTCTTTTTATCGCTGCATTTGAGGGGAGACTTAGAATAATGTATTGGAATTTGCATCCCCTTATGTAGCTGTTAAATGATGCTTGATTGATAAACGTTCTTTCTGAGGCTGAAAAGAACAGTTTTGCATTTGCTTTGACCAGTCGAGCCAAATTCCAGCTCTTTGTAAGAGACTTCAGGTCATAATTTGAATGAGAAATTATGAGGAATGAGGTAGAATATAAAATGTGAATATTTAAGCAAAGTGAAACAAAAACGGAGCAATTTAAGCAAAAATACCATAAGAAGAAAAATGAATAGAGTGGTCCCCAGCTCTTAATGCTGTGAAGGTGACCCTGAGATGCAGTGTTTGTCGAAGTCTCTGCTGGAACATTCCCCTGAAGGTCCCTCGGTACATCTTGGCTGCTCACCACAGTCCTCTCTCACGTTTTGGGCTGTGTTCCTTTGCCCATGGGCCTGCTGTTCTATGGCTGTTACATAGCTATGTGGATGTCCGAGTTGGGAAAACAGTGTCAAGTTCATTATCTGTGTTGTTACGTTGTTTAGTGGCTTGTTGCCCAGATTATAGTGCTGATTCTTATAACTGTGTACTTTATTAAACCTTGGGGCTTTTGATGTATAACGTCTTCCAGATGTTGGAATTGAAATGTCCTAAATGGGCCCAGGAACCAAAATTAAAGGCAACTTAATGGGCAGCTTGATCTGTCCACTTGAACAACATCCCCTGAACAAACAGAATTGTGTGAAGTTCCCGGATCCTCTGGAAGTGTGCACTTCCCCCATGTGAATAATAATGTTCATTAATAATGTCTGAGCTTTGGTGATCTGTGCTCCTTCCCCCAGCGTTACCATGGACACCGCACCAGTGGACAGAAATATTTGTTTCTAGCCAAGTTCAGATGTTTGTATTTTTCCTGGAGCAGTGGCTTTCTCAAAAGATTCTTAACGTTGTGCAAAAGAATCACTCTACTGCGCTGAAAATACGAATTACTCAGTGCTCCGACCACGCTGCTTCATCCCGCCCCCAGAGTTCAGCTGTCCCCAGCTACAGTTTCACCTTTTGCTTGAAATTAAAGCACTGGGACAGGTGACTGCTTTATCACTTTGACCAAGTCAGGCAATCAGTGGCTGAATAATACTGAAGGCCACCAAGGAAAGCACACACGTGGCTGACACTGCCATGCCTCTCACACAGATTCTGCAGAACAAAACCCTGCCTTTCCTCAAAGCCCAGCTCTCAGCTTTGCTCCTTCTTCCTTAACCTCCCTGCTGAACTGACACTGCTGTGGCCACAGCTCCCACTGCGGGGTCCGTTAAACCAACACTTTCTGTTGACACTGGGCTTTGAAGGTAATGTTTCAGCAGTGAGTAGCAGGCAGTGTAATTCTCACCTTGACTTCTTTCTGCCTGCCTGCCTCGTGATGCACGTGGGCTGCAGTGCGGTTGTCACTGGTGTCATATCTGGGAAGCTTTCTCTGCACCAGTGAAGAAATTATTGCATGTTCTGCAGGGTGTGATGCCTTGCTGAAACAGAGGATATTTATGCAGGGTACTTCCATATTTGTGTGCGTTTCTGTCATAATGAGTTTTCATCTTTCTTCCTCTTCTGAGCCCCAAACATGGGTGGATAAGTAGGATCATGCTTACATCCCCCCAACACTGCTGATGAGTGTAGCTGCTGGGTTTGGATGTGGATGTGTCTGCTGTCAGGCACTGCAGAGCTTCATGAATGCCCCAGGGGAGGAGGCTGACCAGCAGAGGGGATGCTCTTTTTGACTTGTAAGCTTACACTGTAGCAATACTCTGCTAAAAGCAGGACACAGCTGACTTGGAACTCTAACTTCAGATACCTCCTTTTTTCCAGTATGCCCTCCTGGGACCATGGAAATTTGCTTGCACCCCTTAGTTACCAGTACTGAGAACTGCCTGTGAGCTGGCTCTGCATTCCGTAGAGTTCAAGAGAACCTCACAATTAATGCAGCTTCGTTATATGCAACTGAAGTAAAATCTCCTTATTGAGCCATTCAGAGAACTTAACCTACAACGTCCTGAGTGCTTGTAAGAGATCGCAGGCATATATTTTTAGTAAGAGTGTACATATATTGGAAACTCTGCTTTCTGTAACCCCCTGAGAACACCGCTGGAATTTTGTCTGTTCTCAGAGCCCTATGGCTTGTCAGCTTCTGAGCTTTATCTTGACAGTGGAATGCAGCTGAACTTCATACACTGGAGATCACCCCAGGGTTAAATTCCACTTGGGAATGTTACCTGTCCACAGCTGCTTGAAGAACCATGGTTGGTTTTTTTTTCCAGCTGCCAGGAAGGATTTTGTAACTGAAGTAATAATGGTAAAAATGATTAAACGTTGCTGAAGGAGATCTATAAAGGGCTTTTACCACTTTATTTTGTAGACACGATAAAGGAATTAGGAGAGGGATGCCACGTGCTGTTATAGAAGGCCTAGAACATGTGCTTGGTCTTCAAAAAAGTGCCATTAGAATTTGCAGGCGTTCCTTGCAGAGGTGTGTTATGGTTTTGTAAAGGGTGGGTTAAACATCCTTCATGTTGCTCCACTGCCTGCCAGGGAAGATGGGTTTTCCATTTACTCCACGAGCTCAGTTGTGTCATTCAGCACAGTGCCATGGGTGAGCTCCTCTGCCTGCTGAGAGGAGAGCATGGGAGGAAATGGGGTGAAGGTTCCGTGATAGTTTAAAATCAGATGTTCTGTTGAATGGGGATAAGAAGGGAAAGAATCCGGAAGGGAAGGTCTGTCATTCATTTGGAGTTAAGAAGGAAAAGATGTACATCTGTGTACAATTGCTGTGCTTGATTTCTGGGTTAGTGGAGTAAGTAGAGCTTACAGAGCGTCCACCTCACGTCTTGGGAAGCTGGTGCTTTCAGAAACAAACACGCAGAAAAGATGAGGGTACCAAGTGTCAGAACTGTGCCGTTCAGAGCAGTTCCAAGCAGATTCTGTCACTGAATTTGCTTCCAGAGGTGCCTAACATGGAAGACTGACAGTGAACGTGTGCCTTTTGTTTTTTGTTCTGCAGTGAAGAGAGCTACAACGTCACAGATTATTCCTTAAGGGATCAGCTTGTGGTGCAGCAGTGTGACAGCGAGGAGCTGACTTCCTCTCCTGTAAAGAACACTTCAGCCGTGCTGTACTCACGGCAGAGCTCCCCAGCACACCTCTTCAGACTGGCAGTCCTCAGCAACCATGCAGGAGAGAAGGTGGAGCTGCTTCTGGGAGCAGACACTCAGTAAGTGAGCAGCAGTGTTCAGATAGCGGGGGAAGCCATGCACCTCTCTGAGCTTCTCGTGGTAGCTTTCCACTTGCTGCCCCATCTGCCGCAGGTTCTTTGTCATGGGGTGATGGGCACGGCCACAAGCTGCTGGAGCTCAAGGAGTGCTGGCGCTCCTTGTTGGCAGTGGGGTGCGTGCCCAGGAGTGCTCAGCACTGCAGGGCTGGGCTGAGTTCCCACTGTCAGCAGCACTGCTCCCATCACCCTGCAGCACCGTGCTGTGCTGCGGGCTGACTGGTGGGGAAATGCTGCCTGCCACGTGCAGGGCAGGGAGATTTCCTTCGTGTTGGATCTTGAGAAGACAGCCTGGAAAAATCTCACTGCGGGTTCCGTTAGGATGGCTGTGTTTCTTCCAAGTGTCCTGTCCTAGTCGTTACCTGAGCAACGTGGGGTCTATAGCACACGGAGCAGAGGCAGTAAGCACAGCTGCATCCTGAGGTGGTGGTGGCAAGCAGGTGTCAGGTGAGAATGCTGCGTGCTGCTGTCCTGCAGCTGCAGTCTGTGCACAACTGTGACAATGGTTGGATGGGGCGGGGGTGGGAACGGCACGGCAGTGATTGGGAGGAGGAGTTTGGCATCGCCTGGGGAAGCAGTGCTGGGATAGAGGTGGTCCTTGTTCTCCTGAAGCAGTTTGGAGGGTGTCCTGCTTTTGAGCAGAACAACAAGCAGCATCTTGTTCTTTCGGGTGCACGTCCCCAAGAGGCACTCGTTCCTCTGTGGTGCCATTAACTGTGACACAGCCCTTCAGAGAAGTGAAAGATTTTATCTGTTTGGTGGGAGCTGGAGGCGGGGCAGGAGGCACAGAGCACACAGTGCTCCAGACGGATCCCGGCCTGGAAACGTTTGCATTTTAGGTTTGCCTTCGGAGTTCAGAATAGCCCTGAAAGAAGCTTCAGATCGTTAATGATGTCTATTAAAGATCTCATTATAAACTGAGCAGATGATTCAGACTTGTTCGGAAATGCAGTTTTTATTGGGAAAAATGAAGCGTGTTTTTAGCTGTCTGGGCTTTTTATAAGAAGACATTTTGTTCTGCAGATTTGTTACTGCTTTGCTCTGGATGGTGTGTGGTATAATTAGCAGTCTGGCAGACCGTCACTGAGAGGAAAACTGACAATAACTACTTGATTTGAAGGCTGTCTTTTTATGGATGCTAATTGTGAACTGCTGTGGGCAAACTTAGCACTGCATGTGATGTGAGCACGGGGAGACCGTGCTGCTACATCGACTCAGACCGCAAGTGCTGCGTGGTCGTGTGCTGCCACGCAGTGCCTGGAGGTGCCCGCAGAGCTCTGGGCAGGAGCTGAGCACCTTGCTGCCTCAGAGCCTGTGCTCCCTACACCTGTCCTCTGCTGCTGGCATCTGCTTTCATATTTTTGCTTTCCAGATTGTCCTTTTGTGCATGAAGCGTTGATTCTCTTGTAAAGAATACGTGAAAAGCTACAGCAGAACAGTGTCGAAGCAGGGGCTTTCCTAGTCAGGCTGGAAGATGGAAGAGGGGTTTTCTTGGTGGGGTTTTTCATACGCCTTAATACTGCCCGCTGGGAGAGGGGGAAATCATGGGACTGTTTTCACAAAATCCATGCTGCTCGGATCCATGAAGAAAGGTTTACTCAGGCTGGAAGGCAGCCTGCAGTTACCCCACTTTTGTCAGATGTCTGAAAGGAAATGCAATTTTCCTATTGAGCAAATGTGAATCTGCAAATAACATGCTTCTGAAGCTAAAAACAACACTGTAATCATATGCAGAATGCTGTATACTCTTTCAGTCTCGGTTGAAACAAGTTCAGTATGTGTTCAGATGTTTCAGACTTGTGAAAAAATCAGGCTTCTCTGGGTGGGTTCAGTATTTCAGTGGCAGCAACCATAAACCTTTACAGGAGGAAAATTCAGCCCTGCAGCTCCCTCGTGTTATTGTAACCTGTGCTGACAGCGAAGTCCTTCATCAAACATGAGATAAAAACCAGATTACTGATATGGAATTCTGTTCACGTGCTCATTTACCAGTTCAAAGCTAGAAGTAAGTCTTTGCTGTTAGCTGAGGCGAGGATTGGCTTTGTTTTCCTTCCTGGTCTGACATCACTTCTGCATCTTCTGTTCCCTTCCAAAAGGAGCTGCAGTAATTTGCTCTCGTTATATGTGGTGTGATGCTTAGAACCTAAATAGTTCTTTCTGCTCTCCTCAGAAATGCTGAGACAGTCTGAAGTCCAGGGGCAGCTTCAGGCCTCCATTTGTGCTGCTCTCAAATTTCCCACATCAGCACATCTGGAAATGTGAGAGTGTCCTTTTGTGAGCATGCAGAACTTATTTTTTTTTTTTTGACTCTTTCTTTTCGTTCTGAGTACACTCTGCTGCTAAACCTTATTCAGAAGCAACCTGTTGATGCTGTATTAAAACTGCTTTATTCTATTGGTCAGATGCTTCATACATACGTCACGTATATGATATAATCAGAATTTTGCTTTTGCTCTTTGCAGGAGTGAAAGAGCTCGCTGGATTACAGCGCTCGGACAAGACAGAGTCGGGCAGAACACGGACAGAACCAGTAAGTCACAGCTGCCAGCAGAACACAGACAGAACCTGTTACAGCTGCCAGCAGCACTGAGCGCTGACGTGGGACTGGAAATGCACTGCCCCTTGGTGGCACCTGGAGTAAATGTGGGCTCTGCAGACCCCTGCATTTCTGGGCTCTGTTACTGCAGTACACGTGGAGCTGCCATTTCTCCTTTGCCCAAAGGCACTGCTTTGAGGAGTTCTGCTTTGCACTGTGATTTGTTGGCACTCGTTAATGTTGGTTTGGTGAGCTGTTCCAATCTGTTAAGCGAAGAGCAAAGCCCCTTCCCTTGTGTTTCATCAGGGTTTGGTGTCACTGTGTGCGATGGGAAGCCGCTTGCTGCTGCCTTTGGGTTCGGGGGTTTTCTGGGGGGGGGTGGGAGCGTATTCTAAAAGTGAAGGATGTGCATACATTGATTGAAGTTTTGTTACAGAGCTGTGTTAGAGCTTATTTTCCTTTCAGCTTTGACACAGGTAGAGATCATCAGAACGTACACAGCGAAGCAGTCAGATGAGCTGTCCCTTCAAGTTGCTGATGTTGTTCTGGTTTACCAGAAAGTAAACGACGGTGAGTACTTTTTGTTGGAAGGAGCCCCCTATCAGACAGCACTGCACGGGAGAGTTTGTTTCCTCATTGGCTTCTGAGAAAAACTCGAGTGTTTTGGCTCAGGTTTCCAAAGGACAGCCTCTGTTTAAGGAGCAGTTGTCACAAGCAGCTCCTCACCTGTCACAGCCTACGTACACAGATAGTTGGGGATGGTGTGGGTTGGGTGGTTTTGATGTGTGGAATATCCACGGACTCGATTCCGCCTGAAAACACAGAGCTTGGGCGTTCCTTGAGGCACCAGGTTTGTCTCTACACTGCTGTGACGTTGCGAGCAGGCGTCTTTAGAAGTGCTCGGGGAGGGCTCTCACTCAGTGCTCACTCTTGCAGGGTGGTACGAAGGGGAACGGCTGCGGGACGGTGAGCGGGGGTGGTTCCCCATGGAGTGTGCCAAGGAGATCACGTGTCGTGCCACCATTGACAAGAACATGGAGCGCATGGGACGTCTGCTTGGGCTTGAGACAAACGTGTAGATGCTTCTTGCATCCTCGCACTGTGCTGCGGGATTTGCACTCAACTGCCATCAGCGGAGGCACAGCTGCATGCACTACAGCTCCTGCATGGAAGGTGTGAAGCACAGAGGCACTGAATGCAGTAACAGAGCACTGAGACTTCCAACAGCCCTTTTTGTTTCACGTTTTGAGAGCTCTGAACTGATGCCTGGGTGGAACAAGAGCAGTTCCTATGGGAATTAGGTTCCCGGGCAGCAGAGATGCTTTATTTTTTTCTGAGATTTTTCTGAGATGTTTTCTGCTTTTTTTTTTTCTGGTGTTTTAACGCAGTGGAACTGCTGGAAGTGTGTCTGCTTTGTTCCAGCTTTCCCCGTGTGCTGCGTTAGACCTTCAGATTGATTGCCTGGATGGGGCTGCAGTAAACATGAAGTACTTCTTCCCAATTTGGGGATGGAAGTTTGATGAATTACATTTACTGAGCATCAGCTTTAGCTTCACGTCGAATCCACAGGCAGAAAACAACAGGGCTGTAATAAGAGCCGTGCAGGGTGAGGGAGCTGCCCCATCCTCGCGTGGTGTGGGAGCAGTGGGAGCTGCGGGGAGGTGTGGGAGCACTGGGTATGGCTGCCCTCCCCCAGCACCACGCCGTGGTTGGAGGAGCTCCGAGCAGCGCTGCTCTCTGGGGCTGCTCTGGGTTGCCCTTCACACCACACCTCTGTTATCTGCGTCTGCGATTCAGCTGTGGAATTTCACTGAAAAGGAGAACTGCTTCACGGTGCGTGAAGAAAACGCGAAGTTAAGCTGGTGTCAGCACCTCTTCTCTGTGCGTGACAGTTTGCGCTGTAAACACCCCCACACTTCTATGGGGCAGCTGACAACAGAGCAGGCTTCAGCGAGTTGAATAAGACTGAGAAACAGAGGCACGGCAGCACGGTGCTCCTGCCACAGTCCCAGGCTTTACTAAAAGCTTCTGGACTGTTTTCCATGGGCTGTGATGTGCTGGTGTGTGAGTAACTGTGTTTCTAGGTGTGTACCTCTGCGGCAGTGGAGGAACTGTAGGGAAGGTGTGGCAGAAGTGCTTCCCCTGACAGCTGACTGTGGCTTAATTTATAAGTGGACTGAGGAGATGGCATTGACATACACTGTACATTGAGCAGAGCCTTATTTAACATAGAAATACTGCTAACACTTTAACAAAGGGTTATTGTGCACAGGCGGATGTTTAACACGTAACTGAATGTATAAATCCAGGCATTAATTTTATTCAGATTTTTAATGCACTGTATATATTTTTCATACTTTGTTTTTCCAGAAGCGCCGTCATGTTTTTTTAAAAGCATCTTTCTTATCCTCAGACACAGTTCTCAAAGAATTAAAGAGACTTCTACAATTTTATAGGACAACAATCAATAAATCCCTTTAAAATCTTTACTAAAACACAGCCTCAGTTTCTCAGCAAGGAGCACTGAGCTCATTAACACCGTTCTGGTCGTGGAAGTTGATGTGTGTGGGAGCTGTAAGTGTTGGCTCTGCAGAGGTAACCAGCACTGTCCTCTGTCCTGTGTGTCCGTGGAGCACTGAGCAGCACAGCTTTGGGAGGACACCTCAACTCCGAGCAAAGGGAAGAGCTCTGCAGGAACGTGGGCACTTGGCTGAAGGACCCACAGCACTGAGGATGGAGGGAAGCACTCACCCACCACTGCCGTGTGCCTGTAAAGCCTGCTCCTCCAGAGCTGCCTCTGAGGCTGAAGAGAAGGACTGAAAAGGTTCATAGCATGGAGCAGGCACAGGGAAAGGCTCCCGCTGTGCTAACGATGGCTGCAGACAGACTCTTAAGCTATTTCTATCACCTAACTCAGATCTTGGTATCCAAAGGACAACGTGTCAACTAGAACCACACCTCTGTCCATGAGCCAGGCAGCAGCCAAGCCCTTGGACCTTGCCATGACACCGCTGCTGGGAAAGGCACACAGAGCACTGCCCACCCCAGGGCTGTGCCGGGGGCTGCAGTGACTGCCTCCCCACCGGCCTGCCTGCAGCCCCGGGCTGGGAGCCCTTATTCTGCCCGGCTGCAGCCCCCACATTCAGGAGACACTTCTGGACCTCCAGAAGTCCCGCACAGCACTGAGTGATGCGGCGGGCAGACACGGTGCGCTCCGGAACACGGCACCCCCCCCCACCCCCCCTCCTACCCGGGACCGCCCCACGCGCTGTGCCCACCCCCCAGTGCCCACCCCCCAGTGCCCTCGGCGGAGCAGCCGACACCGCGTCGGGGGGGATCTCCTTTAATGTGACACCGTTCGCATACACCGACTGATTAAAAAAAAAAGAACAAAACAGAGCACAATTAACCGCGTGTTCCACCTCCACTGGAAAACAAACCGCCCCCCAGAAGGGAAAGGGCCACAGTGTTCCCCCACCCCCCAGCTGCAGGCTCAGCACCACACCTGCAGCTGAGCATGGAGCAGAGCAGCAGCCAGAGTCTGAACAGCTGCTACTGCTCCAGGCAAGGACGCTGCAGCGTTACAGGACGTGGAGGAGGGACGACAGCAAACACACACCCCCTAACACTGCTAACGGTGCTGCTGCGGCGGTAGTTAAAAAGCAACACAGAAGACATGCAGACACAGACACGGCCAAGGCTGCTGCCCCTCAGCCCCCTCAGCTCAAGAACTGCTACCAAAACAGAACAAAAACGACAAAAGAAAACAGGGGACGACAGTTTAACCAAGGCAGATGAAAGCGTGTCAGCTGTAGCGCTCGCTCTGGAAGCGCGGGGCATAGTTCCTGGCACCTTCGTTCTCCTGGGTGGTGATTAAGTCTATAATAGCTGTCAGCACTGCTGTATCCCTGGATTTAGTGTCGTTCCAGTCCACGGGGTGGGGGTTCTCTATTTTCTCCTGGAGAAGATCATCGAGCTCTTGTCTTAAGTTCTGCAGACAGAAAGTTTGTGGGGAGGAGAAGAGGGACAGGCCGTTAGGAGGCAGCCACGTTACCACTGCGAGCACAGAGCCCCTGCCCTCCTCAGCCCCACACCTGCCGCTCCCACATTCATTTCCACACCACTACCTTTAGGATCAGAAAGCAGCTTTCAAAAAATCAGCAGCTTTGCCTTTTATGACCTGACCAATGCTGGCTCACTCATTAACTGACCACTACTTCAGGTCGAAAAGTATTCAAGAAAAAAAAAAAAAAGAAAATCAGAGGCAATTCCTGGGATCTATGATACAGCTCCACACAGCTCCTCGTCCCCCTGCAAAGCATCAGTGACAGCTGAGGAGCCCCAGCCCCTGGTGCCTACATGGGCACCCCAGAGCTTCTGCTACAGATTACAGGAATTACACTCTTCAAACCTCTTCCTCTAATAGGTGCTTATAAAGCCCTTCAGTCTGCCCTAACGCTCTCTCTGAATCCTCTACAGCTTTTCAGCATCCCCTGACCTCTGCAGCAGGGGCTGCACAGCTGAACACCTCCCTTCCACCACTGCAATCACAGCACAAACCCCATTCCCATCAGCGCTGCTGTCACACTCGGAGCTCACAAACACCAATTCTGAGTGCCTGCTCCTCAGGCCACTCCTGCCCAGTTCACCCCGGGAACACTATTTCCACCACCTGCATTCATACACTTACCTTTGGAAGATTAATTGTACATGTGTACCTAAAATATTTCTTGGGAATGCAGGAGAAATATGGATTTGTTATACCCCCATAGTGATATGTAAGTAGGTACACAGTGCCACCAAACAAAGACTAAGAACAGCTACTGCTATACTGAGACACACACATGGTTGTGAAGCACAGTCACCTTAACTAAGTGTGCTATTCTTGCTGGAGACTGGAAGACTATCCATTCATCCACAGCAATGGTGTCCTGATCCTTATCCTTCTGGATGGATATGTCTCCTCCGAAGAACAGCAGGCAGTACGGGGACACCTCTGTGCAGTCATATAAGTATATCTGCAAGAAGAAAGTTCTCCAGTCACTGTCCAAAGCAGCTGAACTGACATCACAAACCATCACGGAACTCAAAGCACAACTCCAGATCACCTTTTCAGCCACCCATTCACGAATCTGAAGCACCTCAGATGGAAAAGTTACACCACACAACACAGGAGCACATCACACAAAAGGAGAGGATCACACCAATTGTCCTGCTGGCCATCAAACAGGAAGAAGAAAATTCGCAACAAATTTGGGTTCTTGGCCTTCTTACAAGTGTAAATAGCAAGAGGCACTGCTCACATACCCTGCACCTCAATCAAACCTTATTAAAGAATCAAATTACACCACCATAAACCACGTACACTGCTAGTCCTCATCTTCAAGTGGTACACAAGCCAGTTGTAATGGAACTCTGTTTCTTCCACGTTAACTGATTTAGGATGAATATTAACTGTTCCATCTGTCTTGGTGCAAACTTTCACCCTTAAAAAAAAAAAGAGAAAAAACACTTACTTTTGTTTTGCTTTTAATTCCGGGCATAGCAATTGCCCTCAAGTTTGCTGTTTCTACATTACTCGCTCAGAAAGTCACACTGCCAAACGCTCAACCCTTCACTCTGTCTTAAATGACATTCATAAGAACGTAGATATCCCTCTCCCTAAGTACATTATTATAAGGAGTAAGGGAATGACAGCCCTATGCCCAGATCTGTCGCCCTCAGATGAGGTGACCCACACCCACAGACGATCCATACAGAGATTCATTCATGCATTTTAGCCCTTGCTCTGCTCTGCCCATCTCCCTGATTTACAAAACACCTCTAACACAAACCAAGACCACACCAAATCCTTACATTTTCCTCTTTTTGCTAAAGCTTGGCCGGATCTTGGCAACTTTTGGATACAAGCCAGCACAGATGACAGCTTTGAGTAACTTCTCGTTATCTGTAGAGACAGCAAAGTAAGCAACGCAGTTCTGCACACTGAATCTGACTGACCAAAGCTGATCTACTTCCTTCATTATTTACCCGAGTTGGTATTAGACTTGGGATCCTTGGGGTCTCTGCTGTTCACAAACCCAGCTGCAAGCAGATGCTCAGCAAACTGTCCTTTCATGTTATGCAGCATCTAGGAAACAACAACAACTGTCCCAGAACGATGCTGTGCAAAAGGGCTCTTCCCACTCCCCACCACCACGTCCCTCTTTATTTCCCCTGAACAGCCAGGATGTTACCTGCAGAGTATTTGAAGACAGGAAATATTCCCAGCAATAGTCTTTCTCAGTTCGGAACCCACGACGACGAGTCTCCTCCCAGCCCTAGAAATTCACAGTTCAAAGGGATCTTTGAAGAGAGCACACACTGACAACAATTAAATGAATAAAGACAGAGCAAAAAGCTGGAGGTCAACAAAAAATAGTTACTTCTTTTTTCTCTATGAGAGAGAAAGCAGAACCTTTCAACTCGTACTGTATGGGGCACACACAGATACACAGCATTTGAGGGGAAGAACAACATTTTTAAACGGTGAGAACTGAAATCCAGTCATATTTGGCAGATATTCATTTGTTGGTATTAAAAGCAGCAACTGTTTTTCCACGCCATTTATTTAGCAGACTTCTCGCCCAGGGCCACATAACCAAAGTCCCTTCACTTCTGAAGTCAGCTCAGCCTACTGCAGAGGACAAGCAGCACCGACTCAGCAACTCCTGAAGGGCTGCCAGAGTCTGCTGAGTTCATCTCTGCTCAAACTCATGCTTAGAAAGCATCAGGATAACCATGAACTTATTTTCCCAACAGCATTTCCACAAGAAATTTGGTTACTGGGTCGGAAAACAAGACTAGAAGGGTGAAAATTCATTCGGTTTTCTTTCTGTAGAAATCAAGAAATACTTGAAAGCACACACTGATCAGATCTGTGCTTAGAATAAAGGATAAAACCCAAATAAAAGTCTCTGAAGGAGGAACATGAGAACGCCTTACCGTGAAAGCATTCACCACAGTCAGATGGTCACTTTTAGTATTCTTCGACAGCTCCTTTCTCCTTGCATCTGCCACTTTCTCCTTGCCCTAAAAGCAATTTGGATTTAGAAAATACTCATGACTGACAGGCCACTCTTCCATCCAGTCCTCTTTTCCAGTGCAATAATTTGCATGCAGCATGCACGAAAAGCAACACTGCTTCCACTATTCTGCAGGCAAAAACATAGAGTACAGCACAGAACGTGCAGGCAATCAGCACTACTAAAAATGCAACGACCTAAAAGATTAAAGTGCTTTTCAACTTCAACATCTCAGCAGTGCCCGAACATTCTTTTGATATTCTTACAATCTTATTTGTAACTCTTGTTCTAGAAACATTACCAGAGGAATGACAAAAGGGTCCTTGAAGCTAAGGCTTGCTGCAATCGTAAGCACTGGATCCAAGCAGCAGAACAGTGCTCCAAAGAGGATCATTTTTCCAATATGTGGTTCAACTGGTAATCGTGCCAAATGAACACCTAGTGGAGTCAGTTCCTCTTGTCTGTCCAAAGCATTCTGTCAGAGGAAAAAAAAAAAACAAAACGTTAGTGATATTTCAGGCTGAAGGATTTCCCTGAAACAATCACTGGGAAATGTAGAAAACAAAGGGGAACCCAATACTTGGAAAAGGCAGCTAGAGTTAATAAGGGGCTAGAGGGTAGAAAACGTTCTAGAGATCCAATAAAAGAGCAACCACTTTTAATTGTGCTTCAGGTGGTTTACTGGGCTCAGTGTCCTGTACAAAAGTACGAAGATCAATTAACAGCTCAGAGTCTCACTGTTCTTTTGGTCAAACATTTTTTTATAGGTCCATATCTTTCCATCAATATCACTTCTGCTTTTTCTTTCCTTTACTCTTTGCCACCACACAGCCTTGACAGGGCCAGGAATCAGTAGCATGGATGTGTCACTGATCTCTCCACCATCCAAAAGCACACTGACATATGAGACCTTTCTCCTATTTGCCCACAGAAAATCCATCTCCAGCTCTCCACTGCACAGGCTGGGCCAGGAGCAGACATGAGGGAGGTGTTAGAGAACCACCCAGAGAAGCATCTGCAGGGAATCTAAACAGAAGTTGCACCATGTGTTTTCAGCAATTCAGAAACCACTTTATGCAGCCCATCAACTCCCAGAATTATATGAACTTGCCCTCTCTGTGCAGTCAAGATGTCAGCCTGAAGATATGAAGGGTCCCCATAATACAGCGTTCAAATGTCTAGACTTGTGCAGTCAGAATGATCTTTCATAGCGAACACAAGTAACAACTTGAGTATAAACAGGTTTCCTTGCATGCATGAAACAGCACGTTAATGAATATTTACCAGCTCCATCAGGTGATTAATGGCCAGCATTACAGCATCACGAGATGGTGGATCCATCAGCTTACTCAGAAAATAAGCAATTCCACCAAGCTTTAGAATCTGGAAGAAAGCAGACAAACAAACCCCAAACCTGCAGCAACTGCAGACCTAAAATTAGTAAGCAGTGACCACACTCATCACAAAAGGTGTTGAATAATTCAGTTTGAAATTAGCATTTTGATTACTAAGAAATAAGGACAAAACCAGAAATGTACTAATTGAAAATTCCATCACATCCATACTGCTTCATTCAGCACGGACACACGTGGTATTCCTTATGCACACACTGGAATTCAGTATGAACTTGTGAAAATGAAACTCTGCTTTAAAAGAACTTCACCCGAAAGTGCTCTTAAGAGATCACGTCTTTACTCATTGGCATTTTCACAGATGCACCTCTGATTAAGGGTTTGTTTTTAAAAGATCAGCTGAAATTTGCATCTTTTATGTATCCTCAGCAAACACTTCATGGCTTCGGTCGTATTCTGCAAAACTTGCTCCAGTTATCAGCTAAATACACTGCACTTGTAGTGCAACAGAATGTAGACCTGAGGACCACTCAAAGCTCAGAGCTGCGATCACTGAACCTTTCAAACTCTTAGTCCAGCAGAGGACATCCGAGGAAGCACAGCCTACCTTGATTTGTAAGCAGAGCTCTTCCAAAGGTGTCCTCAGGATCTCTGGCAGCTGGTAATCATCCAGCAGGCTGGCACGCAGCCCGTTGTACAGATGGTAGCAGTGGCCTGGCTGCACTCTGCAATGCATTTAAAGAAATAAACGCATGGGTTTTTCTATGACATTGGAACACTGCGATTGTGTTTACTTATAAGCAGCTTTCCAAAACGTTCTGAAAAATCAGAGTGGAACTGTGTTCAGCTGTAGCTGCCACTGCAGCCTACAGACACGCAGACCCATCAAGAGGAAAGCAAACCATACAAAACACAGATCTCTTAAAAACTGCTCAGAAGGAACAACGAGGAGGCCAGAGAACAACTGTTCATCTGTGAACAAAGATGAAAATACTCCAGGAGGAATTCTGGGACACAGAGAAGCTGCAGATAGTTTGGTACTCAGCTGAGCAGTATTCATTTGTAGGTAATTTTTTGCTTTAATATATTGTAGCCTCAAAAGTGAAGGCAAATGCTACCAAAGTAAGTAAATAAATAATAAAAGACAAGATTTATTATTCTATGAGCAGGAAGGAAACTCGTGACTGAAACACAGCAGAAGTTACATCAGCTTGCTAGGAAAACAATGAAATTACTCTTTCCATGACAGTGAGAGCTGTGCCACTGCCTGCTCCTGAAGGCAGGGACAACCAAGCAGGCCTTGGAGCACGTGTGTGCTGGAGGTACGACTGAAACCTAACGTCTCCTTGTTTCCTAAGTAGCCTCGTCCTTACCTTCCTGCTCGGCCTTTCCTCTGCTTGGCATTAGCTTTACTGACCCACTCTGCAGCCATCGTGCTGATGTTGTTCTGTGTATCAAAGTGAGTTTCCTTGATTTTGCCACCATCTATAACGAACACCACGTCATCTATTGTGATGCTGTTTAAAAATGAAGAGAACATACATAACTCTCCACCTTCGCAAGCTTCACCTACAATTTTAAGAGTTTAGCCTCCATTTGTTCCCCCCCCCCCCACCAAACCACGAGTAGAAAATCCAAATACTGGTATTGAGCATGTCATTACTCAGTAGTTCAAACGCAAGCTTGATTAATTCTGACATGTCTGGCAAGCATCACCACGTGCAGTTTTGAAGCCTGCAGAGGACAGCCAGCTCCCAGCTACCATACACAACAACTGCAGGTCATACCATCATCCACACACTGACTTTTCTTAAGCAATTCTCAGAGGAAAATTCCAGCTTAGCCTTTGATTCAATAAACGAATGACACGAATCTTTAAAACATACTTTGTGAAATGCTAAGCAGGGTCACACTTCTGTCTATTGTACCAAAACGATGGGTGTTTTTGTCTGTGTAACTATTTACCTGGTCTCTGCAATGTTGGTAGCAATCACAATTTTCCTTACTCCTGGGGGGGTCTTCTTAAACACCTGTAATTATCCACGGCCCGTTTACATGTTTGCAAAACCAAAGATGTGCACAATTATTTTATGTTTGGTTTGAAATGTTACTTCATTGTGTTAGAGAAGAAAAGCATACCTGAGTCTGGTTCACAGTAGGCATCAACGAATGCAAAGGGATGATAATGAACCTGTCTGAAAATTAAAGGAGGAAAAGATGGGGTGTCAGTGCAGAAACTTTATTTAATTATACAGGAAAAAAAAAATCAAGAATGCAGAATGAAAAATTATGCTGCAAATGAACGACTGCATCTATTTCTTATTCTGAATAAGCAGATGTATACATCTGCTTTTTGACAGCAGCGTTCAATACTTCAGTGTTAAATGCAGGAGATAAATCCTACCAGAGATGTAAAGGCAACAAATTAAGCAGCAGCTATAATGAGAAGTGGGGCTGGGAGGGAAGGGGAAATAGAACCTTCTGCAGGGATGACAACTGTGTTTTAAACTCCACATATTATTCCTACAGTTCGTCTTTCACCACAACTGCCACCACAACAGCTATTCATCACTGCATATTTAAATTAAGAGGCCAAGGCACTCTGAAATGCATTCCCTTTTTAAAACATAAAAATCCAGGAGCTACCTAAACATTTATCTGTGATAATTACATCATTCTGTTGTTCTACTGACATAGCTTGCGTTAACCTTTAAAAACAAAACACAGCTATGTGACATGAACCTCTTTTTCATTTTACCTGACTTAAACATGACTTGTGACATCAAGAGATCATGCAAAGTGCTGATGTTGTCCCATCCTGGAAGAAACACTAGAATTGCTCCATCCTACAGGTAAATGAGAAAGTGAATGGGAGAAGGAACACGTCAGAATCCATTATGTGCTGTGCCAAAAACCAAAGCAGCTACCTTCCCACTGATGAACGCATTTTGGCTAAATGACACCTGAAACTTCCAAATTTGGAGCAGTGCTTACAGGCTTATTTTCTACAGAAGAATGCACTACACACTACCTAGGCCTAAGAAATCCAAATTTCATTTTAGACACTTTTTTCCCCTGCAGTGTTTTAAGTGCTGCCATATAAACATTTGAATTTGAGCTGCAATTAAATACAGAAAAAACTAATGTTTGATTTTCCAAGGAAGAACAAAATAAGTCACCCTTATTATCCACAGCTTCAATGTTCTATCAGTTGAAATTCCAAATGATTTGACATTTTTAATAACCAAAATTCTTTCCAAGAACTCAGCTCTTCCATGCATGTTTTTGAACAGAGAAACAAATACACAACTTCAGGTTTTGATGGAACCAGTGCATGTCATTTGAGATGACAGAAGTTATTCTCACTTCAAGTTTGCCACTGCTTCAAGCACAGAAGCCTTCTGATAGTAACATACCTAGCAGTACTACTGGAAAATCCTTTTTACTGAGTCTAGCTGGGATTTGCAGCCTCAGAATCTGATGTCTGATGTTATATTTCGAGGAATCTGAATCTGAATTTCAGAATCTGAATCTGATGTTGTATTTCAAGGTCCGCCCTCTCTAACACAAACAATAGAGAGGAAGCTAGCAATTGGAATAAATACTGTAATTAGGTACTTAATGATACTAGATTGCTTTAAATAAAATCAAAACCACACCTTTATACGTATGCAATAGATGAGAAGAACAAAGCTGGTAGTTACTTACTAGCAGCCACTGACCAGTCATAAAATATGATGCTATGAAACAGAAACGTACCTCCTCTTCCAAAACAATGTGTCTGATAAGTGCTGCTATGAGGTCCAGGTCGACCTTGTCATCATCCATCATTTCCAAGGCGTCTATAGTACCTGCTGAATACCTACAGGCAACAAAAGCAAGCATATTGGCATGACCTCAGCCACGCACTCGTGTCCATTTTAAGACTCCAGAATTACTCATCTATACACACTGCAATTGTTCAATACTTTTTTCTTGGAGGTACAATAATTGAACAGACAACATGCACTCAAGATTCAGTTTAGTACAGTTGCTGCCAGTTCAGTATGCTACGTTAAAGAATCCCGTTGTGGCTGAGCTGCATTTCTCTCCTCCTCGTGGATGATCCAGGATCTATGCAGTCTGAGATAACCCTTCGATTTATCCCTCCCTCTCAGGACTGCAGGAGGCATCTCATCTCTTCGGCCCTTTGTTTTCATGAAATCCAGTACCATTTGCAGTTGTCTCCCAAGACTTGGTTGGGAAAGGGAAGGAAGGAGTACAAACGGGCAAGCAGAGCGTGGGATTGAACAGGCAGCATATCAAAGCTGGATATGTGGAGTGTTACAAACTGCAGAGGTAAAACAAGACAGGAGGAAAACAGAAAGATGCTGATCCCAAAACACATCTGCCCCCACTACCTAGTTAACCTGCTTACTTGGATAACCAAAGGGGTCAAATGCCGGCAAGCAAAAAGAATGCCCCACGTGGCAAACCTCTGCCGGGTGCTCGAGAGGCCAAGAACTTTAGCTTGCTTTCAAACCACTTGAGATGAGCACCAAAACACTCTGAGGCAAAGTCTTTTGGACAAAAGCAAAGAACAGGGCACATTCTGTACTACGTTGTTCACAATACTGCAATACTGTGAGATCTGTCACAGAAAAAAAAGACTGAAAAATGACAAAGCTGAAAAGAATTAGGGAACCAAGCACACGAAGCCCAACGCTGTGCTGCAATGGGCAACAACAACATCAACAGCAAGGGAAGCTGACAGATGGAAGTGCTCTTAAACCTTGCACACACAGAGGAAGACAGATCTCTGTGACTGACGAGATTACTCCAACAGTCACCAACCAATGGCAATTCCATCACTCCTGCCTTCCACGCTATTAAGCATCACATTATTAATGAAAGCACGGGATTAAAATGCAGCACAAATTCGTTTCTCAGCAGAGAAAAACCACAAACAGTGCAGAACAGTAATTCAAGAACAACCTGCCCCGCAGCTGCCTTAAATATTCTGGCCATCGCTCCCTGTAGATTTCCTCTTTTTCTTCCTTTTCTGGTCTGCTTATATGTCCTTGCATGAAACCCTTCTTCCAGCGTGGCCGTCGGTCTGTGTTTTCTGGAGTATACCTGTAATGTTAAACAACAAATTTAATTACATACTGAAACCGAAGTCATTGAATCTAGCTGCGTAACTGTTTCTCCAAACTTGCTTCCCAGGGCAACCTTCCTTCTTAAAACAGCTGGTTTTCTTTTTTTTTGATAGGTTATTTATACTGCGATAATATCTGAAAACACACACCAAGAAAAACACCAAAACCAAACAAACCGCAGACAGAAAATACACTTACCTCAACTTCTCAATTACATCTTCAAGGAGGTACTCCACCACAGGAAAAGTGAAGCCAGGTATGTGAATCATTGGGCAGTTATCTATGGAGAAGGGTGCGAGTTGTTTTTAAAACAATAAAACACCGTACTGTTGAAGTCCATAAACACTCTTGACTGTTTTTGCAACACAGTTCCAAGTCATAGGGTTTTGCTGTTGTTTTCCCCCCCCTTAGAATTCTTACAGATGCCAAATCCAATTCCAAATAAAGCGACTGAACAGAAAAAGCACAGATAGCAGCACTCTGCTCTCCTGCACGTTCATCTCTTCCCGGCTACAGAACAAACACTGCTGAATGAAGAACCACGGGCTTCATTCTCCTTGCCCACTCGTGACTTCTAACACACAGTAAACACAAGTGAAATATTTACTATGAGAGCACTCTGTGCCGAGTATTCCTGTAATACATCTGAGTAACAAATGAAGAAACGTCAGCTCATTCTGACAGAGCTGAGGAAACGAGCATCTCCAGCAGCTGGTGACAACGTGTGAAAAATGAAATCATTCACTCCTTTGATAAAAAAAAAAATAAAAAATCAACCTTATAATTTGAGAACTAGATTGCAGACACCTGAATTATTTAAGAGGACATTCAGAGGAAGCACTTCACCTACCAAAATATTCCGAAAACTTCTCCGCGTTCAAAGTAGCACTCATCAGTATTACTTTCAGATCCAAACGGATGTTCAGAAGGTCTTTTATAATGCTCATTAGAACGTCGGACTGAAGATTTCTTTCATGAATTTCATCAAGAACGACATGACTAATGCTGGACAGATGTCTAAAACACAAGAACAACATTCAACATTTGCTTTCTGCACTAACAGAAAACAGAAATTGACACAAACAGCTCGTTAGTCAAATCATCTGATAATTGTATGTTTCTTATTAATAGGAACACTTACTTATCTGACTGAAGCCACTGAAGGACAATTCCTGTGGTACAGTACAGAATTGAACCTTGTTTCCTTGGTAACCGGCTGGAAGAGATACATTAAGAGTTCTTCAGTTCTCTTCTTTATTTTACAAAGCGCTTCAGAAGCTTAAAATCAAAATGCAGACAGCCATTACAGACACTGTGAAGCATACCTCATGCCTGAACTCACAGCCTAGCTGGAGGAACAAGGAACAGGCCAGCACTGCAGCCTTTTTGTTTATGGAGAACAACTACTGTCAGACCTCCGACTTCCCAGACATCACTGCTACACTGATCTGCTGATCCAAATTCTTGCTGTTATCTGAACTCAACACAGATGACAGCTAGAGGCCAAATACCTAGCACTGTGATACTCCTCATTAAACGTTAGAGACAAATTATAGACGAGCTTCTATGAACTAGTGCCTCAAGCTCAGACAGGGCACGGACTGAGCTGCTGCCTCCCACCAGCAGCACTTCCATTGATGTAAGTGAGGTGCCACTGTTTGCTGGAAACAAATTTTGTTCATATTACTGATGACTCTGAATGCACTAACTTCAGCACTGTGGCCCTAAGGCTCATTAACAAGGGTCTGAAGACTCTTATTAACTGTTCTCAATAAAATTCCTCATTAGCAAAGTGGAGCAAATACATAACCTACCCCAGAAATATAAGTTACAACATCTCCCTGCTTTAGCATTTCATTTTTTCCTTGAAATCCACAGATTATCCATAGCAGGGCCTTTTGGAATAACACCATAAAGCACAGCTTGGTGCTAGCCATTGCTACACGGCCTGACACTCAGAACTGACTTAGCAAACCAACCTCAAATCACTCATTTACACGCAATAGAGAATGCAATAACCACACTTATTGATTTTCAACTTGTCACTGCCTATACCAGCTATTCAGAGGAACTCCTTTGGAAGAAAGTAGGAGAGTAAAAGCACTTGGTTACAGAAAGAACTACCTCTCTGTTATTTTTTGTTTGAATAACAACAGATACCACTTCACAAGGAATAAAAATTGCCAAGAGAGCCTCTTCTACCTCTGCAGACGAATCTGGTATCCAGTACTCTTGCCATTACCACACGCTTCTGCCCTTTCAGCAGCAACTCTCTCAGCCACCTTAAAACAAACAAACACATAATGCATTAAACATACATATATGCACCACAATGCCCAAAAGGCTGAGCTACAGCAACCACTCCTCTGAAAACCACAGGTTTTGTGAAAGCAACTCAAGTGCTTGTTTTCTGTCAGCAACTCAGAAACGGCTTGCAACCCAAGATACATCTTGGAGGATTTAAAATGCCATATTCTTCCTTATTCATGGACTTCTAAGAGGCCCCAAACAACACTACTGTCTGTCTTCATTCACATTTGCACTGCCCTGGTCTGTTAAAATCACCAATATAAATAATGACCAAATTCAGCGAAGGAGAAGCACGGTGCCTGCACTCTAAGTGCCACCAAAACGCACAAAATGACACATGAGTGTGCATTAACAAAGCTGCTATTTGCAATGGAGTCTAGCAGGACGAATGATGAATACACAGGAAGCACTCTCTACTGCCCACTACCGGCTGAATGTCCATCTTGAGCTTTAAGTTCAGCACGAGGACATCTGAAAGTAGATTTGTTTCTTTGAGAGGCGTGCAACATCCATCTGGACATTTGGAGATCCTTCAGATCTGAACTGTAATTAGTCCAGCAGACTGCATGTTCAGCTGATTAACTTAGGCTGGCTCCTCGTGCCAAGTACAAAATATATTTTCATTCAAACAAAACGAGACATTTTAGCTCAGAAATACGGTGAGAGGTCAGGCACTGAAAAAACAACCAAGCCACAACAACAGCCCCCACCACATGGCACCTACTGAGATAGCACTGATCCTCCTGGGTTGAGTACAAACAATTCTGCACGTGGAGCCCTTCCCTCGCTCGATGTAATCGTCCAGGATGAACTGTGTCACCTGCGTGGTCTTCCCGCAGCCGGTTTCACCACTTATCACAGTCACTCGATTGTTGTTTATCAGGTTTACAAGTTCCTGTTTCCAAAACAAGAGAAAACGTTTTCAAGTACTATGATCCCCAGCAGAAGTCAGGAGCACTTCAGTAAGCCCCTATTACTGTAAAGTGACCTTAAAAGAAAACACACTGGCAACCAAAAAGACAGATACTCATCTGTCTGTATTAATACTAAAGTTTACATTAAACCACCCAGATGTAATTCCTGTACAACTGAATGTCACATGTGTAAGGCTGATTTACACGCGTTATTTATATGAATAACGTCTCTATTACTGACAAAGCTGAATAAACCTGACACATCATGAAGCAATGAACCTGAGACACATTCTGGAAAGAACTAAAACTGAAGTCAAAACTCTGGAGGCCTCAGTACCTTTGTAAAAGGTAACAGAGCTTTCCCTCCAGTCCCAGTTATAGGAAATTTACAAGAGAGATCCATCTCCTTCCACATTAAAAGCACACTTACCTGTCTCATCCCATACGAAGGGAGTTTCTCTCGAAATCTCTGAGAAAAGAGAAAGTAACAGCACCCATTTTAAAATACCATTTCAACACGGAATTAACACGGCAGACTCCAGCTACTAAACTCAGAAACAACAGGACAAACTCCCCAGCTACGGCTGAACAGAGCCACCAGAAACGAACTTAATCCCGTGCACATTTTCAATTTTATTACATTCAGTAAAGCGTAAAACAGCTCAGTGCACAACGAGGTGCACATGCAGCTGAAGCGCCATGGTCCTGCACCATTCTCCCATCTAAGAGATGCTAAAAGCATTCACCAGGCAGCTCTATGCAGGGCCATCAGAATAACCTGAACTACATTTTTAAGGGCCGTTCCCTCAGAGCCTGTTACCCTGCTTCTAATATTATAAATAAATGCATGGAGAAAACCTTCAAAGAAGCCAGAACTCCCACTAAACAACACATACGCTTCAAACGTTGGATTTTAAGCAACCAGAAATCATCCCTAACCGTCTGTTTCTTCAATCCCTGTCCTATCGACACATCCTGGAAATGCTGATGGACTTATTTTTACTTTTTTATGAAGTAACATCTTGACAACTTCCCAATAAATGAATTACAAGAGTTTACATTTTTTGGAAGTTTAACTCACACAATAATAGAATCACAAGCTTTCTCCTTAACACGTGGGGGAGTACCTGCATTTCAATATATCGAGGATCAGACTTCTTCTTTCTTAAGTCTTCTTTAAGTTGCTCATCTAATTCTGTATCTTGATCATTTTTTTCAAAGAGGTATTCCACATCCCGATCAAGAAACGTTTTCTCCAAGATTGGCCGCCGCTTCACAGGAGCTTTTTCAGCTTTTTCAGCACTTGGTTTTACTTTTGGAGGCTGTTCTGGAGTATCTCTGGAATGAGTGTGGGAAACAGAAACTTCAAACTTTACCCAACATACCTTCAGCCCAGGGAATCACTCCAGGCAGACCTGTTTCTGAGATACTATGTCTACAACCTACTTGACCCCTAACCCCAAGAGAATATGGGGAATGAAAACACTTACGCCTGAAAACTACCAGTCAACAAAAATTCTGCAACAGTATCTAAGGCGCGATGTGCTCTTTTCCACCGCAGGAAGGACAGAGAACACCTCCAGGGAGCTGCTGCACAACACGCTGTCAGAACCACTGCCCCTTACCTCCCTTATTGAGGAAAGGCTGAGAGAGCTGGGGCTGCTCAGCCTTGAGAAAAGAAGACTCAGAGGGAATCTGATCCACATCTATCGATATCTGAGGAGAGGGAGGCAAAGGGACGAGGCCGGACTGTACTCAGCAGTGTGTGGTGATCGGACGAGGGGAAATGGCCACAAACTGAAGCACAGGAAGATCTGCACCAATGTGTGTGGGAACTTCTTCCCAGTGCAGTGACAGAGCACTGGAGCTGCACACAGAGCTGGTGGATCTCCTTCTCTGGAGACATTCAGGACCTGCTGAGCTGTGCAACCCCGGCTGGGAGTTGCTCTGCAGTGGGTTGGACTCGATGATCTCTTGGAGGTCCCTTCCAACCCCTACAATTCCGCGATTCCAACTGCATCTTTCAGCCAGACAGGGACCCACCTGCACTGTATCGCTGTGCAGTGTAACATGTAGCCACCTGCTTCACTGCTATTGCTTAAAGCCCTTTAAGATGAAGAGTTAAGAGTGGACATTATTTCACAGGGAGGGTGAACTTTCCAATGCTGCAAAATTACAGAAAAAGGGAGCTGAATGGCAGCCCTACAGAGGGCCCCGAGCTCTGGAGCTCAGAAGTTCCACCCGTCCGCTGTCCTAAGCCTGGAAGTCAACGGCAGGGCTTCACGATCCCGTAAGGAAACCTAACCGTCCAAACTTAGGATTCATCTGGAGGAGAACTTTACTACAACAGTTGCTGCCAACCCTCTGAGAACGGCTGAGCAGGTGGCAAAAAGCCCCCCGAGCCTCAGTGACCTCTCTGCACCCCCCGGGCAGCCCATGTCAGCGCCCGATCGCTCCTTTCTGACCAGGAAGCTTTCCACACACCCAGCGTGTTTGAGGACGCCGCTGGATGCCTTCCAGCACACCTCCCGCCGGTCCGGGCGACGCTTCTTCTTCGAACTCACCGCGCACACGCTTACCCGTCCTCATCCCCGGACCACCAGGACATGGCCTCCTGCTCCTTGTCGGCCCGGGGCTGCACGGCGCTCAGCAGCTGCACGATCTGCTCCTCCCTCCGCTCGTCCATCCGCACCACGGCCCTCTGCGAGAAACGCGCCCGCGTGAGCGCGCACCGACCCCGCGTGAGCGCGCACCGACCCCGCGCGGCGCAGCGCCAACGCCTCAGCGCCGCCGCCGTAACCGAGCCGCGCAGAGCGGGCCGCGCGGCCCTCCCACCTGCTGCCGGTCCGTCTCCTTGCTCTTCTGGCCCTGCTTCCGCGCGTACCACAGCCCGATCTCGCGGCCCTTGAGGTGGCTGGGGTGGCGGCCTCGCCCTCCGCCGCGGCCCCCGTGCCCCCCTCCGCCGGAGGAGGCGGCGGCGGAGGAGCCGCCATCGCCGCCGCGGCCCCGGCCCCGGCCCCAGTCGCGGCGCTGCTCGTAGCTCATGGCCGCCGGCGCTCAGCGGCTCCAAACGGCGCCCGGCGCCGTCCGCCTCCTCCGCCGCCTCACGTCCGGCCGCCGCCGCCTCACTTCCGGCCGCCGCAGGCTCCGCCCCGGCCCGCAGTCCGCGGGTTCGAGTCCCGGGCCGTGCGGTGCTCGCGGCGCTCCGTGGGACGCGCGCCCTCTGTCCCGCGGCAGATGGAGCTCCGGGCAGGACGCTGGGGGAGCGTGCACTCCGGGCTGTTAGACGTTTTCATCTCAATAAAAGTATTCCCAGAACTGTCGCTCCTTTACCGGCGATCCGCGCTCCCTTTGTCGCCCTCAGCGCCGCGGCGGTGCTGCCCTGCTCCCGCCTCCCGCCGGCTCTTCTTAACGTCACTGCTGCCTTCAGAGCTGTGACAGAAGAAGAAGAGCCAAGGGGAGTCACACAGAGACCGTGGGGAGTCCAAGAAATGCTCGAAGATCCCTCCGTGAGAGATGAGCAGCGTGCCGACGCAAACGGAACGTGAAGAGCAAGCCCTTCCTCAAAGTTCTCCTATGCCATCTCCCTTGAACGTTATTAAAGAAAAATGGCTTGTGCTATCAAAATGGTTTAAACAAATCCTCAGATTTACTCTTAAAGCAGTGCGAAAGCTTGAAATAAATGGGATTACAGTGCCAGGGGAAATTCCCTTCCGTACGCGTGCAACTACTGCGTTTCAGCCGTGTCTTCTGAACACAGATTCTAAAAGGAACGTTACAAATCCAAGTATCTGCAGTAGGTTTGTAGGTTTTGATGCTGGAAGGAGCATCTATTTGTTCAAAGACCACTTTCTAATACGTGTGACAAGATATATCTCTTGAAATACTCCCAGTGCTTTGCCAATTACTGGGCCTTTTCAAGTCCTTTTATCCGCTACTCACATTCGTTTTTCATCCATTTCAGCAGCACGCTGTCCAGATGCAAAGTACACAGCAGTTTCTTTACGCAGCAGCATGCCCTCGAAGAGGGCAGAACACAGTGCTCTCCTTTCAGAAATCCGAACGGAGGTTCCTCCAAGTCAAATTCCTGATGATTCCCTAAGTCCAGTTCCTAATGAGAGCACAAAACTCATCAGGTGAACACGGAGGTGAGACACAGCCGGAGCCGTGCCACGTTGCAGCCCTGCCCCAGCAATGACCCTGCTGCTGCACACCAGCACTGCTGCACTCAGGAGGGCTCTCTATGAGAAAAGAATCTTCTGGAAGGACAGAAGGTCTTTTACATTACCTTGTTTGTAAAACAAACAGAAACATTCAGTGTAAAGGAGTGTATGGATAATGCGACTGTTGCTTGAGTGAAGAAAAGCAGAATTTATTCTGCTCTGAGACACCAAGGTCTGCGAAATTCATGAGACAGAAACATAGTAGTCAGAGCTTCACCTTGGAAATCACGATAGCAATACATACCAGAATTGGAATCGTGTTCCAGAATACACACAGCCACCTGAAATCCGCACAGGTAAAACTATGTGTAAGTAAGATTTAATTACTATTTTTTATGAAGTCACTAGATTTTGAAATAGCAGGATGTTGTATACTCCATCATGATTAGAATGAGAAATGTGCATTTCAGTACTGGGCCATATCTTCTATTTCTAGAAGCCCAATCCTTTGAGGCATTTGGGATCTGAGGCCTGGTTCTGCTTGTTACACATTTACCTTTCTTGTAACTCTTGTTAGCTTAATGTTATTCTCAGTGCACTGAGTACCACAGAAAGGAAACCCTAACACACTGGACACGCTGCTTACCTAAGATTATCTCAGAAATTCTTTCCAAGTTTCTTGCTTTCTACCCTTTGTTTCATTCAACAGCCCAAATGCTAAGAGCAGGGGGAGCACAGGGGCTGACCGAGGTCAGATTTTCCAAGGGACTTTCTCAGTCAGTTGCTCTGGTGTCTGAGCAGAGACGAAGTCTCTTTCAAGTCACCTTCAGACAGTCCTTGACAAACACTTTGCCCCCAGAGTCAGGCTGTCACTGAAATATATTGAAAAGTCAGGCAGGATAAACAACAGAGGACGACAGCTTTTTTTTTTTTTTCCTTAAAAATCATTACACAGTAAGTACCTTAAAATGTAATTCCAAAGACATTTCCTAAAATGACAAATGAAAACACTTTGACAGTTACCAAATATACAAACGAGGAGTTTCTCTTTGAGCAAGTATCCTGGTGCTTTGTGTGAGGAGCTGTTATCTACTGAGTAATTACAACTTGGGTTCCCAGACACTTTAAAATGTTTAATGACATCAGTCACCAAAATAAAATATAAAACAGTCAGACATTTGTCCATGATTGAATTTACAGATTCATTAAAGAAAATGTATTTTCATTACAACATCAAGACTACATTCTACAATTAGGTCAAGCTCAGGGTCACAGCTATGCAGAATTTTAATGCCTCCAAACCTGAACACATTCTAAATGCATCCCTCAGACAACATGAACAAACTGAGGCTGTGATGCACTGCATCCTCCCTCACCACTTTCTTCTGTCTGCTGCTATAAAACAACTTTCTATGCTCCTCCTATGAACACAAAGCAAGGCAATACATTCAGAGACAGCAGAATGTGTTCTCTGCTGTATGCACATGGATATAATCTATTCAGTAGACTTACCACTGATTGCTCCTTCTACTGTAGTTTCTTGTTAAATCTGAAGTGTAACATAGCATCTCAGGGGTACTAAAAGCCTTGGGGCAATCTTATGAGAACCTTTGTTTTCACCTTGGAAGAGCAAGACATGAAAAGCACATCTTGCACAGAGCAATCCATCTCTATCACAGCGGCCTGCAGTCTTTGACCCTGATTCTCTTTAGCGCTACATCACTGTCACACTGGCACAGCCCCTCTGATTGTGGTGGCAGGCCTGATTTATGTTGGTGAAGAGAGAAGGCAAGTCACCTCTTCTTTCCATGCCTCCATACTGAACACAGGCTGAGCTAGTTGGCACTTTTCCTCTGCCTGTTCACAGTCCATAAAGGAATCCTGAATAGGACCGTGCTCATTTTGCTGTGCATGTTTCCAGGGTGACTGCAGACACCTAAACGATTATGTTGTCACTCACTGGAAATTAAATCTATTAATTAATGAAGTGGTGTAGCTTTTAGTCAAACCTCTGGAAATCCTGCTGAAGTCTACCTCTGTCTAGCTGAAATGAATGACAGAATCTCAGAAAAAAGAGCTCTTAGTGAGAAAGCATTAGACTTCAGGACTTCATTCACTGGTTTTGCCTTGGTTTGTATGAATTTGACGCAAAACAGGCTGTTCACAGGTTTTCATTTGATTTGAGACTTGGCTCTAGGTTTCCTGTAAGGGCAGCAGTATAGGCTCCTCCAGAGGGTGCTCCAGGGCAGGAAGCTGACAAGGGCAATCAGCCTCAGGCTGAAGTCAGCAGCTAAGCTGGGTCTCTAAGTCTGGCCTCCTTGAGCAGCCCGGTCCCCCCTCCTAAACAGCCACAAATCAGTGGTAACCCCCAGCTCTGCCTCAGCTCTAAAGCACGAGCAGCCGCCCGCAGACATTTGATGACTGGTCTGTTGACCAAACACTTCGGGGCAGAAGAAGAGCTGGTGCTCCTCGTGAGCCACTGGGAGTCCTCAGCAAGCTGCCAGCACTGATGGCTGTGATAAAAGCACCTCCTTGGTGGGGGCCTTCGGGAGGAAGGCGATACTGCAAAGCCACTTCTTGCTTAGGGATGCCTCTAATCCTTAAACATGAAAACTAACCCAAATTAATGTTGATGTAGCTCTTACATGCTGCTCGTTGATGCTGCCTTGCCTACACTGAATGCAACTATTTGCAGGGTTGGAAAACTTCTTAACTTGTCAAGAGATCACAGAGGCAAAAAATGGCACGCTTTAGACAAACCAGCATAAAATCTACCAACATTTGACACACTCGACGAAAAAAATGTCAACCCATGAGAGCACATTTTCACAACATTGGGCTTACAAAATATGCATGCTTATATCTCAGCCGCCCACATTCAGAAGTTATACAATGGCCACTTACAGAGACATTACAGATCAGTCACGTTGAAAATTAAACCATGTAGGCAATTTATAACCCCTAACCAAACAAATGGCTTAGTCTTAAGCTTATGCTACATATTTTCAGGTACATGTTTCAAGTCTGGCACGTCAGGAGGAGAAGAACTGCAACAGTCATTGAAACCTGTTATATCTTCATGGGTGTAGAGCTGCTCTCTCATTTTCTGGCTTCCCACAGACCACCCAGAGCAACAAATAAGCAAGGGTGGATTTATATAGGATTCCTTTCAGATGCAAGTCTTCCTTGGATAGATACTTGAATAACTTGAATTCCATTATGCAAAGCTGCAAAGCACTTCAGTATTTGCTTTCCCATGTGTAAATGTTAACAGTGTACCCAAATAAAAATAATTTATATGCTAGGAAAAAAAAAAACAAAACCAAAACCAAAAACAGATGACATTGTATTTGCTAGGTTAACTTGAGTCAAGAGGAGCAATGTCCACTGAATCACTTTAAACTTTTAGATTAAAAGTCTTCTAATTGCTGTTGCCATCTTCTTCCCGTTTTCTGTATGCTTTATTCAACATTTGTATTTCTTCCTGATAACCACCTCTTTCCATGTGTTGCTTTTTACTGTTCTGCCGGTGAGCTTCCACAGTGTCTGGAATTGTTATGTTAATATCGCTGTCAGGATTGTTTGATGGTATGAAGAGTGAGTAGGAAGCAGTTTCCCCTAAGTCACAGGAGACAAACCTGTTTTCTTTCCGTGAATAGCGTAAGGACGGAGATCTTACCTGCGTGGAGGACTGGCTGATATTACTGATGATTGAAACGGTATCCAGAGCCTCTTCATTGTCACAGATCTCGAGAACCTCTAAATGAATTTTAACACTTGTGTCAGCAAATGTATTAGGACACTCCTCCGGGTTTGGGTCATGACCAACACTTTTAGACCGATAAACTTCGATTTTCTTTGACGTGGGTGTTATTTTTTGTCCTTCAGTGCTTACCTCGTACGTAGATAAAGAGAGAGTTTTTCCCGTGGGTGCCTGAAGAGACACAGTTCCTTGAAATGCACACAGAGGAATAGCTAAGGCTCCACCTGATCGCTGAAAAGAGAAAGAATGGTTGTTTGTCTAGTACTGACTCCTCAAGTTGCAATCCATTACAAATAATCAGTCATGCTTAGTTTGTTAATTTATTTTTACTGTTGTAGGCTTTTCCTTGCATTATTTTAGGAAGCTGGTAGTTGACTTAACCATATCATTTATTTAAGAGTAGAAAAAGGTGTTCAGAATCATACACTTTGGTGTAAAAAGTGAAGTCTGAAGTGACTGTGACTCAGCTACAGCTCACGGACATGGGCTCTTTACAGTAACCACTGACATCTCATTGCAGCCAGTCCATAAGGAGACAACTGGCTTTAGCAGGCACCTCTCTAGCCAGTAATAGCAGTGACCCCTACAACTGTTTTCATTTATTTTCTGCTTCATTCCTTCTGAGATACTGATCTCCTGAGGATCCATTCAGTTAGCAAAGGAGAGAAATGGCAGCAGCAGAGAACTTCACAAACACTGGACCCTATGTTCTCAGCATCTGTCTCCCTTGGGCACTTAACTGGGTGCCACCTAGCAACTGAGCTAAAATTCCTGGAATAGCTTTACAGATACCACTCAAGAATTTTTAATATACATGCTTTGTTTATTTTTATGATGGAAGTAAATAATAGTACCAGTAGGAAATCTATAGTAGGAGTTTTCAGTGCCACTATGGTGGTGGTCAGAGGGCCCATGCAGGGTCTCACTCCCTCCCACGTTTCACAGAAGCCCTAGGCATCGATATGGATTTCTCTCTAATACAAAGCTGAATTTATCAGCACAGAAATGTTCACATATTGAAGGCAGAGAGATAAAATTCAGTTACAGCTCTGCAGTCCTAAAGGTCACCCTCAAACGAAGAATTTTAGCAGTTTCAATGAAAGACGTGTTTCAAGAGTCTGTAAATAAAGAAAGGCATTACACCAAGAAATCACTGTGTGTGCCTGCATGGACAACATGCGACGGCTCACTCAGAGGCAA
This sequence comes from Oreortyx pictus, assembly GCA_036925125.1. Lineage (NCBI taxonomy): Eukaryota > Metazoa > Chordata > Aves > Galliformes > Odontophoridae > Oreortyx > Oreortyx pictus. The sequence goes on along the minus strand of JAUPFR010000011.1, from coordinate 22,215,080 downwards.
GCCACAGGCTACGTGCTCCCTTTCATAGTGCTGCAGGACAGATCCTGCCTCTCTTCCTCACCTTACAGACTGGCATCTTTAGCTGTGGAGGTCGGCATTCAGTGACTCATGTTGCAGAGAACAAAACCGACGGGAGATGCAGACATTCAGGTTCATCCTCACCTGCTTTGCTTTACTTGGACTTTGACTGCTTACTGAGAGGTGCAGGGATTTGCATCCAAAAACAACTTCTTATTCACACACACACACACACAAAAAAAAAAAAAAAAAAAAAAAAAAACTATTAAAATGAACCTTGGCTTTGCCAAAGGCTTGCTCCGTAGCAGGCAGGAGAAGCGCTGGTCTGGGTCAGAAAGGTGGCAGTGGTCAGACAGAAACATACAACAGAGAGACTGCTGGAACTGGGAGAAGTGTCAGAACCCAGCTCCACTGCCATCCAGGGGAAGTGTGCACTGAGGACATGGAAAAGCTGCCAGCCAGTAAGGTGATTCACCCTGATCACACTTCTGCACTGCTGTTGCTATGCTGCTTTCAGGGCTCCTTGATGACCTGTTTTATCTACCTCAGGCATCCCCAGGTCACACTGATAAGTGCAAGAGTACTCCTCTGGTGCTGCAGTTCCCTCTCCAGCTGCAGTGTTTCCCTGCTGCCTAGAGGGGCAGAACATCGGCCAAACCTCCTCCTCCCGTCCTTCCCCTCTATGCAGACATGCAGAGACCCTCCTCAGCAGCGCAGACCTTTCTGGAAGATGTGGGAATATGAAGTAATAGGACAGCAATCAGAGGATAGGTGAAAAAATGGCAAAGTGTGACATGGGTGGAGCAACCAGAGGAAGACAGACGGTCGATTTATCACGATGTGGAAATCTGAGGCACTCACACTTTTTTGGATGTTTGGATGGCACTCACACTTTTTCCTCTACAGTGTAAGGAAGGGCTGAAATAAGAGAGGGAGCAGGGATGCCTGTGTATGTGTGCTGGGACTGATCTACCTGCAAACAGAAGACAGCCCACAGAAACTCTGCCAACAGCGGCAGTCCTTCCCTGTTAAATTACAGGGAAACACTGAGCTCAGCCTTGAAGCAGAAGCTCCAGTATTGTTCTCTTGGGCTACTGATATACCCTGTGCAAACAGTGTGAATACAAAGAAAGAAAAGGAGGAGGAATAAGAAGAACCAGGTCTAATACTGGCAGCAGGGAGGTATGTGAGCACTGCTTAGGCACTGAACAGTGCCCTTCCCTTGGACCAGTCCTGTTTAATGTTTCCCTTCCAGTAACATTGAGAAAGTGAGTAGAAAGAGACATTTCAGGTACTGGAAAGGTGAAATTCTTCTTAGGGAGATGGGAAAGGCAATTCCTCACTCATTATTAAAGGCAATGGTGTGATGAGACTTTCACAGAACAAGGCAGAGCTTACAACCACACAGCTCAACCAAGAGATGCATTACCTCACCTTCACTAAAGAGCATGAGAAGGAAAATAGGTTTCATTGCGTGGAAAAACGTTGCCAGACTGTGTCTTAACATGGTCCTTCGACAAAGGAATCTGGCTGACAAAATGCTAGCAGCTGGGTCGCCCTGCTGGAAGGAAATCAAAGTTGTATTAGTCTCCTCAACGCATCTGTCAGTGAGAAATGATCCTCAGGCGTTCTTCCAGTGTGCAGTTATGGAGGCCGCAAAGGTCCCACGCACATGAACATCAGATCCTGCCCCTTGCTGCCAGCTCCCAGCTGCTGGTGGGGTTCTGGGGCTCCTGGACAGCAGCTCCCTTAGGGGCAAGCCCTTGTTTTAAAGCAAGGAAAAGGGCACTTCTTTAAAAGCACAGTTAGGTGCCGGCACTTACATTTTCTGTAGCAATCAGGATCACTCCTCCAGGAATCAAGTGAGTGAAACTATTTTCTGTTTTCTCTCTATTAAGCTCTAGTCCATTCATCTTCCACGCCAGATACTTTACTAATGCCACCAGAGGACAGAGAAACAAATTTAGATCTGGATAAGATGAAGTGGGCAAAGCCCGCTGCGTGTTCTGAGCGGTGAGCACAGAGGTGCAAGTTCAGTTTCTTTGATATTGCAGCACACTGAGCCTGGATATAATAATTCTGGTAACACACATTTAGAATGGCGCTTCCCTTAGATACTGAGGTAAGTGGGTACAAGCCCTGCAGCTCTGCTTCCAGACTGTCTAGCTTCAGCAATCAGCACTGGAAGCCCTTGCAGGGTCAGCTAAGCGTGTCCGCATGTCTGGTAGTTAATCAAGCTCAGAGTCTGAAGAACTGTCTAAAAAAGCACTTACATTATGCAGACAGACATCAAAAGAATATAAAAAAAATAGGTTAAATAAGAACGGCCTTCAGTGCAAGGTTACATTCTGCTTAATAAAACACTACAGATTTGTCCGAGTGAATGTCAAGAAGATGGAGGATGTGTCTGAGGGACCTGGAGGAGAATGAGCAGCCCTCACTTGCTGGAGTGAGTACTCCGGATCTGGAGCATAAGACAGTTTCAAATGGCAGTAGATTTAATGGCTCCTTCTCTGTCTTCTGTTGAGAAATCAGTGTCTGCTTTTTGAAGCGATGCAGACACACCAGATCTTCTGTGCCATCTCCTGATCACCGACCAGGAAGCCCTGAACCTACATCATCTCCAACGAGGAAAATTCCAGGAGAAATATGAGCCAATTACGGAATCACAGAATCACAGTGATTCTGTAATTCTGTGATTCCGTAAAATTCCAGTAAAATTATGAGCCAATTACAGACACCTTTAAGTAGCTCTACAATTAAAAGAATGCAGGAAATTAACCCTATCTGGTTCTTACATCTACTTTAAGATACTTGTTCTTTACATGCACACAGGCATAGATATATAGAAGTATTTATTTATTCACTGCCCATACATACATGTATTAACTTTTTACAATCCATGTCTTAATTTCTGGCGGTTCTGAAGGGTTTGAGATGGAAATACTCAAATGTTTCAATTTAAAAAATGATGGCATTCCCCAACCAAAACATTCTGTAAGCCCAAACTACGCTGAAGCTGGCTTTAATTGAACCTCGTAGGATTTGCCCAGTCTCATGGAAGTTACAAACTAGCACTAAACCACTCTCCCTCTGGAGGATTGTTTTCTGCAGGTTCGCATCACAGAAACATCCAGTTGGTAATCTGTGAGATTGTTTACTCCGTTTCCCGTGCATTTCAGCACTCAGGAATGCTGCAGGATCTCTGAGGCTGTGATGCTGGCCCCGAGCTCGCTGCCAACTGGAGTTGCTCTGTCTGGTGCTGCTCCTTGTGCAGAGTTCATTGCCATGGTGTTTGGTCGCAGGGCACAGCCCCTGCTCTGCTCCTGCCCGAGGTGGCCCCGGGCTGTGCTGTCTGCTGGAATCTGGGACAGAGCTCTCGCTGGAGGACTACGTGTACCAGCACATGCATTTTTTAACAAGCCAAGACAAAAAATTACAATGAAGTAAATCACGAATGTACTTGTTCCTTAAGGAGTGCTGCTGCATTCTGAGCAGAGAAATCTCTACATAATTGATAAAGCAAACGCTTTCATTATTAAATTAAATCATCCACCTCCCAGATTTTACAGAAGGGAGAAAACAGTTGTTGCTATGAGGCAAACCTTCAGCAGCATCACTGTAGTTTCAGGCAGGGGTCCCCTCTCCCATTCTGTCTGAATTCCAGGTGGGCATGCTGTGACAGAGGGGAGCTTTCAGCCCACACAGGGGAGAGAAGCACACAGGGAGAAAGGCAGTGAGAAAGGGCCCACAGGAGTCACCCAGCTTACAGCTTTTGTGTGGCCCTGCTGGGGCAAAATAATTTGTTTAAAACTGTAGTTTACACGTGACTGAGAACTTACTCTGCTTAGAGGAAGCCAAGGAAATTCCTTAAGGATAACACTAATATTTCAGGTACCAAACACTTCTATATGTATTTTGCACTTTCTATTAAATGTGTCTCAAACTCAGTGGTCTCAGTTCTCCAGTGCCTGGATTAAGTGTATACCCCCCAGGATTTCTTGACAATATTTGTTTCATGGAGCAAATGCCTGCAGAGTAGGTAAAGGAAAGTGTGACAGCTCCATTCTCCAGACACAGTTATCGGATGGGATTTTGTTTCCCGTGACCAAAGCTGACTCTGTTCCAGAAGTAGGTTCTTAGCTAGGAAACACGTGCTAGCAACTGAAATCAAAAACAGAAAACTGCTCAGCAACTTACATGACCTGAGTACTGGCTGAAGTCATTCACAGCGTAGTTTGATTTTAATGACCATAAATTGTCGTTGCAATATTGTAAAGGCCAGTGGAGAAAAAAAGGTTAACTGGGAGAAGAAAGGAAGTGTGTTAACAGCCTGGAATTCCAACATGACCCAAGGGAAGCAGCACATGTGGAGGATATCCCAGTGTATCTAAGATAGGAACTCTCCTCTGACTATGTGAAAAGTATGCATCCTCAAAACAGACCCCCCAGATTTTCTGTAGCTGCCCAGACCTGGTTGCCCAGCACTACCTGAGGCACCTCAGAGGATCTGAGATGTCCTCAGAAAACTGTCAAGTGTAACACGGGGCTGGAGGGAGAGCTGCAGCCTCCTGAGGCAGCCACTGGAGCACAAGGCAGTTGGTACACTCCTGCAGCCTCTCAGCTGCTTCAGTCGACTCCAGCATGAGGTAGCTGGTAGACTCCCTCATCATTCCATGAGTCACAGGCGCTAGAATACTAAGACAGGTGTAAGACGAGCATTAGAGGGAGGCAGAGCCCTTGTCAGTGCACATTTGTTTCTGGGAAAGGCAGGAGTGCTTTGGAGTGAGCTCACAGAGCAGGGAATGTCCCCCAGCCCTGCTGAGAAGCACTGTGCAGGGCCATGAGCAGGAGGCGTGTTTGAGTCCAGCACCACTTCCATGGGACCACACTGCCTTCCAAACAGAAATATCAGTACTCTAAATAAAGCTCTAATGAATTTGCCTTCCTAATGACTTTGATGGAATATGAACTCTAGCTAAAAAAGTTTAATTTCAGAGCGTTTCCAGTAAAGATTCCGTCATTTCCTTTCAGAGACAATGTGTTTTCTGTTTATTTCAAAACAGAGGCTTAGTCTTCCTCTTTCCAAAATCAATTACAACAATGATTTGCCCTTTGAGAGGCTGTCTGCAGTAAATTTAGACCCAACACAGGGTATGACAAGAATAGACAAGGTCACCTCAGACGACCTGAAAACCTGGATTTGTTATTGGTCTGCCCCATCTGGGCAGCCCTTCAACCCCAACACCACAGAGGAATCCAAGGTAAGAATACCACCACTGAGGTGTTGGAACTTCTGCACCCAGTTGCCTGTGCCTGAAGCAAATTAGCTCAAGAAAGTCCATCGCTATTCCACTTTGTGTGGGAGATGATACATTAATCCCCATTTTTGTAGCAGGCAATACCAAGTCTTGCCCTTTCCTCCACACTTGGTGAACTTTATTTCATTTATGTATTGCCAGCCTTAGAAAAAGTTCTGAGTTCATTTGCAGGCACCATTTTAAGAGCCCTTCTGCTGAGCAGCAGGCACTGCAAAGTTAACCTGAATGGTGTTTGTGCTTTCTAGGAAAACACAGCAATCAACAAAGGCATAAGCCCTTAACTAATAGAGAACATGCTAGCCTAGAATGTACTGGCTTTACTGGAACAGTTTTTGTTACTTCTTCTCCATTAGGTGGCATTAGGCTCAAGATGCAAGGATCCCTTGAGAGAGAGAATACTAGCATCAGGCAGTGGCAGCTTTCTGCAGTATCAATTCCTATACGAGTTGGTGACAGACAGTGCCATTCATTGGTTGGCTCCACAAGTCTTACATATCCTTGCTACTTCTCCACAGCCCAGCAGTTTACTTCTTACTTCTACTTTCTTCTGTGAATGCATATTTGTATCTTGCACTCATCAAAACCTGTCAAAGCAACAGATCTGAAAGCTCTTATTCATCTGAATCGGACAGAGCAACCAACAGCCTCAGAAAGCTGGGTGCCTCGTGCCGAGGTGCCCTGCCCATAGCAGCCTGGTTCTCCCACAGCACTGATTCTGCTCTCAGCATTTCTCCTGTTGGTGCAACTCAGCTGAGTGCCAACTGCAGCTTTACAGCAAGCTGAGTCAGCAGACTTCACAAAGACCACCCCACTCTGTCCTACTTGGAGCAAAGTTAAAAGAAGGAGAAATGCTACACTGACTCCAACCACCACTTGAAGAGACAGGATGAGAACATCACCGTGAATTAGCATAGATACAGCTGCATGGCTGCTGGGAAGCAAATATAATCCATGCAGTCCATTCAGATGTGCTTACTGGAATGTTTACAGCTTGCTTGGAGCAAGAAAGATCCTGTATATTTATCACTGCTAAAAAAACTTCAAACTTCAGACATACAGACATACAACACTGGCTCCTCCTAAGTGAAATTATGCACTCAGACTTCCTGTTCTCTTTGCAGGCAACATCAATACATGCTATACTATGTATAGCATGTCTTCTGAAAGAGTTTGCTTGAGGCAACCCACAGATGAGGCAATCAAGTCAAAGGAAGAAAGACTGCAAGCCTGGCAGATTCCTATTGCCTGAAGGCTCATAACTAGAGGCAAAAAAACATACATGGCAAATTTATAGACAGTCTCTTTAGGAAAGGGGAATACACTGCTATTTTATGAGATGTTAAAGGTATCCTCCAAAAATGCAGCTGAGAGAATTAGAAATGACATGTATGGTTTTTTGCCTCCTTCTCAATTGCAGCTGGCCTATACAGGTATTGAATAAAAAACACTGCCATCTTCTCCTTTCAGGCCAGTTTTCTTCCAAAGAAATCACCGATGGAGCTAAAGTTCACACCCAGAACTGAAGGTGTGTGGACAACCAGCAACAGCATTTCCCGTGAGAGTACCATCTTCCAAGCAGCACACAGCTTTAACAGAAAATCAAAGGCATCACAACTATTTTCTGGCACTCTCCTCTCCAAAAAGCCAAATCAAAGTCATTAATACCTTTCTCACCACTTCTTTAAGGTCTGAAAACAACACAACAAAAAATTCTGCTTTCAAGCTATGAATTCCAATGGGCAGCCTTCTGCAAGGCACCTGCTCTCAGAGGCCGAAAGAAATGCTTCCTCACCTTCCCTCCTAGACACCTGTCTTTTGTTCTCAAGCATTTGTGTTAGGTGTTTGGCAGCTTCTAACACAAATACTTCACTAAAGAATTAAAATAAAAGAGAGTTTATAAGCTAAAAGCACATTGGTGAACACTATCAGGAACGTATTTTTCCCTGCAACTACACTAGTTTCTGTTAAATTTGCTGGTATTTGCTGTTATCTATTTTTAAAGGCTTTCAAACCAGATACAGAATTTCTGTTCATTTTAATTTCCCATGAGACTAATCACTGTCCTTTTTCAACAAGTATGTGCATAGGGACTGAGGTCATGCATCCTGGGCTGTATCACAAGAAGTGTGGCCAGCGTGGAGACAGAGGTGATCCTTCCCCTGTGTTCTGTGCTGTGAGACCTCACCTGGACTATTGCATCCAGATGTGGAGTCCTCAACAAAGGAGAAAGGTTGACCTGTTGGAGCACATCCAGAGGAGGGGCACAGAAACAGTGCCAGGGATGGGACACCTCTCCTAAAAGGACAGGCTGAGAGGTGGGGCTGTGCAGTGTGGAGAGGAGAAGGCTGTGGGGAGACCTGAGAGCATCCTGTCAGCATCTAAACCGGCTGTATGAAAAAGGGGACTGACTCTTCAGCAGGGTCTGCTGTGTCAGGACAAGAGGGAATGGTTTCAGACTAAAGAAGGAGAGATTTAGACTGGATATAAAGAAGTCTTTTGACAGTAATTCTGTTGAGGCACTGGCACAGGTTGCCCAGAGAAGTGGTGAATACCCTGTCCTTGGTGACACTCAGTCAGGCTGTACAGGGCTCTGAGCACCTGTCTGAGATGTTGGTGTCTTTGTTCATTGCAGGGAAGTTGAACTAGATGAACTTTAAGGTTCTTTTCCAATTTAAACGATTCTATGATTTTATGATCATATGTTTTTCTCACTAAGTTCTCAAGTTCAGTATCTGTACCCTCTCTGCTATGTGGAAATTAAGCACATAAGAACAGTCAGCACACCACTTGCAACTATACAGAAAATTTATCTGTAATTGCTATCGTTCCTCCTACTCTAAGTTATTACAAGTTCTGCTTATTGAACAGAAAGCTGCAAGTACTCTAATAAGAACATCTATACTTATTTCTGTCATCAAGCACTTATAGTCTGAAATTCCTGAAGATGAGGGACTTTCATCCTGTTAGGATAATCATCCATTTCCTGGTAAGGTATGCTATCTTCTCCCAGTTGGCAAGCTTAATTGGCAAAGCAAGCAGAAGTACATGACCAATAAGTGCCAGAGAAAGACTCCTTTAACATGGTGAGTAATGGTGATGCAAAGAGAAAGGGACTTTTCTTAGATAGGGACTTCCAGGCAGACTGAACAAAAGGGAAGGCTTCCATCTAATTTAATGTTTGGCTCAAACTGATCTTTCACCTAACATACATCTGAGAAGTGCATTAAAGTACTTTTTAGAAGGCTTGCAGGAATTTCATACACTGCCCTTTTTCACCAGCAAAGCAAATGTCAGCACTGTGACACTCTGGAAGCTCATGCTGAATGTCAGAAAGAAAGAGATCTGTAACTTAGAAGCCTTGAACTTTTAGACCATGGGAGCATTAATGTCTGGAAACTGCACACTGGTTTGTAACTTGGAAAATGTCACAGAAGAATGAATTAGGGCTCCTTGTAATGCAAGTACCCAAGAAGTCTGTCCAAAAGTGACACATAAAGCCCCGGGGCAAATACAGCCAGCCACACGCAGTCATTGCCAACTGCTTCCCAACAGGATGCTTGTACCTGTTCTAAGCAAAGTCACAGGTCTAACAACTTGAAATGGCAGCCACGGGAGGTGGGAAAAGGAAACCTGTCTGGAAACTACAGCAAGGAGAGCCAAAGGGAGTTAATGGCACACAGCAGGGTAGCAAGAACCAGTAGATTAAAAACAGGTTCAGTCATCACTTACTTTTGCCCACAAACAGTAGTTCATCACTGCACACTGCAAGGGAGTGAATATTTGATTTTTCATGAAAGGGATGATCAATCAAATCTGAAATATCAGACAAATTCCTACTTTGGCTCAATTTATAAAGTTGTGTTTATCAGGAGGAGAAGGGATTCTGCAATTTAGATATGAAATATATCTTATACATTTTATCTATGGATGTACCCAAGGGTGCGAGCAGCTGATCTAGTTTTCAGGTCTGCCCTGCTTGGAGCAGGAGATGGATTAGCTGACTTGCAGAGGTCCCTTCCAGCTTAAAGCCTTCTGCAGTCCCTGTCCTGTGTGCCTCATGCAGGATCCAATCTCTTTCACACTGAATTGTAAGCAGAATCCTCAGAGCTTAGCTAACACCTGGCCGGGCAGCCTGGCTGTGGTTTCTGGCTTCTGGCTTTGGCTTCTCAATTCTCACCTCCTGCTCTGCCTTAGTAGAGAGGGTTTGAGGTAGCAGCAGGTATCATGAGTCAAATAAGCAGGGAAATGCTGCACCCACCGTGGAGTGGAGTTCACGAAACTGACATGGCGGAAAGATTATCAGAAGCTCTAGTTTTGCAAGAAAGGCAACAAAAACATGGGTTTCACCTAGCTCATCAGCATTGCCTCCAGAAGATGTGGTTCTCCTAAACCATGGCAGTAATAAAGTATTTTAAAAGTATTTATTATTTTATCCTCTGGTTTCATCCTTAGACGTTTGTTTCCTGGCTGCTCAGGCATTATGAACTGAAAGTTCATCCTGACTCCTTTTCGATTCCACCAAGAGAAACTTCCAAAGAGGAGGCAGACCTGTCTCTTCAGGTTGTCTTGGTTAACTTACAGCAGTAGTACAAAACTGTGACTATGTCACCTATAAAACATTAGAGCATACACAACCACACTGGTTTATTGAGAGTGTGGGCATACACCTACGCTGCCAGAAGATTTTTATGTACATTTATAATGCAGACCAGAATTTTGAACTGGAGCATAAACACCACTGCCTATGGAAGGTGCTCACAGCGGGTGCAGATAACACAATACACCATTACCATTTTACAGTCCTTAGACAACCTCGAGATCCTTTCTAGAGCCCAGCATGTGAAGAAAGCAGCATGTGAGCTCCTCAGGGACCAGCAGCTGCTGCACATTTCTACTTCCACTACAGAAATCAGACTGTGGGCTTGTCTGGCACCTCACACCCATGTTTGGCCTTTGGCTGGTAACATCAGACTTTTAGGAGACAGAAAATCTCACACTCACTGGCAGCCTAACAGACAGTTGACAAGCAAACCGCAAACAATCTCTATCTGCTTAAATGAAGAGTTGAAATATTTTTCAGCATTCAGCCTGCAATAACTGTTGTGACATTTTTGCTCTTAAACAAATATTGACTATAGAAAACAAAACTTGGCAGTTCTCCTCTAAGTCTGTGTTCCTAAATGAGATAATAGCTGTCCATTTGCTGGATCCAGTTTCAGCATGTCATTCCACAAATGGCAGTTCTGGGCAATTCTCTCTCCCATCTCTTTTCTGCTGAACCCAACTCAGAAGTCGAAGCGAAGACTCTCAGTGTGGGCACTAACAACAAGGACAGTCATGGCAGAACAGAAGTGCCTCCAACCTAAGGAAATCCCTGATCCTGCTGTTGCTGACAGGGGACATGAGCCTGATAAGGATAGGCTTACTTAAATGAGAACTTTGCACTTGGAATGAACAGCAGCTATGCAAACTGACCACTGACAACAAACCCCAACTTCTGTGTTACTGGGGGTACATTCAACAAGGTACACCTAGAGGTGAAATAGTTACATAGCAAGGAGCAATGTGTACTAGTTGTAGATGATGTCCTTAAAATCTGCGGGGTTTAATACTTCTCTCAAGCTGTGAAAAGCTCTTTCAGATTCTAGAAGCAGACAGCAAATACAAGGGAGCAGAATCCCCTGTGCAAATAACTACAGCTGTGTTCACAGACATCTTTAAGAATCCATTACATTGAAGTACTGACATGTCAGGACTCCACCTTCAATCCCTTCTCTTACAATGCTAACAGACTACTCAGAATTTCACCTTCCTGGTAATTGTCTACATTCTTAAGGAAATTGATGAAAAATATTAGGAATCCTCATGGTTTGCCTGAACCCTGAATTTGTCTGTAGCTCCATCACTCGGGTTTGTTTCATCAAGTCTCCTTTTTCCCTATACAAAACGTAAGCATGACTGAAATGTCACTAGGTACTTGAAAATACTCTTAAAATACAAGCTTTTGGAATCATTTGGAGAGAAAATTCCAACTCATTAAGATGAATTAGCATAAGTCATACTGAATTCTTGCCACACACAGATTATGCAGATATATGCAAGGTAATAATTCGAAATCTATGATTAAGGAGGCCAAGTGAGGGAGCACTGCAGGACCAGAATCTGCAATAGGTGTGAAGTTACTAAAATATACAACACTGACTAAGTTCTTTGCTAAAAATAGATACGCTATCAACAGAAACTGCAACGTAAGCAAAAGTTACGTCTTATAGTACAGTAACCCTTGTTAAGAGGAGAAAACAGCGCGAACACCCGTCTTACCTGTCGAGGGGTCCTCTCCGACTTACTCCTGCACCACTCCCAGTCTGTGAGCTCCGGCTTGTGACCCTCTTCGTGAGACAGTCTCCTCTCGGGTCCCTCCACGCTCCTGCCGGGGCCCGAGGCCGCCTCCCCACGCAGCCCCGCGGGGCCGCCCCGGGCGCTGTCCGTGGTGCTGAACCCCACGGGGTCGGGACGGGCGCTGTCCGTGGTGCTGAGTTCCACCCGCGCCGCTCCGCCGCCTCCGCCTTCCCCCGGAGGCTCGCTGGGTTTTTCGCAAACCAGCAGGTTGTGGCACGATGAGGATTTGACGTCGCCACCGTGGTGGTGGCTCTCAGGAGATATTCTGTAGATTCCGTAACCGTGCTGGAAGGAAAGGTTGAATTCGAAACCCCTGTGTTTGGCTGAACAAAAAGGAACGAAATGTTGTGTCAGGAAGAGTAAAAGTCAAGAAGAAAGATGAGATTACATACACAATGAAAACTACGCTCTAAAATATGGAATACAAATTCAGTTACTGCCATGCATTAAAAAAAAAAAAAAAGAATTGCTAAGAAGCAATGTCTCAGATAGTATTGCCTTCTCACTGAACTCAGAAATGCTCCATTTCAAAGCTCATGGATCCCAAGAAACTGCTAGGTTGCCTGCCATTTTCATCATGTTCTACACACAACAAGTATTTCGATATCATAATAGGTTTTTTGTTCCCTCAGAGCCTGTTTCAGCCACAGTCCTAAAGGCGAAAAATTGTACAAAATGATGAAACATTTCTGAGTACTGCAAATCAACCTTCAGTGCAAATACTTCCCTCAGATTACTCCAAGAGTTGTATCTTCATTTGTAATTCAAAATAGAACACCTCTGCAGAGCCACGCAAACACTGGAGATTTATTTCACAAATATCTGAGCAGAAAATTTATGGGAAAGCATCATGCAAAATTTGAGCCATAAATATCAAGATGTTTTCCACATCTACAGAAACCTATATATGTTTTTCTAGAGGTAAGTTCACAGAGTGGCAGCTGCATTTCTCTGCTTTTTGCTTCTCTGAGTGTTACCACATGATCAAAAGGACAAAAGTCAGGTAGCATGTAAGGAGACAGGCTGTAGCACAGAGAGCATATTCCCCTACAGCTGGCTTTACTTGGAGGCATAGGAAAAAACAGGCCTTCAGAAAATTCTAAAAGGATTATCAAGTAAAGGTCTGGTGTTCTCTGTTACCTTAAGGTCATCTTTATAAACACGCAATAAACACGAAATTTTAGAGGCCAAATCTGTATATTATGTGCTCAGCTTTGAACTGGCTCCATGAAAGCAGTGGGATAATGACCCTCCTTGTCCTTTGCAGTTTGCTTTCTTGTGTCACTATGACTTCTATCTGATAGCTAAAGGGCAGGTGTAGAAACAATAGCTGTTCTTCTTTTTATGATCTGCTCGCAATTAACACGTTGCTTTTTCCCCATGTCATGTTTAGCATGGCCAATGTATTTCACTAGAAGAAGTGAGATTCTGGCAGACACATCTTGGAGGGGAGAGGGAAACTAGTATTCAGAGTCCACTAGTTCTCTTGGAAGCATCTGCCAGTGACCTGGGAAACTCACCAAGCTTCTGTGCCTCACTATCCATTAGTACCAGCCAACTTACTTTCCTGCAACTATCTTGCAAGAACACTGTGAATCACTTATATTGCTCCAAATAATGTTGATGTAATTCAGGTACTGCAGGTAAATGATTTCAAGGAATACCAAGAACTGTTACTGACACTAACTTCCAAGCCATATTCCAGCTGTACATGAGCCTCCCATTCTTACTTTTGAGTTCCTCTGAAGACACAGCATATGAATTCCTCTTGCAGTTTATGATGCAGCCACAGGGCAGGTGGATCCAGTGCTCTGACAGGACAAACAATGGGGTGACGGTGGCAGCCAGCAACGTCAGCAGGAAGCTAAGTGTCTCAAATGAAAGGCTTTGATAGCCAGTGATGTGCTGGACAACCATTTGTATCTGAAGGGCAGAACATTTTGAAATTTAAATTGCTTTAGGCACATGATATACTTCCAGGAATAAAAAGAACATGAACATGACACAAATAAAGCTACAAGTTTTCACACATGTTTGTATGTTCAGACTAACAATTTTCGTCAACAACTGAGAAAATATACTGTCAAAGATTCTTCTCATTCAGTACTTCTCAAAAACCCCTTACTTAAGCTAAGCATTACAGACGCCCAAGTGCTATTAAAACGGGCAACTCACAATCCAAGCATCTTAGGAGAGATTGCTAGCTCCATCTCCCCTGCCTGGTACTGAGGAACTCCACCTCCTGATGGGAAACAGAACTTTGTACCACCCAGGACTGTGCAGCAGATGCTCTGTGATGCTCTCTTTCAGTTGAGGGAAGCTTAGATGCTGTGCCTAACAAACTCACACCACAAAGGCAGCACTGACCCAGACCCACATCCCATAGCCTCAACCTCCTCCTTCCTAACTACTGATGAATATATCTGTCCCCAAATACACCAGTACATGCACTGAACAAACGTCACCACTCCCTCATATACTCTTTGCACATAGATTAAAAATATGCATACAAATATCATTTTTTCTAAAAAAAAACCCTCCTATTTTTCAGCCAGTTTGGCAGAGGACGTGACTCGCTACTATGGGGGGATGGGGGGGATGCATAAAAGCTAGCTTACTAATATTCACAGACCCCAAAATGCTGAAAAAATGCATGTCAGGCAACTGGAAACACAAAAAGGTGGACCTTATTCATCTCTGTGCTCAGGTGACACAAATGATGAGATGACAGAGTAACATTCTGACAAATCAGTCTCCATTAGATCTACTAAAAAACAGTTAAATTCATGTAGAGGTAATGCAGACACGTTCAGAAGGACTTTTGCTGACACAGTGTATACACTATAACAGCTACAACAGCTACTGTTCCATCTATTTCAATTCATGGCACATCAACTCCTGACCCATTTAAACACCAGTAAACATTACGAAGGAAATCAGTCTGACAATTTACCATCATAGGAAGCCAGAGAATGACTTTTGTCAATGCAAGAATCAGTGAGAATCGTTTCTGGGCAAAGCCCACTGTGAAGCTCCTGCTCTTTGCGCTGTTCATGCAACAGGGCTCGAGTCCACTGCTCTCAGCCACACCTTTCCTAAAAACTGCCTTCGACTTTAGACATGCATTTTGGAAATGCTTCAGGGTTTTATCCACAGGGTCCACTGGTGACAGACATGGGGTGGCAGTGCTGCAGCCTGCAGGTGTCCCAGGGGTGATGTAGCCTCGAGAGACTTCCTGGTAATCGACGTGTAATAGCTGTTGCTCATCTGAGCACAACAGCTGGTAAGTTAGAGGGACAGACAGCACTGTGAGGAGGCAAAAACACAATGAGTAGACAGTAAATAAGAACAAGACGTAGGAACTTGCATGGTCAGTAAAGCAACCCCAGGAGGTGGGGATGTACTTCCCCCAACCACAGAGAGGTAAAATGCAGATCAGCAAACTGACGATCCAAATGCTAAGGATTGCCCATACCATGCTCACTCGTTGTTTGGAAGTGCTGCAGTTCATCGTCTCAGTTTTGCTGATGCTGTAGAAGTTGTAGGAAACTATAAGAGACCCTTTCAGGTTGCTAGAAATGCCCTGGAACAAATATATAAGTGCTGAGGTGGTGCACAGCGGCTGAGGAAGGGCATCACTTGACCACTGGGTGAGCATGAAAATAATCACTGGCATAATGCTGATCAGATCATCTATTGACAAAGAGGTCACGATCATTGAAATTGTGGATTTATTTTGCATTTTCAGCAGGGAAACTAGTGAATAAATGCTGCCCAGAAGCACTGTGAATGCAATGATCAAAGTCAAGCAGAACAGAAAGACATTCAAAGTTCTCTGCCCATTAGGTTTATCCATAACGCTATGATTTTCAGTGAAGAAGCTCGTCCCATTGAGTGACAAATTACTAGGCATTACAGACATTGTCCTTGGCAAATTTTGTTCCTTGCCTTCTCACTGACTCTGCAAGTTTCCACAAGCTGAAACCATAACTGTTAGCTCCACATTATAACTTCTGTTTCCTTTCTTTTTTTGTAGCATCCGGTGAAGAAATATTTAGGTTTAAGCTCCGCTGATAACCAGAATAACTCATGCTCTTGTAAAATCAGGCAACAAAGAAGTATCAAAGGTGCTGGAAAAAATGCAGTTCTTCATAACCCTTTCAGTAGTGGAAGATAGTTAATTTAGTCTCTTCAGGTAATAACAAGCCATTCACTTCTGACAGATATCAGGCGGTGTGCCTTACTCACGAGTTCAGCTGAAACGAAGGCAGAGTACCAGGTATGTTCAAGCTCAGGGAGAAACATAGTAGAAATGGGAGACTGCTGGATTCACCCTGCGCTGATCTGAGCTGCAGGAGGGAGGAGTCAGAAGCAAGCAGGATAGCAGAGAAATGGGGAGTGAGTATCTTCCCAGACAGAGCTGCCTCTTAGCTGGATCAGTGTCCCTGCTAAGCCCCACCTCCGATGCTGACACTGAAATCCAATGCAAATACTCAGATCTGATGTCAGCCGTAAATGTCATTCCCGTAAAGCCCATGGCTGCTTCATGGCTGTGCACCACCAGCTGGAGGGCTGCTTTTATTCTTTTTGCACTTCCATGCTCCGAGCTCAGCACGGTAAGGGCTGTGGGAGCCCTTTATGAAGATGAAACAGAAGGGTGTGCCTGCCTTGCCTTTTTGTATTCCTGCTCCCACTGCAAGCATGTGTATGCATGCACACTATGTAGATGCTAATTGTACAGTTAGTGACAGCCCTTTATTAATGAAGGGCAACAGCCATGCACATCAGCAAGGTGCTGCCTTGCTGTGTGGTACCTCAGCTCAGTTTGGGGCTTATAAAACTTCCGTTCTCCGTGTGATTAAGAGCTGAATGCCTGCTGCCTGCTCTAACCACACTCACGGGTAGAACCACAGCCATGTGCATTTTGGCATGTTACAAACATTTTCTCCTGAGAAAATGCAATACTGGTGGAGCTTATAAGCTGACAGAATTTTTAACACGTGGACATTGAGTGAGCAGGGAAGTTCAGTGTTATTTTCTTGGAGAACTCTGCCTCTCTTCTTTTGGACATCTCCACATTCAAATACATGACAGAGATGCAGGAACAATATTTTTTGAGTAAGGATTACATGGCAAGGCTGCTCCAGCTACACTGTAATCTGTGTAACACTGCAAGTCCATTTGGTTGTTAGTAAGGACCTGATCCCTTCAGTTCCACCCATTTGCAAGGCAGAACAGAGCCAGCTCTGGTTGCCAGGTGTCCTCCCTCATGTCAGAGTGGCATAGAACTCTCAGGGGTGCCAGAGTCCCCAGGACAGGCAGAGAACACCAGAGTGCAGCTGTGGCTCTGCCATGGTTAGCCCACGATGCACGGAGCAGAGCCAAGCAAATCCATAACCTGTCCTTCACTCCTGGTTGCCAAGCTGCTCTGCCACAGCACTGGGAGGGCTTGTACCCAGAGCAGGCCAGATCTTCAACCATCATGTCAGAAATTTTCTGTGGCATCCATCCTACCTTCCATGTGAGGCACAGTCCTGGAGCTGGACCATCCATCTGGCCTTTAACTCTACAGGATTTGACTTGGCTTTTGTGATTTATCCGTCCTGACGGACGACTGACTGTTAATCTGTGCTGTGCCAGCTAAAGGCCAGGGCTCATTTCCTTCTATTTACAAATCACCGTCACCTTTGCTCCCACAAGTCAACTTCAAATTAAGAACAGTGTTCTAAATCTTTAGATTAACAGTGCGAGCCTGGTCAGAAGTACAGACAAGAGATAAGAAGAGAAAGAAGCATCATTCACCCTTGTTTGGACATCTATTAGGATCTGGCTCCCTCAGGAAACATGTGGCCACCCATGAAGTATGCAGGCGCACGTCTCTCTCCCACCTCTCATTCCTCAATTTCTTTTGACAAAATGATCATTTTAGTCACAATCTGATGGTGTCAAGCTACTAAGTTCTCACAGTTTTAATGAAAATGAGCAGCTGATGAGAGGAGAGCAACTCTGGTCGGCTGCTCAGCCAAGAGACAGGCTGCAGCAGAGCCCAGTCTTCCCTGGACAGTAGTGAATACAGAACAGAACCTTTCTAAATATTCTAACAATAAAAGAAAGCATCAGCTGGGATCCATGCCTTCCTAGCTGTCAATTAAGCAGATGCTAAACTGTGGAAAATCAGCTTAATTCACCGTGGCATATCTTAGTGCTTTCTGACACATGATCAATTACTTTCATTCTTAAACTCTATGCTTCCACTGCCTGCGTTGTCTTCATTTGCTCATCACATTACTGTGAGGTACTCAGGATAATGTTAATAATGCTTGGGAAACATATTCTACCTACTAGGGAAATTTTTGCTCCTCTATCCCAAGCTATTATACCTGCACTGGATGTGCAATAGCTCTGACTGTAGAAATCAGCCACAAATTTTCTGATAATCCCCCTCCTACGATCTTCTTTGCACACTTCCTTACTGACCATGCTTTACCAGCTGTGTATATACAACCTCTCTGTCCCTCCATACATTTTCGGACATTTTGCTTAATGCAGTCCACTCCATGCCTTCCCTCTGTATTTTGGATGAAATGATCCTCGATGTTTTTGAGAATTGCTTTTGTTTATCCCCGTATCCATTCAAGGTAGGTGATACAATACTCACTTCAGCTTCTCTTCCCTCAGAATGCATTTAATGATCGGAACAGCACCTTGCCATTTCCTGTGTCAGCTTTTACTGTAAGTTACAATATGGAGAAGTGCTCTTTCCTCTCTGGTCATTTCATAGTCATAATCTGAACATCTTCAGAGCAATGAATTCAAGCAGCTTCCCCTCTATTTCTTCAATGTGATGATAAATTCCAAAAAGCATAAAACAGTACAGAAAGAGTGGTTTCAATCTTAAAACTAAAGAGAGACATTGGTTAGAGTAGAAGCAAACAGCTCTGTGAATGCCTGATTTTGCACAGAGCTGTGCCTTGTGGTAACTGACTTGCATGTCCAGTACAGTCTGAGTCTGAAACCTCTCCTACAGCTGGAGCAAAAGAATCTGCACTACATTCACTGTTCTCTTCTAAAGGACAAGTTCATATTGCAGCATTTCAGAACTTAAAGGCACACTGTCTTCCTAGTTTTGATTTCACTCTCAAATCTCAGATTCAATTAGATTGAAGGTGGCAAGACAGGCAGACAAGCGGAGAGGTAGGCAGTGTCATCACACCCCCCTTCTACTCCCACGTTTTGTAAACAAACAGTGTCAGAGTGGAGGAACACAGCAGTGCCGAAACCACAATGGATAATGACCTCTCAGAAATCAAGAGAAAGAAAAAGACACATTTATCTGCTGCTGTGTCCTTGGTTGAGACTGTGTCAAAGAAAGAATGAATGTGTAGATCCTTACTACCTATTCTCCTTACTCTCTGCATGTGTACTCCCAGATGAGAAGAGGATCCCAATACAACACTATCTTGTGCAATATATATTCTTTTTCCTGGTGTGAATTTTCTGTGCTACAGAATGATCACAAAGAGAAAATACATAAAGCATAAAAATCTCCTCTCTGGCCTCATTTCAGTCAGCACTGCACAACAACATCTCCTTAAAGAGTCAGCAGTATTTGACAGCCTATGAAAGGATTTCTAGGAGACACTGCATGCAGTAATTCAGGAATGTGTGCGAAGTTAATCAAATATTATCACAGAATCATATCACAGGATGGCTTAGGCCGGAGGGGACCTCAAAGATCACGTAGCTCCAAGCCCAGCCACGGACAGGCTGCCAACCCGCCCAGGGCCCCGTCCAACCCGGCCCTGAATGCCTCCGGGGATGGGGCAGCACAGCTCTCGGGGCAGCTGTGCAGTACCTCAGCCCTCTGAGTACAACACTGCTTCCCAACAGCTCACCTAACAGCCCCTCTTGAGGTGCTAAGCCATTCCCATGTCCTGTCACTACCAGGATATGTACAAAGCCATCCCCTGCTGCTTGCCAGCTGCCTCCCAGTGCTGGAAGGACACCACAGGGTCTCCCTGGAAAATATTTGCCATTCATAAAACACAGTCAACAAATATGTTCTTGGGAAGTTATCCTATTTAGTGTATGAGGAATTTTTTTTTCACAGCCTGCTTTAGTCTAAGCTTTGACTCACAGTTTTGCTTCCTTTCATCGCTCGAGAGACAAGGTTGTTACAGCAGCCACACAGATATTTCAGAATGTAATATAACTTCTACGCCAGGCTTAAACAGACATAATCCCATAAATGTATTTGTCATTTATTCCTCAATAGCACTTGATAGAAATGTTGTTTTTACATATTTAACAGACTTCCAAAAAAATGTCAAGCTAAATGACTGGATTTGGTCTACTGTGTTCAGCCATGGTTTCTGGACATAAGATGTTTAGGCTGCAGCTTCTTACTGCCTCTGCTTGTTTGCTCCAGATGAACTCCAGCAATGGTGGTTTCTAACAAGCTGCAGATACTCCTACACTTAACCCATTTCTGCTGCAGCTGTATGGCTGTGCTGTAGGAAAAGGATTCCTACTGAATCTGAGCAATTGGAGCAGCATAAATCAGAAATAATTCCATTACACCTAAAATTATGACTTAACTTACACACTCATTGCAGATTGCACTGCACTGTCTCTAACTCGAGCAAAACAGAATCATGCTCTGCAGATGCTCACTTTGAAACCAGCAGATTTCTGTTACGCACAGCAACACGTCACGAGCTGTCCCTGAGAGAGGCAGAACCTTCTCGGGGCAGAAGTGCTAGTTCCAAGAAGTGCCCATTGCCAGATCCCTGTAACTCCCTCCTGTGCTGCAAACACAGGCAGTAGATTGAGACTGCAGTGAACCAAACACTGCTGGTGAGCTGTAGCATCAGTAAGAGACAAATGGAGCTACAAGTGAGTAAACCCCAGTGTTTCCAACTGGGTGAGGTATGTGACGTGTATGTCTCTCCCAGTGCACAGCACGCTACTGAAAAATGGGAACATTGACAAAACTTCAGTGAGGTCAGCAACAAACATGATGGCTGAGATGAGAATGGCCCCGTCTGGGTTATGCCGAGCACACACTAGCAGAGGAGGTCACATGCTGTCCTGCAGCAAATGTGCAAAGTGGGGAGAAACAAGCAATTCTAAGATGATAACGGTTCCAAGAAGACAACAGTGGAAAGGAAGAGCTATTACAGAAGAGGCAAACTGCAGTGTACACAAGGAAGGGAAGGGGACAGATGCATTCAGGAAGGTGTTATTTTTCTAGTGGATAGCAAGACAGAGATAGTAGCAAAATCTGCAGATATTAGGATGGAGTGAAGCTCAGGTCTGCATAGTGTGGAGCATAAGATGTTCTCCTAGCTGTGATGTAATGGCTCTCCTGAGACAGGACACCATACCACGTCACTTTCTTTGAGCAGCCACTGGCTCAATGAATTGAGAGGAGACAGACAGCTGGCAGGGATGCTATTCTTCAGTACACCTCCCCACAGTAACTGTTTGCTTTCTAATAGAGAAAGCACAGCAGGCTACAAATATAATTCATGGAACAGCACGATATGAATGCTTTTAATTTTGTTGCACAGCTCTCCTAGCAGTAGAACACCCATATCACAGTGGCATTAGTGCGAGCCAGCCTCACCACTGAGCAAACCCAGTAACGTAACCATGAGCTCTATAACCACCCCTACCTTATGCAGCTAAGCACATTCACCATGTTAGAAAAAAGGAAATGTTGCTTTTCTATCAGGAGCTGGGCAGCGACACCACACCACTGTGGAGAACAGCACTGACAGAGTTAAATGGAGAATCCGAACAGCTGGAAGGAAACAATTATCCCTTTCTGACAGGATGAAAAAAAACCTAGAAGAAAGCATGGAGTGACCCAGCTATGAACCCACCCGGAAACAGCAAGAAAATCAGCAGTATGCGCAGAACTTTCTCCAATAGTAATAGAATTAATGAGCACAGGAGCCATTTGTAATTCTGTAGGCACATTTCACTGCCCGCTCGTAGTCACAACGGCTTCGCAGTGGGTTATTTTCCCTTTTCCTTTCTCTTTTCATAGTTACTTCCTCACTGTTTTCTACGCCATTAAACTTCAAGGAAGGCTGAATGAGCAGACCAGGAAATTCACCCCCAGGAGTCAGGATCAAACCCAGTTCTCATGAATGAAGACTGGGTGCTCTGGAACCCAATTCTGCCTCTAGAGAGAGAAGAAAATGCACTTTCTTGGTATGAATGCTTTTTACTTACAGCAGCAAAATGATCACCACTCCAACACTGGGGTGATGCAATTTTTGCACAGAAGGCAGTTTTGCTTTAACTTGAAACCACAAATACAAACGCTATCATAAATGATATCCAAGAAACACGGACAAAGCAGAGGACGCAGCTTACTGCATGTCATGACAAAGACAAAATCTATTTTAAAAATAGAATGCCATCTATTCCGCACATACATTATGAAGACTGAGGGTCTTTAAGTTAAGGAAGGAGACAGTTTGCATGGACCAGAGGAGGATGCCTCCAAACAGGGAGAGGCAGAAACATGTCAGGTTTTCCCAGAGGAGGAGTCGCACTGCAGGAAGATGGCAGCCTTTCACCAGCCTGAATGAAAGGCTACAGGGAAATGTCTCAAACCCTCCCAGCAGATAAGACCACTATTCCTTAGAGACATCTTCCTGGGGCTTCATTAGGAGGACTTCTGTTCTGACATGAAGCTTTGGAACAGGTCAGAAAAACAGGAAAGAAGGAGCCCGGAGTAACACTGAAAAAAACCACAAGTGATACTGCAAAAGAAATACACAAGATAAAGCAAGTCTGGCATATTTCAGATATTCCCTAGGAGTGCTAAAAAAAAATATTTATTTTCCACAGCTTTAATAAATTTGAAAAGATAGCAAAGGTTGTATGGGCTGGGAATTGACGTGCCAGCTCCAGCCACTGCTTTTGTGATAGCTGTGTTCCGGAGTCCCTAAAAATCACACTTGGAATCATAGAACCACCCAGGTTAAAAAAGGCCTCCAAGATCACCTAGTCCAACCACCTCCTCAAACGTCTTCCCTGACAGTAACCAAATGTGCATGAGTTTTTGGAGCATTTTTCACATTTACTTATCTGTAATTGAGGTTTTGTTTTTAGAGCTCTTACACAGCACCAAAGGTCTCCAGGCTGGCAGTGATGCTGGGGCATTCTCCCTCCAGCCCCTGCAGGTACACAGACCACACACTGCTAACACTGCCATCAAAGTTACCCACTGCTGCTTGAGAAGCTGGTGAGAATGCAAGAAATGTTGTAGAGGGGATTGAGACCTATTCATTCCTACGTTATTAGAGAACAAGTCAGCTCACCTTACACCCGATTGTGCCGTGCCCTCTCAGTGTACTCATTCAGCCACACCTGTTCCTTGACCAGAGAATGACTCAGATTGAGGTTTGGTTGATATAAGCTAATCACAAATTCCGCTTCACTGGGAAAACACAAGGGTTATGTGCATGTACAGTGTGTGCTTCTGGACTCTTTTGAGTGTTATTAGGTACAAAAAAATATTAACAGTAGCTTAAAGCTCCAAACAGCATTTGTGTATCCCTTTAAGTCCGTAATTTTTAACTATCAGACTACTACATGTGGTATAGAAGAAATCATAGTGCTGATCACAGATGATTTCAGTCCATCAGCAGAAAGGTTATTCTTACAATGCCAAAAGGCACTTGTTTGGTAGTACTTAAGGCCTAATGCCATTTTAAAAGTTCTAAGCAGTTACACTCTAATGGCTGCTTCATCCATGGCTCCATGGCACGTAGCCTACCTTGTAACTGTACTCGAGTTTGGTAGATGAAAGAAATCAGAGGATCTTTCCACTACCTACTTGAAATGTATGGCAACTACTGTAACATCACAAATCAGTACAACATTACTGTAACACTCCACCACTTAATGAATACCAAGATATTTGCAAGGGACTTCACATAAACTATACCTGGTTAAATCATTTACCAAATGTGAAGTAAATACGTACCAATATTCATGAATAGTAATAAAAGGGAAAAAAAAGTCATCAAAAAAAAATCATCATCATTTTATGCAATTATTTATTCAAAATATGTTACATTAATGTTTCCTTAATTAAGTAAGAAAACACTCATGAGAAAGTAATAATATTGACAGGAAAGTAATAATCCTGACAGGAAGGTGGTAGTAACCTGGGGAAACTCTCATCTGAATACACAGAGTTTTAAAGTTATATATCCTTCCTGAAGTCCCTTGGGCCATGTCGGTTTGCTCAGACTGATTTTCAGTCAATTATGCCTTATATGTTGAGGTTTGGTTGATTTAGTATAAACATCACAGCCTGAGGGTTAGTGCTACGCAAGAAAGCATTTAAAATCTCCTCATATATTCATGGCAGCTTGCTTTTCTCATATGTACTATATTGTTAATTTTGGGTCACAAGCAATTCTGAAGGAATACTGAAAAGTCTGTCCGATACAATCGTCTAATGTGCGAAGACTCATTCATGTCTTATAAGGGAAAACTATGACTCTCACTGCCTACTCAAAACATGCCTCCAGTAAGTACAACAGAGTTTTTAGATTGAAAAGAATCAGAATACACCATAATTAAGAACTGATTTGAGGTCAGGCTCATCATATGCTTCTTAATTATGTTTAAATTTGAATTATCAGTAAAACGCGTAATGCTTTCTCCTTAAAGCCTCAGCAGATGACACGTTCATTCCCAGGACGGCTGGGGTGGGGGCACCCTGTGTCCCTGCAGCCTACCCCTGCTCCCCCAGTCCCCTGGGCAGAGCCAGTTCCAGGACCTGGCAGCCCCTGCAGGACTTAGGAGTTTTGAAACTCTTTCAAGTTTCAAAACTAGAGCGGTGTTACAATTTCCTTGGTCTTTCCCCCAGTCACATAGCTCCTTACATACATCCACAGTATTCCTTGCTCCAGAGGGCACTGGAGCAGGTCTCTCTGCTGAAGTATCGTTCATAACTTCATACAGGCAGTCAGAGTAATTAAGAGCTTTTAATACAGCGATATCATTTACCACAGGAACAAACTGGGCAGTATCAGTTCCTCAAACAATGGTTTTCAATAAAAACATTTTCTGTTTTAGATCTAAGTTGGCAACATAAAGAGTAAGATACGCATCAACACTTCTGTCCAGAGAGAAGAGTGTGGATTCTCCTTATTCATGACTTAATTGGCAGACAACGTTATCCCTCTCTGTTATGAATATATGTAGTCTTCAAACTGGAATAAAGCAGGTTTAAAATCAGCTGCTTTTCAGCTCAACTGTGCAGTGAAAAAGCCACTGTCAGCTGTATGTCATGATCAAACACATCTCTGACGTTCTTAGAAGACAATATGTAAGAGTGATAAAGAAAAGGGAACAGAAGACATCACATTGTAGTAAGAGGAAGCTTTAAAATGAAACAGAAAGGGAAAAGTAAAGAAGGAATAAATCTTGTTCTCAACCCTACCTTCCAACAGACCTTCATTCTTCTATTCTCTTACTTCCATTTTGTTAAAGGTTTCCTCATAGATTTTTCCACTGCTCACTTCAGAGTGACTTTCGATCTCACTCCTTCATTTCACTCTCCCACACACCTAATTGCCTATTTTTCTTTTTTGGAAATCTTTGCCTCCTATTACCTTCTTGCCTTTTCTTTCTCTTATGTCATATTCTTCCTCTGCCTCTCTGTATGATTTTCTTTTTCTTCTCTATTCCTGCTTCACATGTTCCACTTCACCATAACCTGTACTTCACGACCCTGAACAACCTTGCTATAATTTGAACACACTCATCTGCACAAAGACACCCTGCGGTCACCTTCTGCCAGCAACTAGTAACACAACGCTCCAGATAGATCATCCACAACAGGATGTCACAAAACTACAATCCAACACCATGCATCATGTACAGTTCTACAGAAAGAAATTGGGATAGCCGTACTCTGCAAGCTTGGATTCAGGAACCATTTTGCTATCCCCCCTAATGAACAAAGACTTTACAGAAAAATAAACAAGGTTACAAATTTCAGTATAGACCACAGAGCTGAGTCCATCTTTTGCAGATATGCAAGAGGAAGGAGGAAAACCGTTCTCTTTTACCAGTAAAATTAAACCATACAATCATATTAACAATTCCACAAAATGGAAATAGTCTTTCCTAATCCTTACACCTGTCGAAATGAAGCATTAGAAAAGGCATGTGCCTGACATTAGCAAACATGAGTTCCTAACATGGATAAAGAAGAAAAACACTCAAGATACTCAGGATTCATAAAAGAACGATTTACTCATGAGGATAAGATCAGAAAAATTCAAGCTTACTGAGAACCTTATGACTGCAAATTTTGAGCTCATTCAGATATCTCTCTAACTTAGCACGTTATTACAATGCCACACTGGCAAAGGGACATGAACACCTCACTAGTTAAACTCAGTACATTGCTGTAGATGGTCTTACATAATTGCAGTGCTTAAATACGGAACTTGAAACAAAATCATCACAGGAATTGCCTACAAAAGCCCAGAAAGAAGCACAAAGTCCTGCTGTGCAACTCAGGGAGCCAAAAGAGCTAAGGGCTGTTTCTGAACTGATGTTCCTACTGGGCAAAGGCTGGAGTCATACACAGCTCCTGGCCTCAGGAACAGCACTGTGCTTCACACCAGCTGTACTCCTCTACATCAGTCAGAAACTTCTTTGGTGAGAAAGGCAAATCAACAAGGGGGAAACCCTCCTTAATCGCAGTAAATTGGATATCATTAAAAAATCATAGGAATGCAAAGCAACAATGAAAGTACTACCTGCAATTTAGAGTCCTAATTGTTATCAAATGGAAATTCTTTTTCATCCATGAGGCATCCAAAAATGAAAGGTAACTGTCAGCAGTGTGGGTGACAGAAAGAAGAAGAATACTTTCAAGGAAAACTACCTGACTGCAGATGAGAGAAAAACAACTGCAATGACCCATCCAATGCTGAAGCAAGGACCAAGGCTGAGGACTCTGAACAGGCAGTGCAGGATGAAAAAATCCCCAGTGTCTGCTTTCAAAGATGTACATTTCATACTTCAGATTCCTGACGTGTGGTTCTGTGAGCAGGTACCCGTCAGCAATCCATCACTGCCTACATCTGTAAGTTCCTTCTTCATGCAGCAGTGCCATAATGTCTCTGTATAGGAAGACAGTACTTTGCCCACAGGTGAATAAAGTCTGTACAAAGTAGAAGGCTCTAAAGAAAGTTTCCAACAAATCCATTCCTAGAACAGAGACAACAAGAACCCAGGGAGAAGAGCAACAGAGAGGAGAGCGGAGGCCAATAGCTAGCAAGCACCAGCCCTCAAGCAAGTACATGCTGTTTCTCCTGTAGGTCTCACATGAGCTTCTTGAAAGGTTTTAGCAGACCCTTACCTGATGTGTTAGAAATACACAGAAGAAAAGGTTCATTTTTCTTGTTTTAAACACTAAATAAGCATGGACTCATAGCAAATTTCTAAAGATTTCAGGCAGAAACAAATACTGATGGCTGAGTTTCTGTTGCAAAGAGCAGATAGACAGCAGAGATGTTATGGGGCTTGCAAGGACACCTGCTGCTTAGCACTGCTCAGGTGGCTGCCCGCTGCCTGCAGGAGCTTTCCTGGCAGAGAAATCCCCCAAGCCACGTTTGTCTCAAACAAACCTGCCCATCAGACAGATTGTCAGACACCTTCACCCAAGCACTACTGCCTGTTCCCATCTCTTTTTAGGTTACAGGGAAAATTAAAAGATCAGAAGTTGTACAGTGCTGCTGTTGTGGTCTGTCTGCACCCACTGTGAGGCAGGACATAATTTGAATTCATCTGCTGGCTGGGGCCCTACAGAGTTTTTATAACAATTGTCCCTTTTTCTGCCTTTTCCAAGATTCTCCTCGCTCTGTTTCAAATGTTAGCTCTAGGTCAGTGTTTAACACACACAACCACTGTGCAGCACAAGGGAGAGAGCACACACCTTCTTTACACAACCACCTTGTGTAACACGGGGCTTCAAAGCCTTGTTGGCTCTTATTCTTCCATGTGTCTGTCACATCGTGCTGTCTCACTGAATCCTCACGAATCGGTGTCTTTTAGCAACTGAAGGTGCAAAGTCAAATGCACAGAATGAAACTGAAGAGAATTAGTCTAGTTGTTTTGTTGAAAAACGGCAATGGACCAAATGCCAAAGATGTACAATGCTTTGTATTACCAGACTGCATCCCACATAAATTAGAAAATATGGATCACATTATCATTAGTTTATGCAGTGGCAGTCTACTTCGGGATGAAAAAGCTAAAGAGATGAGAAAATGTGTAACAGCAATCTCTACTGTATTTGCTTTGCAGAGAATGTACTTATGAAATATACATGTGCAGAAATGTGATTAGGATGGTGTTCTTCATTTTGATTAAAATGCTGCTTCCTTTATGTTTACTGAGCTTCAAAAAACAGCCAGATTTGTATGCTTACAGTCTTGCTTAAAAAAAAAAAAAAAAAAAAAAAAAGCATAAGATCTATATATTTAACTTCAGTGCCATGTGTGTGAATACAGATGTAAACAAGGAAGATTATTTGGCTTACAATTATTAACTGGAGAGAGAAACCAGAGAACTGTTACCTCAAATCCCCATGTGACGACTGCTCCTGGCAGCAGCAGCTCCAGAAGCCCAAATGAGGCCTGGGTGCCATGCAGGAGCACAGAGAACAAGAAACCAACCAGAACAGATGAAGAAGGAGCAAAATGGAGACATGGAGCAGTGCTAAGATCATGTCTGAAGAGCTCCACGTGTTTGTCAGCAATAATGCACTTTTTTCCTCACATTTACTTTTGTGGGACATTTGTTAACGCCTTTTACTCATAGCCTAGAAAAAAAATAAAGCTTATTTGGTGCACTGTGTTCTCAAACTCAGCTGCTTTCTGAAGCAGTTCTGGTATGATTTTAAGGCTGCATGTATCAGTGACTCGAGGCCACAAACCTTTCAGGGGTAAAGTTATCTCATGCCCTAGAGCCGTCCATCCTCTGCTATTTAAGTCTTGACACCAAGTGTATTTCGTGGAGACAGCATTCAAGTCTCTGGCCCAGGGCACAGCATGAACCACCAGGGTCCTGCTGCTTCGCTCCCCCTGTGAGCGTTTCTACACACGGTAAGATCCCCTGGGGCCTTTCTCACATGCATACGGTCCTTCCTCCAAATCCTTCTTTAGTTTTTCCTAATCTGCCTGCTATTACTGTCAGCAGTACAAAGTTGTCCCAGAGGAGCAGCAATGAGCTGACTGCATGCATGTGCCTGCAGCCCGGAGGCAGTGCTGTCTGCATGTGCTTGCTGGTGAGGCCAATGGCTTTTTCAGCCACCTTGAAGCATAAAAGACTTCACAGCTTTCTTAATGGAGTCCAAAGCCAGTTATTGCACTCAGTAAAAATACTGCAAGAAATTTGCTTTCCTGTTGACTGCTCCATCATGCAGACTCAGTAGAAAACCTCAGCTGACGATAACTTGAAGGTTGGCTTCCACTGGGACCCAGCTTTTTACTCATCTTTCCAGCTGTGCATATAAAGTAAAATGACTGCTGCCTCTACATGATTAAACGGAGTAGTGCAGTAATCTTTATGGCACGAGCAATGAAAGCGTGAACACGTGCCTTCAAGAATCCAGTGGTGCTGGTACTTCCATTCTGCATACTGAAAATTCACGAGAGTAAACTCTGTTTTCATCTCACCACGTTTCTGTGAAATAATTATGAGATTTTTGTTCTCCCGGACTCTTCAGAGTTGTTGCAGCCTTTCTGTACCGCTAGATTTAAATTCATAAGTCAGTGAAGGTCACTGTGACAGTGATGACTATGAACTGTTTAATGGCAGTATTTTATCATCGTCAAATGCAATTATGGATGCAGTACGAATCCTGAATGTCTGTTAGTGTTCCATTTAAGAAACTGTAATGCTAAATATCAATCCTTTTTAATGACAATTCACATTTTAGAAAGTCCCGGGGACCTCACCGTTACCTCCATCAGATTTGATTTTGCATAAACTGCTCTAAAATATTTGCACACAACCATGAAATGCATCTGTGCGTCATGCAAACCATGCACACACAGACACACACCATGAGGCAGACAGCTACGTGTTCTCATGTCTGCATGCTTCTTCTCTGCAGGCTACATGGAAGAACTGTAAGGGTATGAATGCTTTTGCTTAAACATGGCACCTTAGCACATCACACAAGCGTTCAGGAATCAGCTTCTTAACAGAAGTTGCAGGTTAACAGCACGTTCTGTTGCAACTCAGGGATGGGGAATAAGTCACCCCCTGCTCCAACACAGAGAACAGTCTCAAGTTTTGCCAGCTGTATTGATCAAATTCCTTTCATTAGTACTTAGCCTGCATCATAACAACCATAAATCTGCTAGATAAGAGAAAGGATACAAGAATTTGAATTAAACAATGAGTGCTTCGTGGTCTGAGAAGGCTTCTGCCAGAAACAACCTGCACTTGGAAAACTTGCTGTTTGCCATCTAGCATGGTAAATATACGTTCGTGTACCCCCAAATGAAAATGGGCTGCATGAATAACAGCCAAGCTGCCTGTGGTCTCTCGACACGCGATGCCCAGCGCCCAGCACAGCAGCGGGGCAGCACCCGGCCCTGCCGAGCTCAGGGCAATCCGAGAGCCACCATCTGCTGAGCGTGCACAGCCATTCCTTTCCACCTGGCAGGGTTCCATGTGCGGACACCGAGTTCTCAGCATAATTAGCTCTGCCAAGTCCCAAAGCTCCTCTGTTAGTCATACATCTACAAGGATAATGTGGTCTGAGCGCCTGTCACAGTACACAACGGCTCATCTCCAGCAAAATACAGACTCAGTCCTTGTTTTCCCTTCTAAACTTGTGCTTGGCATTCACTATGGATGGTGCTGCTTCCCCAAAGCCAGGGCAAAGATACACATTACCCACACTCTCAGACGTTATTTACAAACAGCACTCATGCAGAACCTCATTCCTCATTTCAATAATCATGATTAAATAACACAGGCAGTAGGCTAGCATGCAAATGGAGGAGATGACAGGTGTGATGAGGAGGGAAAAGGAAAACATGACTGACAGCCAAGATCAGCCTGCTCTAGGATGTCATTCTGCATGCCAGTTAAGTATGCAGTGAGGAGCAATGGGTAAGGAAACGTATCAAGATCACCGTGGTATATCAAGCAAATTTCCATTGGCAATTTATTCCGTATTTCTAGCACAATGTACATCACCAGCAGGGAATCTATCCATTATGTATTTATCAAATACACTGCATTCTGAGAGGCAGTAATTTGGACATTTGCTCAGGAAGTGATTCACTGTATTCACGTTCCTAATGAAGTACTCCTTCATTCAAAACTGTTCAACAGAAATGTGAGACAAGAAGAAGTCCTTTGACACTGAGATCTCCACAGAAATCTTTCATAAAGATCTTTCACAAAAAAAAAAAACCCACAAAACTTATAACTGATTCATTTCCAGTACCAGCTCCCTGCATTTGTTGTGCTAGGAAAGCCAAACTGACATAAATATTCCTATAAAATTACCAAGTAATCAGAGATTTAATCTCACTTAAGTATGAACATGCTAATAAAGCAGTAGCAGGAACACGGAACCAAACAATGTTTTGTAAACTGAATTGAGACAATTTGTAATGCTAATTTCTCCAAATTCTGAGCTCCACAAAAACGTGGCATTAAAGTGTTAGAAACTGGATGTAGTTACATTGGAGCACCTATGACACCTCACGGCTTTGCATGACAACTGGCAGTACACTGTCCATATTCATCAGGAGCAACTATGCAGTACTGTGATCTGCAACACTGACTTCAGCAAAAATGTGGAAAGTTAACTGCAAATCACACGTTTTTCTTGTAAAATTTCCTGTTTTCATGACTAAGGACTTTCAGAGCAATTCTTTAATTTCCCTTGCCAGATCCAACTCTGACTTCTGCAGTGATCCTGTATCCCTAACCTTCCCAAACTCGAAGATGTAACGCTTCCTTTTAATGCATTCATTTTCCTGCTCATTATAAACTCTTTGTTTATTCCTAGCAACCTCTGATCTTGAAATTGCTCTGCCTGATGAAAGTCGCTGTCCATGAGTGATTGGTAGTGCATACCACGTTTGGGAACATGAGGTGATGCAGTGTAATCGCTGTAAGGGAACCTCAGATCCTTCCTTACACTGAAAGTATCAGCACTCACACAGGGGAAAAGCACTCAGGAAAATGTGGCTTTAAGCACAGAAAGATAATGGATGATAATAGCCTTCTTATTCCCTTGGATCAAGTACTGCACTGTCCAGAATTTCTGCCAAAAGTAAATGCATTTACTTCTTATGTACTCCCATTTTCAAGCATCCAATTATTTTTCCTGGAACGTGTTGGCTGTACCTGAATACAAAATATACAGCAAGTTTAAAACGAAGCGGCAAGAGCTGCTGTGTTAAGATAAGAATTACTTCATGTCTGATTATACATGCTAATTATACAGCAACTAGGATGAGACCTGGGCTCCAAAGAACAAAAAGATGTCCCACATATTAATCTACAACAATCTTTCTTGAGACCTCAGGCTCTGGGCTCCTCCTTGCTCACCTGGCACCATTTGCCACAAGTCTCTGAAGAAATCTGCAGAAAGCTGTTCACCACCACCAAGAGATACACAGAATCCCTTGTGAACATCCGCATCTCTTACCTGCATCTGTGGCAAGACATGGGGAGTGCTCAGTGAAATGGACATCTTAACTTCTCTTGGAGTATCGGTGCTAGGAATAAAGGGTTTCTGTAGACACCTTGAGACCACCAGGTCCCCAAACGCACCTCGACTGGCACAGTCACCTCCTGCAGCCACGTGCTCTTTGGGCACTCATTCACAGGACCAAGACGTTGTGGTTGCAGTTCTTTGATGATGTCCAGATGTCAGGCTATGCTGGCTGTCCTCCAATCTAATTATCTATTTAAAAAAAAAAAAAAAAAGTCATTTCCAACATTCGTGGCTGCAAAGGAAAAAAGGCTCATTTTATGTAACCGGGAGTCAGACGTCACAGGAAAATCATTTACCATCCTGAGAGCACCTGAGACAGCAGCCTTTGTCAGACATGCTGTTTAGCAGTATCTTGTCCTGAAAGACTGGCTTGCTGCACGTTTCTACCAGGTCTTCACTTATGCCTGTAGTACCCCTTATCTCCCAGCTATCCTTTGTACGTGAAGTGCATACACTGCTTGGTTGGAGTCACCGAACTTGAACTTCTTTTCTTAGTAGAACTCAACCACAATCTCCACACTGGAAATTAAAACTGTCTGGCAAACTTAATAATTGCGTATATCCTTGGCAAGTAACTGACAGTTTCTCATATACTCACTCATCCGATGGACAATTCATGATCTTCAGCAGGATAATTAAACAAAACCAAAATCCAAGCAAAGTCTCAGGTTTAGAAAAACAACAAAGAACCAAGAACAGTGACCGAATGACAAACAGAAGGAAGAGGATCAAAAAAGTGTTTCAACAGCAGCTGTGTTGCTTGCCTGGCTGCCAAGCACAAATGGACCATATGCTGTGTGCATCAGTGATTAGTTCATCTCACTTTTCCCAAATGTGCACCTAAAGAAAGAACAAAGAAAGAAAATTGGTTGTTCAGATGTAGGACTAGTTACTACATTTTACCTGAAATGTGGAATCTGTAAAGTCTAGTGGCAGCACAGAAGCAAAAGATAATTCCACAGAAGTCCAAAAGCTGTTCTGTCTCACTAAGTTAAGTATTATTTTTATGTAAAGGAAAGTTGTCAGGAAAAAAGAACTGTGGATGTTACCAAGGACGGCCACTGCATGGTGAGTTTTATGTGCATTCCCTTCTTACAGTGTTCTTGAAAAGTTTTCTTTATTTCATCCTCCTGTCTGATTTTACATGATGATACCAAGAGCTCCTGTAAATAGAATAGGCAATATGTTCCAAAGTTACTTGCAGAATTACCACCTGCTCTTCTCTGGGACCAACCAGGGCAAGAAACCTTAGGAGGGATGAAAGCTGCATCAGAAGCATCAGCCTGCACACATTCCATTCTCAGAGATCAACTGGAGATGACCTTCACTGAGCTCAAAGATGGAAGCTGTAACCTTTTTAAAATCTTGGAAGGATAAAATCATTCAGTATTATCATGAGATGAACAGATTGTAGTTTCCCAAAATCCTAATCCTAACCCAACGCGGGCAGAGCATGGTGCCACCAAACCAGAATGCTCAGCTGAACAATCTGACAACAACGCTGCCAAAACAGAGCCCATACACTGCAGCAGCCAACTGTGCTCCAAGTCCAGCAGCAAGTGTGCTCTTCAGTTGGGACAGAGCTCATTTTCTTTAATTGCTATGGTACCATGTTTTGGATCTGTAATGAAAACAGTGCTGATAGCGCAGGGATCTTTCAGTTGCTTCTGAGCAGTGCGCGCCCTGAGTGAAGGTCCCTTCTGTTTCTCCAGCTGCCTAGCAGCAGGAGGAGCTGGGAGTTGGCACAGCCAGCGCTGCTGACCAAAGGGATATCACACACCGTGTGGCATAGTGCTCAGAAATCAAACTGAGGGGGTTAGCTGGGGTGGGGGTCTGCTGCCTGGGGTCTGGCTGGGCCCCAGCCAGTAGTGGTGAGCCACTGTGCTGAGAATTCTTTGTCATTTTTTTCCAAAAAATATATAAACATAATTATATGTTATTATGTGATAACTGCCTCAGAATTTTCTAATTTTTGCCCTTCTGATTCTCTTCCCCCATTGAGTCAGGGGAGTGGAAGTTGGCAAGGGCTCAGGGCATGGTGCTCAGTGCATGGTGTTTAGCTGCTTGCCAGGGTTAACCCACAACCACAGCAGCGTGATGCAAGCAGAGACCTTCCTCTTGAATAAACAGGATCCTCAGAGACCAGGACAAGATGACCTGTTTCATCATGACTTACGCTCACAAACCTCTTGGTTCCCATACTTTGAACAGTACTATCCAGGTAATGGTCCTAGTCTGAAAGATTTCAAATTTCCCAATTCTTGCCACCTTCATCCTAATGCACAAACGCAGATTAGAAACTTGCTATTATGTGAACAGCGTGCAAACAGAGCCATATTTGCCAGGGTGAATTTAGTCAACAGGAAAGAGAAACAACCCTTCTGGAGAGCACTGCCACAGCACCAAGCACCTCCTTCCCTGAGACACCACGTTAACGTGGGATGCTGAAAGACAGAAACCAATACAGTGAAAGTCCACAGCATCTGAAGTCATAAAAGCAGCATGGTAACAGTGACATTAAGAGCGTATTTAGGCTCAAGATGCCTCTCACATGAGTTTATCAGGGCATCAGAAATAATTAAGGAAAGACTGAAGAATCAGCACTGCACTTTCACAAGGAATAGCCCACATTCTGTACAGAGTTGGGAGGAAAGCAAGGAACAAACTGATTGGTTGGAACAAATTCTGAAGAGGAATATATTATTTTTACAAATAAACTGTACAAATAATCCAGTTACAAAGACAGGTTAGCATTTCTTTTTTCCCCAGACAAAACATTTTTAGAAACTCATTGTTTCTCAGGGTAGACAATGTGGAAATTCTTTTTGAGTTTGACGGAATTTAATCAGAAAAGCACTGCCCCAGATTCAAAGCCAGTATTAGAGGGCTACTTACAAACCAATTTCAGAGCAGACAGCATTTGGAAGCAATTTACCCATCTACTTAAACAAGCTTGCTACTGGCCCTTCTCACCCAGCCTAGCTTAGATGGAACTTTGTTTGGAAATGACAGCTTCCATGTGAAAAATGATGCCATAAACTTTTAATTTAAAGATTAAATCAGTAAAGCGAAAAGCAAAATCACTTCATTATTTGGGTACATAAATCATAGCTAAAAAGATGAGAAAGTAAATCCAATCCTGAAACTTTCCTGGCTGAATTCAGTGTTTCTGTTTCTCCAGCAACAACTTATGAGAGAAAGAGAATGGTCCAGATCTGAAAATTACAATGTGCTCAGCATGCTGAAAGTCCACTTACACATGCTGTGCCTGACTGCTCCTCCAGGCACAGAGATGTACAGAGAACGAGCTGGTGGAAGAGCTGGTGTTGGGGTCAAAGAAATTAATGTCAAGAGAAGAGAATAGTTTTGTTAATTCCCAAATCTTCTCCACTGTCAAGTAAAATCAAGGAAGTAGTAGGAAGTAGAAGTAGGAAGGTAGTGCTGAGAGTTGAAGAGATTTGTTCTCTGGCACTAGCAGTGTGTCCAGGGAGAAAACACCCATCAGCTGCGGTGACATTTCCAGTGAAACCAGCCTAGCTCTGACAGCTGCAGGACACAGTAAGAATTTAACACTGCACAATGCACACAGGTATGTGCTTTGTTTCAGCTGCAGCCTTTGTTCTTCACAAAAAGCATTCTTTATTAAAAGAACACAACGAGAGCGCTGCTCATGCACAGTGCTGCAGCTCTGCAAGTCAGGACTAATTCTGAGGTCTTTAGTCAGACTGAAGACCTCAAAAGAATTCAGGATTAAATTAAATTTTCAGCAAGGGCTCAGTAACTTCTACAGCCTTCTGAGAAGAGCCTCTGAGAAGCCTTCCCAGAACAAAGCAGCAACACAGGGCTAGTTTCTACACCAGGCACGTACCCAGAACAGCTACGGAGAATCTGTTAGAGTTATTTCAGGTTTACACCGCTGCAAAATGCATCTACATCCCAGCCTATATGCATTGCACTGCAGTGCAGTCAGCATCCAGTAGTACATGTGGCTGGACTGATCCCTTCTTCCCATTCCTATGGGAACATCTAATGAAGTACACAATTAATGGATGACAGCAGCTCAAGTTCTACCACTGGAGTTCATGCTGCCCACTGGTTACTCAAAATAATTACATCTCTACGAATCGTGTTTGACTTTCTGACGTAAAAATCCATGGTAGACTTATGAAGATGATGATTAAAGCATCTTACAGGGTGATGTGCAGCCTTCCCCGAGCTCCCTTAGATCTTAGTGCTGAGATGTGCACTACTGGAGCCTGAGCGAGGTGCAGCTCACTGCCCATGTACACCTACCACTCAAATTCCACTGAAATCAATGAGAGTCATCAAATAAACTGCAGATACCAAAACAATACACTGTAACAGGTACTCCTATTATTTAATACTTCTACTTACATAGCAATTCAAGGCCACAGAGGTCAAAATCAAGCTGTACTGTCCTGTATGAATGCTAAGGTGTTGGGCTGCAGTATGGGCTCCAAGGTCCATCACAGATTCATAGATACATTAGGTTGGAAAGGACCTACAAGATCATCTAGTCCAACCATCCTCCTACCACCATCCCTACCCACCAAGCTACTAAATCAAATCCCTTAGCACCTCATCTAAACGCTTCTTGAACAGCACTAGGGACGGTGCCTCAACCATCTCCCTAGGCAGGACATTCCAGTGCCTGACCACTCTTTCAGAGAAAAAACTTTTCCTCAAATCTAATCTAAATCTTCCCCAGCACAACTTGTGGCCATCGCTAGAAAAGATTTCATTCTTTGCAATCAGTAATTATAGCAGTATCCCTGTGAATATGCCATTTGCATATCAGCCTTACAAAACAGAATGCACCAATGGATACAGGTGTTAGCATCACGCTGATGGGGTCTGAGCTCTCTTAATGAATGGAAAACTCAGCAAAACGTGAGCATGTAGAAAGTGAGCATGCAAAAAATGTAGGTGTGACAGTAGTACCACATACAAAGCTCTCAGACAATTGTGCAGAAGCCCTTTATGCAAGAACCTCCCCAGCCAACACTCCTCTCTTCAACCACAGGCCTCAGAAGTCTGCCAGCACTTCTCCATAAGAATATAGCTCTGTGTCTTGGAGGGCAAAATGTCCACTTGTTCATGGACTGAGCAAAACCAAATCCAGCGTGGGGTCTCTCTGGACTGTGCTCCTTGGCATGCTCTGGATATTTGCTGCTGTTTGGATAGGAAAAGGAACGTCTGTGACACTCCTTGAGTTTCTGTGCCTCCATTTTAGGTCAGAATTCCTTGAATAGGAAAACTCACATAGAAAATTCAGGAAACAGCAGCAATCTAAAAGGCACCGATCATCCTTGCCCTGTAAATCCTCAGCCTCTCCAGGTTCCTGGGGTCACCAGCATGAAAGAGAAATCACTTCTAGCTGTTCTGAATAATTCTCCTGGATTTTGTATTTCACATGTGCAACTGTAAGGGAAAGACCTACAGGTTGGGGGGGGGGAGGGGGGACAACAACACACAGACAACACCAGCTGAGCAGAATAAAAACAGAGACAGAAGACACAGAGCACTGAACAGTGAAAAAAAATGCAGAGAAATTATTGCACTGCATGAAGGAAAAAAATATCAGTTATAACCAGAGAAGTGTATGCGAGGTGTGATATAGCAGCTAAGGGGGAAAGTCTTAAGAACTATTTTGGATACAGTTCTTCAGAAACACAGTTTCTCCCCCACCCAGAATGCTTAGCGCCCTGCACATAATGAAGATTATTTCGGTAGCGCTGGGTGAGAGGTGAGGGATTTGGACACTGGATTGAAGCCTTCAGAAACATTGGCTGGTAGAAGCGAGGCTATACCTCAACATACTGAAAATGTTAATTAGCAGGTCAAAGACATTAGAGGATGGCGATGTACCTCTACCAAAAGGAAAAGCGAGAAATAATCAGGGCTAGGGTTGTGGCACCTCTGTCAATAACACAGCTCTTGTGCACTTTTGATTGGAATATTCTGGGCTGTAAAGTATCCTGCTTGGGAAATTACATTTTAGGAGATACCATTCCAGTTCATCTTTTGTTTTCGTCTTTGCAAAATTAACCTTTCAGAGATCAGAGTCACATTTGAATCTCTGGTATAAATACCAAAATCAACAGCTTTGAAAACACTAACTACTTCAAACCTTGCTGTAGC
The DNA here is from genome assembly GCA_036925125.1 of Oreortyx pictus. NCBI lineage: Eukaryota > Metazoa > Chordata > Aves > Galliformes > Odontophoridae > Oreortyx > Oreortyx pictus. The sequence goes on along the minus strand of JAUPFR010000011.1, from coordinate 22,176,374 downwards.
ACGTGTGTGTATGCACACACAGCCCCTGGAAAGCCATCTCACTCTGGCAACAACAGCTGTAAAGATCATCATTACCGCCCCTGCTGTCCTGTGTTCTGGAAAGAAGAGGCAGGAAATTAGAGGAGAGTCGTCTCGTGGGGAGAGGTGAGCTACAGATGACACGCAGCCAATCCCATGGTAACAGTGTATTTATATCACTCTTAATGGCCTTACATCTACAAATCGTTTGAACGGAATTACTACAGAGTTTTAAGCAGAAGGAGCGGCTTTTCTTTAAACATAATTTTTGGAAAGATCTGAATCAGTAATTATCCTTCCAGAAGAGAATAACTACAATGGGGAAGGCTATTATTTTCATTTGTATGAAATAAACGCTTTACAGACAGACAAAAACAGCCTGAAGTAACAGGAGGATTTAACAGGCACTTCCAGTGAATAGGATGTCAGGGTAGCAAAGATGAAGCAGTTCCAAGGACACATTTTTAAACAATCTGAATATGCAGAGATTCTGCCCAAAGACACGTGGAAATGCTCCGTTTTGCATGCAATGGAAATGTTTCATCAAGAAAGTGTGCAAAATACTTGAACTTTCATCTCTCTGCAGATATATCAAAAATGGTCGACTCAACTGAATAATTTCAGTGGCAATAAATAAACTCTGAAACCAGAAACTTCCCATGAAAGTAATTAATGTCACTGTTTTGCTAAGGAAACAGTAGAGCGTGAAGGTCAGAAATACTGCACTGCCCAATCACTCCAAGTATTTCCCAGCCAGGAATTTAAGGGGTAAAATTGTGCCACACCTTTCCTTTTCTTGTCTGTGCCTCTCATGGGGAGAAATAGAATTATGTGCGTAGCCTAAAAAATTTACCTATCATCATTCGAGGTACTTTCTGAGCTCACTGATCATGAGCCATAAACCAGTTTGCCAATATAAAAAAGAGCCAGACAACTTTTACTGCAACATCAGTGCAGTTTCTTTCCCAACATTCAGCTTCGCTTTATGATCAGAGCAATGACGCACTGTGGTGTATGCCAGCTATTTAATACAAGTGCTGTAACACAGTCATAAGCAGACAATAAATACTGGTCCACATTGATACTGTGAAAACATTTAAGGGAAGCAAGACATGCAAGTGGGAAAACAAGAAACAAAAAACTCAGATGAATTCTAGTACCAATTATCAAATAAACTGAAAGGATAAAAGTTAGCTTCTCTTCCAAATCAGAGAAAACGACACATGTTTACTCTGAATAGTTGGGATTTACTCAACAAGTTACAACTGAAATTACAGAAGGAATTGCACACACACACATCTACAGTAAAAATGAATGAACGCTTGTCTTCAACTTAAGGGCTAAAAGAAGACTGTGCCTGCTGGAAGAGTAACGACCCATCTTGCCTATTTAATCAAAGCTGTATGCGTCAGCGTTATGTGCATGCGTAAAGGATTGACATCAATGGGAAATGCACAGTTCCCCTGACAGCAGCTGCCTTAAGATCTGCACGTTGTGAGGATACTGCAGCACAGTCTCTCCTCCCATGCTTCCAGCTTGTACCCCTCAGCTCAGTGCCCTCGAAAAAAGTAAACAAGAAACATCAAATTTTCCTTGACACACTAATAGGAATTAAAAATAATAATAACTGTTGCAAGCACTATGGAAAGATTTAGCCACTCCCTCCCAGAAGCCAGCTTCTGAAAGCCAGCAATTGTTACTCTCACTTAGGAAATCATGGCTGCAAAGACTTAAGCTGGACTTAAGGCTGCAGGAGTATGAGCTCCGACGTGAAGATATACACCACACCGGTCTGGGTCAGCAGGGCAGCATCCTGCTTTTGCAGGCTGAGCCAAACAGCTGTGGAACTGGCATCACCTTTGTGACAATAAGACAAAAAGGAGAAATTCCTTCTTTAGCTGAGTGTTAACAGCTGTGCCCCGATAGGATTCCTATTAGTCCTATTTACACCTCTGTCCCCTCATTCTGGAATGAAACAATAAAATCAGCATTAACAGACAATGCACGAAAAGGCACAGCAGTTCCAAAATCAATACAAGCCAATGAGTAATGCAGCCATGGATCATCTGGGAGGCACCGAGATTAATATCTCATCCATACTAATTGAATTTCCACTAATAAATTCAAAGAGAAATAAAGCAACAGCAATACATCAGAACACAATATAATTAACTAAGAGCATTAAATTCTGTTTGATCAGGTTTTGGCCTTTCTGCTTCTGGTTAGACCTTACAAGAAAGAGGGTGGGCACACGCTGCCCACTTATTGCAGGGCAAAATCTCTGCTTTCCTGACAGTCACACGTCACCTTTACACAGACTACATAGGGGTATGTAAAGGTACTTTCTTTTTCTTATAAAATCAAGGCATAACCTGCTGCCTCGATTTTCTAAGAAAAAGAATGGACAGAGAATTCAGTAAAAGTGAAAAACAGCGGCATCACAAATGGTTTGAGTGAGCTGAGCGGAAAAGCCAAACCTACACATGGAAGACATGAGAATTTGGGCACAAGTGGTTACAAAGCATCTGGTAACTAATTAAACACTATCAACACAGCAGAAGATATTCGAGACAATCAGAAGATATTCTCTTCCGCTTTGCACTTCACATCCACCTGCACTTTAAGATATGTTCTGGAGGTCCTTTGGGATAAAGGACTTACATCCCCAGCTTGACAGGACTGGTCTGGTTTGAAAATTGAAAGCCCTAATGACTGAACACACATGCTTTCCTGCTCTATTATGTCAGAAACTACACACAGGACACAAGGTTGGCGAGCTGCATACACACAAGTGACAAGTACAAGATCTCATATCCCTGTATCTGACCTAGGCATACACCTATATATGCACCTATTAATCTAGTAGGGTTTCTTGAAGGGAACTAAGAGCAAGTTTCTCACCAGCATGGCTGCAACATTACTTAGTTCAGACTTCAACCCTTTCATTCAGTGGGCAAAAATAAACTAGAAAACCTCACTATGCAGAATTTTCTATCCTCTGAATACAGGATTAGAAGTTGTGGACCATCTGAAGGGATAAGACATGAATTCAAGCCCTCGAGTTTAACTGAAACAACATGCATCGTGTGTTCAATAGTACAGCTACGAAGAGGCAAGCGAGCAGTGTCCCCCAGTGTTCAGAGTGCAAAACCAGGAACCACAGCAGCACAGGCAGCACTCTCAGTCCGAGGACATACCACTCATTGTATTGTAATGGACTGCACTGACTTCAGAGGGAAAACAAGGTTCGGGGTGACAAGGACAGCGAATGGCATTTCTAGTGCCACTCAGAATGATGGCAACTGCTGTGTGCACGTACCAGCACTGCTCCCAAGGAAAACACAGTCATGGCCAAATGGATCACGGGTGACAACAGACAGAGTCTCTGTAAAGAACCCTTATAAAAGGAAATCATGATGAAAAGTAAATTTATTTCAGGCTCACGTCACTGAATCGTGAGCACTAAATACATTTTCCTGTCTCTGACAACTCACACCTTTGTGCTGAATGTCAAACACGCAGCAAGAAGCACAAGGCTGTCCACTTATCGATGACTAGGATGTGGCAGATGGAAAGGATATTTGTGGTCTTGCCCTACAACATAACTCACTTAGAAAGGCTCAGAGCTGATTAAAGCTCAAAACTAGAACCGGTATACTCTGAGATGTGAACGACTTTCATTACTCATTTTGACATCTGTTTAAACATCTGTATTTTGTTTGGATCTCAAATGTGATTGTTCTGACAAAATTAGAGAAGAATTCTGTGCAAGTGAGAGAGGGTTCTGATACGACAAAAGGAAGAAAAACAAAGCTTTACTGTGTCTTATGAGGTCAGATAAGCATTCTACCTGTTACTGTACTCTCAACACACGATTTGTGGTTTGTTTTAATTGGCTCAGAGGTGCAGAGTCAATAGCTTTTGTTCCATTTTCACTTGTGTAAAATTCCACTGATTCGAGGCATCAAGGTTCATTTCAGGTTCTGAAAAGAAGGTTTGGTAATCTTTCTAAGGAAGGACTAAAACAAAGTGATTAAAGAAATGTTAATCTTCATGGCACACATATACCTCTCTTCCAGAGAGCCAAAGGTCATGTGATGGCCTGCAAGACACAGGTGAATTTCACTTTTGCTTTGTTCAGTCATGATAATTCAAGTTTAGTTTTCCTGGACAACCTGAGCAGTTTGGGTCTATTCCTATCTCCTTAAATATACAATAACATCCCTAAAAGCAGAAGGAGAACATCAAAACAGCTTCTGCAGTCCAAGTTCAGCCATTGGAACCAAGGAAACCAATCTGCACAGAGAGCTTCTCAGAACACACACACATGCCAGAAAATGGCTTTCAGACTTGCTAACTTGCTATACTTATGCATGAAGCATAAGTCCTTGGGATCCATTGTCCTTGGGAGTACCGAAGTGTTTTGCCTTAAGAAGGGTAACCCTGAAGTGCTCTGGATTTGCTGGTGCGCTGTCACTCATCTCCACATTGTGGCACTACACAGTTCTCTCTTTTGCAGGCCTGCTGCTCTTGTACTATCACAATGGTGGCTGAGGTGGGAGAAGAACCATTTGTTTTGATGTCTTTCCTAGTTCGATATCTGGTCAGCATCAGGTCATGCAAAGTTTATCCTTTTCTTTATTCACTGCCAGGAGTATCAGCACAGAATATGGACTCATTTTCCAACTAGCTTTTCTGTTTTTTCATCTCTCTTAGTTACCTGTACATTTATACTGCCAAAATAAACTTTCCTCTCAGTTCTGACTTCACTGATTACAGCAGAAAGTTGGGCATCAGAAAATACATTGGGTAACTGCAGGAATATAGAAAAATAAACGGATGTGAGTCAGAAAACAAAAAGGTACTGCTCAGTCACCTTGTGATAAAAGCACCAGGTTCTGCTCTGTCACCATTTGGCGGAGGTGAAAGAAAGCTCACCTATGCCCTCATACAATCACTGAGGACAATGGAGTTCGGATCAATTTTCATGACTAAACAGCAGAATTGGATAGAACAGCCCTGACACAGGAAGGCAAGAGTGAGAGTTCATAACACCTCTTCACCAGAGACAACCTGTTCTTAAATGAAACCCTGCAGTCACAACTGGGGACTGAAGCCAGTAACTACCTTGGAGAACAAGCACTGTTAATAATCACATTAACAACACGCTCCTAATGGGGACATATTAGTTTTCCAAGTGCAGATTTCCAAGTGACCATTCACCTGACATTCTAAACACAGTCTCATCTCTTCAGTTAAAAATATCCCTTCACATGACACAGCTTGGAAAAACAGAACAACTGTCTGAAGTCATGTGATTGAGAGAAAGATCATACAAGTATTCATCACGAAATCACATCATCGTTTAAATATCTGTGCATTTGAAAACGTAGAAGTTGAATCTTTAACGTAAAGTGAATATAATTTCTATTAAAAAGCAATAACTTGCTGTGACTTAGAGCAGAAAGAAGAAGCAAATAGAAAAAAGCTACAACAAAAACTAGAGGAGTCATGCATGAGCTTATGTATTCCTTCCAAGAGGTACTGACTTGAGCTTGAAACACTCAGCATTAAAACTTACTGTGTAGATGACTTTTTGAACCTCAAAGCTCTTTTTAAAAATGCCCTTTAGATGTCAGAATTAAGGGCATTTTAAGAATAACTACATTTTCTGCATAAGGTGAAAAACATTTTGAAAAAAAAGACTCTCGTACTGTCCCGTGACTGTTACTGTCAATCACAAACACGTTCTCCATGTGCTTGAAGTTAAGCACAACACAAAATCACGTTGCTTTCTTGGAACCAAGCACAATACCCAGCAACTTTCAGCACAAAGTCCTCAAAGGTTTTTGCAGTTCTTCTTAGAGTACAGACTGGGCTCTGTGCTCCATAGAAAAGGAGACATGGGAATTATAGGCAGTTTTCAATTCAGCAGCAAGCTAAGGGAGCAAACCAGTAAAATGTTACAGGGGACTTCTGCATTATGAAGGACTCAAACCAGGAGTTCACAAAAATAATAGAGAAGAAAGTACAAAAAGCACTGAAGACTTTTATCCTAATCCTAATACATTTCAAGTTCCATTCTAAGTTATTCTTAAAATTCCATTAGCATTGTAGCACTGTAATAATCACTAAGAGTGTGAGCTCCTGGGTTCCCATTCAGCGAGCTGTGTAAGGTCATGAAAGCCTCTTACATGAGTAACAGTACCTCTGAATGAGCTGCATGTCTATGAAATCCACGGTGTAACACGCAAGGTTTTGTCACTCAATTGCATTTGCACTAGATAGACGGAAATTCTGAATGTTTCTCATCACTAGAGGGAGCTGCTTTCACATATTAATACGCCACTACCCGAATGCAAACCCTGAAACAAAAATCTGGATGATCTTGGCATAAATTGCACAGTCATACTGTCTGGGGCATATGGTCCATCACAGCTGGGGTTAATTTGCAGGTCCAATACAAAGTTTACTTTCACTGGTTTTGAAAATAGTTTAGGAAGGCAACAGTGAGTTCTTTTTGGTCTCCAGATGTCTTTCCGGCTAGTTGTGAGCAACACAGCATGGTTGTCTGCCCTTATCTGTTATTCAGGGATTCTTCTAACACTGTGCCCAGATACCACAGGGAACAGTATGCAACGACAACAACAAAGAACAGAAACTGGCTAGTTATTCACAGTTAACTACGTAAAGCTACATCTTCCTAATTATTCTCCTTTTCTGAACCTTATACTTCTGTGTCACATTTTCCCTTCTTTTACGCGAAAAGCGTGCTTAAATCCACATCCCCCTCCATCTCCATTACAGCAGAAAGTCCAAGGAGCTGAGGGCAAAACAGTTTGTTCCACCAACAAAATGTCTCCATTGCAGCCTGGACCACAACAAACAAGTACACAATTTAGCTGCAGCAAGACTGTCAGACACTGCTTTGCTAATATTTTAAAAGGGTGTAGCTACCCCACCTAGCAAGATGCTACTGTGACTTCCAAGCATAAATGAGATGTGTTGCAAAGGCCAGAACAACTACAGTCATTTCCCCACCTGCAGCCCAGGGCCTGGCTCCAGCTGTTCCCCTGCAGGCTGTCCCTGAGGTCAGTTTGTCATCGTCACGTGGGCTCACTCCACACAGTGTGCATACAGTATTGACACTGACATGTTGATGATGTGCAGAAAATCACCAAACTCTCACTCCTGTACTTCAGTCTCCAAAGCAACAAAAGGAAAGCTTGAACAAGGTTGGGGTGTGGTGAGTAACTGACCTAGTTCCTCTGAGCACCCTTAGACAAAGTTGGGTTGCAGCAAAATCATTCAGCGTGGAGTGGGAAGACTAGGAACCACTGATAAGGTTTTTTTTATGTGCTGAGGAACCTTAGCAGCAGTCATAGTTTCAGCTCATTGCAACAAGGACAACTGACCAAAAGATGCAGTGCCTACATTCCTCTCTGTAAGCATAGCATGCTTGGCCTCTCTGCACTCAGGTCAGTGAACCACTCTGTGTCTCCCTAATTTTACTAATGGTACATAAACTTCAGGGATCTGAGGAATTAAAATATTTGTCCTCAGTGCTGACACTGCTATCAAGTTGGCTTGGGTGGGTTTGCAGGGCTGTGAGAGGAGAACTTGGCTGATGGCGTTTTCTTTTGTTTCAGCGTGGCATTCATACTGCTCACCCCACAGCAAGACCAGAACAAAAACAGTGTGTGAAGTCAATTCTTCAAAAATCATCTCTGCCAAATCAGAGATGTCTGTATTGTGCAAGTTCTGAAGGCATTTGGAGTTTAGCAATACAAAAAGCTGTTTGTTTTGATGCACTTCGCTTCATGAGAACGTCAAAGATCTCCCCAAAGGCTCTAGCAAGGGAAAACAGCTTCTCGTTCCCGCTGGAGCTCTGTGGTGGAGATTAGAGATGCCTCAAATCAGGTCGCAGAGTCATCTCCAGGACATCTTCTTGTGTCTTCTGTTCCAAAGTACAGCTGACAGAATTTCTATGTGGACTGCGTCCTCCTGGGAGCTCAGATGAGACACTGTTCCGTGACAAAATCAAGCATACACGAGGACTGAACAAAAGCTGCAAAGTATTGGAAATTTGTTCAGGAACAACATTTTCTGTGTATGTTTTGTTTCCGTGTGCTTTCACTCTTTTGAATGGAAAGATGAGAAAAGTAATTTTCTGGGCCTTTTCTCAGCAGTATACTGATCCCTGAGTGACAAAGTCTCTTCTAGCCATGGTATGACACCTACTTCTCACTAGTATTTAGTTTTTCCTCTTTTTTTTTTTTTTTCTTTTTGAGAAGCTTTCCATGCTACAGACATAACCCTTATGACTGAGCTGAACTCATGAGAATGGAAAGTTATGGGGAATGAGAGCATTCACACCTTTTTCTGCATCTTGGGTTTCAAATGATATAAGCTATATGACGAAATTAAGACTAATTTGAATACCTAGTACATGAAACGCACCAAGAGAATCAAGGTTGTTACATACAAAAAATATCTGATTTTTTTTTAACTATGTGCTCTATCAGAGCTACATGAAATCCCCACAGATTCTAAGTTAATACTTCCTCTATTATCCACAGAGATTAATGCATGCTCCATAATACCATCCAAACTGAAGACCACCACGGGCATTTCTGGGAGGTCTGCAAAGTGTTTCTTTTGAAGTACTTGCCAGGTTTTCTGTAAAAAAGGCAATCTCTAAGAGCTTTCAAGAGTTGTCTTGTAATTTAAGCTCTCCCTGCTTGCTTGCCTTCTCCCTTGTGTGCTTCTTAGTTGGGATTTTATTATATTAAAATTTGCTGTTGCAGGAAGGGTAGCACCACACAGAGTAACATCACTACGTACAGATGGGAGCAGCTGGAGCTGAAAGCAGCAACAGGGGGACTCAGTGTTAACAAGCATAAATCCTGAAAGAAGAAATAAATAGCACAGATTGAATGTGTGGGAGACAATGTTGCACATCCAGAATTTCATGCAGGAGCCAGTTTGGTTCACTCCTCTTTAATACATTGCAACCTTACTGACACCAAATGAGGGGAAGAGATAAAAAGCAGGGAAGTGATACTCATGGAAAGGATTATGTCTACAAAATCCATACCTGTTCTAGCCAGAATAAGAGGGACTGTAGTGTAAAGGCTGCAGACAGCTCACGATGGGCATGGTCACAGCTCCTGCAAAAAACAGCTCTGATGAATTTCCACACAGAAATCAATTCAAACATGAGGTGGACACGTCCAGAAGAATGGCTGATCCCTACCTCCCCCTGCATCTCCCAGTGTATCATAAATAACTCCCTGTTCTTTCCTCACTGTGTCCTTGGGGTCTCCTCAGGTACAAATACATTCACCACTGCCTAATGCAGCAAGAAGCAAAAGTGGAGGAAATTTTAAAAGCTGATGAACTGAATTAAGTTGTTGTGAAAGTTTAACAAAGAAAGTTAACCTTACAAAGTAAATTTTGCAAGAATTACTTTTATCTGTAACACTGATTCAAATAGTGACACTCCTTGTGCGTTTTCCAGAATTTCATCTGTACAAATGTCCACACTGTGGCCAACTGCCTCAAAAAAAGAAGAAAAAAACTAACCTTGTCAGAATGGTAGTGAAAAACCTCTCATTATTCCCTTGGGTAGTCCCAGATACTCCTGGGCTGCACGAGCACATCCTTAAATTGTCCATAATCTTTCAAAGAGAAATGAAGGTAAAACTAGCTGAGGGAAAGAGTAAGCAGGGTTACAAATACTGACAGAGATTTCCTTATAGAGAGCTAAACTGGCATTTAATGTCAAAATGTAAGGGAGAGGATGGGAAGTAAGGAGTAAGCACATGGGAACAAGGAAATGGAAAAGAGGTGAACAGTGACAAGGAGCACTGGTGAAGAAACTGCCATGGGAACAGAGGAGAGGAAAGATGAGGGGTGTCTGCAACAGAAAATGAAGAGACAAAAGTGCACCATGTCACCAACAGTCTCAAGTTGGACACCTCATGTCATGATCTGGCTGCACAGATCATAATGCTCTCACATAGACTCATCTAGGTTTCTGCTTCCTAACTGCTGCAACCTCCCTAGGGGGTCTTCCAGAACTAAATCCTAAAAATGCTATGTGACAAGAGGAGAAGCAGAGCTGGTTGCTGCGTGTGGATGGCAAGACACCCAGCTGGACCCATTCCACCACTGCCAATGGGGGCTTCTTGATGTTCTAGCTGGATGGTTTCCTTCCCTTCCTGGCACTAATTTCCACTGTCCTTATGAGTACTCACAGGAGATTCTAAAAACCACCTGGAAGAATTGTAATCTCTCTTTTCCATAGACATTTTCTGTCCTTAACAACAGAGGAAGGTTCCATTCTCTTTTTTTACATTTTCCACTCCACATTTTCACATGTCTTTAGTCTGAGTTTCAACCCACGTGTGAGACAAAAAGCACTGTAAGCTCAGTGGTCAGGATTCCCTGAAATACCATCACTCTGTTTCCCAGTGTCACAAGAGTGACATGGTCTTGTACAATTTGATTTGAACAGAACACATCTGTAACTGCAGAGCACGGACATGCTGTATGCTGAGTAATTTTTATGACAGAGTATCACTCATTTATTTCTCACTAAATTCTGTGGAAGTTTGACTGAATCAGAAATGAGTAAGGACTGAATAGAAACTTCAGGCCCATGGTTCATTGATAATGAAAGCTCTGGGGACTTGAAATGCAGAAGTGTGTCTCTGAGTTCACTTCCTGAGTTCACAACATCAGTGTGTTCAGTGGAAGTTAATAGGACCGACTCAATCAAGTTAGGTCTACTCATCTTGCAGTAACCAAGTACAAAAACTGTACTGCCTGCAGCTTACACGAGGACTGTTCCCCTGACTATGAACAGCACTATCAGCTCTATACATGCAGTGTCTTCAAATTCAGTGTGAACTGCAAAACCACCTGAGAACTCAGACACTCTGCCTAGCTCATAGCTGCTCTCTGTGCTTGCCATACCAAGCTCTAAACTGCATCCACTTACGCTCGAATGAGTTGGAATCGCATGAATACACTCCATTACATTTATCTTCATCTCCTGTTTGATAGTTCTGGAAGACATGTTTGAAAACAACACCTCTCCTAGCATGATACAAGGAATAGGTACACTTCCAGAACTCCATCTTTCAGGACTGCATATAACACCAGCTCATCTGATAAAAATGTCTTAAGGTTCCAGCCAGCTTTCTTAGCCAGGAATTTACTCTGACTGCCATTGCCCTGTAATTCTACAGGTATACAAGCTACTGTGTTGTAACTTCAAAGATATGACTTCCATTTGCAATGTTAATCATTATCTGTAACTCCACATTACAACTCTCCCATTACTGGCTAGCAATTAATTCCCATCTGTGAGGAAGAGACAGGTTTAAAATCTTCATCAACAGATGGGGAAACTGTATCTCAAAAAAAAAAAAAAAATGCTGAGGTCAACACAGCAGTGTGCAAACTGGGTGCAATACTTCTAAAGCACTGCAGCTACTCTTTATCAGTGCCCACTGCCATTATCATCTAAAGGGAAAATTTCTAAGGGAGAGTAATTTGGGACGGCCAGGTATGCATTTCTGTACAGGTGACAAGGAAAACAAGAAAGAACTGTTGGAAACTTCTTTGGCTTTCATCCACTTGTGAACAGTTTGGCTACTAAGGTTATTTTCCTATAGTGTATAGGAGCAGTACTTGTCAACTTCACTACATTTTGAACTGACAGTTTACAAAGGAAGGAAAAACACCAACGATAATTGTTGTCTGCTCTCTCAGCTTCAAACAGGGACAGACATGAGTCTAGGTAACCTGAGCCACAGCCAAGGCCATCAGGTGATCACATCTTACAGGGTTTATTGGTGGAATTTCAGCTAAGTACACCAAGGTCTACTCCACCTACAAATACATGCATACCTACACACTAACATGCCCTTCAGAGTCCCTTTCCGACAGTGACTTAAAAGGAAATCCTCTGGTTTACTGTTACACAGACAAGGTCAGAGTTACACCATGTACTTCTCTCTGCACCTGGCAGCTTTGCAGGGATGAGAGCCAAGAAACGAGTGCAGACAGCTCTAGCAGCAGCTATCCACACTGCGAATGTCTCTGCACAGGGGTCCAAGTTGGAAGGCATCTCAAGCTGCAATCTGACCCATTTCTGTGTGGTCCAAGTGAGGACTGTCTTTGATTAAATATTCCACACTGCTGCAAACCACTTCTACTGCAAATAGACATTTCTTCCAGAATGTGTGCATATGTGGGAGTTGGAATATAGAAGAACATACGTGGATTTGAAAACAGGATGACTTGACTTTATTTTAAATTCCAGACCATCACTACTTGCCTGAAATCACTGGCCCTTTAACAGCTGTTTCAAGACCCAGATGAAAGATAGCTGGTGACTTCAAGGCAGCCAATGTTGACAATGCTAACTGCCAATGTTACAGGCATGATCCTAGCCGACAGATTCAGTGGATGCTCAAGAGTCTTGCTACTCATTTTTTTTCCCTCAAATACTAGAGAGAAGAAATTCAGCTGATTTTGATGTTAGCCTATTTGAGCAAAGTGTGACTAGCAGCTAAAAAAAGGACATAAGTTGAACACAGATTGCACAGCATCACAGTTCAAACAGAGGCATGATAACTGAATTATGAGAGAAATACTCACCAAAGGTGTTCACTTTGTAAGAAGAATTCTAGTTTCCCATGGTGCAAAATCTGTCTTTCATTAGCATCGAATTTACTCCACTCCTTTCTAGAAATAATTACAAGAAAATAAAGTATAACTTTGGGAATAATCTATTTTGCAGGAAGCTCTGCTAATGTGAGTTCTTCATCAACTCTTCTTTTGAATGTTTATAATAATGGGATACGTATTCACATCTGCTAAGTAACAGAGGTAATTTGCACTCACTTAGAACTCCATTTGGAGAGGTATAAAAATAGCGTAGTAACAGGAAATCTGTCCCATTCCTTAAAGTGGCATTTGGAAATGTAAGCAGAATAATTGTTCCAGTTTCATGAATAACATGAACATCAGGCAGAAATATGTCTTCGAACACTCTATGACAATCTCTTCATTTATAAGAAACATGACAAAGTTCCTGCAGAAGTTCTTTCGCTCTTTCCTGCTGCACCTTCCCTCTTCTGGGAAGAAGGAAAGGAATGGAATGATTGTTCTAAGAAATCTCATGACTCAAGTTCATCAAGCTGTTGCAACTGCATGCTCTATGACAGAATCTGCATTTCCACTACCATTATTCCACTGGGATGTCAGTACTGATTCTGTTATTTTTCTTCTGTGGTCAATCTTGCAGTATTCTGGCTTATAAACATGGAATATAATGAATAAAATAATACAGTGTTCAAAAGAAAGGGAATTGAATTATAGTCCTCAGCACAAATGGGTAATTTGTATATATGTCAATCCTAATTGTGTTACTAGATTAAAGATACAGTACAGACGCCTTTCATTTCTGTATTGCTTCGTAATGATCCAGCACTTTGATTTCTGGAACCATCTAGGTTCTATTTAGGGAAAAATGACTTAATCTCTAATATAGTTATCTTGTCCAGTTTTGCTAGCCACATTGATTTTCATTACAAACTGGTGGATAGCTAATTGTACACATTCAGAATTTGGTGATACAGACTCCCCGTGTAAAAGAGGAGGCACAGGTCTGCTCTGCGACTTGTAGCATCTTCTGTGGGAAACTCTGATGGTTAACTTTCAGAATTTCAGCTCCGTGAACGTTCAGATGAACTGATCTTTTCATGCCATGTCCAACTTCACAGCAACACATCAGCCCATTACATTTCTGTCTTAAAGTTTTCTTCCCTATTTAATAATTTTTCTAAATAATACAAGACCACAACAAGAGCTGTATGTCTCCCCAGAGCTGCGTGGTAACTATTCAACATTTTCATCTATTTACATAAAGATTTTCCTGTGGAAAATTCGAAAGATTTTGTATTGTATTAAAACCCAAATGAGGGATTTATTTTTCATTCCTTCTGCAAAGATCTTGCAGAACGCTAGGCAGAGGAACATCTCTGCAGAAACTGAACCAGCAATGTCTGCTTAAGGCTATCAGTAAAAGCGTTGTGACGTTTGGGATGTAAGTGCTTCTTTTATTTATGATACAGATGCTACAAAAATATTCGTTTTCATTAAAATGTTGGAAACGAACAAGATCTAACTTTCCATAGAGAAACAATGGAAGGACAGTAGAGCTGTTCCCCAGGGGTTCCTCCACATCCCACTGCAGTACTGTAGAACAATGCAAGAGCAGTCAGGCAGTGGGAGTATTGCTCCCCATGTAAACCTCTCTCCAAAAGTTCTGTGGCTGCCAAGCTTAAGACACAACCACATGAAAGATACTTTTCAGCAGTGAAAAATCTTTGCACTACCCAAACTTATCTTCTATTCATGTTTTTCCTCTAAAGAACAAACAGCCTGGTTGATCCCCTTCTCTAAAGAAGGCTTTTCCTAGCAAAAGGAACAAGAATAGGAGGATATTGTTTAGCTAAAGAAGCTTTCAGTTTCATGTCACTCTTGCCCTCATCATTCTTACATGTACTTTCCAAAGTGCCTGTCTTTTCCCTCCTCACTGTTGTCCTTCTCTCTGCAATCATGAGAGTCCAGGCACAAAAAGGCTTTCCAAGCAGCAGCGCTGAGGGGATAGCTCAGCCTTGTGGCAATGATGGAAGATGTGGTACCAAAGTGGGCAGGATTCTAAGCACAATATTGTGGTGCTTGTATTCAAGAGGCAGCTTCTACAATGGAGCCATGAGCAAGGACTACAGCTGGAGCCACCAGAGGAAAAGACAGCTGATGTGGTCAGTAAGCAGATTACATGAGCGCAGGCTGAATGAACAGGAACAATTGTGTGAGAAAACTAAAGGGTTTGAAACCAAATCATCTGAACCTCCCCACTCTGCAGCTGTGTCCACGTGGCTGCTACATCACACATTTCTTTGAGCTCAGTTTCACCTCTGAGTGACAGTGCATCAAACCCAGCAGTTAGTACTACAATCCTACCATAACCTCCCATAAAATGAGCAGATATCAGAGACATCAGACAGCCTCACGTTGTTTTAAGGAAGGGCACAAAACTAGAACTTTCCACTACCTTTGACACTTCTTTCAGAAAGAATGCAACACAACCCTAAGCAGGTGTGCACATGGGAAACAACACCCATATAAGCTGCTATAGCATCAGTGTCTTACTTACATCTTTCACCACACTTTGACTTTTTCTTTTTTGCTCTCCTCAACAGTCACTTCTCTCAAGCATGCAGTATTCTATCATGTCTGTCTGTAAGAAGTCTTCTCTCCAGGATGGGTCTATAAGACAGTTCACAAATAATTGCAAAAAATATTAAGCAAAGTACTTCAGAATCATTTTCCTCTCCCTGCCATCCACACCATCTATACTTCAAGACTACCTCAGTGCATCCCCCAGCAGCTGGAAGCCTACAAAGGAAACCAGCAAGAGAAACGAATGCCAGAATTAAATGTTTGGATGTAGGTTGTTCTTTGTCTAGAAAGCAAAAACACAAACTGCCTTCTACATGAAGAAGTACTTAAAAACTTGATATGCAAGTGGATGGCCACATGGGAATTGAACACTAAATAAAATAAGACCTCAAATAAATGATTTAAACAACATCTGTGCTACAGAAGAATGTAGATGCTTTTTTAGAGTGTTAACCATCATTCTGAGCTAGCTGACACGGCAGCTACATTAGAGCCAAGCCCCCCCGAGCCCACCGTGCTGGTGCTGACCCCACTGGGTCCAACAGGGCCCACTATGGGGGAGCATTCACCAGAGCACCACTTCTCTCACAAGAGCACAGCTCACATTCACAGAACACACCTCTGATTTAGAGATGTACTTTTACGCAGCAGGATTGGTGTAGAGCTCTGGTCACTGTCTCACTGCAGAAAAGGAGGTGGAAGCAGACCCTCAGAAGAATGTGTTCACAAACAGGCCATGCAACTTCTAATCCACATACCGTCACCAATAACTGAGGCACACATCCTGAAGTCCCAGGAGAGCTGCCCCTAGATCACGTGCAGATAAACAGGACAAGGATAAAGAAAACCTCTCCCCTGCCAATAGCTCATGCACCAGACACACTCACGGGCTCAGTGTGGGGCAGATCCAGCTCCCACCAAAGAACAGCCTTCCTCAGGCTCAGCTGGGCCCCGCAGGAAGCCCTCGCACGTCCCTACACCTAACTATTCAAGGCATCCTAACTAATTTTCCTTTGTCTGCAACGAACAGATCTTTATTATGTCTAAGCAAAGTATTTAGTCAGAAATAGCATTTGAGGAAAATCCAAACTGCTCTCAAAATAAGTGATCTAATTTATCACAGCCGTGCAAGACCTACTGGGCTTCGGTCAAGGTTTGAAACTTTTTGGATATTTCCCATTTACCAAATATGCACAATGCTTTAAAAACAAATGTTTCTAGCTGGGTTGCTGTAGTGCAGGAACAAGAAGTGTTCTGTGACAGGCCTGATTTTTAAGAGGCTTTCTTATGGAGGAACACTAAGACACATCTCATTTCATTCACTCTGTGCTTTAGATCCACATTCAGCTAAAAGCTTACAGCTATATTCACTCTATTAATCAATTTAATAATCACACCAACTCTAAAATAAAAAAACAAAAAACCTGTTTGACTGCATGCTAGTAGAGATGCAAAACTACCTCAATTGGGGCCCACTTAAGGCTTCAGCTAAAAAAGAAAGTATTAGTGAATCTTCCCCAGACATCTCTAAAGCATGGGTGAAAAGCTGAGCTTTTGATGGTCTCCAGGTGAGCTGGTGTCAGCCTTACAGGGAGCACTGTGGGCAGTGTGAGCCACCAGCTCACTGGGTTCAGGAAGCTGAACACTGCTCTGATCTCCAGGACTCACATGCATGAGCAGAATTCCATGAGAAACATGTTGCAGAGATTTCCATACTGCAATTAGCTACCTCCATCTCTATAGGAAAAATGTATATCCAGCTAAAGGGAAAAGAACAAAGAGTGAAACGGAAAAGCATTGTTAAATTATTCTCATTTTCAGTAACAGTGTAATAGAAATCCTTCACTATTCAATACTTACAGGATTTATGGAGGGAATTCGATGTAATGAATGTAATGTGGACATCTTTTTCCTCTGATATTTTGCTTTTCTGATATTTCCCTTTTTCCAGTACAAAACAGTTGCCAATTTCAGTGAAGAGGATGAGGGACAGCCCCAAATCCTAAAGTTAGTGTGAAAAAATACATAAAGAAAAACGTGTTGGCTTTAACTTAAAGCACGACGTGCTGACAGCCACGCAGACAAGTTCAGCGCCTTTGATGGACACGGGGCAGAGGAGAGCTGCAGACCGGTTTCACAGCAGTGAGGGGGAAGGTTTCACTGCAAAGGGCTCAAGGTCTCTATTTATAGTTGAAATAACGTAGAAGCAAGCATAATGTGATGCCTCTGCAGCTGCCTGCCAGTGACACACACAGCCCAGCAGAAGCTGCCTTCCGGGTGCATCCCAAGGCAGCATACCCCTGGCATTTCCCCCTCAGCACCCCAGCAGGGGCAGGCTCAGTGGGGTGGCTTTACACCTGAAAGGAAGACCTACAGCAGAGGTGTGCCAACGGGTGCTCAAAATAAGAGCCCACTGTGCTCTCCAAGTAAAACTGTGGAGGTAGGTCCTTGACAGAAACTGGCCACAAGGCCAGGACTGCTGTTTATTGCTGAGAAAACCTCCACCCCATCAGGCTGCACAGCTCCTGTCTTTCTCCCACACAGGGTGAGCAGAAAAGCACGTGTATGGAAACATTTCCAAGTGGAGAGACTGAGGAAAATACTGCCCCAGGATAATAGTGCTCATTTCTGTGGTGGCTTGCAAGCATAGTAAAATGGAGCTAACCACTTAGAAAATCATCAGGATCTACAAGCTGTAAAAATAACATGACTTTTTTTTTTTTCTACGTGCAAGACTTGCTAGCAAAACTATTCCTGAAACCCACAGTAGAGTAATGCCATCTGCCAAATTTCAAACATATGCAAAGAAAATTCTTCAATGTCCAGTTCATGCAAGCACAAATATTCCCTTAAAGTCCTTGGGTGTAAAAATAATGTTGCTTTACCAGTGTATGGAACATATATTTAAGTGCACAAAAATAGCTCCGGTGGTAATAAAATTATGGTCTTTGCCTCACGTGTATTTTCAGTTTGTAAGAGGAGTTCATTTCCCCCTGAAACATGGAAGAGCTGAAACCCAGCTCCTTCCCAAGCCAAGAAGGCTGAAACATGGCTAACAGCCAAAACAAGGAACAAACCCTGAAACCTCATGCACACTGCCCTTATCAGGGGCCTGATACAAAGCTTCCTGAACTTAAGCTCCAGTGACTTTGGTGTTAAGAGCAGATGCCAAAAAAAAGGAAAGGGGAAAAAAAAGGGAGAAGGGAAAAACCAGAAGCATAATGCACACACAGGTCCTGTAAGTACTCTCTGCTCTGAGCAGCCCCTCTATAGGCAGTAGCATTGTAGGGTTCAGTCCCAACCTGCACACCCACAAAGAAAATGACACAAGCACACAAAACTCCATTTCAGCCATCACTGCAGGACTGCTTTGTGAGGCACCATCAGAGATGAGATGTGTCAGTGCATTATGCAAGAGAGGAATGAAACATTCAAAGGATCCTCTTCCAGACTAGCTGTGTCTCTTAATTCATTTAGCAGCAATGAACTCTCAGGACTCCCTCAGAAAACTAAGTGGGTTGAACCGATGAAGTATTTTTAATGTATGTTGACAAAGATCCAGAACGAATGTACAGTTACATTAGTTAAATTGAGGACTCATCCCCAGTAGAATGCCTTCTTCTATTATTTAGAGGGTCTAACAATAAAACAAAAATAATAGGAAAAGAACTACATCAAAGTGAATTCACTGAGAAAAAATCCTCTATTTTCTGCAAAATGACACAGGAAAAGCCATTTATTTCATTTTGATGTTTCCTTTATACTGAATTTGTACGCAGTCTTTTTCCTATTTATTTCTCTGCTTACCTCACGAGTGCAAGGAAACAGGAAAAGCACCAACTCGTTGTGCTCAGGAGTACAGAAAGCATGGCAGGTGGGCCCTGCTGTTACACAGCCTAAGCTAGCTATGTCACAACGCATTTATACTTCTTCCTACCCAGCTCTGAACTCTGGGGCTTACCTCACAGACATGCCAGTGTTGCTCAGCAGCCAAGTTCACTGGGGACCTGGCACTTGGAATCATAGAAAGGTTTGAGCTGGAAGGGAACCTTAAAGACCATCAGTCCCTGCAATGGCCATGTCCTCAGAGCCTGAGCAGCCTGACTTTGGCTGTCTGCAGGGATGCACCCAGATGTGGAGTCCTCGGCACAGGAGAGACACAGACCTGTTGAAGTGTGCCAGAGAAGGACCACAGAAATGATGCCAGCACCTCTCCTACCCTGAGGACAGCAGGAGGGGAGAAGGCTTTGGGGACAGCTGAGAGCAGCCTGTCAATATCTAAAGTGGAGCTACAGGAACGAAAGGGTCACACTTGTAGGTGCCATTTCAGTGTGGGACTGACAGTATCTCTGGGCAGGTACTGTTAGGGCTGGGCTTGCTCTTGAAACATTGCCTTCTAATGGCTGAGGTTGTGGGAATGCTGGCAGCAGTCTCTCCAGTAAACCAGGGAGGTTTTGTTAAAGAAATGAAAACCATCTTGAAAGGAAGTTTGGATACCCATTTATGACAGTGACTGAAATCAATCCCTGTGCTACTACCCCAAAAGGACAAGCAAAGAAGTACAATCTAGAACAAAACCTCAAATTCTGATCTTTCTCAGCGAAAAATCACTCCTCTTACAAGGTCACAAGGTAATCTTCTCTAACAAGGCCACAAGCAATTCCCAGCTGGCACTGGAAGGTAACAAAGCAATGCAATAGCTGAGAAACTGTTTCCTTAAGATCAGAAGACATTTAAAAAGTATCATTGTCAAAGACATGCAGACCACTCGCCCTGCTCCTTGACTACAAATCGCGGCTTTGTAGTCTCAGTATTCTAACTGAACCGAGAGGCAAAGATGTTGCAATGCAGTCTGCCAACGGCACCACATCGGCAGCATGAAGGGATTTTGAGTTCAGCACAGACTCTGGGCAGAAGGAACAGTTCCATTTCAGTTTAATACTGTGACACCAAACCCTCACGTTCTGATGATGAAGAGCAGCACATTGGGACTTCTCTAAGGAGACACAAGTCCTTCTAGCATCTGGGGCCAACATTTAGCTCGGAATCACTCGCTGGAAACTGGCCTGGCATTTTGACCACTGAAGTTAACCTCCAGAGATATTTCTGTGATTGTGAGCAACCAGAAGGTTTCTGCATGTTTCCAGTGCCTCTACACAGACAGACAAAGGGCTGACTTCAAACTGGCACAGCAGGAAGGAGACAGGCAGCTCATCTCGACAGAAACCACTCTGGTTTTCATCACGCACTTGTTTTCCTATCATCCACAAGCAACAACAATTAAGGCCTGACACTCCAAGAACCAGTTCTTATTGCATTTATTTTACTTGCTTCTTGGGCACGTTAGAAAATAGCAGCTCATTCAGAAGAAAATCCCCATTGCATGAGCTTTGCACAGCAGTCAGAGCTCACAACACAGGAACAGCAACAGCTCCAACTCCAAACACTCAGCTCTCCCTTCAAACAGCAGCACAAGGCCCCGAGCAAAAACATGTGCTCAATTAACTAGATTTGAGCGCAGAAATGTGGCAAGCACATAAAAATTCAGCATGTTTGTGTGCAGCCCTGGGCTCCTTTACTGAAATGCCCCAAAATTCATAAAATCTTTTTTCTTTGAAAAACAATGCTATTTAATACAACATTCAAATGTGCCATTTGAATAGATATGAGTGTCCTAGAGTAGCTTAAATAATGGCATTTTCATTTAAACTAGCACTGCATTGTTCATATTCATCTTATTAATGCAGTTACCTTTTTAAAAGAATACAAAAAGAAAGTAGAATAAGCTCTGATGCTGAGGTAAAAGATAATCACCAAGTCAGAGAGTAGAAGTTAATAACCCCCACCGGGCTCTATTTTTCAGATTAAACTCAGTATGAACAGCCATCCATTTCCAGTGAGAAAATACCACTCCTACACTAAGCTCAGTCCTGCAGACCTCTGAGCAATTT
The DNA here is from genome assembly GCA_036925125.1 of Oreortyx pictus. NCBI lineage: Eukaryota > Metazoa > Chordata > Aves > Galliformes > Odontophoridae > Oreortyx > Oreortyx pictus. Next base: position 22,155,141 of record JAUPFR010000011.1, on the reverse strand, counting down.
CCTCCTTGAGATGTACGAAACCATGAGAGCACAGGAGGAACTCCGCACAGGAGGAACTGGGGAAGCCCCTTCCTTCAGCTGCACCGCTGTGGCCTCATTCTGTAGGAATATCAGTGCTACCACACACTTGTAAAAAGAAGTGACAGAACACTGTCAACTGAAGCAGCGGGAAGATGAGGACAGGAGAGTGACCACAGCCGTTTCTGAAACACCCCAGTCACAGCTTGTTCTGCTACCTCATATGGTTGGAAAGGAGCTTTATCAGTGGTGCTGGAAGGAGCCAGGCTACGTTTGTACCAGTCACTTTCAGAACTATAAAACTCAAGGGGATTTGACAGCAAGCTGCTTCATAAATAAAGGGAACAGTGGGCTGAGGCATCTGCAAAAACACAGCTCCGCAATAACGTTTCACCCATCTAACTGCTACTTACTAGCTCACCAATCATTCTTTTTACTTTCCATGCTTCGCAATATTTAGAATGTGCTTTATGAACTCAGCTGCTCATTTACAGCTGCACATTTTGACATACCCATAAAAAGGGCAAAGCCTTTGCTTCCTTTCTCCAGCAGACCACCCTGGTCAGTGACACTCCTACATGTGCTGCAGCTGTTCCATGTGGTGCTGAGGGAAGCCTTAGATGTCACTTGTGGAGCAACAAAAGATGTTTTGTTGTGACTGCACCTTCGGGGTCTGCGATAGCCCCGCTGCCAAGCACCTGCATTAATCCAGGCACAGGTGTAACAGAACTGCGTTCTGGGATTCACATTTATCTTTTCAGACACCAGCCTCAATGGGCTCAGCTAGTGAAAATTGCCTGGGAAATCCGCTTTAATGCTGCATGCATGGCATCCCTCACACATCAGGAGCAAGTCTTCTGTTACCTGAGTAACTAAAAATGAATCTAGCTCTATGTTAGGGCAACTCTGCACTAGCAAATACATTGCTTCTTCCGTGTCAGTTATTACTTGCCTCTTATATGACTAGCTAGTTTTGTCCCTCATGAATGTCCCTACCTGAAATGTATATATAATTTATTTTATCTTATTAGATAGCAGGTAGCCACGTTTTTAAGATTACTTCTGGCTTGTTTTGCTGTCTTTTCATCAGAAAAATCTAATAAGAGAATTTCCAAGGAGATCAGTGCTGCTCTCTATGCATAAAAGAGCTGCCAGGTGACTACCCAGCTTAATTTCCTTGTTCACTTACATTACATGTTTTATTCTGTTGAGGTAATAGAGACTGAGCACAGAAGTGAATCTCTCTCTTTCGCTATTTGTTCCTGTCGAACTCTTGCATGCTATGCTGGCACTCAGCATATCCTTTTGGTTTTGAAATTTGCTCTTTCATGCAACTGACAGAGAAGACATCTTTCCTCAAGCCACACAGCAGAGATGGACAGGATAGAGATGCTGATGCAACGAACGCTCCTTCCAGCACAGCTGAGTGTGAGCTGGGGCAGCACTGATTACTGGCAGCGGGTGGGCCATGCAGGTGCTTGAGCACCAGCCAGCTGTGCAGCTGTGCTACAAGGGAGAGCCGAGCTCCTCCAGCAGCACAAAGCTGCAGTCATCCCAACCAGCACTGCTCTGCTCAGCCCTGGCAGGATCCACCCCACCCCACAGGGCTTCTCCTGCACTGTGCTCACCCAACTGCTGCACATGAAACCAGGAGCCAACCACAATAGTTCACCTGCTGGAAAGTAAGAAAAGTGGGAACATACTTAATTAAACTCATCTGGTGTTCAAGGACAGTGAAGTCATGTTGCATCTTTCTGACACTTACACACTTCCTCCTGTTTTGTTCATTGTGTTTGATAAATGAGTTCCATGTGTATTTTGAATATAATGAATGCATCTGAGACTATTATCCATAGCCATTACTCTGCTGAGTGAAAAAAACAGATCTTATTTTTTCTCTTAGGTTAAGATTAGGCAGCAATTTACCCCGGGTACCAACTTCTGCTGTGCTTGGTCACTTGTTCTATCCAAGAGGATTCCTGGGAGAGTAAGAAGGTCAGAAATCAGTGCCAGAGTGCTAACTTGTGGTAGAAATAATTCAAAGGCTTTCTTTACATATGCCCACAGTGCTGTGCAAACTTCAGGGAAAAGAAATGCTAGGAAGAAGCTATAGATTATTACAAGTTTATTTTACTTCTAACAATCATGGACAATTTACTGCAAAAAGCCTGAAAAGTCTTGTATTCTAATCTTTCTACAAGTAATTAGCATCGTTTGAAACAAAAGAGAATTTTTCACCTACTGCAGTTCCTCCAACACTGACTTCGCTTCTGGGGATAATGCTACCAGAGGAAAATGCTTTCCAGATACCTTATTAACAGAACAGTACTTTTATCTTTATGCAATCTTTCCAAAAACCTAAAAGCCAACTACTTCCTTTCCATCGTATATTTGCCAGCCATAGGGCTACACCCACTTGTTTTTCAGGTTGTTTTTGAAGCAGCTACTGTGATTTAGGAAGCCCAGAGCACTCCCTTTCTACAGTCACACCACTTCTCTCAACTAGTCACAAGCTGCTGATGCTCACACTTGCTTTACCCATCTCCACACAAGTTACACACATAAGGAGAATGGCCACGTACTGCATCTATTTTTTCCTTCAGTGTGGTGAAGCTGCCAGAGCATTCCAGACAACACAGCCCACTAACAACTCTCACCAGGAAAAGGCAGTGTAACTCTTGTACCAGTTTGGAGCATATTCTTTGAAACTGAAGCTAGGGTTGCTGAAATGAAGCGCTGCACTGACAGCATATGCTGCCCAAGATGGTGTACTCAATTATTAAGCATACCAGTCTTTTTCTATCTATTTTTAATTGGGCAGCTTAAAAAGAAGCACAAGCACTACATGATTCTGGCAAAACACGCCATGTACTGCCAGTATTTATGGTGCCTTTTCATTCTTAAGCACACATTTATCTTAAAAAAGACCTCAGGGTTCACTCTCATCATTTACACTGCTTTTCATGGCAGCAGTGAAGACTCCATAAGCACACATGAAGTTTCCCCAAGCAGTTTTTATGGCACCACCAAGGGAGCGGCTGTCAAAACAATTTCTCAGGTAGCATATGAAAACTTCCCCTTCATCCTCCCCAGGGCTTCATTCCTTCTAAGAATCACAGTGAGATATACTGGAGTCATAACACAGAATATTTAATGGCTGCTTCACATGCTTTGGTTCCTTCCTGCACTTACTGTTTCCAAATGCCTACAGAGTAGCCATGCAGAGCCTGAACCTCAATTATTCAATCCAAAGATCCTCAACTGGATGAAATAATAAAAGCCACAAGTCCGAGTATTTCCTTAGACATCTTCATTAAAAATTAACTTTACATGGGATTTCAGCATCTGAAGGAAACACAGCTGCACAGAGAAACCCCATGTGAGCAGTGCAAACACTCGGCCTAGGAGGAACAGCCACTGATCAGGAGAAAACTGGCTGGAGTTTTTCACTCATCCAGCCTCTATGCTGCCCACCCAGCACGCTAGCTGCAGTGCCCACAGAGCTGGCTCCTGGTATAATAACACACAGCTTCAAGGAATTAAACTACCTTAGACTGGACCTAAAAAAAATGATCTTACAAAGGCATTGGCAAAGGCATTTCATCACCGGCATGAACCAAATCTGTACAATAACCCCTCTTAATCTAGATTTATGACTTGATGTCAACATTCCATAGAATAGCTACAGTCATTTGAGTGTCTGAATTAAAGTCAGTTGTGTGGGAATTAATATAATTCTCTCAACTCCAGTGAATTCACATCCACTTTGCAGTCATCCTGAATTTGACTCAATAAATTCCTAGGGCAGGGATCAGGACACACTGCATAGCGTACCCTTCCAGACATTCTGGAAAATGGAGTCACTCCATTTTATTTACACCTCTGGTCTCTTTCATCTCTTGAGTGTTTTCTTTCTTTGCCCACAGAAGCCATTCAACACAACACTAAAGGCACTGCCTACAGTGTTTTGCATCCTCACGTTATTTAGGAGGCACAGACCACTCCCCAGTAGCTGCTATTAACAGTCCAGATACGTGGTGTCCGCTACCCCAACTGCATCATAGATATTTTTATTATGTACATCTACTTCTGCTCCTTTGGTACAACTGTTCATACTGAGTTTTGTCATCTCAACATTTTCTTATTCGGCACAATAATCTGCAACAACGAGAAAATAAAAGTGACATGAAATACTGTTTCATTTTTTTAAGCTGAATACGATGCTCCTTACAGATATCACCAGTGACTGCATCCATTTTAAGAAGTCATCTGTCACCCTCAGTATGTAAAGAGCTGAGGCAATGGCTGTGGGCATAGTCCTCTCTACATTTTTTTCTCAAAAAAAAAAAAAAAATCACTCACCATCTTCAGGAGAGATCAGGAACTAGGCTTGAAACCGGAACACAATAACACCTGATGAAGTAAGGAGCTTGGCACACAGGCCTGCAGTTTAATATGCACCTCAAACAAGTGTCTCTCAAAACAACTGGCTTTCTGCTTACAATGCAAACACTACATGCCACTTAGACAGTACAGACCAGTGAGGGACAGCAATTTATTCACACACTGGAAGAAAATAATCAAAACAAAGCTAGCCTCTTACACTGAAAGTACTTGCAAAACAGTTCTCAATTGGGAAATGCTCGTACCTTTTTCCCGAGGGTAATTACTACTTTACAGTTTCCCTAACCTTCAATTTACATCTCAGCCTACCTGGCTGCCCCAGCACAGCTCTACTACAGCCAGAGCGCTAAAACATACATGCTGTAACACAGCCTTGCTAGCCTGTCCTACTTTAAAGGCTTTACTCAACTCACAGAACTTAAAAGGAAAGGCTTCTTAGCTGTGCATTCCCTCCGTGTACTCCTGGTAACCTCCTCCCAAAAACTGAGATGTAAGCAAATTGCATTCAAAGAGACAGATGTTATCTCCCAGCATAGCCTGACCTAGCTCAGGGCCCAGCTCCCACCTTGTGAGCACACCCTCTTTCTTTTCTGTCGGCTGAAGTTTAATGACATTCAGATGTACCTGTTTCATCTCAGGAGGCACAGCTGACATTCTCAACTCTATGAACCTCCTGCTGCCGAGCTGCACAGCATGATTACTTCTACAGTCAGCACCAGGACAGCACAGCTGAGAAAACTTCCCTTCATGTAATTAACTGGCCTATACTCCCACCACATTTCTTCTTTGTAGGAGGCATTAAGCAGCACATTACCTTGAGGAATTATTGCTGTGGCTCTATCGAGGTATTATCACAGGGTATTTGTTGCCTTATGTGCATGGCAGCATCCACCTGCAGGTACATCTCCACAAAAGCAGATCCAGAGGTACCCTATTTTTGTTAAGTACATGAAAATGTTCCAAACAGTTCATGGGTACTGCAAAGAATGATATTTGAGTATATTGGATTATTCTCTAATCACTGTTAAACCATATGAAAGATTAAACTGTTCTGTTCTAATAGTTATTAGCAAAACATCTGACAAAGTTTATCCTTTAATCTCCACATAATTGAAATGCTGTGATCACTATCTCTGCTTTGTCACGGGCTGTAAGTATACCACCATCAAGAAAGCTGTAGCCAACGTCCACAGCAGCACAGAACGTGTCCATGTTCATCTGAGCTCTGTGAGGATTCTCCAGTGAGTACACATCCCACTGTGGACAAACCCACAAGGGGCTATCCTTTCCCTGCTGTCCAGAACCTCTCCCCAGACAAATGTGTGAATCTGCCAGCAAATACTTTCAGCAATAGTTGTGTTTGCTCGGGATCATTCCCTAAAGGAGAAAAGGGCTTCCCTTTGCTCATGCTGTCCCTGGCATCCCTCATCATCAGACAGAGCTCTTCACATTTGCAGTGCACTGTTTCTTTCTGGATAGAAAGGGGATAGACTGAGTGGGTAAAAACAAAGCAGAAGCATTTTGTTGTTTGTTATGTGTTTTTTAATTTTAACATGGTGCTCTCTGGAGGTTATCTCACTGAATGAAAAAATAATACCACACTTCTGGATGGACTTGGTGTTCCAGGCAGACTCGCCGACCCCATTTGTGCCCCAGTCCCTGGCCGATGCCCCAGGCCTCCCCACAGCCCATGGTTTTGGCTGCGAGTTGTCCTCACACAGTTGGTACAACCTGCTGCAAATTCCTCAGTCCTTGTTATCTCTGCAGCAGCTCTCAGCCTTTCAAAAGCTGGTTCCATGAAGAAAGAGGAAAGGACAGTTTGTGCTCGATGTTTAAGCCGCAATTCTGTTTTCCAGAAACTCTCCAGATTAATGGCTTTGATTATATTTGAAGATCTCCCAGTGTGACACAACGAACTATCAACTCCTGCTGCTATACTTCACAGAAGGCCAAACTCTGTGCTGTGAAGTTGCTGAATCAGCAGTATAAACCCAATGTGGTGCCAAAGACTGCAGCGGAGCAGCTCTTCCAGCAGGTAACACGCTTTCTCTGGAGCTGCAGAAATAGAAGTTCATCACAGCTCTCTGCACAAAGAACAAGCTACCTGGCACAACACAGGCTGCAGTACTTTTCTGATTCTCTCACTACTCAGAACTGTAGCACTGCTGAATTTATATTCTCAACCAAGGCTTACTTAAGCTCACTGTCATTGGAAGACCCAACTACTACACAGGACTGCACAAGTGTGAGTGCACACAGACTGCTGCAGCCGGCAGGTTGGGCTACAGACACGAACTACCCAGCAGGAGGTCAGTACACTTCGCAGTGTAAAATGTAAAAAAGAAAATCGGACTTCAAGCCCAGATCCAAATCTCACCCAAGGCACTGCAAATCCAAAAATAGATATGAACTGCTCAGATTTACACTGAATTGGCTGTACAGGCAGCAGACTCGTTTTAATTACAGCATTTGCAGGGTAATCATCAAACAAAGGAAAATCTTACTATGCTTTGGACATCTTTAGCCTGGTAATAAAGATAACAGCATAATGCTGCTGGGAGAAAAGCGAGCACATGCTTCCTGCCACAACAAAACCTGGGCTGAGAGGCGGACAGGGGGAGGAAAGCATTCCCTGCTTATGTGGAGTTCTCTCTGGACAGTAAACAACAGCATCTATCCTTGGTTACGAGCAAGAACAAACTACTGCTTTGCAATTAACCTGGCATCTAAGTTTAATCTCCCTGAACACCTGTAATGTGTCAGAACCTGATAGTGAACAGGTAGAACTAAGGAAAGCAAAGACTTTATTATTTACATACAACAATACATTCCAGGATCAGAAAGCAGCACGGATCACATACATCTGCAGCACAATGCACGTATGATGACGGCTCAAGGTGTATTTCACCATTCATGTGTCATTGAACACACACACACACACAAACTCTCAGAGCAAACACGCAACACAGGGGTGGAATGGGCACGTGACACCAAGGTACGCTCTGAAAAACCCAAGTGTGTGCTGAACATTCCAGAACTGTTGCACCGCTTCCCCCTCCTGCGCAGAGCAGGTCTCCCACCACCTCCCATCGCTCTGCTCTGGGTGTGCACAGCCCTGCAGGAATCTTCCCCTGCCTAAGGAGCTGGTGTCTTTAAAACTTCTTAGAGAATGTCATAGGTCTGGAAACTCTTAGCAGGGTACTAAATCCCTCTGTAAATCCTGGTAAATTCTCACACTGCCCATTCTCACAGGGATACATGGCCTAATGACAAACCCATTAAGCACTGAGATCAAGGGTCTGCTTTAACTCTGCAATTATTTCATCTGCCTTACACTAACAGCTTCACTGAAACAGAGCATTAAAGAGAAAAAAGGACACTGAAGTGAAAGCAGGATCAGAGAGCAGGCGAACTGAAAACATGAGAAAAGTAAATGGAAACTAGAGAACATAAGCAGTAATGAGAGAGAACTCTTCCACACACAGGGGAAGATTTTCAGCAAAAGGAAGATAAAGAACACTCACTTGCATTGAGTAAGCTATTTGTAGCCAAGTGTAAGCAAACCAAGGCAAAATACTCAGATGCTGATGTCACGCCACCCCTCTACACCACGATACAAGACCAGCACTTTGTCTCTGCACTTATGCATTTCCCAAAAACAGGATGCTCCAGCAGGACCAGACCTGCCCACAGCAAGAGAACCCTGCATAGCCCCAGCACAGGCACGGAGATGCCCTCTCAGCAGCATGCAGAGTACGTATCTGCTTTCACTCTTGTGCTTTGTTGTATGCATGCTCAGGTAGCTGCATGTGGCACAGCTGCAGAGAAGTACCACACACAAGTACCAAAGTAAACGGACTCATTTTTCCAGGCTGAAGGATATCTTGGGTCTCCACTCCACAGTTCAAGTCACTAGAAGCTGATGGAACACCAGAAAATATCAGACTAGAAGAAAACAGACCCTGAAAGCACATCTGTGCTGCACTGAACTGCTATCTCCAGCTTGTCAGGGATGCCATATTTCCTCACAAAAATTGAAACACTCATCTAAGACTTTACACAGCATCACTCACAATTTCTAATGCTAACCACAAGGCCAATGACAGCCCTGAAGCTACAGACTACCCTCAAAATCCATTCTGCTCACGGTTATCATGAAAAAGATTTGTCTATCTCAGGTACCACAGGTAAAGTTTCTTTACCAAACTGTGCCTTTATGCCTCCGTTCTGAAGCAAAGTGTTTCAAACAGCACTTGGGTGACCTTTATTCTAAGAATGCAGCTGTCTCAACAGGGACATTTCATTTTTGTGCAGGACTTATTGGAGTGGGAGAGAGAAACGGCCAGCAAGGCTTCCAGAATGGCCCAGCAAGCCACAGCACCTTCCTGGCTCCATCTGAGTGCCAGGGGACATGAGCTGCACTGCTGCTAGAGCACAGCCTTCCTGTGCCACCCAAAGGCTGCTCCAGGCCTGAGGCTGAGCAGCAAGGCATTACCAGGCAGGCAACAGCACACAGATGCCTGACTTTCCACATCTCATTCTCCATTCCATTCCTACTTCTCTGCTAACAGTCTCTGGGCACACTTTTTCATGGAATGGAACACCTCTGAAAACCTATTTTTTCCACTGTAATGATCTGCCCAGGTTTTCATATTACAGTCAGCCCCTCGAGCTGTCAGGTTCTATATTCTGTCATATTTTCTCCTTTCTCTAAAGTACCAATATTTGCTGCAAAACCGTGGGCTGCTCAGATACCCTTGGAATATGTTTCCATCACAACACCTGGACAAGGGGCAGGCTGTCATTTACCACTGCTCATCCACTCCACATTTTGGCTATTTTTGTTCTCACCCATATCACCATTACATTGCTCCTGCAGTACAGACCAATAACTGTCAACCTTAACAGACTCCAGTTTCACAAACTACGTTGCGCTCCTCAAAGCTAATAAAAAAAAAATAATCATCTCGCTGTATTGTGAGTAAAAAGCTAAGAGGTTGCGTGTTGTGAATTTAAAATAGCTCAAGCCCGCTGTTACCATGACCTCCACAAAATATCCACCTTTAATTCTTGAACCACTAATGCGGAGGAGGGAAGCTCTGCGGCCGATGGTGACTGATTGATACCTATCTCCCCCATTCACGTGATATGGAGTCAGAAATAAAAGAAAACAGATGGCAAAGCAGAGCCGCAGACACTGAGCTGACTTCATTCTTCGTGTTACGGCTTTCACCAACACCGCTGCCTCTGGGGACTGTGCACCACGCTCAGTTTGAGCCCCGGAGGAACCCAGGATGGCCCTGTTCTCCTTTTCAGTATCACTTCTGGGCACAGAGCTGCTCAAATCCACGCACCCTCTGCCAACAACAAGAGGTTTTAAATCTTCCTCAACTTGAAACTATTTCCCCTCATCCTGCTGTTATCTGCCCTTCCAAAGAGCTTGCTCCCCTCCCGTTTATAGGCTCCTTTAGGTACTGAAAGGCTGCAATGAGGTCACCCCACAGCCTTCTTTTCTACAGGCTGAACAAGCCCAGCTCCCTCAGCCTGTCTTCTTAGGGAAGGTGCTCCAGCCCTCTGAGCAACTTTGTGCTCCTCCTCTGGCCCTTCTCTCACAGCTCTCTGTCTTTCTTGTACTGGGGGCTCCAGACCTGGATGCAGTACTCCAGATGGGGCCTCACAAGAGCAGAGTAGAAAGGGACAATCACCTCCCTGTCCCTGCTGACCACCCCTCTGCTGATGGAGCCCAAGATACCACTTGTTTTCCAAGCTGTATGAGCACACTGCTGGCTCATGTTAAGTTCTATATCTGTCAGGACCCCTTCTCTGCTCTCAAGGACTGCTCTTTCCAGTCTGTATAAATGTCAGCTGCAAGGACAGAGCTCTGCAATACAATGCAATTAGACCTGAATAATTCAGGCAACAAAGCAAATATTTGAGGCCTGGGCTGTCTGCTTTCCTCAGTGAGAAATCACCTAGACATGGATTCACTATAAAACCTCCTGGAGAGCCCTGAGTGCATCAGGCTCCAGCGTGGAGCTCCATTTCCCTGCAGCCCACAGCACTGACCAGAAGGCAGGAGGAGACTTTCCACTTTCCTTTGCTGCCCATGATGCAGGGCTTGACTGGGAGGAGAACGCAGCAGGACTGAGATGGGTCACTGCAACCACCTGGGCTGCACTAATGCTGTTTGTTTCTTGAAAGTTGTCTTTGTTACTTCGGGAAAGTGAGCTTTCCTGAAAGGAACTACAGGGAGTACCATCCACTGTGTTTCATAGCAATGTAAATGAACCCTAAATTCCTAAGTGCCACTCAGAGGTCATACAGCTATTGTCAGTAATTGTGATGCACTTTGTTCTTCTGAAGGCTGCACACTGCATCCATTCCACATGTCGTTCTGAACTACCTGCCAGCAGAGCTTCAGGTAAGCATCCTTCTCCAGCCACTGATCTCTGGGAGGAAAAGCTACTATCACATCCTCTTAAATCAGTATTGAACTTCTATTTTCCGAGGGCACTGTGTTAATGATGTTTTTTCTTTCATTACTGGTTTGGTTATGACTCTAAACCATCCACTGAGTTCTGGCTCTAGATTTCCCTCCTGTTTCTTTCAGCCTGGAGCCGTCCTTGGGCAGGAGGGTCACCAGGGAACCCTGGAGGACAAACCTGCAGGATCCCAGCAGTGCTATCTGCTCTGAAAGCAGCACAGAGACTCGGGAAGGTTGTGAGGCCAAACCATTCATTATATTCACCAGTTGTGAGGGTTTAATTATGTTTTCAGTTCCAGGGTGAATTTTTCTGTTGTGATCCTTGGGATTTGTTTATCTCTTTGATGAAAAGATGATAACAGAATGATGCCGAAGTTGAGTAAGAAGAAATGCAGAGAATTTGACAGGAAATAATGCAAGCTGTGATCTTCTCTCTGCTTCCTCTTGCCATGGGGTGTACACCTTATCAATGTATGAAGTACTTCCACTAACATAACGAGAGCACAGAGCGCCCTAAAATCATAGGGCACTAAAAAGAACTACACACACTCCTGATCTCAGCAAAGAATTGGTTGCAGATGCTCATAAGCAAAGCTCAGTGGCCACTGAGAGGAGGACCACTGTAGGGTGAATAACCCAAGAGAATAGCGTTCCCAGAAAATAGTGAGGAAGATGGTATATTTTGCTAGGCTTTCTGGATGGTGAACAGACAACCAGTAAATAAAGAGAGGCTCACCTTCTGCAGATGGTTGAGGTTTGCTGATAACTCCACAGGGGAGGGATCTCCAACAAGAGAACCTTCCCCAGTCGTGGTCAGCCCTTAAATGGGGTCTGGGAGAGGTGGAGCCAGACTGCACCCCTTCCAGTCACACAGTGCATTGCCTTCACCTGTGCTCCTGTGGCTGACTCAGTGCTCACCTCAGGTGATCCATCAGTGGGTCAGGCCCTGATCCAACAGTTCCCATACAACCACCCACAGAAAATGCTCCATGCAGCTGATGTGCACCCCACTGCGTGGTGAGAGGACCCACCGGGCCGGGCCAGCCGAGCAGCACACGTCTGCAGAACGCTGCCAGCAGCGGGCAGCTGGAGGGCACACTGCCAGCAGAGCAGGCTCTGCTCCTCTGACTGTCCATGGGAGTGCAGATAATGGGTCCGAGCTGCTATGTTACATGATGGGAGTTTTCCCCGAAGAACATCCAAATGGGAATTACTGTGTTTGACTCACAAGTCATACCTCCCTTAGTCTGCACATGTAGAAATATAGATGTATATACTCCGCTTTTCCAGGCACAGGGTTCTACAAGGGTGGAAACTCACACTGCTGGTCGGGCCTGGCAGCTCTCTTCGGACCATCTGAAGGTGAATCGCCAGTTACACTTTCTTCATTTACCCAAGGGTTCTGAAACAAGTCTTTCTCTTGCCATTTGGGTTCAGCCCTCACACACTGCCTTCTGCTTTTCAGTTCTGCTCTGATTAAGGCTGTACAGTAGGCATCCAGATGCAAGATCACACGTACTCATCTACCCTTCTGTGAGAGTTTGTATCATTTGCATCAGGGTGACTGTAGGGCAGAGTGCTTTGTTTTCACGTTCTGTCCAGCTGAAACCATGCTGCTGTTCCATCTTCGTCGCGTGTGCTCTGTGGATCAGTTGCTGTGCAGTTAAGGAAAGAAATTAGCCCCCGGTTTCCACTTTTTGTACAGAGGGGGAAGGCTGTGCCTCTCAAGCTGCAGATGTGTCAGTGTGTGCAGCTGGAAAGGAAAGATTTCAGAACTTTCATTTGCCATTTCTGTCTTAGAGGCGACACCGGCGCCTTTAGGAAGGCAGCAGGAGCGAGTGTGATACCTGATTCGAGAGAGAGGATGTGAGAAACTCATCTTGCTTCATCCGGCAATTGCGACTGTATCAGTAATAATGAAACTTAATAAACGTAACGCTCAGTAAGAATGAAAGAAGCATCTTTCTGCACGGGTTGCCCCATAAAACTTGTCTCTTCGTGCGAGAACTTGCCGCTGCCCCTCTTGTGAAAGGCAAGTGAATGAGGCTACAAGATCTCGCAGAGGGTATGCGACAGCATCGATTTGGCAAAGGCAGCGAGGCTGCACGGAAAGAGGCGCTGCAGACATGCAGCCGCTGCCCTGCTCTGTGCATCATCTCCGTCTCTCCGGAGCCGAGCGGGAAGAAAGGCGCAGCCCGAGCAGGACGCGGCTCCCTCCGCCCGCTCCGCCGTCCCTCCCTCCCGGCCGCCCACCCCGCGGTGCCGCCGGCCATGGGGCAGCCCCACCGGCCGCGGTTCCCGTCGCACCGGCCGCCCCGGGGCACGGCGCCTGCCCGCCCCTCCAGCTGAGCGCCGGGGGGGAAGCTCCGCGAGGTGAACATCGCGGTTCGCCGCCGTCGGGGCGGGGGAGGGTGGGGGGTTGGGGGGGAGGGGGGTTGTTTGTTTGTTTCCTGCCCCATCGCGTTTTTACGATCGCGAAGAGGAAGAAGCCTTCAGGTCACCCGGAGAGCCGCCGGCGGACGCGCAAGAGCCGCTCTGAGCGCCGGCGGTTCGGCTCCGGCAGCGGCGGGGGAGCGCTCCGGGCTTTGATGTCCCGCCGATGCCGGCACCCAGCGGGCGGGACGGGCGCTGAGCTCCGCCGCCGGCCGCCCGCCGCCCCGCCAGCCTAACCCGCCCCGGGGATGCGTGTGGCGGCCTCGCGGTCCGACCCCTCCGAGCGGCAGCCGGTGAGTGCTCCCCCGCCCCGGCCGTCCCGAGGGGCTTCGGGTACCCCGAGTGTGCCCGGCGTGCGTGCCGCGGGACCGGCCTCGGGACGGCGTGCCGTCGGGCGGGCTGCGGGACGGGACGGGACGGGACGAGCCATGCGGGGCACGGAGCCTGCGGGCACATCGACGCTCGATCCGGCGCGGCGATCCGCCCGGTGCTCCCCGGTCTCGGCGGGTGAGCGGCCCGGCCGGTGCCCGCCGGTACCTCCCCGCCCACGGCGCTCCTCCCGCCGGCAGCCGGCCCCGGCCGGGCAGCGCGGAGCACGGCGGCCGGCACCCCGACCGGCCCGAGGGCTCCGCCGGGCTGCCGGCATCCCGAGCGCGTGGGGCTCATCTGTAGCCGGGAGCCCGGAGCACTAAGGCAGCCCGAGCTGCTGCGCCGTGCTGCTCCTGCACGCTGCGTGCCACACCGTGACAAAAAAGGGAGCGCGTTTCGTGCTGTGCTGCGTTCCCTGTAGAGACTGCGCCGAGAACCAGGTACGCCACGAGCCATCCTTAAGCGTACGCATCCCAAGGAGAAAAGCCACAGCATCAGCTCCCTGCGCGACTAGATCAGGGTCCGAGGAGTAAATTTCAGCTGCCTGTTGTATCTTCGCTTTAGTGGGCAGCCGGAATCACGGAGCATTAACAGAAATGTAAGAAAGCCCCATTACCTGCTCTTCTGTCTGCTTAAATTACTCCTGTGCTTTTGGTGTGCTTGCAGTTAGCACAGTCAGAAGCTCTTACCCGGACTTTGTTCATGCAGACCGACACGTTCTCTAAATCGTTAGAGGAAAAAATTAGCAGGATTCCTTTAAACACGAGGAGCACTCCTGCAGGAGCAGAAAGATTAACTCACTTGGAAAAACTTAGCTGCAAGGAAGATCTTGGCATGCAAAGGTGCAGTGTTTCTGTCTGCTCCAATAAACTGTGCTTTCAGTGCTTCAAAAACGCTGTCAGAGACAAACATCACCTCGTAAATTAGGCCCCACATATTCAGAGGATCCCCTGGTCAGCATTTAGTCAAGATGAATTCCATTTTCTGCTGCTTGCTATGACTGGAAGTGGGAAGGGCATAATGGTTAATAAAAGGTTAATTGATAGTTTGCCTTTACATTATCTGTGAATTTCTAGTTCAGTAACGCAGGACACGTTCCTTGGCATGGCTCTCACTCCTGCTTGGTTCCGTGGCTCAGAAGCACTGACCCCACTCTTCAGAGAAACAAACGAGAGCGGCTCACGGAGGGGTGGGAGTGGTGCAGATGTGGGAGGGCAGCACTGGGCAGAGCCTCAGGGCTGCAGAATTGCTGGCAGTGCTGGCACGGAGTGCAGCCTGCTGCCCAGGGAGCAGCAGTGGGACCGGGACAGATGACGGAACTGACATAAAGCGCTCCCTCCTTCCTTTGGACACGCAGCGTTAGCGTGACTGTGTCTGTGGGTACACTTAAACAGGCATTATGTAAACAGGTGGGACACAAAATGTGTTTACTTAGGTCCAGGATACTGAATTCTTCAGTATCTTTATGTATAAGCACACGCTGCAGGGATATGCAGAGGGAGCTGGCTCCTGAGGTGGCCGTGGAAGCAGAGGCAGGGATTGCAGGAACGGGGCTGGACGAGGTGCTCTCCTTCTGACCCCTACGATGCCGTGGTTCTCTGAACTGAGACAAGCGTCGGACAGAAACAGCACACTGAGAAAAGGCAAAGACCGATTATCTGAAAGGCTGAAGCAGTTTGAGGAGACAAAGGTGAATCCAAGCCACAACAACTTAACTCAGTTTAGAATAAGTGACGTCCAAGTCTGGGACTGGAGTGGAAGTAGAAGCTGAGGAGGGCATCCTTCTGCTGGTACAGGCACGAACACAAACACAAACACACTCTTCGATCTGCAGCTGTACAGTCCACGAGTGAGTGTGCTCACACTCCCACTGCCTCCGTGCTGCAGTTACCTCCAACGTGCGGCGTTCTGACATCAGCACGGAGGACCTGGTGGCAGTTCTTGGAAGATGAGCGTGAATCCGTGTGAACTGCAGTGTCAGTGTGGCACGCTCCCAGCAGAGCCCGACTTATTTAGTTAGTTTTTGCTATTTTTAGTGACAGCTGTAAAGCTGTAGTCAAGAATTGCTTACACGATATTTTAAAAGATGACAGCGAAGCACAATGGTATATTTTGACCTTTGGCATGAGATAAGTAATTGGCAGATTAAGTTAATTTTTATTCAGGTGAGGAGACTTGCTTTTGCTTGCTTGTGAATTCCTGTACCATCGCAAGATTAAATCACACGGTGAGTTTTAAAAGCAGGGTTTGGTCCTTTTCTGTTCAGTGGCCTCTCCGCATGAAGGAAGACTGGTCTCCTGTTATCCACACATGGTACGTACTGTGTGTGGGCATGAGAAAAGGAGACACGCTGCAGTGTCGTGACTTTCTAAGGTGGTGCTGCAGATAAACTTTGTGCGAGCATGGAAATCCATGCAGGAAAAATCTTTGTCACCGTGCAGCCACTTCCAGAGCCGTGATTCAACGTTCTGCTGTGAACTTTCCCTTTTCCTTTTCAGACACTGGGTTATGGGCAAGTCAGAAAGTCAGATGGATATAACTGAAATGAATACTCCGAAACCAAAGAAGAAACTGCGCTGGAGCGGCCTGGAAATAGCGCTGACGGTTGTGGTGGTTCTGCTTGCCATTGTGGCAATCACCATGATAGTCCTGTATGCCACGTACGATGGTGAGTACACACACATGTTGGAATGTACAGATACACGCTCATGTAAAGTTCTTTTAAGGAATCTCACAAAAAAGGCTTTGTCGAATAGAACTTATTCATATTAGAAAAACATAACCAAGATTCAGTGTATTAAAACCGTGTTATAAAAGTCAGTGTTGTATACTGTATATGGCTGGGGACGTTAAGAAAGATTTTGAAATGGTCAGCTCAGAATATTTGCCTGATGCTACGAGGCTGTACCCACAGAGCAGCATGGGGTGCAGCAGCTGCATCATATCAGGTTCACACGAATGTCATTAGACAGCACAGTGACACGAACTGTAAGGCTGCATGCACACCTCGGATTGCTGCACACTGAGCAGAACTGCTTGTTTCCATACAAATTAACTTATGCAAAGTTGTGGGAAGCACAGAGCATCTGCTTGTCCAGGCTCAGCAATCCTCCTGTTTGCAATTAGTGCTTCAGTAAGCGGAAAAAGCTACAAAACAGAATCCTTTCAGAGAACACCAAACTACAGAGCTTCCTCCACATTCCTGTATGGATGAAAATCCTGTTTTTTCCATTCACAATGTATTGTGACTCAGTGAGTACACTCATGCAAAGCGTTTTGTAATTCAGTACCCATACCAAAGCATTTGAAAATAATTCAGCTTAGGCGGAAATATGGGGATTTTTTGGGAGTGGAAGGTACGAGAAAGCTCAGAATTCCGTTTGATGTCAAATTGGAAGGTTTAGAAATGATCCTTTTCATTTTAAAGTACGTCATGATTTTAATTGAACTATTCATTATTCCATTATCTGTTTATGGACTGGAAGAAAGGCGTTCAGAAATGGAAAATAAAAGCGTTGTGTTTGTGGGGTGTTGGAAGGACGAGTCATTGTGTCCTGCAGCCGTGTTCTGCTCACAGGACTGCACAGTGGATGTGTCACAGTGCTCACGCAATTCCCCCAAAACCTTTTGGTCACTGTAGGGAACTGCTGAATTCAGATTGACTTTGTGACTGTTTTTGGTTCGTTTTCTATTTTTCCTCAAATTTCTCCTTTTCTAAAACAAAAAGAATATTTCTACCACTTCTCACTGATTGATGGAACCTTTTCTTCAAATGACCACAGAAATTCTGTGTGATGGGCGCCAGCACTGAGCAGCCCCAAAGGGATGAGGGTGATAGTACTTTTAAAGCCAGATCCTATAAATGTCACTTTCCGAATGCGCAGTGTTCTTTTATCTTTATCTCACTGTACCCTGCAGTTAAATGCAATTCCTAAAGTGACTGCCAATGAAAGTAGAATTTACAGTAGCTTTTATTATACTGACATTGAGTAGAAGTTAAAGGTATGATTGCATTGTTTTCCAGATGGGGTTTGTAAGACATCGGACTGCATAAAATCAGGTAAGAACGAAAACCTGTGTGTTCTAAATATACAAATGTACTTTTAAGCAAAATTATAAGCACGTAATGTTGCCAACTCATTGCAGACAAATGCAGCACACTGAGGCATGCGATCTGCCAGCCCAAGTCATTTTCTTTGTGTACTTTTTCTACAAATGTAAAATCTCATGATGTGATATTGTCAAATCTCATAAAGTCATTGGGGTCAGGGTGGTTCAAGTCTCAGAAGCAGACTCTCCAAAAAATACCTCTAGCTGCAGCAAATGATTTAAGTGAATTGGAAGATGGCTCTTCCTCAGCCCCAAGTCAGCACTCAGGCAGTGCTATAGCACGTGCTGAAAGGTCGTGACTCTGAAGATGCACGTAGAGAAAGTTTTGATAGCTATCAGCTCAATACTATTAGTAGAAAAGCATCATAAATGCAGTAATATCCTATGTGTTATCTTCCTGTCGTGTGGAACTGATAGATTCTGCATGAGCTCTGTACATCATGAATGGCTCCTCTGGAGTTCAAGGGAAAAGACGGCCCCAGGAGAAGGCGTAGGCCCACTATGTCAATAAGAGACATGGGAAAGTTGTGAGGAGTCATAAAGGTTTTGACAGTCAGCATCCCAGAAGAATGTGTTTTCAAGCCAGAGTTTATGTAATGTAAGCTAAGTACAACTGTTCAGGAATCTGAAGTGTGCAGCACCCCACCCGAGGCTCCATGGGCCCACTTGGGCTCACAGGCTCCATTCAGACATCAGATGTGCCAGAAACAATGTAGAAGCATCCTTCTATTTGCTGACAGAATTGGCAGTACCTTTAATGGAGGAGTTTCAAATAGATGACCCCCACAGAAAAATACAGTGAACATTCAGTGGGTTTTACACAGGGTGAAATACCAGTTCCGTTATTCTATGATTCAATGCACGGTAATGTTTGTGAGATCCATTGTGGTTTAGCACATGAATATACCACAGAATCATCTGTGCATTTAAGTATATGTATATATATTTATATGGTGATACACACGGCGTGATGCACACTGCCTGAGCTCGGACACCACAGACTGATGAGAATGGGAAATCTTCATATCTGTTATTAATGTCACCTATGTGAGCACACAGTGCTTCTCTGGTATCCTTCCCAGGTCACTAGTTGTTATGCCAGCTTTTATTACTTTATTTGTAAGCTATTAAAAAAAACAACTGGCAGTGATGAGAATTACAGTAAAATTAATCATTAAAAGTAGTTCAAACAAGTCTCTACATTCTTCAGTGCAAGTCAGGAAACTGAATAAACACATTAAGCACAGGAACAGAACCAACATTTGGATCATCGAAGCAATACAGAGAACTATTGAAAAGTGTTACACTGTGTTTTCTTGACTTGTAAAGGTATGCACGACTCTGTATTAGAATTACATAAAATATATTCATTGGTCTCACGCTTCCAATTTCCAGAGCTGAAATGTCTGTGTAGAGGCCTGAATGCTCCACTGGTCCCAGCATTAACACTGGGTGACTAACTTCCTGCATGTTTAGGAGTCTGTCCAGCCCAAGTGATCCCACTGGTTTCAGAGGGACAGTTCACATGGGGCATCAGGCAGATGCTTCAGGGCTTCACTGATGACAAAATCACATTTCAGAGATGTTAATTTATTCATGGGATCGGGAAAATAACCTCTGGCTATGTGGGGATTCACAAACAGCACTCTTGAAGCAAGTGTTTTTGGAGACAATACCTAAAACATCCTGAAGCATCCTGAAGAAAAACTTGCATATATAGTGAAAGACTGCAGTTCCTGTGACTCAGCTCTTTCTTTCACAGCATTTAACCTTAAATGCTTTAGTGAAGTTTGATGTGCTAATATTGTCTGGTTTGGGCTTTACGGCAGAAATGTTACAAGATCAGTTTTGTATCACAGTAGTAGAAAAGAAAGATCGCACAGATACTGAGTACCAATAGAGCAACCTGATTTCATGGTTCAAGTAAGGTTGATTTACACAGACAGTTAATAAGTTGGCTCACCCATGTGGGAGGTACAAATCCTTGTAATCACAAGCCTCACCATTCACAAAAAATAATGTCTGAAAATGGGAAGGACATTTGGTATTCTGGCAAATCAGAGGTATCACTAACTGATGCCTGACTCGGAGCATCTCTCCCTTCCTTTACAGACTGCTGCCATATTAGTGGTGAAAACAAGCTAGGAGGAATAACTATACAAGAAAGATAAAGCACTGGAATTTTATCAACAGCAGCTGGGAAATAGTCATCAAGAAAGCAGATTTCAAAAGGCAAACCCATGTCATGATCAGTCAGTGACCAGTTAGTCTTTCAGCCAACTTTGACAGGGTCATAGGGACAGCAAGAAGCAGTGTAAGTTCTATAGATTTTCCCCAAAAAGTCTTCACACCTTGGTTTGTATTGTATTACAGCAGCCCGAATCATTGAGAACATGGACACCACTGCAGAGCCGTGTAATGATTTTTACCAATATGCCTGTGGAGGATGGCTTAAGAGGAACGTCATTCCTGAAACCAGCTCCCGTTATAGTAACTTTGACATTTTAAGAGATGAACTAGAAGTTGTTTTAAAAGGTCAGTGGGGTTTGTGCTTGTGGACTATATAAAGTTTCTTCTTTGGCCTACATGTAATTCTAACAAGGTGTGGTTATCTGGCAAAGTTTAAAATGCTACTAAATGTTCCATTTTCTTTATGTTCAGTTCAGGATAACCCACCACAAACTGTTTGCTTGGAGAGCACCTTGGCAGTTACAGTGTTGTGTCTGACACTGGAGCAGAGCTGACTTGACCTGACCTTTCTGATATCTGAACTCCGTGTGCTCATCTGCGTATTATAATTCGTATAATTGCTCTCATGAGCTAACAGCAGCAGGGAAGCCAGGTGACAAAGAGAGAGCTCTGCCTGCAAGTCAGCTGAAACTCTGCAAGCTGTGCTCTGCCAGCCCTGTCCTGCAGATCTGTGTTGCATCCACTGCACCTCAAAGAGCAGGAAGCATTTTTCTAAATAGTCACATCATAGATTTACAGAGCATTTCTTTTTCCGCAAGAATACTGTCAAACTATCCATATTCACTTTTTCTTCAGACTAAAGTAATAGAGTCAAAGAAACCACTCTGGAGACTGAACGCCCTTTCCTTACTTGCTTAGCTTCTAGTTTTACCAGCTTGCAGTTCATGGATGTCACGGTCTTCCTGAGGCTTCCATTTCTGTGGAGCAGAGTGTAAAGGAGTGGCAGGAGTGGGCTGCACCCCAGGAGGAGCCCAGTGTGACAGCAAGGCAGGCAGGGCCAGGGCCTCACAGTTCCTTCACTTATCTTTCCAATAAAGACCAGATGTTAAGGTGCATTTGCTGTGTGTTCCAGATGTCCTCGACACTCCGAGCAGCAGTGATATAACGGCAGTGCAGAAGGCAAAAACTCTGTACAGATCATGCGTAAATGAAAGTAAGTTCCTCCTGAATTTATTGCATATAGGATAATCTGAGGAATGATGTCTAAGAAACTCAGTTTCCGAAGTGAGCTGTATCTCTATATTTGTAGTTTCAGCGCAGAATTCTTCAGAAATTCTTCTTGAATTGTGGAGTTTTGTAAGAGCATCAGGAGTGCAGTTAGTGCTGTATATCCTGCTTGCTTCGATATTTTAAGGGCATCTGCGTTACTCCTGCTTTTCCAGTTTGATGCAGGTATTTAAACTCAAATCCTTTCAGTTAAATATGACTTAACTTCTTTCTTAGAAGAGATCAGGTAGAAAATCTCAGGCACATCAAGCTTCTATGAAGACACAAGGGATCGTTTCTTTCAAGATTTGAGCTAGATGCTGTTGCTGCAAGGTGCAGTGAAACAGCAGTGCTACTTAAATCAGTCTTTATATTTTCCATAAAATTATTAACATTTCTCAAAGCCATTCCTGTAAGTTCTATCTGTAGTCGAAGTACAGCAGTTCTTCAATGTCACGGTCCTAGGGCTTTGCAGAAGTTGTTTGCAGTCATGCCTGAAGCGTATTTTAAACATTTAAAGCAGCAGCATACATCAGTGCATGGCTCTGTTGTGCCCATGGTGGGGTTCGGCATTCTGACCTCTGTAGGACAGAATTCTGTTTATGTGCTTTAACATGCCACGTTAATTCATTTTATTTTTTCCAAAAGCAATCATTGATAGCAGAGGTGGGATGCCTTTAATCAGTCTCCTGGCAAATTTATCTGACTGGCCTGTAGCAACAAACAACTGGGAGTCTTCCTATGGTAAGAAAGTCAGTGCTCACGTCCTTCTCTGTTAACATTTCTGAACGATGGTATTTCTCATTGTTGCCAAAAAGAGAGGCTGAGAATCCCTTTCATTTGCCCAGGTGCTGCTTGGACAGCTGAGTCAGCTATCGCACAGCTCAACTCCAGATATGGGAAGAAGGTCCTGATCAATTTTTTTGTCGGCACAGACGATAAGAATTCCACAGCTCATATCATTCATGTAAGTCTGCTGGGGTGGCACTCCCTGAAGCACAGACATAACTGTGTGCCAAGAGAAAAGTCTCTGGTTTGAATTTTACCAATCAGTTGTGGATGGGTTTGTGAATCTCTGTCGTTTTTAAACTTCCCTTATACGTTTGCCAGTGCACCGTCTGTTTCCAGGGTTAATAATCTTTATTCACTGTGCTGACACATTGTTGTTCTCAGGGAGGTTAGTACACCTGAGACATACACTGACATATACAATGTGTGTGTGCACTGGACAGAAGGCATCCATGATCTCCTTAAATATGCACGGAAGCAAGTGAATAAGCACAGCTTCCTTTCCTTGCACTTCAGGCAGAAATCCATGTCACTGAAAACCTGGGTAAAAAAAAAAAAAAAACAAATGCACAGAGCAGGGGGCTGTGTGCTTATAATGTGTATGTCAGAGTCCTGCAGGACCCACAGTTCCCGAACACCAAAGCAGCTGAGGACATCTGCATAGGCAGCATGTCCAGAGTGCGCTGCTGTTGGATGTAAGATCATCTCTGAGATGGAAATTCCAGAGGAAGACAGCACTGCTTATGGTGAATCTGCACTTGCTGCTCCCAAGACACTGCAGCTGCAAGTGCTGAGCTGATACAGTCTTCTCTGTCCCAGGGTGGACAGATCCTGGGTTACTTTGCATGTCTGAGTGTCAGTGATGCAGGAACTGCCCTGCTTGTCTGTGGACTGTTTTCTTTCCTGTACACCCACTGTTTTGTGCACAGCGTGCGTTGTTAAGCAACAGAAAAAGAAATATGAAGAGAAAGACAATGAGAATAAGGAAAGTGGAATGAATTGAAGGGGTGAAAGAGGATAGGAAAGACATTCCCTAGAGGGTAACATTACCAGAGTGAAGCATCAGCAGCCTGTAACTGACCGAGCAGTGGCATCATGCTATGCCATTTTGTCCTTACACGTTTCTTAACTTTTACTTCAATTTGCAGATTGATCAACCTGGGCTTGGCCTGCCTTCTCGAGACTACTATGAGTGCACAGGTGCATACCAAGAGGTGAGTTGGAGCTGACAGATCACTGACTACATTCTAGAATCTTCAGCCTGTATTTTCAAGGCAGGTGTACCTGCCAAGAGTGAGGTGGACAAAGAATTGGAACAGTCTCTCCCCTGTCTGATTCTGACACTGCCCTGGGAACCATTACTGCCAGTATTGGGTAAACTGAAACAGAAGGGTAATAACCATGAGCTTTTAAACAAGGTTGATCTACAGGTGAGAACAATGTGTGACAGACTGGAGTTAAAAACCACGCTAAGTGTGCAAGTAGGTGAGATATCAGGAGCTAGGAGACAAAGAAAAGCAATTGCAGAGGTTACAGATGAATGAGACTAGGGGGAAATAGAAATAAATGAGCTAAGAACTTGAGGCAGTACAGCAAGTGTCCTGGAGAGGAGGTATCATGTTATTATGCCATTAATGTTAGTGTCCTTGTTTGACCCTCCTGGCTGCACTAGAAGCCAAGTGTTTTCCATCTAGGCTCCAGCTGCCAGTATTAACCAATTGTCTCTGCACCAGATGAGGAAGCTGTGTATTCCTCTAGTATCACTATGTCTCAGAAATCCCAACCTGTCTCACTTCCTTCATCATTCATTCTCTTTCTTTCCTCTTTCAATTAACACACATGTGGAAGAAACAGTAGTTTTCCACATAATTCTTTTATGACCAGCTACTTGAAGTTTATAGGACCTCTTGAAAGGGAAGCAAACATGAAACTATTTACCTTTATTACACATCATCTTCTGGGCTTTACAGATGAATCAAGAGGCAGCTCATACTAAGACTGCTAGCAGTGTTTGTGGATCACCAAAAAGATGGTCATCACAAAACGATGCCTGCTGAGCTGTGATCAACTGGCATCAATCAGCAAAGTGCTGAGAGTGACAGGAGTCCAGGGATGGGGTTAGGGCTCTGTCAGTCCAGACACCACACATTTACTGCTGCTCTCATGCCCACAGTGGGCACAGAGTGAATGGATCCACTGGTTGAAGTTAACCTAAGTCAGAAGACATAATCTAATCATCCCGGGAAATTACTTTTCTTATCACTAACAGGCTTAGGAAGAAACAAACACAACCATTTGGAATCAAAGATCACGCTTTACTGCATAAAAGATTTGAACAGACCACAGTCCCCTCAGTTAATAGCCTAATGATGTATAAATTGCTTTAAAAACTTAGAATCTCTCATAGCCTTTAATTCATGCTATTGTTTGGACATGATTTCATTAGCCTGTTAGCACTGACCCAGTGTATCCCTAGGAGAGTTTGCTCCCTTTCCCAGATTGGATCCACTTCAGCACAAGAAATCATAATTTCTGTTCTTAACTCTGACCAGAAATTATCACAGTGCTTTCCACTTCAGGAGTGTAGGGAAGAAGTATTTTAAAGAAACAGAGATTAGTCACTGAAAGGCAGATGGAGCAACCAGAGACTGGAACAACCTCCCAGAGCCTGGTGGTGTCCCTGTCACTGTAGTTTCAATATGTGATGGGACAGGGTCAGGTAATCTCACCGAGGCTCCCTGTTCCCGTGGAAGGTCACCCCACTGATCTTCTGGACATTCTGATTCTGCAACTGTGTGCTGTACAAGCTTGAGTGTTTCTTTTGAGAAATGTTCCTCCCTTCAGTCCTTGCCCTCTGATAGCTCTGCTTGGCTCTGTTTCCTGCTGTCTCATCCTACTCTTTGAGCTGTATAAGGCAGACCAGGTACTGCCTGCTGCCCTTCAACCCCTGGCTTTGTCAGTATCTCCAAGCACTAAGCTACAAGTGGAACTGGTCTAATTTTTAGAACTTCACTTTTTTTTTCTATTTAAAGAGAATAGTGTTACAGGAGTTATTCTGACATCCAAGTTCCCTCTAAAATACCTGAGAATATTTATGCAGTCCATCTGAAGTTAGCTGACTTAATTGTGTGCTCCGTGACATGCAGTGATCTTCACCTCTAAGCCAAAATGAAAGAGCATTAGTTGGTACTTGAAGATTTCTGTTGTTTTGGTTTGGTTTAATTTTTTGGTTTGGTTTAATGTTTGTATTAATATATATATTTTTAATTAAACACGGATTTGGATATTTTAGAATGGTATTTGCAGGCTTGCTAAGCGATCTCTTTTGAGAATTAATGTAGCTGTCAGTGGTTTAATGGGCTTTTCTCTCTGATAAAATAATCTGTCAATTAAAAATAACACGGAGAGTTCAGCGCTTCAGGACGCTGCAAGCCACCTTTCTTTTTGAAGTCTGCTGTCAATACTGTTCACGAGCTGCTCGGTTTTCCAGCACACGCAGGCATTGTTGGCAGGGAAGCTGACAGGAGATGGATGGCAAAGCAAGGAGCCATTAGAATGGCTGAATAAAGGTGGCATTCATTAGAGGGGGTGTATCCCACTGCCTTAGGTTACTGGTCATACCAAAAGATTTCTGCTTTATTAACCCTGCACAATTTATTGATCCTACTTTTCTCACTGTTTCAGGAGATTAAGATATTTTTGCTTAAAATAGATGTATTATTATGGCTGATTTATTATGTATTTACCTTGCCTTTTCAATGTATTACAAATAGCATTTTGGATGAAAGTAGAACAAGTGTGGTTCATCTAAGAGGAACCAGAATAAAATTGAGATCTTTAGATACTTGACAGTGTAATATTTAAGGAGTATACTTCTGTATTTCCTTTCTCACCCTTGGTAAATCCAGGTATATTAAACTTCATGTATATGATACTACCTGCAGCATACTTAGCTGCAGCACAATGATCCTGCATGTTCCAGGTGGCCATACAAGAGCTGCCCTGCTCCGGCAGGAACATTCCCACTGCTCTAACCCCACACAGTCCATCAGCATTTCTCTTGGTTTTATGTTTCTGGGAACTCTGCTCTTTGGACACAGTATTTTTGGAAGTTGTAATTACAGTGAACTAGAAAAAGCACAGGTGGTAGTTTAAATGTAGACCCACAAATGTCCCATTTTAAATAATGAAAACACAGCACAGCAGTTGATGGTGCTTCGGTGTGAACGAATCATGCAGTACTTTTCCACGAGGGAATTTTCAATTTTCTATTTGTGATCTAACAGTATTTGGGAATAAATTACTGTACCGTTATCAAAGGAAGAGATGAAGAACCATACTCAGTAAAATGAAGATGAAATCATAAATATAATTGGGATATTCTTTGAAGAACTCTGTCTTTAAACCATTTGTGTTTTTTCCTTCAGGCGTGTTCTGCCTATGTTGATTTCATGATCTCTGTAGCTAAACTAATCCTACAAGAAAGAAAGATTTCTTTCAACGAGACGCAGATCTCTGAAGAAATGAAAAGAGTCATGGACCTGGAGAAAGAGATTGCTAATGTAAGAGAAACACTCTGTAAAGTGTCTGTAAATACCTGACCTCCTTCGTACCTAAGGAAGCTAACTGACTGCAAGCTGAGTTGTTCAGTTACGTGCTCGTATTACTTTGTGGGATCAAACGCTGACCATAAGTGTATGGGTGCTGGAATACCCAAAAGGAACACATAGGAAGATGTGCCTCGTAATAAGCAAGGGGAACAGGAGCTAGCTGTTTTCCAGAAATAGCAAACTATTTTATCCTGATCTGTTCACAGAAACCCTTCAAGGGCAAAGGGGGCAAGAGACAGGCTTGGATTCTGTTCTGTCTTAGAAAGTGCATTTGGGAGGTGCTTCCAGGGCCTCTTTTCCCTTTGTCCTTTCCCTCACGCAGGCTGCTTGGTTATCACAGCCGTAGATGCCCAACCCTTGGCTCGCCACGCAACACAAAGTAATGTTTGTCCTACACGAGCTGCTCCACAATGCTGATTGTTTCAAGCGCATTTTTAATCAAACGCTGTTCTCCAGAAAGTATGCCCGGGAGAAACAGCTAGAATTTAAACAGCAAGTGGGGATGAAAGCTTTTGTGAGCAAGAACGTGCTCTGTGATTATTAAACATTCCAAAAGCACCTGAAGCTGAGGATGACTGAAAAACAGCCAAAATATGAATGTGCTGGCTTCAGCTGTTTGTGAAAGTTACGCTGATGGTGAGGGCATGTGTTTGGCAGAGGTAGACCTAACCACTCCATCTGTGTAAACTAAAACCATCTGATTCTGATTTACTTCACATTTTCCTGAGAAACACACTTCTGGATTTAGATCAGAGATAGAAAGCTATTAAAATAGAAGGAATTTACTGGGGAAAGATTTGAAGGGGAGGAAGAAAGGAAACACAACAGACGTTTCCCTACAGCAGCTGATGGTGATAAAGGCTACAAATGGACATTGCCTCGTTTTTTGGCCTCTTTCAGCAAGGCTGCAGCAGCACCGACAGACCTGCCTCGTACAGCACTGCAGACACAGTCCTCTGGCAGCAACTCAGCTTTACTGCCTGCACGGGAAAGCAGTGCAGCCAGGAGAGCCTAGCACATGCACACTGCATACACAACTGCGATTTATGTGTACTCAGAAGATGTTTCGCAGTTATGCAAACTTCTCATAGTCTTGTAATAAGCCTGAAACAGTGATGATTTCTTTCTGCTTCCACTTACCACAATTCCTGTGAACTGACTCAATCTCGTTACTAACTTTGACAGGCAACGACAAAGTCTGAAGACAGAAATGATCCACTTCTGCTGTACAATAAGATGACACTGGCACAACTCCAAAACAACTTCTCCTTGGAAATAAATCATACAGTGAGTGATAATTAATATTCTTGGCTGTTGAGATTAAATTATGAAGCTCAACATGTTTTTCTTGATCTTGGAGAAACTTGAAGTTAAACAAGATTCCTGTATTGCACTGCCTGAATCACGCTGTGTATAGAAGTCTGTGCTTCTGTACCCACAGCTTCTGTTGATTTGGAGGCAGATCTTGTGCCTCTGCTTCAGCAGAGACTGACAAGACTGCAGCCAGCAGTTCACTCCAGTGTGTTGTACTATTGTGTCTGACTGTTCAGGCCCTCTCTGTTCATCCAGAGCTACAGATTCAGACCAAAAGATCCTTTTTCCCCTGGAACTTCCCCTGTAAGATGATCATCCAAAGCAAGGAGCCCTGGAAATGATGACCGTACACGAGGAAAATTCTCTCCATTCCTCCCACTGTGCTCCCCAGGATGTTTCAGCTCTGAACTGTCTCCTGTCCTGAGCCATGTGCCACTTGCACAGCATAACCTTTAATTCACAGCACCACAAAGTCCAGCTAAAGGATATCTAAAGATGTGATAATGCAGGTGTGCCTTCCTGATAACACCATGTCTTACTAGACACGGCTGTGTTCATGATAAACAACTCCTTCCATGTCCTGCACGCTGCTGCATCCTGACTGGCAGGAGCACATTACTGAGGCTTTTGAGGCCACTCAGGTACTATGAAACGTTATAATTCCAGCCCCAGTTTCATAGTCCCTGCTATTTTTGTTGGCTTGAAATTCTTCCATTTTAAATTATATGGCAGTTCCATTCTGCCTAACTTAATTAGTTTCGTAATTTACCTTTTCCCACAGATCTAACTTGACAAGTTACCATTACAGTCATAATGTCAGAATGCAATCATCATGTCAGAAGCTAAGTTGTTCACAGAACGGTATTGCCCAGGTTATTTTTAGTTCCTGGGGAGTACTGTAGAACAGCGGTAATCATCTGCTCTAAATTTATCCAAAAATGCTCAAAAGACACATGATGGGAGTTGGAACTGTTGTTGTAATGGCCTAAGGATAGAACAGCAATTATTCCTAAAATTAGCTTTAAATTTGGTGCTTCTCTTTCAGAACTGGAGAGATTCTATTCCTGAAAGCTTATCTGACTTCTTCAGCTACAGTTTGTCTGATAAAAGATATTCCCTCTTCCCACTTCCCTGTCAAAAGAACCAGACAGGGAAAAATCCCCACTGCTTTTCAAACAAATAAGCATAACAAACACTTTAGAAAGTAAAAAAGTGTGGGTTTTTATTTGCTTCAAAGAAAGCTCAAGGATTGTTTGCCTTTCTTAAGTGCAACACCTTCCTTTCCACTATAAGTACCCACCCAACCTGCTAAAAACACAAAGTGTGTGGTGACAGGACGAAGGGAAATAGTGAAGGGAAACTAGTTTCATCAGCAAACAATCAAGAATTTCCTGTTCAGAGTGCCCACGCACTAGAATAACTTTCTGTTCACATTGGGTGGACATGACAGAATGAAAGTGTAACAGAAGATATGAACAGGTACTGCCTGGTGAGCATTGTGTGACCTCTGGTGAACAGTGCATGAAGCACACAGGGCTGTAGGCCCAGGGAGGCAGAAAACAATTTACAAGTAGTGAAGCTGTTGGGAGATCAGAGTTGCGCGAGACAAACGTGTTTCTGGAGGATTTAACCTTCAATAATGTGTACTGATTTTCCAGGCATTCAACTGGTCAAAATTCATAAATAACATAATGTCAACTGTACAAATTGATGTTGAGAATACAGAACACGTGGTTGTTTATGACCCAGAATACCTCACCAAGCTGAAGTCTGTTCTTAATAAGTACACTCCCAGGTGGGTATGGCAGGTATTTTTGTAATCTACATTTTATTTCCAGAATCTTTCAGAAGCCTACAAATGTTGCCAGTTTGTTGTCACTGTTTTATTACACAGAGAACTTCAAAACTACATGATCTGGCGATTCGTAATGGACCTCGTCAACAGCCTCAGCCGCACCTACAAGGACACAAGGAATGCTTTTCGTAAGGTGCAGAAATTCAGCTTTCTTTTCAAGTTGTAAAAATGACTGTTGTTAACCAAAGAAGGTAATTCTTTAACGTCTGTACTGGATAAAATGTGGTGTATTTTCAATGTTGTGCACAAAAGCTAGACGTGTTTGCTAAAGCCCCAGCTGGAGTGTACACATCATTTATGTGATCTATGTTTAATAGCTGAAGTGGATCTGAAAGGCACTGCTCCACTTCTTGGTCTCTGTTATTTGCAGATCTGATCGTTCCCCTGATGATACGGTCATTTTGGTAACAGTCCCATTTGCTAGCATGCAGTTATGCAACAATTTGGATTGGCTTGTTAGAAACGCCTCAGCATCCAGAGTAAGAGAGGCACGGTCAAACAGGATGGGTCCAGCCTTGTTTTTCAGTCATTTGATCTTGCAGATATTTTAGTGCTTTTAAGGAAGTGCTGAGCAATCCCACAAGGATTGCACATGGAAATCTTTCCTATTGCCCCACACGAACTTTCTACTTTTAAGTTTGCTGCGCTACATTAAAAAAAGTTGAGGCCATTTTGCTTCATTCGTCAGTGACAGAGGAAACACCTCTATGCACACATACATAGAGGTTTTATTTTGTGTTTGCTGTGTCTGCATCACTGAGGAACGTGTTTCTCACTCTGAGCACCCAGCACAACATGCTAGGAGTGCACTGAGGGCGTTTCATTTAGAAAAAAAGTTTGAAACAACAGCTGAAAAGGACCTTGCCACTGACTATGCATAAAAACATCTACTAATTAATTGATAAAATGTGATATAATGTAGCTGAGGCTTCTCAGGCTAAATGCAGCGAGAATAAACTAGTATCTATCTCATGAAGCTTGCTTCGAATATAACTGCATTTCTGCTGTGTGTGGGAGGTGTCAGTGCTAACACAGCAGGCAGCATACACGTACAAATCCCCAGTAATCCCTTTCTATTGCACATCAGTATTACCTGTATGGCAGCAGGTGAGTTTTCATTGCTAGAGGAGCACAGTTTTCTACATCAGCAACATACAGATACAGCTGCCACTGGGTGGAGAACAGCCTTAATGCTGCAGGAATGGGTCTGTATACAGCTGTACAGAGCTGCCCTGCACTACATATCCCAGCCACAGCGACAGCTCTGTCTCAGGGTATTCCTCTTTAACCTCTCCCATTCTTGGCATTTAGAATAGCTTTCTTCTCTCACCCTTACATGGTTCTTCCATTCTTCCTCCCTAAAGCCTGTGAAGGACTTGCCCTTCACACAGTGAGTCCATTTATCTGCCATAAGTACAAGTAGGACCTAGATGCACTGACTGAAGGTCCGCTGGGCTCCTCCGAGTGCACATCTGCTCACCAGTTCACCCTCACCTTGCGTGGGCCCTGGTGTCTGTGCTCTCTCTGACGTGTATGTCTGACAGGCGCTGTATGGCACCACGTCAGAAACTGCAGTCTGGCGTCGCTGTGCCAACTACGTCAATGGCAACATGGAGAACGCAGTAGGACGCCTGTATGTGCAGGAAGCCTTCGCTGGAGACAGCAAGCACGTGGTAAGCATTCAGCAAATTTAACCTGCGTGCCAGCCAAACATCCTCTGTCACTTGTTATGCAGCTCTTTAAAAAGCTTTGATTCCACTTTGAGTTGAATTTTTCTGTATGCCAGGGTCACTTCCTAAGAAACCTAACCTATGGATTTGCTTCTCAAGCAATGCACCACTAACGAGTTATAAGGATGTGCTATGAGAGTAATTCCCTTGCACCTATGTACTTCTGCATGACTAATTCAGAGCTGGCCAGCCTCTATTCAAGCCACTACGTCTTGAAGTAATGGGAAATACAAAGAGAGGATGTGTGCACACCTGGAGGGAGAGAGGCATCTGCGTGCCCCACCTGGCCTGAGAGCCAGCCCTGAGCTGAGGGCACCATGGCCACAAAAAGAATTCCATCAGGTGCACAACAGAGGGATAGCTGGCACGTTCTCTGCAACCTGAATAATCGGCCTCGTTCTGTGATCGTGGCCATTCCCGGGCTGAAAGTGCTCCTTCACTTGAGCTCCAGATTTTGAGTACAGTCCACAAGCAGCACAAAGTTCAGCTAGTACAGGAGAAACAAGATGCTGACAGTAAAACACATATAGGCCTACAAACCATAACTGTGGAAAAATAATGGAATCAATTTACGTGGATCTGTAACGTACTGATGTTCTTTTTCCCAAGGTGGAAGAAATGATTGCAGATATACGCAGTGTTTTTATAGAGACCTTAGATGACCTCACCTGGATGGATGCAGAAACCAAAAAGAAAGCAGAACAAAAAGTAAGTTAAATCTTAAACACTGGAAACACTGTGTGTTTCTCTATAAGTAAGGATGCCAACTGTTCATTTTGCAGAAGAAAAAGGCAGTAACACTTTTGCATACATATATGTACACACGTGTACATAATAGTGTATATATCTGTCTATAGAGGCACAACAGCGTGCAGATTTGCATGTCAGATTCAGATTACCTGGGCAGGGGCCTCTCTGGAGATAAGCATACAAAACAGGAGACATCTACATAAAGGATGAAGGCCTTCCAGGCAAATCAGTCACTAACAGGATAGGTAAATACGTACAGGAAAGTAATAATGAAAATGAGGAGGAGTGGTTTGTGGTGATTTGACCAGCTGCTGTGAGCAACAGGATGAGAATAAAAAGTTAAACCATCAGCTGGCTTTCTGAGTGAGTTCCCTTTTGAGGGTAGGAGCAGCTTCAGACAGTTCATGTAGTCTGGAGTAATATAAATCAATTGTAGAGAGCAACTGAAAGAACTTCCTTATTTCTCTGATTTGTTATATTGTGAGGATGAAAAGTCTTCCAGTTTGAGTTCTTCATGATGTTTTACTATGAAATTAATAAAGCTGGAAAATGCTGTGTTTATATTAATTGAAGAGCAGGACCCCCAGATTTTTGTGTTACAAAATCTTAGAGAAAAAAAGCATGAAATATAACTATTCTGGTATTTCTGCTTTTCCAAACAACACTGGGCTGCACAGTCTGCAAACACATGATTGTGTAGCTCTGCACTACTTGTGCACATCTCCCTAAGTTTAATGGCAACAGAAGGATCAAGATTCTTTCTGCAAATTTTCACCGTTCTAATTAACAATAAACTTTACAGTGCTTTCAGTGATTAAAGAAATGACAATAAAAACTGTATACATATAATAAAAGCTCTTCAGCTTTCTGCAGTTGCCTACCTAGTTGATGATTGATCTGAAAATACAGGTAGATTTGCTGTGGATGTTTTTTCCCTAGGCAATGGCAATTAGAGAGAGGATTGGTTACCCAGATGAGATCATGACAGATGACAATAAGCTGAACAGTGAGTACCAGGAGGTAAGTATTCACAACAGGCACATAATTAGGAAAAGGGCTTAAGTGAGGAACTGTGGCTTTATCTTCATAGCCAAGGCAAATCCTCCGCATCATCGCAGAATAACTCAATCTCGTCCTCAGTTGCACAGAAGTAAATAAGAATGTATTAAAATTCGATTTGATACAGCTGATCCAGGACAGATGGTGATGTGTATTTGACCGTACTTCAAGGGAATGTGTAAATTCTAAAGGAGTTATGCTATAATAAAACATAGAACCAATGGTGTTCGGTTCAGTATTTCTTATCTGCCACAGATTTAATAGAGTTTGAAGTGGATGCAAGTGTACATAACCTAGTGACTGTATCTGTTCATTCATGGATGTGAACTAGCTCCTAATGTATGATGCAGACCACCTGCATATTTCAAACTGCACCAAATACCACCACTAAGTATTTCCCCCTCTTCCTTTGCAGCTGAACTACAAAGAAGAAGAATATTTTGAAAACATCATTCAAAATTTAGTATTTACCCAGAAGAAAAGACTGAAAAAGCTTAGAGAAAAGGTGGACAAAGAGGAGTAAGTGTTTAAAAATACCTTACATAGATCTTCACTCAGTTTGCACAGGAGGAGGTACACAGCTGGAAGCTAATCAGCAATGATTTAATTACCTTCCTGCTCTTTGTCCCCCAATAAGAGGGCAGCTTGGAGGGCATTTGAGAAGTTGCTTCCTTCTCAAAGGCTGGACCCACATTGACAGTAGGACGGTGAAATTAGGGGGGTGGTACAGAAGGCTAAGTGTTCTGGAGTAGCTCTAGTCTGGTCTCTTAGCTCCTGGAGTGGATTAAGTGGACTCCTGGAGAGCAGCTTTTCAATTAAGTTCCTCTAAATGATGAATTTCATCCCTGCCTGTTTTATTTCTCTCGTCCAGAGACTACTGTGCAATGCCAAACAAAGCACAATTAAGTGAGGATGAGCAGGAATTTACTTCAACAGTGTACTCCTGCTCTGAATTAACGCAGATAAACCAGAAGACTGTCACAGGACATTCCCTAGCCATACTGGCTACTCTTCCTATCTCAGCTCTGGCCAATTTAGAGATGAATTAAGCCAAATCAGAAAAAAAGACTGTTGTCACTGTTGGACTGCTAACTTGCAGGCCTGTGCATTTGAATATGGGCTGCAGAGGTGGACGTGTTTTAAGGAGATCTTACTGTTGTCTTCAGCTACCTGATGGGAGGGAATACGGTGGAGTCTGACTCTTCTTGGAGGTGTGCAGTGCTAGGACAAGTGGGAACAGACACAAATTGGAGGATGGAAAATTCGGATTAGATGTTAGGAGAAATATTTTCACTGTGTGTGATGGTCAAACAAGACCCTGAGTGTTTGTGAGATCTCCATCCTTAGAGATCAAGTCTTGATTGGACAAGCCAATAAGGAACCTGTTGTAGTTCTCATCACGTGGGGCTGTATGACTTCTAAAGGTCCCTTGTACTGAATTATTGCATGCTTCTGTTTTTCCATGTTTAATTGCTTTTTAATTTTCATAGTGCTGTTCTACACTAAATTTTTAGGAAAACCAAAAGAAAACAAAACTGCTCAGACTCCTTCCAGTCAGTCAGAGCAGAAATAGAAACCAAAACTGAGGAACACTGTTAACCAGCTTGGATAACCAAAGGGAAGGACTACTAAAATGGTGAAGGAATTGGAGTGTCTAACACATGAAGGGAGGCTGAGAGAGCTGGGATTGTTCAGCTTTAAGGGGAAATGACAGCAGGGGAGAGGAAATCATATCAGTGTGTACAAATACTTGATGGGTAGGAGGAAAGCAGAAGATGCAGCCTTCTCCGTGGTTCTAGTGACAGAATGAAAGACAATGAGCGCAATATGAAATACAAGAAATTCCACTTAAATTTAAGAAAAAGCTATTATAAACAGCAAGAGCGGCCAAACACTGGCACATATTGCCCAGAGAGGTTTTCCATTCTCCATCTTGGAGATATTCAAAACCTGACTAGACGTCATCCTGAGCAGCTTCCTCTTGCTGACTCTGCCTTGAGGAGAGGCACAGGACTTAACCATCTCCAAAAACGCTTTCCAGCCTCAACTATTACGAGATTCAGTCTCTACATTTGTACATGTAGTTATTAACTCTGCCATTAAGAACTGAAATTCTAACCTTTATTTTTCTGTTGTTACTAGGTGGATAAGTGGAGCTGCTGTTGTCAATGCTTTTTATTCTTCCAGTAGAAATCAGATAGGTAAGGTTTACAGAATTATTACTAGATCCTTCCAGAGCAATTTCTCTTTTCCAGTTGCTTTGGTCCCCATTAAGGAATTGAAGAAGCTGAAGAAGTACTGCAGTCCTACATTTGTAGATGTTGCTGGTTCAGGTGATCCATTAAGCACTGGGCCCCAGTCTCTCTGCAATAGTTTGTACTTGCAGAAGCACAAAGCTGCTGGTTTGGGCAGAAAGGGAATGCAGCACTCAGCCTTGACTCTGTGACAGCAAGAACAAGGAGGAATGGAGAAAACTTGTGCTGGTGCAAGCAACAACGTTTGTGAAAGTTCGTTCACTTTTTCAGTGAACCCAAACTATTCTGGCTTTGCAGGGAGTGGGGGCAAAGCTGTGTGACTTAACTGACAAGCACTGCTTACACTTAAGGATGGCAAGAAAGTGCGGTCCTTTTGGTAGGTGGTAAAGCTGTGAGAGTTTTGAGTGTTTTACAAAACATTCAGCATACAGTTCTGCTCAGAAGGCTTTGTTTAAAATAGTTTTTCTCAATAATTTGTAGAAAAGAAATTATGATTTGTAAGACTTAGGCTGATGAGTGGAGGTCAATCTGAGCCATAAATTCTTACCTCATCCTGCAGCTATGGCACGTCAGGATAATTAAAGCAGTCTGATCTTCAGAGTGGTGTCTGAATTAACTTAGTAACAGTCTTAAAAAAAATAAAAAGGAAAAAACATAACCTCTAAAAAGTTTTATGCAGGGTATGTGTAAAACTTAGATCTCCATTAATGCATCTTAGTATGGCCATGATCCTCATGGTTCCAGCAGCAGCACTTAAAGCAGATCCTAAAGAAGCCACTCAGCATCAAACAAAACCAGTGGAGCAGCCACTAGGAAGGAGTCCAGCACTTCTTCCTTTGGGTAGCAGCTCCCCCTGCCCTGCAGGTGTGCCAAATGGAGCTGATCAGCTCCATCAGCTTCTGACTGCTTGGGGAGTACTGTGCCACACAGGCACTCCCAGCAAAGTGTTTGCAAACAGTTCGCAAACACATTCGGGAAGAAAAGCAGCGTGCTCTTTAGTTCAGGGCTGCACAAAGCAAAGGCTGCACTGAGCATCCAGTGATTCCAGCTGTGTTTCAGGCCACCAGGACTGATGCCCATCAGTCTGAGCAAATACCTTGCTAGTCCTGGGCATCAGGAAGGGAACAACTTTCTGATGCTGTACCCCAAGTATTGCTTTGTTTTCCTGTCATCAGAATCCCCATCGCACAGCGCAGCATTTACACTCCTGTCTTTACTATCAGTATCTGCTAATAAAAGTGAACATAGAAATGTGCAGATACTTAACTCAGTGTCAAAGTAACAATGCTACAGAATTACTGTGACAGCACGCAGCAGTTTGCGCACCACAGTGGTAACAGTTTATTTTCTACCCTCTCATTTTCTGCATGATTCTTTCTTCTCTTGAAAGGAATGGCTAGAACTGCACTGGGATTTACAAGGAAACACCAGAAGCGTGTTCTTCATTTTCTGTATGAAACTGTCATCTGATCCCTTTATATTACAAGTTTTGTACTTGGAGAGAACCCTATAAGAAAAATCTTCATTTATAAAAGATCACAATTGAAAGATGATTTATATTTACTAAACTGTTTCCTGAAAGCAGAGAGAAATTAGTGTAGAAGTGACAAAAAAGCAGCTCTGTGTTCCAATTCTTTCACTGTTAGCATGGCCTGTACTCGTTGGTTCAAGTGGGAGTTACCTCTAGCTACAAAAGAGGAACAAATTTCTCTGAGATTGGTTTTGAGCTGGGGCAACGATCAAGGAAAGTTTTCATTCCAGGGGAACACTTTGCCATCTTTCAGGATGTTATGATGTTTATTTGATAAAGCTGCAGAGTCTGAGAACGCTAAGTGCTGCAAACTGGGAAAGTACAACTGCTCTTTTGCAAAGCTAAGTAGTAACAGTGCTTAAACTGCTCATGATTATGCAAGCGTCCCAAGAGCTGTTTTCCTTTACCCCGAACTTGTAGGGAAGGGGAGCGGTTGTGCTGATCTGTTCCTTATTCCCTACAGCCATTACCATGTGTAAATAAATGACTGTTGCTGTTAACTCTGAGGGAATAGCATGACTTTGGCAAGACTTGGACATCTGTAAAAATGCTCTGTCCACACATAGCAGAGTGAGGCAGTACCTTAATCGTGTTGGGTTGTTTTGTTTTGCAGTCTTCCCTGCTGGCATTTTGCAGCCCCCTTTCTTCAGTGCATCCCAGCCCAAATCTCTGAATTACGGTGGCATAGGCATGGTCATCGGTCACGAAATCACACATGGTTTTGATGACAACGGTAAGGTACTGTGTTACTAGTTACTGCTGTGCTGGTTACAAAACATGCAGTGCACAGAATGTTTTACATGCTTTAGTGCTTAGTCATTCCAGGAAACAAACAAAATGAAGACCAAGTTTCCATATAGAAGGCAAAATCTGGATTTCCAAGGTGTTACAATGCTGTTCCCCAGGATGATTTCCAAGAGGGCCAGCCAGAGGATTTCCCAGACACTCCTGTAGCTGCCAGACCTGCTGCACACGGGACTTTTAGTTTGGCACCTGATTGCTTGTTTTTGGCAAAGGTTACATCAAAAACATTTTCTTAGAGGAAAAAAAAAGGCAAAGAAATAAAAGCAAGTGTAAGCTCCACAAAACGTCCCAAGCAGTGTGTGCCAGAAAGCTGGGGCAGCTGTGAACTCGAGGCCCCAACTGTTAGACCTGCTGCCCAGCCACATCCTTTCTGCACCCACACTTTGACCAATCCAGCACCACCAGGTCAGAGCCGTGCCAGGCTTCCTAGCACAGCCTCCATCACACCTTATTCAGGCTGAATTAGCTTGTTTTATTCCTTATCTAGAATATAGCCTCTGAGAAAAAAAAGGGAAGTAGGAGCATGTCACCTGTATGACTGCCTCACTGGAGAGATGTTCTTTTTATGAAAGATTATATCGACTTGCTGTCCTTCTTTATGCAGCAAAAGCTGTTTTTTTTCCTGCATTCCTCATTCTGTTAAAATATTGTCACAGGCAGAAATTTCGATGAGAATGGAGACCTCGTAGATTGGTGGACCGAAGAATCTGCACGCAATTTTAAGGACTTATCGCAGTGCATGGTGTACCAGTATGGAAACTACTCGTGGGACCTAGCAGGTGGACAGCAGGTATGTCAGATCTATTTAGAACTATGAATATTTGCTTTTTTTTTTTTAATAAAAACCATAGAATCTGATGTTCTAAACATGCAAAAGCTTTTTTTGCATGAATGGTTGAGGTAAAGCAGCAGAGATCCTTGGAGATATTGGTAACAACTCCACACCTATACTGACTGCTCTGAACGAGGCAGGGTGTACATTCTGTCTGAGCAGCAGCCCCAGAAACTGTTGCTCTAGAAACCTTTATGGGTCCTCAAAGGCTCTTCTTTAATTCCATTAAGGAGCAGAAAAAAATACATGTAAGTTAGGTCTTCTTTCCCTAACGCTTGATGTGCAAATAGAACATATCCCCATCAAAACAAATCCTGCTTGCTGCTTTCCTTCACTCAGAAGTTTTTTGGTCTTTCCTGAAGATAAACATCTGAACTAGAAAGCAATGAGGGCTGAGAAGGACCAGGGGGGCAGCAGGAGTGCAAGGAAAAGATGGAAAGCGGACAGCTGACCTAAGTGTAACCACACTGATAGCACTCTGCTCTGTCATTGTCTGGAAGCACTAATTCCATGAAAACGCTTTGCAGGATCAGGTCTGTCTATCGTCACAGACCAATACTCAGTCACACACACAGGTAGTGGTGAGGTGGGCATTCCTCATTCCAACCAGGAGCCATACCCTGTTCCCATTGATCTCAGGCTGCAAAACTGCGACTGCAAGCGGCAGCTCTGTCTACACAGATTGTATACCAAGACTCTGTGTTTGCTGTACCTGAAGGTATTTCTCTGACTACCACTGTACGGTCTTTGTAGAGGCTGACAATATATTCCTGGATAGGGAAAAATAAGCCCTCCTGTGCTGAGGATTTCCTAATTTTTTAAACTGTTGATTTTTCTGCATGTTTATCTGTCATTTTTCACAGATCAAATTCAGTCTATTGATAATTTTGTTCTGTGGCTTTGAATACTGTAATCCAGTGTCTTGGGATACAGCTCTTCTATGTGGTTCTGTCATAGCCTTCTTCTACAAGTTCAGATTTTAAGGGAATTATCCCCATCTGAAAGAGAGTTAGGCACACCGCCTGGCATCCACATCCTGGATAAGCTCTCCTTTCAAGAGACTGTATTCTTTCTTTTTCTTTTACAGCTGAGTGGAATCAACACACTAGGAGAAAACATTGCTGATAACGGGGGTGTTAGACAAGCATACAAGGTAAGAAGCATCCATTCTTTTATTCTCACTGAAATATTTATAGGTTAAGACAATTCATTTCAGAGCATTTGAAGAAGAAACACTCATTTTGTACTAGGGACAGGACCACACCTACTCTGACATCAAAGCACAGTTTGAAACCACTGACAACTGTTGTATTTCCTTCATCCTATTAATTGTTTCAGGCCACATCTCAGCAATCACCTAACTAAACTGATGATAGTGAGCAGCTCTATCTGCCTCTGGCTACCTGTCTTCACCAGCTTTCCTATACCAGGAAGGAGGAACAGAATGGTTTGCCTTTCATTCTCTTCCTGAAATAGATACCTAACTCTTTGGATTTGCCAACATGGAGACTGAAAGTAAAACAAGGTCTTCTCTTTGTGACTGCTTCTTGAGAGTCAGCTTCTCTAGGTCTTACCTCCAAATGTGACAGTGCAGGCCATCATAACATGATGCTTCGTCTCCTTCCCTGAACACCTTGTTCTGTAGCAAAATATCCAGTGCTTGAAAACATGACTGCTGTCATTGCTCAACAAAGTACCTGCTGGAATGTGTGGGCCAAGTCACACTTCTCAGACTTGTCACACCACTCCTGCAAGCAAGGCCATCAGCAACACTCCCTTCAATAGAAATATAAATGTTTGAGGGCAAGTACTACCATTAATGAGAGATTAAAGAATGACTTGTAAGACTGCAAGAGGAGTCAGGATGTCATAATAGGTCACTCTGATCTTCAGTTACCAGAATACTTACGCAAGGAAAAAGCAGAATGCATTGTCATGGGTTAGTACTGATATTCTTTCTGAAAGGAATGGGCATAGACAGAAAAAGTAAAAAATCAGAAGTGTTACCCAAAATGCCAATTGGATTTCCTTAGTTATGATGATATCAGAAGCAATAAAAAACAAAAGAAAAAGAAAAAAAAAAAAAGAAAACAAGACCAGAAGGAATCTTGAGAGGCCATCCAGTCCACGCCATCCTTGCAGGCACAGCCAGCCATTCCAGCACTCTGTAAGAGAAGATCCACTTCATCCTTGTTGTAGTTTGAATGCTATCACAACTTTGCTTTCAATGGTGGAAATAAAGAACAATCTACTCCTTTCTTTTCAGTCACCTTTTACATATTTGAAGACTGTTATGTAAAGCGCAGACTTCTTTAGACTAAACAAACCCAATTCTTTCAATCTTTCCTCATAGGTCATGTTTGCTAGACCTCTGCTCATTCTTGCTGTTTTCTTCTGGACTCCCTCCAGTTGGTCTATGTCTTTCTTTGAGCGCAATGCTCAAAACAGCACGGAGTGCTCCAGCTGAGACCAGTGCCAAGTAGAGTGGAAGGATTCTTCCATGTGACTTAAATAGGATGCTCCTGTTTATACATCCCAGTATGATGTTTGCCTTTTTTGCGGTATCGTGGCACTGCTGAATCTTGCTCAGCTTGCGAATGCCTCGAATTTCTGGAGCCTTTTCAGTAGACATGTTGACTGCACGTTCTTCAACTTACACTTCAGTGACTGACTTTACTCTTGTGCAGCCTGGCACTGGTTTTAGTCAGAATATTTCTCCAATCTGCCAACATCTTTCTTCAGGTGGTAGTAGACAAACAGCACGCTTTGACATGTGGTCTTTATGAGATGCACAAAACCCATTGCTGTGACTACTGAAAGGTTTTAAAGACTTTTACAATTGGTTAAAACCAAACCAAGTCAAACCAAGAAGTTTACTTTAGTAATCAACTTTTTATAATGCAACATTAAATAATTGACAAAACTGATTTCTTCTCCCTGCAGAATCAGTTTTTCGCTAGTAAAACTGGATCCTGGAAATCTGCACTGTACAATATATGTGTCTTTGAAAAATATTTGGGAGGAAAAAAAATAGTTAACAGTTTTGCAACTGCTGAAGCTTTTTGCCACACATCTCTTACCTCATTAGGGACAAGAAAGAACAAGGGTAGGAGTGAAAGATGAGTAAGTGCAGGAGGAATGAATCCTCAGATCACATCTTGGACTGTCCTGGAGATCATCTGTGGTGGAGGCAGGTTGGGGTACCCAGCCCAGACACATGCTGGGGGTCCCACGCTGGGACTCAGGTGAGATGAGTCAGCTATGCTCTGTTCAGGACTGTGTTTTAGAAAGCAGCACAGCACCATGCCTTCCCACGTGCATCTTTACTATGCAAGGTACAAACTGAGGGTAACTGACAGTAATGCCTAACCTACAGAACCTGCAGAAGACAGAGCTGCTGCAGGTAAATCCTCATACAGACAGGGCTGAGCACTGACAGTTTGGAGGCTGCTTCAGTGCAGAGCTTGCTGATGCCTCACTACACCTACCTGTAGGTCAGCAGAAGAGAATCTCAGCCATTTCCTTTACAGAACATACTCTGTTATTCATTAATTAACCCGTGAAAGGATTGACTAGGAAAATATGAAAACATTCAGTGGAATTTAATACATTAGTTCCCATAAAGCTTGATGAAGTGAAGTACTAATTCTTCATAGTTAATGTATTTCAGAACACTGTACTCATTTGCATCCTTAATTTCTTCCTCTACAAAAAGGTGCATTGTTCCACAAAGACCTAGTTATCTCGATGTACTTGCCCTGCTGAAATTACTCCGTGAACCTTCACTTTTTTTTTTGGTCACAGTAAATTGCTTTCTTCAAGCCTGCTCCTCTTATTATTTAATCCAATGTAAATGAGGCAGTAAACCTGGTGTAAAAATCTACTACAAGGTCCTTCACTGCAAAACATGTATTGATGCAGCCAGGTCTCTTGCCTTGCTTCTTGCAATGCTAAGACAGGGTTCTGTCTTACTCTGCCGAAAAGTAGCATGCAGTAAGGTGGATGACCATGGCAGTTTGTGACAAACTACATCAAAGAATCCAGAAGTTCCTCCTTGTCATCATTTCGTGCAGTCTGCATAGATCGAAGGTTGCAACATTTCTGTGCAATTCATTTTGCAGGCCTATGAGAACTTTGTGAAAAAGAATGGGAAAGAAAAACTTCTCCCTGGCCTGGACATGAACCATCAGCAGCTGTTTTTTCTGAACTTTGCACAGGTATTTCACGTGCCTGATTGAAGGTTTGTTTTCTGTCTTTACCACTGCAGTGTCACAGTAAGTCAGAAAGAGAAGGCTGACTTTAGTTCTAGTAAGAGCTCCCAGAGCTGCTAAGCTGAGCAGTATCCTCTACAAGGCAGTGAAATTAAAGCCTTATTTGGTAAATTTCATCTCACCTACATAAATGAATTCATCTAGGAATAAGTCTCATTGGACAGCTTCTTGTGCTCAAATGCCTTTGTTTGAAAGTAAGAATATGCTCTAAAAATAATAATACACTGTTTCACTATGCTCCAGAATGAAGTTCAATCTCACAGTTTCAAGTGTTTCACTGTGAAATGGCAGCAGGTTTCTTCCTGGTCAATCCCGCTGCTAACAGATGCTTTTCTTTGTTATGTGTAGGTATGGTGTGGAACATACAGACCAGAATATGCTGTGAACTCCATCAAAACTGACGTGCACAGCCCAGGCAAATTCAGGTCAGCATGTGTAGCAAACTTCAGTGTAATTCCTTAATATAACACAGCTTTCAGCTACTGAATTTAAAAAGTCCTATATAGAAAGCTAGGTTTCATTTACCAGGGGAGATCTTTAAGCGTGCACAGAGGACTAAGATAGCACGTTGCAAATGGCTGGGGGAGGCACACTGTCCCCAGCCCTAGCACACTTCTGCTGACAGAAACAGGCACAACAGTTCCCAGGCAGCTCCTCAGGCAGAACAAGGATGCAGGAGACTT
Organism: Oreortyx pictus; assembly: GCA_036925125.1. NCBI lineage: Eukaryota > Metazoa > Chordata > Aves > Galliformes > Odontophoridae > Oreortyx > Oreortyx pictus. The sequence continues at coordinate 22,111,384 of JAUPFR010000011.1, read as the reverse complement.
GTTCTCCCTCTTAAGGCCATGCAGCTCAATTCTGCCAGCACTGCTGAGAAGCTTTGAAAAGCCATTGACAAAAGGCACAGCCACCACCACTCATTACCTAATGCACATAAGAGTAACAGGGGAAGCCCCAGTGACCACCTGAAAGGCACTGCTCTTCCAGGAGTCCCCTTGCCCCCACAATAGCTCCTGATGACCTTCTGCCAGCAGCCTTTGCTTCCCTGAAGATCATCAGAGGGAGGAACTCTTTCCCTACATAGAGGCAGAACAGCATTCTGCTGCAGCAGGGTGGACTGGCATCCTCACCCCTATGAGCTGTGCTGCTTGCAGCGCCTGCTCCCCCACAGCAGGGCTCCGCTGTGCCAGGTGCTATGCAACACTGCTGTGCTTTCACCTCTTGCAAGAGTAGCACACATATTTTCTGTCTTGCACCTCAGCCTTCCCAAGAATAGGTGGGCTTGAATTCAGTGGAGGCATACAGGAAAACTGGCTGCTCAGAGTTGAAGTCCTAGGGGCAGTCTGTTCATTACAGGCCAGAGCAACCTGCTCATTAGTAGCATAGCAGTGCTTTTGGTCTAACAGATCTGTTTGGTCCAGCCTGGTGAGATCAAGTAGCAATGCATATCTCTTAGCTTTGAAAAACTGCCATCTCCAAGCCTCACATACACAAGAACTGATTTCTCTCCCAACACAATTCGGAGCATTGACTTCCATATCTCTTTCAATGGCTTTTCACAGCAGAACTATCTTGCTTATCCCACGTACTCAAATATTTGGTGAAAGTAGTGACTGTTCCCTCAGCTGCTGCTTGACTGCATTTCTCTGTGGGCAGTTTCTGTACTTCCTGCCCATCACTCACAGAGGCCATTTGTGCAAAGTCCTACGCTCAGCTGAATTTGATCTGAGTGCTAACAAGGCCATACTTTGCCCCCTCCTTCTATACCTTATTTGTATGAATCACAAGTCCCCCAGAATTCACTCGTTCAGCATCTTCACACAATTGTGTTTGTATGTATCTTGAACACATTACATGGCTCATGGTGCTGTTTTCGCATCGATACAAAAAACTATAAACTTGATACCCAATTACACAAATATTAATGAGAAACCACACCGATACTTTCAGAAGGCGAGGGAATGTTCAGGATGAGCCCCACAGAAGAGCTCTGAAAATGAAAGCATTTCAGTACACAAGACATACCCACAGGATGACTGCATCATGACACTTAAATCACGATGGCTCCCAGTGCACTAAGCTTCCTGGAGCTGGGTTTGTTTTTCTTTCTGACTTCTCGGACACCTGCTCCACTAACTGCAAGCTGCATCTCCTACAGGCAGGACAGAGAGTGCTTCATAAAGATTGCTATTTGCATAGAAGAACTTCAGCTTTGGGGGCAAGAGCTCTGAGCAGTGCGCAGGTAGAACTGTTTGTCACTAATAAAAGAAGTAAACAGAAAGATGGCTTAGATCAGGTCCTCACCAAAGGCAGCAAAACAGAACCTCTGTCTGAGTGTTAATGTGCAATGATAAAACATAGCAGGTGCCATGTACCAGATCTTCACCTATCTGGGAATATTAGAGAAGGAAGAAGGATCCCCACCCCTCTGTTGTGTTGATTGTGAATAACAAATGTAAACAGAGTTCACGTTTACACCCAAAATACCTTTTCGCTCTGTCTCTGGCAAAATGGCATGTCAGCAGTTGCAGTCCTTAGAACAGTGAAGCACTGCAGCATCACTTAAACACCTACCTTGAGCTCAGCCATTTTGCTTTGCCATCTCCCATGCTGCTGAGAGCAGCTGCCCAAGTTCCACTATTTCTGTGGCTGAGCTGGTCACATTGCTGCAGGCCCACATCCACCAGGGCTGTGTCCACATCTGACATTCAGAGCTGAAGCTGCTGTCCCGTTGAGGTATGTCCACGCTCTCTTTCCGTTCCCAAACCAACGAGCAGCTCCTCGCAGTTACATTCACACATGGTCACAATTACACATGCAAAATCTGCTCGAGCTGGAATTTCCTCATACTCACTGGAGAGCTGTTGTTTGTTTGAGTCTTTAATCCAAGAAACTCCTTCGCTGAAACATTTGTGGAGAACGCCCAGAGAAACAGTATCCTCTTAGTTTTAATCCGATTGGTATAAAAATGTAAATGAACACTCACTGAGAAGGGACAGCATATTCCTACACCTCAGGAATGCCAGGGAACTCATCAACAGAGCAGAGCTATGACACAATGCCAGAGAGAACTGAGGATGGGCGATGACCGCGCTCCTAGGGAGGAAGTGTGAGCCCTGTGAGAGCCTGCAGTGACAAAGGGCCTGCTCTTCACGGATGGAGGTTGCACTGGGGAGCATAAAGGAAGAGAAAAACACACCCACCGCTTCAGGTGAAAAGGAAGGAACAAATACATATACGTGATGTATTATATAATAAAACCATTTCCCGCAGTATTTTCAAGTGATGGGGGGAAAAGGTTACAAGTGTGGATCTTTGTGTTTGGGTTGGTTTTGTCTTTTTTCTAGACTAAAGAAAGGGAATTAACAATGCCAAAATGTTCTCGTTTTGTTTTAAAGGGTCATAGGATCATTGCAAAACTCCCCGGAGTTTTCTGAAGCCTTTTCATGCACCACGAAAAGCTACATGGATCCTGCTAAAAAATGCCGAGTTTGGTGATGGAGCTGAACACTTTGCATCTCAAGAAGCTTTCCCAAAAAAACAGAAATTATGAACTAATTTTGACAAGAGGCAGAGGGAAGAAAATCGAGAGGAACATGCTCCAGAAGGCCCCTCCCAGCTCATCCTGCTCCCCACCGCCCAGTGCTCCCTGCGTTGTGCTTTTCAAATGTCAAAAACCAACACATGATCTCTTACCAGTTGATGAATGCCTATTTCTGATCAAGCAGAGGAAGGAAGTATTAAGTAACACACGGTGTTGTTCATCACCATATGATAGCGAGGCAACAGTTTGCATCCTGACTCAGAGTTTGTACCCTCTGCTGTTCAGATGAATCCGTTCTTCTGAATGTTTTCGCTTCTACTTGAAACTGTTCGTACGAAGGGAGCCCGAAGACGTGTCATGGTTAGATGACCTCTCACTGATGATTTCATTCTGTATTATTTGAACTCACATTTACAACAGTTTATTTACTGCTTTCCAGCCAACCTGAAGTTGTAGGTAATTTATTAATTCCTGAACGCGTAATATGGGAGATTGTGATCAAAGACCCTCTCACAACTTTCTATGCTTCTTCTTGCTTTCTCAAATGCTGGTCTTTTTTAAAAAGTTTCTACTAATGTATAAATCACAGTTTTTGTATTTAAATCTGAGTTACACTTTTGACTTAAACTATTGTAATATATTTTATCAGTATCTGCATAGAACTGCCCAATCTAATGTGTGAAATGAGACAGTAAGATAGAGCCTCCAGAACACGTCCAGTGGAGAACACTGTCAGGTGCAGCTTTCAGACTGACCTTCTCAACAACGAGGGTTTCTATCCTGCACATAATTTGTGTGTGCTCTGATGGATGTCAGTCCTCACACCAGGAAAGCTGCACAGCTGCTTACAGTAACGGAGCTTTAAGTGAGAAGGTAACGGGCTTTAAATCTGCAGTGATAGATACTGAACGTCGTCATGCAGATAGCAAAGGAACTTACTGCTTTGTATACCAAAGCAAACAGATTTCCAAAAATAAGAAGCAGATACCTCAGATGGCTGCTACAATAGGTATATTTGACAACCTGTGTTCCTTTTAGCTTTTTGAGTTTGTCATCTGATAAAAACATTTTGATAATAAACTGAAATTATAAGCCAAATGCAATGTGTGTTCTTTACAGGAATATAGAAATACAGAAGTGTGCTGCCCCCAAAAATGGGTTTCTGCATGCGTCCCTGAGTGCTGCACCTCAACATCTGTAGCTGACAGAGAGAACTCAGGCCCATTCATTCTGATAACATCTATCAACAGACGTTAATAGGTTATGTAGTACCCAAATCACACCAACATCAACACATTTTAGCACATCCTTAGAAAAAATTCTTGTAAAAGAAAGTCTGAAATAGAACCCCTGTTATGAATTCCTGGCAGGAGGAGTCATGCAAAATACGGGAACAAAAGCAGAGGCACTCAGCAGCAGCCAGAACAGCTCCATTGCTGCTGGGGGTTCAGCAGCTGCAGTCCCAGGGTCAGGGAAGCAATGGAATGATCTTTGGCCACCACAAAGCACATCCCTGCAGACCTGAACCAACATGGTGCCCAGGGGCCTCGTACCCACACCATTCTTCATCTGTTCCCTCTCATCACTCCTGCTGCTAAAGGGAAACACAGGCTGCAGAAGAGCAGGAGTCAAGGAAAGCAGTAGGAGAATCAACAGGTCCTCACCTCCCTGCTAAGCCCCTTTCTTCCCCCTCCACGTATCTGTCTTAGGTCTGCTTGTAATTCCCATCGTCAAACAGATCATATCTGAATGAAATTCAAGCTCTTACAAATTCAGGCCCACTGGCCCATGAGAGGACATACCATTATCCCATTTTACAGATAAAACAGTACTACTCGTCAAGGATGAAACAGAAATTCAGAAAGTAACTAAGTAAAAGAGTGGATCACTACATACAGAATAATACATGTAACTAAATAAATGTAGAATCACTAGTAATTAGTGAATTAATAGAGTAGCAAATCAAGCATCTTCCTTATAGCAACGTGAGTAAATCAGTACAGGTAGATCAATTCTGTTCAGCAGCAGATCAGCAAGCTTTTCTGGTACACTTACTATCTAATGTTACGTTTAGTGGCTGGACAGACAGAACAACAGAAGAGCACATTCACTGCTGTTGGAGAGATGGATTCCTTTCTCTGATTTTCAAGAGCAAGCATACTACATCAGGCAGTGTTTTCTCACATCTGAATGACCTATGCACACAAAAATTAGTTGCATCTTGTTTCCTGTTAGCTCCTCATGGAGCACAGAACTCATATACACTGTTCCCAGACCACCACCATCCCTCCTGCACACAGCCCTGTGCACAGGATCAAACCTGCGGAGCAAGTGAAGCTACTCATTTCCTTCCCCCCCCCCTCTGGAGCAGGTAGGAAAGTGAACAAAGGCTTGACTCTGCTCCTGGACAAAGCTGCTGGATCAGGGGAGTGTGACTACTGAAAGAGAAACAGCTACACACCAGGACCAAGAGCAAACAAAAGAAGTGATGCTCTGCAGGACAGCCCTGAATCACATTGGTCCTGGTGCTGGGACTGTCCTGTGCCCCCCACATCAGCCTCGCCTTCTCCAGCACTGCCACCTAAAAGTCACTGAGCACATCTGCTAAGAGCAGCAGGGCCACGTGGTAGCATTTAACAGAGAAATAACACGTACAAGACCTATTTTAAAAACCAAACTTTAACCTGGAACACTTCTGATTTTCTCACTCATGCAAAAAGTGAAAATAAGGTCTTCCGTAAGAGAAACACAGAACTAATAATTGAGATGCAAGATATCTGACATTACGCAAGCAGTTAAAAATCAGAATATACCTTTTATCGCAGCTTGCAAACCAATTAGCACCTGTGAGGCTTTTCCTTTTTAGAACGTTAATGTCAGGGAAATATTTAGAGGAATGCCACAGGAAGCATCCACCAAAGGCCTCGAGAACAACAAAGCCTGAAGAACATGTCACTCACTGTGGCATTCACATTTCGCTCCCTCCCAGGGCTCTGCAGGCACTCTAACATTTCACAGCAGCAGTACAACTTGTGGGCAGTTGCGCTGCTTCTTTCTAGGATTCTGTTGTTCAGGAAACCACTCATATTCAGTGCTGAAAGTGACAGATGCAATAAATGCAGCACCAGCAATGGAAGCACTGTGCTGCTGGAGCCCTGCCTTTCCTGCAGCATTCACCTGCTTTGGCTGCATGGCCTGTTTCTTTTTCACAGGTAACATACACAGAATGAAGCTAGCATGAGAAACAGAGATAGGAAGAATCCGTGACACTGTGTAGAAGAAAAATCAAAGCGTGCCCCATCAGGTGTGTCATGTGTTAACTTCCAAAACCAAAAAGAATCAGATAAAGCACAGAAGAGCAAAAAAGGACAGCACTATTGCCAAGGAAGGCTAGGAACTTCTGCAAGGGGAGAGTATCCCACTCCTAAAAGAAAAATATATATGGTAATATCCACTGCGTATTTAAATCCGTCATGATTTGCAGGACGAAATTGGGCACCAGAAGAACTGAAGATTCCAGTTAACTGAAAATCTGTGGTGGTCATATGGATGGAAGGAGATTAAACTAATTATCTCAAAAGTCCTCTGCTGAGGATTAATTCATCCCACTAACCCAAAAAAAAGTAAAAAAAAATGTATCTGTTTTATTAGTAGATACTGGAGTAAATTCTCCTCCAGAGGAATCACACGTGCACACTGTGTCAGCTGCAGTGTGAGCACAGCAGAATTTGAAGTTTCTTTATGGAATATAACCCTCCGCAGCTGAAGCAGTGTTTCACAGAATAGAAAACATTTAGCTCAGAAAGCAAAGCAGCAGTAAAAATAATAAAACTACGTATCCTGTGCTTTGTCAACAAGCAGATTTTCCCCCAAATGATTCAGATCCCATGTGCCTTTCTGTCTCCTATCACCTGCATTATCTCGAGCTCTCCTCTCACATCACACACCAACACACCAGAACTACTACAAGAAGTTATGACAGCAACCTGACACAAAAACTTATTTGTAATATCACCCCTTAATAGAAACAAGTCCTGATGAGCTCAGCAACGGTTTGAAGGCTGGGTTTGTGCCCTTGCATGGAGATGCTCACTCCCTCACGTACGTCCAGCTGGGCGTTGTACTGCCCGCAGCCCCTGGCACCAGGCTGTGTGATGAGAAGCACTTAGTACACTCCACACCACACATAATTACCTCAGATAACAGAAAACTTTTCCTGTATTCTGGGATGGAACGAGCACGCTGCCTTCCCCATGCTGCAGACCCCTTACAGCCTTTACAGGTACCACTCACAGACAGCTGAACATAACAGAATCCACCAATCCCACATCTGGGACAATATTCACAGCTGTGAATTTCCGCTCACAGCTGCTGCTTCGCACCGACCTCTGGTGACAGCACCACCATTCAGTGCATCCCCCCCCGACCATGCACATACCCACGTAGCACTACACGCTGAACTAATGGCAACAACAGAAAACAGAAAGAATCCTTTGTGAGATTTCACATTACGCAAACCATGTTACCACTTTAAGGCTTCCTTCCTTACATGGGGATTTATCGATAAGGCTTTAAGATTATCGAAGAGATTTTGATCCACTTCCACCTGATTACTATCAAATGCCCTGTTCTACTCCAAGTCTTCTGTCTCAACAGTGACACACCAGAATGAGAGCCAGCTCAGTCCTTGTTCTCCTCACTATCACAGCAGGTACACACTACAGCATCCACTTCTGCTTTATAACGTACAAGCATTGCTATATACTCACGTTGGAGAAAGAAGGTCAAGAAACAAGCACAATATATGTCAAAAACTGTACCATTTGGTTTCTGTAGGATCTTGGAAGTCAGCATCCAGCCCAGAGTTGAGCCAGGACATGGAAAGACCCCCCTGCCCAGGGCACCTTTGGGGTAGCTACATGGCACTTCACAAACCAGTTCGCCAATTACACTCTCCAATCAGCATGTTTTAGATACTCTGGGACTGTTCTAGGTAGAGCCTTGAACATCAGAACGGACACGGGCAATTTGTATTTTAGGAGAAACCAGTGTGGGAGCAGATGCCTGCTGGTGTTGAGACGTCCCACACTAGCTGCAGTTCTGAAGGACTGGGCCGCATGCCCACGTGTACTGCGTGCCTGTAGCCCAGCTAGGAGGTGACGAAGTGAGGCACAGTCATTAATCACCATGACGAGCCATGGTAACCTAGACAAAATGGATGGCAGAGAGCACGACTCAAAGCGCTGCTAGGGAAGAGCTGTGGCAGTGAGGATAGTGGCTGCAACTCCTGCGCTCGTCCCTGAGCAAGCCACTTGTCCAGGGCACCCTCAAGCAGATGGAGCAGTGGATGGGAGGAATGGCTGAGACACCAGAAGGCTGTGCTACCATCCAGCGAGACCTGGACAGAATGGAGAGTTGGGCAGAAAGGAACCAGGTGAGGTTTAACAAGTGTAGAGTCTTGCACCTAGGAAGGAATAACTACATGCAGCAGTACAGGTTGGAGGATGAGCTGCTGGAGAGGAGCTCTGAGGAGAGGGATCTGGGTGTCCTGGTGGATAACAGGTTGGCCATAAGCAGTGAGCCCTGGTGGCCAAGAAGGACAATGGGATCCTGGGCTGCATTAAGAGGAGCGTGGCCAGCAGGTCGAGGGAGGGGATCCTCCCCCTCTGCTCTGCCCTGGTGAGGCCTCACCCAGAGCGCTGTGTCCAGTTCTGGGCTCCTCAATACAAAACAGACACGGATCTGCTGGAAAGAGTGCAGTGGAGGGTCACAGAGATGATGAAAGGTGTGGAACAGCTCCTGCATGAGGAAAGGCTGAGAGAGTTGGGGCTGCTCAGCCTTGAGAAAAGAAGACTCAGAGGGGATCTGATCCACATCTATCAATATCTGAGGAGCGGGAGGCAAAGGGATGAGGCCGGACTGTTCTCAGCAGTGTGTGGTGATCGGACGAGGGGAAATGGCCACAAACTGAAGCACAGGAAGTTCTGCACCAATGTGCGTGGGAACTTCTTCCCAGTGCAGTGATGGAGCACTGGAGCTGCACACAGAGCTGGTGGATCTCCTTCTCTGGAGACGTTCAGGACCCGCCTGGACACCGAGCTGTGCAACCTGGACTGGGAGCTGCTGTGCAGGGGGTTGGACTAGATGATCTCTGGAGGTTCCTTCCAAACCCTACAGTTCTGTGATGCTGTGAAACAGAGCAGTGGCACAGGATGCCCACAGGTGGTGGTGGAATATTCAGAGTCCCCGTGGGCGCTTTTACATGCAACCTGCAGCAGGGAACCTGCATGATGGGGGTTGGGCTGGGACTGCTCTGGAGGTCCTTTCCAACCCAACTCTAGGACAGCTGACAGAAAGAGACATGCTGTTTGTTTTATCTGCTCAAAAAAGGAAGAATGAGCTCAAGAGATTTAGGAGATAAAAAAGGTGTACACAGTATCTACGGTGTTGATATTAAAAAATAATTAATTTTAAACATATTCTAGTTATTAGACATTCCAATTTAACTTTCAAGTTCTTCCAATCATCACCGTTATGAATTCTTCCGTCCTGTAAGATAAAGAAAATCATATTGAAAAAGGCAGCTATGCACACCAAAGAACACTTGGATGGCACACGATTCTGAGTGAGATACTTACTTCTATCAGGAGAAGACGATGTAAACCATCAGTGCACAACCCACTATCCAGCCAACTGCGAGCAGTATGGGAACCACGAGACGTGAAAGTGGGAGCTGGGCTGAAACAGAAAGGATCACCTTTTTCAGAAAGGGCATGTTACGTTGATTACAAATTCGCTAAACTGAATACAACGAAGCAGGAATTATCACGAAGCAAAAAAGATACCTGTGAGCGTGGGCCACATCTACAACTGCTATTTTTGGCATGGAGTCACTGTGTCTTGGCAGGCCTGCTACATATACATAGCAAAACCCAAAGCAGTCTCACTCTGGTCTCTGCAATCAGATAGGTGCAAGGCTTAGCGTTTCCAAAAGAAGCAGAGAGCAGAGACAGAAGCATGGTTCTGTCCTTGGTCTCCACGGGTCAGAAGAACATCTGGACTGGACAAACAGCAGACTCAGGTTCAATAGCCTGAATGTACATATACCTGCACAGCACCTTCTAGAAGTCCCAAGCTTAGCAATAGCAAATTAAAAATACAGCAATTTATGCTGCGTATTTATAATATATATATATCACATAAATATATACATACATACATTATATTGTACCTGTTTAATTTAAGATAAATGTACTCGGAGCCACAATGAGGGGATGCTGAGGAGTTCTCATACCCCAAAGAGGCATTGCTGGGGGCTGTACCTCAGGGACCCACCACTCATCTCAGTGCTCTCTGCACAGTGCCTGGCTCTGCCCTCTTCTCTCTCCTGTCCTACACTGAACAGGGCACCCACTGCAGGGTTTGCCTCGGAATAACACAGAAAATAACACGGAAGCTTCCACCTGTCTGCCTTTGTTGGGACAAAAAAATCTGAAGTCTTGTCTGTCCTGTCCACTAAGAACTAAAACAAGCTAATAAATGGCTTGGAGACAGAGGCAGATTGAGGTGGTGGCTCTACAGGAAGCACACAGAAAGCAGGAACAGCCCTTAAAAACATTTATGTAGACAGCACCACAACCTCAAAGACCCTTCTAACAGTCTGTTGCAAATAGCAGAAGCTTGCCAGTAAGCAGCACATCCACCTTTGGGATCATGGTAGTTACCAACCATATCACAGAACGTGGAAGTACAACATCCTGCAGTTACAAGATTCCCAGGTTTCTGAAGGGATTAATCAATAATGTCAAGCAATCCACAGCACCTTGCACATTTGAGGTCTGGTAGAGAGACTTTGGAGGGAAGCTGAATAATTAAAGCCTTTCCACATCGCTCTTTAAAAACTACACTCAGCACAGACATGGTGTGCCATGGTATTCCATGGTGTATCGACCGAGAAGGAAAGAGTGTATAGGTAGAAAATCAGTGTGTGCTGTCATTAAAACATAAGACATATGAACAGCAGCCATGCAGCACAAGAATAAAATCTTGCTGTGAAACAGAGAGTCCTTTTGCTACAGGGAAAACCCTTGCCTGTTTCCTTTAAGGAGGGTTTGACTCTATGCAAAGGTCCTTCTGTTGGGAATCATTGCTCTTTGCTTGCTGGTTGTTTTCTGTTTCGTTTTGTTTTTTCCCTAAAGATCCCATTACAAATAAAGGTCTGGGCCCTACTGGGGCACATAGAAGAATTTTGATAGAGCTCTGCTCGGCTGCCAACATATCTGCTGGATATGGTGTTTTGTTATGTGAGATCCACTTTAAATGCAGAAAGCCAGCCCTGACAGGTCAGCAGGAATGCTGGGCCCAGCATTTGTCATGGGCAGCAAGCAGCTGGCTCTGAGGGATAGAGTTTCACAGGAGCCATTAGGAGTACTTGTGTTTCACAGCTTAAGAGCAGATAGGACCATGAGATCACTTGCTCTGATCCCCTGTGTGTCATGGGACAGACTCCAGGTTAGAGTAAAGCAACTGCGTGAAGACTGCTTCATGCTGCAAGCAGGAGATGCTGAAGCACAGTGCCAGGTGCTGGTCTGCGTGAGACCAGCAGGTGACCTGTCTGCAAGGCCTCACTCAGAGGGTGACAAACTGTTTGCAAGCGCACAGGAGAAGGTGACAAACTGCAAGGCTCTGATCTTTGATAAACTACCCCAAGTCTACATCTGACAACCACACATCACCCCACGGAGCAGGGCTGGGCACACCAACACCCGCACTGCCCAGGGCTCAGGCTGAGCTGCAGCTGAGGGGCGGTGGGACAGCAGCAGGGGAGCAGCACACTGCCAAGGAACTGCGTTTTGCAAAGGAAGGAATCTTTACTGACCCCTGCAGGTAACCAGCTACAATCCTAAAATGTCAGCATTCGTTATGGTTACTGTTGTAATGATTGCAAACGAGAACAGGATACTGAGGGAAATGCGGGTTGTTGAGGAGCAATCATGAGCAATGCTTCTCAGTAGCCCAGGAAAGCAAGCCCAGCTGCTGGGACAGAGCCCACTGACACCAAGAGGACAAGTCTGGATGGCAGCAAGAGCAAATAAAGGGCTCTTACTGAGACCCATGTATGTAAGATGGCATTCTAGGTACAAATTTCTTCCTTTTTCTCCCACTGCAGTAATTTTTCTCTACTTTAGACACGAGTTTATCTCATAATAAGCAGAGAGAGGCAGGTCAGAGTGGCAAATGCCACTGCGCTACGTCAGAGCTCCTCTACACACAACCGGGTTCAGTGATCAGAAGCACTGAATTGTCCATCATGGGGTGCCCATGTACCACAGCAATGTCAACGACCCCTCAATGGCAGGCTACAGCATCAGAGATTTCCAAGACAGGTGTTCCCTAAATTTTCAAATAAACTTCCTCTCGTGTCTATCTTATTTTTTTCTTTTTATTTTTCTCTCCTGGGATTCAGATTTTGTCTTGCATTATAAATTGACTTGGTTTTACCATGTGTATTCCTGCCAACTACCACGAGCAAAAGGATGCCTGTGGTGATGCTGCATTCAACCCCTGAGATGTCTGAGCAGAACTGCACCAACAAGAGTGGGCTGAAGGACTCACCAAGGCACTGAGCAGAAAACTCCCACTTAAATTAAAGATGCTCAACAGGTGAAGAAGGGAATGCTCCCCCTAAGCAAGGTTGTCACGCTCGGTTTTCTGCCCCTGGCTCCAAAATGTCTCACAATTTTGCTGATGTTTTTCCTTTAGACTGCTGTGACCCACGGGGAGGGCTTGAACACCACGCTGGTCAGCAGAAATGTGGGAGGGAAGGAGTGCACATCTCCTGCACCAACCCCCAGCTCTGCTGGCTTTGGATGCAGGTATCCCAGCTGCCAGCCCCAACAAACCAGTTTTTCTGAATTCCACATGTGCTGCCAATAGAGTGTGGTGCTCTAAAATCTGATCTAAAGCAGGTCGGACACAGGCAGGATTTTGTGCTGACAGCATTTGCCAGCTCCATACTTGAAAAAATCACATGAACCTGGCACCTAATCCTTCCAGCTGAGTCTCCTGGCCGTGCCTACCATGCTCTGTGATGCCCAGCCCTGGGGTGCTGGGTTCCATACTGCCCCAGGTTGTGGCTGCCTCCAGCCTGGCTCCGTGTCACACGTCACTTTTCTTCTTTTCTTAAACGCAGAAATAATGATACTACCAGCACTATGCGCACATCAGTACTCATTCACTGTGGAATATCAGCGTAATTTCCACGGACACCAATTAAAACTAAGGCTAAGTAACAGCATTTAGTGCTGAGTACCCGAGTTAAGCAAAATGTCACTGTATGTTTAGATACCAGTGGTAACTGTGCCATAGACAGAAAGCATAACATTTTAAAAGCTACTGGTATGCCCAGGAAGACAGATAAGAAAGTTACTCTTACAAATAAAAGCATTGCCTGAGTAACTGCACAGCTAGCACCACGTGTAAGTGTACAGCTCCGTTACCATGCAAAGCTCTGGCAGAGGTGAACAGAAAGTGGCAGTGAATACAAAATGCATTTTTATATACTGCCTTTTGTCATCGTTAGTGGAACTGTGCTTGCAGCAAACGTGACATTATCACAATTTCACTTTGCTCTGCCCCTAGGGCTCTGCAGAGTTAAAATCTAAATTGCCTGGTGTTCACCTTGCGTTACGCTCAGACTTCAGCTATGCAATATATCTAAATTACTGTCATACGTAACTCAGTTTCCACGGATCCATTTAATTACATTCATCAGCCTAAAATCACAGTGACAAAAACAAAAGGCAATAAAACGGGTCGAATTCAGAGGCAGGAAGAAGTCGAGCCACTTTAAGCTCACTGCTGCTAACAGTTCTTGCTTGTGACTCCTAGGAATACACGGCTGCACTAACTTTTAGTCATGCATCTTACCTGGTTCTGCCATCCCTCCCTCTGCCGGCTGTATTGACAAGTGTAAGCTTTGCCTCTGCAGTTGTTCCCGGGAGCCTTGGGATGCTTTAAATAGAGCAATATTTGGAACGTGCCACAGCTGCTTTGCCTTCTGATGCCAGGTTTTGGCTATATGCTTTCAATTGTTTAGAAAGGCAGGAGTTCAAGGGACTGCAGCTCACCTCGGCCCCTCCCTGCAATCACACACCTGTTTTCAAAGAAAGCTGAACAAAGAGGGGTCCTTATTTGGAGAGAGAGAGAGAGGGAGACGGGGGCAAGGATAGCTTTATGGCCCCTGAACAGCTAGGAAATACCGCGTGATAAATCTGTGTCAGATTTATGTGCACACACAGATCTAGTGTCTTCGCTCTGAAAGGTCACAACATACAGACACAGGACTTCGTTCCTTCTGTAGGTAGCAGGCAACAATTCTGAGAGGCATGATTTCATCCTAAAGAAAGTACAAAGAGATTAACCAAAATTCACTGCAAACTGCAGTCTCTGATTCAGAAGAGAAAAAACAGGGAGACGAGTTCCAGATCTCTGCCAAAAAGGCAAACCACATCTCATCAGCTTTCCCACCCATAAAGACAGCCCCACACAGAGACCACTTGGAGCGACCTCGGCGTGGTTTCTGAGCAATAAGGACTCCCCTCAGAGCTCACTGGGAGAACCAAGTCCGTACAGAACAGCCAGTTCCGATGTGAGGAGTTTTGATGTGACCTAATCTGGACGCCTGCAGAATTGCCAAGGTCTCACTCGTGTTCCCCAGGAAGATGAGGCAGAGCTCAGAAACACCTCTGCATATCTTCTAGAAGAGATTATACCTTACTTGTGTGCTTGTTAATTAAAGCCACAAAAGTTCAATTGCAGTTATCTCCTTGCTTCAGAATTATTTCTTTTTTTTTCAGTGGTGGTGGTGATCACATCTCCCTTGGAGCTCCCGTTTCAGGCAGCCTGCAGAAAGGGAATCAAACCAAAGTTTGAGTCCAGAGCCCAAGGTGGATGAAGCAGTGACTTTTCAGGTCAGTGTGATCAGAGTTACTCTAGAGCAGGATCACAACCCAGGCATCTTGCATTGAGAGGCCTAGAGCACAGACGTGTCCCATCCACGGGGCTTTGGGTGCATGTCCAGTGCTACTCCGACAAAACGGCTGGAGAGAGACTTCAGAATGCCAGGGGAAAGATAATTACATCTGCTTATTCTTTTCAGGAAAAATATTCTTTTGTCCTGGATGCAAACATGGGGACTGCATCCCCCAGGCTGCGTGTGACTCACATACATCTACGAAATATTTTCATTTGTAATGAACAAAGTAAATGGATAGGAGTGGAACATGTTAAATACAATTATTTGTATTGTGGTGATCAGTATCTTAGAAACGATGTAACATACACAAAGTGACAGAGCAGCGTTCAACTCTGGCAAAACTTCACTGAAGTCAGTTGTTCTATATCAGTGATGAATTTATCTCTGTATAGATTGGTTTTGTTGCTTACTATAAACACTTCTCATTTTTTGGTCTTCTGAGTTTGGCATGAACTCTAAGATGACGCGTGCAGAGCAGTAACTGAAGCCAAGCCATGCCACCTGGGGACTTGGACCTCTTCACCAGCTGCTACAGTGGATATCCTGAGCAACCTGCTCCTCAGCCGCCCCGTGCTCTCCATCCCTTGGGCTCTGTGTTTCTCTGTTGATGATGCTCCCTTTCTGAGGTGTTACTTCCAGCTCTGCAGATCCAACAAACACGGAGTTTCACTGTCTTCCCGTTCCCACCAGGCCCACACCAGTCTCTGCAGATGGCATTTTCCCATGAGCATCACGTCAGAACCAGCGTGGCTGTGGGGTCCTGCACAGGAAAGACTCCATGAGCCCCACAGAGGATCCCATTCCTCTGCCCAAGGAAACTCATCAGAAGCTTTCTGCTGGTTTCTAGAGACCAGATTAAGCAAATGTTGCTTAAATATCACCACAAAAACAGCACATTTCCCAAGTACTGAAGTTTCAGGTACTGAAGATCCCAAAAGGTCCCACTGCTGCCAATCCCCCGCATTCTTCAGCAGGACAGCTCTCCTGGGAAGAAGTTTGTCTTTCCCCACACACTGCACAAGGGAGCTGCTTCTCCAACTGCCTGCCCAAGGTGGGTATACTCCAACAATAAACCTCGGGGCTATACAACGTTTTATAGCACAATGCACAGTTCACTGTATCGTGTCATCCTGAGACACAGGATAAAAAGTGAGTTTTATAGTCCTAGCTTAGCTCTGCAGCAGAACAATAGACTTGTTGGGATACAAGCCAATCTGTTGTAAAAAGAAATACGATTCCGTTCCCTGTGTCATATTTTATTAAATACAAAAAACTCTGATGCAATAACTTCATTGGCTGCGTAGCTGTTCCCGTAAAAATGCTATCTGTTTTTGGTTCTGCTAATTATATATATACGTCTGATCTAATGGAAATAATTTCTACCAGGAGCCATGTATTCCTAACAAGACAATCTGACCTTCACAGATTGGGATCTTTCCAGGCTTCACTGCCTTAAGCAAGGACATTGTGTCATTGCTGTTTGCAACGGTTTTGATAACTGCTACCCTAATTTAGCTGAAAGCACAGTAAGTATCCTCCGCAAACCTAAAGCACGAGGTTAAGGATATGAAAGCTGTAAGCACAGAAAAATGTAGTATGACAACACGGACATGATTTTAAACATTCACATCTTCCGTTTGGAAGGGAGGAATGAGCTGCAGACATGATTCTACAATAGATCTCAGCCCAACAGCCAAACAAAGCCGGGTGCCAGCTCCGAAGTGTAAGGAAGCAGGAGACTACACAGCGCTCAGGGAAAAGCTCAAGAGAATTACTGGTGGCGAATAAGCATCTCCTTCTTTGCCAGCTGAAGAATAATCTGCAAGAAAAATAGATTTCCTCAGCTTGATTATTGTTCCATGTTATAATCTGCGTATGTTTTGTTTTCCTCTCTGCTTGTGCTGGAGGAATGAAATCCTGACTATATGCTGCTGGAGCCGGGTGGTTAACGGCGCTTGGTTGAGAACTCTTAGGGCTGAGGTACCCACCAGATCTGTCTCACGTGGAGCAGTCCTCTGGGTGCGACTGCTGACCCCGATACCGTTCACTGTTCCACGCTAGGAATGCTCTTTACATATTCTAAATGCTCCCAGCGCTATAAGAGAATTGGGGCCAAAATTAGGAGGAGGAACCAAATGAGCCAGCTAAGTCCTTCCGGAAGAGAAAACCATTTTAAGGCCAAAAGCGGTACTGATGTCTGAGAAAATATTAAATTCTCTCCTGCAGATCCACGTGTGCTTTGCCAAGGGACAGAAATAAAAAAAGGCAAGGCTGCTGCCGGAGCCCTGGAGGTCACGCACACAGCTCACAGATCCATTTGTTCCCAGCAAAGCTGCCGTGCTGCTGGTCCATTCAGCTGCTGCTGTGCCAAAGCTTCGGCACAGGGATTGAAGGAACGAAGCCCCTAGCTGTGCCCTGGAGTACCCCACCTCACGTTACAAAGCGCGTTGTTCTGCTGATCGCTATCTTTTGGCTACTCCTGCAGTTACAGAGGAACTGAGTGAGCCTTCCATCGCTGAGCTGCTCAAGTGCAGCAGCAGGAGGGCTGGGAAGGGCTGGAGAGCTGCTGGCACCCGCAGCTCAGAGGGGACCTGCGTCTGCACAGCGGTCACAGGAGAGGAAGGGGAAGGGCCAACCACAGCCAGCGGCCAAGCCAGGAGAAACATCAAGAAAAATCGAGGCAGTGCTGGAAGGAAAGCGTTTGTATGGCTCTGTAATGGGTTGACCAGTGAGACACATGGGTCTGCAGACACGTCACCACAACGTGCCGCAGGTAATCGATTCTCCTGTAGCAACACGTAGTGATGCTGTGTCCCACCACCTTGCTCCCTCTGCTGTGCTCCTGGCAGCACGCTGGGGAAAGACTCAGCCAGAAGCAATCATGCATCACCTCAGTAAGAGGCAAACTCTTCCCCATTTCCTTGTGCTATTCTGCTGTGTTCGGGTGATTTAGGGTCTGACGTTTGAGAAGCACCAGCCAGAACACCTCATTAAAGCCTGGCCTCATTGCAACAAGAACTGGCAATGCTCATTCTTTACACAACTAATACATTTAGAGTACATTCTCATCTCTGACACTTTACCACGCAGCCGCATTCCTGCGTATTCAAACATCAAACAGGTTCTGGTTAGCCTTGCTCCTAACAGCAGAAAGGATCCGTGCAGCACTCAGGAGGATGCCAAAGATGCACCCAAGTCCTGCAAGATTCCTATAACTAACTGCAC
The DNA here is from genome assembly GCA_036925125.1 of Oreortyx pictus. Taxonomy (NCBI): domain Eukaryota; kingdom Metazoa; phylum Chordata; class Aves; order Galliformes; family Odontophoridae; genus Oreortyx; species Oreortyx pictus. Next base: position 22,093,405 of record JAUPFR010000011.1, on the reverse strand, counting down.
TGTACACTGCTTCACGTTGCAGTAGAGACACAGCTCACCTCCACAAGCAATGTTCCGAGTGATAAAATCTTTACAGCTTTGTAATACTGGCACTAAATTTTAAAGTCGTTTTTTCTTTTGAGGTTTTCCCTTAAATAAACAAAGCAAACACGAGTGACTTCCTATATAAATCACAGCCCACTTTTATGTGCCCTGTCTTGTTTTATGACTTTGCCCCGCTCCCCTGCCACCTGCAGAGCAACAGATGTGAGAACATCATATTACCGTGGTCACAGAACAGCCGCACGAGGAGGAGCTCTGTCTGGTGGGATGTTTTCTCCTGAATCACACCCATCTCAGCACGTGAGATCTCCCTTAAAATCACTGCATCGCTTCCACTCATATCCACACCACCAATGTAAACACAGAGCATTGGCTGACCGGATAACTGGGTGAGACCTGAAAAATTCAATTGATTGAACGTTTAAATATTGAATTCCACGTGAGCTCCTGGGGCACACAGCTGAATAGCGACATACCCAACACGAGAGCTGGAAGGTGGAACGCTGGAGGTGCTCTGGCTTGGAGAAATGGCATTGCCAGGGTAGACATTTCCATGCAGAGCATCCCTTCTGGATTCACCTCCCACTGCTCTCTAAAATTAATGGCTGCAGAGGATTTGGGTTTGTCTTTGTACAGTTTCGCTTCAATGGTTGCAGAGTGACTGGTAAATACCTTCCTAACCAGCCCAGGGATAATTGCTGGAAATAAATCTCCCTGACACCAGCTATCAAAGCCATCTCAGCCGGGTTTCTAGTGCCTGCAGCAGCAGGTAGGCCGTGCTGCAAGCAGACCCAGAGCTCAGCAGCACCAGGGGCAGCTGCACTGGGCTGCCAGGGCCAGGATGTGGCCTGAAGCCAATGCCATGCACGGCCCTTGGGGCTGAGCTGAGCATCACACCGGGCAGTAAGAAGCCCCCAGGTGCAGCTCAGCACCCGGAATTGCCTCTCAGGTCACTGATAGGACAGATCTCCAGTGGCCCGTACGAATCTCACTGCATTTCCTCCTCTACCATGGTTGGTCAGAAAGGAAAACTCAACCCTGCACACACCATCAATCACTGGGAAACGTCAGCTTTCTGCAGAATGCATTTTAAGATTTATACGTTAGTGTAACCTGCTGCTGTGGCTTTTAAGGTGACAGATGAGGCTAAATCACGAGGCAAATGCTGATTTAAAGGCACCTAATGCGTCACCTGGATTTGCATTGAATTGAACATTCCCAACCATGCTGCTGAGGCCAAGTTCAAATACCAGCTTTACCATGCTGCGCTTCCCACGTGATTTTCTGCTACCTCAGAACCCATGAAGCTCACAACCCTTTCCATTCTACCTCCCTTCACCCAGCTGTGGTGTGAGGTCTCACTGTAATCACGTGGCAGTACTCAGACAGAGTGGGAATCCGAAATGAAGGATTTCCTTGGAAGCTTTTATTTTCCATTTCCCCATGTTTGGAAAACTACGGTGCAGTCCAGCATCGGCCAACCCAGGAATTTGTGTCCTAAGGCCACACACCCTAAACTGCACCTTCCGCAGCAGAAATCCCTACCAATATCCTGCTCATATTCCTACAGATGAAGGTTCCCTTTCCCTAAAATCTGGGAACAAGGTGGCAGCTACTGGATGGGGACAAAATTCAAGACACGAAGAAAACAACTTTGCAAAAAACAAAATGTACTAAACACAGCAAGGACTTTTCCAGCTGCAACCCAGCTGTAAGGAGGCAGCATTTATGAGTAGCAGGGAGCACTACATTGCAAAGTTATGCTTCTGAGCATGAGCTGAACCTGTGTGACTGTGGTGCAAGGCTTGGCACTGCCCTCCAGGAGGAGCTGCTTTGGCATTCTGATGCATTTTGAAGACACCTAGCCAAAAGACATTCTGTCCCTTCTCTTCCAGGTGACTGGTGCATGTGTTTGCCTGGATTCTATATGGCTGCAGAAACAACCACCTTCAGCTGTGCTTCATCTACTTCTGCGAGAACGCAGGATGCATCTTTGCTCCATACCTTTTCTGCAGTTCACATTTTTCCATTTAAATGAACCTTCTGTGATGGGGAAAATATAAGGTTTAAAAATTACCTGAATAAATCACTCGTTAACTCAAAAAAGTTTGCAAGCCTCAAAAAGGCATTGAAATATTCGAAAGCTTCATCCAACCAGAAATACATTTCTCCAAAATAATTTGGCCATGGCGAATTTCACGTGCAGAGTGAACCAAAGAAAGCCCCGTGAGCAAGAACAGAAGCAGCTTCCCCAGGCTGGGCACGCAGACAGCAAAGCCTGGAAGCAAAGGCAGCGAGCAGGAGTGCAGCTCCCACCCTTGTGCTGCAACTCCCTCTCGTGACAGTCGGTGCAACTTCACCTTTCCTGCACCGTGCTGCTGAGACCTTCAGGGAGCACTCATACAGCCACAGCAGCTTTCTGGTTTATGTCCCCAAAACCTGACTGTGCTGTGCTTAAGAGCTCTGTCAGGAAATGTGCTCTTAGCACTATGGAGGTCTGAAAAGGCTGAGGAGCGTTTCCCCACCGGGGACCTCTGCCCCATCTGAAGGAATCCCTGCAGACAAACACCGAGCACAGCACTGGGACCCACAGACCTCACGAGAGAAGACCCCAATTCAATCGACCTTTGGAATACAGATCTTTGGTAATGCATTTCTGTAACAATGACCCACCTGGGGAGATGTTTTCACGCTCCACGTCTCTGCTACAGCCCTTCTCCTCACCGCTCACTGGTTTTTGTGGAGCACAGGACCAAAGAGAGACCTCAAAGGATGCCACAGTCGGAGCTTCACTACACAGACGTCTCCAGACAATGCAGATGGGTTTTTAAGGTTCTCATCCAAACCGTAAAGGTCAATGCTGTCTCTGTAAGGCCTCAAGTACACAGAGAAACTCAGCCTTCCAATTATTCTGCTTTAAGTTAATTGCTGCAGATCCTTAGCTCAGGAAAAGGCTTTCCTCAGGCTCGGGACGTTCTCGTCCCATTTATACTGAGTCTAAAGAAGCCGTCTGTAAACCTCACAAAGAGCATCTCATCCTTCAACACGGCTCCCGAGTTGCGCTGCAGGGACAGGGGTACACAGACACACTGCGAGGCTGCAGCCAGAAGGACAGGACCCTCCTGTTTACTCCCATGGAAACAACGACAGGGATACCGAGCACATCACCGCCTGGTAGTGTAAATTCCCAGGTACAGCGTACAGTTCTGCAGCACAGTCGCTGCCGTTAGCTGTGCATTTTTGCCACTGATGAATGAGAGCTGCACGCTGTGCTCAACAAAAGCTGGGGGGCTGACAGCGGTCCGGCCGCAGCTCCTGCAGGGCAGCTCCCCTCACTGCTGCGTGGGGCATTTTCAGCTGCTGGAGGTGGCCGTGCCCCTGCAGGACAGCCCAGCTGCACTCCACAGAGCTGTCATGGGCCCTTGGGAGGACTGAGACGGCAGAACAAAGTGTGCAAGGGCCCCAGGACAGCAGCAGTGCCGCAGAGTGTGACACACCAAGCGCCGAGGTGCAGGGAGCCACATTCTGAAGTGTATCGCTGCCCTGCGGTGATGGAGGGAACTTTGTGCCAGGGAAACAGAACAGCTCGGATGACTCTCCCCGTGCGGGTAAGCAGCACTGATAAAAGGAGCTATTTTTGGCACTCTTGGCTGTGTTTCACGAACGCTGTCAGACAGCCTTTAAACCACAGCTATGTCTGTTCAGTCTGGCAAACTGCTTTTGGCATCTGGCAGGCTGGGAGGAAGAGCTCTCCCCACTCACCCTCCTGCTGTGTCCACCCAACGCGTCCCGACGGCTCCGGAGCACACGGGCGTTCCTGCCAGCGTGGCTCCCAGACCTGTGAAAGCAGATGTTCCCATCACAGAAACAGTTTCGTCTTTAAATGCAATGCTGCACCTGGAAGTGCATTTTATAATTCAGCTTCAAATGATATTAAAAATTTCCTGGTATTGCAGTTATCCCTTATTCAAAGGGCTTAAGATATTCTATCCCCTTCTCTTTGTATAAGCCAATTCAAGTTATATAATGTATGTGGATTTGCTTTGACCCAATTCCAGATGACAATATATTATTAAGGCAAGGCTGTATAATTGCAATTTGGCTGAAAACAGGTCAGGATTTTATTGCGTGTCAAAGCTCTTAAACTGCCCCAAATATTTCAAATTAAAAAGGCAAGTAGAAAGCAAGCCTCATGTCAGAGTGACCTCACCGCACTGCCTTGCTCATGAATTTATAGTGGCTGCATATTTGATCAGTTCATTTGCTACTTTTCAATATCCAAGAGGAACGTGCAGCTTGTTGTGATGAACAGAGGCACAATGTGGGGCTGGGGCTACAGCTACAGGAGGGCAACAGCTTCCATCCCCAGCCACAGCCATTGGGAGGGCAGACACGGCAAGGTTCAGCTCAAGCCTGAGGAGTTCTGAACCCAAGATTTGCAGTAAGGTGTAGAAACCTCCCACCCACCCGTGCTGAGCCCAGGATGGGATGCCAAGTTCATTAACACACATCAGACACTGAAATCAATCTGGTGCTTCTCTGTATTTTTTTTTTCTCTTTCAGGGGAAATCCCATGGCAGTGACACAGACGTTCGATTAACAATACAGATATTAAATGATGGGGCTGACTTTCATCAAACAACGTAACTCAAAACCAGTGCTCCTAAAGCTTCACACGCACCACTTTTCAAAGCCAGACGAACACTGAGTGAGCTGAAAATGTACAGAACCGTAGTGCTGCTGCAGGGGCACTCATGGTCATTTCCAAATTACTCTTTTTCTTCTACTTTTTTGACAACCATTCCTACACAAAGTCATTTGTATTCGTTGTACTCATTATTTTTGTCTCCAGATAGATGAAAACTCAAGGTGTCTCAAATTAATGGAGTTTCAGAGGCAAACTAATTTCCCCCAGTGCATCCCACGAGCATCTTGGCATTTATCTCCACAGCAACAAATCAGTAAGACCTCACTCTCCAGAAGCCAGGCGCTGGAAACAATATTTCTACAGCTGAACCATAGTGGCACCTCCACGTTTCTTTATGCACCATCCAAGCACTGTCTGTAGAACCTGCAGATGCCGCAGTTGGGATGAATAAATCCCTGTGGAGGGCAGTGCCCGTGCAGGCCCTGCAGCAGCACGCTGCCCAGCACTGCTCTGTCAGCAGCGCTCACCCTGGGGTGCTCCCACCACAGCAGCACTGGATTGCTGGAAGTTGGGTGATGCTGATGCTTCCACCCCTGCCCAAGAGCTCACGGACAGACGTTTTCCACCATCTTTTCCATCTCTTCAGTCACTGCTGTTTCCAGGTAGTGGAATAATCTGCTGCCTTTGTGTCACAAAGACTCGTGTGCTTGTGAGAAAGCAGCTGCCATGCACCCTGACTTTGTTGGCACGTACCTTTCATGCTCCGATCCCTGGCAGACAGAGAAGGGCTTTTGATGGTTGGCTTTTGCTTTCAAATGCAGATTCATTCCCGCTTACCACAATGAATTTTAATATTTCTGAAGTAATATTTCTCTGCATGCGCTCCTCCGTTTCCTTTTCCAAGTTTCCAGGAAGCCGGAAGGTTTGAACTGGGGCCAAGAGCCAGAGAAACATCTGAGCTCATTCCAACCATACTCAGAGAGCTCCTGCTTCGCTTCATGTGAAGCTCCTGGTCCCCACAGTTATAAAAATAAATAAAAACCAACAAAACAAACAGTGATTAAGCATTACCTTAAACGATCCTATCCAGAATTAAGTGCTCAGGAGCTCTCAGGTGACTGGAGCACAACTGTTCCCCTCTGCTGCTGCAGGACCAGGCTGCAGGACAACTCCACCTCACCCTTCTCTCCCACCTCACCTTTATTCCTGGGTGCAGGGCACACCCCAGTGCCCACACTGATTTTGTTGGGCATCGTTAGATGCTGCTTGCTTCCTTCAGCTGCCAGCTCAGCTTCACACCTCCCCAGCACCATCAGTGAGCACGAGGCACACAGGAACACGGCCATCCCACCTCCAGTGACCAACTGGGAGTGGTCAGCTCCCAGCACGGCCCTGGGCACCACTGCTGGGAGCAGGTGTCAGAACACCCACTAACTCACACCCCTTGCAGGGCACAACATGAAGTGAGGGACCAGCTGCCAAGCTCCACTAATGCTCTCTGTCAAAGCCACAACTGAAGGTCGTGATCTGTTCACGGGGCTGATCGAACAGAAGGTAAAAGTTGTGTCTCTAAAAGCTAAACGCAGCTTTTCTCAGCCATCTTCTCCACCTTCTCACCATAACAGACCTGCTGATGGCATTTACCTGCACTAGCTACACCACGTCATGTTTGCATTGGGCTCGAGAGCTGCATTTGTCACAGCTGCACACAACATAAAGCCTGCCTGCTCTGGGCCAGACAGACAATTATCTAAATGAAATTCCAACTATTTATTAACAGATATTTTGTTCATCTTTCATTCCCCATTTCAATTTCTCCAAAATATCTTCCACCCATGTGCTGCGGCTGAGATGGGTACGCGTGGGCCGTGCAGCAGGACAGATGGATCTGACAGAATGACATATTCTTTCACAAAAAAGGACAGGATCATAAGTGGAGATCTCGTTAAACTTGGCTACCACTAACACAGCTGCTTGTTTACTAATAGTTTGCAGCAAGTCGGGCTTCCTCACACTGCCTCGCTTGCCAGCAGCTGAGCATATTGGCAGGCACTTTTTATTAGGCTTAAAGAAGGAAGAAAAAAGAAATGAATGGTGAATGGGACTTTCTGAATATAGTGTGGCTTTTTTTTTTTTTTTCTGGAAACATATCAACAGTCATCAATCAGTATTTTATATATATATATAAAGAGAAGTAATTCAGAACACAAAGAGAAGGGCACCCTGTCTTTTAAGAATGAAAAAAACAGCTTCAGCATCTTTCCCTAAGAAGAAGAAAACAATACCAGCTGTTTGTGTTTGTTTTCAACAGGAGACCACGGGACTGAATAACAGAGCAGCAATGACAAATCCAGGAGGAACGGGACTTCGGGGGCTGGAATCTGACAGACCACAGCTGAAGCTGCTCCCCTGATTTGTGCCTTCTCTGTTTTTCAGAGGCACTATGTCCAATGTGGCCTGAGGAGTTTTAAAACACTTCAGATGATATATCTATATAATATAATAATACAGTATTATTAAGTGTTCCAGATAATATATACCAATTAACTCAAACAGCCTAAATAAGCGCAAAAAGGACAGCAGGAGCATCCCAGCCTCTCCCCTGCTGCAGAAGCACCGCACGGGGTGCAGCTGTAGGAGTACTCACCTGAAAGCAGCAGGGCTGCAAACCATGGCTCTTTTTGTAAAGGTCTCCATGAGAGGCTGTGGAACATCAGAAGAATTGAGACAATTTGCAGTCAGGAAAGAACAAAGATGAGGAGGTGACCTGTTCTCTGATGGAGTGCTGCAGCGTGCAGCTCCTGCCCTCCGAGGCTCAATCCCAGCTTTAAGGGGATGATTCACATTCAGAGAAAGCCATGAAGTCTTTAATAGATTTGCACATTGAGTAATCCCACTTAGTTCAATGTAATGTGATAAAAATGTCAAGTGTGGTTTCTGTTAGGATTATTTCCCTGCACCTGACTGGTCTGCAGTATTCTTGCCATGATAGGAAACCTGTTGCTCTAAACCAGCGTGGACTGTAAAAAGTACAGGCAAGGGGCAAACTTCCACCTGAGGACCTAACCACAGCCGAGCTCTCCCAAGCCTTGCCACACTCATCTGCCTCTGGAAATGGTGACATGTGGGACACGGGGCCGTGTGGCTCAGCCCTCCGAGCAGATGAGGCACTGCAGCACAGTCCCAAAGCACTCAGCTCGCACCTCCAGCACTGTGACCAGAGGCTGCTTTACAGAGCAGCTCTGATCTCGATGCTGTAGCTCTGGGAAGCAAAAGGGTTGGATTTGCTTGGTATTATTCCTGCTGCTTTGGTGACTGGGGACGTTACTTTCACCAAATGAACATGGTCTCATTTTACTCATCTGGCAAGAACAGAACGCCACATTCAGAAGTGGACAGCAGCTGTTGCTTGTATTTACTCCTCCTAGGAAGCATTTAGCATCTCTACTCAGTGCAACAGAAGATGCTGCCAAAGAGATACAGACATTTCATTTGGCACTGGGCTGAATTCCTCTGCGTGATTCCTACACAGACCTACAGCAGGGAAGGGGCTGCACCCTACCAGCCCGATAATGCAGGAACCTGAATTACTGGCAAGAGAAGCAAACACATTTCTTTACTTTTGAGTAAAGAAAAAGAAATACTTTTCAGCAAGAAAACAAAAGGTGCTATTTACTGGACACGTGCGTACCAGGCCTTCTCCCTTCGCTCCTGCTGTCAAGTAGAGCAGTGCCCTGCTGCAAGGCTGGCCCAGCAGTGCTTGGCACACACCCTGCAGAGACCAGAGGCAAAGGAGACTGCTGAGATTTTGTCCTTCAAATAAAAACCAAAATCAACAAGTACATCTTGTTTCATCTCATGAGAGTCTATATTGGCATCACGGAAATCCAGAAAACTCATCCACCACATTCCCTCACACTGCTGTGCTGGGGGAGGATCCCCCTGCAGCAGGAAGGTCCCCCAGCTCTGCCTGCAGTGCAATGGTTCCAACTCTCCATCCCCAGGTTTTGCCTATGTGGCTCTGGGGTCCTGCTGTGCTTGTCCCCTTTAGCCCCTGAAGGCAGCTGGGCTCGCCTTACTCCCAACACAGTTCAGAACAGAAAACCCTAATGATTGCCTTCCAGCATTAGAAATGCAGCTGGTGAAGCCTCATTTTATGCAAACACTGTGCATAACTAGGTTCTCACTTCCAGCTACAGGAAAACAAGTGGGAGTGCAGGTCAACATAGCTACTATTTATTTAAATGCATTCCAAACGCCGCATGCACCCTCACCTAGAAGGCTGGGAACAATTTAAATATTTAATATCACAGTCCCAAGACAAAAGAAGCACAAGAATTAACATTAATTGCAGGCACTCTGCAGTTCAGTGGTGTTAACTTCCAGCAGAACTGCTCCACTGGATTTGGAAGTGACACCTCAGCCTAGTACATCTATGGCAACAAGATTTTGGCTAAATGTTTAAGATATGTGGCATTAAATTACATGAAAGAATGCGCTCTAAAAAGCCTGTAAATCAGATGAGTGCTGAAAACCAGCTGTGAATTCATCTCCTGCTTCAAGACATGCTTCCCTTACAATGTCCTTCTTTAAGTCAGCTATTCCTTAAAACAGGATCACATAAATAACGTCTGACTTTACTAACAGACTTAAAGTCCAAAACGACCCATCGACACGTTCCTCCTGATTCTCTAATGCTTAGCTCTAATCCCTTCCCCACCCTGCTGCCCATACAGAAATTGCTGAAGTCCCTGCTTCACTTCTTGTGAAGTGACTGATGACACTGGTTTCCTCAGCCAGACAGGAGGAACAGAAAAGACAGGAAAGCTTCCTAGCAGGCCTCCACCTCCTTGCAGAGTGGATACAAGAGAATACAGGTTCCTCTACCATGAGCAAAGAATGAGAAACGCTACGTGCCTAACAGCAGGAGCAGCTTACACTGCTGGTCGAAGCAGGGGAAGTGCATATTCCAATAGATAATCATATTAAAGTAACTGCTGACCCTTTTTTAAAATTTAAAAAGTGCAATTTCTTACAAGTAGTATTTCTACCTCCTTTCTTGCTGCTATTACCTGTTCCCTGCAGCACAGAACTAAAGGAAAATATGCACCTCAATGAACCCCAGGTGGAGGAAATGCAAATTCTAATTACAAAAGTAAATCTGCCTTCCAAAGAAAGTATTAAAAGGGAAAGAAACAGAGAGAGAGAGAGAGGCATGACAAGTACCTACTGAAGAGATCTTCCAGTGCACTATTTCACCAAGGACTCAACCTTGTGTTTACAACCCCAATCTGGTACAAATCACGTTACCTCCATGCTTTCCACTGACATAACTGCTCCTGACATTCTGCAACTGGTGCCTGCAGATCTTGAACAACACTGAGAACCTGACAGCCCCCACAGGAGACCTCTGGGAATGAATAGAAGGTTTTAAGAAGGGAGAGACTCCGAGGGGTTGGCTCCAGGTAGGATGTCACAGAGAAGGCTGCAGCTTCACGCTGATCTGAAATAAATGTAGTGAAAGGCCGTTAAACAGAGCAGTCAGATAAAACAACGCTGCACTGGGAGGTGAAACCAGACAAATAGAGAGCAGAAGTAAATATATTTTTAAGCACTGAAGATAAGCAGCACCGGAACAAGTTGATGTCTGCAACAGATTCTCCTTCACTGTGGATTTTCAAAAGGATGCAGTCATGTTCACTTACAGTTCAATTAATTTTGAATTAACAGATGAACAGCATAATGAATGTATGAACTGCGGATTACTGGTTTATGTAGAAACACTGCTTCCACACAATTCTTCTTGCACGCTTAGTATCAGATTCACAAAGGTCTAAAGATGTGGAGATGAGTTCAGAAAGCACTCAGATTTCAGTAGTGTCCCTTCCAGTTAGCATCCAGCACACAAGCAAAGGGAAGGGAGCACTCTCAGCTTTACAGAAATACCCCATTCCTCCTCTTACTCAGCTCCACCTTTCAGCATCGCCATACAACACGTATTACCTCCAGGTTAGATTTACTCTGATCTCAGAATCACATCTCCAGCACAAACCCACGAGACAAGTTGTTTTCTGTAGCTCTGAGGGTACCACCACATTAGATACAACCAGATATCAAACAGGAAGCACAGGCGCAGCGCAGTGCCTTGGGCACACTTCCTGACCTGATTTTTAGAGAGAAACAGCACTGCTCTGGTCCCTGTGCCACCTGGCAGGAAAACAGGAGGCACAGCAGGACTGGGGAACATTCTCCACCTGCCCATCCAGCAAAGGAAGGACAAAGGACAGTGTCTGCCATCACTGACTGCTGCCACTTAAACCACAACTGTGTTTTCAGTAAACACGTAACCAGGTGCTTAAAAATCTATTTTAATGGTGTTCTCGAGAACAATAATACTCTGCATTACAAAAGAAAGAGGTAAAAGGTACATCTTTTACATATAAGAAAAAACTTACAGCGCAGGCAAAGAATATCTTTAAACCAAAATAAAGCTATGCTGTTCCCTCCAGGGAAGCTCCAGGTGTCTGAGAGTACTCACTCAATCCACTTTCGACATTCATAGAAAGAGATGAAGGACAGTCAAAATAGTCATTCTACTCCACCAGCTTTAAATATCACCGACTATCGATGCTGCAGCAATAAAATTACAAATGTACAGAGAACCGATCCGCTACAAACACAGCCAAAAGCAGAAGTACAGAAGATAGGCAGAAATGCTGCTTTCTATTCCTACATCCAGATTCACCCCCACATTCCACTCGGTGCTGGAACGAGCACTCCACACGTGGACAAAAACTGAGCACTAGGGTTGTTACACTTCACAGAGCGGGCAGAAGACGAACCACTGCACTCCTCACAAATTTGGACTAATCCTAACCATACAAATCGTGTGTTGCAGGGTCACAGCCCAAACAAGGAAACGTAACACTGCTGTTAACAAAGTACAAAGCGATGCTCGGGGCTGCGCTCGGGGCTGCTGCCTGCTGGGGGTTGGCCCAACTCAGCTCTCAGAGCCCAGAGCAGACACCAAGAACAGCAAGCAGTGCACGTAGCATCCGCACGGAAGGCCAGAAGGACCACTAGAACTGTTTTCTCAAACAGCAGGACTTCAGGAAAACAGAAAGATACCACTGCAGCCGTTGCAGTGTGATGCCCTTGAGCCATGCATTACAAAATGCTACCAAAGCTTACTGCGTGCAGCTAGCCCGCCGGCTACCTCCCTTGTAACTGCTAAATTAAATACATACATACATAAGGATGGAATACGGTTTTATTTACATAAGTTTGGACGGGAAAAGGAACGTTAAATTGGGACTGGACCACCAGCACGAAATCGCATTTCCAAATAACTTACAGCCTCAAAACAGTACTTCTTCCTAAAACTCCTTCATTTCGACGAAATGGTTTGTAAACGTTGAAGACGTACAGTTACCCAACCTACAGCCTCAGCAGGAAATAGATTTCGGGCTTCTCATCACTGCCGGGCTCCAGCTGCAGGAGAGGGTTGTGTGCACACAGCTGCTCAGCACAGCCATGGTGCCAGGCAGCACACGTGCCCTCGGGCAGCCCCCGGCCCTCCGCTGTCTCCTCGGGGAAGCTGCCCAGGTACCTGGCTATGTAGGAGCCCGTCGAGTGCCTGTTGACAACGTGAGGGGACACCGAAGGCTTGTTCCGAAGGACGACCCCTGCAACGCTGCCTGCGTTGGGTGATTTCTGCTTGCTGGCCTCCTGCCTCTCCTTGGCACGACTGGCGATGTTCCGCACTCTGCTCTGGCTCCTGGAGGACAGCTTTCTGACCAGAGCCTTCGGGCAGTCCTCGTCCAGCTGCCCGGAATACAGCACCTGGTGGCCGTCGTCCTGGTCCAGGGACAGCAGCTTTCTCAGCTGCTCTGTCAAAGCATCTGTGGAGTGCGGCCTCATCGTCTTCATGGCAGCGAGCTTCCTGTCTCTCATGCCAGACGTGATAAAGCTCCGACTTATGTACTGATACTTACTTTCGAAATTGCAGGAAATGTCTTCCGATGTCAAGTCACCGAGACTCTTGGATTTGCAAGGGCTGCTCTGTTTGACGGCTGGGGAGGGTGGGAAAGCCAACGCACTTCTGAGCACTGGCGAGTGTACGTCGAGCTGGGACCTCTTGGAGATACACATCAAATCTTTCTGCTTATCTGCGTGATGATGATGTAGAAAACCAATGTTTTCACAGGCTGGGAAAGGGAGCTTACTTCCTACAGTCCTAAAGTTATCAGCAGCGCAGAGCCCGACACCTGCACAGTTCCCAAAGGTCCTCTCACCACAGCACCTGCTGTCCTGCTGCTGCCTCAGTTTTAAAGGGGAAGCCACCTGGCTCACATCTTCCCTTTTGTACGCACACGCCGTTACCAAGAGGTCTTGAGAATCCCCACCCAACTCTACAAGACTGCTGCTTTCCAAATTCTCACCCATGGGAGGATCCACGAGCATCTCCTCAAAGATGAGGCTACTGGAAGCAAAAGAACCGCCAGACCTGGGGGCTTCCCAGCTCGTTTCACATTTCCTTTTGGGATTTGCATTTAGCAAAGAGAAAGGTGAAGAACACAAAGAGCTGGGCAAGTCATTTTCTACACTCTTTGACTTCTTCTTGCAAACGAATCCACCGTGGGTCTTAAATTCAGAACTGGGTGTAAGAGTTGCCTCGTGGATAATTGTGTATACAGAATACTCTGCAGTCTCAGGGCTGGGGAACACGGTAGCGTCTGGAGTTGAAAATAATGGGGACTTGCGGGGTTTTGTGGTGGTAAAGTCATCTTGATGGGGAGTGCTGAGCTCTGCAGTAAGCGTGTGAGCAGCCACAGCACTGAAGGTCTGGCTGCCAGCACCGGGGATGCTCGGGGACGTGCTGAGGTTGGCTTGGTCATCGGTGCCATCCAGCTGGCCGATCAGAGCTGAGACAGCACTGTCCATCTCGCTCTCGTTCTCCAAAGAAACTTGGTCTATAAGGCGGGAAATGTCGCTGTCCTGCACGGTTAAAGAGGAATGTAAATCAGGAACGTCAGAGCGGGCGGCCGAAGAAATATCTGTCAGAGAAAGGCACGCCGCAGTGCTTTTCTGGATGATGTCATATTTGAGACTGTCAACCTCTACTTTTTCAGGAAGGCAAGTCCTGACAGGAGTTATTTTCTCCTCCTTACGCCAGTTCGTGTCATCCTCCCTTTTATTGCCTGCACAGTTCTTGTCCTGTATTTTTCCTGTGACGAGCTCAAAGCCAGAGTCCTGAACGAGAGGCACAGTTTCAACAGGAAGACGACTTTCCTGACTGCCTATGAGCAGATCTGTTTTGGTTACACCGCTTACAACAACTAAACGTTCAGGTTGTTCCTGGAGAGGTGGTACTAGGGAAAAATCAGCTGTGGTTTTCTTCTGGGCACTCTCCTTTCTCAAGGGAGATGCCAAATTGGAAATATTTGCAGTTTGCTCAGAACACACGAGAACAGATTCTTTCAAGGTTGTTTCCTTCACATTCGTACCGCCATCACTGTTGGCTAAATTAAACAAGAAACACGTTAGTCGCATACAGTATTTTGTGCTTTGGTTATTAACAACTACTTTGTCCTTAGACAGACAAATGGAGAATGTAAAATTAGGTACAGTCGTGACAGAACTTCATGGTGTTGTGCAGGCTTAGCCCAAATTATCTGTGAGATATGAATAAATGGAAAAATACAACTGCAGGCACTTCACTGAAGCTTCCTTTGAATGTCTATTACATCAAGCACGTGATGTAATACTTGTTGCAAATAATGTTAATGAGGTACCATATCATCGCTCACACGTGGCATTACCTTCAGCTGTGTTCCTATTCAGATTTGTACTATAAAGAAGCATGGCAATAAAGACAGAACAAAACAGCTCTGTTAAAAAAAAAACATAATACTTTGAAACAAGATGCATGCTTAAAAGAGCTCTGAGTATAAAGCATCAGGAAGCTGGAGTCCAGACAGGGTTCTTTACATATAGTTATTGTAGGAGATTAAAATGAAAGGATTTAATTCATGATCTTCTATTAGCATACCGCATTCATAAGAGAGCAAAATTTTGTGTTCTGAGGAAATACTTAAGATTTTCTCCACCAAATCTTCTTATTTGTCTTTATTTGCCAAATCCCAGCTCCATGACTCACTCCTAGCTTTTAAGCTTTTAATTAAGCAATAAATCTGATATAACATATACTCTTTTTTTTATGTCCACTAGAAATCAGGCACCCTAGGAAGAAACAAAGAAGCTCTGATCACTCAGTAACAGTGCCTGAGCCCCCCCCTCCCCCTAGTAGAGATAATTTTAATAAGCCTGGTACTAAGGGCTGACCTCCCAAATCTGAACAGTTCCTCAAGCCCACCAGTGCGCCTACATAAGAATGGAAAAGATGAACACTTTCTTAATTTGTAGACTTTTTTACCTACAAAGAACAGAGCAGAAAGTGGGCAGCACACTGTTCACTTTGCCTGAATCCAACCAAGTCAGTAGAGATATGTTTAGCCACAGCATTTCAGCAGGAAAGATCACTGCTGGACAGCCTGTCCTCTCCGTTCTTCGCTGCCTCCTGAACTAACGAGCACTCCATCTGAGTGGTCATTGTGAGGGTGAAGCCACCTCCCAGTCTGAACTGTTTGCACTGAAGCTCCCTTTAGAGAACACCCAAGCCTAGTTCCACATGCGTGTGAAGCTGCATCACAACTTTTCTTATCAAGGCTGAAGGTAAATTCTTCTTCCAAAAATGGGCTGTGGTCCTTCAGCATAGAGAAGAGAGAAGGCCCTGCAGCTACAGCAGAGACCTCCATCTAGGGTTTCATCCTTGTGTCTCACTTCTGTATGCCTAAGGCCCCCTCCTCTATGGGGGTTTGGAGCAAGGCATACAGAGACTCCAGTGTATGGGATTCCTGAAGCAGAATTTCAGGTCATCTCACCAGATGACCACTGATAGGAATGACAAAGCTGTAACAGCTTCACGTGTCCACCCAGAGAAAATCTTTCTATTTCAAATGCAGCATTTTCAGAGTTAAGTTCCTTTATCAGGAACATCCTAGCAGTGGTAATGGGTGGATGGGTAGACTAGATAATCTTGTAGGTCCTTTCCAACCTTGTGGTTCTATGATTCTTTTTCCTGTCTACAGTCTCATCTCAGGTTGGTAGGAAAAAAAAAAACAGGTTTAATTTTGCCTTCAGTTTCTCCTTACTAACTTCTTGTGCAGAGTGATGTCCACATTATAAGTCCTTCAATGACACAGACAACGGCAGGTAGAACAAACACTTAAATTCAGTTACTCAATTCAGCTACTTTATAAGCACAGCTGGGTACAACGTCTGACCTACCATCACTCTTTTTAGTGACTTTTGAAAGTCTGCATTGGCCTTTACGTATTTTGCAACCAAAAGCACACGCTGCATGATATTCTCCCTCTTTGAAATGGGAAAAAAGCACCATGCCAGCAACTTTCCTGAGCAAACTGACAACTGCAAACTGTAAGCTGATGAAGACTAATTGAACATGGGTTCTTAAGGGGAAGAACAATTTTTCTTTCTTTCACACAACAGAATTTGCAAAGTGTCCTTTTAAGAGCACCTCTAGGAGTTATTGCAATCATTTGCCTAGTTTGAAGACAGCATTCCACTTCCCAGAGAATCTGAGATTAAAAATGTTGTAATCTCAAGCACACATCATTTTGCCCAGTGACTCTTAAATACGTTAAATAAAACTACCTGTATATGAACTGCATAACCAACCCTGTTAATAAGACTATTTCAGCTTACTACACCAGAATTAACTTTGGAAATCTCTTACCAGATGCATTTTCTTTTCCTTTGGCATCTTGAGTAGCTTCATCTTCTGTGCACGGCAGTCCCACAAGAAGGAATTTGTCCACTGGCATAGAAGCAGGACGTGCTTGCAAACTCCGGCTCGTACGCCTTACAACTCCTTCTTTGTCCTTCAGGTCTGCTGGTTCGGATGCACTGTCTTTAACTTCAGAAGCTTCCAGAAAACCCATTTTACTTTTCTTTCTCCCTTTTGCTGGTGCACTGGCCGTGCGTCGGAGAATTCGGTCACCAATAGAGCGCTTCCGTACGTAGTGCCCGCTGCTCTCAGCAGAGCTGTGCTTCAGGTTCTTGTTGAACAGCCCTCGGAGTCCTATCAGCTGCTTATTCTAAAAGGACAAGAACAACCAGGGTTCCAAGTGAATTCAGACTACTGTAGAAGGGTGCAGGGGAAAGGGCTGCTTTCCGAGCACTTAATGAATGATGAATACAAAGTTAAAACGCAGCAAAGCAAAAATTCACACCAAGCAATTCACATCTCCTCTGACCGAGGAAATATCAGCATAGGCCTCCATGAATTCATGCATGTCTGTGCTTCTCCTCATTAGGATGGCAGCCTGCCACAATTACAAGAGAGGTTTGCTCAAAGTCTCCTAATCAGAGATGACAACACTGTAAGAAACGTACAGCAGTGACAGGCTAGACATTAATTTGAAGTTTTATGCATGGGCATCATCAAAGCAATACTCAGATGTTTCAGAGTTTGAATGAAGAATGATGTAGCTTGGTAGTTACAGATCATGCGATTAGGAACCATTCGAAATCTGTGCCCAGCAAGTGGAAGTGCATGCTAATGAAGTCTACCTTTGTGGCTCCTAGAAAGTGCAATATTGTGTAACTGGGATTGAGGATTAAGGGGCTCCACTGAAAGGCAAAAAACGCAGATACATTTGGCTAATATTTTCAAGACCACAATACAAGCAATTAAGGTAAATAATACATCAACTGTAAATATAACTCTCTACAGCAAATTATTTAAAACTATTGATTAGTGACATGTCAGTCTCTCACAGAAACTTGACCAGACATCCTCGTTTACAATCCAACCCATTTATACCTTAGAAATAATAACGTAGTCCATCATTAAGGCAAGCATGAGATGGCAGATTGAGTTACACAGGATATCAAATCTCACCGAGAATTTTTTCCATCTCCTTTTATTAACATTTGTCTTCACTATGAAGCTACACTTTGCACATGAGCCAAGAGCAATAGTCAAACAGGCTCCCCTCCAGACACTAACCAAAACTCTGCGTGGTACAGATGTGTATATAGCCAGGCAGTGTAACCCAAGATGTTTCTCTCTACTACCCTTTTAACACAGATTCAGTAGTGATGAAGAATACCTGAACACTAAAAGCTTCTCTGTGCACAGAGCACACACGGGTCAGGCACAGTCAGTCCATTCTCTCCAACATTCCCTGGCAGAAACACTTCCAGGGGCAAGAGCAGAGAGTGCACTGAAGCACTGATCCCTGTGCTGAGGCAAGGATGCCAAGAGTGAGACACACATCTAAGTGGTTTAAAGAGCCTGCACCGGATCATTCAGCCATCTAATGGGATCAGCATGGATAAAGGTAATGGAGTTAAACAAGGATCTGGATTGCACCAAATCTCAGCTCCTGGGCCTTGCCCACATTATCTTCCCTCTGCGTTCAACTGAGATTTCCCTGGGTACTTGTAGAGCTGTGATCTTCCATACAGAGATAACTACAGTGCTCCAGAATAGACAAAAAGCTGCAGGTCAGAAATAGCTTTGACATAACATTCTCTGCATCTGCTCTCAAAAGCGAGAGAGACTGAGAGCTAACATTCTTTTCATCTATACCCTTAATTTATTATTTTTTGTTTCAATTACTACTAAGGTCTGTTTTATCCTAGCAGCCCGTTGAGCACGGCCTCAACTTCTGTGTGCTGTTAATCTCCTCAGGTCTCCTGTAAGCTGCTCGTGGAGGCAGTTAAAGCAGACAAAAAGCATTGTGCTTTTGCTTTCATTTCATAAACACGCTTTAAAATTAGTAATCTTTCCGAAAAGCAACAAGATGTATGCACTAAAACCTTTTATGGTAAATCAGCTCCTCTCTCTCTCTATATATATATATATCAGCTCCTCTAAATAGCTTTCCAAACACCGTGTCCTGGTGCAGCTACAGTCCTCAACTCAATTCATCCCTGTACAAACTGAATGATTTCTTTAAACTTCTCCACTGATCAGCTGCAGAGTTAGCTAGGTGCTACATACCAAACACACTGTAAACTCTACGAAACATTTAAAGTGCACTGACATTCACTTTTATCAGAAGAATTAAAACACATTTGCAAATGCACCTACCTTCCCATAGATTTCATTAATGGTTATGTGGACAAATATGGAGGCTTCTGTCAGTCCTTCTAAATACACGTGCCGATAACCTGGTGAAATCAAAATAGTGCATCCCAGTCAGCAGAATGCATTTTATGGACAACTTTTAAACTTGCAATTCAAAGCCATTTGATCTTTGTTTAAACACCTAATTGAAGAGAAAACACGTGGGACTGACCAGGAACAAGGCTGCTGAAGGCCAGTGTTCTTTGTCCAACGAAGTCACGCCCAATAGGGTCGTGGTCCCAAACAAGAAATCGAACCAAAGCTATTTCAGGCATGTGGATGGTAAAAGTGAGTGTTTCCTCCCAAACAGGATTAAACCCTATAAAACAAACAGAGCAGAACATTTCAGAAATGCAGTCAGAGCAAGCACTGGTCTCAATGTTCATGAGTCACAGCGAGAGGGATGAGAAACAAATAGACCAAATATGCAAACGAGCAATCATTTATACACTGCTCATCTCCACTCCAGAATAACTGAGAGATCCACCTCCTAGGCAGCTTTTGCCAAACCTGGTTCTGGTTGTGCAGCTGGCAGGGACAGCAAGGCAGGCTGCTGTTTTGCAGAACTGCGGTAGGATAAAGACCAACACAAAATAAGGAACTACTCTCTTCCACCCACCTCGGTATTGCAAGTGTCCACAAAAACTAATGGCCACCTCTCCTGCTGCAGCAGCTTATCCCACTCTGTTCTTCCCTTCCTTCCCACAATGGCTGACGTGGCATTAAGATCAACTGGGTCATAACTTGTTTTCATTTAATTTGAAATTATACACATATTTTATGCATCAAAATATTTGGAATTTCTGCCTAAAGGAGATCTAAAAACAATCCAGGAGACACATACTCTGGTAAAGCACTTCTCAGTTATGTCTCCCACACCAGAAATTCTGTTTAGAGAGCAGAATTCATTTAGAAGAAAATCATTTGATTCCACCGGGCAAGAAGCTTCGCAATTTACAAAGTAATAACAGATACTGAATCATTTGTAATTACTTCAGATTTTGCTCTAAGAAGAGGAAATCAGTTGATTATCTTACCATTGTCATCAACCACCCTGGTCTGATCTTTACAGCAGTCCACGGGTAAGCCAATAATTTCCACCTCAACAAAGGGATCTATTATCTGTTTTAAGAAACAACAGTACTTTAAAAGCAAGCCAATGATATAAGTGAAGGTCAATTCTTAAGGGAACTTAAGCAAAGAATTGATTTAAATTCCTATGGGAATTCAAGAGCCATTGCCTCACGTGAATTCCCATGCAGAACCATCACGCAGCACAGCTTCACAAACCACAGCGGTGTATGCTTTACAGTCTCAAGAACTACAAGTCATTGAAAAACAGGGATTTGGGGCTCAAAATACAAAACAAATTAGTTCTTAAACATTGCCCATAGGATACAGGCTCTGGAAAATGCTAGTATTGGTGACTGAAAGCTTGACACTCCCTGACAGTCATTGGTGGATTTAAACAAGGAGAAAAATTCTTTGAGTCAAAGGCTGCCATGTCATTCTAGGGCTGCCATAGAAGCATTTATATCAGAGTGCTTTACCTCTCCCCTGTCTCCTAACATTGAGTCAGGAGGCTTAGGCAGCTGCTGTCCACTGATGATTTTCAGAATGAGCTGCTTCTTGGGACTAGCAGGAAGCGGGTCTGAAGAATAGGGGTTGAACGAGCCTACAAGTTGGCAAGCAACAAAAGCAAGCGTGAGGATAGACACACTAAATGAAAGATACTCCCTCTCACCCTCCCAAGCATGCAGCACACACACAGCCAACGTTAGCTACTAACTCGAGAGCATGGAACAACCGTCCATGAGTTTTAGAATTCCATTCATTTTAAAAACAAACAGAAAAACCTCCCATTATTACAAGATAAATATCAACCTTGCTAATAGGAGGGCTCTGCAGGACTACGACTCCTTCCCCCAACAACGACGACAAAACCCTACTGTAACACAGTAGCCTTACAAATGCCTCTGTGACGTTAACAAGGATCTGGGCTTGAGACCTTCAGCCAGCTCCAAACACCCAGACTGCCTCTGACATTTCTCTGTTACCTGTATACTTACTATTAATTTAGTAATAAATGTGTAGTGGGACATTACCTTTGCACATCTGCTGAGGTTTGAGGACATAACCACAGTTGCCATTTACCCTAAATTTTGCTTCATTTAATTGCATCATACGTCCCTCGGACTGGTAGTTTAGTGCCACTGTTAAATGAGAAGACTTGAGCGTCACTGATGAAGGTCATATTTACTTAACACAAAGACAAGAAGCAAGAAATAAGATTCGCATGCAACACCCACCTAACTGACAACCAACATTCCAGTAAGGTAAAGGATTGAAATTGCTGGAGTCAATCCGATACGCCGACGGATAGATCCTCGTGAGCTGCTTCTGGTTGTACAGCATGAACTGCTCAGCCTTCTGCTGCACTGCTTGGTGGGCTCTCGTTTCACTGAATGACAGCACATTCCCTGTCGATCCTGAATGCGTTGTTAATCAACAAACAAGTTATGAAGCAACCCCAGGGCAGGGAGGCCTGAACTCAGACCTCAGCTATACTGGTATTAATCAAGGGGAAGATGAGAGTTAGTCCAAGCTTACAATGATAGATTGCCTCGCCGTACTCAAAGCATACATAGTTTAACTGAAGGGCACCAGCTTCCTCTTTCAGGAATGCCTTCTGTTCTACTCTCAACTTTCAAGAATTGCAAGGAAAGCCAAGCAAGAGCTCATACTAACTGCTAGGGTGCCTTCTCCTGCAAAATCCCAGACGTGAGTGCTTTGAGCAAACTGCAGACATCTACTTACCATCATCCACTATGTCCTGGGCTGCCACGGAGTTCGTGTACACCACTAGGTCAGACAGAGCTCGGCACAGCTTCACAGTCTTTCTGCGACGTGTCAGCCTACTGAGTTATATTTAATACATGAAACAAAGCAGGAGTTTTTCAATACGTAAAGCATGCGTGAATTCCTTTAACTTTTCATCAGTAAGGAAACAAACAGCCCTACAACTGAAACTGCAAAGAAAGGTGCAGTAAAAGCAGGCAGTTTCGTGGGGCTTGTCTCCTCAGAGAGGGTTCTGAGCAGTCTTCAAGATGACTGTTCCCTTCATACCTTCAGTCCCAATGCACAAACAACTTTTTTTTCACACCATAATGAAACAATGGCTTCTTCAGACAAAGCAAAGGCAGTCAGTGCTGAGTTGCCTCTGTAAAAGGAGCTTTTCTGTGACAGCAAATGCATTCTCATTGGCACTTTTGTGATTGCTTTTTCTTTACATTCTCAGATGTAATAAAGCTGACAGGGCTGTGCTGTGCCCCTGTTTAGGCTAAACAAATTTCTTTGAGCGCTATTTACAGCATGCAAAATGTAGACTGGCATTTTTCCATTAGGAAAGCATTAATCCTGCATTTCTTTTCAGTTTAAGGGTAATTGCTGTTTGCAACCTATGAAAGTCTACATATTTAAAATATCAGGCTACAGCAGTCACTGCAAAACATACCCCAACAGAGCTGTCATAAATGCCTCTCTTGTAAAAACAGACTCAGGCTGTGACATACGTGTATCAGTAACAACAACACGTTGCTGTTCATCCAACTGAGCAGAAAAACAGAGGTGACACTTAGCTCACCTGTGGAGCTGCCCTGCTTCCTTTCCAGAAGAGTTTTGCTGATTTTCATCATCATCTGATGTGCTACATTTGGACGTTGCCTTCCCCGTTTTCTGATGGGAAAGAATGAAGCACAGCTAGGTCAACGTGTGGGATATTTTTGCAAGGACACACGACTTAACCACGAACCTGGAGAGCAGGTCTACCTGCTGGCCAGCAGCTAGGGCCAAGCTGGAAGAGCAACACTTCTGCAAACCAGGCACCCACTGCAGCATACCATGCACCCTCTGCAGCTTCTGTCCTGCCACAGACAGCCTGTAGGTGTGGATAAGTTGTGGGGGGATGGAGGGGACAGCTCTCAGCTCTGCACTTCTCCACTGGTCCTGCTGGATTTCCAATGGCCAGTACCACATTTAAGGAACAGCAACACACAGCAGGATGTACGTGTGCAGTGCACTGCATTCACCTATGCTTCTCCCTCACTCCCTTTGCAATTTAGAGTATTAAACAAATGCACTCATGAAGCTGAGAACACAAACAGCCTCTGGGCAAAATTCTCAGGCATCGTTCTTTCTGCTGCCTTTTGAGCCGTGCAAATGAACATCCAAATCACTCTAATTTATTGCAGTGTACATTAAAGCAACCAGCTATGATAAAAAGATTAAACACAAAAGCATCTTTTTGCATAAGTGGCTCTGCTTTCACAGTGCCCAATTTCAGCAACGTTACATGTTCTGTAACACTTACTGTAGTTCAAATGAGTTTCTTTAATTCCCTTCTCATCATGAGGTAACCAACAATATAACTGAAAGCTCTGTATCCTTTTGCTCAGATAGTTAGACGATAATTGAGCACAGAATTCATTTCTCCTGCTATGATAAACCAACAACACACATAATTTGGTTTGTATTTTAAGTCTGCTCTGTTCAGTGCTGAAATAAAGACCGTATTGAAGACCACTTGAGTGCTTCAAAAGTCTGGACTGATGATCCCTTTAGTTAACTCACAGGAGTTGCCAGCCTTGGCATTCTCTCCTCCACTGGAGGTTTTAAAGAGATTACACACGTACACAGCTGGAACAAGTGTCAAAAACATCCAATCAGAAATATTGACTTGTGATAATTCTGCATCTCCAAAATTTCAATAGTAACCATCTTTCTCAGGCATCCCCTTTAGCTGGAAAGGCATAAAGGAGAAGCTACTGGAAGTCCCTCCTGACTTGGCCTGCAGTATAATTATTACATATGTGTGTGTGTGTGTGTGTGTATATCCATTAGAATAGCTAGTGGAAGCAGTTAAAATTATTGAAATGCCTTCCAGACCTCAGTGTAACCAGCTCTCCTTAGTGGCTGACTTGCGTACGTGACTTTTCACCCCAAACCATTTGTTTTCCCACTAACAGAACAGGAAGAAACACGGGCACACCATCCCTCTCCAATGCTGCTGTCTGCTCAGGCAGCACAGGTGGAGTAGGAAACCTCACACTCATTCGGGTTACATTAGCTCCTGCTTGGTTCAGAGCAGTTGCTGCAGTGAAGATCCAGCGAAGCAGACAATACGAGCCAGAAGCTACAGACATATAAATAGTGTATGCCAAACCATGAAGAGATCAGAGGAGAATGTGCTTTTCCAAAGCAGGAGTGGTGGGACCAGAACCACTGCTCAGTCACAGCAGCCCCTGGAGAACAGTGAGAAGCCAGGCAGGGGGACACTGCCCATCTCTGCTTGGGGTGTGGAACAAGGTAAACCAAACCCCATCAGCTTTATGGACAGAAGTCTGGAAAACAAGAACATGCCAAGACATTTGCCTAGACTACCTTGCTGCTGCAGCAAGTTTGATCAGAAAAAATCAGCAATTACCCTTCACTAACGAAGATCATCTTTCTGGCCAGGCAAGATTTTTCTGAGGTACGATGTCTGTCTTTGAATGACCCTCCATACAGAGAGCTACACTCTTCTAAACAGCAATAATTACACCACAGGTAACCAGGCAGTCCTTCCTCACCGCCTCCATGCACTCCACACCTGTCTCATGCAATAGACCACACCCTGTGCCATTACAACACTCAGACAAACCACCAAAATCACGCTCTCATTTCACTTACTTTGTGTTTGCCAAAGTTGCCCATTAACGATCGACTATGAGACTTCTTCCCACCTTCTTTCATGTCCAGATTCTGTACAGGGGAAGTTGGGAAAATGAGTACAAGTAGACAGCTTCAGACTACTGAAAGTCCTCTCCAGTCTCTAAAAGACACTGGGTTTTATCACAGTAAGAGTTTTGGCATGTCACTCTGATTCACCATTGTAAGAGCACACTAATCACACAAGAGGATAACAGTAAAAGGGAATTGAAGTCTAAGCACAACGTACTGATCTCAGAACACAAACTCAAAACGATTTTGTGAAAGGAGTCACTAACTGTCTCCAACAGGAAGGCAGAAATGAACATAAGCATGGCAGGCAGCAACCAAGCATGGAGAAAAACCAATACAGCAAAAAGAACAACTATATGAAAAAAAAAAAAAAAAAACATCTGAAAGGGTACATAAAAATAGACACAAAGGAGATAGGAGAAAAAAATAAAGCTAACAGACAGCCTGGAGCCCAAGTTTCACATCCACAGCCATGCCCCCGGACATTGCTTTGATTACTCCTGGCAGCACCTAGCTCTTTCTTCCAGAAAAACATATCCCTTCATCTTTCAAAGAGAAAAATAAAGACCTAAAGGTGCTGAGGAATATTCCCCCAGCATTTTGGAGACTCCATCAAACTCCAGCTATTCACTGCACTGTGTTGGACTTTCCTCCTGGCCAGTAATAACGACAACAGCACGGGAGGGTTCGTTCACCAACAATCCTAGCTCAGGCTGAAAATCTCCATAAAGCAGAGAAGGAAACCCAAGCATTGAAGGGCGTCTCAGACAAGAATAATTATTTGACATATTCACCAGCAAATCCAAACTGACTGACAGGATACATTGCCCCTCTCCTCTCCCCCACCACAAAAAACCAACTCCACAAACATAAGAAAACCTCCATACAGAACATTACAACTATGGGCAGTAGCGTGTGAATCTGCATTGTAAATGGTTGGGTTCTTTTTCTGGTTGGGTTTTTCAGCTACTGAAATAATAGCAAATCTTTCTGAAAATGGGAAGTATGCCAGTGAGGAAGGGAAGTGAGGTTTGGCAGTAAAAAGCACACAGTTGATCTTAGCAGACTCCCTCTGGTTCAGCAGTTACACAGTAACTGTCAGCAGAGCTTTACAACAGGGCCACCAAACAAAGCTAGCAAGTAAGTTGCAGAATTCTCAAGCCAGCACATTTAACCACTTATAATTTCCTTCTACCAGTTGATATCAACCAATCTGCTAGTTATTTTACCTCTTATTACTACCAATTGCTCAGCTCTGTACTGCCTAAAGACACCCATCCTGTCTTCACATTGCATTACTGCAGGAAGGGAAGAGATCTTGTTGTCCAATAATAAGTTTAAATAATCAACTAGAGAATTCTATCATTTGATATTGTTGCCTGACAGATGTTCAAACAATGCACTTGCATTTCCCATTTGCAGTATTTTGGCCTCATCAGTTATATGCAATCGTGGGTGTCAAATTAAACACGAGCACCTTATGGAAAACTGTGCTCTCCAAACAAAGTCCCCTGCCCTTCAAATGCTAGCTAGGGACCAATCCTTTTCCGAGGTGCCAAAGAACATACCAAATATAATTATTCTAGCCCAAAGTAACACTGAAGTAGCTCATATCTAATGTTTACTAACAGTTTGCTCTCTGAAATCCCACTTTCCCAACCTCACGGAGGCCAAAGTGAAGAGGCAAGTTGACTGCTCTCAGACTGCCAAGTCACAGCCTGGAAGTGATCCTTCTTTGCCAGATCAGGTGGCTCTGTCCTTTGGATGCTCACAGCCCTTCCCATCACAAGGCAGCTGTGATCAGAGCAGTATATTCTATGCAGTCAAGACTTGACTTCAGGCAAAGATCTCAGAGCTCCAGAATTGGAAAAAGATTGACGAGAACAACAGAAAACCCAAGGAGTGGGAAGATGTGCAGAAAGTACAACTGCGTGTACCTGACCTTGGAGACTCTATCATCTGAGCAGCTACATCCCTCAAAACAATTCATTCTCATTTAACGTAACAGATCTTGCACTGAGTTGAGGTGAAAATATGGTGACTATAGATTTGAGGTACAAAATGTACAAAATAAATTCTTATAGCTTTGCAATAATAGTTTCATGTCAGAAGGGAAAAGAAACATATCATTCTTGACGTAAGACAGTCTGGGTATGAAAAAAACAGATCCTTGCTTTGGGCACTAAAAGCACAATCCTGTGCATTACAGGAAACAGCAGTGCTAAGTCACGAGAGGACTAAGGCAACTATTTGCTGTACCAATGCTTCCTGAACTACTTGCTTCTAACACGTAGAAGGAAATGAAACAGGTTGGAGCAAGATACTCTTCACATTCAATCACTTAAATCCTCTTAGATGTTTCCCCTGAAACTATTCCAAGCTTTCATTTTAGATTAAACAAAACTTCGTCTAACCTTACTTAATAACCAGGAAATGAAGGGAAAAAGCACCCACCTACCTGTTTCAGGTTAACACTTAAACCTTCATGAGTTGCCCTTAACAGTGCTCTCACTGTGAAGCTGTCAGGATCTTCTTTGTCCCTGATCTGGGACTCTTTCAGCAAAGATTCAAGCTTCGTTCTTATAAAAGATTCCACCTGGTGCTCAGTTGCACCATTACTCTGAAAAGCATTAAGAGATCCAGTTAAAACAGATTATTACATCCATCACTCCTGAGACAGCACTGCACGTACCTCGGGCACTCCCACCATTGCCTTTCTGCACACAAGAAAAAGCTTCTTGCACAATCCTGTCCAACTGAGGCTTTCACTGTCACTGCCATCTTCCTTTCCTCCCTCCAGACCCATGACACATCACTTGCTGACCTCACCGAGGTACTGCCCACTGTGTAGATCAGCCCAGCCCCATGCCCTGGTGTTTCAGTCACGAGTCTGATCTCTTTCTGAGCTGAGCACAAGTTCACCACTTAACCACCGACAGATTTCCTCAGTGATATCAGAAAGTCTAACTACTACTAGACTGCTGCTCCAGCTAGGAAGGAAACAGTTACAACTGAACCAATTGTTTGAGTTAATAGCAGCACAGACTTTGTAAATACCAAATGGACTCTTATATATATGATGCTTAAAATAGGATCCTTGAGAACAGCAGTGTGCACCTAGCATCCCCCTCCCTATGGGGCGTGTGAATGCTCCTGAAATAGAAGAGCAGCTGTCTGTCCTAACAAACTCCCTTCCAGTCAAAAGACATTCTGCATTGTGCACTGGCTTTAAGGGCTGCAGGCTTTCTCTTGGGTCTTTCTGCTCATCAGGAGTCATGTTAACAAAGCATATGGGGATTACAGAGTGCTCCTATTCAACAGCACATGACAGTGAATTGGAAATTGAATTGGAGCAACACAAATATTCCTATAAACCATTTCAGGTGGGGGCTCCCGTTACTCTAAAGCAAATCCCCACTACTCTGAAAATCTGTCAATTGCTAATAGCGGGCAAAAATGATACAGGCAAATTAAAAGTTCAATGTGCAAGCCAGAAAAAGCTAATGAGAATTACACTTAGGTGCTTCTGTGTGGCAACAGGGAAAAAAATCACTAGGCTACATTCAGAAGTGGAGATAAACAACACTACACTTCCTAAATATTAAATCTGAATTTGATCTATTCTTTCTGAGTCTCCCTTGATAATATCTTTTGTTCAAAACTTTCGACTGATGAAGCAAGGCTGACTTCTGACCAGAAGAAAGCTCCTGCTGGATAGCACGGGTCAGTGCTGCACACCAGTTTCAGCTTGTAGTAAATAAAAAAGCATCAGTAAAATCACTAGCAGGAAAGTAAACAGCACGACTTAAGGAATAAAGAGATCAGAACACTCCCTTTCGCGTTGACAAAGGAAAGAGAAGTACTGAAAATAATTTTTCACACATCAAATACTTTTTATTTCTATGTCCTTATTCATAATTTTCAACCAGAAACTGTGCAGCAATTCAAGCGAGGCACTTGAAGAAGCCTAGCATGCTCAGTGTGCTGGCATCAGGCTGCTGTATGCATCTGTCATCTGTATGATTTAACTGAGGGGTTCTGCATTTCTGAACAAATTCAGTCCTTAACTAAATGTGGAATTATATAATTCCTGCATCTTAAAGACCTGACGTAGAAATCCATGTTAAAAAGCTTAGTCTGCTAACAATGACAAGTGGGATTACGAAATGTGCATGCAAGAAATGGGAGTTCTAGGAAATGTATACATGTACATACATAGCAGGATTTTAACTTGCAGTCATCTTCAATTTCATCAGCACTATCCTCGTCAGAAACTTCTCCTTCCTCTGCATCTGCTCCAAGACTGTATGGCAACTTTTTTCCCTAAAAAGGAGGGAAAAAATACTTGCAATTAATATGCACGCAGTCAACGTTACGCTCTCCAAAGCCCAAAATAACCTTTTACCCAACTACTGCTTGCTTTCAAAGGGGTCAGAGCTTAGAATTCAGACAATCTCATGCAAACTGGCTCAAGGAGCCAAATTATCACAGATGATGCCTTCAAAAGGAGGTTAATGTACTTCTGTTAGCTTGTTATTGAAAGACATTTGCAAGCTAGTTCAAAAAAGCACACTATCTCCCACCTCTGGGGCAAGCCAGTGAGTGCCAATGAATTTTTCCAGTTGCCTCCCCGATGCTTCAGGCTTACCTCCAGCAAGCAAAGCACTGAGTACTTCAAATAGAGCTCAAAAATCAGAAGCTGAGACTGTTATAGGCTCTGCATCGGAAAGGAAAACGCATACACAAAAACCCATTGCAAGTGGCCATCAACATGAATGAAGCAGCAAAGTTTATTCTCATATTGCATGCTCATGCAAGTGCGTAGTCAACAATTCAAAATTAGTCGCTAGTCCTCTACTTTGTGCTTCATATACCTACATTAGAAAGGAACTACTTCAACTCCATGTCTAGTTTCCAACATCTGATTAGAGTGGTGAGTATCAGAGGTTATTGGTTACTTCTGGTAAAAAAAAAAAAAATGGAAAATGGTGGATCTGAAGGATGGATTGTACTTGCTAGAACATCCAACTGCAGTGTTCCTGTGCGACCACTTCTGCAAGACCCAATTTCAAGACTGCAGCAGTGCTGTCTATCAACCTCAGAAGGTCTGTAGTCCAACCTCCCACTAAAGAAGGATCACCACAGCTTTGTATAGCCAAGACTTGCAAAATTCCGAGGATGGAGGCCCCCTCAGCTCTCCGGGCAGTCTCTTCCCATGCTGCACTATTTCTGCTGAAAGCCTTTTCTTACTGCCCATTCTGATCCTCTCAAGCTGTAACTTTTGGTATTGCCTCTTGCTTTGCTGTCTGCTACTTAATAAAGCAGCCCGAGGCCAGGTTAATGCTTATGAAAATAAACTTCTGTGCTAGCACATGTCCTCCTTGTTTGCAGGAACGCTTCTAGTTTGCCTGTTTCATCACAGACAGAGGTAGACAAGAGCTGATTTTCTGTAGAAATGAAGAGGTCTGACTTAAGGATTGAATTTCGAAGTGAATAATGCTTCCCTGTGAACGACTGGGAAGTTTACATGGGCTTAAAACCCTCAGTATTATCAGAGATCTTTTTTATATTCAGTAGCAAAATGAGAATTACGGCCATAGCTCGAAAACATTCAGCTAATTGTCAGCCTTATATTTCAAAGAGAAACACATAAAACAAGATAAATAATCGTAAAAAAGATGAGAAACTTGCTTACTTCAAAAAGATGCTAAACATTTTATCTTTCCTAATACGACTGTTTAAATTGAACTGGAGATGGGAGATAGGGCTTTGTGGTGAGACCCTGTGATGCTGAAAAGGGAGTTCCTCATCCCAGAAGCATCAGCCCGGCTGCACACCATCCTGAGACTGCTCACAGGGCTCCAGCTACTGGTAGCTGAAGAGCTGACCTAAACTCAGACGTGCTACGAAGAGCAGCTCAAAAGCTCCTGGGAGAGCAGCACAGTGCCAGATCTCTTGCTTTTTATTCAGTGGCATAATATTTCAAGCTGGGTTCACTACGTTTTGCCACATGGCTCACACTACCTGCTATCTTGCTCAGATCCCTGACACACCAACACGACGTGCTCACGTGTTTCACAAACAAGCAGTTGCACAAGAGAACTGCTTCAGTGAAATTCAAAACCACAGCTGAGCACTTGAAGGCTTCCTAAACCAGTCACATCTCCGCTGTATACTGAAATGTTCAACCTAACTTCAAACCTACTGTGAACAGCTACAGACAGATTGACATGGAGGACAGAGGGAAAACAGGGTATCTCAAGTGCTCACAGCCAAGTAGCTGTCCTCACGTGTCAAAGTTAGACAATTTAATAAGCTACAACTCTATTAATCATCTTTGCAATGGCCTGTCTAGCACTGCTTTCTTCCTACAGCCATCTTAGTCTTTGAAATTCCTTCAACAACAAATCAGTTTGCACAGAGGGGCTCCAACAGCTCACACTGCATACAATACTAACTACATCCTGCAGAGCCTTCTCCCTCACTGCTCTTCAGACACCTTCTGAAGTACTCTTCTTTCATAAACACAGCTGATGAACCATAGAAACAGTTTCATTTCACAAACTACTGTTCACAGGGGGCTGAGGGGGAAATGCACACAGATGCATGTTTTCAGACATTTCCACATCACTCCAAAGTAGTCATACAATCTTTCCCCGTATAAATTTTCTAGATACTACAGGAATATGAACGATAGGGAAAAATCCCCACTAACAACATAAACCTGACAGATTTCAGAAGAAGAGAAAGCACCAGGTACTTGCCACACTTTCTACTATTCATAAAGATGCTTTTTTTTTTTTTTAAACCATATCTCTGTTCTCTTCACTCAGCACTACAGATTAAAAAAAAAAAAAAAAATCAACATCTCGGACTTTAAGATCTCAGATAAGATGCTGAAGAAGCAGAAAGAATTTCCTTTACCTTGCTGCTGATATAACTGCCTTGTTAAAACACTCACAGAAGTGTTCTGGGCCACGTGCTGAGGCTGAGGTTTACCATTTCAGCATCTCTGGGAAAAGCTTGCAGTTTTAACTTACTACACCTGCACCAATCGTCGTGGTACAGATAAACCTATTCTCCAAAGCCAAAGAGGTACAATAAATACCAGGCACCACCTCCTGCTGGATTTTTCAACATGCCATCAGTAGCAAATTACCTTCACTAGGATTTTCCCTTTCAAGTTTTGAGGGCTAGGAAGCTGTCTGGAGTCTCCGGTGACTACGGATGACAAGTCCAGTTTGTCACCAAGTATCTCCTTCAGGTACTGAGCAATCTTCTTTTGCTGCTGAATACTGCAATGATTTTCAATAGAGAGTATCACCGGAAACCTAGAAACAAAACCCCAGACAGCTTTAAGAGAGAAGACCTGCACAGTTTACCACGAACCATTTTGAGCAGTTTGCTCTCACACTGTCAGCAGCTTGGAAACAAACTCCCCTTGGGAGGAAGGGCTTTGCACATGAACTCCCAAATCCCCATGCAGTCAGAATCCCTTTGACAGTCACTGCAGGAGATTCTGCCCTCACCTCCAGCTCCATCCCACGGGCACACAGATGCCAACGTTTGAAACAGATGATCACTGAGTGTGAGCCACAGACCCAAGAAACACACAACAAAACTCCTCAGCAATGCAGCGTCGTTCTATTCAGACATTACAGTATTCCTTTGCACTCTGTGGTCTTCATACTCTGCCATGAGCAGATGTTTTGAAATCCACAGAAATACACTTGTTAAGATCTCTCTGTTCACCTTCCAAAGGTTTTACAATAGCAGCAAGATCAATTTGCTTTTGTCTTAACTGCAGCTACAGTGAGCCTGACCAAATCTCTGAAGATGACCAGACCAGGGAACAACAGAAATATTTGTCAATTCTTTCCAGAACACTCTCACAGGCTCCAGGAATTTTTGGTTAATGCTTTCTGAGCGAGAGACATTGTTTCTGTATATAATGGCTTAGCTCTTCCAAAAACTTGCCCAGTTCTTTTTTAAACTCTTGGCAGCCCCAAAATTGTATGGCAAGGAATCCTGCAGCCCAACTTCACACCCAGTGAGGATCCAATTCCTCCAGTCCTTCATTCTCTGCAAGCTACTCAAAATTCTACACACTCACTCATAACCTTCTGAGACTGCTGTGCATATATATGGCTCAGCTCCCTACTATTTTCATAATAAACTTTATTATATAGTACGATGGAAAGCAAATTAGAATTTAAATATTACCCCTCATCTCTGTATTATATTATGTATAAGACAGCTTTACTATATTCCTACTGAAAAGAAGTATTTCCTTAGGTAGAGAGCACTACAGTACTGATTTTCAAGGAGAATTTCCCAGGGGAAAGGAGTGGGAAGCTCTGCTCACACAAAGAACCAAGATAATCACTAGATATTGAACAGCCTCGGACTGTTCCAAGTACAGCTGAGTTAGAAACACACAAAAGGTCTTTCTAACTTAAGCTGAACTCTCTAACTTCACTGACAGTGCTGTCAGGCAGCTGAGCAATTAATACAACACAGGCAATGAACAGAGGGAACAGAATCAACTCCCTGATCTCTCGGAGCGTTTAAAGGATTACACATACTTTCTGGTTTTGAATTTTGACCCGAGATTAATCACACAAAACAGACAGGTCTAGCTTCAAAGCAAACTCTGCACTTACTCATTTTTGATGAAGGCATACTTATTGATAGTTTCTGCCACGTCACGGAAGAATATTTTAGAGGTCAGTGTGTAGCCATGGTGCACGACTGGCTCCCCATCCGGACCATCCCAGCAGTCCACTATTAAGAGAAAAAAGGCTACACGTTAAAGGGTGCTCACCATCTTAACATTTTTCTGCTGATAGCACCAACAGAACTCACGTGCACTACTCAAGTATGCAGGAAGTTCCATTCACTCTACTCGACCTATTCCACTGAAGTTAAAATTAACAAGCCAGTCTCTTCTTAAATTAAATGAAAAAAAAATTTGACCGATTTTGTTTGAAATTAATTAGATAGTAAAGCATCACTGCTTTAGGTGTGTCACTAACTGTGCTGAAAAATATGTCTCGCATTAGCACGTTACACTAAAAACAGACCTTCAATACACCGACAGCCGTCCTGCAGCACTCGTGCATACATCTCCACTCTGGACTGGGACAGCAGCTGGTCTCCTGTCAGGTACGTGTTGTGAGAGGAGGCGATGAAGTAGTTACAGAGGGGTTGATCCATGTCCTGATGCACTTCGCAGTGCAGCGGATTGAAAACGTCGCAAGCAGGACTGCGCATGAAGTTGGTGAAACCTTTGAACAAAGAAACAGTTTTTCAAAGATGCCATGCACACAGTCTGCACTCTTGTAGTTGTTTCTTCTCTTTGCGTTTATGGAGTTAAGTTCTGTCCCCCAAACCAATGAATCACGCAGTGAGGATTCACCCTTCTGTACCCCGCATTTTCACCATATTAACTGCTCTCCGGGATTTGCCTCTTTCTCTGCAAACTGAGGATGGTTCACAGCCTCAATCTACAAACACAGGCTATTTTTTATGTTATTTTATTTTTTTAAATCCTGTGGAAGTTTTAACATACTTGAGAAGAACGCTCCTAAGATCCAAACCTTGTCCCCAGACAGTTTTCAAAACGCTTTGAATTAGAAAATAAAGTATAACCTAGGAAAACACATTCATGACTGCCAAAAAGCTCCACGCAATCAGCAAGTATTTGCAAAACATGGCACTGAGATGAGCTGGTTTGGAAATCAACCAGTTAACAACCAAGAGTAAAAAGAGAAGGAAGGATTCATGTATAAGCACAGAAGTAAAGCACAGCAGCTATGCTGAATAAACACACACATCCACACGCTCTCTACCCAATGCAATGCAGACTGGATGTTTCACTCAGACTCTCAAGGAAAGGATGAGATGTGCCCCAGCAGCCTCCTCAAGCTCAGAAAAAAACCCTCCATTCCACAAATCAGCTCAACAGAATTGGGGTGGTGGGTCCTGTCAGCACTGGTGGAAGAAAACATCCTCTTTCACAGTTCAGTGAGATAAAAAAAATCTCTTCATCTCATTTTTCTCTGTGCTGTAAGCTTATTTGAGGAGATGGTATTGGTTTCTATCACTACATATCAGATCAGAATCAAAGCAAGAAATTCTGAGCAATATCTCCTTTGAGAATGTGAGAGGTAAGATATTTCAGAAAGTTGGTGCAAGCAATACCAACTGGAAGGCCGCTCAAACATAAAAGCAGCAAGGAAGGTTAAAAGAAGCAGAGAAGCTTTCACAGATATTTTTAAATGTCACCTTAGTGCAGTGTGACTTTAAGTGAGTTGCTCACAGTCCTACCAGAATCTTACTTCAAATGCTGGGTGCAGCTTTCTCACTCAAGCACTGTGTGGAGGAACATTTCCCCAC
This sequence comes from Oreortyx pictus, assembly GCA_036925125.1. NCBI lineage: Eukaryota > Metazoa > Chordata > Aves > Galliformes > Odontophoridae > Oreortyx > Oreortyx pictus. Next base: position 22,058,321 of record JAUPFR010000011.1, on the reverse strand, counting down.
TCCCTCCAGAAACCACCAAGCAAATTATTCTTCAGGAAAGCTATCTTCTGGGCAAATCACCAGACCATAGCATTTAATCTGCTTCATTCCAGTGCAGACTTGGATTTGATGCTAAGCTGAATTTTAAATAAATAAACCATCCACAATTGCTTTAGCAAACAAGTATGTCACCAAAAGAGTAAGTTACCAAAACTCAAGGATAACGCAACTGATCTTTCATTACTTCACATGAAGATAAATCAACAGCAGAGATTCCAACCCTACACAGAGCAGAACGCAAACTTTGCTTTTATTACTTGGTTATAACATACTGTACTATAAATTACATATTTTGTGTTAGTGTTTTAAAAATACACAGCTAGCAGTAAATGTACACAGCTTAAAGCATCCAAATGACTCTGTTATACAGCAGCACGTTGTAGCTGGCTGTTGATACTGCCAGACATAACTCAGCCCACCTCCTCTCGTCTCTCCTATTTTATTAAAATGCACACCTGCACTGCTACATGGGCTACATGAAAATACTGTTCAAGCTTTTCTATTCTATTGTAACAGATCAGGATTTAAAAATAATACAGAAATCAAAAGGCTTTACCTTCAATCCCAAGAACATTTTGCTCCTTGTTTTCTTCTGACACTTCAAACTTCTGTATGATGTCAAGACAGTATTCTGGAGTCACATTACTCATCTGCACAAAAAAAAAAAAAAAAGGCAGTATTGATGAGCTTATTTTTTCTGCTATGTGACCAGCATGTCAGAATGTACCCCAGGCCCCTGAGTCCATTTAAAATCTTGCAATCAAATACTAAGTTCACTCAAAGAGGGAGGGGACAGCCAGAAGCCCCTATGTAAAAGGACTTGATTTGATCAGTGCTCCACCAGCCTCGTGGCTCTTACCTCTTCGGAGAAAAACAGAAATGAGAGGTAGTGGTCACTGCTAAAAGCTGCGTCATTTCCATTTCAAAGATGTAAAAAATAGCAGTTAAGCATAATCAACAATAACTGTACTGGGCAATAGTGCTGAAATGAGAACTGTGATGTACTATTGTTCAGTACAACCCAGTTCAACAGGCAAAAAGATTTGGCAGGGTTTGATTTCATTTTCTGGTATTTTCCACTTCTGTGATTTCATTACTTTCAAGAGACTTCACTCTCTAGGAGAGTGATATACAGGCTCTGAGATAAGAAATTAGATTCCAAAACGAAAAACAGCATTCCTGCCGAAACAAACAGGAGTTTTGTCATCAGCTCCAGCACTTTCCCAATCAAAGTCCTGACTAATGGGGCCAGTATCACACTTCCTCTGAAACAGAGGAAAGCATCTTTCACCATTCACCCCATCTTTATTCAACCCTGTCCCCCTCGAGCTGTATGGATCTAAACTGAAAACTAATGCTGGGCGTATTTAACTTCCTCTACTAATTATATCACAGAGCAGCAATAACAGCACTAACCCTCAGCAGCTCATTTGTATCCCCATTCTGCTTACTGTTTGCACACTTGGCAAAGTCTGCTCGAACACCCCTCTGCAGATCCATGCAAGGAGCAGTCTGGAAGCAGAGGAACACAGTGCGACCCCATCCCCTCTTTTATCCGGGGTGAGATCTCTGCCAGCACGACTGCTTCAGGCAGAGGAAGGAGCCAGACTGCTCACCCTGCAGATTCTGCAGCCTTCGCCCTTTAAAACAGAAAGCAGTCCCTTTGTGAACCCCATCCTTACAAACGGACTCCTCTCTCAGATGGAAAACCAATTCCATTCAATCTGCTCCATCTGTAGTCTCCAACTAATTTGCACTTTCCATTATTTCCTGTAGCTCAGTGTTCCCAGCGCTGGCATTCAGCAGCATGGAAATCTTCCAAGAGTGGGCTGACTCTCTCGATCTGGTCTTCTGCAAGGGCCTGACCCTGCTAAGTGCAGAGCTCTCCCTAAGAGATTTGGGTGCTGTACCCCGACCCTATCTCATAGCACCTAGGAGGCTACAGCTGAAACTATTACCAGAGGAGGGGAAGAAAACAAGCAACTACATGTGCCAACACTGGAAGTGTAGTAACAGAGGAAAAGCAAGTGAGCAGTTCAGCTCATAGGGTAAACCAAGCTGAAAGAAGAGTGAATGTGGAGAGAGATTTTCCAGTCCTTCCACCCTCCAGCCTTCCCTTTGCTTTCCCTCGTGCCCGAGGAAGCACTGCCCACCCTGTCTGCTGGTCCAAACGTTTTATTTGCATCTCCTAGCTAAGTCAGCACCATGAGACACTTGCTGGAATTACACAGGATAATGGGAATGGGAACCATTTGGTAGAGAAGATGACTGATTATCCCAGCTCAAGTAGATGTTGCTGTTTGATTGCAAACGCCATTCAGAGCAGCCCTCCTTCAGCACAGGCTGGCTAGAATTAACATTTTCATTATCCCACACCACTCCTGCATGGGCATGGTATGGTACTCGTGTGCACTAAGAATGAAAATGTCTAATCCAGTTCAAAGCTGCATCTGTTAAAGAAAAGTTCACTGGTTTGTGCATTTTAACTGTAGCTGGAGAGATTAAGACTTAGGAAACTAATTACATTCATTTTCATTGCTTTTCAAACTCTTTCACTAGAAATAATATCAAATAGTAGTGAATATCACTCATGATTGTTATCCTACAAGATAATCAAAATATATTGAATCAAAGCAAATCCCTACATCAGCATCTTACACTGAGATTGGAACTGAAGTGTCATGACTATGGGAGTCATCACATAATTCTTATGTGTATACTTATTATCCCTCTGTGTAAGCACAAGAAGTGGAATAGGGCACGGCATACAACAAGCAGCAAACTTTCCAGGAGCACACAGACAATGCTGCTGGAGGCAGGATCTACCTGTGCAACCCGGGCAGAGGGGTTGGACTCAGTGATCTCCGGAGGTCCCTTCCAACCCCTACAATTCCGTGACTGTGTGATCTCAGCAGGAGGCTGTTTTTTCACCACAGATGTGAACTATACAGCAAAGTAACTGATCCGTAGTAAAACAGCAGGTGGCAAGCAGGCACACAGGGTACTCTCTTCTTCCAGTCCTACTCTCATAGCACCAGAACCAAACAACACCAAACTGCTTAACATCATCACGAGCAGCAAAGAGGTCTCTGCTGGCTGTGAAACAAAAGCATTTGGTGTGACATGGATACAGCAACAAGGAGGGAAGGACAGACAGCAGTCTCATGCTGAGAGTCTGCATACAGCACCACTAGGGGGCCCGAATCAGTGGGGCAGAATGAGGCCGGTCCCTCTATTGGGGGATCCAGAGTGGCCAGCCACAGCAAAGCCGCTCATTAACAGGGAAGATATGTGTATGCAGAACCTATTTCATCCAGAACTCAAAGTCAAGTATGAAATGCCATCAGTCAAAAGCCCCTGGAGACCCTGCCGTGGAAGTGATCTGTCACTGAGCAGGGAAGCAAATTCCAAGCTCATACCGATTTATCAGGAAAGGGCACTCCCAGTGGGACAGCAATCGGGCACTCAGACATGACTGCACATCCAGGGACGTTCCACCCTCACAGCCACTCATGGCTAAGAAGACTGCAGTACCTTCCAGGAAACCAGCCCATTTTTTGCCTGTTTTCTGCTTCTCTGACATTTGAAGCCATAACATTGCAATTTCAATGAGCTGAGTTTAACTGCAATTAAGTGGAAGTAATCTGTTTCACAAGCTCAAGGGTAAGGGCAACGGGGAGTTCTTAAAAACACACACAAAACCAGCTCAGCGAATTAACAAAGAAACCCAAACCCTCTTATTCCATCCTCACTTTGCAGAATATTCAAAAGCCTTGCCAAAGGAGTAGCAGATGGAGTTGGACAGACTGCCCACAGACTGCCAAGCAGCCCCAAAAGAGTAACACTAGATGCTGTTAGGTTGAAGGCACTTTAGTGCTGCATTAGGATTTGAATCACCACCAGCTTTGGAAGGCAATCTTGCCACACCTGAGATCACTGTTATCATGTCTGAGTTCTGAAAACAGAAGACAAGGGAAGAGGCAAAGAAAGTACATGAGGTTACTGAAGAACACTGCCCAGGAGTTCATCTCAGGTCACACTTCTCTTTTATGGGGGAAAGAAATGTTGAGAGTGTTTGCAGCTGATAGCTCATTCCGCAGTCAGGAGTTTGAGTAGTGTGCAGAGGAGGGGTGCAACATTTCAGACTTGACAGTCAACTTGCTTTTTCTGCTGCAGCAGTAGTTTCATGTTGTCCTCGTACACTCTAAGTCTCTCTCTCTGCTCTAGGTCTCTCAGTGCCTTCTTCTAACACTGCTCTTCAGCTGCTCCTGGGCTCTAAAGCACCTCCATGCACACCATTTCTGGAGCATTTCATTTGTTTTCCATTTGTTAACTTTGCTGTCGCCAACAGTGCTCCACGAAAGGGCATCCAGATAGAAGACAGTGATTAAAAAAATGGAAACAAAGGAGTGAGCCCAGAAGACTTGGGACAAAGCACAAAGGGAGAAGATCCAAATGCATTGTGCTTTGAAGCTGTAATTGGCAGAATTGCCAGGACCAGGTTGCTCACAGGAAAACTGCTGTGTTGAGGCTGTCACAGTGAGATCAGTGACAGAACAAGGCTCTGGGTTTCAGCGGAACCTTCTCCATTCAAGGGAAGAGCTGAGGAGTTGTACATGCTAGGGAACTGCCCTAACAGTCAGCACTGGAAATCCAGCAAGGCTCTTAATGCTTACAAAGCTCAAACTAGAAGCATTTAGATCTACTGGAAAACAAAAAAGAAAACCAAAACCTGTTCTTTCCCATGTGCTCTGTGCTGAAGATTTTTTTCATACAATCTTTTCCCTATACTTGAAATTTGAGATTTATAGGCATGTAGATATATGTGGGTATTTATTTCCATACCTTTTGTTCCACCTTTAGAAACTGGGCAAGTTCTTCAACAGTGAGGTGGTCTTTCTTGTCGCTGTAGCTTAAGAGCAGTAAGTAGAGATCTCGACGCAAGGACATCATCTTGTAGAACACCGAAAACTCTTCAAAATTCAGAGTTCCTTGGTTCTCATCTGTGTCAGCTTCCTAAGAGGTAAAGACACCCAGGTAAGCATGCTAGATGTGGGTGAATTCAGGGAACAAAGCAGAACGAGACTTATGTATAAGAAGAGAAATTAATGAATTCTTATCTGCAGGCTCAAATCTTAATACACAAAGGCTAAAATAACTGCAAAATGATGATACTATTCATTGGATTTTTTGGTGAAAGCAGTTACTACCATGGATTCCATCTTCATTTTCAAATGTTTCCCATGTAAAGAAGCACACCCTGGGCTTTTTTCTGATCTACTGCCCTCCTCTATGTCCCACAGCTATCCTGGATTATAACATAGCAAGGAACATTGTAATTTCATCCCTTGGCTTCCCCTAACAGAGTCTGACATTTAGAAACATTCAGAACAAGGCCACAGTCTTAAATTAATGGTAATTCAACCTGCAGCACTCTGATCCCCCTGTCAGCTCTCTGCAGGGGTCCAAGGCTGCAGCAGCACTAAGACTCCACACCAAAATATAACCCCAGCAGCCCCAGTCTTGATTGCAGCTTTTGTTTATCCTCAGAGGTAGGAAGAGAAGAAAACAGTACTTAACGTATGTTAATACAAGCTTTTCACTGTGAACATCTGCCTAAGAGGATTGCTTTGGATTTTCAAAACAAAGAATATATTCTGGAGGACTGCTGTCAAACATTATCTAGGTCTCCACAATAACCAAACTTCAGGAAAGATGCAACTCTTGTTGAGTTTGAGAGTGTAAGCAGATGACAAAACGAAATAGATGTGCATTGTTGTGCTACTGCTCCTACGAATAATACCTTTTACTCATAGCTGTACTGCGATGTTTTCTCTCTCATTATAAATCCTCTTGCTGCCCAACGAGCGTTAAAAAGGACATTTGCTTCTGTGCAAGTCAGAATGCCTTCTCTGCAGACTTCTTAACACTGACTTGCTTGAGCCTGGTAGTTTGTCTGCGCTCTGGTTCTCCAAACAGAAACCCCTCCCCAGAAGAACAGTAAGCAATTCCATCTCGTTATCGCTTCTTCCTTCTCAAGAAAACTCTTCCAGTTCATGCCCAACATCCTTCTCAAGCAAATGAGCCCATCTAATAGCAGACACAACGAGCAGGCCTGGTCTGCTTTGCACCCCAAGGATTTGGATTCCTTGTCACTTTAAAAGTTCAGGGCAAACTAACTGTTTCTTTCCTATCAGCACGTGGCTTCCCAATGGTCTGCCTCTCCCACAGCAGCCAGCAACGTCTGCAAAATCTGAGGAACTCAAGGGGCTGCATTTCATCACACTTAGCTAGTGCCACTGTCATCTGAGCTTCAAATTCCAATCACAGCAAGTAAGCCAAGAAGAAATGAATTCCCAGCTACCTGGTGCCGACTGTGATTGTAAATCATAACTTCAGACCTACTCCACACCTTAAACGATGTTTATTGTTTGTGAGAACAAACGCAATTCAAGTTCACCTCTGCAGCACAACCCTACCAGTCTCAGCGCTTCCCAAACCCTTGCAGAGGGACCTATACTCCACGAGATGCACCTCTAAAGCTGATTTAATGCCAGGCAAGCAGTGCACTTTTAACCACACAAGATTCTCCAACCTCCCCATGTTTTCTAGTAAACTGGATTCTGGGTTTTTGAAGAGTTATAAAAAATTTATCTCGCTTTCCAGAATGCCTTGGCTTGTCTTTCCTTGCCTACAGTGTAAACAAATGGGCTGGTGGAAAATGGTAACTGTTTGCAGTCAATAGTCGTATCAATAATTGATTCTGGCTAAGAGAGGAAGTTTTAAAGAACTGTAATTACTTTCATAAAGCCAGTTTCTATTAAATATTTTTCCATAAAGGAAATGAAAAAGAGATTTCAATAGAACAACTTTATTGCCCATCAGTGCCAGCACAGAATAATTCAGTCTATAGCGAAGAAAACAACAATGCATTTAAAAAAGTACCATTAATGAATACTGTTCTACGAAAGCAGTATTAATGAACTCCCCTGTATGTAGCTCGTCCTGTTAAACAACATTCTGATGCATCTCTGTCTATAAAAAGACAGGACTTGGGAAAAAAGGTGTGACATACTGGAAAGGAGGACAGAGTTTTATGTCCAAACTTTCGGACCCTGTTCTGGATCTGTCCAGAAACACGGTGTAACTGGCACTGTCCCACCCCAACAACAGCAGTTATAGAGGCCACCAACCTGAAACATCTGCCGGACCTTCCTGCGGGGCAGGTTAACATTGAGCTTGTGCATCAGCTGGTGGATTTCCTCAATGTTCAGCAGCCCATCTCCATTCTTGTCAGCTTCCTCAAAAGTTTGTTTCACCCAGCTGGAAACGTGTCAAGGAAAGGTACAAGGGGTTATCTCCCCTTGGAAGAGGGGAGCAGAGCAGTTGGGCAGGAAAGAGACAAGATTCAGACTCAGGAGCATCGGACTTCCCCAGCTCCTTAACTTCCATGGGAGAAGAAGTGAGCATTATTCGATCCAGCTGTCACAAACATGTCTTTCAAGTCAGAGCCTCTGAGCAAAACAGGTGAATTAAAACATCCCACCATCTGTGATAGAGATGTTGGGGTACACTGCGAAAAGCTCACTGCTGGCAAAGACCTGATGCTATCTACATGGCACTCCCTGTGCTGATGCCAAACCAAGCATTTCTTCACTACTGTTACCTTTCCTGGTACAGACTGCTACTGCACCATCTAGGTGGTGGAACCAAGACTACTGACCCACACAGAGTGTAGACAACCTGTGGCAAATGGTTTCATGGCTCACAGGAATCATGAAAGCCAACAGTCATCTGTACCAGAGATGGCATTAATCTAATGTAAAGGGATGGAATAAAGACTCAGCAAAACCAGGCAAAGTACACTATTACGAGCCAGAGGTTAATGAGAGCCTCAGTAACAACAACCACTCTTGATTTTCCATGCTCTTTCCTCTTACACTATCATACATTTCTTTCATCTAAAATTCTTTCACCTCTGTAGAACTTCTTTGACCACTACTCCAATATGCAAGTCCATGCAATCTCAATTTGTACAGAGAAAATTTTGGACAGCAATTATACATTTAGGATTAAATGTCATCAAGGCTAGCAGCCGTCAAGGTCAGAAAACAGGACTTGATTCTTTACAATGCATACAGCTCATCTCTACGATGACATTTCCTGGGATGATCTGAAGGTTTGTGTGTGTTTGAACCAGCTTTCATCCTTACCTTTGCTACAGACAGCAGTTTCATTTAAATACTTAAAACTGGTACCAGTTTATGACAATTATTTCCAGCTAGATTCATAATACTAGTCCCTTTGCTCTCTTATTTCTGGTATTAGCTTCTCCTCTGAGAACGTACTCAGCATGATTTTCATGTATTTTCATGTATTGCTCTGACATTTTTAGGCACTTAATTTTGCTTGAACTTCTCCACTTTCTAAGCAGTAATTTTTACCCCCCCTTAATGAACATATATTCCTCAGCAGCTTTTTGCTACGTTCTTGCTCTAACTGGAGCTGTAACACGGTCATTTTGGCTGCCATCTCCAAGCTGCTGCATTTGTACACAAACAAGGTTTGAAGGGATGTTTCACCAGTAGAAAACATACAGCAGATACATGCAGCTCAGAGAAGCCATGGATAAATATAGCAAGCTGAGTATGTGTGCAACAGAGCATGCAATAAATCCCTCACATGGATCTGTGCATCAGAATTAATCACTGTAAGTATAAATTTCAGAACACAACTGTGTCTGTTGTCCAGGAGGAATACTTACAAATGATCATTGCAGCCTTCAGTGGGGCAAACAGAGACAAGTAACAATAATTACCAAGATTAAGTGCTGATTTTGTTTTGTTTTTTTTAATTAGAGGGAAGAGCATTCTTTGTATTTAACATACTAGTCAGCACTCCTGCAAAAGAAAACAGATCAAGAAAATACTTAGGGAACACAATCTTTGCAAGAAGTTCGTTTGGGTTCTTAGGGTATAAAGTACTTAAGGAGCACTACAGATTTGTGCTTCTGACAAACACTGGAGGCTGCAAAGTAGACACAGATATCTGACACATCACCAAAGAGAAACAGAGGGCCACAAGTTATTGGCCACTTTACCAAAAGACTGAAAAAGTTTGGAGTTTCATGGGCAGAGGGGCTAAGAAATTCAAGTTTCCAGTCAGCACACAAGTTGAAAACAACGCAACCTTGCAATTTGAAGCAGGAGAATAAAAGAACAGCTGAGCAAACAGACGACAGAAACCCTTCCACAATGGACATCCCAGGACACGGAAGCTTTACCGAGAGGTCAGTAGCACAGCAACCCTCACACCAGCCAGGCTGCATATACTCACACACGTGAAACACTGAAGAGAAACACAGAAGAACAGCTAAAAAGGAATAACACTACTGCAGTACTGCACTGGAGGCCTCATTGAACTACCCTTCAAGTCATGCTGGGGTTGGTGTTCACTGAGATAAGTATAAGCAAGTATTTTGACAGTTCAGGAGGCATTTCACTAACAAAATGCAGGCCTGAACACCAACTTCAGTGCAGTTTGATCCAGTCCCCAAGGCACAGATAATGTTTGATTGCACATGTACACATCCATGTCATACTTATCCAACATTCCCATCCCAATCAGTGGAAACAGTTTCAGACAACTTGGCAGGAGGTGAAAGAGCACTCTACACCAAATTCACTTAGAAACACGTAAGAAATACTGAACTGAAAGCCAGAGCTCAGGCTTGTGAAAGGATACTGATCGTGAGTTCTCTGTCGCTTTGCAAGTGAGTCCTCATCACTTATCCCAGCCATCAAATATTTCAGTCCTGTGATCCAGGTTCGAGCTTCCTCTGGGTTAGAGGTAATCAGATCCAGCGACTCCAGGTGGTTGCCATGGTAAATGGTAAAGCAACAGCTCGGGTCAAAGTTCCCCTCTGCATGGCGGTGGAAGATTTCAGACTGACGGCCTTCGGTCACTTTGTAAATAGAGTCAATGACAACTGTGGGGGGAAGAGAAATCACAATCTGATATGCTTGTCTAACCATCCCAGTACATTCTGCCTTTCAGCAACTCTGAACTATTCAGGCTAAAAGTGACCAGGCATTTTTAAACATTAGATCATACTAGGGGATCACTTGAAAGTAAGCGAAGAGAACTTATACGACTGATCCAAAACATATTCCTCACTTTCCCATCTGTAATTCACACTTCAATATCAAACTTTCCAAGGAATTAAAAGGGATTAGAAATTTACTTTTTGCCTTTTCACTTTTTCTGGACGGTCTCCATCGGATGCAGGTCCTGTGCTCGTCCAGGTAGAAGAGACGAACGAGCCCTTTGGTTCCACTCTTCAGCTTAACCATCTGAGTCCCAGACTGCATAACACTCATGCATCTTTCAACTGTGAAGCAGAACAGAGCAAGTTCAACTGAGCGGCCAGCTGCCTCCATCTATCTCCACCAATAAAATGACACGGCAACCGTCAAACTTCTACCAGACATTAAACATTTGCCTTTCACCTTCAGTGTCAGGAAATGCAAGGGATGTACTATTTCTTCTTCATAAATTCTCCTTCGTAAGAAAATGAAACACATCTGTCGAAACAGCTTCACAGCAAAGAAGTCATAGAAAATCAAATATTGAAAGAAAATATTTTATAGCTGTTCCACGCTGCTTTCCTTCAAATATATACTTCTTAAATTACTACACGCGGTGCTCCAATTTTAAAAGGCAGCAATCTGCCCATTTTGAATGGCAAGACCATCATTCAAATTCCTCGTTGCTTCGGGCTCAGTAATCCTTCAGCTTTGATCCTGTGGTTTTGACGCAGTTTGAACCATTAGTGGAATTATAAGCACACAGCCCCACCGCACCACCACACACACATCCACAGCCTCCCTCTCCTGCTCCCAGATTTCAAGCACACACTGTGATAACTTCTTTTTATCTACCCATCCCACCTGGGACAATGGAGCTTTTTTTCTCTTCATTTTGACTGGAGTAGACCCATCTCTTGCACTTCATCTCACCTCTTCCCTCCCACACGTCTCCATGCACTAGGATCAAGATAACATTTCCCCTTGATCTCAGCGTATAGCCATGTTCTTCAATTACTTTCTTGTTTCTATGTGTCCGCAGCCTCCCCTCACTTAGCATCACTCCAAAATTGCCACCTGATGACCTGCTTACACCCTGGCTGGCCCCCAAACACCGCCCAGCTCTGTTTTTACTCATTCTCATCAGCTTCTTGTTAGGCCATGGCGAAGCCCACACACCCTCCTGCTCCCTGGGGGAGCCAGCACCAATGGATGGGTGGACTGGGCAGTGCTTTTAGATGAGGTAGAAGAGATGAATCAATGCAGAAACAGATGCCATCACCACTTAAGGGTACCCACAAGTGACCCATCACAGCTTTGACTCAGACATACCTGCAGGCACACAGAGCAGCAGGCAGCCATGGCTCCAAACAGCACGGGATGGAGGAGCTGCAGCCTCAAAGGAAAGAGTAACTGAAGCAAAAGCAGTCCCTGAAACTTACTGCATACACAAGGACTGAGCCTTCCCCTTCAGAACAAGTTCAGTGCAAGCCTGCCTCGAATCCACCTGAATGAAGCTGTCCTCCATAAAAGATTGTGAGCGTGTGGATATGGAAACCTGAACTGCTGTGTTAACTTGGTGGGCAGGCTGCACACACGCGTATTTCACTACTGAAGTGTTCTGTTACTACAAGGATTTAGCTTAGAGGTTTAGAAACAAGCTACTCATAGAAAATGTGCTGCTTTGTACGTAAGCCTATCAGCTCCTAGTAAGTCACAAAGACAAGTAATTCTCACCTAAGTCTTCCTATTATCATTAGCTCACCTGTGAGGAAATAACTCAGTTATTTCTCTGAGCTGCTGGACCACAATCAGATAACTGCAACTGACAACAACTGTACGATTTATTTGTCACTGTTTCAATTACCTAAATATTTCTATACCTCGACACAATAGATGCATTATGCAGATACATTTTCAGATACAACTCCAAACCAAATTTATGTGAAAGATTTTGAAGCACTTCTTCACAAAGGCAGAATAGGGGAAGAAATCCAGTTTATACCAAGATCTCAGCACTCTCCATTTCTCAAACGCCATCTGCAATAACACCAATTCTCAGCTTGCACTGTTCCAGTTCTCAGAACGTATCATCCAAACGCAAATACTTAAGAACAGCAGACACAAGAGAAAGTTCACCGCCATCAGCCCTATGGCACACGTGGTAACAGAGGGAATGCACTTTCCCCGTTGTACTACTGTACATTATGAAATTAATATTTAGAAGTGCAACTGAAAGAGAAAAGGTTTAGTCTTCCTTTTATGGACTTACTGGTACAGCCATCTGACAAAATAGAGATTAAATAAGGCATAAAGAGTATTATCAAACAGACAATGAGAAGTGTAATTACTTAAGAGGATATAAATTGTGTTTCTAAATTATATGCAGTCTGCATTAAGCCAACATTAAGCTTGAGGAGATTAAATAAAACCATAAAATAAACCTATAAAATGCAGAAGTTATTTTCAATTGTAATGTCAGCTCCTCCTTCTGCACTTTGGCATTCCCCAGCTGCAAGAGGTCAGTACTTCTGGTCCCGCCACGCATTTTGCAGATAGTCAGCTTGTTTCTCCACTCAGAGAGGAGTGGCAGCACACAGCCCAGCAGCAGGAGCACTGCAGGGCACTGCCAGGCTCCTGGCATCCTCAAAGCAGGGGCACATCCTGCATGTCACCTCCACACCTGCACTGCTGAGATCGAGGTGTGCTCCTACCTCTGGGCTCTGCCCGGATCACAGCTGCAGCAATGCAGAGCCATGTTCCAAAGCTGGTGGGATGCAAGCAATAGAGACACTCCAACTTTCACCGTCCCACCCTGCCTTTGCACTAACGCCATTAAGAGTTGCAGACTCAGTGCACCCAGAGGTGAGCACACGTCATCCAAGTCCCACAGAGCTGACATCTGTAACGCCTGCAGCTTCCTGCTAACATCATCACACCGCTGACGTTACATAACGAAGCACGGGATAACAAAGAGGGCAGAGCCAGCCGCTGCCCCCAGCCAGCAGCTCTTCTAAGAACTGCATCTCATGTTGGAGACGGGATCTTAATTTGCTTTGCAGTAACTGTCCCAACTGTCCCCTCCTTTAAGCTTCTTACAGTGGTTTTAATCATCGTTTCAGAGCTGAGCACTGACATGAGGTGGACGATCTCTCACACTGCTGCAAACCTGAAGTGATCCTCGGTCCCATCTGCAGCAGCACCTTCAGGGCCGGGGCTGTCAGGTCCCTTGAGTCCCCAGGATTAATTGCCCATTAATTCGCCAAATAATATGCAGACAAAAAGTCTCGAAGGGGAAGAACAGCACCACACACCAGAAGGGGAAAAAAGCATCACTGCTGTAGTTTTAACCCCTGGCTCTGAGACCTGTCTGGTATGAGCTTTAGTTTGTTAAAGAGACTTGGGAGAGAGAACTCCCAGCAGTTACGGTTTATGAGTAACATATATTTCATAGTAACTACTGATCAGCCTCGCATATTGAGATTTCCAGCTTGATGCTTCCAGGACAAGCGATTTAAATTTCTCTATCTATATTACATACATATTCCAAGAGGAAAGCTCCTGCTTTACAGCTGGCTGATGCCTGACAGCACTGAGCTACAGCTCCTGCCCTGGGAGCACTCAGAGCCCTTTCCTAGCCAGAAAGAAACCAGAAGAATGGGAGCAGTGACAAGCCTGGCACATCCTGAGGATTTTATTGGATCCATATCCCCAGATCCCATTCCTACCGTGAGATTATCTTTCTCAGAGTACTGTGCAACACAGAAAATGCCTTGCTGGGACAGCACCATATTTACAGGGCCTGTGATCCCCTTTCTGAGATCCACAGTTCAGCACTGGAACTGGAATCTGAGAGCACAGCCCCCAGACACAATGCATAATGCATGGTTTCCATCCCTGCTCAGGGATACCTTCCCTCTGCCAACACAGGAGACTTCTCACTGTTATCTTCAAGAAATTAGCACAGGTTTCATTCCAGCACTGAGGTGAGTACCTGATAAGAGACTTTTGGGCAGGGGCAGCTGTGTTGCTGTGAGATCCCAAGGTCCTGACCGGTCCCAAGGCTCCGGGACCTCAGCTTGGTCTCTTCAGGAAGCAAGAGCAGCACACCAGGGCCAACAGGAAGCACAGGGAGCAGCAGAAGGACAGGTCACAGGGGACATCCCTGCTGCTGTAAGCTGAAATACAGAGTCCCTGAGGTCACCCTCTTCCTTCAGGTACAGATCGCATCAGAGCTGCTCCGTTTGGGAGCTCTGGAGCCTTTGCCACACAGGACAGCTAAGGACTACTGAATTTCCTCCTAAAAGTAAGAAATTGCTTCTTCATTAACAGTGAAAGGAGCAATCGTTTAACCACGTAGATGGCCAACTGCCAAAATACATTATCGCATCATTAGAATGAACAAGAAGCATGGACTTAAGCAAACGTAGTTAACAGGCTCACACATCCTAATCCTCCTTATTGCACGGGGATCCCTAGGCAGGGAGAGCACGGAAATCGATTGCAACACTGCAGAGCAAAGAGCAGCAGCAGCAACAGGCAGGAAGAAATGGAGAACAGCTCACACTGAGCTGGATGGTGCACGGGAGGATACTCCCCCCAGCAGAAGGGGGACTAGTGAATGCCACTAGTGAATGCTGCTGGGACAGCCTCAGGAGCAGCTTGGGGACAAGCACAGTTCTCATTCCAGAATCTCACATCTGCACTTCAAAAATATATAAAACTATTAAGGAGGATCATGTGTGCAGAACCACAGGTCTTGCTTTAAGCCTGCCCTATCACAAGGGACTGAATGCCACCTCTGCTCCTCAGTCCTTTATCCACTAGCCAGCGCTTCAGTGAAGCAACCCCCTCTGAAATACATGGTGCTGTTTTATTTAGTACTGTTCCTTTCAGTATAACCTCATTACATCTTTTCTCTTTTCAACTTCTCCAAGAACACAAGACCACAACATCCCCTCCAGAACTGCCTCCACGAAGCTTGCTCCCATCCCCTCAGGGACGATGTGTGGAGCAGAACCTGTCCAGGCTCCAGCACAGATTTCTGTTGCCTCCAGATCTCTCAGCAGCCAGCAACACATCACTGCAAGCCCAGCACCTCCACAGCATGGCAGCCCAGAGAGGGGAACGCATCACAGGGCACAGGAGGGAGGAAGGGGCTGGGAGAGGGGCTGCCAGCCCAAAGCTGGGGCTGCAGCAGAGAGCAGGAGGGGAAAAAGCAGAGCACAACTGGAGGTGGAGTTAATCAACCCCTAAATCAATAAACGAATCCGCAGATCGTGAATGAATGAATATGAATTTGTTTATTCCCAATTCACAGAAACAGTCAAAGAAACACGCCTCTCCATTCCGCTCTCAAACTGCAAGTCTCCAACAATGAGAAATCCGTGGACAAACAACAAATAGACAGTCCCAAGCACCAAAGTAATTTTATTACTGAAAAAAATGTTTTGTGCATCTGGGTTTCATGCCAATCACTGTTCTAATGGGCAGCACATGGGAACGTCTCACATCGAGTGTCTGCAACACTGCTGAGCCCACCAAGAACCTGACTGCCATCGGGCAGAAGCTGCTCTGAGGTTTCCCATCACCCATACCAACAAAAAAGCAACTTGTGGTTTCCTGTAACCTCGATTTCTGAAGCACGCACACCAGCACAATGCTGCCAGCATACTAACAAGCTGAATTCTAAGACACGAGCTTCTTAAAGACGTGTGATGTACACAGAGAGAGAAACACATTTCCTCCTGCAGGTAAGGCTCTGTTAGAAGCTGTGCCAGTATCCCTCTGCAAGCTCTGTCCCCGGGTTCACCTGGATGCTGCCTACCACAACAAGGACACCGTGAGCACTGATCCCAGCACAGCAGCCATTTCCATCTGCACTGCAACAGCAAAATGGTCACCTCCTCAGCCACACTTTGAGGACAGCACCTCGATTCTGTTACGCATTATGTGCTCTGTAGGTTTACTGAATGAGGAGTGCGTGTAATTCACAAGCATAAATAAAAGAACACTGAGCATTCTGCTGGCACATAACACAGCTGCCAATTGGTCTACCAAGTCCTCAACCTGCAAAACCCACGGGAAGGCTCCCAAGGAGATGAATGGCATTCAGGGCTGGCTCCAGCAGCCCTGGCAATCTCTGATGCAGTCACACTGTGGCTGCACATGAGCTCCTTCACTTTTCTAACTGCCAACACTCAGAGTGTTAAAGCTTTCAGAGCTGCCACATGCCCATACCCATCTATTGCAAGCACATACAGTGCTGTGGAAAATTTAAGCCACTGCTGGAATTAAACCTCTGGAAGACCAAGTTCTTCACAGGAGGAGGCTGATTCCTCCAGTACTAGTCAGAACAGCATGTTCCTCATCTACAGCTAATTCCCCTACACATCACTCACTAGAATAGGGTCCATACTTAATACCTAGTTTATAGGCACTCTGGCAGATTCAAAGACACAAGCATCCCAAAGGAGCACTAGCAACAGCCTTACAAAAGGCTGCTGCCCAGCAAACAAAGCTCAACGCAGCTGGCTGCTGCTCTGCAGCCCTCCAGTTCTGCTGGAGCAGGAACAGACAGACAGAAGCTGTGCTGGTCAGCCAGGGACCAAGACCGGTCCCTAATTCCATACCTCCTCCTGCACCTCCTCCCATCCCACACCAATCCACACTCACTAACTCACACCCCAAAGGCACAAACTTACAGCCAAGCCATGGGCAGGCAGGAAAACAGTCCTGCTGCAGCTGCTCGTGGCCAGGCCCTGGGCAGGCTCTGCAGCAAGGAGATGGCTGTGGCACCATGGTATGCAAGCACTGCCATACTGGCAACTCTTAGGTGTGTTCATCACAGCAGATGCACCTGGTATCACGAACACAACCTCACACCTGCTCGATGGGAGCCCAGGTGCTCGCCTCCTCCCTCCTTTCACAAGTGCAAATGGGTTTGTGCCTACAAAACATGACCTGCAAAGCATGCAAAAGGGAAAGCAACAGAGCATCTGTTCCTGCAGCACACAGCCATGCTGCCCTTCCTCACCACACCCTGTGTGAAGGCTCCGTGCTCCTGCTCGGAGACAGAAACTGTGGCTTCCCAATGGGAAGAACCCAGGACGGACACACCACAAGCAGGATACCTCCTAGAAGTCTCCAAGACAGGATGGCTATGTGCTGCCCCCATTCCAGCTCCATCCGTGCCACAGACCTGCAATGCCTGGAGCTGTGGGACAGTGCCTCGGTGCCCATACCCCCCAGGATGCAACCCCTGAGCGAAGCCACCGACCAAGGAGCAGCAATGACCACACAGGTGGCAGCTGCTGTTACGTCTGCCTGCAGGAAAAGGACTACAAAATGCCTTCAGACAGGAATTCGCCAGCAGCTGAACGCTTGGCAGGAAATATGTTTATGCACACCGAATGTTTACACCAGCTTCAGAAGTTAAACCTGATGCTTTTCTTCTAGGATCGCTCCATAAAACCCCTCACAATAAGCTCTCTTCGGTACATTATTAATTGAGACCTATCCATTACCTGCTGTGTCTCAGCACACAGATGGAGTAACACCTGCTCTCCTTTCCCTAACTGCGTGCATCAAAACTTAATGGAGAGCTGCGTGCAACAGAAACCTCCAAAACGTGAACGCAGCACGGGGAGCTGCAGCAAAGCACCCCGACAGCTGAGGTCGGCCCCAGCAGGATGCACAGGGAGGCTGCAGCTGCTTAAAACAGTCTCCATTGCTTAGAGAGTAGTAAGAGTTGGTGGGTTTTTTGTTTTGTTTTTCCAAAATCACGGATACAGTACCCCATTTTCAGAAGCTTTCTCTTTACTGAACACCTTTAAAAAAAAATTAACACATAACCAAACATCAGTAACGATACAGATATAATAATATAATAATACAAAAATAAACTTCAGCTACCTCGAGTGCTCCCTCCCTACGGCCCTTCCTCTATAGCCATTCAGAGGCTTAAAGTAATTACTACGTTCCATCCAGCACTGCCTTTAATGTCCAATTTTGTTCAATCTACGAGAGACTGAAGGAAGTTACCCCAGGTATCTTCCTCTCCGTATCAGCCTCAAAAAGATCTCCCATCCATTGCTCTCTGATCAGAACTTTACATATTTATTTGCATATCTGCTAGTATTCTATTTATAAGTGTCACTAGAAAAACCAGATACTCATTCCCATGGAAAACTATGCTGTGGCAGAATGACCAGTAGGTTTAGAGGTCTAGAATGTTTTTAAAGACAAATACATTTGTAATCATTTAAGATAAAACACAGCCCTGTTTTGCCCGTGCCACAGGAACACATTTACGTGGAGAGATGTATTTTGAAGCTGACACAAAAACACCTAGTTCTCCTCTGAAACATTTACAAAGATTTGGCTTTTTCATATTAATAATGTCCAAATAAGCACAGCACATGAAAGTTACTCATCATAAACAAAGCGTCCTTCATTTTTCTATGAGCACTTCAGGCACAATTTGAGCTCTTCCCACAGTAATTGCAAACTGAAACATCCTTACCTTTTTCGGGACTTAAATTTTTATATACTTCAAGGTCTGCCATTAAATTTGCAACTCCTGTGCATCGTTGGCAACGAAAATGGGAATTCTCAGTGCAGGAAAGCCTCGATTGAATCTCCACGTCTCCAGAGAGAAAACATTTGGAAAGCAGTCCTCAGAAGTACAGGAGCAGCTCGCCAGCGCTGCTCTCCGAGCAGAACCATGAGGTTTTTGTGATCCATAAAAGACAGAAAAACAAATCCAGAGGCAGCACTAGGCAACTTTCCTCACAGCCGAAGGGCACCGCTGGGTAGAGAAGCTGGCAGCATCTGCTCCGTGCTGCCGCCGCTGCAGGAGCGCGGGAGCACTGCCCACTTTTGGCACGAGCTGCGATTCCACCACTCCAGGCACGAGGGCCTGCAACGCTCCGTGGGCAAGGACCAGTGATGCCGAAGGGAGCAGGATCCCCAGCCACACAGCGAGTGATGCAGGCTGAACGCAGGAGGTGAAAAACACCTTCTTCCCCAGGTAACTCCCAGCGCCTTTGGCCGCGGGATCCTGCAGGAAAGGCTCCTTCCTCCCGCTCGGTGCCCTCCTCCCCTCTCCTCACAGCTCCGTTGTGCTGTGCGGAACGAGGCCAGCCGGAGCACGGAGCATGCAAATGGTTCAGGCTGTGCATCACTGAGCATTTGATTTCGTAAGAACAAGTGGTCTCCTGAGAGATGCTGAGCACTAACTCTCCCGGCAGCTATGAAAGAACTGCATCGTGCCTGTTTAAGCCAAGTCGATGCTTCTGAAACTCAGAGGTTTACAGTCAGTGTGGGATGATGGGCAGAAACACACTCACTTGCACTTAGTTGTGATGGAGCCCAAGGGGACACAGTGCTGGTAAGCACTGCAGGAACGAGGCAGGCTCCACCTATAATGCTTCTCAGCTTGGATTTACTGCAGTTTTTAATTGTTTCTCTGCTGGCTGGCTTTTCACAATAGCCTTTACACCAGGAATCCTCGGCTGCATTCTCAAAGACTGAAAGCAGTATAACAGGACAGAATCTGTCCAGTGCACGCCAGGAGAAAGTTATACGATGGAGTGTGACTGAGGGACAAGCACACAGACAACTCAGAGTGAGGCGGGAGACACACATTTCACTTAGCAAGAAATCCTTATTTCTTAGCTGCTGCGAACACGAATAGCAAGTCTTCCTACAGTCCACATGTGATAGGCTGCAGCATGGCACAAAACACACTGCCTGCAGCCAGCAAGCTAAAATATAAAACAAAACAACCCCAAGAACCCACAGCGGGATCACTGTGGGCTGCACTCAAGGCATGTGCTTCTACTCAAACCTTCAACTGAGGACAGCAACACTCTGGGAAGTCACGTTCTGCAGAGAAGTGTCACTCACCCCACTTCTTATAAGGGAGATGGAACATGTACTTAATTACCCCACCAGTGGTTCACACCTCAGTTCACAAGATTACTTCTGAAGGACGGAGTCATCGCTCTAAGGCATCTAGAGAGTTGTCAATGCATTTTCATCCCAACGAACTGATGCGTTATAGATGCAATTCGACAACAACAGAAGAAATGAACTGCCTCTAATCTTTAGTTTAATTCTTCAGATATCAAATTGCACTTGATAACGTGTAATAGTGTATAATTGCAGCACACTCTTAGTCTCTCATTCTATTTCTTGTGAGAGGAGCTATTCACAAGCACCGTAACACAGAAGCTGCTCAGTAGGAAAGCTTGTCCCATCACTACCATAGTCCTTATTATTTTGGCTTCAGAATAACGCTCGTTTTACAAATCAAAGTGTTTAAGTGCTGTATGGCTTCAGAAACCAGAGTTACTGCCCTGCCACATGTATCTGAGCAATGCCAGTGATCACTGTAAGACAACAGGACGTACTTTCAGCAGTCAGTTCCATCACAGGTACCCCACAATCTAGCAAGAGAAGCTTTGGCAGGAATAGTGACAGACTCAGTGCCTGCATGTTTTTCCTACCTACATTTTCTGCCCCATAGCCCCTTCCTTGGGCAACCACTGCCAGTGACTTGCATACTCAGAACTCTGTTTTCTCAACTTTTTAAGCTGGTTTAATGAAACCCATTACACGTCCTCCAAGCCTCATCTCACTGATAGCTTTTGACAATCTCAGCTACAAAAGCACTACAAGTTATTAAAAAAAGATATTCATTCAGTCAGAATCCATCTCCCCCAGACTACAATTATTTTCCAGTTTTCTTCATTTGTCATTCAAAGCTCTGTCATTAAACCACAGAAATTGTTTTGAGATGAGGCAGCAAGCACCTCAAGGTACACGGCAGGCAGTGCCACAGTGCTATCCCCACCCTGTCAATAAGAAGGGAGGTGGAAAGCTTTCTTCTAATACCTGCAGACTGCAATCCTTCCCTTCCACGCAGCTCCAGCCCCAGATGACACAAACGCCTGAAAGCTCCCTAGGAAAGCCAAGTGCTCACACAGCAACACACACAGCAGCAGCAGGGTCTGCCCCTACAAACCCAAAGCAGCAACTCCAGGGTAAGAGCACGGCCCCATGTGTGCAGCTGTACACTGGGTGGGATGGGGATGGAGCAGCCCCATGGGGCTCAGCACCCTTCGACTTCAGCTCCCAGTCCTACTGCCAAATATTAATTTCCCAATAAATGAGAACGTTTCAGCAATTAGGTTTAGAAACTACAGTACCAGAAGAATATTAATTTTCTGGCTCATCAGTTTTTTTGGGTTTTTTTTTTTCTTTTTTCAATGTCAAAATTGCTGGGAAGTGGTAAAAAGGCTAATTCTGCTGTAGAGAAAGAAAGGTTGATTAGAGAACTTCTACCTCTTCCAGACAGTAGATAATGAAATAAGAAGACAAACAGCTTCATATTCATCACACAAATTTAATGCTGAACCTGAACTGTAATATAATCCTCTAAAAATTCAGCTAGGATTGAATAAAATTTTGTATTATCCACACAAACAACTCATCGTTTTTATCAGACTCAAGCTTTTACCCTCCTTTGTCATTAATGAAGACACCATTCTTTGGGAAGCTGACAAACACAGAAAGATAGAAAGGGAAAAACACAATGTGAGAAGTTAGCGGTCCGACACAGCACCTCGAGGCAGAGCCCTTGGGACACATGGAGCCTCTTACACTGGAGGTGCATGGACAGCTGTGAAAGCATGGAGAGGCAGTTTCTTCATGTTTTAGGATATATATATATTTTTAATCTAATTCTTTTCTAACTTATTTATTATTTGTTTTTAATACATTTTCAGTTACATGAGTCTGACAAAGGACAAAAGAAGGAATTGTGTATATTTTTTAAAGAAGGAATCGTTTTAAAGAAGGAACTGTGTATATTTCTCTGTATAATCCGAATATAAACTATGAATTACTGGTCTACTAACTTCTCCTTTCCCAAGCATAATTATAAAACTTAAATTGAAGATGACTAAAAAGATATAAGAGGAAATTCTGCAGTCTGCATCTGGCATCTTTAGCCTCAAGCACAGGGCCTGAATGCGGCTTCAGCAGAGCTAATTATAAAGCACTGCCCATCAGCAAACAAAGCTAAACATATACATGCAATTCCGCAAGGGTTTAATACTGCTCCCCCAAAATTTGTGCTCTAATAAAGAAAACAGCCCATTTTACTGTATAAAACACAATACATTTTATGTCCCCATTCATTGAACACAAAAGTTCAAGATAACCAAAGCAAAATAAAGAAAAAAAGAAACCTATGAGAACTTGCATAAAAGCTCAGCTCTTCAGACTGAAAAGATGGAAAAGCACTGCAATTCCACCTGCCAGGAGCAATCTCTTGTGATGCTGTCCAAACTGGCTGTACTACGGCAATAGGTGTTCATCTAAGATGAAACACTCTTCGTCTAACAGCAATTGTGTTCGTGCACAACCGCGTCCGTTACATTTGGGAAATCCCTGAGATGCTCTTCTCAAGATAAGCAGTTTCCTTGTCCCAAATCATCCTCCCCACCTCAACTGCAGGTGTTTACAAGTAGGTGATCTGGAAGAACCCTGTGAAAGATGAGCTGGGTACTCCTGAAACAACAGACTAAGAGCGCACAAGAATCCAGGTCAACGTTCAATAATCTCCTTTGCAAGGTCACCAGGATGGGGTCACTCACTGCACAACATCAGATGGCAAAATAACAGCTGCAAAGTACCCTTTGTTTAATGCCAGCATGAGCGAGGTGTTTGAGTGGCTTATCTTGAAGAGTCACTGGAAGAAAACTGAAGCACTGCTATACCGAAGCCAAACTTCAGCAGATCAGGATCTCAATATATCGAGGTCTAGACTACAGCGCTCATTTTTGCTGTTTTCTCCTTCCCAGAGCAGAAAAAAAGCATTATCATCACAACACTGTGCACTCATTTGCTCAGTGAGATGCTGGAAGGCGGGCGTTCAAAGCTACAGGTACACCTAACATGACCTGAAAGTGCACTGACTTGATGAGCCTGACCCTAGCTTCAGCCCAGCCAGCCAATATTCCTCCCACGGGGAAGACACCGAGCAACCAAGCCTCCTCCACTGCTTACAGCCTGAACGTGCCAGCCTCTGTCTTCCTCAAGCAGGACTACGCCAACAAGCATTAGCTTTGGAGTTCGTCCACACAGGTGGCCAAAAGCATAAATGAATTTACAAAAAAAACCCCAAAACTTGAGTAGCTGTGAGATGAGAAGCTGACAATGCAAAGATCCAGACACAGCTTCCGGCTGGGGAAGCACTTACGTTACTGACCAGCAGGTGCTGGGAGCACGTGCCACATGGAAGACTTTGGAACACACCTGTCTTCCTTTATGCTTTTAGCCCCAAATATTTGCTAGCAATGTAGACGAAAGTTTGGTCTGACAACACGGCCATTCCTATATTGTTATTGCCAAGGAACAAATCAAATATGATTTTACAGCACGAAAACCCCGAGAAGCTAGATGCATGATGTACTTTGTATTTTGGCACTCTCTGCAACAGGAAGGAAAAGAAAGTAGGCTCACCAAGTCCTTTAGGCTATTCTCAGCATTGTAAGAGCCTCTCTGCTCTACTCTACAGAAACTGCTAAAATAGCTTAAACCCAGATCTGTCTTCAGTTTGTCATTCTGTGTGCACACGGCGCTGCTACTGAAGAAAACTGACATTTTTGCTTCTAGGCAGATGAGGCTCCCCAGAGCACAGGGCACAGCAACAACTTCCATTTCTGTAACGAAAAATTTCAGACAAACAGACGAGAATTCTAGCATCCCACAAATGAACCGAGGAGCAGCTTTCCCCTAATAAAATTTAGAAATGATGAGAAATCCTTAGGCAATTTAGATGCATACACTGCTTGAGCATGGCGTGTATGAATGTTCAGTCATTACTCACACACAAGCTGGTAAAGCACTGTGGTGAGGCACGCAGCCATGTATCAATAGTTTCTCCTTGCCTAACAACATGCACGAGCCTCAAAGCACAACTATAGCAGTGAGCAGCCTGACGTGTGTACAGCGCTTCCTAGAAGGGAATGGAAGCAGTCCTGTTAGCATTTGCTGCACAGGAACTGACGTGGGACCACTCCAGCACTCGTCCAGTCCATCTTTACACTTGCCAGAATATTGCTTGCTGCTGCTGACCACACATGCAGCTTCAGAGCAGGGGCACAGACAGGGCGCTTCTAACAATGAACAAAACTTCATGGCCTCCACTTCCACCTCAAAGGAGGTTAGTTTTTCCCCACATCTATTTATATACTTATGGACAATTTTCAATACAGTCTTTGTATGGGAACTGCTGAATCACGGCCTGAACCACTGATGGACCACCTGAGGTGAGCACTGAGTCAGCCACAGGAGCACAGGTGAAGGCAATGCACTGTGTGACTGGAAGGGGTGCAGTCTGGCTCCACCTCTCCCAGGTTAAGGGATGACCACCACTAGATTAGGATCTCTTGTTAGAGATCACTCCTTTGGAGTTTCCTATCGTGAGCCTAGGATACAGATGAGCATTTTCCCCTTTATTTTGATTGTCTCTTTTCCATCACAATATCTAACTGCACCATCAGTAAAATATCTTGGCTCTGATATCATTTGATATTATCCATCGTGTTAACCTCACACCTTGCAGTCTACCACGCTTCAATTTGAACTTTTCCTACCAGTTCCAATAAGCTGCTTCTTCCCCAGGTTTTACCCCTCAGGAGTGCCAGCCACGCACCCTCTCCATCTTCAATTTCCTATGCTGAGCAAACCAGTCGAATCTTGTCTCCTCTCCTGGGCATGTCTGCAGGCATTTTCTCTGCGTGTTCCTGAGCTCCACTTGCTTAAAGAGTACTGATCAGAGCAGCATTAGGCTGGGCCTTGCGGCGCTAATGCCTTCATCTAAGAGCACTTACACTTTCTTACTCTGCAAGATTCAAAGGTGCATTTGTCTCTGGGTCTCCAGATAATAGATGACATAAGCAAGGGGCCATCCTGCTATCTGCCAGATCTCACACTTCAACCCCCACCACATCTTTGCTTGCAGCCGATGGTCTCCCACACCAGAGCTGACAGGTTCAGTGCTCACCTTCCTTCCACGTGAGGTATCCCAACACTTCCTTACAGGCTCTGTGTGTTCTGACAGGTTATATACGTGGGGCTGCAAACTACTTCAATAAATACAGAGCTCTGGCATTCTCATTTGGGCAGCCCACAAGTTTCCTGTGCTGAAACACCTCACATCTTTAACATCACATATTTACATCCTCAAAGCAATGCAAGGCCCTGATGGGTATGAAGGGAACGTGGCGACAAACGTGGACGAGCAGCAAGCTTTTGTATTGGGTGCCTCTGTAGATGCTTCCAGTCCTCAACTCTCTATGGAGAAAGATGATCCCAAGCTTTGGAGAAAAACAATAAATTTAGTGGGATATTTGTATGTCTACCTCACAAATGAGGTGTAACGCTTCTTCCAGATTAAAGACTCAGTTACAGATAATAATCATGGTGCTGAAATGTGAACCCTCCAGGCAAGCCCAACACAACTGAATTAGCCCATTGCTCTGAATAAAAGAGTACAATTGAGATAATACGAGCAAGACTGAATGAACACGACATCCAACCAGTTGTGGTCAAGTCCCTGTTGACATCAAAGGCTGAGAAGGAAGAGGTGGAAAGGCCAGACGATAAAATTAATTACCATTGTGGAAATGCAATTTAAACAAAAGGTTTGTATTTCTGAGAGAAGAGGAAAAGATAATTGGCGTAAGTATGAAAAGCCACTTTCAGAACTACGAAGACAAAATCAGCTATTTGGTAAACATGCCTTGTCTTCCATTTAACAATTACAGAATATTAGCATGCATAAATGTAGAAAAATAACCTAATCAACAGCTCTGCAGACTTGCTCCCTGAAGTGCCACGATCCCAATGTCAGAAGATGAAAATACAATAGCAATTTTTTAGAAGTCATAAAAACTACTGAAATTAAAATTAATAGACATTAGAGCTGGACACACACAGCCAAATGCTCCACTGTCAGCAAGTCACAAGGGGTTGAATAACGGTACCTACCCTGCTAACAGATAGTAATTCTCCCACACAGAGTTCACATGAGATTTTCTTTCCTAATTTCCCAGTGGTGTAGTCCAGATCACTCCGTGCAAGAAGCCAGTAAAGACACTCATCCCTCCTGTTTTATCACTGCCCTTTGCCAGAAGCCACAGGATCAGAAGGCTCCAAAAAGCACACTGATGACAAGCTAATCCTTAAAAGCCTCTGTCATCCCTTTTAGCTGTATCAGTTTCTCTTGTAGGTGTGAGAAGCAACGTGCTAATACCTGGGGACACGCACCCATCCCCTGCACAGTGCTGTCCAGTGGAACCTCAGCTGCCAGGCTGTGCTGCATCAGCCCTGCATCCCACAGCTGGGCTTCAGTTGCCCTGGGTACAGCAGGGAAAAGAAGCCAACGACACAGCTTGCTGCTTACCGTGAAACACGCCGTTGTCCGCCAAGAAGTGTCGGCAGTACTGCAGACAGCTTTTCTTATCTAGACTCCAGTAACTCATCCTGAGACCTTCTGCTCACCATCAAAGACAGCCACCCTAGAAAGCGAAACAGTACGAGTAATTAAAAGGGTTCATTTACAAGAAACACGTATCTGCTGGAACTATAGGAACTTATCAAAGCCTTTTATGCCAAACTGTTAATTATCCTTAAGTACTACAGCAAATGCAGCCCTTCAGCCACCAAACACAGCAGCTCACCTCCAGGGACACGCAGGAAAGGACAGGTGCAGACAGAGCTCCCGCAACCATGCGGACCCCACAGGGCAGCTCCCACCAGCGAGGTGCTGCCAAGCCCCAGAGCAGCCTGCTGCTAAAGCCAGCCCCAACAGCCCTGCAGGCCACGAGGGAGGATCGATCCCGATCTATTTAATGATGCTGTCCCACATTTAACAGCTGCTAACGCATCAGGGAGCACCATAAGAAAATATGTGCTGTCCCCAGCTAAACTTCTGAATAAATAAATAAATAAAGCGAATCAAAGGAAGCAAAACACTGGGGGATGTTTGCCCACAGAGCTGGAGATGGACTCTTCCAGGGACAGCAGCTTGGGCAGCACTCCTGAGGCGGTCTGGTCAACGTCAGCCATGTGAAATGTACATCCTTCAGCCCCAGGATCACTCACTTATCAGTTCCACGTTGTGCTGAAGCAGCTGATGAACCATCAGACTGCTTTACCGTCTCCTTGCTTCCCATGTCTCTGCTTTACCCCCATTACAGGAAGCAGAGAACCCCAGGGCAACGGGGCAGCCAGGTACCAACCCCTTCCCATGGGTAGTTGGTTGCAGATGCTCCCACCAGAACCCCTGGAGCAAACAGCAGTGTTTGTGGCCACGAGCCCCCTGAGCTCCAGTGTTCCCCAGACCCAGCCAGCAGTTCTCATCAGGCAGTTAAAACACACCAGCACACCATGCCAACGCAAAGCAAAGCCCAGCCAAGCGAGGGAGCACGAGCAGCTGAAGCCAAGCACTAACAATGAGGAGGGAAACAATCCCCCTTCGGGCCCTGGGAAAGCTTCCACCACTCCGCAGTTCCACTGCCACAACATGGGACAATGGCAACAATCAGAACAATTATTTTCAGAGGCCGAAACAGCGTAAGTTACCTCATTAATAAGCTGGTGGCTCTAACTCGAGACGAGGCTGCGTGTGTTTGAGTCAACGCGCCCAACTTCCATTCAGACAGCGTCAGCTCTTCGTGCTGTTAGCTGGACCTCACAGAGCTCCATCCCACCAGCAGGGCTTACTGCACAGCCATGGTTACAACCCGACAGATGAGCACTTCACATTTCCTCTGTATTAAAACCAACCGTGGATTCCTCAGCCTGCAGTTCAGACACATCCTTCCCCAGATCCCCCTCTGCTGTCTGCCCATGACCCAGCAGCCATGCCAGCCCCAGCCCCAGCCCGCCTCTCCCATCTCATCTCCCTCCCACCCCCCGCCAAGCCCATCTGTCTCCATTACAGCCCATGTTTTGTGTATGGACCGTACACTGTTTCAACTGAAGGCCTCTTTTACTGCAACTGGGACCACTGCGCAGTGATACCCACTGCACCTCTGCCAGATTTGTGCATTTCTTGGACTTTAGCCCTCACAGGCCATGAGCTTTTGTTGGAAGCTGGCACAACGAAGGTCACCCTTCTGGAGTTAATCAGTAAGGCACAAGCTGATGGTTACTTTGAAAACACAGAAATAACGTGATCGCCGCTACGTGGCCAACCGCCAGGTATTTCCGCGAGGAGTCAGGAGAAGCATCGCCGTGTTTTAGCTACCAGAGTCCAAATCAGCTGGAATTTACACAGAATAAAGAGACACCGCATGCCTCGCTCAGCCCCCCCTCAGAACCTGTGTCACAGGGGACTCCAGGGGAATTACTGCCATGGATCCACGTGCAGCAGCTCCGATGGGAGCCCTGCAGCCCCCTCCCCTCCTGCTCAGCTCACACAATGCACCCTTGTTCAGAGCACAGCGGGCCGCCCCGCACCGCTGCTGCGTGCAACAAAGGTTCTGCCGGCAGCTGGGGACGGAGGCAGAGTCCCAGAGCTGAGATCCTGGGAGTTGCTGCCGAAAGTGAACTGATTTTGCACGAGTTTGATAGAAAAGCAATCAGTTAAGGTGATGGGCATGCACACGTACACGTGCACGCTGAAGGCCTGTGTTGATATGTGTGGATGAGAAGAGCAAATGTGACTTTTTGTTTTATCGTGATAGTGGGGGAACTCCTCCCAAGGAAAGCTTTCTGACTGCTTTATGAAACGTGTTCCACAGTTCCTAGAGCCAGATGTATAAGATAGCTCTGGAAGCAGAGGCTGCTCTGTCTGGCCTGTAACAGACCTCAAAGGCAGCACCCCAAAAGCCCTGTTCCCACACATGTCCATTTAGCACTCGCTTTGAGTCCTGTGTGCAGCTCCCAGAACACCCAGACAGATCAGCTGGTAATTAAGCCAGCAATATACAGGGCGGAGAGACTGCGAATCTCCTCCTGTCTCACCTGCCCTCGCCCCTTCCTGCTCGTGAAGCACTCTGACAGATAACATCAAGTCAATCTGCTGGCACAAATGGTTCCTGCCAACGGCAATCAGCGCTGCCCACCAGAACCCCCACTGCCCAAGCCACAGCTCCAGCTTCCAAGCTCACGCTGCATTACCAGCATACTTGGAAAGGATCATTTATAAAAGAGGGATTCCTTTCTCTTGCACAAAATGGTGTATGGAAAGAATAAACGCTTTATAAGAAGCTGTGCAAAGTTAAAATATAGAAACCCACACGTGACTGGCAATTCCATCTTCAGCAGAAAAGGGAGGTCCAGAAAACAGTACACAGAAGCTCCAGACTTTTGAAACCCGCGCTTGTTTCAAATACCATTAGTGATAAATTTTACCACAAAAATAGCTCAGGGATTCTGGAAGCTACAAGAGGCATAAAGTAAAAGAGTAACAGAGAGAAGAAAAAAGCAGGCGAGAAACGGCAAGAGAAATGCAGAATCAAACAAAAGCCACACCAAGCACGTTGCTGGAAGTAATTCTGCATGAGCTCCAGATGTGGCCAAAGAGCAGGCAGCTCCTGCCACGTGTGTGGGAGGGCAGGATGCTGCTCTGCCTGGCAGAGACACACAGACACACACTGGTTCTCCATCTGGCACCTCGAATCCCTGCTGACTCCCATCACACGCACCCAGTTAGCTTCCAGGTACTGCAAACTGGAAAAATCAACGCGTTCCTATTTTGAATATGAGCAGAGGGAACTAAATCATCCACAGTTTAGCTTGCATCACAGCATGCAACCAGGAAAACTCGTGCTTTTGCCAACTTTCTTCCCCTGGAACAGGCTCCAATAGCCTGCAGCTTTCCTCGCACATCAGCTTATCATCAGCCATCAGCACAGAGTCATGGAAACCGCAGAACCCCTTGAGTTGGAAGGGTCCTTTGAGGGTCACCTGGTGCAACTCCCAGCAAGGAAGGTTTTGTACAGAGACAGGAGAGAAGTGGCTACTCTTCCTAGCCCACGTTTTTCACTTTATGAAGAAAGAAACAGCAGCTCTTCTGGTGGAATAACCTTCAAGCTTGCAGACAGACCAGATGCGGTACAACATAGGCTGTGCTTCAGCAGTATCTCCAAAACAAAGCAGCCACCAGATGAAAAGCTCAGCCATCACTGGACCTGAAAGTGGAACCCAAAAAGAGCACAAAACCCCAATATGACAGCATTTCATAGGGTACCCACCCGCCTGCAGCCCTGGGCTTTTCAATTCACTAAGACACCAGCAGTCACCCAAATGTTGCTAAGCGTTTAAGCCGGTCTGAATTCAGGCACATTGAGACTTAACCGCCATACAAACACAGGCTTTAAGGGTTCCACACATCATCTGTGCAAATCTCCACTGCAATCAGCATCAAATATCTACATTCATTCAAAACACCTTGCAGAAATGTTACTAATATCACAGGTCCACAGCATGTGCAGAAGAGGCAAGGCACGCTAAAAGCATCGGGTAAAAAATCCACAGTGCTGCTGCAAAAAGGCATTTCTGCCTACAAAACTGGCACTGATATCATAACAAAATGAATTCTCACCTGCCTCACTGCGCCTTTTTTCTTTTTCAACTACCCATGGTACATGTGAGTGCTTCCTAGAATTTAAAGCAACTCGTAGTACAAACAGAAAGCTTAAAGAATATCCCCCAAACACTCCCTTTCCTACAGCAAGCATTTGCTGCCCGTGAAAAAAAGATAATTGGTAAGAGAGTACCTGATCCAATATCGGATCCTTGTCTTATTGCATTCCCCCAGAACGGTTCCTGGAGGATCCAGGTGCAGTCTGAGCCCAGCAGCACGCAACCTGATTGAAGCTACAGGTCTGATGCCCACAGTCTGCTCCATGAACTGTGCCCTTTGCAGAGCTCCTGTGCAGCACAAGTTGCCCTACACCACTCCTGCCCTGCAGGAGCACGCGATGGTGGCTGGAGGCCAGCCAGGCTGCACCGGGCTCTGCAGTGCACAGCTTCCTTATCTGCCCGGCCCACGCTAGCAAACAGCAAGCCTTAACCTTCCTTGGCCATTAATTCTGGTGGAGCTTTTGTTTCAAATCATTCCTCTGCTCTTTCTGGGGAGTCATGAAAAGCATGTGTCAGCACAACTCGCTGCTGAGGACGGCATTAGAAAGGATTGGAACCGACTCCCCATGGCAACAGACCCTGAAAGGGAATTAGCATTTGCTCCCCATTCCTCAAGCGGCCAAAGTGGAATTTGTTTTCCTCCTGTGGAGGAATTGTTTCCAGGAGAGCAGCACGCCGCTGCCTCCATCACTCCGCAGGCGCTGCTCCAAAGGACACCTACCTCACACACCCCGCGCTCAGCATCACTCATCCCACCAGGCATGGAGCTGATAAACACGAGTGAGTGCGTAGGGCTGCTTCCCTTACGTGGCTTTCCAGAGCTCTGCACACCTTCCAGCTGTTTTTGCCAGCTCCCTGCACCCTGAGCCACTAATCCGAATCATCTGTTGGTTCTGCTGCACAAACGTTTTCAACCCACGAATGCTGAACACAAGAGTCTTTCTACGCTGGAAATTTTCATCAGCACAGACAGAACTCGTGCTTCACGCATCACCTGCAGCACGTCCTCAGCTTCCATCATCATCCTGAAGGTTCTTCTATACGTTCTCTACGGGACAAAACCAGCACTCCTTTGGGAGCAGGCAGAGGAACACACAGGCTGGCAGCCTGAAGAGTCACCCATGGCAATGCCAGCAGCCCCGAAGTGTGGGGACAGGATTGGTCACAGGCTCCCACAGACACCTTGCTCGTGCCGCAGTTCCCCAGATACAAACTGACACGTGGGAAACACCCAGCTCAGCCCTCAGTGCTGGATGGAGAAGCTGAGACAAGCTCCCAGTGCTCAGTGTGGGGCTGCTGGGCGAACGGCACCCAGCTGCACCCAGCTCTGCTTTCAGCCGTGGAGCCGGCGAGCGTCACTCCACCATGTGCACCCCTGCCTGAAGGCAAGCGAAAGGAATCGATGTTCACAGAGATTCAACACAGCAAGAGGTATTATCTGAAATGGGAAACGCTGCATTCCAACTGCTGCTCCGGCTGTTACTACAACGCACGAAGCTCTGCCTATTGCCGTGCCAGGGTGCAGAATAATTCAAACTATTTGATGCAATACAAAGACAAAAATAAGATGCCTGCAAAGGGCTTGTGCCAACACAGCCATGGGCAGAGGTTATCTGCACCTTGCACGGTACTGGGCAACTCACCGATGGCGATGCAGACCCAAAAGGAGCAGGGATGAGGGCTGCCACCCGCACAAGAGCTTCTGCATTTATCATCAAGTGATGAAGCAGGCAATTGCAAACGTTCTTCCATCTCTGCCTACAGGGACACTACCGAATTTGCTGCCACTGCTGGAACTGAGCCCTAGCACAGCACGCAGGAAGCACGCTGCCACGAGCTCAGCAATGCCGGCTTCGAAGCTGCACAGACGCTCAGCACACTCTCCACCCCGTGCCTGATGCACGTGGGTAACGAACTCTGTGCCAATTCCAATCGGTCAAACCTGTCCCAGCGCATGGGCTCCTTCACAGCTGGCCTCCACCTTCAGCTACTGCAGGTTGAAGAGACTCACACAGACACCTCTTGCCAGGAACCATACGCTGCATTAACACAACCGGAGCGGCGCTGCAATGCTCAGCTGTGGCCTTACACCCCCAGCAGAGCACACACTGCACCCTCAGCGTTTTGTCCTCATCTTTTCCTAGCGCTGCAACAGGTGTCTGCCCATCTCAGTGCCTCTGCCCACCTCTTCTTCACGCTGCATCCGGAGGAGGCTCTGTTTGTGGCTGTTTGCAGCGGTGGCTATTTCCTCCCACCTTCCGATCCCCCGAAGCTCCCTCCCATCTCTCAGATGCATTCACACCCCCCATCCTGCAGGCGCAACAGAATGGAGCTTCTGTAACGCCAGGCGACCTAACAAAGGCCACGTATCTCGGGAAAGCAGAGGGCAAGCTCTGGAGTTCTGTAATGTCCTCTGTGGAGACCGGAACGAGGAAACCACCTTTGGTACAGAGAGCAAGAGCAGCTTTCTAGAGCAAACAAAGAAGTGCACACGCTTCCTGGCAATTTGCTCGGTCTGCACCGGCACCAGCCAACCTCAGCAGCACTGCCGGCTCGTGGCCCAGGGAGCGCAGACACATGTACCCCAAGCACAGCTCTGACCCCGTGGCACACGGCAGTTAATCCTGAGCACCACTCAGCCCCGCTCCCCAGGGAACGCGGCTCTGCTGGTTGGCAGCTTTCATGTTCTTCCAGTCCAGTGGTCAGGATGAGTGCTCAGAACATGCTCCGCATCCGAGCGCACCAAGAGGAAAACACCGTCACAACCGCGCTGCCGGAGCACCTTCCTCTCAACGCGCTCAAGGGAACTTGGCACACTAAGAAGATTCTGTGAAACCCTACAGGGCAACGCCGTGCAGCACTTGGCCTCCTCTGAAGGCTCAGGCAGGAAAAAAACCACCCCAGAAACACAGCAGCTCTGCCAACACACCGCAAAATTCACTCATTTTTCCTTTTAGCTTCCAGCACAATAAAAATGAGGGGGGGGAAAGAAAGTTCCTGCGTAGCTGCAGCCCTGGCTCTGCCGTCTGCATTCTTGGTTTGAAGTGAGTGAGTCCTGAGGAGCACAGAAAGAACCCTCAATTCAGAAAGCCTTCCTTACACGGAGAAGAACCAACACAAACACGGTCTGAGCCCCTCGCGGGAATAAGGGGCAGCTACACCCCGAACGCAGCACCCATCTCCGCTCCAACGCTCATCGTAAAGCCTCTTTCCTGCCACGGCCACTCCTCGACAGTGCCCCAAATAACACATCCCGAAGCTGGAGCTGCGGCAGTGCGTGAGCCGCTCGCTTTGCGGGCTGTTTCCCTCCGCAGGCGCTGCTCGGAGCCATCAGCGAACTGTGACCCTCCAACGCCGCGGGGATGGGTGGGTGAAAGCAGGAGGCACCTGCAGCCCCCGCCCCAATCGCTCTGAGCCCACCCCTCCCCCCCCCCCCCAAGCTAAGACGACCGGCGAGAAACGCACCAGTTTAAAAACAAAACCTTCTGGTTGGAGGCGCGTTCCAGAAGCCGCAGCGCTGAACGCTTTTCCCATCAGCGTTCCGGCACTGCCCCCACCCCGCAGCTCTCGGCCACGGGTAAAAGCCGCCGAGGAGCCTTGAAACAAAAGGGCCCGAGACCGCAGAGCTCTCTCTCTCTCTCTCCCAACGCAACCCAAGCTCCGGGGATGACGAGCGCGGACCCCAACGGACGGCACTGCTCCACACCGGGATGCTGCTCGCCGTCCCGACGACGCGCCCTAAAACCACGAAGTTACCCCCTCCTTACACCTCAACTCTCGGCTCCTCCTCCCGGGGATCCCTCCCGTGACCGCCACCCCCGTCGGGTCGCTCGTGAGGCCGCGGTGCTCCCCGCAACCTGCTGGCTCCCCGGTTCAAACGCCCGGCTCGTTCCGATCCTCCCTCCCTTCGGAGCTCAGGGGCAAACCCGGAGCATCGCCGGACCCGGATCGGAGCGCCCTTCTGCCCCACAGCGCGGCTCCGCCCGGAGATCCATCCCCGGTGTTGCGACGGCCCCGAGCCCAATCCCATTCAACCTGCTCCTCCATTGTGTGCCGGCTCCGGCCCTCCCCCCGAGAGGGCAGAGCCGACATCGGGAGCAAAGTGATGCGGGGGAGAGCCGTCCTCGGGGTCGGGAGCGGCCGCACGGCCGCTCCCGACCCCGAGGACGGCTCTCCCCCGCCCCTCCGCCCCTCCCCGCATAAGATCGCTGACCAAAGCCGTCGTCAAGCCCCAAATGTTTTATTATTTCCGTGCGAGCCGGGCCCTGAGTCTGGAAAGCTCTGAAACAGAGCCCAGCGCCAGCACGCCGCGGAACCACGTTGCAGAGCCATAAACGAGACAGCCCGTTGCAGTTCTCGCAATAGCTGCCTCGCTCCAGTCCAGTCTCGCCACCCCGGCCTTAAATCTTGCTCCTCAACCAGCTCACAAAACGTCCCGACGTCTGCAGGAACGTACTGCTGCTCATACGACCCCTGATCCTTTCAGAGAAGCTTTCTTCTTTCCATATCCCTTTCTTTTTCCTCACGGCTTTCAGCTCCGCTCGAAGGAGTCTTCTGTGCAGCTTCCAGAACAGGCGAGAGTCGCGCTGCAGTCCTTCTATGCCCACCGTCCTTCCGAGCCCTTCTCTCAGGACCTCTTCGTTTAAGCACACGCTGGAAAACGGGCCCTACAAAACACCACGTTCCCTTACAGCACCCAAACCCCGCAGCACAAGTTTGAGCCACTCTTACCACCACCTTTACCTTGTTTAGTAAAACGAGGCACTCGAGGGCCAAGTGCTCCCTCCCCAGCAGTTGGAACCAGATCACCTGTGAGGGTTTCAGCTCTCTGCGAAGCCACTCCGTGCCCTGGGGTGCCAGCTCCACGCCAGCCAGCCTCACCAGCAGGAGCCCGTCAGCCTGCCCTGGGTACACACAGAGCACTCCTTCACTGAACACAGCAGGCAGGTCGGGCATCAGGCTTCGCACACACACTCAGCTGGTTGCACATGAGTCTTATTCCCACAGGCTTTACAACAAACAAATACATTTTGGGGCTTCTCAGGAGCCACGCAAACAAACAAACTGCCCAGGTGCTTGAGTTTTGCAGCCAGAAGCGTAGTGATGCTGCTGCTGTTACCGAGCTCACCTCGTTCCTCCCCGTTCTTCAGTTTCCCATCTGTACCGTGTGGGAAGACCAAAGGGCAGAGATGGCTGTACCTTCACCTGTGTCCCGGCTCAGCCCTGCTCTCTGCAGACACAGCACCCCATACCCCATTGATTCGTGCCCACCCGCTCCCAAGAGCAGTACTGAAAATCTCCCCGAGCGCATCCCTTGCACGGCACGGTGCGTGTGCCTGCCTGCTGCGCTATGGATGTCTCACTCCTCTCCACGTCGTTTTACTCACATTTTCTCTGTATGGAGGTGATGAGAGGAACTCTAATGGGAATGTGCTCAACCTCCAAACCTTTCTCGGTGACGTGATGCACTTTTCCTCGCAGTTTCACGTTCTTTTCTACAAACCCCGTGGGTATATCCAAAGCATTTGTAAACCTTTTTGTCTATCAGCAGAAAGAGCAAGCGTTAAAAATTAAAACAGCTACTAAACAGCACGAGCTGCTTGCCAGACTGCAGGGAGCTGCAGGAACACAGCAAGGCTCAGAGAAAAACAGAAATGGATGGGCTTGAGCAGCACGTGTTGAAGTCAGCTCGATTCGTCATGAAAAGAGGGGTGAGGAATGGTGCTAGAACGGGGCGGGAGGAAGCCACGAAGTGTTTGAAGGCACCAGCGAAGAACAGCCGCAGCAAAAAACAAAGGCAGAGCAGAGGACGGAGGGAACAACACCGCCTCTGATAAGGGAGTAAACAGGAGAGGGCCAAAAGCAGGTGCGCACCCTGGAAAAGATCACAAGATGGCTGAATTCGATACTACATCCGTCCCTAGCAGGATTCAAAGGGGAGTTATATGATCACAGGGTGAAACAAAGCTCAACAGCTGCAGCGCGGGAACAAAGGCACTGCTCTGCAAAGGGACAGAGGGAAAAGAGGCACCGGGACAGCCCGGGGCCCAGGGGTAAGGATCAACGCACAGCTCCCGGCGCAGGAAACCCTGTGCAGGGGACTGACGCGCGTCGTTAATGCGAAGAACGGAGCTGGCGGATAAAACCTCGCAGCCCTGAAGTCCGAAGAGCAGAAACGGCTCAAACGTGGCTTTAAGAAAGAAAAACAACGTGGTCAAGTCAGGCAGGGCGGGGAGAGAGGCGGTTTTACGCCGAGCGCCGTTAGGAAAGTCGCCGTGCTCAGAGAGGCGTGGAAAAAGGAGGGGCGAATCAACTCTACGTCAGCTTTAATTGAGCCACAGACGCGAGGGAAGCCGCTGCCCGGAGCACGCGCAACGCACTGCGGGGAGACGGAGCTGGAGAGGGGGGGAACGAGGTTACGAGCCGCAAAAACAGCACAGCCGCGGGGAACAGCACGGCAAGCCGCGCCCGCGCCTCAGAGCGGACGGGCGGGAAAACGGCCCCGCGGGGGGAGGGGGAGGGGCTCCGCGGCCCCGCCCCGCCGCACTCACCAGACGCACGCTCCGGGCCAGGACCAGCAGCCCTGCCAGCGCCGCGCCGCCGCTCAGGCTCTGTTGGGGGAAAGGGGGATAAACGAGACGTTCGTCCGCGCGGGGCCGCGCCGCCAGCAGCAGCGGCGATCCCAGCGCCGCAGCCCCGTTTACCCGCACGAGGTTGAGGTGCGCGTCCGCCCATTCCGAGAGGCGGCTCAGCCCGTCCGCCGCCGCTCCGCGCCGCTCCGCCATGGCCCCGCCCCGCGCCCAACGCGGCTCTCGGCGCGACGGCGGCGGCTGCGAGGCGGGGCATCAGTTCCCGCACAGCTCAAGGTCCCTCTCCGAGGCGGAGGAAACGGAAAGAGCCCTCCCGGCGTGGACGAGCTGCCCGCTGCCAGCGCGCACGCGGAGCCGGCTGCCCCACGCGTCCCCGCCCCAGTAGTGCTCACCTGGCTGGGGCCGAACGGCGTCGTCCTCCCGCTGCAAATCCCCAGTGTATTCCTGCACTCCTCCTGCGCTGCGCAGAGGTGCAAGTGGAGATGCGGTTTGAGGAGTAAAAGCCGTGCTTGGATTTACTTTGTTCGGTGCGCCTTCATGAAATGGAGCATGGATCAGAGCCCACCACCAGCCCCAATGGGGGGGGGGCAAAGGGGAGCACGTGGTCACTGCCCTCTCCTGGCACCTTCCTTACACTGAGCGCACCCCATGCCCCGCCACTCAGTTGCCATCAACTCTGTTATCCTGGAGGACTGCAGCCCGTGCCCTCCCTGGAGCTCAGAGCATAAAGCACACGGTGCATCGCTTCCAGTACTGAGGAGGCAAGAAATAGAGAATAGCAAAGAAAACCACGTCCCTTTCAGAGGTACTTTTAATTTCTTTCACAACGTGCCACAGACATCCATCGCTACACGCGTGCCCCGTCCCAGCGCTACAGCAGACGTGCTGCACGTCACTAAGGCACTCGAGAGAGAAGTCACCCTCCATTAATGCACCAGGAAGTCTCTGCGATAAAGGCTCGGTACCACCTGTGCAGCAGCTCGGCCACACGACGGTTGCTTCCCACAGGAGCAAGCTGTACACCAGCTGAGCAGGAATGTGCCACCACCAAGGCACTTCCAAAGGTGCCCATCTTCCTTCCTTACCCCTCGCTGCGAAGAGAGACATCTCTGCTCCCCGATCTGGAACAGTTTCAGGCTTCAGCAACGGCAGAGCCAGTGCCATCAGTCCATCCCATCACAGCTGCTGCCTCCAGCCTCTCCTTTCGACGCTGTGCTTCGTGTGCCTGCCCCGCCACTGCGAGGCTGGCACTGCTGAGGGCTCAGAGCACTGTGCGTTACCAAGTCCTGCCTTTCCATCAAGGAATCAAAATGCTTTGAAACAGAGGAAATAAATTAAACGAACGTAACTTTGTTTATAAAAATATTTTTCTTATAAATCGTTAAAGCTTATAAAAGCCAGAAAATACATTTAAAAGAATCTCTGAAACATTCATTCATCCTCTGAGGTGTGGTCACAGTCCAGGAAGAGAAGAATCAAAGCCCAAAGACACGTCGCATTTCTGTCCCCACGAGGCACTCTGTAGTGCAGTGTGCTTAAGCTGAACATCAGAACACCACCTGCAGCCCTCCCCAGCCCCTCTGCCTGCAGAGCATCTGTCTGAAACGTAAGAACTGAGCTAACGGTGCTGCTGCTGAGATAAACGGGGCACAGTTAGCTGCTCCACAGTGGAAAATTGGGATGTTAATTGTATTG
This sequence comes from Oreortyx pictus, assembly GCA_036925125.1. Classification (NCBI taxonomy): domain Eukaryota; kingdom Metazoa; phylum Chordata; class Aves; order Galliformes; family Odontophoridae; genus Oreortyx; species Oreortyx pictus. The sequence continues at coordinate 22,019,242 of JAUPFR010000011.1, read as the reverse complement.
GAAGCCATGGCTCTGAAGCTAGAGCACGGGGGGATCTGTGTGGTACAGAGGGGCCATTTCTTCACTGTTACATTCTGAACTTGAACCCTCACGTTGGGAAGGCAAGTGCCATCACATACACACATACCACTGTCTCAGCCACGCATTTTTTTCAGCAACTTGGCATGTAAGAATACCTATATTCCTGTTTATTGATTATGGGGTACGCTTCTGTAATAAAACTAAAACAACCTCGTGAGCCCATCCGGTATCCACACTGCGTCACTTGGTCCTCCTGCACTTCCATGAAGACTGTCCTTCGTCCTGCAGCCTTTTGAACTTGGGCCCAAGCAGGAACCACCATCCAAAGCCCAGAATGACACAGATGACAGATTCCACGTAGTAACCGTCCAGGGTGGTGACGCAGGAACCGCCAGCTTTGGTGCAGAGCTGAAAGGCAGAAGCAAAAGTAGAGGGCATGAAGTGTTGCCTGGGAGATACAGAAACACAGGACTCACTGGCAGCAGGCACTGGACAGCTACAGCTCAACTGTTTTTTCAAGATCCTAACTAAATCCATCTTGCTCTTTTTCTTATGGAAACAGCGAGAGAGGCTTTCAAGCCTGAGAGAAATAACAAAGCTTTGTTATAAAGCGTTTGGGAGATGGAGCACATTGGCCAGAGGAGTTAACTATAGCAAAGAGGTGCAACGATCGGTCTGAATTTCATAGGGAAAAGATAAAAAATTAAAAGGTTTTTCCTATCCAAACTGCTTCTCTAGAAATTAAAGCCTTGCACCTCACAGGGGGAGCCTGCAGGATGGCACAAAGCGAGCAGCCTGTGGTGTATGGCTGAGGAAAACATGCCTGGGATGGTTTTTAATTACAGAACTGAAAGAAGGAAACCTCACTTAGGGGCTGGGTGTTTGGTACATGATTGTTTCTGCTATTGTTTATCTTTCGGTACTACTATAGTCACGAGATAAAGCAATCCTCTGAACAGAGGTTCTGCCAGCACGCGTGTGATTCCGAGATGTGTCAGAATCAGATTAGGGAGTGGTGGGTGGGGGAACATTGCCAGGTGGAAGGATGCAGAAAAACACTGGAGGAGTGAGCTGAGAGGGCAGGGACTTGAGTGCAACAGACACCAGGCACGGGGGACCCAGTCAGTGTCAAGCTGAGGTGCATGCTGGAAAGGCACGTTAAGCAGAAGCAGCTTCTCCTCCTCAACTGGTCAGAACTGCAGCTCCACTTCTACAAGTCAAATACGACCTGTTTGTACCCTTTGTGTGTTTAGAGGACCTCCACATCTCACAGAGTCCTGCAAACACAGAAAGGCATTCGAGACTAAAATCCCAATTACAAGTAAGGGAAAAATACCCATACAGTACCCCCTCCTCCAACACACACACACTCACACTTCCACTCCTCCAGTTACATTAGAATTTTTCATTTGCTCACGAGGAGGCGAATTTGAAACCCAGCTTCCCAAGCAGCTGTGTGTGCTGTTGTTTGATCCGTGCACAGCAGCACAATATGTTCTCTGTTCTGTCCCACAGAGCATCCCAGAACTGGGAAGGCAGCCAGTCACACTGCTCAGCTTCACATGGAAAGCGGAGATCAAAGTCAGCAAAGTAACACCGTGGTAGAAGGCATCAAGGTATGAAGCCAGGAAGCTTCCAGAAAGACAGAACAAAACCTGCCACGAAGCTGCAGCGACCCAGGGACGGACAGCCTGCTAAAAACAGAGTGCATACTCACACAGCTCCAGGCCGAGCACAACTTACTCAGCTGCTACAGCCTCCACACACTGCAGAATGCAGCACTAACCTAGTGCTTCCACCAGCCACCATCAGCTTTCCTCCTCAGTTAGGACAGAAAGGGACAACTACTCTGCAAGTGGAAATCCCTGGTGAAGAAGTTAGCTACAAAGAGTGCACAGATAAAGAAAAACAGAGCGAATTTTACCAGATCTGAAAATCAGTTCAGTTAGTGGGAATTTTTAAGCGTGAACTACGCTCCGTACAGGTTTCCCAAGGTGAGCAAAAAATAGCAAGAGAAGCCGCTGTACCAAGAAATAATTGAATAGAGAGACCTTCACAGCCTCCGAACTTACTTCTGCCTCGAGTGCATTTCCACAGGCCTGGCCCTGGGCTCCCATACACTCTTTCACTGTGAGTGGATCAACAAGCCATAGTGCAACAGTGGACGGCCAGTTCCCTCCCAGGTTCGAGACGGTGTTCAGCAGCGTCATGTAGGTTCCTCCAATCAGTGGGTCACTAACTCTGGCATTGAAAGCCATTATTGCAACATACATGCTATACAGCGAGATCTATGGAGGGACGAAAACGCACAGGACAGTAAGGTCTCCCCAGTCACTGACTGACAATGAAAGCCCTAATGTAAACTCTGATCTAAGCCATTACTTGAAGTTAGCGACAATGATTCAAAATAAGCCCAACAGATTGACGATGCACGACAGAAATTAAGTCCTGCAGTTTCTCTACTAGTACTGTGAACATTGCTATGTTCACATTGAGTCTCACGTGCACTGGAATTACTCAGGTTATCAAACTGAAGTTATGACAAGGCCAAATAAAATAACACCTTTGCTTGCTGCGAACCAAAGAGCAGTTTGTATCAGACATTTGTTTTTCAGGCCTTTGGATCAGATCCATTATGCTGCTTCCTCAAATCAGCAGGGCAGTCACAAAGCTTTATGGAGCTGCACAACAGGAATGACCATCACCACGCTCACAAAGCTCAGTCAGAATGTTGCTATTACTGTACCAAGCTTCTGAGCTTCTGCTTTTGGGGAAAAAGTCTTGGAAACAAAAGCAGATGTGGTGAACTGGAAGTGATCTGGCAGAAGATGGACAACAGAACATCCACAATGGGGAGAAATGATATTTGCCAAATTAAACATCCGTAGCACAACAGATTGCTCCCTGTGAACAAGAGTTGTTTAGAGGACTGGAAGTGCCACAGATACAGAATACACTCCTGCCCCCCTCTGCTTCCCACCTTACCTGATGTAAAGCATAGCTCAGCAGTACTACAGCATAGTAGTACATAGGAAATCCTCCTTCGTGTCTTACTCTAGGAGTCCACCATACCAGAAAAGCAAATTCCAGTCCAAGCAGTAATCTGCAGGAAGAAGAAAGGTAATTCAGATGATTCTGCCCATGTTTCTGTACCTTGATACAAAGCAACTGCCAAACACTTCTGCATATAAAATAGTAAAATAGAAACAGCTGATACAAGAGATAGTTCTAACCAGATGTAATTACATATTGAACATTTAACAAGCATTAAAACTGTAAACATTTTAACCTCAACAATTCTTTCCTCCCTATCGCTATGACACTGCTAGACCTCCTCCACTGGCTTCCTCTCCCATCCCTCAGACAGGAATTCTTTTTGTAGGAAGCAACACACAACGTACAACCTTTTTTTTTTTCCTTTTTAATTAAAGCATACACAATTGCACCGGAGCATAATCAAGCAGTGTTACAGACCAACCCTCAATCTACTGAATAAAAGCATTAAGTAACTTGCTGGATTCCTCCAGAACTGGAATTCCTACAGAATTCCATGAGCAACTCCCATCTGAGCCACGGAATGCACACGACATCTCCTCAGTCTATAGCTGCTTAATTCACCTTTTATTCTTGTTGATCTCAGTAAAGCACACATCCAGCAGATGCTCCCAATGACTCACCAACGCACTGAGCCTCTCTCACATCACCCCTAAATTACATGTGCTGCGTAAAGTCCCACGTCTAGTCAGAACAACCCAGGAACAGGGAACTCCTGACAGTGAGTAAGAGAAGGGAAGCACTGCTCTAATGCTACTGTACACACACAGTGAGAACGCTGTGCACTGTGCTCCCTCACACATCACCACATGAACCGCCTTCACAGCACACAGCAGAGTTCAACTTACTATGAAAAGTCTGACACGTTCTTTCTTCTGTCTGGAAGCTGGAGTTACAGAGCAATTAGAACACTTGATCTGAATACACAAAATCACTATGTTTCAATAAATCAGGTTTTGTTTGCGTGTTTTTACCTAAAAGGCATAGCTTTGTAAAAGGTGTTCAGTGGCTGGGGGCCTGCAGTGTATTTGCTGATAATCAGAGGCAGTATTATCTGTAAAGGAACCATTGGAACTGCCAGCAGAGCTAGATGCTCCTTAGGTACTCCCTCTTCCACCAATTTGAGTCCCGTGACAGCATCTGCTGCTGAAAATCCAACCTGCAACATAAGTTAAACAACATAAACCGGGGAAAGCAGTCACTGTGTGGCTAGAAATTCAGTTCACCCAGTATCAAATACACAAAGAAATATGGCAGAGTACAAACTGGAAACGAAAGTGAACTGATTTCCAAACTGGCTGTGAAACACGTTCTACACTTGCACTCTATTCTTGTCATCAATGCCAAAACTCTACCAGGAACATTAAGCACAGCAACAGCATTCATGCCCGTACCTTCAAGGCCTGCTGGTATCCAGAACTGCCAACAGGATGCCATGGAAACCTAGTCAGTACAGAGCTGCAGATTCTAGGAATACGACTGAAGTTAAAACAAACATCTTCTGTCCTTTTAACTGCAGTCTACACCAAGAGCCTAACTGCAAAGGGGCACATGCAAAAATAAACTACTGCAAGGTAAGACTGCAACCAAGCTTCTCTTCAGTACCTGGGTAAACACTTCAGTGTTAAGAGGAACGTTTTCTGTCGTGCAGTCCAACTCTGCACACTGATAAAAGCAGCTGCATTTCCAAACTCCGTGTCAGAATTCGGAACTGACAACAACCATGAGCTACAAGTTGCATCAGAGGGACTCAGCAACCTCTCTCCGTTAGGCAGCTAACAGTTCACAAACATGCTTCCTTACCTTTGCTGTGAGAACCAAAAGACAGAACGTAAAAACTGCTGGCATCTTGATGATTGAGAAGAGCAGCCTGTACGTATCAGTGATGCCTTTGGTTTCTTCTTTTGTTGTCGTTAATTCTTTGTTTTCCTTTTTCAGAAGGGCCACAAGTGTAGTGGTAATTAAAAAGACAGCTCCCCAGAAAAACAGGAAATCTAGAATAAAGAAACGAGACGTTTATCCCAGCAGCTGCTCTGTAACACTGGATTAACAATTCACCGAGTAGCAGAAATGTGGTTATTCTGCGACAACGTGAAGGACAGCTAGTAATAAAAAATTGAACAAAGGCATTACTCGATGACCCACATAAAAACAAGCAACAGAACCGAAGCACAAGCACACAGCTCCAGACAGCAGCAGGCACAGCTCTACTCTGCTCAATCCATAACCACAAGTTTGCTTCAGACTCCAACAGAGCAGCAATCCGGGGCACTTCCCTCAAGATCTGTGCATTACCACAGTGAGCATGACAGAGGACAGAACAGGAAAGGGAACATTTTGAGGAGCTGTACATAAAGCCACCAGAAGCAAGCAAAGGAGGAGGAAAACACACTTAGTGGTTTCATGACACGATGGCAAATACCATCAGCGTTGTTCCACCACTCTCCAATTAATTCATCTAGTAGTCATGCAACCATTTTTCACCCCAATTCTACACTCCATTTAATATCTACCATCCAAAGACAACAGATCCATAGCCAGGTGGGCGTAAGGATGTTCTGATCAAAGCTCCTATACCATCATCAAGTCACTCAAAGAGATGTTTGAAGAGGATCTGGTATTTGCTATCTTCTAAGCACTCTGTACTAAGCAGATACAGTGGTTGTTAAACAGTGGATTTGCAGGCAGCAGTAGTGAAGCACATCAGTATCTTATGGCAAGTGCCTTGAGCTGGTGAGAAGATGATATAAGATAGTCCCACCCTCCACCTCTGTGACAGAGGCAAGAAAGAACTCAGTCATGTGCAGAGGGTATGAGGAATTAACCTTTCATCCTTCTGATCAGAAGCCACTCCAGAAGCCTCAAGTTAACTGAAAGTGAGAGCTGGTGAAAGGGCACAGCAAGGGCAAAGGTTTCACCAATCATTAGCTGCTCATCATTGGCAGGAAGAGAAGCAGTGCAAGCACGGAGGAAGACAGAAAGGCTCCTCACACTGTACCCGGGCATTCTGTATCTCAAATAAAAACTGGCATTTCAAACTAATGCCTGCTGCTTCCACATCACTTATTTTTCCCTTTTCAAAAGTATCTGAAGACGACCTCATAGCCAATACTGTCAGATTGCTCCCTCCTCTACTGCTGTTGGGGTTTGTTTTGTTGTTTTTCAAATACCCTGAATGCATCTTCTGAGCACATCATCAGTGCTCAGAGCCATGCTGCTCACAGCTGCTGTCAGAACACACAGGAGCAGTGCTCTAATAACAGCAGTGTTACCACTGCAGCGTGAGGACGGGAATGGAAACAGCTTTCAGCATCAGCACATGAATATTCCTGATCAGGTCAGCCCTGCCAGGTGCCACACAGCAATGCTGGATTAGCCAGAAGGCCACATACAGGACTCCTGGCAAAAAAAAAAATTATGCTTTATTTTTTTGTTTTCTTTTTCTTTTTCTTTTTTCTTTTTTTTTAAATTTTTTTGCTTTCCTTACTCCACCCAGGTTAATGCTCCAACACAAGTCAGACAGGTCGTATAGGTGCATTGCTTTTAGCTTTTTTTTAAGGCATCATGCTTCTAAATAAACCTTTACAAATGCAGAACTAGAATAAAAGACAGTAACAACACACCCTGGAGAGCAAAGATGAGCAAAGTCAACGCAAGCTCTAATAACACGAGTGATTTCCAAGTTGCATCAGCACTGAAAGACGTCAGTCTGCTGCTGCAGGGAGAGGGAAGAGACAGCACCACTGAACTGCACAGCAAGGAGAAGCAAGGGCAAGGATCCAGCACGGGCACTCTGAAGAGTACTCTGTGCATGCTTGGACAAGAAAAAGGACAAGCAAACATCCCTATGCTAACAATGTGATAAGGATGGATTATCAGGTGACACTTAATTTGTCACAAAAAAAAAAAAAAAAAAGGAAATTCCCCTGAATCAACTTAAAGATGACCTTTCTTTGCAGACTGGAAACACAGTCAAGACCAAACCCATGTCACTTCCACTCCTGCAAACAACACCATTTTGGAAGACCCTTTTTTTTTTTTTTTTTTAATTTCCTCTTCCCTTTCTTCCAGAAGATGTCCCGAAAATGCCTCCTTAAAGAGACAAAGCTTTTGTGGCTTTTTTAAACAGTAACCTATTCCATAGCTGTCACACTAAGAAGTTAAAGCAACCAAGTTTCCGAGGCGCTGAGCTCAGCCCAGTCAATGACGAGGCAGATTTCGGCAGATTTCCCTCACTCAGCCCGGGGAAACCTGGGAGCTCAGTCACAGAATCACAGCACGGTTGGGCTGGAAGGGACATTACAGCACACTCAGCCTCAACCTCTGCCATGGGAAGGACACGTCCTCAGCTCAGGCTGCTCAGGGCCCCATCCTGTCCAGCTCTAAGCACCCCCAGCTCTCTGGGCAACAGAGCCAGGGTCTCACCACTCTGAATAAAGAATTTCCCCTTAATACCTGAGTGAGATCTCCCATTTTAGTTTAAAGCAATTCCCTCTTGCCCTGCCACTATCTGCCGTGCAAACGGTTGCACTCCCCGCTGTTTATAAGCTCCCATCAAGTCCTGGAAGGCCGTGCTGAGGTCTCCACAGAGCCTCCTCTAATCCAGGCTGAAAATGCCCAGCTTGCTCAGCCCTTCATGCCACGAGCTCTGCCAGCTTCCTGCGCTCCATGGGGCTTGCTCTGAACCACGCTGCGCTATGGGCTCGGGGAGGAAGCACCCCCTTTCCCCTTTTGGTACCCAGGCAGTACCTGAGAGGGTGACGATGCCTCGGGGCTGGGGCTGGAAGCGCAGGTACTTGTTGCAGAAGGAGGCCGACTCGAGGGCCAGGAAGAGCACGTTGCCCAGGAAGTAGCCGGCCGTCTGTCCTACAGAGTTGCAGGTGGAGGCGTAGCCCACGTTCTCCCGGGACAGCATGGTGAGGGCCCAGCCGTCCACCGCGATGTCCTGCGTGGCCGCCAAGAACTCGAAGAGGAAGAAAGTCACGGTGAGGGACACCACGTCGGGGCCGCGGCCCTGCCCGTCGCCCAGCAGCACGTCCACCCGCGTGGACAGGTAGATCATGAAGAGCCCCAGCACGTACTGCGTGGGCACCAGCCACGACTTGCGGCGGCCGAAGCGCCGCAGGTAGACGGCGTCCACCAGCGGGGCCCAGAGCAGCTTGAGGCTGAACGGCCAGAAGACGAAGCTGAAGAACGCCTGCTCGGTGTAACTGGCGTTCCTGCTCTGCAGGATGAGCGGCACGCTGCCCGCCAGCCCCAGCGGGATGCCCTGCAGCACGTACAGCACCAGCAGCAGCAGCACGCTGCCCAGATCCGCCCGGCATCCCCGTGGGCCCCGCGCCGACGGCGTCCCGGGCTCCGGCGGGAGCAGCGCCTCGGCCTCGCCGCCCGCCGCGCCGTCCGCACAGAGCGCGGGCGGCACCTCGCTCCTCACGTCCAGGCAGTGCTGCTGGCTGTGCTGCTGGCTGTGCTGCTGGCTGTGCTGCTGGCTGTGCTGCTGGCTGTGCTGCTGGCTGTGCTGCTGGCTGTGCTGCTGGCTGTGCTGCTGGCTGCCGGGCCGGCGCTGCCGGCCGCCCTCCTTAGCCGCGATGGCGGGAGACATGGCCCCGGGCCGGGCACGGCGCGGCGCCCCGGACGGGAGCGAGCACCGCACCGCACCGCGCCGCACCGCGCCGCGCGCGCCCGCCTCTTCCGGTCACGGCGGCGGCAGGCGTGGCTGAGCCCCATTGGTGCGCGGCAGCACCACTTCCGGCGGAGGCCCCGCCTTCCACGCGCCGCGGTCGGGAGCGCGCTGCGGTGGGGGGGGAGGGGAGTGCTCTAAACAACAAACAGAAACGGGGAGGGGTGATCCCCGCTGCGTGGGGGTGCTCCGAAAGTAATGCCTGCCGGCTGTTTCCGTGGAAAATGCGTTAAACGAAAAGCCAGCGCTGCGTTATTCGGGACAGTACATAACGAAGCGCCGGTTGGTGGCCGCAGCCACCGCCGCCAGCTGCGCGCGACCGGGGGCCGCCGTGCCACGCGCGCACTGTGCGTGGGGACGGCCGAGTCACGGCCTGAAGCCGCGGCCCGACCACGTGGTCCTGGACCCCCACCCCTGGTGGACCTCACTACGGGCTGAGCGCCGCTGGGGAAGGCTCTGCTGGTGACGCCGGCTGTCCTTTGTCGCACGGAGCTCGGCACACCTCTCCGCGTCACCGCGCGCCCGCCTCGGCCGCCGTTCCGCCGCCCCGCCCCGGAGCCGCAGGGAGCGGGAATGGGACGGCTCAACCCCAGCACCCGCCCCGGACGCTGTGAGACAGCGCGGAAAAAAATGAGACGTTCCTTCTGGAGCAGCGCGCGTTTAGAGAAAGCACACCGTGCACCGTGACCCACCGCACAACCGTGGCACGGTCGGGTCGCAACGGACCTCACGGGCCGCCTGCCTCCCAGCCCGGGCCGCACGGAGCCCGCCCGGCCCGGCACGGCCCGGCACGGCCCGGCAGCCCCGCCCCGCCCCGCGCCCCTCCTCTTCCTGCCGGGGCGGTGCTGCCCGCCGCGCGGTGCCGTTGCTGCGGGGCGGCCTTGCTTCGGCTGCGGCTCTTTCTCCGCTCGGTTCCCCCCCCCGCCGTCCCCATGGCGCTGTGCAACGGAGACGCGAAGGTCGGTGCGGCGCTCCGCGCTCGGCTCGGAGGGGCGGCGGGCACGTGGCGCGGCCCGGCCCCGGCTCCGGCCGTGCCGTGGTCCCGCTGGCTCCGGCCGGGCCCGGGCTCGGCTCGGGCGGCCCCGCGGCCGTTCGCCGTCGGTTCCGCGGAGCGGGCGGAGGAGCGCTGTGCGGAGCGCTGCGGGGCGGCCCGGCCCCGGGGCGAACAAAGGGCTGCGGGGGCTGCCCGCCGCAGAGCCCCTCGGCCCGGCCCCGGAGCGGCGGTTCCGTTGGACGGGCCGAGCTGGGGGTTTCCTGCCCGTCCGTGGGGTTTCCTGCAGGGGAGGAAGGGGGGCGGGGGGGGGGGAACTTGCGTGTCTCGCGTGGAGAGGAAGAGGAGGACGCGTTCCTGTAGCGTTCCTATAGCTGCTTGGTTCTGGTACCACGGGGGTGCCGTTCATCTGTCGGAAAAGCCGCTCGGGTTTTGGGGGCTCCTGTGGTGCGGGCGGTGATGGAGCCCCGTGGGCGTGCAGGAGTGGGCTGCGGGGCTCCAGGGGATGTCACAGGGCGCGTCCTTCACCCACGCCCCGTGGCGGGTCCCGTGCTGACCCGGTCATGGAACCAGTGTTGTTTTTATAGAACAAACGCTGTGTGTTCTGACGTTGAAAACCACTGAGCGTTGTCCTCCCGGAATTACGGGGTGACAGAGCCGCGGTGATGGGCTGGTCGGTTGGTTCCTTAGGTGGAGGAGGCAGTAGGAACGTTTCCTATCTGGTGTGGTCCTCAGCAGGAGTCTCGTGGCTCTTTACAGTTCAGTGGAGGTGTTTTTTCCCCTATGTTTCTCGTAGGAATGACAAGTTCTGCTCTCTTGCCTTGGCCCCACGCTCTCCAGATGTCAGAGCGGGTGCAGCTGTGTGCTGTGCACAGCCTCGAACCACCTTGCTTGCTTGGCCAGCCAGGTTTAACAGGCGTTCTCCCAAATAGCCGTTTCTGGGGATTTGTTTTGGAAATAGACTGGGAGGCGACCAAGAACTCTGGTTAAAACCCTGCTGAGGGGAGAAGAGCCCTTGTTGGAAACCAGAGGCGCCCACCAGGACAGTGCTGCCTGCCAGGCTCCACATGCCCTGTTCCTGTCGCATCTGGGCCCCTCAGCATAACCCTGGTGTGTGCATGGTATGCACATGCGTAACTGTCACGCTGGCTGCACGTTAACAGCATCTGCTTCATTTCTGATGTCACTGAATGGAGTTTCCCGTATTAAATTTGTATTTCAAATCTTGGACCCGCGCCTAAAGGAAATAAAGTCAGATCCTGCCTCGATGTACCTCTGTGTGAGCCATGCAGATGGAGCAGTGCTCCTGGTGTGGGTGCAATTGTCTGTGAAGGTGTTTCTCCCCCCCATCAAGGCATGTACTGGTGCCATGCCTTGTGCAGGAGCGGGGCAGCTGGTGTCCAGAAGAGATGTAGGGGTTAAATCCCAGGCACGCAGGGATGTACTTTGATGTTCTGCTCTTGCTGTGGGGAGCTGATGAAGGTGCAGTTTCAGGTAAGGCACAGACCTGCTTGCCACAGAGCCATAGCGTGACTGGGTTGGAAGGGGCCTTAAGGATGAGTGGTCTGTGCCTGCAGTGTGCCCCGAAGCTGCATGGTTCAAGGTTTTTCATTAAAAGATAGCTCTAGAAGGGGTTGTGTTTGCCACAAGATGGAAAGAATAAGAATGTTGGTTGTTATTCTTACAGGAGCTGTTAATTTATGACTTGCTAGGTGGGCGTGCCCAGCACTGCTTTGGAGCAGCAGCTTGCCCCGAGCTCCGCTCCAGCAGGAGCCCCTCGTGCTGCCCAGCTCAATGCTGAGAAGTCATTAAGAGCTTCCCATCAGTTATCAGCGAAAGGAAAGAAATTAATAATGACTCTAACCTGGATTTAGGCTTTTGAGGGATTTAGTGCAGTTTGGTTGCATCCTTTAATTTAGATGGACAAAATGTTTCCTAGTTGCTGTGAGCTTTGGAAGTTCCCTGGGTGCTGGCTGTCCCCAGCCAGCCCAGGGCAGCCTTTGCATTTGGGAGAGCTTCAAAATGTCTGCTAAGGTAGTGTTTGCCAAAGTAAAACCCTTCCCAGATTTTCCTTCGTCAAATTGCACTGGCAAGGAAACAGTGTTTTAAGTTAAGGAGGGGAAAAAAAAGCCCAAAGTGAGTGATTTCAGGAGCAGTGCAGTTTTCTTCTGCGTGAATTTCATGGCATCTTAGTGTCGTTGTTCATGTTCTTCCTCAAAGACCCTTTGGTCAGGGTGTTTCCACGGAGCACTGATTTTCCTTAGAAAAGAAGAGACCCATCCGTGTGTGCTTTCCCTCCCTGTGCCAGGTTTGGCTGAAGCTGTCCGGCCAGCTCAAGCAGCCCGACATCCAGACAGCAGTGTTTGAATGCTGCATTCAAAAGTCTGTTTGTTTTTCGTGAATTTAAGCAGAAACATTTGTTCTCAATTTCTACTCCTTTCCCCCCCCCCCCCCAGGATGTAACGTCAAGTGAAAGCTCAGAGTATGAGGCGATGCGATGGGGAAATTTTTGTCCTGGCTTTGCAGCAGCAGGACACATGCTCTTCATTATCACGTGGCGTGCTGGGCTGCGTGCAGAGCTGTAACATGGCACAGGATGGGCTGTGGTGGTGGGCAGGGAGGGAGTTTATGGAAGGGGAAAGGCTGGTGTAGATTGCACTGTGCTTGGATGTGGGGATGGGGACGGTGCATGGGAGGGATGTGCTGTGTGCTTGGATGTGGGGTTGGGGACGTTGCACGGGAGGGAGCTTTGTGAACTTGCAGGCTGTTTCACTTACAAGTCTCGCCTTTAGTCTGCATCATTTTAGCCATCGGTTCAGGTGCAGGCACCCCCAGCAGCTCTGCAGCTGTGAGATGCGTGCTGTAAGGCCACGGTGTCCCACAGCACGCTGACTGAGCCATGTTCACAGCCGGAGAACACGGGAGGAGAGCTGAAGGACGGGCAGCACCACTACGAGGGAGCTGTCGTCATCCTGGACGCGGGCGCACAGTACGGGAAAGTCATCGACCGCCGGGTGCGCGAGCTCTTCGTCCAGTCTGAGATCTTTCCCCTGGAGACACCTGCCTTTGCCATCAGGGAGCAGGGCTTTCGGTAGGTGCTGAGGGGCTGCGCCTTTCCCCGGGGCCGTGCTGGTGGTTGTGTGCTCAGCTCGTGCTCGTGGTTTTCGCTGGGTGAAGCCTGAGCAGCAGTGCTAGCGCTGTGTGTTTGCTGCTTGTGGCGGGGTTGTGAAATGTCACTTCAATAGTTGGTGTTTGTAAGTGGGACCCGAGTGGCTGCATTTAATATTGTGTATCTGCAGAGAATTAGATGGCAGCGCTCTTCAACCTGTTAAACCAGGGTAGTTGTTACTCAAGGAAACAAATTCTGTGAGCGTCTAGTAACCATTTCCTTAGTATAATTATGAAAAAATCCACACCCGTTTAGCTCACTGTCATTGGACAAGTTGTCGTAAATGATGCCAAACTGTTTCTGGGAAGCAACTGAAAAAAACCCCAGTGGAAGTGCCATGCATTGTTAGCAGCAAGAAACCGTCCCGTTTGTACGGAACTTGGTACTGTTCTTGTTTTATGATGCTTGCCAGAGCACGCCTCTTTTTGTGTGGGGAAAATAAACAGCCTGAAGTTTGCAAATCATCAAGGACTTCGCTTGTCAGGTAAAAATTCAGAGATGCTTTGTGTGTTTTCTCTTTGCTAGAGCCACACAGGAGATAAGGCAGCACTGTGCTGCAGAACTGTTTTTCTAATCAATAATATTTAGTGACTCAATAGGCAGTGTGTTTTAGTAAGTCAGATAGGAGCTCACTGATCTCTTCTGCAAACAGAACGTAGAGCCCAGGAGCTGCTGCAGCCTTTCGTTAAAGAATTGCTTTCAGTAACGTCCTGAAAAATACGTTCTCATGTCAGATTTAGTTAATAATTCCCAAACAACCAAATCTTTGAGCAGTGGACATACCTAATTGCTGCCTTGAAAAGAATCCCTGCAGCTCGTTGCTGTCTTCCAGGTGTGGATGGCGGGGGCTCAGAGCAGTGCTCTGCTGCTGCAGGTTTGCATTGGGAGAGGTTTTTTCTCCTTCTGTTCGGAGTTGAAGATTCTGCTTATCCTCATCACAGCTGTTGGATTTATCATTCCAGATGTTTGCTCTCTAACTTAGGGCTCTCCACTCGACAGGTTGCTCCTCAAGGCTTGAGGCAGTGATTCCAGTTTATCGGTCGTACCCATCAGTCAATAAACGTCGTGTCTCCAGTGCTGGTCAATCATTTGCATCCTGGAGAGCTCTGCAAACACTGAATTTAGCTGCAGGGTGCCTCTCTGCAGGGACTGTTGTAAGGGACTCATGGTTGTACTGCAGGGCTTTGATGAGCATCCTGATGCCATGGAAATAGTTTGGTTTCCATATCGCAGCACGTGGCACCAGAGATAAAAATTGAGTAGTCCTAGGAGCTGCCTGTGGTCTGTGCTAAGGTCGGAGATAGGCAGCAAGGTGGGAAGTGTTGTTGGGTTGTATTTGCATGCTGCATTTACAAAGTCAGCTTGGCAGCTGCAGAACACTGGCACAGAGTGCCTGGTCCTTTAAGGACGTGCTGTGATCTGGGGGTATTAGTCTGTGGGTTTGGCCACGTTTTTGACCTCTGGGACCTGAGGGCTGAGGAGCAATGGGTGGGTTTTATCCCTGGTGTTTTGATGTGGCTCCTGGTGGGGCTGTAGCTCATTATAAACAGGCTTTCTGAAACCTGCATAGGCTCCTTTGGAAGTGGTTTAAGCTAAACCAGAGCAAGGTATCTCTGTGCCAAAGCAAGAAGGCGCGTCACACATTATGTGGTGGTGCAATAAAGCTTTCAAATTCTGCATCCTGTGCTGCAGGGAGATGAGGATGTCTGAGAAGATGCAGGTCATGGCTGGTGCTGGCTTTCTTCCCGTTTCCCTCTTTCGTCTCTCAATTCATTTTTTATTTTAAGAGTTCAGATTCAGAAAATCTTCATGTGTTCTCGAGTTTTTAATGGACAAAGTAAGAGAGGCAGACTTGAAGCCTGTAATTTGTGTTTTAGCAAGGCAGTAGCTAATTGGCTTCTCATTAAAAAACATTCAAGCTATAGGTATAACTAAATTTTCCTTGTGTTAATTAGCGGTCCACGTGGATGGCTCTTGAGCAAACACTGTGTGCTCACGGGGTGGGTGGGGTGGGTCACCCTGGGTCCCACAGCCTCTGAGCTGCTCCCTCATACTCATCCCCAGCAGTACCCCAGCCCTCCCTGCTCCTTTGTGCAGCTCTGGCCCAGCAGTGCTGCCTGAGGGCAGGGCAGAGCTGTCTCCAGGTCCTGGCAGCTCCTGCAGGACTGGTGGGCATGGGTGGGACCCCGGGCCGAGCAGCCCCAGCTCTTGGCTTTCCTCACAGCTCGTGGTTCCCGCACATAGCAAGCACTGTTTGTCATGATGATGCGATGCAGCGATGCTGCCTGCCCACCCCCATGGACGTGGGAGCGCGCTGCCTGCTTCTGCTGGATTAAAAACAGAATGCTGATAGTGTGGGGATGGGGACGGAACGTCATTCAGCACTGGTTGCTGCATGGTGGGTGTGCTCCTCATCCTGCCCTGCTCGAGGCCCCGAGGCCCTGCTGGCTGCTGCCCCAGAGCACCTTCTGGCTCATCCTGCTCTCTTGCCCTTGTAGAATATTTCGTTTTCTTCTATGGTGTGAAGTGTTAACTTTCAGCCTTAAATGCCAGCGTGTGGCTCACGCTATTGGAGGCTCAGAGAGTTGGGGGCTCAGGGGCCGTGCTCTCGCAGCTCCAGAAATTCAGGAGTCTCTTTTTGAACGTGGCTCTCCTCCAGATGGCACAGGCAGCGCAGAGTGTGTTTGTGTCGCAATGCTAATGCTCTGTGCTTGATTCTCGCCATCTTGCTTCTCTGGTAGTCAGCACTTGGCTGGGAATGTGAAACGCGGCCCTGTTTGAAGATGGCTTATATTTGGCTTTGTTTAACCTGATGAAATACTTCTCTGGTAAACTGTTTCTGTCAGCTGTAGCCTAGCAAACCCAAACCGTCTGCTAGAATATCTGGGTTAGAATGTAATTTAGAATGTAGAGTTATGAGTGTTATAAGGCGATGTCGGCGTTCAAATGAAGTTAACAAACGTGAGCTAATTTCATGATCTCTTGTCTGCAGAGCTATCATCATTTCTGGAGGACCAAATTCTGTGTATGCTGAAGATGCACCGTGGTTCGACCCGGCAATATTTACAATAGGAAAACCAGTTCTTGGGATCTGCTATGGCATGCAGGTGTGTTGGAGGGAGATGTTTGCCTGTGGCAGCCTTGCTTCTGCCATTAGCCAGAGTTGACTGGTCCAGGACCAGCCTTTCCTAAATAAGCAGTGTCATATGCCATGAATACGGAAGATATTTTTAAGGTGCTAATTGGTAAAACTGATCAAGCTGTGCATGCTCTCCTGGTTCTGCCATATCAGCAGCATAAATGCCTCTCTCCTTGCTTCTCTTCTGTGAACTGAGCTCTGCGCTCCATTTTTTGTCACAATAAACCCTGGCAGTCATTAACTTAATTCCATCTGGTTGATATTAAGAAACACGTCCATCACAAACAGGTGAAGTACTTTTTCCCTTTGGTTTTCAAGTGTGGAATGTTTCGATCATAGCTCCTAAGAGTACTTAAGGAAACCTCACAGACAGTGGTGACCCTGCAGTGGTCCTGTGATCCAAACAGTGAAGAAACACAGTCCCAAGGGGACAAAGGGCAGGTCAGGTGAATGACCTCTGCACGTGCATCTTGCTTTTTCCAAGGTTAGCAGTTCACAAGGCCTTAGGAGGTACAGGATATGTCTGGAAAAACTCCTCAAGAAAGGCTGGTAATTATGGAAACAACGCTGGCACTCCCTGTTCTAAAGGGAAATGTGTGTTGTATTGAAGTGGAAGTGCCTTAAAATGTCAAGCAAATTAAAAACCATGTTAGCTAGCTTAAAGCAGGGGTCTTCCTCAAGGCTGACTTTTCAGAAATGAATCACATGTGTGTGTTAAGACACCACTACTTGTCTTAGAAAAGATTGGAATCAGTCTAGCACAGCCAGTAAAATATCAATCTAGATCTAAAATAACTTTCAGATCTCTGAAACCACATAGTTGGGAGGTGGAAATCTGAGGGGTGCGTGTATGTTACCAGTTATATCTGAAAGGAAAAAATCTTTGAGACTTCTGAAATGTGAAATGCAGATAACTCACCTTGTCTTCTGAAGGTGAATTTTAGGAAGAAATAATCTGGTGGAGGCTTTTACTATTCCTGCCTAACAAGGGTAAGGAGGTGACTCTGTGGTCACAAAAATCAGGTGAAATATTGGTCTGATTGTCCAGAGACGAGCAGGAGGATCTCAAGAAGGCTGAGCCTACGTGAGGGCCCTTCACCAAGGGCTGGGTGTCAGGTTCTTGTTCAGTGGCTTAACTGTCTTTGTGGCAGCTGGCCTCTGGTATACCACCGATTTGCAGAGCAACCATTTAGAAGTACACACTGATTTACACTACTGAACGTGTGTTGTCTTGCACACCTCTGCCCCTCACCTACTGCTGTTTCTGTTACTGTGTGCAGCAGTGATCCCTGTCAGCTATACTGACAGAAGGCCCGAGGAGGGGAATGAGCTCAGTGCTCATTTTTGAAAGGAATTCTCATTGTTTTTGCCAAGTGCTATTTTAAATGAGCGTAATCATGGAAATCTGGCTTGCGGTGTGTCGGAGGGCAGGAGCTGTTTGTCAGTCACAGTCTGAAGTACAAAGATTGAAGCAGTACCAATTGGTGTCATGCTTTTTCATGTCATCTTTCTGTTTTGGCAGATGATGAATAAGGTATTTGGAGGTACGGTGCACAAGAAGAGCGTTAGAGAAGACGGCGTGTTCAACATTACTCTGGATAACACATGTTCACTGTTCAGGTACACAGATGCTTTGAGTGAGGAGAACAGTGCTGGGAATACTGGTCTGGAAACTGAACGAGAGGAAGCATATTTTTCAGAAGACAGTGAAATTACACCCAGGCTCTTAGAATTTCTAATAAACCTTTACAGCTGTGTTCGTGAGTAGGCAAGTCATGTATTTAAACAAGTATTTGGGAATAGCTCCTCAGTTGACTTTTGGAATGTGTTTATGTTTGCTTAGAATATTACGCAAACCCTCTTATTTCAAAGTAAAATGTCTTAATTGAGACACTGTCAAGTACTGCTGCACAAAAGTCTCTGTTAAGCCCTTGCATCCTCCTTGGCAGTGCATTGCTTTATGTTGGCTGAAACCCATCCAGTCTCTGAAAGGTAACAGTGAATTTGAAACCGTTCCTTTTCTGCCTTCCTTCAGAATTGCTTTGTGATGTTTTGTAAAGCCAGATTTATTGGTAGTTCATCAGTACCCACAAGTTCCTTGCAGTAATCCTCACAGTTTAGTCGTGCCCAGGGATGCAGCATTACTGACTTCTTCCCTGTGGAGCTGTTGTAGAGCTTTATATCCTGCCTAATGTTTAGGGTGCCCATTCAGATTGGATCAAGAAAACTTCACTTCACTGGAATAAAAAGCAGGACTTTAGATATCCTGACTGGACATGACAGGGAGTATTTCAGTGTTGCGGTGTTTTTAAAACAGCAAAAAAAACCAACCCCAGCAAAGGAGCAGAAACCTTCTGAGTTCTGATGCACTCCTCTTTTTGTGATGAGTGCATTGTCTGGGAGCTTCAGCAGCTTCCAACAAAGGAGTCCCAGCTGGAGGTGAGTGTTTCTGAGGAGGGAATCCTGCCCATATTTAAGAAGGGCCTGGGTGACTGGAATGCCTTTATTGGGATTCCTGAGGGCCTCTCTTGGAAACTCATAGGGTGGTCGCCTCTCATTTTTGGAGCGCATCTCCATGGGGAAAGAAAACCTTCAAACCACCCACGCTGTGTCTTTAGCACTAAGTAAGGAATTTGGGGGTTGGTATTGCAGGTAGCTGATTACTTTTGTGGGCTCTGTAAGTGAGAGCATTGTGAAGACTTGTTGTATGACCTCTGTCACTTTCATACTGCACCGTATGGCACTCTGTGTTTAAAACTGGACATCTCACTGTTAGTCATTCTAGATTTCAATCATTTTCTAGGGGCCTTCAGAAGGAAGAACTTGTGCTCCTCACTCATGGGGACAGCGTGGATAAGGTTGCTGATGGGTTCAAAGTGGTTGCACAGTCTGGGAACATTATAGCAGGTATTTATTTTAACTGAAATTGTGTTTTTATAGTCTTTTTAACAAAGACTTAAAGTTACGTGTAGGTTGACACTGGAAACTTTGAGAGTTTTTTTTGTCAGCTACTGTAAGTATTGAATACCAGACAGCTTCCCTGGGAGACTTTCCTGGTAGATGGAAGGCACAACCAGGTCTTAAGTTTTCTCAAATGCTTAATAAGATTTCAAGCTATTAATTTGGGTTAATGAAAATCCTTCATTTAAAAAAAAAAAAAGAGTTAGCAGTGGTTCACATCCTGCTCTTAAATCAGACCAGTAACTAGAGAAACCCCAGGCAATGTCTGTGTATTGTGTGAGTTCACTTTTCAGATGGATGATGCTAAAATGGCAACTTCTCTGCTGCTAAGAGGAAAGCAGCTCTAGCAGGAGTGTTAGTGTAAAGCACGGGTGGCAAGGAGCAGTAGCACATTTTCTCAACTTCCCAGGAGGTCTGCTAATAGTGAGGGCACAGAGATCTGCTACAGATCCTGGCATGTTACTCAGTGTTTCTAGAAAATAAGTGAATTGCACATCCAGTTATTTTACTTTGTTCATTTCTTTTTACCAATGAAGGTATAGCAAATGAATCTAAAAAACTGTATGGAGCACAGTTCCACCCTGAAGTTAGCCTTACAGTGAATGGAAAAATGATCCTGAAGAATTTTCTCTATGATATCGCGGGGTGCAGCGGTACCTTTACAGTGGAAAACAGAGAACTTCAGTGCATTCAAAATATCAAAGAGAAAGTGGGCTCATCGAAAGTTCTGGTAAGCATCTGGAGCTGCAGAACAGCTGGTAGCAAAAATCTGAGCAAAACGCTTCTGCAGTTAGTCTGTGTCACTGGGAAAGTGCAGGATTGATGTGGGTGACGTATTAAACAAGTTTGAGAAAGCTTTTGAGCATTGCACAGTTGGGTCAGTATGTTTCCCAGTGGTGACTTGGAGGAAAAAGAGAAGTCAGTAGTCTGCTTTTGCCCTTGTGGCTGTATCTGACGTGTTAGTTAGTGCTTTCTCCATAATCAGCTCTGCAAGTCCGTTTTTAACTTGTTTTTCCTCGTCCTCAGGTTTTACTCAGTGGTGGTGTGGACTCAACTGTGTGCACTGCTCTCCTGAATCGTGCTTTAAACCGGGATCAGGTGATAGCTGTGCACATAGACAATGGATTTATGCGCAAAAGAGAGAGTCAGTCTGTGGAGGAGGCACTGAAAAAGCTTGGGATTCAGGTTAAAGGTACCACTCAGCTGCAGCAAAACTCATTGAATTGTCAGTAGCTTGGTTAAGAGTCCTTCACTGGAGCCCCACTCCTTGTCCTGTATCTCTGTCTTTTGAAACTGAGCTCATTTGGGTGATCGAATGCTGTTAGAGCCAGCAGTCCTTCCTCGAGGCTTTTTATTTTTCTCTTCTGGTTTATGGGAGTGTTGTAGTTGCTTCTCAACAAACTACTCCACAATCAATCTTAGGACTTCAAGCAGTACAGCGAAGGCCGGAGTTTGTTCTGCACGCATCAGGGCAGGACTTTTTTTGTCGTGCTGTTTTATTTTGTTTGGGAGGAAAGCTGTGCCTTGTTCGTGTGTTCTCTAGGCTGATAAGCCTGGGCTCTGGCAAGCTGCCATGGTGACAAATGAAGGGAATCCCTTCGTGGGAAATGCACCTTCTGTCGGACATGGCGTTCAGTGCTGGTACAAGATGCCAGAGATCCTCCTAGCTGATCTCTGTGTTGAGAGCCTCTCTAAATTAAGAGGCACAATGCACCGTGAGTAAACAGTGCATTGTTTAATTTTGGTTGCAGTAAGGCCCTAGGGAAATAACCTGTAACTATTTAAATGGAGCATGTAAGTTATAATCTAAGAGGGGAGATGAGAACTGAACTTTCATTCTATTTCTTAGCCTGTAGGATATAAAAAATGGCCCTCTGGAGCATGCTGAGGAAAGAAATAATGTGTTTTTGTAGCAGCTCATTCTTGAGGTATCAAACAGGCCTATGTAATGTGATCAGTAGTTAAATGACTACAGTATTCTGAGGAACAATAGTAATTCTTATTCTGTGTAATCTTACATATAAATCTGTATTGGCTTTGCCAACCAGTTCCTGTCCTTTCATGCAGTGGTGAATGCAGCTCATTCCTTCTATAATGGTACAACAACTCTGCCAATCTCTGATGAAGACAGAACTCCACGTAAAAGAATTAGCAAGACCTTAAATATGACGACAAGTCCTGAAGAAAAAAGGAAGATTATTGGTGATACGTTTGTTAAGGTAATATTTATAACTATTCTTTTTTTTTCCAAATGAATTCTAGGTGCATTTCCTGCCTCAAACTATTTCATTCTGAAGCACTGTGCACTTAGTACCACAGTGCTGTGTGGGCTTTAGATGACCTAAAATGATGTTAGTGTGTTGCCCTAAGCCTAAGGTTTTTGTAGCCAATGAAGAGTCATAATGTGAGTCGGAAACACTATGCTAGATCCTCTGGTTCCACTAAAAATGAAACATGAGTTTGGGCATGTTGCTGCTGTTTTGCTGAAGATGAGCTGTTTTTCATGCCAGCTGTCACTGCTGGTGATGCAGGGAGAATGTAACCTTTAGGGAGCAGTGATATTCCTGTACTCTGAAGATGCTCTTTCCATTTGATGTTTTAAAAAACCATAAAGCTGTGGGTTTATAGGCCAGTTCCAGCATTAGGCTACTGATACAGTTAGTCTTTGTGTTTATTGTTCCTGCCTCTGCAGCTCAGTAATGTTGTCTGGGCAGTCCATGTAGGCCTTTGAAGACTTTTCATTTCTCTTTTCCTCTCCATCTTACAGATTGCCAATGAAGTTATTGGAGAGATGAACCTGAAACCTGAAGAGGTATTTCTTGCTCAGGGTACCCTCAGACCTGATCTCATTGAAAGTGCTTCCCTTGTTGCAAGTGGCAAAGCTGAAGTAATCAAAACTCATCATAATGACACAGAGCTGATTCGAAAGTTAAGAGAAGAGGTAAATGAAAATGTGGACACTGGTGTGCCCTTCTGGCTATCACAAATGTTCGTTCTTTATATTTAGCATCACAACTTCTGTTTTGTTGGTGTATCTGGCCCATGTTGATGCAACTCCATGCTTGTGAGGCCCTTTTAAGTTTTGTTTAATGTTGTGATTTATTTAGTCTGATTGAGCTGGAATTCACGATGTAATGGATCACTTACTCCTCCCTTTGCGCCTCGTTCTGAACATCAGTCACTATGCAGCCTTTCATATTGGTGTTGGTAGGACAGACTGTGCGTGCTGTGGATTCAAGCAACAGCAGCAGTGTGCTTTTAGTGAAATGATGGTTAGTTTCCATTGAGAGGCATGACTGCAAGTCTTCTCAGTGGCACTGAACAGCTCAGGCTGTTCTCCTTTGGAAGAGAGTAAAAACTTGGAAAAATCTCTCATCAGAGTGGTCAGGTACTGGAACAGGTAAGTGGTTCAGTGGAGTGGGTTCATGGCTGGGCTAGATAATCTTAGTGGTCTTTTCCAGCCTTTATGATTCTGTGAATCCATTTAAGCAAGTTGAAAACTTGGAGCAGCTCCGCCAGGTCCCTCCCAAGGATCTGTTCTGTGTGCTCTTTTGCTGCTCGTGCATCACGTCAGTGGTCTGGTCGGCTGTCTGCCAGCAGTATGCTGGTGGTGCACCATCTGTTTGCCATTTATCTACCTAAGAACCCACAGATCTTTTTGAAATATCCTGCCATGGACGGCTGCAGATAAATACTAGGAGTTTAGGGATGGTTCAGACGCAGGAGATTGAACTGTTAACAGAAGAAACTGAGGATGTGCAGCCCAAGCCTTGTATTTTTTATTGTACTCTTGGTTGGTTAGCGTGAAACAAACCCATTCATGGCTCTGTAAGGTATTTTCAAGGTTTCCTGATTGGAATGAGTTTCTGAAGACCATCAGAACCGGACTGAACTTCAGCTTGCGCTAATTAAGCAATGAATACTTTCGTTGCAGATTTAAACTGTCTCATTCCCCTCTCCTGGGAGTGCTCTGCAAAGCCTGCATTCACGTGTACTTTTCTTTGCAGTGTTTATGTGAGTGCTGGCAGCTGATGTTGTGAAAAGCAGGCCGTTACCTAAACACTTGAGGCTTTTTGTTTGAATGTATAAGCTGGAGTGTAAATCACTGTGTATTTTTTTTTTTATTTGTTTAAGGGTAAAGTCATAGAACCACTGAAAGACTTTCACAAAGATGAAGTTCGAGTGCTGGGAAGAGAACTTGGACTTCCTGAAGAGCTGGTTTCAAGGCATCCCTTCCCAGGTACCAGAATCCATCCTGCTTAGTGAAGGGCTCTGTGCAGTGTCAGTGTTGTTTGGAAGATACTTAATGTGCAGAATAAATCTGTGTTGGAGAATAAAGCCTACCTCTAAACATGTAACTAATCTGATGGATTTACTGAGGTTTTTATTTAAGCACAGGATTTTTTTTTGAGAAAACAAGTAATTGAGAGCAGCTTTATTTTATGTATAGTTCTCAAAATAACAGGTTTATAATTGAGTTATCGTATAGCTGTATTTGTTTCTTCTTAGTTTTCTAAGTCAAAGCAAGAATTATCAGTGAAGTGCAGCTGAATGCTGTCTAAGCTGTCAGATATATCTTACTTGAGATAATGGCCACTGTCTGCCTGCCTTCCTAAGTGGCTGTTGCTGTTTTGGGAACGATTGCATGGAGAATAACAGTCACAGTTCTCAACCAGAAAGCATCAAAATATGTATTATATTGAAGTCCACATCCTTTTAAGGGGGATGTGCTTTTTGTGTTTCTAAAATGGTCCTGCAGGGTGTGTAGTAGTGCATAGGCTCTTCTGTTAGAGCGCCAGCATTGCATGAAGTTACAGAAACTGTATTCAGACATGTCCAGCAAATTACATGTACTTCTACATCAAGTAGTTAATAGGCCATAATGCCTCCGAGGGTCCTTAAAAAAAAAAACAGTGGAGATTCAGCTGTATGTTATAACCAGCGCTGTCATCCAGGCTGCTTGGCAGAGGGAAGGAGAAGGTTGCTGTTTGCTTTGGTTTGCCATCCACCACGCTTCGTCATCCCTAACTGCTGCTTTACACAGACAGCCAATGTAAAGCAGCAGTAATTAGTGCTTAAACGTGCTGATCAGGAATGTTGCTCCAGAGTAAACTGTTTGCTTATTTCTTTGGCTTGTTTTGTTGAGCATTAAGATGGCATAAGCAGAGGTGCCATGGCAAAGCGTGGTGTACTTAACAAATGACCTGGTGTTCCAGATGCTTGTTACTTCTTTAGATGAAAGTCAGCTTTTCATTTTATTGAGTGTGATGTTTTTCTTCACGTTCTTCTTCATTTCATTCACACTTCTTCACATCATTCAACTTCACGTTGCAGGTCCTGGTCTGGCCATCAGAGTGATATGTGCTGAGGAACCTTACATGTGCAAAGACTTTCCTGAAACTAACAACATTTTGAAAATAGTTGCAGATTTTTCCGCAAGTGTTAAGAAGGTAACAACTGTCAGACTAACACGTGTGCAAGTGGTATTATTCTGTAAGGCATTGCTGTGAGGTTGGAGTTGCTGAGGTTGTAAAATGAATTATTTGTGCTCTTTGGGTATAATGTATTCCAGCCCAACTTGCTTGGAGCTGTTTGGTACAGTACGGTGGTTTTTGAAGTCCTGGCTGTTGCAGATGTCGAGTGACTTCTGGAAATTGGAACCTTATGTACCTTTCAGATAGTAAATAAATACAGTTCTAGTTAAAATTGGCAGAGATGGGGTATTCAGAAGATATTTTGAATCTCACAGTGTCAGAAAAAATGATTCTTCCCTACTTGGAATAATTGTAACTTTCTAGGATGCCACTGAGTGCCTGAATGAGAGCGCAAGAGCAAGAAACCAGTGCTTGCTGGATGTCCTGAGGAGCGCCCTGAAGTGATCAGGCAGTGACATTTAACTCAGTCCCTGAACTGCTGTGAGCTTCCTTGGTTTCTGTGAGCTCTCAAACTGAGCTGCAGGGGGCTGAAAAGCCGCCAGTAGAGAGCAGCAGTAAGACCCCAAATTCAAAACAACTTCCAGAGCTTTTTTGAGGGTGCGCTGAAGGAGAGCACTTAGAGATGCTTTTCCTCTAAAGCACGTTGAATTGCAACATAGGGTAACACAGTATTGCTTTGTTCTGTGTCTGGAATAAACAACAGAGGTGAGAAATTCAGCTTTGGGAAAGAGAATCAATGTAGAAAAGGAGTTTCACCTCAGGCCTCAGGGGGCTTCAGATCAAAATACGTGCAATTGCTTTCACTGAAGCTTAGTTAGGCAACCAGATACTTAAATCTTGTGTTGTATAAGTTCTGTCTGAATGTTTGGGGGCTTTGTTTAGTTAAAAGTTATTTTTCTGCGTCATTGCACAGCCACATACTTTGTTGCAAAGGGTCAAAGCGTGTACGACTGAAGAAGACCAGGAGAAACTGATGCAGATTACAAGCCTACATTCACTGAATGCCTTCTTGTTACCCATCAAAACTGTGGGAGTGCAGGTAAATGAATTCATTCCAGGAATATTCTTAACCTGCTTCCTGGTGGTTGGCAGGCTGCTGGGAGGTGTAAGAATCGCTACTGTGATGTTGATAAGAGCTCTAGAAAATCAACTTCAGAGGGCTGTGCTACCCGTGTTGTGTGTCAGCCCTGGCACTGTGAAGGTGCTGAGGTCTGAACAAGCACACGGGTAAAGGCCAGGGATTGTGTTTGAGGATGTCATTAAGTGCTGGTCACTTGCACAGGCAGTTTCTTCTTGCTGTTTGTAGCCTTACAAATCCCTGTTGTTCTCCCGTTGCCCCTTTTGGGGCTGAGCAGTCTTAGAACAAGTTGGTGAGGGGGGAAAAAAAAAGCTGCTTTCCAGGTTTGAACACGTTTGTCACCCTTCCTCTCACTTTGTCTGATTATACAGTATCCTTATCCTTGAGAGGAAAGGATCCACAGCAAAGCAAATTTCAGGATATGGGAACACTTGCATCTGTGCAGAAGCACAGTGTGTTTTCTTCCTTTTTGCTTCTTTGCTAATGCCACGATGGGTTTTATGGGTTCTGCCTGTATTTGATTTGTGTAGTTCTGTCGCTAAATGCTGAGCTGACGTTCTCATGGAATTGCATGCAATAACTCAGAGGATTTCTTTACTGAGTAGTCATAGCTGCCAAGTCTTTCTTTGCATTATCAGCATTGAATTATCCCTTTAATTTTATTATCAGCTGCTTAGTCTTGCATGCCTCTTCTGTAAGTCCTTGCAGTCAGCTTTTGTTATCACTTGCAATAACAGTATCACCAGCAGACATCTGTGTGTGTCTGCTGAACGCTGACCCCAAGCATGGTCCTGTAACTTACAGAGTGCATGGGAAGGTGGTGTGAAATATCTCGGCAGTGGAATTGACGTTGTGTTCATTTGTAGGGTGACTGCCGCTCGTACAGCTACGTCTGTGGGATCTCCAGTAAGGATGCTCCGCACTGGGAGTCCCTCATGTTTCTTGCCAGGCTCATACCACGCATGTGCCACAACATCAACAGGTAAGTGTTCTCTGCTCAGCACCAAACTGCTTTGATTCCTAATACTCTAAGTATTAGTGCTCAAAAGCTCGCCCCTGTTTAATCTGTGGTGTAACTTCTTCTGAACATACATCTATTATATGGAGGTTACAAATAATAAATCCTGGCTTAGGTTTATTTCTGGAAGTACTAACTTGAAGTAACGGATAATGGATCTCCTCGTTTTAAGCACTCGCTGAGACGACTTCCAATGTAACATAAATGTTGTCTGAAGAATTCTGAGCCTGTTGATGAGCTGTGATGTCATGTGGGATCATGTGCTTTGTGTCAAAAAGGGAATTTACACAACACTGTCAGCTCCAGTGCTGCAACGAAGAGTTCCAAAGCTGGGTGGTGTTATCTTAACCGAGGCCTCTTGTGAATATGTATTTTCTTGTGAAGTTGCTCAGAGATTAAGTCAGTTCTGGAAAGTACGTATCCTCCTTGCTCAGCTGTAGACTTCCTGACAAAGCTGCTTATGATCGCTTATAGCAAAACTTAATTTTGTCACTTAAGTGACACCCACTGAAAGAGCTGCTGTGCTTGGGGGAGAGATCTTGAGTCACAAGATATTCCTCTAAGCTGCGTGCAGAGCCAATAACAGAAGGCACGAAGTCATGGTGCTGTGTGCTGGATTTAAACTGCTCTGGCTTTAGTACTCCTCTCCTTAATATCCCTGGAACTTCTGCCATACCTGGGTGTGTTCCTCAGAACTTTGGGTTGCTGTTGACAGATGCTGAGGGAGCTGGAAGGGGCAGCGGAGGAGTGCACTGGAGCAGTTGGTCTCTGCCCAGCTATGCTTGCAGCCTTTTACTGCAAACAAAAATAGGGAGTGTAAAGTTTGGGTGCTTCCCTGCTTTGGATTTCAGACAACTCAAATCACCGGTCTGAATGCATGATACATAGGGAATCCTTCTGTGAGGCCAGTCGGGCACTGTTGCTTTCTGTCCTGCAACAAATAAGATTAAGAAGATAAAGCTGATGGGATTGGTTTGAATTTGGAAGATAATTTATTACAAAGGTAGTAATTTATGAACAGTAATGTTGGTGCCTTGTTTTGAAAACAGCTATTCCTTAACAAGTGAGGATTCCTGACAATGATGTGGTGGTTTCCTAATAGGAGTAAAGATAGACATTTTAAGAACATGAACAGCTTTCTTAAAATTATCTTAATTTTTATTTACATCAGTACAAAATTGGGAAAGGAAAAAAAAAAGAGTCTTCTGTAATACCACTGAGTTTTAGCATTTCATTTTCTCAAAGGATTATTCTCTGGAACAGGTAATGCTGGAGCTGCTGCTGGTCTCTGCAAACCAAAGTAAAATCATACATCTGACCTGCAGAGCTAGCGTGCACATTGCCTTTATTGAATATATTCATTAATACATCCATTAAATTATGTCAAGCTCTAGTTGGTGACTCAGGAGCTGAAACCAAATACTCAGTTGTTTTTTTTTTTTGTTGTTTTTTTTCTGTGGTTCAGTTATCTTTTCTGTAATGCCAAAGATGCAGTCTTTAGGCAGTCTGTTACACTCCACTTGCAGAAAACGTGTTTTCCCACCATCTGGTTCGTTTTCCAGGGTTGTGTATGTGTTTGGTCCACCAGTCAAAGAGCCTCCCACCGATGTCACGCCCACGTTCCTGACAACAGGAGTCCTCAGCACTTTACGTCAAGCTGACTTTGAGGCTCACAACATTCTCAGGGAGTCTGGTAGGTATTTGTCCCGGGGATGAGATCCCCACGCACCCGTCCTCTGGGGGAGGTCACACAGAGGTGCAGTCACGCCATGGGCTTCTCGAGTGTGTCCGAAACATATTGCTGAATGGGATGGCAGGCTGGCACCTTTTAAAGCTCTAGAGGTGGAGGGCTGAAAGGCAGGAATTGCTGGGCTTTCTGCTAGCAGGAGTAGTGGTAGGGTTGCAGCTTTTTCTGTTGTGGCAGCTGGGGATAAACCTCACAGCCGGGTGCTGCCATGACACTCTGTGCCCAGGACCCCACTCCTGGTGGGGGTGGGGGTTTGCCTCAGAAACAGCTCAGGGGTGTGATATTTTGCTGCAGTGTGACCTCCTGAAGAACCACTGTTAGCCAACAGAAAGTCAGATTACTTCGTGCTGACTATCTCAGTTGTCGGTATTTGCCTGAAGTAAATGAAGTGTGTAAAGAGACTTGGCATGGCTTCCAAATCGTGCTTTGTTGTGGAAAGAAGGGAGCTAACTGTTAAATCATTCTGCCCTGGCACTTGGCGTTGTCTAGATTTCAGTGATAATGGCTGAAAGTGTCTCAAAAGGTAAGTCGTTTGTGATTTTTTTTTTTTTCTGTGAATCACTCTTCATTGGGCTTAATATTGAAACAGGTGGAATTGAGTGCTTGCGTTTTGTGGGTGGGAAGGTAGATCTTAAATTGCAGCTGCAGTCAGTTACAGGGTTAACAGATTATCTAGTTCTGCATGCCTGCAAGCTTTGAAGATTATTTCAAGTGGCAATTTGAGTAGTTTTAGTGTATGCACCGCTAATGACATAATTGGATAATCAGTGTGATCTTCTGAGGCGTGGTGGTGGAGTCCCAGAACTACAGTGTTTCCCTCCATGTAAGTGGTGGAATCACATCTGAAGTACGTGTAGGGAATCCTATAAAACTTCAGCCGTCCTTGCACTCTGAAATCGAATTAGAGTTCTTTGTACTGCTGTTCCCCTAAAGGTTATGCCGGAAAGATTAGCCAGATGCCAATCATACTGACACCGCTGCATTTTGATCGGGACCCGCTGCAGAAGCAGCCATCCTGCCAGAGGTCTGTGGTTATTCGAACGTTTATTACCAGCGACTTCATGACTGGGATTGCAGCCACTCCTGGTAATGAGGTTCCAGAAGAGGTAACGTTGGATGTTCAAGTTTCTTTTCAGAGCATGTCTTGTGGCTGACTTGTTTTATCTTTCTTCTCCCTTTCTTGATTTATTTCATACTCTTGGTTAGGAGCAGTGTAGTGTTGTGTTGCTTTGGAAGAAACAGCAACCGAGAGAAGCTGATAGTGGTTTGCAATGGGAGTGACAAACTTTTCAAGTTTTCCAGCAGAGCTGAGCCAAAGTACCAGAGATTTTGAAGCTTTTGCCTGCATTAGTAATTGGAAGCGTCCCGACTTCTGGACTTGCATTGCTTCCCCCTTTTTATTTTACTGGAGCCTTCTGCTTAGCACCTCGAAGCATGCTGTTTCCACTTTAGATCACTGGCATACGTTTCAAGCACTTTTTCTGGGAGGCTTCATCGATGTCCAGCCTCAGTGCTTTGTCTCTTGATGGAGCTGACATTGACTGATTACTCTGGAGAACGACTGTCAATGGAAGCTCTTTCCATTAGATGCTCTTTTCTGCTATTTTTTAACCTTCAGAGCTCCCTTTTTTGTTTTAAAAGTGCATTGCTTCAGTCAGGCTGCTGCTTTCTGTTTGATTGTGGGTCAGCTGGAGATGTTGGTCTGAGATGTCTGCAAATGATTGACAGCAGAACAGCACAAAGTAAAACGTCACCTTCAAAAAAAAGATTTTGAAGCCGAAGAGTTGCTGCTTTAAGGGAAGTACGTTGTGATTGCTGCTCAGTTCTGCCAGAAAAAAGCAGGTTCCAAATACAGCTGCAAATGTTGTGAAGCTGAAGTTTTCCCTTGTTTTTATTTCTTAACTGGGAGTAATGTGCTAATAGCTGTAGGATTTTCCTCTCCTGTCCATGGAACAGCATGAGCGGTCTTTTACAACCTTTCCTAGGGCAGTTTTCATCCTCTCTGTTTTACATCCCTTTTACGAATTTATTTATTTCCCCCCCTTAGGTTGTATTAAAAATGGTGGCAGAGATAAAGAAGATCCCTGGCATTTCTCGGGTGATGTATGACTTGACATCAAAGCCACCAGGAACTACGGAGTGGGAGTAAATAGCTCTTTTTTTTTTTTTTCTACTCAAGTACTGTGTGCAGTCTAAATCATATCAGAAACCATTCCCAGTGTTGACATGCAGTACTGTGAAAGAGTGACTGGAGCTGCTGCATCCCACCTGAGTGCTCTCCTGGAGCAGGGATAACTTGAGTGTGGCTGAGGATTTGTACGGGTAAATGAGGGCGGCGGCGGTGCCTGTGCACAGACAGATTCCTATTGCTTTGGCCTTTGTCTCCTGATCCTTCCCATTTCCACGTGTTCCAGTTGCTAACTGTCATTTCAACGTGTCTTTGGTTTTTGTACACTGTGTAAAAAGAGACGGCTTATTTACTTCTACCCAAAGCATTGTTACGGCCTCAAAATGTAAAATGATCTCTTTGTGACCAACTGCTTTTGAACAAATTTATTATAAATAAATATTTTGCCAAATGGAGTAGTGGGTACTGCTGAGTTGTGGGATTAACGTGTATCTGTTGTGTGCTGTTAGGCCTGTTCTAGGTTGTTTGATGTATTAGCCCATGGCAATAACAGAGTTCCAAAAGAGCAAAGCTGAGCTGCTGGGACGTGACCTCCTGCCTGTCCTCACTGCCTCTTGCATCTCCTGGTAGGTGTGTTGGTTGGTGACAGGCGTGTCCCCCGCACACACGTACTGTGTGTGCAGAGATGTCACTGTGAGGTGTCCGTGTGCTTCTGGGGACTCAGGAGTGCAGCTCTGAAAGCTGTGGCACCTGAGCTGCAGGATGCCTGGATCCTGGCTGTGGTCTCCGACCCTTATGCAGCAGTCCCTTCAGAGCCTGCTGCTGTCCTTGTGCTCACATTACACTCGAGGACAGTTTGTTTTTGACGCGTTTGCTTTCACAGGGTTTTTTCTTTTTGTATGTGGTGTACTTAGCTTGGTTTTTAACATCCTTGTAGTCATTAGTGTGGAATCACAGTGTCAGTGACTTACCCAGCCAATGTGGATTATTCCCATCGTGTGTACTCTGCTGTTTCCGTAGTTAAGCAATAACTTAAGAAGTGTTTACCTTGGGCACCTGTGCTTTTCTGGGATCTGTTTCCATCCACCTGAGCGTGCTGAGGATGTCATGCAGCCTCCGGCCGTGGAGGTGCAGGTTGCGCAGCTTGCTGGGTACCTCTGCCCATGGCACTGCTGCTGTGTGCCCCTACTCAGCCCTGCTCCCCGTTTCTGCAGCTGTTGCCTTCCATTCAGCTCTGTGGGGGCAGAACAGTTTTCTCATCTGTTTGGGAACACGGGACACGTCGTGGCTGTGGCTTAGATTTCTGCTTGTGTAGATGGAGGAACTGGAATAGTGGTTGGAAGCATTCTGTTTCGTTTGGTTGCACATCACGTGTTCCTATCGTTTCTGCACTTACTGCCTGTGCATTACAGGAGTTGAGCTTCACTTCAGGACACGGCTAACTTGTGTCGATGTCTGCTTTTTGCCTGCATCCCTGAGAGGCTGCACGGCCCGCTCCTGCTGCCCTGTGAGCTGATCCTCACCGCTGAGCATCTCAGCTGCCTCCTCCTGAGCCCTGGTCTGCACCCACCGTGACTCGGTGAGCTTTTGCTATGTAAATCAAGCTATGTGCGTTGCTAACAGCCCGGCCCTTTGTTGCTGGGCTGCCATCTGTAAAAGCTGCCCATCAGAACGCTGTGATTGCTGTGGCAGAATCTGTTAGGTGGGTTCTGTTGAAAGCAAACTTCCATTTGTAATGTATTGCGTTTCAAACAAAAGCTCCCTAGCGAACTGACGGCCTTAGAGTACACTCTAATGTTTTGTCAGTGAGATCTGAGGGTAGTTTTCGTTACTGTGTTGGTATCTCATGGGTAATGGTGCTGTGACGAGAACTAGATGTTGCTGGTGTGCTGCAGAAGCACTTCAGCCCCTCGGTGCCGTGGCAGTTGCTTGTTGTAAGCGGGCTTGCTGTGGCTGCCACGTTGTCTTTGCCTGTTTGCTGCCTAGGTAACAATAGAAAGAATTACTGAGAAGCAGGGAACGTGCAGCACCTCTTAAACCTCAAACCTCCCTGATCCAGTGCGGGATCTCGTGGTTACAGTGCAGCTGATGGCTGTGATGAGCATTGGGACGGGCACAGTGCCGCCCCACCGTGTGCCCCAGCACACTGGGATGGAGATGTTGTGTTTGCTGTGTGCTGGGGAGTGCTCCTGTGAGTTACATCTGAACTGGAGGTGTGATGCATTCCTGCGTACTGTGCGTGTGCTGAAGTTGCACGTGCACTTTGAGCACCTTCTAGTTGTGTCGGTTGCTTTCGTGTCTATGGAACGGAGCTTGGCAGCAATTCCTGTGCTCTTTTAGGAACCTTCTCACTTGGCTTTGTTTGCTGGTTTTGGAAGCCAGAAAGGTGAATATTGAACTGTTGAGGCATAAACTATTGCACTATAACGGAAAGGTCTTATGGAAACAGAAGCTGTGGTCTTTAACTGTGTTCCCCTGTCAACACCTGTGCCATGCATTGTAGCAGTGGGTTGTTCTTAGGAAGGTCAGTGGTGTTATCCCAGCAGTTCTGTGTGTATAGGACAGACAGAAGTGGAGAGAAACATAAATCCTCTGTTCACTTTCTTAAAAACCTATATTTAGCACATAGTTTACAAACTAATACCTGTAGCTGCCCTGTACAGTTGTTCACCTCAAGTCTTCAGTAAAACATGTCAGCAGTTAGAGGAATTTGTACTGGGGGTGTTCCCCATCATTCTCAATTTTTAACTTTTTTTTTTTTTTTCTGCTTGTGAAATGATAAAAGTACTGTGAGCCTTAATTTTTATCCACAAATAAAAATATTATGTTTGATTGCTGGTGTGATGTGTTTCCTCCAAAGCCTTGCAGGACGAGCAGATCTGAAACCCGTGCAGAAAAGGATCTCACAGAGAGCAGAGCTGGATGAGGGGAGCTCGTGGCTGTTAGGAGCTGGGCCACCCTTCTCCTCAGGAGCTGTCCCCGTTCTGCTGATGCATTCCTTAATTGCCAGCTGCTCCCGGTGCTCCCTGATCCCATTTGTGGACTGCCAGGTGAAAAAGGCATTAATTAACATCACCTGCATTTCTTTGTGCTTGGGTGTGATATTTGGCTCTGGGCTTAACCGCTACAAATTCCACGAGAAGATAAAAGACTGCAGGGGGCTGCTTCCTCATCAGGTTAATTGCAGCAGACGGACACGCTGCGTCAGTGCTGGGTGAGTGCAGCGTGCTGCTGTGCCAGGTGGGTGATGAGCACAGCACCCGTTCCCCTCTGCTGCTCCTAATTGCACTGCCTTTGGCCCACGTGTCATGGTCTGTGCCAACTGCAGAAGCACTGAGGCTGGAAAGCCCAACCCCACCTGCCCACATCCCTCCGTGCCACATCCCCACGGCCCTGAGCTCCTCCAGGGACAGTCACCCCATCGCTCCCTGTGCCAGTGCCCAACTGTTCTTTAGGAAAGGAATATTTCCTAACATCCAGCTCAAAAGACATACTTCTAATGTGGTACCCCAGCTCTGTCTGGGGTTGCAGTAGGGCACACGAACAGGAATGCTCTGAAATGGGCACTGGGCACAATCTGGTGTTCAGAGATGTCGGAGCTGAGGTTCCCTGTGCAATCCCTGTTCTGAGCCCTCAGGTGAATGTGGTGTTGTACAATTGTGTTTGAAAAGTGATGCCCGTGGGTGGCAGAGGGCAGTGTGTGGGCCCTGCTGGGATCTGTGTGGGGCTGGGGGCCCTCACTGTGCTGCAGTGCATGCCAGGAAGGGTCTGGGGCACGCACAGCAGCAGTGAGCTCTGAGCTGATCCGTGCTCCTTTGAGAAACAAGGGGAAATTCACAGCCAACCGCGCTTCAGTTCAAGGGGTGAGACATGGGGACAGTGCTGTCGGTCCTGAGCTGTGTTTCCCACCCACCCGTGGGCTGTGCTGCCCCACTGGTGCAGCTCACTTCTCCAGCAGGTGGGCAGAGCAGATGGGGACTGAGCACTGAGATTGGAGCTGGGGGGGCTTCGAAACCCACGTGTAGCCTGGCTCAGATGCACGGCACTCCCGGTGCCATTTTAAGACCATTCTGTCTCCCAGGCATCCCTGCTGTGCCAGCTCCTTTCTCTGCCAGTATATGGGGCCCAGGGCTGGGGATGCTGTGCTCCTGGGCTGCATGCAGGGTGTGCTGAACTGCTGCGGGTTGCTCTGGGGAGGCACTCCACCAATTAAGCGTCCCGATGAATCTTTCCCTGGTGAGGTTCTAATTACCTTAGGTAGAGGATAGGGTGAAGAGAGATGGCTGTTAGCCTAAAGGCTATCACTTGGGCTTTTGCTAATTGGATCCTGCATTTGAAAATTACTCTGCTCCTATGGGATGAAATCTATATGTTACTTAGCTATCACTTACAGATATTTTCCAGCTCAACCTGTACCTGTGCAAGGCTGGAGCTTTTCTGCTAGAAACCTCTGTGTGGGACCTTGCAGAGAGCTCTGCCCACCTGTCCTGCTTCAGATGCAGGCAGGTTTTAGGGGTGTGCGCCTCACTGGACAATTCAGAGGAATGCTGATGGAGAGGGTATGAAATGCAGGGATTCATTTTAAGAGCACTGTGAGGGGGTGATTTTTGCTGGAACTACTGGAGGTCCGGCAGATCAGAGTTCGCATCCTGTGTTTTGGGCTGGGGCAGAAGAGATCTCGTGTGGAGGGCCGTGCAGGTGTGAGGCTGAGCAGCCCAGGTGGGCACAGAACGGTTGGAGAGACACAAAAAGCAAAACGAAAAGGAAAACGCTTCTAAATGCAATCTGCGTGGAGTGCATTAATTCACCATGGAAACCTAATGCTCTTCTGAGCAGAAAGCATCCATCGGAGGCTTTTAGAAACGATCCTCTTATTTACATCTGAAAAGTACTAGGGTTGAGTAAAGCCCTGTCTGAGCCAGAGGAAAATGCAGGTTGGGTGTCAGGAAAATAATACCCTCTGACAGAGCCGAGGTGCGGTGCACAGCTGCACAGGCAGTGCTGGGGTCACCGCCCCAGGAGGTGGCCCAGGGATGCGGCCCTGAGGGCTGTGCGCATGGCGGGGTGCGCTGCGGTTGGGTTGGGGGTCTCAGAGGTCTTTTCCACCCCTGACGACCCTTTGAAATGGCTGCCGTGCACCTGCCAGCCGGCTATGGGGTGTTAGGGGAACGTTGTGCTTCCAGACACCGTGCCAGGTTCACACTGTGCAGCTCAGCAGTGTTAATCTGTGTCAGAGCGACCGTGCGATGCTGGCACGGGGGGGCTCACCCAGCTCGGCTCCCCGTGCCCATCAATGTTTAACAGCAGCCGGGCAGCTCGGCTTGCAGGCGAGGGATCCTGCTGCATGTTTTATAGGGCGAGCGGGCAGCTCCGGTGGCGATAGCGACCCGTGGCACGCGGAGGGACGTGAGCTGTCACAGGTCTGCTGCGAGATAACAATGCTCCTGCACGGAGGAACAAAGAGCGAGCAGGTGCCTCAGTGTGCTTTACCTCTGCGGTGACTGATCCCCGCTCACGGCCTTTGTTTGGGAACAACTGCGTGGTGCTGTGCTGGGGTGAGTGGCGAGCACGAAATCCTGGGTGAGCACACCGTGTGCCACGCAAATGTTTCAGGACTTTCGTTTTGCTTTTCATGGACTCTGTTACAGAATCGTGGAATGTGACCTCTGATGGCTGTCAGTCCATCCTGCGATGCGCAGGAACACCCACAGCTCCGGCAGGTGCTCAGGGCCCCATTACCTGACCACGGGGCACCCACCCCTTTGGGTAAAGCTGGCTTTTGGTGGCCCAGCTGAAAGAACGTGGGCGATCTCATGAAGGACGCCTGTGAAAGCAGTGCGTGCTGCCCGAGTGGCTCAGGGTGGCTCAGAGGCTCCTGGAGCTGCTGGAAACCTTCTCCTTTTTGGGAAGTGCTGTGGAATGTACTGACGTGTGGCATAACATTGTAGAACTGCAACGTGTTTAACGTCCTTTGTGCTTCTCCCTCCCCCAAACACAGAGCTGGTAGTGCTCCTGAGTGCCCCGGCGTGGTTTGGTCCATAACCCCTTATTCCAAGGCAGGAAGAAGCACGTTCAGCTCGAGCACCCCTCGGGATGACCCAAGCACCAGTCGCTCTGCCAACACATCGATCGGTGAGAGCCCCAGCTTTGCTCTCATCTGCAGGGCAGCCGTGGCACGGTGCTGGTGCCCGGGACGGACGCTGCTTTGGGGTGAGGGCCACTCTGCGTGGCACAGCCCGGGGCCGAGGTGCTGTGTGTGCCTTTCAGCCCCCGCAGGACGCCGTACAGATGTTTCCACGCAGAGGTCGCAGCTCCCCTTTCGGGTTAAGCTCTGCGGCCACGTATCTAATTACGGCTCCGCGCTGGCAGAGGGTTATAGAGGGAGGACGGTGCGTGCTGCAAATCAGTTTAAATGATTTGAGGGCAGCCACCGGGCTCGGGGCCGGGCGCAGCGATGCTGGCGGCACGCACGGGCACCGTGGGCAACAAGAACGCGGAGGAAGCGCTGAAGCTGAGGAAGCAGTCGGTGCTGTCCCTGGGCAGCAGGGAGCGAGCCCCGCGTGGCAGCACCGAGGGGGCCAAGGAGGCGCGGGCGAAGCTGGCGGCACAGCAGCGGGCACGGCGCCTGGCGCTGCTGCGGGAGCTGGAGATGAGCTGGTACCTGCGTGGCTGTGAGCTCTCACACGAGCACACCGTCGCCTACACCACCGGCATGCCGCACAGGTAGGGCAGCGACGCGGGGCCGCTGATGGCGGCGGCCGGAACGGTGTTGGTGACAGCAGCTACAGCCGTAGCAATGCTCTTGTCAACTGTGATGATGGTAGAAGGAGTTGGGCTCCGTTGGCTTGTTAACTTTCCACAGGTTTGTTCCCCAGCTCCCAGGCTTCTCGCCCAAACCCAGTTCAGGCCCGTTTCTGGTAGCTGCTGTTTCCAGGTGGCCGTGGTGGTCGCGTCTGAGTGGGGAGGGGTGGGTGGCAGGGGAACTTGAAAGTGGTAAATAACCATGAGAAGTGGGGAAAGGAGCAATTCAGTGTGAAGATAACAAAGGAAGCCCAAGCATCTCTGCAGGCTGAGAGTGAGTGGTTGGCATCTGCACCACAAAGCTGGGGGCAGGGGATAACTGCTGGGAAAGGTGCATTCCTCACGGTGCTGAGCGGTGCTGGCCCCTGGGGCTCTAAACCAGAGGAACTCCGACGCGTGAAAGCTGCAGGGCAGTTTGTGGAAGGATCTCTTCGCCTTGGGTTCATCTTGCTTTCAGAGAGCTGGGTTTGACAGGAGGTAAAACAGAGGGAATTGGTACAGGATAGGATGGGGAGAAAGGACGGATCCTTACTGGCATTGTAGTGTGGGGAGGGGAGGACGGGTAACCCACATTTCCATGCAAAACTCCTCTCTGTGACATTGAATTATAATCTTTTAGAATATGTTTTCTTTTTTAGCTCAGCCCTTGTTTATCTGCTTTGAAAGCTTTAAGGATTAGCTGAGTGCATGATATATCCATCACTTGATTATTTAACTGATATTTTGGATGGATTTGGGATTGAGAGGAGAGCCAGGAGCTGGGCTGAGCATTTAGAGTGTAAAAACCCAGGAAACCTGCTCCTGTGCTGCATCCCATGCTGTTCCCTGACCCCAGGCCCTGCTAGCTCTGCCCTGGCCATGGTGTGCTGGAGGCTCTGCTGGTGTCCCCAAGCCCTGCGCTGCTTCTCCCATCCCCTGGGGGTGTGGGAGGTTTCTGCTTAAGAGAAGCAGCTGCAGGCTCTGGGAGCTCAGATCGCAGCCTTAAAGCCCCTGTTCTGGATCAGAGGATAATGCAGCACTCAGTGTGGGCTCAGTATTTCCCCTGTCTGCTTGGGTTATTTGTCTCTGCGGGGCTTTGGCTGCCTCGTTCCCCTGCATTTGCTTACACACAGCATCCTCCCAGGGCTTGAGCATGTAGCATAGGGGGTTACAGAGCAGTTAACCCAAGCTGTGATGGATTACACCAGGGTGGGTGAGCCCAGCAGGTCTGAAGGAGCTGTGCAGGAGACGCCTGCTGCCTTCACCTCTCCACCCAAGGCCTCAATAAACCCCGTGAGAATACTCTTTGACGTTTGTTGGCCTTGGGTTGAATCCCAAACAAATATTTCTCATTCTCTAAATATAAGACCTGGGAAACAGGGTCGGTGCTCTGTTCCCACTGACAGCCTTCTCCCCTCGGAGCACTCCCCAGTTACCAGCTTCAGCTGGCGGCCGGCACCGCCGTCCCGACTGAAGCCCGCTCGGGTAGGAACGCTCCCCTCGCCACAGCACAAAGTGTGGGGCCATGCACTTGTACAAGCCCTCCTGCTCGGACATCCCGCCCCACAAACCCACCCTGCTGAGGGGCAAAAAGCCGAGCGTGGCCCCCAGAGAGCACCCTGCATCCAGCCCTGGGAGGGCCAGCGGGGCCGGAGAGCGGAGACAGCTGGAGAGGTTCCTCCACGTACACGGGCTGTCACTGCACGAGAGCATCCCGGAGCAGGCGGGGATGGTGTACAGGTACGGGTGGGGTGTGCGTGGTGGGGCTGGCTGAGCTGTGGGTAGGGCTGCCTGTTCCCAGGGCGGGTTGCTGGGGTGCTTTGGGCTGCTGTAGTGGCTCCTTGTTCTCTGTGTGAATGCTGCGAGAAGTTTGCCTGGCTTTGTGCAATGGCAAGTGCAGGGGGGTGGCTTTAACCTAAAGGGGGTGTGCAGCCTGAGCTGCCCCGTGCCTTGGGCTCTGCCCTCGGCTCTGGCTCCTTCCATCACCCTGAGTGCACCTTGGCTGCTTGGCTTACGGGCTGCCCTTCATCCATCAGAGCCTTTAACGAGATGGAATAAAGCACTACAATACAGTTAATTTCTGCTGAAGATGATGGATTCCAGCAAATCCATCCTCCTGAGTCCATGCGTTTTTCACAGCTGGCAGAAGAAGCCACCATACTTTGTGTTTCACGTGGCCCACCCCCAGCAAAAGGAGTGCTCCGTGGGGCCGTGCAGAGCCCCTGGCACATGCTGTTGAGGGCTCCTGTTGTTATTTGGGGCTCCTGGTGCCTATTTTCTGCAGGTTTCTGTTCCACTTTGTGCAAAGGCTCTTCCAGGCTCAGTGTGTGAACACTTCTCTTGCCCAGCGTGGCTCAGTCACCTCCCAAAGTTTTCTTCCCACATCTGTAGGTCTGATCTGAAGAGAGTGTGATAAAAGGAAAAAGACTTTTAGAATGAAGAGCTATTGAATTAATTGCAGTAAACAAAAGAACCATTAATAAGAAACACTGCCTAAGTGCTCCTAAGCTGGTTTGTTGGTAGGGCGATTAGTTCCTCTCCCTTTCATTGCTTCAGCAAATGCAGCTTAGTTCAGGCTGTTACGGAACAACGGGCAGCGCAGCCGTGCATGGCATCGCTTTGTTGCTCTGCTCTCAGTGCAGCACTGTGCTGAGAGCTGGCACTGCTGTGCGGAGCAGTGGTGCGGTGTGAGGAACCCCAAACGAGGTGCTGGTGGGTGTGTTTCTATGAGTGAGGTGTGTTTTCGGAGGCGTGGGGTGTCAGCTGCTGAGGATTCTCAGCTCGGGCTCCCAGTGCAGAGGTCTCCTCTGTGGTTTAAAGGGCTTTCTGTGCTGCTTGGGGGGAAGCAACATGTGGGGATGGGAAGTCCGTGTCTGCGATGGGGCAGGGCCGCAGGGCACTGTGCTCAGGGCTCTGGTTTCAGGCAGCACAGCTGTGGGTGTCTGATGGCAGGATGGTGCTGCTGAGCTCTGAGCTGCTGCTGGCTTCAGAGCACTGCTGTGTGCTGCTTGCTGGGATGCAGCTTACAGTGATGACATCTTCCCCATCCCCGTGCAGATCGATGGCTGTGGCTGCAGCCATCTGTGCCCTTTGTTCAGCACCAGCTGTCCTTTCCGTTCAGTGATTTTTCTTTCTGAACTATTGCTCTCTAGCACAACGTAGGTACCCCTGTGCCCGGCCTTCTCCCAGGTGATTTCTCTTTCCTCTCTCTGCTTATTGTTCACGTTATTTTTATACAGCTTTACGCATAAACAGATGGGGGAGGGCAAACAGCAGCTGCACGCAGCTCAGTGTGCAGGGGACCCCCATGTGAGCGGTGTGGGGCCTGCTCCCCAGCACTGGAGGGCGGGGATCTCCCATCCCAGCAGC
This sequence comes from Oreortyx pictus, assembly GCA_036925125.1. Taxonomy (NCBI): domain Eukaryota; kingdom Metazoa; phylum Chordata; class Aves; order Galliformes; family Odontophoridae; genus Oreortyx; species Oreortyx pictus. The sequence continues at coordinate 21,978,672 of JAUPFR010000011.1, read as the reverse complement.
TCGCCCAAATGCACACACACACACACTTCCCCGTGAAGTAATCTGCTCTGAAGTCTCTGGGCTCCCCTCAGCAAGCACATCTGTTCCCATCATGGGTAGCAAAGCCATTTGCACACCTGCCTCTGCTCCCTGTGCACGTGGCATCTCCAGCACTGCGCCGTGGCACTGGCAGGGAGTGGGGGCTGCTTGCAGAGCTCCCAGTGTGTTTTTAATGCCCCCTTTTCAGCCCCCCAAAATGCAGCTCTGTGACCCACTTTACACACAGGGATGTTCCCTCATTATCTATTCCAGTCTGCGCATCACTGATCGTTATCAGTGAATTATCTGCCCCGAATTCCTGAGCGGAGCGTGTGATGTCCTGGGGAGATGTGTGCAGTGGGGAGTAGGATGCCAGGCCAGACGCTTATGACAAAAAGCACTGTTCCTAAAGCTACAGGCAGCAGCAGATGGCTGTGGGGGGCTGCATGCTGGGGGGGGCACAGCAGTGATGGAGCTGAGCAGGGATGCTCTGCGCCCGATGGAAATGTGCTTTTTTGCTCTGTGTTCCTCCCCGTGCCGTGCTGCTGGTGCTCGGGCCAACGCCTGTGAAGGGGATTTGATTCCCTCCCGTGGCTCCGGTGCCTGCTGCCGCCTGATAAGCTCTGCTGAATTTTCTGTGCCTGGTTTCATCGTCGCTTGGCTCCGTCCCTGTTCTGGAAATACCTGGGTAGTTGCAGCCGTGCAAGCACTGTCCTCTGCAGGGAGGCCCTGCACTCTTTGCTGGGTGACAGTGCAGCACCCCGAGGGGTGCCCTCAGTGCCAGGGTGTGAAGTCCCTTCATAGGGTTCTGAAGAAAGGAGACACTCTTCCCAAGGGATCATCGCACAGTGACCACAGCAGATGCCCCCAGTCCTTCAGGAGTGCTTTCAGCTCAGCTGGAGTGCTCCAGCTCCATCAGACAGCGTGAGGGCTGAGGGGCAGCATCCCCCTGCCCGCATCGTGGCACGGCAGGGAGAGCGTGAGAGCTGTAGAAAAAAAACTCTCTTTGGGAAGAATGCATTTTCAGCTTAACTGAACACTGATGGTTTGAATAAAATTCTTGTGGATGGAGTGGAGAGGGTGCAGCTCAGCAGTGCTGCAGCTCCTGTGGGGCATGCCCCGTGGGCTGCTGCTGGGGCACCGTGCTCTGTACTGTCCCCCACCCCTGCCACGTGGGGAGCTGCTCTTCAGCATCCCAGCCTGACACTTTTGCAACATATTTCTTTACAGTTTATTTAGAGATACGAGCTGTTACAAACTGTGGTTGGGTGGTGTTTGACGTCTATGGGTAGCAGAATAATGTGCGTAATTGCCTAAATTTACTATTCAATAAGCAGAGACAAGCTGGAAAGGCACAGTTTGGGCTGAGCTGTATTTGGAATAAATGTATTAATCACTGTGCGAGGATCCTCAAGAAGACTGCGTTTTCTGCATGGTGCAGTGTGTAGCATGATGGAGAAGGGCCAGCTCAGCTCACGCTGCTCAGTGCACGATGCTGCCCTCCCCTCCTTGCTCTGCCTGGGTTGCTGCACATCACAGCAGCACAGAGCCAGAAGAGTGCCAGCACCTGCTAGGCTCAGCCTGGGGAAGCCCTGACCTGCCCTCGGATGGAGCAGGGCTGTGGTCAGCACTGCGCTGAGCCCAGGCTGGGATGGTTGGGAACGGGCAGCTGTTCCCCTTCACTTAGCCATAAAAGTGTGTTTCTGCAGGGTGAGCTCGTGCAGGTGGGCCCCCTGCTCTGCTCCGATTAGAATAAACCCCGAGCACTCTGTTTTCATGCCAGTTTTGATTTTTTTTTTTTTAATCACTTCTTCTCAACCCAAAGGAATGGTAACACAAGCCTGGGCTAGCCCCTGTGCCGCTGCTGGGCAGCGTTTGCCATCTCCCCTCCGTGGTGCCGGCGATGCAGCAGTACATGCTTGCAGGGGCAGCGCCAGCCCCATTGCTGCTGTCCCACCAGCTCACCGTGTGTGCATGGGAGTGATGCTGGGAGACACAAGGGAGCTGCTCCAGCGGCAGGCAGCCCAGCAGGAAACCTGGCTGCAAACAGCACTGAGATGGAGCGGAGCTGCACACACTGCGTTCGTAGCCAGAGCTTTCCGGGCACAATTTCTGCTGGGATGTGCAGTCAGACTTCTCCATGGGAGTCCTGCTGGGCTCAGGGCACGCTGCCTGCTGCAGCCCTGGTGCTGAGGTGTGAGTGGTGTGTGGAGATGGCTCCATGGGGCAGCGGGGTCTGCAGTGAGCACTGGTCGTGTGGGCTCTGCAACCCTCTACAGCTGTGCCTTGGGACTAAATGGTGGTGCTGGGGGAACGTCTGTCCTGCAGAGGTTCCTGAGGTTAATCCCTGCCAGGTTCTTCCTCTCTGTTGATTTCTGCTGCCCGGTCTGCAGGCTGCATGCAGCAGGGAGCCCCGCGGCTCTGCTTGCCGGATGCCTTTTCCCTGCCAGCAGCAGAAGGAAAGCTGCGAACGTAGCAGCAGCGATGGTCACAGTGCAGAGCAGCGAGGCTGGATGCTGGCTCCGCTTCTGTGCAGAGCTCTGCTGCGGCCGAACTGCTCTCCAAAGCTGCTCTGGAGCTGCCCAGGCACTGTGCGCAGTGCAGGAGATGTCCAAGCAGCAGAGCTGGGGGGAAGCAGGGGCATGCAGAGGGAAGGAGCTGCTCGCGAGCAGGAAAACAGCTCCAATTTCCCTTTCGACGTGGCACAGAGCCGTGCAGTGCAGTACTGAGGCACGCCGACCGCTCGGGCTGTGAAATAGAAGCTCAGTGCCTGCAGCGCAGCGATAATGAGCGAGGGGTTGCTCTCAGTACGATACGCGGGCACAACTTCCATTAAACGCATCCAAACTGAAAATAACTTCCTGTCTCGTTGAGGAGGCCACGAGCAAAGAAACTTCGCCGTGGGGCTCATGTGACATTGGTGGGGCTGGGGCAGATCTCCTCTATGTCACTGCCTTCCCCTGGCAGTGAAGGATTTCAGCTAAAGAGCTTAAAACAGCTGAGGCAGCATTGTTATCGGTGACCTGGATTGGGTCGGCACAGACGTGGGTTCCTGCAGCCAGTCGCCAGCAGAGCTCTGGCAGCAGCTGTCCTGAGAGCCCCAAAATACATTGGGGTCGTGCTTTCAAAGACACGTTAGGCTGCCAGAGCATGGGCTGTGAAAGGGAAGAGGGCACAGCTTTGGGTTTTTTTTTTTTTTTTTTTAATCAAAGCTGATGACTTGATGCCAGAAGAGGCATCCCACGTTTTAATCTTTAGTCTGAGAGCAGTCTTGCCAGGAGTCATTGATTTTGGGGCGGAGTGGACGGAAAACTGCGCAGTGGAAAAGGATCTGGGGTCGCTGGTGGATGTGAGCCAGCGGTGTGCCCAGATGGCCAACACCAATGGCACCGAGTCCTGTGTCACTGCATGAAGGACAGGGAGCTGTGGGCAGTCTGTCCCACAGGGAGCAGCTGAGGGGATGGGATGGCTCAGCCTGGGAAATAGGAGCTTCAGGGAGAACCTATGGCTCTCTCCAGCTCCCTGAGAGGAGGCTGTGGGGAGGGGGGATAGGACTCTGCTCACAGGTAATGGTGGCAGGACGAGGGGTGATGGCCTCGTGACATGTCAGGAGATGTTCAGGTTGGATATTTAGAGAAATTTCTTCTCCAGAAGAGTGGTTGGGCACTGGCACAGGCTGCCCAGGGAGCTCAGAGTTCCTGGAGGTGTTCAGAACTGTGGAGAAGTGGCACTGGGGGGAAGTGGGCAGCGGCCACGGTGGGGTGGGTTGGGGTGCAGTTTGGGGACCCTAACCCTAGCCCTGGGCAGCCCGATCCAGTGGTTGGCAGCCCTTCCCGTGGCGGGGGTTGGCACTCGGTGATCTTTAAGGTCCCTTCCAACCTGAGCCATTCTACAACCATGGAGGTCTTTTCCGATCTTAACGAGTGTGTGATTCCACGGCTGTCCCCTTGGGGTCCCTCTGCACAGCACAGGGTGGGCAGCGGCGCCAGCGACCCTCAGTGCCGCCCTCCTCAGCGTTGATTAGGGGTCGGTAGCACGCGTTTATTGACGCTTTTGGAGCCAGACAGGGGCAATGAGCTCAGTTAGCCGCTCGCCCCACGGCCGGCCCCACTGCTCCACGCCCCACACCCGCGGGTCCGCCCGCAGCGCTCAGCCCGCAGCTTAGCTGCAGCAATGGGGGCAGGAAGGGGTTAACCCAGCGGCACTCCGGAGCGCGGCGCTCGTTCTCCTCCCTCCCCCTCTTTCTTTTTTTTTTTTTTTTTCCTTTTTTTTCCCCATGATTAGCCCATTTTCAACGTCAAGCCGCTCCGAGCGCTGCTCCTTCCATCGGTGCCTTTGTGCCCGTAGCAAACGCAGCTCCGCTCCCGGGGGTGCGGCGGCTCGGGGGGGGGGGACCGAGGGGGGGGGGCTCGGGGGGCTGATGTAGAGCTGCGGCGAAGCCTGCGAGCACCGGGGACAGCTCCATGTTCCCCCGAGCGCCCGACTAAAGGCGGATGCCGCTCCCCGACCCACCGAGGCCGTCTCCGGGGGAGGTGTGACCGAGAGCCGGGTTTGGGGTGGGGGCTTCAGCCCGGCCACGCGCCCCACGCACCGGCCCCCCCGGGCCGAGGGGAGCGATGCAGGTGTCCATCGCTTGCACGGAGCACAACCTGAAGAGTCGCAATGGGGACGAGCGGCTCATCAGCAAGCAGAACGCTGCCGCGCCCAACGTGGTGAACGCCGCCAGGGCCAAATTCCGGACCGTGGCCATCATCGCCCGCAGCCTGGGGACCTTCACCCCTCAGCACCACATCTCCCTCAAGGAATCCACCGCGAAGCAAACTGGCATGAAATACAGGTACGGCCGCGGCGCCCGTTGCCCGTTCGGTCGCTCTGTAGGATTTCCCCTCCGGGTGCCTCTGGTGTTGGGGGAGAGAGCTGCTGAGATTGAGGGGGTCTTTAAACCTCTGCAGCACCGAGCGGCGTTCGCGTGCTCACGTTTCTTCCTGCGGGCACGCTGTGGCTTTGCACAAAGAGCACCCACGCGGGCCGTAAGGGACACCCGTGAACCGATGGCAGCGCTGGCGAGACGGTTTCCGTGAAGCGCTTGCCATAACTTGCGCTGGCGTTAATGAGCAGAAGCAATTAGCAAAGCACGCTGCAAGGCTGCACGGGAAAAGTTCATCTGCAGCGGGCACGGAGCGGAGGGGAACGGCCGTCCCCGGGGCCGCTCCATCCCACGGACCGCCCGCAGAACCGAGCCGCCGTGAGGGCAGCGAAAGGCAGAGGGAATCACGAGCGTTCCCACGCCGCGCAGGGCGAAAGGGAGAAGCAGAACAGGGCTGCTCCTGGAGCAAGGCGCTCCAGCGGACGGGCTGCACTGCCACACCTTCAGCTGTGAAAAACAGGGCCCCTCCCGACTGCCGCTTTGGGTTGGGATGTCCCCTCGGCAGCTCCGGCCGTGGGGCGGGCACCGCACCGTGCTGCGTGGCACCAGGTGTGCGCGGCGTGGGGCGGGCAGCGCTGCCGTCACTGAGATGGCAACAGCGATGCTCTGCGAGCGGCACAGCCAGGGCAGGGCGCTCGGGCACGGAGGGGATGCTCACGGCTCTGTGTGCACCAGCACGGAGCACTACAGGTGCAACCCGTCACCAAGTCGCAGCTTCTGCTCGTTAGCACTACGGAGCGCTAATTGCCAGCAGGAGTTCCTGCTGCTTCCCCGGCGCTCCCACAACGACCGACGTGCGAGGTGGCGGCACGTTCTGCTGCCACGCAGAGCCGGGGCTCTGCAGCTCGTCCCGGGCTCGGTTCTGGGGAAGGTTTGTCCGGCTGTGCCTCCGGCTGGAGGCTGGCACGGCTCCACCGGCTCCCGGCTGCGGGCGGCATGGGGACTGCAGCAGGAATAGCATCGCAGCTGTGACGGGGCTGAGGCTTTATCTCTGTGACTAATCCCCGGTTCTGCTCCCAGATCTCTCCCTCCCTAGAGGAGGTTTCTTCCCCCCAAGAGAAGCAGCGTAGGGAAAATGGGAGGGAGAGCTGCACGGAGCTCAGCCCTGGCGCTGCCTGCGGGTCGAGGTAACCTTTAGTTAGGGAAGAAGCTGTCCAGCAGCGACAGAGCTGATGTTTCGTGTTCTCTGATTCCCCAGTCCAAGGGAAATTCCATGCCTGGAGAAGCCTAAGGCTTTCCCCGACAGCTGCGATAGTAATGCTGTAAAGTCCTCAGCTCCCTTGTATTTCGGGTTGAAGTCCTTCCCAGTTCATTCTCTGCTTGCATTATGTCACTGCTGACAAGCTTCACAATGTGTGCTGCCTGAAATGACGTGCTACTTAGGGATGCCTTTTGTTTTATGCTAAAAATACAGCACTCCGTCACCGCCGAGTACCTGCACAGAACGTGGGGTGCTGTGCTTGGAGAGGGCGTGTGGCATCGCCGTGGGGCACAGCAGCACCTTGCTGCAGGGCATCGCCGTGGGGCACAGCAGCACCTTGCTGCAGGGCATCGCCGTGGGGCACAGCAGCACCTTGCTGCAGGGCATCGCCGTGGGGCACAGCAGCGCCATGGGGCGTTGCCGTGGGGCACAGGGAACCCAGTGCCACGGATGGCAGGCTGTGCAGAGAGCGATCCCTTCTTGTGGTTATAGGGGAGGTGGTAACGGAGGGGCCGAGAGGAGCAGGGCTGGCACTGGAGCTTTTCATGACGTGGCTCATTTCTGGCAGGTGAGAGAGCAGATTTGTTAACACAAAACACAAAGCTCGCCGGAAGGAATGCATTCTTTTGGGAATGTCTGTGGATATGAGGATCCAGGTGTGTTTCCATGCATTTCATTTGCTCCATCTCCCTTCGTCTAATTGTGGTATCACCCAGGCATCAAAGCAGCACAAAGCAGGCAGTGCGCGGCTGCGGGAAGCGAGCTGCCACGTGCCACGAGCCCACGTGCGGCCGTGCCACGGAGCTGTCAGATGGGGGTTCCCTGTGTCACCACTTGTGGCAGCTGCGTCACCACGGGGCAGGATGGGGCGCTCCTGTCAAGGAGTACAGCATCCTTCCTCGTCGCCTGGTGTGGCTGCGGGGCCACGAGCTGCTGCATCGGCCCTGGGAGCGAAGTGCAGGCACAGGTGGGTGCTGCCGTGGATATGGGGCTGCCACCTCCCTGCCCCCCTACAGCTCTGTGCCACGGGGCAGAGCCACAGGCTGCATATCCCGTGCTATGCAAGGGAAGGCTTGATAAATAGGGTGCCAGAAAATCCCACTTCACCACTTGGATCGGTCTCCAGTGGCAAACGCAACTGGTGCATGCAATGAGGATAAACCCCAAGTCGTCGCCCCACTGTTACCTCTTTGTGGTGTAGTGGGGCACCTTCCCCTCCCCCCACCTCCCCGGGCTGCCTCCTCCACTCCTCCTCCATGCAAGCGAACATTGCAGCGCTGTCAGCGAGGTATGGATTTCCCATACAGACGCAGTGCTTTAGGAATGCCAGCGCTGCATTGGCAAAGCTTCGTGGGCAGATGCCAGGCAGTGGATGTGTGCGGTGCACGAGTGGGGTGAGCTCCCTGCTGCCGTGCCCTGCAGCAGTAGGGGATCTCCTCGCTGTATTTCGGGGCTCGGGTCTTCCCTGTCCCTGCCTGCAGCCCTGGACATCAGGCAGATGGCTGCCTCGTGCTTTTGCTGCAGTTATGGGCAGCCTTAAGCACTGCCAGGCAATAGCCCAATTATTCTGCCACAAGGTAATGTATTATTTCAATAGCTCTCCAGGATCATTTTTATGGCTCATGACCTGAGCTTCACTTTATTGCTGTAAGACCGCTCCAGTGAGCAGAAGGGTTCTGCCCTTACGTTCACAATGCATTTGCCCCCAGGACTGCAGATTTAATGGATCCAAAGGAGCCGCCTCTCCTCCTCCGGGTTCCATCTGTACAAAGGGGTTTCGGGTGAAGCTTTGAAGCAGAGCCTGTGGGCGGCAGCTGTGCCTCAGAGTCACCTTCGGATGGGGTGTGACAGCGCGTGAGAGGAGTGCTGGGCATGGGGTGCTGGCCCTGGGGGACACTGAGAGGCCATGTGCTCTGGCACTGTGACATGGTGGCAGTGAGAGGCCAGGCAAGCTGCAAGCTTCTGGGCTGCTGGCACAGATGGGTGCCACATCCACTCCTGGGCTGTTCCCGCGTCGGGTTTTTTTTTCCATTTAAATGCCTCATGACAACATTAATCCAATGCTCAAATGGGCGGAAGAAAGGACGCGATGTAGAAACACTGCTAACTTAATTGCCAGCGAAGTGCACAGTTTAAGGCATTTTAAAAGTATTGTTCCAGCATGGCTGCTCGGGCAGAGCCCAGATTGAATGCTGAGCAGCAGATTTTTCCTTCAGATGATTGCTGCAGCACGAGAGCTGCGGGGCATTCACCGTGAGCGGGACGGGGCAGCGAGGAGCTCGGGGCAGATGCACGACTGTGCTCACTGTGGGGCCCTGCAAAGCTCTGGGGGCTTTCAGAGAGCAGAGCCTCCACCTCTGTGCACACAGTGCTTCCCACGCTGCAGGGAACACGGCCACGTGCTGGGTGCCAGCTCCGTGCGGAGCATGGGGAGCTTCAGTGCATGAGGGAGCGCTGGCTGCGGCCCATGCGCTTCCCCTCATCTGCATTTTAATGCATCATCGGCAACTTTCTGGAGGATGCAGCCAAGAAAACTGCAGGGAATTTCAGCCCAGACAGCTGCCTCATGCCTGTGGCCCTGCTCGTGGAGGGGATGGTCCAGAAAGTGTGAAGGGGGCCATGGACAGGGCGCAGCTGCACCCCAATACCTGCGGCCGTGCGCTGCCAACCTCTGCTGCAGCCGTGAGTGATGGTTGTGCAGCTTTGGGGAGCAGCTCCTTGCTCCAGCACTGCACTGGGCCCCAGAGCCACAGCTTCACCCTGCGTGCTGGGAGCAGCTGGCCAGCACCACGCTCCGGGCCAGCACTTGGACTGCAAACTTTGCAAGCAAACCCATCGGTGTGCTGCCATGCTCCAGCGGTGCGAAGCACGCAGACTGTCACCAGCTCGGAACAGCAGGAGCAGTGCAGCAAAGTCTGCTGGGTGCTGGGCTTCTGGGGGCGGTGGCTGAGCAGTGCCAGCAGTGGGGAGCTCTGCACCCACCCTTCTCCCCCCCACCTGCCAGCGCTCAGATGGAAAGCCGTGGGTCACCGCTGGGCTCCCGCAGGACGTGAGCCCGGGAGCTTTGCTGGGCCTCGCTGCTATGTGAAGCAGCCTCGGTTTGCAGGGAGCAAATTGTGTATTTTATTCATTTTCTGTTCAAAAAGAAGCTGTTCCAAAGCAATAATGGGGATGTTTCTAAGCAACGTTGTTTTCCCCCTGCAAGCCTCAGGAATGGTGACATTTCTGTGCATTTTGGTAACAATAAACCAAACTGCCTGCAGATGATCTGCAGGAAAGCCTACTCCTCCTTCCCCAGCTTTGCTTATGGGGTGGGATGTGGGCTTCTAGGGTGCCAGAGGAGCCCAGGGCAGCCCTGGGGACGTGGTGTCCCTGTCCTGGGGGCCAGCTGCCCCAGGGGATGAGGACTTGTGTGGGATGCATCCCCTTGGTCTGGCATTGCTGGTAAAGGTCAGCTGCTGTGGGCAGCAACATCAACACTGGGCAAGGAAACTGGGGGTGGGAAGGGAGGAATGGCGTTATTGGAGCTCTTCTGAGGCTGATTATTCTTCTGTGGGTGTGGAGTCTGAAATGCTTTAGTCACCGTGTGTGGTATTGCATAGATTTTATTTAAAACTTCTGCTCTTTCTTCAAAAACAACATGTTTTTCTCTGTCTCGTTTCTGATGGATGGATAGGTAAACGGATTGGGAGGATTGATGGGTGATGGGGACATGGGTGGACAGATGGGTTGTGGCTCAGAGGGCTTGGTGGTCACAGGCTGACAATTGGACTTGGTGGTCTTGGTGCTCTTTTCCAACCTTAACGACCACGTGAATCCGTGATTCTATGGGTGGAGCAGTGGATGAACAGATGGATGGATAGCTTGGGTTATGGACGGAGAGACAGGAAGGCAGATAGATGGGCAGACAGACAGGTTGGCTACCTTCATCTCGCTGCATCCGTGGCACTGTTGGAGGTGGCCGAGCCTTGAGCAAGGTTCGCTCAGCCATGCAGAGTCAAGCAAAGCTGCAGCCCAGCCACTGCTTTGTGATGCAGAGCCTAACTCTTTGTTTTCTGCCTCTCCTGCACAGGAGGTTGGGTTGGGGCAGCTGCTGGGGACTGCGTGCAGGCACCGGATGAAGCTGCCACCATGCAGCAGCTGGGAGGGCAGGGGCTGTCTGTAGGGCACCACTGTGATGTTCCTGCATAACCAGGTGTGTCTGTTCTGTTTGCTTTGTCCCACCATTATACCAGGCAGCAGCTGTCAGCTAATTAGCTGATTAAGCAGCACAGGAGGCACAGGCCATAAATCACTGCCGGGAGGGCTGCAGGCTTTGGCTGTGTGACCATGCTCCCCATGCATGGCTGCGGGATGTGCACTGGGTGCTGCCTGAGAGGTGTGCGGGAGCAGTGGCAGGGCAAAGGGTGTGAAGAACAGCAGGCTGGATCTGCAGCAGGGTGCTGGGGTGGGTGCTCCTTCCCCTGGGGGTACGATGAGCCTAGGAGTGCCTGGGACTGGGGGAGCTCAGGGCTCTGGATTGCAGCAATGTAGGATGTGATGCTCAGTGCAGGGCTGCTCCCTGCAGTGCTGCTGCCTCCAGCGTTGCAGCGATCACTGGGCTCTCCTACCCACTCTCCTGCATTAGAGTTAATTAAAAGCAGTTAATTACAACTGCTTTCTGCCCTGTGCCACAGGAGACAAGCACCGTTCTTGCCATATGGCACGGGCTGCTTTCTCCCCTTTCCCTTTAATTAAGGACATTGTCAGCACTGGGCGTCCCTGGGACGCGGCCGGGCACACTACGTCCCACCACGGCCCTCACCCCAACCCATAAAGCAAAAATAATTCACGTATTCCTCGTGGTCCTGCTCAGCTCTGAGTGCACCGTCAGCACTTATCGCATGGAGGAAACGATTAAACTCAAAGTGACCGTGAAGCAGTGGGGGAGGTGTTGGCTGAGTGTGGGGCACAGAGCGGGGCCGTGCCTGGGGTCTGTGCTGAGCGCTCCTCACACTGGGCTGCTTTCACTTGGAAGGGCTTTTGTGAGCTTGGGTGAGGGGAGCCTCGATGAACAGGCCTTATAATTGGCTGCCCCACACAACCCCGAGTTAATTAGGACAGGGCATCACAGGGAAGGACGTTTGGTGAGCAAGAAGCGATATGGTGTTATTTAACGAGCCGTCTATAGCAGAGATGGGGAAGGAGCTCGCACGCAGCTACTGCAGAGAGAGGACCTTCCTGAAGGAGTAATGGAGTGGAAATGAGAAGATAAAGCACTCAGGCTGAGTGCTGAGGAAGGCTGCTGAGATCCACCCGGGGCAACCCCGGCCCTGGTAGCACGCTGAGCTGCAGCACCCACTGCTGCCCTCGGCAATCTTCTGCTCCTTCTTCCCTTTTCTTTTTTTCCCTGCTATGGGGTTTGCTCTGGGTTTCCTAAGGCACTGCATGCCAGTTGCTTCCCCTCACTCTGCTGCGTGCACACCTGTTCTGCGGGATGGACATCTTGTGCTGGGGCTGGTTGGCCAATGCCAAGGCTGCAGTGCACCTTCATTAGGGGGGAAGTTGTAAAGGAGAAGTTAAAAGCAAACCCAGAACTGGGGGAAAGCTTGGCAACCCACGTGGATGCCCTCCTCCTCCCCCTGTGTGTGGGGCTGCGGGCAGCCAGCAGTGCCAGCAGATATCGTTCCCAGCAGATCTCCACCCAGAGCAGGAGGTAAGCGGCCCCAGATTGCTGCTGTGCCTGCGATTAGTCTCACTTCTCGTTGCCACATATTCATCTCGGTTTTAAGCCTTCTTTTTAACTAAAATTAACGTTCATTTCAGACATAATCTGATCTTCCTGCAGTGCCGCATCACAAAGCAGCATCCCCTGGGGATGCGTTTCAGCCTCCTTTGTTCTGAGATTCCTGAAAATATGCCTTTTTTTTTTCCTTCCCCTCCCTGAATTCTTGCAGTCAGTCTCTATCTCGGGAGCCTCTCATTACCCTCTGTTCTGCATTTCCTGTGCAATGCAATGTTCCCCCTCTTTCCCTCTTCCACTGCTTTTTAACTCCCCTTTGCTGTACCCAGCAGTCCCTGTGGTTGGAAGCCATCGTCGTTGCCCTTCTTGTTGTGCCACACCGTGAGCTCTCGCTGCATGTTCTTCAGAGCTGGTGCACCTCTCCAGCCAGTAATTGCATGGTTCTGCTCACAGATTTCCTAGTAGCAAAATGCCCAACGAGCAGAACACTTTTTCCCCCAGTTGTGTTGTGTGGAAATAAAAGGCTCTGCTTACTCAGCATCACAGCCAGGTCCGGAACCAAGTTCTCTTTGATGAGCATAATTTCATGTGTGTTTGGAGGGCTGCAGAGACTTTCCAAGGTGCCAGGTGCTCACTGATGCAGAATCCTGCTGACCAGGGTTGCATCGTGACAAAATACCCCTGCTTTCATTCCTGCAAGCTCCGTAAACTTGAGCGTATCTTGCAAGATTGCATCTTTTCCATCTCTGCCCAGATATAAATCTTGCAAAGTTCAGGAAGGACAAAGGTGAACAAAGACTTCAGCCTGGAGTGTCTTCTCGGAATGAATGCACAGAGGCGCAGTGAGGGCTGCCCCTCTGCTCCCGGGGCCGTGGCTCTCGAGTGCTGTGCTGGGTGCTCTGTCCCACGCTGTTCTCCTGCTGGTGCCCAACATCCCCAGCACTGGAGTGGGACTGGTGATGTTAGGGAGAGGTGGGCTTCTCAGAGATGCTTTTTTGTTTTTGCTGAGCAGCACTAGGGCTGTGCTGGAGGCGAGGTGCCCTGGACAGCTGTTGCTTCTGCTCACTCTGTGGCTCTGTGTGCTGCCTTCCCCCTGCCCATGAGGGGACTTACAGAGGGACTGGGGCAGCTGTGGGCTGCCAGCCCCACTGAGCTCTGCGTGCCTCACTCATCTGGTGCCAAACCTTACAGGGAATGGTTCTTCCAAGTGACCTTCTTCGCTTCTACATAAAAGTGAATTCAATTAGAGCTGGATTCCTAACGCGTGCACCGTGTGCTGGATGCCCTCTCAAGCCGAGCAGCCACCGGGCCCCATTTGCACTAAAAGGATTTGGCAGTTTCATCGTTGGCTCTTTCCCACAGACACAAATTTTTCCAGCACCCCGGCCACGTGCACACAAAGCACATGGTGAGGACAGCGTTTGGGAAGCCAAACACGGTGTTTCTGCCCAGATCCATTAGCAGAGAGGGCTCTGTGAGGAGCCAGTTGTGGCTCAACCAGCACAAGGCAGTTTCCAAAGGCAGACGTGTGCTGGAAACGCACAGCAGCCTTCGGTTGTGCAGCAGTGCAGTGCTGGGGTGGTGTGACCCACAGCCCCACTGCCGTGCGCTGCCAGAGGTGCTGCAGTCCTGCTGGGGGCACGAGCAGCTGTCGTGTGTAGGTTGGCATCGCCGTGCTGTCTGTATCCATTTGTTACTTGGGGATCCAGAGGCGTTCTCATGTGAAAGGGAAAAGGAAATGGGGTCGGTGCCAGCTCTGAGCCTGCTGTGAGCCCGGGGCTGGCGGGGATGCTCCAGCATCGAAATGCCAGCCCTCCACTTCAGAGCTGTGCCCTGCTGCGGGTTCAGCCCGTGTCAGCTGGGGGCCATGGGGAGGACAGAACGTGGGCAGGTGAAAGTGCCCATGTGGTGCAGGGCCACCACTGAGCTGGCTTTTGAGAGGGCTGTCCTGTTCCTTCTTTGGGCTCTACATAACTCGCTGAGGGCAGCAATGAAATGCAGTGACGGTTCGCAGAGCTCTGCAGCAGAGGAACAGAGGTGGCCCCGTTTTACACCTTGGGCTGGCACAGAAGTTGCACGGATCTGGCTGTGATGTGAGGGCCGAAGCAGGAGGCTGTAATTACTGGGGTTTTTGTGTCGCAGCTTTGTGTCAGGTAGGGGTGTAACCTGCGGCTGTGCTGGGTGAGAGCTCTGACACAGGGAGCAGTGCTGGGGGTGTGAGTGCTGCAATCAGCCTTCCTTCGGGTGGTTTCAAACCAAAAGGGGCACATTTAGGCTGGATATAAGGAAAAAGCTGTTGGCAATAGGGGCGGGGAGGCACTGGCTCAGGTTGCCACGGGCAGGGGATGAGCTGAGAGCACCTGGCAGAGCTGTGGGTGCCCCGGTATCACAGGGGATGGGACTGAGGGACTCCAGAGGTCCCTTCCAACCCAGACTGTTCTATGAACAGCAGTGTTCTCCAGTGCTGTACCTGAACTGTGACCCTCGTGGGCCTAATGCTGTTTTATTTCTTTTTCCTAGGAACCTTGGGAAATCCGGACTTCGTGTTTCGTGCCTCGGCCTGGGTGAGTGCATGGCCCGAGCCCCATGGCTCCTGGCAAACCTTTACTTGTGAAGTGCTGCAGGGGAGAATTGGGTTGGATATTAGGAAATAATTCTTCTCCAAAGAGCAGCCAGGCATGGGCACAGCTGCCCAGGGAGCAGTGGGGTCACCGTCCTTGGAAGCACTCAGAACAGGGGAGATGTGGCACTGAGGGACGTGGTGGTAGCACGGTGAGGAAGGGGATCTGAGAGCTCTTTTCCAATGGTAATGGTTCTGTGATTCAGAAGTGCCTCTCTGAGTACTGCAGGACCATGTCCCGGCCCCACGGGTACCCCACATGCACAGCCCCACAGCAGCCATGGTGTCCCCGGCCCCATCGCCTCCACTGCCCGCAGTTGTACCACCTCACTTCGAAGTACATTTCTGTTTTCCAAAACGTTTTGAGAGTTGGTTTCAAAATAGAGGGGGATATGCAAGTCACCTTTTATTACAAGTCACAAAAATAAGTCCTATTCCGGCAAGAAGAGCTCTTCTGACTAAAATAGATGCCGGGCTCTTAAAGGACTTACGAGCTGGTGCAGAGTTTTCCTTCACACTTGCAGTTTCACCAAGAGCAAATGTTGTTGTGTGAGAGGAAGTGGTGGCAGAAAAATGCCTTGCAGAGCTTTTCTTTAATTGCAGGCACGTGGGGCTGTGTCACTATAGATCAGCCCTTGGGAGCACAGCTGTGGGGCTGGGCGCTGGTGTCCTGGCAGGTGTGGGGCCAGTGCCATGGGGTGGTGACACCGTGGTGTTCCCACAGTGTCCCTGAGTCCCTGCAGCCCACGGTGTGCTGGGTTGGGGAGCATGGGAGCAGGGAGCCTTGGGTCCAGCAGTCATTGCTGCATTGTGCAGCTCCTCAGGAGCACAGCTCGGTCCTCTCACTTCACAGCTCTGTCAGTGTCTGCCCCAGTGCCAGCCCGGGTGGTTGTTCTATGAGCTCCCCTTGCTCAGCTCCTCTCCAGGAGATGCACTTGTCTCCCTAAGCCCCTGCAGCATGCAAATCCAATTGAAGTTGTACCCAAGTTCCTGCCAGCTCAGCTATCTGCCTCACAAGTCTGAAATCTCACCACGTGGGCACACCCGTGCATTCTGACGGTGAGCTCAAGGTGAGGATTTCAAAGGGGAATATCAGAAAGTCCCGCCCTGGGCAAGTGCTTGGGCTGTGGAAGGTTTCTGCAGCGATGCTGGTTCAGAAATGTGTTTGGGATGCAGGAAGAAATAAGGTCACGTTTCCCGGTGGTTAATTCAAAGCATGTTCAGCCTGTGAAGACGGAGACAGAGGCAGAGACAGCCTCCAGCAAGGCAGGGAAGGCTGTGAGGAGTGGAGCAGCAGGATGAAAGCAGCCATCCCAAATCCAAATCCAGAAAATCCAATTCCTCATAAAGAAGCCCGAGAGAAACCTCGTGACACGAGAGGTTCCCACGGAGCAGTACCCACAGCAGCCCAAGGTGCAGACCCAACAGCCTGCAGTGCAGAAAGGAGCCAAGCTTCATCCTCACACCTTGGTGGCTTTGCTTTGGGGCAAAGCTTTTGCAGAGCCCACAGGTGAAAGCACTCAGGCACCAGAGGAGTAGGAATGGTCACGGCTGCCAGGAGCCTCATGTGGCACTGCCTCACTGCAGCGGGGCGGGGATCCGTCCTCGGGGGAGGATGAGCCCTGTCTTCCAGCCAGGATCTCTGCTTTTCTGAAAGGTGACACATCTGCCAGCAGTGGAATTATCAAGCGGTGAATTTTGCATCAGTGAATAACCCAGAAATAGTCACAGCGTGCTAGGCTGGGAGCTGTGATGGGAACGGAGCTGAATCCAGTTCCAGAGTGGAAATTCCTCCCTTGGAGCTCGGGTATCCGGCTGGGAAGCAGCTCTCCAATGTGGGGCAAGCACGGCCAGGGAGCTGCTGTGCCTTGGAGCTGTGTTCCACTATTCACCCCACGCTGGAGAAGTGCCCTTGGCATCCCTCTGTGTTCCTACTGTGTCCCCAGCTTCGAGCTTGCTCTTCGCTCCCCCTCCTGACAGCCTCAGCGCTCTTGTAATCCCGAGGCATCTCTGCTCGTGTCAGTGCTCCCTTTTACACAATAGAAAAAGGATTACAAAAGGTCAAGGGCCCCGAAATGCACTGTGGCTGTGCTGGTGTCCCCGTGGGGCTGAGGGCACTGGGGCTGTGCTCACACAGCTAACGGGGACAGGCAAAGGGCACACGGCCGCTTGGTGCGGGGACAAGGAAGGATTATGCTTTATTTTATTTTTTTCTCTCACATCTCTTCCTTCAGAACTGCTCCTGTTGGGCTGTGAATCATCCTCAGCCACTGCTGGGAATGCCAAAGGAGCCTTGTGCTTTCTGGAGGAGAATTTTGGGAACCGCAGCCTCTCTGGGCACAGCACCGCCGCCCTGTGCCGCTCTCACGTGTCCCAGCTGTGCCCTTGTCAATGCTTTTGGCCACTTGTGTGGCTGTGCTGCTGCTCTTGGCAATGCAGGTGCCCCCGCTCTTGGCCTGGCACCTTCCCCTGAACATACTGTGTCCCTCAGGCTGCTCCCAGCACTGGATGCAGCAGAGCATTGCAGTTTCCTGATGCCCTG
The DNA here is from genome assembly GCA_036925125.1 of Oreortyx pictus. Taxonomy (NCBI): domain Eukaryota; kingdom Metazoa; phylum Chordata; class Aves; order Galliformes; family Odontophoridae; genus Oreortyx; species Oreortyx pictus. Next base: position 21,961,642 of record JAUPFR010000011.1, on the reverse strand, counting down.
GGATGGGTTTGCTGAGCACGAGCTCGGCTCCCTGCTGGATGGGCACCGAGGAAATGATTCCTCTAGAGCTCATGAGCAGTGGCATTCCCAACCTTTGGACGATGATTATGAGCCCAAGCTCCTTCACATCCACCCCGCTGGGAGGATGGGCATGGGGGAAGGCGGGTGTACGGAGGGAAGGTGTACCCAGTTCTGCATATATTTACTATTTATATGTAAAGAGAGAAAGAGCTCGTTGTTCTCATGTGGCTCAGGCACCCGAAGGCTCATTTCTGATCAGTCGATGCGTGACGCTGTCATGGTGGGTGGCAAGCAGCCCACGGCAGTGCTGGAGCGGGGTGATCTCCGAGGTCCCTCCCAACCCAACCGTGCTGTGATCCATTCTGGCTGTCCCCGATGTCTGTGTGTCTCAGCCCAGTGCTGAACTGGGTGCTCCTCCCTGCAGGGCCCTGCCGGGTGCTCGCCACCTCCACGCGTGTTTAAGAAGCAGATTCACTTCGTGCTGAACAGTCTCAGTGCTTTTTTTTGTTGGTTTTTGTTTCTTCTTTTCCTCCAGTAGAGATGCATTTTAATGAATTCTTGCAAAAAATAACTCTTCCGAAGCTTTAACATGGAAATCAGTCCTAGTCGGATTTTTCACTTGCATAAAGAAGCTTAATGATAAAATGAAGCCTATTTTCATTCTTATCATTATTATGTGGCACCAGAGCGTTTCGTGATAAGAAAAATACTTTTCCCAAAGGCTTTGAAATGCAATGAACGTGGCAGGAAGGAGGAGGGCCCTTCCTGCACCCTGCGGCTGTGATGGCAGCGGGCTCCTGGCAGGGAACAGCTCGCTTCCCGCAGCGTGCCAATGCAATGTGAGCCAGGAATACCTGTGCTCGTGGAAGAAGTCTCATTTCAGTTCCAGCTGTGCTCAGCTTCTATAGACTGGGAAGGTCCAGCCTTTCCTGAGACGTGGTAGTTCTGCAGGAATAAATCCAGAGGGCGTCATCAGAAATAACTTTGCATGCACTCAGAGGAAGCTGGTACATAGAAAAGTCGTAGTGAAGGAAAGAGCACACCCCTGCAGGCAGAGCAGGACCTCTCTCTGCTCTGGTTCTTGGCCAAGGGTGGGTGCGAGTGCTGGCCTCCAGCTCCGGGGAACTCACTTTGCTCATGTTTCAGCACTTTAGCAACTCTGAGCTCTTCCTGGCTCGGGCCGTGGTAGACACTGAAGCAGGGATTTGGGAAGTCTCAGTGCCTGAACCATGTGTTTCAGCGCTGCCAGAGCGGTGCTCTCTGTTGCCAGCCGCTCCTGGTGGGTTTGAATGCACAGGCATTGGCACAGGAGCCTTTCCTATAGTAACCGGTTGTTTTGGTCTTTGTAGGGACGTGGGTCACTTTTGGAGGTCAAATCTCAGACGAGGTAAGTGACCTTTGCTTTCAGTATAATGCATGTAGCAAAACTGAGGAGAGTGCTCATGGGTAAACGCGTGGCCAGCGAAGGAGCAGAGCAGGCTGTGGTGACAGCAAATGGCAGAGCGTTGGCACGCAGAGCCACACGAGGCTCGTGCGTCTGCTACAAAATATCCTAATGAATCTGACATTTCCTGAGATCAGCTTTAATGAAAGCATCTCCCCCTCGGAACGGCCTTCCACACTGCGCCGTTGGCAGCGCTTCCGCTCCGGGAGCAGGATTTGGAGAACTCTATTTTTGCAGACCACGTGTAACGAGCGGCAGTCGCAGCTCGCGGGGTGCGGTGCCTCACGGTGAGCTCCCTGTGGTTCCATTTCCATCTATTTCACTATTTGTATGAACTGTGGGATCACGGCCTGAACCACTGATGGACCACCTGAGGCGAGCACTGAGTCAGCCACAGCAGCACAGGTGAAGGCAATGCACTGTGTGACTGGAAGGGGTGCAGTCTGGCTCCACCTCTCCCAGACCCCATTTAAGGGCTGACCACCACTGGGGAAGGTTCTCTTTTTTGGAGATTGTTCCTTTGGAGTTTTCTATCTTGAGCCTAGGAGGTGGGTGAGCATTTTTTTTTTTTTTCAGTTTAATTTGATTGTCTCTTTTCCATCACAGTAATCTAACTGAACCATCTCTAAAATACCTTGCCTATAATATCATTTGGTATTATTCATCGTGTTAACCTCACACCTTACGCTATTTTTCCCTAATCAGATGAAGCAAAAGGGAAGGTGCTTGGGTTTCCCAGCTGCTCCAGCCTCCATTGCTGGTGTGCCTGCATGAGGCTTGCTGCTGGCCAGGTGTGCTGGGGCTGCTCGTAACAAGCAGCCCTCTGTGTGGTGCCGCAGCAGAAATCCCAGAATAACTCCTGCAGCAGGCGTGAGGCCCAACATTCTCCTTTCAAAGGTTTTTCTCTCTTTGTAAGTGACTTGACCTTTGCTGGTATTTCTGATCGCTGCACGTTGCTGAGCTGCATTTATTCCTGTTTCTGGGTACCGTGGTCTGAAGCAAAAAAGAGCTGTTTCAATGACAAATTTGGATTCCTGGCTCTCCTTGTTTAGAATAAGTCAGTGCTCAGAACAAGAGGACAAATGCGTTCCTGCACTAAACCCCACTGGTCCATGGGGCGGTTTCTGTAACCCTGTTAAATTCTTGGCTGCTTTCCCATTGGGCAGAGCAGGGCTTTCCCCTGAGAAGAGCCCAGTTCCTCCCATGCTCAGCCCGAGGGGGCCGTGCAGCTCCGTGGCCCTGCTCGGGTCCGTGTGGTGGCACCAGGTGATCCGTCATCCCACAGCACTGCCTGGCTCAGCTCGGTGTCCATCCCACAGGTGGCGGAGCAGCTGATGACCATCGCCTACGAGAGCGGTGTCAACCTCTTCGACACGGCCGAGGTGTACGCGGCGGGCAAGTGAGTCCCACGTTGGGTGGTTGGGCACACGGGGTCCCTGCTGCACTGAGGTCCTTCCCTGTGTCTCCGGGCATGGCTTCGCTTGGGAAAGCTCCTATGAAGTGTGGTCGCTTTTGGAGCACGCCTTAATAAAAGCCAACCCTGCACCAAGCTGAAATTCATCACTGTGCTGCCCCGAGCGCTCATTGGGAAACACCCTGAACAAATGACAGATCAGTGTCTGTCTCAGTGGTGATTAATGGTCCGTGATGGTGACAGCTCTGAAAACTCCGTGAGCAAGTAGCAGTTCCAGCACAGCTCACGCTTTACTGAGCTAAGAAAAGGAGAAGTCTGTTCCTGGCTGTTGGGGCACGGTGCCCTGTGCAGGACCACAGGGCTGGGGCTGGCTGTGACATGGAGCTCTGCTTGTCTTGAGCTGCTCACATGGGCTCTCTCTCTTCTGCAGGGCTGAGGTCATCCTGGGGAACATTCTCAAGAAGAAGGGCTGGAGGTACTATACCGGGGCAGCAGAGACACGTGGGCACGATGCTGTGCGTGGGGCAGCCGTGGTTGGTGTGGGGCTCAGGAGGTGCCTGCAGGAAGCACTGGGCTCTGGGCGGCTCCATCAGCAGCCAGCCCTCCTAAATGCTCTTTGTCACTGCTGCTGGAGGGCAGGGGCCGGGTTTGCACAGGTAGGGACACCCTGGGCTGAGTGGTGCTGCCCTGCCCATTACATGAGTGTGTACTGTGAGGGGCAGTGAGGCACTGCAGGGGCTGCCCGAGGGGTGGGTGCCCCATCCCTGCAGACAGCTGCAGTCAGATGGGCTCAGGGCACCAGATGGAGCTGCGGGTGTCCCTGCATTGCAGGGGGTGGGACTGGTGGTCATTGAAGGTCCCTTTCAGTCCAAACCCTGCACGTTCATCCTCATTTCCGTGCACGGAGCAGCACAGCAGCTTATCTGTGCAGCAGGTCTGCGCACGCACGTAGGGCTGTGCATTAAGAATGCAAAGCTGTGATGGGCCTTCATCTCGGCCGCCTGGTAGGAGATGATACCTCATGTAAATGAAGCGCATTAGCATACGTGGTGTCATTTTAAGAGCATTTACATAATCTTTAAGGCTCTCCCCTGCGCGTTATATCCCGCCACCAAAGAGCAGTCCTGGTGGTGTGCTCACTGGAACCAGTGCCCCTGTTCTGGGGGATGGATGCTCACTGGGAGATGTTCCATAGTGAAGCCTAGTGATACTCAGACAACTTGTTACGCTCATACAGTTTTGCAGTAGTATGCTGATGATGAATATTTGATCTACTGTCACGCTGGAGTCTATAAATTGTCAGCAAATGTTTCTCTCCTGGGGCTCTAATGCCTGAGGAAGTGCTCTGTGCCGTTCTCTGGGGGGGGGGGGGGGGGGGAGGCAGGGCACTGCCTTGGAGATGGGTGGGCTCCTGCATGGGCTCTTCTGGGAGGATTTTATTTAACAACAATTTTTCTGATCTGTTCCTAGGCGTTCCAGTCTGGTCATCACAACAAAGCTGTACTGGGGTGGAAAGTAAGTTCAGTGGTGTGGAGAGATGCCTGCTGCCCTGCTCTGTGCCTGGCTGGGACGTGGGGCCTCGTTTCTTCCTGCTGGTGGCTGGCACCTCAGCCCCCTAACTGCACTCTTTGCCTTTGCAGGGCTGAAACAGAGAGAGGGCTCTCGAGGAAGCACATCATTGAAGGTGGGTGCTACACCTGGCTGTGCCCCAGGCATTCTGCTGTGCCTGAACTCTGAGTTTGCTGCCAGGATCCCTGTAGGGCTTCTGGTGGTCACTGGTGCAGTGAGCACAGCCCCACACGTGCTGCAGTCCTTCTGCATCCATCCCCGGTGCGCGTGGGACTGGGGCTCAGGGCTGCTGCAGGCTGGATCAGCACGGCAGTGTTTTGCAGCTGGGACCCAAACAGAGCAGTGCCCGTCCTTGGTGAGTGGAGCTGAGTGTTCAGAGAGCGGGGCCGTTGCCCTAGGAAGCGTTCCTCACTTTGTGTTTGTGGATCTCTGCAGCATCAGCATATGGGGAGCGTTGTCAGCAGGGTGGGTGACCTCGAGGTGCAGTGGCCACAATCCCATGGCATCTGACCCCACTCTGCTGTTCTGTGAGAAACCGCTTTGCAAGATGAGCAGCAGATGAGATAATTTCACGGGATGAAGTATCCAACAGTGTCAAGGTCGATGTTAGCTGTTTTCTGTAGCACACTCAGCAAAAACAGCCATTTCTTGGATCTCCAAGTCAAGGGAATGTTTTCAGACAGCTCTATTTCGGCTTCTTCTTCATGAACATTCATAAAAACATTTTGTTCCTGGGAAAGTTGGTAGAAAGGAAGCGTTAGGACATCTCTGCATCACACACACGGACGTGGGCTCCTGGCACCCACTGCCTCCTCACAGAGCCCACGAAGGGGGGACCCCACGGTGGGATTGGGTTGTGGGGTTCAAGTCTTTTCCAGCTGTGATTCTGTGTTGCATTGCACCTCTTGTGTTGCTGCTGACCCCACGTTCCTGTTGCTTTGCCCTGGCAGGGCTGAGGGCCTCCCTGCAGCGGCTGCAGCTGGAGTACGTGGACGTGGTCTTTGCCAACCGCCCGGACAACAACACCCCCATGGAAGGTCAGTGACAGCTGTAATCGAAGGTTTTCCTGCCACTGATCCTGGCTTACAGGCTTATGCCTCCGATGGTAGGAAATGAAAAACAAATCTTTGTTACATATTCAGGCAGGGCAGCTTGAATATGAAACGGTTCTCTCGTGACATCGTGGAGTCCTGTATGTTTACACTCACAGGGAATTTCTGTGTCTTAAATGGAAATGGACATTTCCTTTAAACCCCTTCCCGTACTTCCCACTCTGATCCCTCCAGATGAGGCTGAAATGGATGTGTTTGCATTTAGGAAACCTTTGTGCCAGGTGACCGTCCTGCGTCGAGCTGGGGAGTGGGGGGGACCCCACTGCATCCCCTTCCCATCACTGGGTGCCCTACCTTTTGGGGCCGTGCAGTCAGCGGTGTCCGCTCTGCTCAGCGATGGCCGTTGCAGGGGCAGTGCTGTGTTGGGGGATAGCTGTGCTCCTTCCCACGTGCAGGGCTGCTGAGCTCTGGCACTGGCAGCGTTCAAGCAGCTCAGCACGGAGCTCCCAGGCTGCAGCTTGGCAGCAGCGTACGAACTGTGGGGCTCGGTGAGATTTTCAGCAGGGTGAGAAAAGGGGCGCCCGCGTTATGAATGGCACAGTGTTTATTCTTCCCATGTTCTTCGTGCTTTTTTTTATGGTTCACCTACTAAGCCACTTCTATCCCAGAGCATCTGCTGGGCCATCTGTCGGTTCGGCAATATCTGGCACGCGCGCTAAGTGCTAAGCTACCTTCACGAGGCACAGTCCCAGCTATGCTCCATGTCCTTACGTGGCCACGCTTTCCCTGTGGGTGAAGGGCTGCTCCCAGCTCTGCTGAAAGCCACGTCCTGGGTGTGCAATGCATGCTGCATCCCCTGTGTGCAGCTGCAGGGACGCAGGTGGCTGAAGGCAATGCACACACACGTGTTGCTTGAAGCCACAGAGTGCTTTAGGAAGGACAGGGACGCCCTTTGTGTGTGCTCTGCAGCTGGGGTCCTCACCAGGGGATGGTGTAGCTTGCGTCCCGAGGGTGAACCGTCTGTAGGCCACCTTGATGTGGCTGCTGGTTACACATAGTGCCAAATGATGGCGAACCTGCTCGAGCGGGCAGCGTGGCTGTGGGTTGCGAAACACAACTGGAGAAATGAGAGGAAGAACTGTAAATGTTTATCATGTTATTTCCATGCTTGGGCATGCAAGCAGGTGAGGTTGGAAGGGGGAACTGTCCTGGCCTGAGCTCATGGCGTGGGGCACTGCCAGGCAGGGCTCTCCGGTTGTTTGGCTGCAATGCAGACAGGCTCAGCCTCCCAGTGCCACTGTGCTTGTCTCTGTCCTGATGAGCTGTCGGCTCTGGGCATTAAGAACTTCACTCAGAAGATATCCCTTTTCTGATCAAAGGAGATATCCGCAATCTGCTCTGGCGGGCGCTTCTCTCCCCGTGCCCTCACGCTGCATTAGCCCAGAGGAGATGCAATCCCAGGCTGCAGTGCAGACGTTTCCCTCACCCCGGGCAATGCGTGTGGCCGAGCAGAAGGCAGCACAGTGGGGTACAGCTGGACAGCCCCACACTGGGCATTGTACCCCCCATCGGGGCACGGAGCTGCCTCGGGTCAGTACTGCCTGGCTGCAGGCTGTGCCCCCCCTCGAAGTGATGACGTTACTGCCATCCAGCCCAGAGCTGCCCGGATGGGAGCCGTTCACAGACTGTCCAGAGGCGTCCCCGTGGGGGAAGGATCTGGTAAACAAGAGCAGTTATAAATGTTCTAGGTTGGCTGCCGTCCTTTTGAAAGAACAGAGGTGGGAGAAACGAAAACAGCCATGGGCCAAAGCGTGTAAGAGGCGTGTGACGGAACACCCATAAAAATTCCTAACTGATCATACAGCTGAAATAGAAACCCAGCAGCAGTGAGAAGCAGGTGCTCGGGCGGAGGGAGGAATTCCCACACAGGATTAATCTGCGGAATCCCCACAGCTTCACCCCTGCGCCGTGGGTGCTCAGGCTGGTGCTGTGCTGGGGCGGCAGCTTGCTGGCCGTGCCTGCCCAGAACAGGATGGCCTAGGAGTGGAGGAAAGGGCAGATCCGGGGAGAAAACAAAACAGGAGAACAGTATCTGCCATCGGAGAGCTTCACTGGGGAGAAAATCAGTGCTTCCATCAGGAGTTCTGCCTTCTTGGTAGGAAGAGAGGCACCCAGGGAAGAGGCACGCTGTCACTTTTAGAGTCCTCCAAGGGTTATAAATGGAGACTCTGCCGTGTTTAGCTGCTTGTCGCTGCCTGCGGGAGGAATCTCACAATAACCTCCAGATTGGCTTTGTAAGCGACTCTCTGCCAAGCTATTTTTTCCCCCGTGAATAGGATGAGAGCTCTCTCGGTACAAAAGGCAGCTTCTCTCGATCTCGAGGCAGTGATGGCCCGCGCTGTTTCAGCAGCCCCAGTGAGTGCTTTGCAGACAGACAGACAGACAGACACACAGCAATGCTGGGTGGGCTGGGGGCTGCAGCTCGGCCCAGGCTGTCTCTCGCAGCTCTCCCAGGGAAGGGCACTCAGCAATCTGGCAGTGCTGCTGGGTGCGGGGGCCTCGTGTCTTCCCAGTACCAGTGACTAAGGACTGTTTTCTTCTGCTTCCCAGATCCGCTCGGTGTATTTTTGTCAGTCTGAGTGATGCGCTGTTCATGGCTCACATCACCCATGAGGGTAAATACTTTTGGGGGCCATTTTTCAGCGCTGTTTTGTTGCTGGGAGGATCGGATTACTCAACAAGAACCCATCCAGCCGTGGCTTGGCATGAAGGGGGGGAAGTGGAGGAGGTGTGAGCGTGTTGTGCTGAAGGAGGAAGATGAACACGGGGTGGGAGGAAGGCCCATCCTGCATCCTCAGCGTGGGGCTGGGGCCCTCTTCTGCCCCATGCATCTGCTATCTGCTCCTCTTATCCTGTGAGCCACACCAGAGGGGAGAGTTTTCAAGTTGGTGAAGCCTCATCAAAGCAAAGCAGCACATAGAGCTGGAGGAGCCCTGAGTGCCAGGCTCATTCCTGCTGACCAGAGAGGTTCTCACCCACTGTGAGCCCACACTCATAGCCCCGTTTCCCAGGAGGGGCAGGAGAACCCTTGGGGGCAGCAAGGGGCAGGAGGTCCAGAGCTGAAGTGCGTGGCAGCAGGTTACAGCTGTGCGTGCAGCAAGGTGCCCAGCAGAACGGCTGTGCTTTCCCTGCGGTGTCCCAGCGGCCTAATGCAAAGAAGCAGGAGCTGATATATACTCTCGGTAAACAAAACAGAGAGTGATTACTTTTATTTTTGGTCTTTTGGTTCATTTTTCGGCCATACTGCCCTCTAGTGATACATTTTAGGAGGAATGCTATTATAGGATAATATTTAGACAATAGCCAGTTGGACAAAGTTCTTTAAAGCAGTGAGAGAAGCATCGTTACGCTTCCCCTGCCAGCCCTTTCCCTCTGCTGGCTGCATGGTGAAGTGAGACACCAAGCTCAGCTCCTTGCTGCTGTGGGCTGGAGCTGCTCCGGCTGCAGCACCCACAGCTGTGGGTCTGGCCCCAAATCCAAGTGCAGAGACGGTGGCTGCATCCCACACTGCCAGCAGCTGCAGTGGTAGCATTCTGGCGTGCAGGAGCAGATGAGGGTGACACGGAGTTGTCAAACATTTGTCTTTTTCCCTTAGAAATCGTCCGAGCGATGACTCACGTCATAAACCAAGGCATGGCCATGTACTGGGGAACGTCGCGCTGGAGCGCAATGGAGATCATGGTAAGGCAGAGCTGTAAGCTGGCACCAGGGAGCACGTCTCCCAGCCCCCATCCTCCTGGGGCTGCTCTGTGGGGTGTGTGTGTCACTGTGTGTGTGAGTGACGTGTTTCTTGCCTGGCCTCCCCCAGGAAGCCTACTCAGTGGCCCGGCAGTTCAACATGATACCGCCCGTGTGCGAGCAGGCTGAGTACCACCTCTTCCAAAGGGAGAAAGTGGAGGTTCAGCTGCCAGAACTGTACCACAAAATCGGTAAACACTTGGGTTATTTCACTTAAGAGAGAGAAAAAAGGGAGGGCTGCAGCTGAGGCTGTGGAGACAAGGGGAGGAAGCAAGGCAGCGCCTGCCAGCATGATGCTCTCAGTGCCCTCCAAGGGACTGAGGAGCCCTGGCAGTGCCATACCAACAGCAGCAGCTGCTGCTCTCTGGGCTGAGAGCACGGGTTTTGCTGCAACCCAGAGGTCTCCTGGCTCTGTGACTCTGTCTGCTCTCTGCAGGGGTGGGTGCGATGACGTGGTCTCCCCTCGCCTGCGGGATCATCTCAGGGAAATACGGCAACGGGGTCCCCGAAAGCTCAAGGGCTGCCCTGAAGGTATGGGTGCCGTTTGTTTGGGAGATGGGGACGTGCTGCAGTGCTGAGGGCAGGTAAAGGGCGGCAGAAATCCAGCCCCGTTGCTGGGGGGCCTGAGCAAATGAGCTGAAAAGGAAGGTCAGCTTGCACTGATGTGCTTACAAGGGGTATGAATTTCTAGTTGGGTACATCACAGTGTTTGTAATTTGTTTTCAATGTGAAGGACGCATTTCAAGACAAAGTCTGGGCAATTTACTGCAGGCTAGCTCAGAAGGCAGCGTTTTCCAGAGGGATCTGAATTATGCTGGGGAGAATGAAAGAGGACCAAATGTCAGGTCTGGGTATGGGAGAACTGAAATCTCAGCTCCTTCTCATTACCTTTCTAATCCTGAAAGACAATGGTAAACCTTGAACAAAGTCAGATGTCCTCTCACTTTTTTTTTGGGGGGTGAGGAAGGATGGGTGTCAAAAGTTGACCAATATTTCACCGTTTTCCAATTGCCATTGGATCCAGTCATTCAAATGTAATGCTTAGGGGTTGGAACTTAAGTGAGTGTGCAAAGGCAGAGCACAATAGTAGCAGGAGGGGACACCCTACACATTGCTGCATTGGCTGCCATTCACCCCCTGGGGGTTTTCAGAGGCTTTTCTATTTGCCCCAACCCTTTGATTTGGGAAGGTTAAAACCAGCATCTGACTCCAGTATATTTCCCCTCCAGTGCTACCAGTGGCTGAAAGAAAAAATTGTAAGTGAGGAGGGAAGAAAGCAGCAAACGAAGCTGAAGGACCTCTCGCCCATCGCGGAGCGCCTTGGCTGCACACTACCTCAGCTAGCAGTCGGTAAGGGGAGCAGGGAGCAGGGGTGCTGTCTCGAGCAAAGGCACTGGAGTGCTATTTGCTTTTGGCAGAAATGCACAGCTTAGCTTGCATCTTCGTAGCAACGAGGGAAGTACTCTGAGCTGAAGATTCAGTGGCTGAAAGGGGAGCACAGATGAACTCCTGCACAAAGCTGGGAGGTTGCAGGTGCTCTGTGCTCCAGGCTTTTGCTTTGGTCAGAGATGGCTACAGAAGTGGATACTGAAAAAGCTGCCCTGTCTTTCAAGCAGGGCTGAGGGCAGCTTTCTCTTCAGAGGGATCTGTAGATGAGTTTGGTTTTTGTGTTTTTTTGCCACTGGAAGAGTACAAGGCAACCAGAAAAGGGCTAAAGTGAGAAAATGTGAGGGGCATGTATCCCATGGATTGAGTAGTCCTGAATTATTTATCTGAGAGAGGAACCAGATCAGGAAGGAGACCAGACCATAAAACAACAGATGATGTAGATGCAGCAAAGTAGGCATTCCCAGTTCTGATTTAGTGGGAACAAGAACAATCCAATGAATGAAAGACAGCACATTTAAAAATGGAAAAGGGAGATATTGACATGCTGCACAACCATCCTGTTTAATGGGATTAGAAATGACTCAGACGTTGACCTGGCAAATGATGACTTCCGAAAATAATAGTGCCCTTCTTCAAATAAAGAGAGAAGCTCCAACAAATATGGGATCGGCAGTAGTGCTGAGCTCTCTGTTCCTGACCATCCCGTGCCTTTGTTTGCAGCGTGGTGTCTGAGGAATGAGGGGGTGAGCTCTGTCCTTCTCGGATCTTCCAATCCAGAGCAGCTGATCGAGAACCTCGGAGCCATACAGGCAAGTGCCAGAAGTGCTGCGTTTCATCCACAGGCATTGACAGCAGTGCCCTCGTTCTCTTAAACGAGCCAGACCACTTGGTGTGCTGTTTCAGCCCCAGTTGCACACGCCACTCAGGCAAACCTATAGCGCTGCCCGTGGCTTGTAGCCATCCAGCAGGCTTCACTTTGTCTGAAGGCTTGCTTAAGGCAAGCAAGTGAAGTGATGTCGAGATGCATCATGCTGTATTCCACACTAAATCTTCAGTGTTTGTGAGAAGAAAAGCACAGGCCCATGTCATTGCCGTGGACCTTTATTATCCTCTGTTGCTTTTCACTAGCTTCCCTGGGTGTTGCTGCCACCTGCTTCGCTTGTGCTGTGGTTAAAGAGTTCAGGACAATGGTTTTTGTGACTGTCTCACAGGGTGAAGCCACTACAATTATTTCTTTAAGGGAGAAAGGTATCAAATAAATTTTTAAATACGTCACGTGCACACACACAAAAAATAAATTAAAAAACAAAACAAAACAGGGAACATTATTTGATGAAATCTAGATATAAATTTGGAAAAGAAAAACATGTCCATCTTTAGTGGAAACCTAATGAAATGTCAGGTTTCTTCTACCCCTAGGTTCTTCCAAAGATGACATCACACGTTGTAAATGAAATCGATAACATCCTGGGAAATAAACCCTACAGCAAGAAGGACTACAGATCATAATGCAATGCATGAATCACCTGGACTGCATGGTTTGAGAAGTGCTCTGTACAGAAGTCCTGAGTTAATATCGGGTCATTAGAGTCATTCAGCAGCTTGCTGCTCCGTGTCTACTGTTACTGGATCCTTCAAGGTGTGCTGTTGCTACCAACCCACAGTGAAATGGGAAAGCACAGTTGATCTCCTCCTCAAGCAAGAACAATGTATTTTCTTACCTTCGACCGACTTTGTTAATTTTTACTTTCCTCTTAGCACCTCATGCTTGTGCCGTGAAAAACGTGAAGCAAAAAAAAAAAAAACAACTTGTAACCTTCAGGTACTTGGTAATTAAAGAAGGATGTACAGATATATTTTTTCAATGAAGAAAAGCCAGATACAACTTCAGGTTTTAATATAGCCACATTTGGGAAATCTCAACCACAGAGTTTCTTCGGTTAGGTTAAGAGGCAGAATGGGTAAGTTCAAATTTCCCACCTGCTTTTTGATGCTGGACACGCTACAGATTCAGTTTGTAACCGAACAATGGACTTAAGTGGGAGAACTGAATAGAAGTTACACAGCTCAACTCCTAACTAAGCAATTAATTATTCTGGCCGTGGAGTGCTCCTCAGCAGTATCTCTGAGTAGAGGCAGAAGAGCACGGTTGGAAAGCTCCAGGATGCATGTCAGGTTAGCACCACCCACTGCAGTCTGCAATGTTTTAACTCCAGGTAAACGTGAAACCAAGAAAGCCATGGTGAAACAGTTTTTTGCGTTTTATAGAGACCTGCCTCTACTTTTGCCTGCTTGTAGACATAGCTATGGCAAACCTTAATACTCCTGTGCTTCTGAGGATGTAGATATTTATATATATAACGCGTTGCTGCTGAAAAATGCCAGATAAAATCAGGTGTGTACACTGGTGGAAGGCCACATTTGCTTTAACTTGTTCTGGAATCAGGCATAAGTAGTAGTGTTCTTAGAACACATTTTAAACAGGTAGTCCTTTTGTGAGCATTTTGTCCCTCTCCAGGAGTTGATAGTCAATGTTTATCTATTAATTTGCCCCATCTTGAGAACCGTATCATATTTTACTCTATGTTTGCTTTGTAAAGTGCACCTATGATTTCAGCAATCCCTTCACCCTGGTACTGAATCACACACTTTAGGAACACGCTTCCTAGAGGGTACAGCTCTGTACAGTATTTGTAGGACCCTGTATTCAGCCCCCGACCTTCAGGATATCTGCGGCGTGTGCAGATGGGAATACTTGACTTGTTTCCTCCTGTATCTATTCTAACAAGCTACGGTATGTGTAAATGAACTTAGCTGCTGTATAGCGAGAAATGCAATCTGACTTTGACTTCTGCTTGGACAAAATAAAAGCATTTTGTGCAACTCATTCTATTCTTAGAGACCTGTTACTGGGAGTGACACCAGCTGTGGTGAAGCACAGCCATGGAGCGTGGGGGGGAGCTGCCCTGCAGCTGTGCCCATGCAGGGTCCAGCTCTGGCTCACCCTGCAGCGTCGCGCTGAAGAAACAGCATGCAGCTTGTACTGGGGCTTCAAGAAAACAAAGCAATCCTGACTCTAAAATGACAAATCCCAACACTTTTCTGCGAAGTAGGCCAGAAAAAGAAGTTTGCTTTCTGAAGGGAGAAAGCAAAACCCGAGTTTTTTTAAACTCAAAGTTATTTGAAAAGAGGAGTATTGCCGATGAAAGCAATCCTGCGCTGACTGACAGAAGATTCCTCTCTTGTGGTGGAGAGAGATTACAAACCTACCACACATTGCTCACCCACAGCGATACCCGCTTTCAGGAACTGAGAAAGGAAACACAAGGTCTTTAATGACAAAAAGTCTCCTTTTTATTACAGCTCAGCAAGTTACAATGAAAAATGACAGCTTGTCAATTTTTATGATCACAGACTGCAGCTTTTCTAACAAGCACTAAGTGAACAGGGGAATTCCACCACGGGGTTTGACTACAGCTGCTCTGTGCTGCCGTGCAGCAGCCCCTTGCAGCTGACTCGTGCTGTCCAATGTTCTGCAGTACCATCACACCTACGAAGTGCTTCAGAAAAGCTGTCTGATAACAGCTCACATCCCATTAAGTAAATATTAGATTCAGTTATTGAGCAATACCAAATAAAGATACCAAAATTGAGTGAACTTTCAATTGAAAACCTCCCCCCAAACCCTCAGGCAGTCCCATTATAAAAAAAAAAAAAAAAAGTCTATTCTCATTCTACCCTCAAGCAGAGGAACCCTCTCACAGAAATAACTTGCTTTTTCTTTGGTCTACTTGGATCCTGTAGACAGCAGGGCAATCAGTCCAGACGAAGCACTTATGGAGAGGATATAGTTTCTATAAGAAGAAAGTTAAGGATGTGCACATGGGTACGGTATCACTTCTACTTTTATAGAACACTTCAAAGTTTTACCAAAAACAATGAATCGAGGATATGAACCAGCCCCTGTTTACAGTGCATTTAACCTCCGAATTAAGACACCTCTAAAGGTGTTCTTGTCAAAGCGTTTATAAACACAGCACTCATCAGCAGCAATTAAATAACAAAAATATCTGCACGTGAAGTTACCAAAACTAAACAATCCTAAGATTTTACTACACCACCGCAGTGTTTCTGTAAACCCAATCTGACTCCTGACTGCAGAATTACAAATGCAATGGGAAAGTTGTAAGGTTTGCTGTGAGATCCAGCATCAGATGATAAACATGTATGATTTGGAAGCGTTGGGTTTGGTTGGTTGATTGGCTGGTTTGGGTTTGTTTTTTGTACTGTCTACTTCTACATTCATGTGTTCCTCAGTTGAGGAGCCACAGTGAATTGCACAGCTCAGCAGGTGAACGAGGGTATCTACGAATGGCAACGAGTGGGAATAGGACACTGGTTGTTTCAGGTACTGTTAATAAATGGTGGTGGCAATAAAGGATACACAGTGGGGTTGAAGTTCTTCAGCACAAAAAACGAAGCAATGATGACCAAGACCAGAAAGAGAGTGTTGTTGTAGAAGATGGAAAAGGTCGTCGCTTCATAATCCGCAACTTCGTTTTTCTTCCACAGAATCCTACGAACAGGTAAAGGTGTTATTCCAAATGCATTTAGATCTGATGCACTCACAGTTAGGAGGTCTTCCACCCAGTGGGGAAGCAAACTGCAGCTCTTGTCACAGCCAGCTCCTAAAAGACAGCACTGCAGAAACTACCTGCCAACTCATCGGTTAATGGAAAGCCTGTATATACTCTGCACTTGTGCAGAAGGAACTCATACTCCACTATGCAAAGTATATTGCACGAGTTTGTTTTTAAGGAAATGAAGTCATCTTAATTCTGAAGGCAGCTGTGCTAGTCACTCATCAGACAGCTATCATCTGCTCTGTACAGAAAGTTGTCTTGCTTTGCACCTCAAGAACTGAGAGGCTGCTTTACAGGGCCTTACTGACAGAGGCTGCAACATTTGAGACCATTCACCGATAAATAAAAAGAGCATTTACAGACTGGCAAAAAAAAAAACACGATAGTATGGCTATTATTAAAACAAGTGAAAGACAGACAAAAGAGCACAAGGAGGATCACCTTTCATCCTTCTCCTTCCGAGACATCTTCCTGTTGTCTGCCTCAGAAAGCTTGCGAGTGACCTCTTTGGAAACGGCGTCTTCTCTCTTCTGTGCCACCCTACAAGAAACGCCGTTCATGTCACAGGTGAAAATAAATAAATAAATGTAAACGACAGGAAGACATACAAGGAAAAATAAAGGTTAGCCGTGATACTGAATGGTTTTGCCAAGCTGAAGGGACGATTAGCAGTAATCAAGTTATGAGAAGTACTTGTCCGATGCAGTTTGTGGCAATACGCCCTGAGAACAAAAGTAGCTTTGCTGTTTCATCGTTCTCCCAGCAGACAGTGTAGGTCTGCTCTGCAGGAGATGTGATGGATGCAGTCAGAAGTCACCAACACCAAAGAAACCTATGAAATACACACTTGGCCCAAACACCACCTTCCCCCAAGCAGAAGGTAACAATCTCAAGGTATCAGGCAACAGCTGTAAGAGAAGTACACAATGAACATTTCTGTGTCGCACCTTACGCTGTGGTCAAGGACCTTTGGAGGAAGAGCAGTGAAGAAGCACAGCTGCTTAACGTTTGAGCCATACAACTCCCCACTGTGCTCTCAAAGCTCACAGCTCAGGGTTTATATCGTCCTCACAACCTAATGCCATTCATCAACTGATGCAATGGGATTCAGTGACAGCAAAAATCAAGACAGCATGTCTCACATCTTTTGACTCAGGCACAGAGTAAAGTTTCACAGCTTCATTACAACACAAGGCACCCACCGGCCAGCCACCAAACTCACTTGTGCTTGAGGACGAACTTGACGTTCTTATAGGCAAACGCCACGAGGTAGGTGCTGATGAGGGTCATCACGCTGTACAGCACGGCGGACTGCACCAGATCCATGTGCCATATCCTCCAGTAAAGCCCTTTGAGACAGAAGCACAAGGCGCGGTGAGCCCCGGGCCCCGCCGCGCAGCAGCTCACCGCCACACCGCTCCGGCCGCACGGGCCGGGGCTGCCACGTCGCCACAGGCGCCCGGGCCGGCGGCGGCACGGGAGGGGCCCGGGGCGGGCGGAGGGCTCCGCTCGGTGCCCCCGCTCCCCTCGGAACGCCCCGATCCCCTCAGCGCTGCCCTCGGCCCGACGGAGGGGGGGGGGGGAACCACCCCGACCCCCGCCGACCCCCCGGCTCGTTCCCGCCGCTCACAGATGGGGATGGCGGAGACGATGAAGGCGTTGCCAAAGAAGAGCGCGGAGGATTTGGCCGAGAGGTTGCGGCTGAAGTCCTGCAGCAGCAGGTCCTCCTCCGACTGCTGCCGCCCGCCCGCGCCGCCCTTGGGCGCCATGCTTCGCTCCAGTCAGCACTGCGGCGGGCGGGGCGCCGCTTCCGGCCCGCGGGGCGCCGCTTCCGGCGGCCGCTGAGGCGATGGCGGCCGCTCCTCCTCCTCCTCCGCCGCCGCCGCCGCCGCGGGACCCGCGGCACAGCCCGGACAACGGCCGGTTGGACGTGGGAATAAGCTCATGCGGTCAAGAGCCTGTGTTTGTTACGGCTGAAAAGAGGCTTGATATCGCGTGTGAGAAGCAGCAGGGCTCTGCTGTGTGGTCGTGGGACGAATGCCTCGCGCCAAGCCTGGGTTTCGTGATGCGCGCAGCGTCCTGAGCACAGTGCGCTGGTAGAATGGTGCCGCTGACGCTGTGTTGCCTGCAGGCGGTGCTGGGAGCGATGCTGCTGATGGCGAGGCCTGGCAGCGCGGCACAGAAACGCAGCTGCAGCACGGATCCCCGGGCTGACAGCGCAGTGGGCTGGATGGGGCCCTGAGCGCCGGCAGAAACACCGGTGAGTGCTGTGTGAGTGCAGCAGTGCTGGGCCCGATTCCCCCTGCCCCGTGTGTGGACCAGTCTCGCCTTTTCATTTACCTCCTCGCTACTGTAGAGTCGTTGGAGCTGGAATGGACCACTAAAGACCGTCAGTCCAACCCCCCCCCCCCCCCCCCCCCCCCCCCCCCGCAAAGAGCAGGGGTAATTAGCAGACTCGTTCTTACGGCCCCATTAGATGCTGACAGCCTGCTCTCAGATCTCCCCAGGGCCTTTCCCTCTCCACACTGCACATCCCCAGCTCTCAACTTGTCCTTGTAGGAGAAGTGTTTCATCCCTGGGATCATTTCCGTGTCTCTCTTCTGTACGTTTTCCAATAAGTCAACTCCCCTTGTGCTGAGGACTGCACACGTGGACACAGTAGTCCAGGAGGGGTCTCTCAGCACATAACAGAGCAGGAGGATCACCTCCCTGACCTGCTGGCCACAACTTCCTAGGATGGAGCCCAGGGTACAGTTGACTTTCTGGAGTGCAAGGGGACACTGCTGTCTCATTGCCAGCATGTCAGGTACTGCCAGGTCCTTTTGGGCAGGGCTGTGCTCTATCCTTTGTCCCTGAGCTTGTATGGATAATGGGAGTTGCCATGACCCAGGTGTGTGAATTTGCACTTGGCCTTGTCAAGCCCCACGAGGTTCCCCTGTGCCCATTGCCGTGCCTGCTTAGGTCCCTCCAGATGACTTTCCATCCCCTGAGGAGGGGAAGCTGCCCACAGCCAGGCCTTTACCTCGTGCCAGAGGAGGAACATGCAGCCCACCCTGTGTCATGGGTCACTTACAGCAGTGTGCATTCCATTGCTTGTTTCTGTGGCCTGTGGGACTCATGAGTGGAGCATCTCCCCATAGCTGCAGCTGGCCAGAATGTAGAGCACTGACTTTAGGCATTGTTCAACATCATTCAAAGAACAATCGGTGATTGCTTTCACACCTGGTTGGATTATAGTGCTATGTCTGCTGTATCTCTTTAATTTCTAAGTATTCCTGTGGCTGTCTAAGAATGGAAAATATGGGAAATGCGTTTAAAAAATAATGAAGAGGAATTCACACTTCCACAGAGAAAAATATTTCATTAGAATTTACAGGGGTCATCAAAGATGTTTTAGTGGATTGTTGATTCAGGGTCTTTAAATGTGCATATGTATATTTAGCTGGTGTTGCAAATGTGCCTGAATTTCATGGATTTCTTTCTATTTGATGAGCATCTGTTGCGTGAAATATGGATACCTTTGTAACTCTTATTGTCTGCTTGGGATGCCGTGGCTCTCTGGGAGTGGAGTTTGATCTTGTTTCCTTTGTAAAACAGTTGAAAGTAGATGTGTACTAGGTAACATCACTATTTGATCGATGTTACAAGTCACAAGAATTTTCTTGCTCAAGTACCTCTGTTAGAATTGCTTAAAGTAGTTGGAAACCACGGGAAAGATTAAGTGTAAGATTTGGTATAAGACTGTTGTAAAGTTCCATTTCATTGCCTGTGTTCTTGCAGTTTTCTCTTTCACTCATCTGTGTAAATGTGTGTTGTGATGGAATGGAATTAAGTCTAACTTTCTGGTCTTAGATGGGGTTTACATGGGAAGGATGCGATCATTTTGGAACAAAATCTACCAGATCACCACCTGTCTCTCCATTAAGTGACACTGTTTTGGGCAGTGGAATGCTGAAAGATTTTCTTGAAAAAATAAAAGAGCACTTTGCTCTTCTAAAGGTCCTGGCACCAGCAGGCTGTAACTTTAAGCAGAACGCTGTGTCCCATGAAGCTGTCGCTGAAGCTTCATATTCAGTCTGAGTACGTCCCACTTGCCTCCCCAACAATAAACTGGGATACAGATTTCTGTGGAAACAGCTCAGTTTTTCAGTGCCTAAATCTGCGTTGTGCTTACTGCATCTTGTCTGAGCCCTCATTCAGGAGACACTGGGCTCATAAGACTTCAGACTAGAGGAACTATGGCTTCTTGACCCAAGGGCAAAACCACTTCTCCTATTTATATTTGACTTACGTTTCTTACCAGATTTCATAATAAACAGAAATAGTGATAAATATTATGGAAATTCAAGATTTATCTTTTCTCATGGCTTCTCTAAAACTCTGAGCTGGATCGAGCTGAAAACTTTAAAAAGAGGACGGTGGTATTTCCCAGCAGGATTTGTTCTGTCTATTTTGTTTCTACTCGTCTGTGCAAAGTATAGACTCAAAACCACGTTTGTGTCAGATTGGAGATGGGTAATAAATAATAAATAAGCCTGCTCTTAGCAAAGCTCTGTTGGTTAAGTTCTGTGTTTAAATTACTGTCCCAAGGTCTAATTGTATGCTTAAAAAAGAAGTGTGTATTTATGAGGTTCTGACAGCGTGGGTGCTTAGGTAGTGTGAGGAAAAACGAATGAGACAGCAGCACTAATGATCCCACAGTGTATTTATAGTTTGTTTTTTCCAGTTATTTAGTTTGTCATCTCTTCCTTTAGGTGCCAAAATGGTAAGAGAATCCCTAAGGTGCAGAAGGGGGAATTCCAGTGAGACAGCGTGGAACAGTCTGAGGTGGGTCAAGAGCAGAACCAGAATGCTTTTGCTGGGGCTCCTTCCGTTGCCACAGCAGTGCCAGGAGTGGGTGCCCGAGGGCTGAAGTGCTGAGAAGTCTTTATAGCTTCAGGAGAAAATTTTGCTGCAGTGATGTGGTGTTGTTCTGACCAAAGGTCTCCCAAAGGTCAGTGCACGAATACCCGCCGTGTATTTGTTGTCTGGGCAGCACGTGGGGTGGGAGGAGCTGTGTGTTCGTGGGCTGGATGGCAGAGGTCATTTAGCTGTACTTCCACGGTCAGTGCTTTCTGTATTAGGGCCTATGTATATCTAAGGGAAATGAAAGCTATGTTCTCAACGTGTTACTTAAATATTGTTTTACAAGGGGGAATAATTGTGCATTCCATCAGATTCATTTATCACAGAATCCCGTGTCAGAGTTCTTTTGAACTACGTGTGCTGTGTTCTTCGTATTGTGTGAAGTGACCTTTCTGGAAGATTCTGAATGTGGTTTTCCAGCTCTGGCTACCTAAACCCTTGGGAACACACAGAAACTGTTTCTGCAAGTGACAGGCTACTGTAAATAATAGTTCTCAAGCTTATGGAAAGTTCTGTATTACTTTGAGCAGTGGTTCTTTCTGCTGAAACGATTACAAGCTCTTACAGCTTGATGGGTTATGCAGCCCTTCTGATCTCATGTAAAGGCTTTTGATAACTTGTGGGTTGTTTTTTTTTTTTCTTCTACTAACAAAACCTGTGGAAAAAATTCCCTTGAGATTAATACACAATGTATGAACAGACCAAACAGGACCATTTTTGCTGTCACCCAGTGTTACTCTTGGGACATTCCAGTATTGTGGTTCAGTGAATTGCTCTGTTGTTAGTTGCCGTGGTAGCTGACAACCTGTGTAACAGAAGAACTCTGAAAGCCCCAGAGGCACGTCTCTTTCAGGATAGTGACTGCTCTGCATCCCAGCAATAACAGTTGCATCAAATTAGAAATACTGGCAGTAGTCCTCTCCGGGACCCACAGAACAGTGTGTATGACTGAAGTACATGTCACCCTGTTGGTGGTTATGGCTTGATCTCTGTGTTGTACAACTTGCATTTGTAGAAGTAACAGAACACTGTGTGCTGTGTGCAATTACAGTTCACACCCCAAACAAAAGCCTGCAACAACAAACGTTCTCAACGGGGACTTTGATACACCCTCTCTGTTCTTTGCTTTTATAACGTGACTTTATCGGAGTAAATGTTCAGAAATACCTGATATTTTAGGGTTGTTTTTTTCAGCCAGTTACAGAATGTGAGACAGAAATGTACACAGCTGGCTTCTAGAAGAGCCTTATTTCTTTTGTGTTGTCCCCTGATGCTTGCACACGTTTGGAGGTTTTTTATGTTTTCTCATAAAGCACCACCAGTGTATATTGTTCCATTTGGGAGAGGGTGCAGCTGTTGCAGGTGGTTGTTCCAGTTGTCAGTAGTGTATTCTCCTCATTCTGGCTAGAAGAAATCTGGACTGATTTCTTGCCGTGCTTCTTTCCTCCTCAGTGCTTGTTAATTGGGAACTAAATTCTGTAGTCTTGAAAATACTAAGTTTTCACATTTATGTCCAAATGAACTTTCTGAATGGCATTAATCCCAGAGCCAATGGACCAGACTAAGTCTAAGAAGGAAACTAGGGCAGAGCAGATGGCTTTGTGGTAGCTGAGACTGAAAAAACCCTCTGTTGAAAACTGAACTCTCCTGGTATACAGAAATCCTATTTACTGGGCTACGCTGAAACCTGGCCTGGGGAGCTGCTTTGGCAGGGGGGTCGGACTCAGTGATCTCTAGAGGTCCCTTCCAACTCCTACAGTTCTGTGATTCGTGTTCTGAATTTTCTGATGGAGCACTGTTGAATTAAGAAAACAAAAACCCAACGACCTGCTTTGAATAAACACATGATGTGCATAAACTGAGTGGTTCTGCTGGCTGGGTGATAGAGTTGGATGAGACACATTTTTGTTCTCTCTGTGCTATGCTTTGTGTTTTGAAGCTTTCTGTGAAGTCTGAGGTTTACAACTGAACACATAACCTGGCTGGGTTTTTCAGACAGATCAGTTCCTGGGTGTGGTGTAGAGCACAGCCCCCAAACCCATGCAGCTGTTGCACAGCTGGAGGGGCAGTCCTGAACTTGCAACTCGAAACCTACTGAGTTTCTGTGACACGTCTGGAACTGAAGGGAGCTCAGTGTAGTACTGACTCGTTTTTTGGTGTCTTTAAATGATCTCATCTGTTCCAGTTTCCTCCTGCTAACATTTTTAAAGCTCTGGTTGGTAGGCTTTTCTGCAGGCAGACCAGGTGAATGAAATGTCTGTAAGTAGGTTCTTGGGGGGCATACTTGCTCAGCATTTTTCTCAGATACTTCATGGAACTGACACCTTGGAAAAGCAATATTGAATGCAGTGTTTGTCAAATAACTAAGTTACACTGCTAAGAATTAGCCTGATATTCAAGATTTAGGGCATCTGTTTCTCTAACATCGTGATCTGTTTTCCATGTTGCTTCGAGATCAGGAGGTATGTCCTCCAGATAATCCAGGGGAAAGCTTTTGAAAGCAGGAAATACAAAAATCACAGTGTCTTATTTAATCCTTCAGCATATCCTTAACTTGTGTTCTGATTGAGCACAAAATCCCCTGTTTCGGTTGCTCTGGAGGCTTGTGCAGCTCGACACTGCACATGGACGTGGTGCAGCAAAACGTGACCCCAGTGTGGGCACTCACTTGGTGTAACTTCCACCCACTCAGGACACTTGCAAACATGCAGCTGGGGGAGTGTCACTGCACGTGGAGGTGCTGTAGGCTTTTGTATGGGTCACACTCACCTTTTATGATGTGGAAGAATTACAGGATGAAATGAAGCCTGTGAGCTGTGTTGTTGATGCTTCAGCACTAGAACTGTGCTAGGGGAGGCTTGGAGAGTAAAGGAGTGAGCCTTTAATACAGGCAGACCTACCAAGTTGTGCTTCATGTGTGGAAGGCAATCAGTATGCACTAGGAGAGCAAGATGAGTGAAAGGTGTGACAGAGGCAGTGAGCACTGGCCCAAGGCCCACGTTTGTTGCAGGCTACATAGCAACGTCTGCAACCATCCCTTCAGTTGCTGCCTCTGCATTGTGTATTTGTGCACGAGGGGTGCTAGGCAATCACCAACAGCCACTTACGTATGGGATAGTCATGTCTCTAACTGCACACAGGTTGTAAGCAGTTCAGAAGTATTACCCTCTTTGGGATGTGTTGGGTGATGTGCCGTGGGGTTATTCTGGTCCAGTTCAGCACTCTGAACCCCAGTTAGTGGGAGGAAGTTAGCCAGATGGGATTTAAATGTGTGTCAGACACCCACTGCTCCTTCAACTCTTCAGCAGCATAGGAATGTCTCGTGGCAGTTGGTGTCACTTCCCACCTCTAAGTTATCTCTGGGGTTTCCCATTCTGGAAATTAGCTGTGGGGAAATCTTACCCTGTAAGGTGTAACCGGAGGAGTTGGCCACCCACGTGCTGATGGCTCCTGAAGCACTCAAGTTTGAAGAGAAGGAGATATTTATGTGTACTCCACTTGAGGACGGTTGTTTGCAGTTGTGTGTAGCACACGATGGCCTCGTGCATCTCAAACCCATCACAGCAATGCCCACTGCTCTCTGATGGTCCGTACAAAATGAGGCCCTGTCTGTTTTTGCCACATGTAAGGCACATTTGTGCTGTTACTTTCCAGGTAGGTGTGCCTTCACAATTCGACTGCAGAATGGCCACTGTTGCTGTGCAGATAGTAAGCTGTGTAGGTATTTCAGGTGGAAGCAGCTTTAATTTTGGAACTGTTGAAAAGTTAGTTGACCGACACGGGATTATGGAGGAGCATTTCTATTCTCCCTGGTTTAAACTGGAGTCAGCCTAACGCAGAAACAAAGCCCTGCCATCCACATCTGTGCGTGGGATGCTCGTGCTAATTCAAGAGACCTCCACAAGGGGGTGCACCACTTCAGCCATACCGTGCATGGAAACGCAATGAGCGCGTCCCCATTGCTAACGTCTTCTATAATTTTATCTATTAATTCATTTATCTAAATCAGCTTCTTCAGTTGAACACCCCAGATTCTCTCCGCGGTCTGTAACATGAATGGGTACCTTTTTCTTTGTGGGTAAACAACTCAGGAAGTTTAACTGGGCACAGAGGGCACATGCAAAAGGTCTCCTGTTTACGCTCATTAAAAGCTGTCTTTAGGTTCCAGTCACAAAATGCTATTTATGCTCTCGTTTTCAGCGTACTCAAAAGCTGTCAGTTCGTGCATGATGTCCTGCAATTGTCCAGCACATGCAATTAGCATATAAGGGCTTTTGTCTAAGTTTTGAAGCATCATTAATTTGCTTTTCAGCCCAGTACAACGTTAGGTAATAGAGCTGCAGAGAGAAGCCTCCATCTAGAAGGATCACTTCGTGGGAGACTCTTGACTTGAGTACAACTGATACCACTTTTTGCTGTTTCTGCTTTGTGCTGAAATTATTTGCTGTTTTATAATATAGATAGGAATTCTCAACAAAACTTACGCTGAAGATGTACTGAAAATACCAAAATGTTTTGCTGGATGTGTAGGCCAAAGTGCTAGGTCCCTTCCTTTGAGGCCGCAGTACTGAGACAGTAAGATATCTCATTGGAAATTATTAACTGCAATAAACTTACCAGGAAAAGGGCCCGTTTTTTGTATCTCACATTGTCTTAAGTACATGAATCATCCCTTATAGAGATAAATTTTATCTGATAGTCAGCAGAATAACTAAGAGTATGGTGATACTCATATGTACTTTTACAGGATTCTTTTCCCCTGTGTAAAGCTGGTTGTACCAAACTTCCAGCCTCTGTTGAATAGGAGAAGCGGAGAATGTGTTTTTAAAACTTCTAATTCCTAGTTCTTCTAATTTCTAGTACGTGTTATTAAAATAAGGTGGATTTGAGACAAATGTGTTTATAGATATATTTATTGTTTCTGTCAGCAAATGTGAAAGTTGGGCCTAGATGCAAAAGATGTCATTTACTGATTGTAATGTATGTGAATGCTGTGTTGGATCCTCAGCCCTGGTACCTTTGAGCAGAGTAGGGTCCCAGCTGCTGCTGGAAGCTACAGGATGAAGCACTTGCTGCTCCCAGAAGGTCCTCCATCCAACCTAGTGCTGTATGTACCGGCCTGGCCAACGCTGGTCACTGCTGAGCGTTTCTAGGGGAGAAAAGCTTTAGTGGTTAGCGTTTCAACTCGACGCGTTTGGACGATGCGATTTCTTTCCCTGCTTTCAGTATGCAGCCACTAGGTGTCACTCCAACAAAGGCTTACAGGTGGTGAACCTTCCCTGCCCTCCTCTTCTTCATTCTTTTTCAGTGAAAGCTGCCTTGCATTATTTCACCTTCATATAAACGCGCTGGGTTCTCTTCTAAAAAACAAAAACAAAAACAAAAACGGATCAAAACAACCCATCATTAAAAGAACTGGCTCTGGAATTAAGAGGGTCCATTGAAATGTACTCAAAGTTTAAATGCGGTGTTTACACAACCTGTAAGAGAGGAAGAAGGTGTCTGCATCTCACAGCGTGACTGTGCTGGCAGAGGACGTGGTTGAAAAATGGACTACTGCACAGTTCCTGCAGAAAGCTGAGTGGGAGAGTGTGCACATCTTAATAATGGGAAACTGATCAGAAATTCTCTTCTTCCATCTGTTAGCAGTGTAAAAGCTGAAATCTGGTGTTTCTACCAACATAAAGGTGTGGGAACTGTATTCTGTTTTGTACGCGGATGCTGACAGTTTGGTGGTTTAAGAACAGTTCTTTAATCCTTTTTCTTATTTTCAGCATTCATACATGCTGATACATAGCAAAGAAGTGGGTGCACACCTTTCTATGCTTGCTTTGACACTGGAGTGCTGAATGGCTGATCCAGTGTGTCAGGTGCTGCAGTATGAGACAAGGAACCTGTGTCCTTCCCATTGTCAGTAACTTGTTGCTTAACTTGACTGTGATTCATTCTGTGTTTTTGCTCAGCTGTAAGAGCAAGTATGACTTTGTAATATTAATGAAAAAAACCTGGAATGATAGATGTCAGTATTTTATCTGGTATTAGTACATACTGACTTCTTTACTTGTAGGTAGTGGAAAATCCAGTGTTGTAAAGCATTTTTCGTGTAAAATTTCATGTGGTGGTTGATTACGTAAGGAGAAATGATAGAGAAGTTCTTGGAGGAAACTCGGGTACCTCTGAAGTCAGCTTGATTCTCTTGGTTTGTTGTGAAAAGTGGAGTGGATTGCTGTGTTGTGCACACGCAGAATACTCTGGGAATGGTATTGGTGAGCATCTTGCTTAGAGGAATTGTGATTCTTAATGCCTTGAAATCCACGAATACCGGCCAAGCACAGCGTTATAAGTAACCTTCAAGTGGGATAACCCAGCCAACACACCTTTCTGCAAACATGGATTTCAGTCCTGTGATTTCTGTGAGTAGCAATGATCTCAGCATGGCAGCAGTGCTTTTGTGACTGCTGAGTTACCACACTATCAGTGAGAAGAGATCTTGCAGCACTGACTGTTCTGCATGCTGACCTGGGTTCACCTTGTCTGGAACCAGCTGCCTTACTTTCTGAACGACTGTGCTGGGGACTCTGGGAAGGGATGTGACACATAACTACTTTTCTTTCGAGTAGTTTCAGTCATCAGCTGCACCAGAAAATGAAAATGTAAATGTGTCAGCTCTTTTTTCCCAATCTGAAAAGTGGTTTCTCAGCAGTTCTTCCCCAATACATACCTTAGGGGCAGCCTAGCAAAGGTCACGAACGGCCGGATTGCGAGGTGGAGGCATCCAAGGACACGTGGAATACAGTAAGTGGTGAGAGGTCAGGCCAGGATTGCTGGGCCTCTCCATTAATTGGGTTGTGTGGGAGCCCTTGTCTGGTTTGAAAACTGGGATGTGCCGCTCCTAACCTTGCTAGCGTGGGGAGAGGTTGTGAAAGGCAGAATGTGGAATGTAGCAGAAATACACGGAGTTAAAACTTAAAACGTGTGTTGACTTCACGTGAAACTGTCGATCCTGTAAGGTGGGATGGTTTATGAAGTTAAAAATGTTTTTGCAGGGTGCCCGTGTTTCTGATACTGAGCTGAAAAGCACTTTGTAGCTGTGACCCTTAAAGAGAAGACGTTTTGCTTCTTTCCTCGGTTAGCAGGCGATGTGTGCCTCCTGAGCACCACAGCCTTAGCAAACGCAGCCACTTACAAGTGCGACCTGCTTCGAAGCAGTTTCCCTTTGAAAGAAATAGAGTAAGCTCTTGCTTTAAATTTAAACATACTTAAAAACGAGGTCGTGCTTTCCTGGTGGTGGCAGTGGCTTGCTTTGTGTGTCTGGGTGGGACAGGCTCACACACAGCTTCGTGATGTGCTGCCGTGTCGTGATGTATTTCCTTTAATTATACATTCGCATGCAGAAAGATTGCAGCCTCCTCCTCTCCGGGTGACACCCTCCCGGCCTCCGCAGTGGGAGTTGTGCGTATCGTGGTTGTGTTGTTCAGCCGGGTGCGTTATTTATATCTCATGCATGAAATCAGCCATTCCAGAACAGAATCCAGTTCTGTCTCACAGGGCGAGGGTACGACGCGTTGGGCTTGCTGAGCTCGTGCTGTGCCCGGCTGATGGTTCAGCCTCTCAGGGCCCAATTAGCTTAGGGCTGAAAATTAGTTTTCAGCTCCTGTAGGTATGGATGCATGCTTCACTCAGCCTCTGTTGTGTCATTCTGCGAGCAGTCGGCTGTGCCTGCGTGGAGCTGAGTGCTGTAATTTCTTCATAGCGCTGGCACGTTATAAATGCAGCCGTGCAGCATCTTCAGAGTGCACTTAGTCCCTGATGTCATCCCGTGAGCAGACAGCTTCGTCCCAGCTGTGTATGTACAAAGGGAACGGGGGCCCGGCTTTATCGGAGGGAGCAACACCGCAGCAAACACCATGGAAGCGTTCCGTCAATTAGAGCGTCTGTTTGCGTCCTTCCCCCCGCTGCGTGTTGCTCTGCGGTCGGGTGAGTGGTGCTAAGGAGCGGTGAGCGGAGGGCACGTCCTGCTGCCGGGCACGGGCTGCTTCAGCCTGCAGCACCGGCTGGGCCGCCCCGTGCGCTCACACACGCGCAGCCGCCCGCCAGAAGATGACAGCATGCTGCTGGCTTTGGGACAAAAGGAAGCTCCGTCTCTACCCTACGCTGTGAAAACAGGCGGGATCTCGCTCCAGCGCGTTACGTTTTCCTTTTTTGCAGCGCGTCCCTTGAAGCGGTGGGTGGGCCGCGCCCGGGTGCTGCAGCTGCAGGGCGCCGGTGGGGGTGGGGGGGCTGGAGTTCTCCTCCGGTGCGAATCATCTCTTAGTCACGAAGAGAGTGCTCTCAGTGCAGTCCGAACTAGGAAGCTCGGTAAGCTCGGTGGGTGCGGTGCTGTCGGTTTTAGCTGTTTGCTCCGAGGTGCTGCCTGCCGGTAACGGGGGGCTGGCAGCTGCCGGTAGTGCCGTGAGCTTCTGTTCCGGGGCCGAGCCGTGCCGTGCCGTGCCGAGCCGTGCCGAGCCGCCCGGGGCGGGCCCCTTCCCGGCACAGGCGGTGCCCAGCTCCGCCCCGCGCAGCTGCCCTCGGGAAGCGCTATTTAAACGCGCGGGCCGAGCGGGCGCGGGGCAGAGGAGCGGAGCGGAGCTGCGGAGCGCTGCCGGGACTGCCATGCTCCTGCCCGGGGCCCCCGCCGCATGCACGGCCCTCCAGCGAGCTCCTGCCGCTGCTCCGAGCGGCCGTGCTGCGGCTGGGAGCGCTGCTGCCGGCCGTAGCGGCAGCCTGCCTTTTTGATTTTTTTTTATTTTTTTTTTTCCCGAAATTTTACAACCCTTATCGTTTTCCTCGCCCCCCTGCAGCAGGCTGGCGGTGCACGCAGGTTGGTAGGTTGGCGGGGACAGCTCGGTTTGCAGCGCGCTGGGGTCGGTCGGTGTCCCTCGCTCGGTTCCCGGAGCTCCGCGTTGGTTTCAGCGAGGGAGGAGGGGGTGCCGGCCGTGGCTGAAATCTCACACCGGGAGATCTCTTTTCTGTTGAAATACGTTGTGCAAATATAGCGTTGCACTTGGCGGTTGCTGAGGTTGTTTCTAAATAGCGTCGAGCGAATGATGTAAAAACGCTGAAATAGAAACGCCGCCGAGTTCTGCCGTTCCCCGTGCCCACCGCTTTCTATTTTTGGAGCTGCTGGGGGATTCGGCTCCGTACAGTCAGGCAGTTCCGTGAGGGTGTAACACGAACAGCGAGGTGATCAACTGAGCGCTAACAGCACGGGAGATAGGGCTGGAGAGCAGCCCGAGGCTCTTCCCTTACACAGCGGGGCTGCCCGGCGGGGCAGGGCTCGGGGTTACACAAAGGCTGAGGGTACCGCTGGTGGCTGAGAAAGCACAGTGCCTGCTTAGCTGGGGAGGGGTGAGAGAGGTCCCAAGTCTGCCAGGAAAAGCAAGCTTCTAAACAAATGCACCAGCACCTTTAAACTTAAAACTAAAAGCGAGCGGTCCAAGTGCTTTCTTTTTCCTGGCCGTCTTGGCGGTGCTGTTTGCCAGGGTAATGCGAAAGCCTCTCCGAGGGCTTCCAGAGGGGATCCTGAGCCGGACGAAACAATGGCCAGATCTTATCTGCTTTCTGAGATTTTGTTTTGAAAGGAGAAGCGTCTCTTTGCTTGGAATGCATTTACCATGAAGTAATCCCTGATGGAACACTCTGAGCTCTGAGGCGGCGGGCAAGGAGGTGGAAGAGGGTTTAATTAAATGTAATCAAATATTGCAAGATTGCTGATTAAAAGGCACGCAGCTTGCTTTCTGGTGACTTACAAGGCATACCACTTGTTTGTACGTGAGGGGGAAAAAAAAAAAGCAGTTTTCATCTTAGGGCTAATTGAATTTGTCTGTGTTGGTGAGTAAGCAGCACCCTTGGTTTCTGTCCCTGCCCAGCCCGAGCTCTGCTTGGTGGGGTGGGAGGAGAGCGGTGTGTCACCCCGGGGTGAGCGGGTGCAGTGCTGTGAGTCAGGCAGCGGGTGTGCGTGCGGGGGGGAGCGGCCGGGCCAGGGCAGTCCTCAGGTGCGAGCGTGAGGGGGACGTGAAACTGAGCAACGCAGAGCTCGCTTCTGTGCGATGTAATGAACTGAAGTGCTGTTTATTATTAAACGTGGTCGCAGGAAGGAAAGAATCAGACCATCCCCCTTTCCTGCCCCCCCCCCCCCCCCCTCCTCTGGGGACTGTGTGTGCGTGCCTGAGTGTCTCTGAGATTTCATGTGAGAAGACGACGAGTGTGTGTTTGGGATTAATTAGCCTGAGTTTAGCTGGTTTCATGCTTTACGTGCCTAGGGGCTACCCGCAGTCACAGAGAGGGGAGGAGTTTGCTGTTGCTGGCTTGAAATCCTCTCCAGGGGTGATCTTGTTTGTGTCAACCATGAGCAATTAGAGAGATTAACTGTCTTGTTTTCCTTTCTGCCCTAGATTGATCCTGGTGAGGCTCTGGGACATTTGAAAGTGATTTGGAGAGCAAAGTCTGTGATGGACACCGAAGCAAAGCCAGCGTGTATCACGCCACAGACTCACTGCCCAGGAATGAAGTGCCCTCCTTCAGAGGACTTTCCTCCTCAGATAAGACTGTCTGAGAAGATTCCACCAGTGAAACCATGCTTTAAGAAGAAGCAGCAAGTGCAGAAGAGACTGGACACGCAGACTCTCCGGGCTTTGCGGCCAATCTTTACCAGTCTGCTGGGATCTGGGACCTTGGATAGGGTCTTTGTGCCTCGAGGACAAGGAGGGGGGCATAGTGATTTGTGTGAACCTGCTGTGAAAAAGGCTCTGGAACTCAGCACTTCTTGTCCCCAGCCGGAAAGTAATGTGACTGTGCTGGTGCCGACAGCTCCAGATATGCAGAGCCAATTGCTGGGAGCTCACCCTGCTCCTGGGCATCCTGAGCAGGAAGTGCAGTCAGGAGAGCAAAGCTTCTCATCAGAAACTGCTCCTGGAACTGCTGCTGACACCAGTAGTGAGTCGTTCCAGGATCGCCCTTTGCACCCACCTTCTAGTGATGGTGCTGCGTGTGCTTTGTTCCCAAGCAAGCTTCTGGAAAGCTACACGACTGGCTTGTTCCAAGAGAATAGTTGTCCCATGCAATACACTCTGAACTCGAGCAATAAATTCAGTGCTGGAATATTCCAGGATAAAAGTGAGGAAGCTTCTCTTGATCTGGTATTTGAGCTCTTGAACCAGCTGCAATATCACACCCATCAGGAAGATGGAATAGAAATCTGTGTTGATTTTCTCCAGGGCGCTTGTGTTTATGGCAGTGATTGTCCAAAACATCACACGGTGTTGCCCTATCATTGGCAGGTGAGAAGGACAGCAACCCAGAGCTGGCAGAGTGTGAGCAATGATTCCCAGGAGCATCTGGAAAGACTCTACTGCAACCCTGACAATGACAGGATCAAAGTGAAGTATCGGTAGGTGGTGGATCTGGTTCCTTATTTGCAAATCCGAGGGTGCTTCAGCAAACAGTTGTGTGGAAGTATTTTGTGTACAAGTGTTTTCCAAACCCTGTCACGATGTTGCCTTGATATCTGTAGAAGTTTGCCACAGACAGAAATTTATGTCATGCCTGTTAAAACCGCTGTTTAGCAACTGGAAAGTGTTCTTTGAAGCAGAAGAAATAAGTAAACTTTATTTTGGCAGAGATGGCTGTGCAACGCTGTACTTGTTCTTTGCATTCCTAATTAGTGTCTTCTTCGTAGTGGAGGTGGCAGTGTGAATGAGCCTTTGTGCTTTCTGCCACAGTGAGTCCAGGTTGACTGTATGCACTCTGAACAGTCTTCGTAGTGACATGCTACGGAACTGAAGTTACAGGGTTGAGGTTCTGTGGCAGGGGGTTGGAACTTGATGATCCTTGGGATCCCTTCCAACCCAAAGCCTTCTGTGATGCTTTGTCCGTGTGGTTGATAACGTGGAGTGAGGTTTCAGCAGGTTCCGTGAGAGCCACTAAGAAGCACATTCAGGAATGCTGATCCGGTTAAGTGTTGTCATCCAAGAATGCTGAACTGTATTAGAAGTTCTTGTTTCCTCTACACATAGTGCTGTTTTCTAATCTCAGAGAAGAAAGTGAATAACCAGGGAAATGTAAAAGATGTTCACTGTTGATTTGAACTTGATCCTGCACCCTGAGATCGAGACCAAAACTACTTAATGTTTTATAATACAGGCTTGCTTTT
Source organism: Oreortyx pictus (assembly GCA_036925125.1). Classification (NCBI taxonomy): domain Eukaryota; kingdom Metazoa; phylum Chordata; class Aves; order Galliformes; family Odontophoridae; genus Oreortyx; species Oreortyx pictus. Next base: position 21,929,217 of record JAUPFR010000011.1, on the reverse strand, counting down.
GAGTAGTAGTAGGACGTGCTGACATCTACGAGTTCGTCAGATCTGTGTAGTCTGTGTTATGTGAGTTCAGGGTATAGACTTGAGTTCTGAATACTTTCCTTTCCTGGAGGAAATAATAGCACACAATTCTCATCCCTTGCCTGCCCCTGCTGTGTTCTGCAAGCCTGGTGCAGCTCATTCTAGCAGCAGGTGAGCTTCAAAGTGACACTTCCATAGCTCTGTAGCTCAGATTTGTCTTTGCCATCCAAGTTCTGGTGGATGTGTTGGCTCTTCTTCCTTGCACTTCCAGAACTATATCCCTTCTTCCTCAGTGTTTTAGGACAGAATGGCTTTATTTGCATTTACTGTGTTGAGATTTGCAGTTGGGTGGCAGAGACCTGATGCAGAGCACCAAGTGTACGTGAGCCTTTACATTTAGCTGACAGGACATTGGGTTAGGTACCAAAAGTCAGCCTCTGTCAGACCACAGATTCATCTTTCTTGTCCTGGAAAAGTATGCCAGTGTGATGAAGCGTAGAGTAAAATCTTCTAACTGATAAAATTCACCATATTTTACAATATTTTCCAGTTTTTTTCTCAATTATTTTAGATTTTTGAAAACAGGCAACATCAAACGTAGGACTAAGGCAAACTCCCACGAGCAGTTTGAATTTGAGCTTTGCACAGATAAACAGGATTATGTTTTTTTGCTATACCCGTGATCTACCCGAGTCCTGAACGATTAATCTTGGAAGGAGCAATGCTTGGTAATTGCTTAGTCATCGTATTTGCAGCTTGTGAAGGTGGCTGCTGTGCCACGCTGTCCTCCTTCACACTTTTTTGCAGGCTTCCAGTCTGGTGAGTAGTTTGGCCTCTCAGTACACGGAGTTTCTGTCTGAACTGGCCGGGAAGAAACTCAGAGGGTTGTTGCCAGACACATTACGTTCTGTTACCACGGATGAAGTCAGAGAAACAGTGTGATCTCAGGCACCACGGGCGTGCTGGATCGGGGCACTGCTGAGGCAGGGCAGGTCCTTCCCGAGCGGTGCTTCAGCACCCTGAGCTGAACCGGCTCCCACTCTTAGGAGACTTTGTGAGGATCCTTGCTTAGGTCGGTGCTGTAACATGGTGTCCAGATGCAACACAGGAACATTGTTGCAAACGTACAATATCCTCTCGTGGGATAATAAGTAGACGAGTGCTGTAACTGTTGCACGTTCCTCCCTTCAGAGAACTTCATGTTTAAGCGTCACTGAGAACTGGGAAGTGACACTTCTTTTTAAGACCAGAGCTGCTTGCTTCAGATGCTGGAGAGCAGATATGCCTTGAGACTTAGCGTGGTTTCAGAGTAGATTTTGAGCTGAGGGGAAGTGCTTTCGTGTGCCTTTGTGGCAAGAAGTGTTTCTTGTGCAATAAGCAACACAAGTCAGCTCTCGCTGGAAGACCCCACTCACCCTTCAGGCATGGAGGGGCAGGTGCTGCACGGCTCCTGGTGTCGCTGGCTGCTGGTCAGTGCAACCTGGCTTTGCTTTTGTTCGTGACGAAGTTGTGTCTCCTGGCAACAAGATGCAGATAGGGCCTGTTGAACCTTGCTGAGAGGCTTGCAAACATGCTGGGACAGCTCATCGTTCACATGGTTACCACATTATTTGGCTAAAGCTATTAATCTCCTGTGGTCAGACTAGCTTTACAGGCCTATCTATACAGATTGCATGCGACGAGGAAATGTCTGTTCAGCAGTTTGCATGTCCAAGAAAGGCCATGCAGAAGCCAGCCTGCTAATAGCTGGTGGGTGATGGTTGTTATAAATATGGTTTGTGTGGCACAATAAGTTATTGCTGTCTGCATGCCTGATACCACAGCGTGCTGCTCTGATAAAGTTGGGCTGAAAGTGTTGGGATGGTGCCCCAATGGGACAATCCAGATTTATATTTGATGCTCTCCAAAGAGCTATTTGCATAATTTTTTCATGTCCAATTTATTGAGATGAATAACGTAAACATTCAGATATTGCCCTTCACCTAAGGGGATGTGATCCTGAGGCAGGAAAGTGGGAAACCTTGCTCAGTTGCTTCTTTATAACTCAGCTGCGTTGGATAGTCAGTGTTTGCCCTCAGACTGGATATATAACTTCATCATAAATTGTTTGTATTTGTGCTCTTTCAAGTCTCACCAAGTATTTATAGCCAAACAGTGAGCTGTATAAACAAATATGAACCTCAGCAGGTTAGAGTACTTCCAAGCTCTCTGTTTCCTGCGTGCATGTGAGGATTGGCCCTGGAGAAGTTCCAGCCTGCAGCCAAGTATTTGAGAGAACAATGCCAAGTGCTGCTTTCCAGCATGAGAGTACCCCAGCTGTGATATTTTAAGATGCTCTTTAGGAAGGGGAAATGCTTGGCTGCAGAACTCAGCAGCTCTTCCCTGTGCACATACACCTGTCTAATCATGCATGGGCTGCCTTGCAAAATAAGCAGCCTCGTCACTGATTACATGAGGATTTGTTTAAAGCAACTGTGCGGTTCCTGAGCCATCAGATCCCCCTCTTTGGCTGAGAATTCCTCCCCCCTCCTGGCAGAGGAGTTGTCCCTGTGTGCCGTGGGAATCGGGGCCTCTGTTCAGGCGCACACACCTGACATGTCCTGACTCACACGAAGCAGCAGCTTTGCAGGCTTTTAGATTTTATTGTCATTTTTTTTGAAAGTAGCATTACTCTAAAAATAGAAATACCCCTAAACTGATAAAATGTGGCAGTTAATAATGCAGTCTTTTTCAGTCCGTCTCTCTGAAATGTGATGCTGGCGTGTTGTCCTTTTGCCCCCACCTACGTCTGCCTTTGCTCTAAATAAACCATAAGCCCCACCGACCGATTGCAGCCAGGGTTCATCGCAGGATTAGAACTCTCCAGTGTCATTACGATGGTGTGAGTTTTATGAATTTGGTCCTGAGAGCTGAAAGACAAAGGTGTGTGCATGGCTCCAGCCGGGGAGAGGCAGATGGAACTCAGTGGTGCGTGTTCTGCCTGTAGGCAGCTGGCTAATAATGATTCTTGCACAAAATCAGAGTAAGGAATAGGTGTTCCCTGGTGTGGTTGACAGTGAGTGCAAGGAGGGACCTGGGAAGGGAAGGACAGAAAGAAACGTACAGGAAAGTGGTTTCCTCTGCCCCTGTGTTTGCAGTGTGCTCCTCTGGCGCTCTCAGAGTGTTCTTACCTGGTTTTAAAGCAATGCAGAGCACAGTGGAAGGACAGCGGTTGTTTGAGGACCTTCTGCACACGGTCTGACCTATTGAATAGCTAAATTTAGGAAGTTCTCTTTCTGATCTGCCCAGCTGCCACAGTGTGAGATAACTCATGTGTTATTGATAGCAGCGGAGATGAGAAAACATCTGAAATTCGCTGTGCCACGTGACTCTGTGTGGTGTTTCTTGAATACACACAGCTGAGTGGTTTTGAACTTCTAATTCCCTGCTAGAAGGAATGCAAGACAGGGACTCAGAATAAAAAGCATGTGAAGTGATTTTAGAAGTGTTTGCTTTGTGCTTTGTGCCAGTATGCTTCAGCGAATTCATTTTTGCCCCATTTTATGGCACCATTTGCATATGAAGCAAAACTAATTGGCTTCTAGCTATATGAATCTAGGGAAGTTCCAAGTGTCATGTGGCATCAGCAGCCACTTATATCCCCTTTCTTGTTTCGTGTCAATAAACAGATTGCAGTTTTGGAAACAGCTGTCACCTGGCTTCAGGTTGAGGTCAGTCTGTTCCGTGTGTACTTACAGTAATAAAAGAGTCCTCACTGAAAGAAAGATTTATAGCTGTTGAAACAGATTGCTCAGAGGAGCTGCTCACAGGTGATCCAGCAGTCACAGTGCTGCAGCATTGTCTGCCTGCCACTGCCTTGGGGTGAGGGACAGAAAGAGGCCGTTACAATTATTTGCTTAGCGAGAGCAGCGATCGTGAAGTTCCTTGGTAGCTGGTACAGGGCTTTGTTGAAACCAGGAGGAGTTGGAGCAGTGTTTGCAAAATGTGGGGATGCTGCCTGTGCAGCACGGGGCGTGAAACATCCGCATGGGGCATTTGGGAACTGAGGTGTTTGGGGTCACTGGTGTGCGTGAGGTCTGGCTTTATATGGGCACTTTGTGGACAGTGTTGATGTAATCGATGCAGTTTCATTATTAGTCACGAATCTCAGAGGTATTTCTCAGTAGCTAGCTCCTGAGATTGGATAGAATTCTGAGAAAAGCAGCGGCTGAGTACATGCAGAAGGTTTTGAAATGGGCTCTAGGCTCTGAGTGCTTCAGGAGGAGCTGGCAGTGCAGCTTTGTGAAAGCAAATACCTTTCTCCCAGCCCTGTTGCTGCTCAGGGCTGTGCTCCTGCAGTCTCCAGAACAAATGCTGCGAACTCCTGACCCTGGCAAATATTCAAATAAAGAACAAAAACATCTTCTATTCATTGCATTTTCAAGTTTACTCTTTGAAGGTGGAGTAAAAATCATCGAAACTGCAATCAATTCTGTTCACTTTGCTACACGCGCAGCATTTGTGATGTTTTTAACCAGTGTCTTCCAATCTGTGAAAATACCTTCACCCCTGAAGTTCTGTAACTGAAAGCTTGGGGTCGTAGGGTTAGCCATCACTGAGCTCCTGGGGCTGTGTCTGTGTGGGGAGGGGCCCTCACCTCAGCAGCACTGGGCCTGGTGTGTTCCAGAGCTACGGATCTCAGTCAGGTGGACCCTCTTGCCAGCAAACAGTGCAGTGCAGGCAGCCCAGGCAGGAAAACCTGCCTTTCTGAAGGCTCAGCTAGTTTTGGTAACTGATGGGGGAAGCCGTGAATTTGCTGTAGTGAAAAAACTTGGATTTGTGTGGTTTGTTTTTTTTCTCCCCTGATGATGGAGCCTTGAGTTGTAACTCCTTCTGTCGCACCTTTCTTTCCTTCACCTTTCTTACAACAGAGAGAAGCATTGCCACGTGAGGAGGGAACCAATTAAGTAAAACACCGAGCTAATTTCCTGCCCTGACACCTGCTGCCCCACTCGGTTCAGTGTCAGAACACAGAGATGCTGATAAGATCGACACCGCGGGCTCGTGTTTACCAGCTCGTGTCTGTGCTGCCCTGCTGTGGTGCTGCTCTGTGCAGGAAGGTGCCGTGTTCTCAGGTGCACTCCTCTGGGCATCTGGGCAGGATCTGCCTGCATTTCTGTTGCTGCTCTGTGAGGTAGGGCCCACCCCTGGGCGTTAGCCAGGCCCTTTGCTGCTGCTGCTTGTGACTGAATCAGTTTGGGGTTTGATTGGAGCCAATTTTGGCTGCAACTGATGTACCCATGCTTAAAACAGAGAGCTCTTCTGAAGGCACCCTGCTACAAGTGATGTGCAATTTCAGGCAGTGCTCTAACGCATCTGATCCCCCACCTGGAGCTGGACTGCAGCCTGCAGCTCCAAGCAAGTGCTGGCTGCAAGAAAGGTGAAGTACAACCAGCGTACCAGCCTGGCCTGCAGCTCCTGCAGGAACAGAGTTGGGTTTCACCAGTCTCACATGCTCACTTACAAAGGGTTCCCATTCCTGCTTGGATCTGTTAGGTTTGTTTGCTCCCTTGGGTGGCTTTCAGGTTGTTGTTGGTGCGGAGAGGAACTGGCTTAGTCAGAGAGAAAATGGACAGTTTCATCACCTATTCGTGTTTGGCTCTCAGTGTCACAGCTGTTCTGATGGGAACCAAGTTTCATTTCCTGCACGGCCCTTTGTTGATGGCTGTGTTTTGTTTTTCTGCGAGCCATGTTTGCGGTAAGATGCATGACATGTAACTGTACTTGGGAGAGTTTGAAACCACATGCCTTCTCATAGCACTTGCAAAGGCTGTTTCTCCGAGTCATGTCTTGGTACACAAGAATTACAGAACTTCTGTGGAAGGAGCGCACAGAGTTCATGTGAGGCTGGAGTTCTTCAGAAGAATGCAAAGCAAAGCTGAGTCTGAGTACCTGTGTTTCAGCAGGCCTTCGTCACCCAGCAGCCTGTGACACTGGTGCTCACTGCTGGGGGGCTTGGCCAGCTCTGCGTCCATAAGAAACTTTGCCTCTTGTAGTTTGGTTTCAGCAAGCATTGAACTTCCCAGGAGCCAGGCTCTGCTTTTGAAGGCACTTCTGGAAGTTTATTTGGAGCAGTTGCAGTCACACAGTGCCAAGTTTGGTTTTCTCTGCGTGCTGTATGCTGAATAGGGTTCAACGTGCTCACTCCTTAGTGTGAGCAGCTCCACTGAACTGTGTTATTTTATCGAGGGAGACCTTTACGAGGTCCACTGTTGGAGAGGTTGTTCAGCACTCTCTGTTCCCAGCTCATGCAGATCTTCTGTGTGGCTTTGGGACTAGCAGTTCTCTGCTTCAGCAGCAGAAAGTTTTGTGGTGTTTGCAGAGAAGTTTAATAATTTTTCAGCTGGGAAACACTGTAGGAAGAGCATTGCTTTGATGACTAGCTTCAAGCTGCCCTGCTCCATCCCTCCCCTTAGATCCCTGCGTATGCCGTGCCTCGGAAGCAGTAACCCATCACGCAGCGCTGAAGAGAAAGTGATGTTATTCTAAAGAACGTATCAGACATAACCTTGAGCATCCAGCAGTCTTTTCTGGAGCCCTCACTCTGGGCTCTGTGTCCTGCATTCGGGCCTTGGGCAGCCGAGGAGTGCGGTTGTCGCTTCTGCTTTCATCACCGGTGTCTTAAAGCCGCACGCAGGGATGTAATCACGCAACGCCCGCTGTCATCACAATTCATTTTTTTTGCCACGGCTTTGCGTTATGTAAGCTGGTAATAGGCTTTTTAATATGCAGAGGAAGTGCTTTGACCGAAGAGCTATTATTAAACATCTTTGCTAAATATATTTTGGGATTTCAGAGCATGAATGCCACTGAATGTCGTCATTGGAAAAGTTCATAGCCCTGTGTAGAGATAGAAACCCTTAGAGAGTGCAAATGAATATTAAAGTAATATATATTTTATGAGAATTAGGATTTTTAGCAAGAGAATATGTATCCTTCTTCTCAATATTATCACTGCAAAAAAGGCAGACAGGTGGCGGTTGGACACGAGTGTGTTTTTCAGATGCAGTTGCTTACTTATGCATCTGTCTAAGATTTTCAACTGTATAAAATGACGTGGTGTTATTCTAATTAATGTTACGTGGAAAATGTGGGGAATTGGTAAGTTTATAGTTAAGGTATTCCTGGGAAAATAAAGCACTTGTGCAGATTTCAGGGCGTTCAGATGCTCAGTTTCCCGTTAAAATTGGTGGGAAGGAGCACTCCAAACCCTCCACTAGCCTTACGAACAAGAGCAGCATTTTTAGAGCATCCCCATTTTAATGGAAGTCTGAGTTTCAGGAAAGTTGGGCTGTGTCACATCCTGAAAGAAGCAGCAGAGCCTTTCCCTGCTCCCAGCGGAGCGCGCAGGGCGACGTTGCGCTTGTGTGTCGTACGTATCTCAGGAATTGCTCAATGGCATTTTTTCTTCAAGAACTAATTAGAGCCTCCTGGGTTCTCATCTGGCACTCTCCCTGCAGCTGGGGCTGAGTGGGGCAGCAGGAAGGTGGCCCTGGGAGCTGGAGGGTGCTCCTTGTGCTGTGGGTGGCTCTGACCCTTACGGTCTGATGAGCTGAACGTTGCTCTTTCAAGATGAGGAAACAAGAGGACTTCCTGTGTTGTATTCAGATTCTGATCATACATACGGGATCAGGAGGGGCCTGCAGCTGGTTGGCTGCTCAGTGCCCAGGTTTGTCTTGCAGTGAATTGTCAGCATACGCCGGGGAGCAGGGACTGCCTGTCCTCAGCTTGCTTACAGGGTGACGCCTCTGATAGAGGAGAGGCAGAAACAAGAGCTGCAAAAATGTAAAAAATTCCAAACAGCAGAGAGAATCATTGCATTTTTCAGTAGTGAGAGAAGCAATCTGGCAAGTTCCATGCAGGTTTCACAGAAAAACACTCAGCTTTCAGAGAAACTATTTTCTGTGCAAGCCCTCTCTAGCTGCCTGCCGTGTCAGCCTCAAACAGAGCCTTGTGAGATGGGTAGATACCAGCTCAGATGCCAATAGGTTTCATTCATGTAGGAAAAGAGCTTACAGCAATGTGTTTTACTGCAATGGGATGTGAGGTTCTCTCATTTCTAGAGGGACACTGCTTTGCAGTTAGAAAATGCGTGTGCAGAATATTTTGCGTATGCACCATCAACCCAGGGGCCTGGGGAGTTCGTCCTGGAGGTCTGCTCGCTCTGCAGGAAAAGCAGAGGAAAAGCTGGAGGAAAAGCAGTCCCACACTGTGTTCATCTCAACCAGGGTTTGTCCTCTCCCAGGCTTCCCTTGCTGAGTTGCTTGGATTCTCAGCTCCGGGTGCCTGCTGGGGCTGTGTTGTAACACTGAGCACACCTTAGAAATGCCCCACTGATGTGCTGCCATCCACCTGTGCCTCGAGTGCCTGCAGAATTTGTCTTCTGGTCTTTAAAACTCTGAAGGCTTCAGAGCAGTGCTGGGCAGCGCGTGATGCTCAGCGTGCGGGTGGTGGTCTGATGGTGGTCAGAGTGCATCTCTGTTCTCACATTCCTTTTTCTTCACACTGCACTGACACAAAACCACTCGAGGTGTTTTTTCGCTGTCTGTTCTGACTGTACCATGTGCAACATATGAAACTGTTATAATTTCACATAAATTCTGGGTTGCCATCTTTAAAAGAAAATAACGTCCGCAGAGACAAGTCCTTCTGTTTGTGTGTTCTGTAAGGTCAGCTCTGTAGAGCAGGGGAACCCCATTATGGCCATTGACTTAAAAACAGATCAAAGTGGGAATGGGTGCTCGAGCAGTGAGCTTCTGCACTGAGGAATACCCATCAGTGTGCTTGCTTCATAGAGCAGTGCCTGGGGTCCTGAGTCAGGCCCTCCATGGACGGTACGTGACAGAGTGTTCTCTTAAGATAACATTTCGCCACTGGTTTTATAGATCTCAGGTCTCAGTTTTATGCTTTCTGCTAAGGAAATCCTTCATGTAGCCTCAAAAGCTGCATTTCCAGATAGGAGCCATTGGTAGCTGTTAATGAGTAGCACTACGCCGACAGCCCGTGGAGATTACAGAAGTAGAGAACTAATTATGTAAACTGTCTTCTTTTGGAAATACATTCATGTCTAAAATAAGCTCTGAAAAAAATACTTTAGTAGGGAGTGAGTGCTGTTACTGTCATTGCTCTCAGCTTCTGTAAATGCTGTGTTCTAAGTTCCTATTTGCTGCTAAGCCAGCAGTTGGAGGTTTGTGTTTTAATTTGGTCTATCTCTCAACAGCATCTCATAAAACAGCATTAGAAACTGCTTGGGGTTAGGCAGGTTTAGATACAAGGCACGCCCTGGTTCTTCCTCCCCAGCATCGCTGTGTTCTGTGTCCTTCCCAAAGCTCCAGTCACTTCAGTGCAGTTGCATGTTAGCATTGCTTTGTGTAACAGCACTGTAGGCGCTGGAATAAAGCGGATATTCCTCAGCATCAGCTCCATAATAGCAAACTCATGTCTCCTTTTTGTATTGCACTGGTTCCCTTCGCTGCACGTGATGAAAGATACTTGAGCTCCCCGGTGGGTTGGCAGCAGATGCTCCTCATCTGGAGGCGTTTGCATTTTCTTTTCTTCCCTGAAGCACTAACTTTCACGAGAATAACCTTTGGAATAGCATGTAGCTGCTCCATGCAATACAGCTGTGTGATGCATTTACTTGGGCTGTGTTCAGACTGTCAAGGATACGTGTATCGCTTTGTGCAGGGTTCATGCATGTGGAGTAAATGTTGCTGGGCGAGGAAGAGTGGTGGGTTTGGCTTTTGGCTGTTCATGCAGATCATAGCTTTTCTCTGCTGCCCTCAGAACCTTGTGGAGTGTTAGTTGGCCCTGTTTTGTCTGTGTGGGGCATCCCTCTGGTCGTGGGTCTGGCTGTGGGGTGTGGGTGCAGCCGGACTCTGAGGAGTGCTACGTGGGCTGTAGCTCCGTCCTGTGCCATCTCAGATATCTTTAATGGATTACAGAAGGTGTGAATTCTTTACTTCTCTTGTGTTTTCCAGGGGACATGAGTTCTGGGTGGATTTGAATGTCATGAAATTATACGAAACTGTTGAGTTTGACCAAATGCGGAGGCTGTCCACCCCGTCCTGTCCCAGCTCCAGCTCCAACTACTACACGGTCTGGAAGTACTTCTGCAGGGACCATTTCGTCTGGAGAGAATACTCCGAGGTATTTAACATCTTCCAGAATCCTCTACATCCCAAACTATTCGTGCAATATGTACTATAAGCAACGTGCACATTTTCAGTCTGTTTTCTCTTTGAACAGTTTGGAAAGTTACTGTTGTCTTCAATGGACACAGTTTTCTATATCTGTTTTTAAATAAGCCTTCTGTCTTCCAGTTCTTTATCCACGATTATGGACACATAAGCTACGTCCACTATTAAACACAATTGTGCAAGGTGAAAGCAAAACAAAACCAGAACATTTCTGTTTGTTCTCCTCTAAGCCTGTTAGATACCTGTGGAAGTTAAGGGCTCATCTGTGTCTTAAAATTTTGGCAGTGCTAGAAAGAGCTCCACCAAGATAGAATGCATCACATTCTCCTTTTTCATGCATCGTGCTGACTTTATAAGCATGCTAGGAAGCAGAGCAGAGCACTGCATACAGCCTTTGCAAATAGAAACTGCAAGAGCTGGAGAGAGTCCAGAGAAAAGCACAGCGACTAAGAAGCTTAGGATGTGTGGTCTGCCAGAAGTTAAAAGAACAGGGTTTCTCTATAGTAGAAAAACAAACAAAAACGATGAGAGTATATTCTTGTTATATATAAAAGGTTGTTGTAAAGCAAACTTCTGCTCTTCTCATTTAGCAAAGATAAGACAAAAAGAGAACAGGGTGACTTGTGGTACTGGAGTTTTAGGCTAGGTGTTGGAGACTAACGCTGGGCTTAAAAATGCTAGCACCAGGACAAAATACATAGGGAAGTTTTAAAAGTCTTTAAAGTCTTTAAAGAAGTTTTAAAAATCTTGTTGGGTGATAGTACACAGAACACCTTTCAGTGGCCCATGTGCTTCAGAGCAAGGGAAAGAGAGGGGAGGAGGAGGAGGGAGTGGGTAGAGGGGCTCCTGGGGAAAAATACTCATTTTGAACACGTAATTTCTCATGTGTGTGCTTTTTATTTTCTTGAAACAGCCTGTTGTACGGTTGATAGAGGAAGCCAGCTGTCGAGGGCTGAAGGAGGTCCGCTTCGTGACCTGGCATAACCAGTATATCTTAAACATCAAAGATGGGTTCCAGCAGAACGCGTGTTTCAGAAGGGAAATCAAGAGAAGGCCGCTCCTCCGCTCCTGCGTTGTGCTGATGCCGTTCTTACAGTATGTATCCCAGCAGAATGGAAACTGCATTTGTTTTTCATGTCCATGAGAACTGTACTCACTGGGATGTGACAAGGAAACGGGTATCATTTTATAGAAAAAGCAGGAGAGACGATAAAAAGCTTGGCCACGTTGGCAGCTGCTCAATACTTTTCAAAGCCAGCGTTACCTGAGGAGCTCCTCACTGCTGGTCTCTGTTATTTAAAGTCTCTAAGACACCTTTTGGATCTCAGGACATCAGAAGCCCAGATGTACTTCACACATGCCAAGCAGTTGTCCAGCTTGCAGCCTTCCACCCGCTGTCGTGGCTGCCAGGCCATTGCTTCTAGGTCCCATAAAAATGAGTGTTCAAAAACATTCGATCGTTTTTGAGCACAATTAAAGCATTCCTTGTTTTTATTGTCATCTCAAGGGGGGTGAACGTGTTTGCCATCAAAGGCAGTGAGGAAAGTGTTGCATTGTAGTCATTTTTGATTACAATTCATAAAAATGCCATTTTTGTGATCTCACCAGCACAGCTGGAAATGTTATTGTCAGAGTTCAGTAGTTAGGAACATATTGTCCTGTTAGCAAAGGGGTGGAAGTCATTAGGCTGACTGGAAGCTTGGCATGCTGGGCCAATCAAAGGAGATTTAACTGCTGCATTAGGGCTAGAATGCTCGTTAGCTTGCTGGGTTGTTACAGCATCTAATTGCGAGGTGAAAGGGAATTTGGTCAGAGCCTCCAAACAAGTGCCTGTTAGGTACGTTTGTAGACGTGGGTTTTGGAAAGCTGAGAATAATTGCAGAGATACTTGGAGGATGCAAATGAAATGAGCAAACACAGGCTATCTGGGTGCAGCAATTATGGTTCTGATCTTAATGAACAGTAAGGGTTGAAGTTGTTCCCTGACGTTTTACTGACAGCAACGATTTACTGCAGTTTAAGTCTATGGTTTAGAGAGATGCTAAGGTTATGCAGTTCTCACTAATTTCAGTGGGCCGTGGAGGGTTCTCCATCCACGAGGGTTTGACCATAACTACCGAATCTGAATTTCAGCACTGAAATTTCTGTTGCTCTGCCACAAACTTCATTCTTTTTATTTTTTTTATCCAACGTCCTCATAATTCTGCCTTAAAGCTTCAGCAATTGTCAGTGGAGACCAAAGGATTGTTTTGAATATGAACAGGAGATGTCTTTAAAAGCCAGTGGCTGCCCCCACGTGTCACGCAGTGGTGCCCACCTGTGGGCTTTCCCCCCCACCTGCTTCTGTCAGTTATAAAATATCAAAAGAGTGCTTGAATAGGAACAGTGGTGAGTGTGTGACAGTGGTTAACGAATGCTGACTTTTTACTGCTTCCCCTTGTACAATACGTGCTTACACGTGAATTGTATTACTCATTATAGATGAACAAAGTACACCAAGGGATGCAGGGCTTTTATTGTGCTTGCTGACTTACTCATTAATCCACGACTTAGTATTTTGTGCTTGCTCCTTCAGCCCAAGTGAGTGAGTTTCTCAGTTGACTTTAGGATAAAAAGCATTAAATAGAACTACAGTGGAATGTTGTAGGCTGCTGTTTTAATAGTGGCTCTTAGGAAAAACCATCTTCTGGGTCTCTTTAAGCTGTTATTAAACAGTAAGAAGTTGTTTGAGTTCAAACAGATGCATGCAAATGAGCAGAAATCTCTGCTCAGCTTCGGGCAGCCAGTTAAAGCCACGTGAACGGGTCTTCAGAGTCTTTCTGCTTTGAGTAGTGTATTACAGTTAACTGTCTCCGGTTCTGAAATCAAATGTGTCTGTTTAAAAACACACACCACTGTTCCTCTAGGCCTGAAGAGCTCAAAAGCAATCAGAACATCACATGGAATTATTTCTGGGTCACACCCAAACTCACATGAGGTTCTCTTGGGCTCATATATCATAGACTAAATATTCTGAAAGCCAACCTTAATTGGTGTTTTTGTAGCTAAGATGTAAACAGCAGCAGAATTGTTATTTGTCTAGGTAATTATGTTGGCTTTGCAGAGGAAGCAGGCTAACAGGCCTGGGCAATCAGAAGTTGCTCTGTTTTTGGTGCACCTTGGGAACAAATGGGCTTTTCAGCCACAAGTGCACTTGAACAGAAGATGACTGATTCTCTGTGCAAATAGCTTTGCCTTTAGCAGAGCTGTGAGAGTTTGTTCCCCAGTTAACTTCCTTTTACAGAAAAAGGGCAGGGAGTCTTGTTTGCCTGTTGTTCCTATGTGCTAAATGCAATTGCATATACTCAGAGAGGCGGGATTTGGCCTTGGGTGTGGTCAACCCTCAGCTCGCCCAAGGTGAATGCACAGAATTTACTCTCCCTCTTGCCCCCCAGGCAGAACAGATCTTCTCCTTCTGCTTTGGCCACGATGTTTCATGGGAAAACAAGTGACCTGAGAAATGTCATGAGCACGGTTAAGATGAGCTGTGTTGTTTGGAGACAGGGTTTGCCTTGTGTCTCTCGAGTCTGACAGCAGAAACCTGTCACTTTGTAATCTTTCCTAACAAGAGCTGGCTGCTTCTCACCGCACTTCACCCGTTTGTCATCACTTTTGCTTGCTCCTGGAGTCAGTAGCAACCTTTCTGTGGGAACACTCGAGCACTATATTCATCTGCTTAAGTCTGAGGGAGTTCAGTGTATTCCTGCAGCTTAGAGGCAGCCTCACCAGCCTGATGAGCTGAAGATCTGTGTGCTTACAGATTGAAAACCAGAGCCTGAACCTGCAAGCTTTACATGTTCAAAGTATTTCCATTGACGTAAGTGGGAGAACTCCAATAAGTAAGGATTATTGAGCTGAGCAAAGCTTGCATGTTCAGATTATAATCAGGTGAATATAAGCCACAAATGCCACACTCTTTATCTAAATTTAGCAGGTTCGAAAGCACGAGCAATTCCACAGCGGTGCAGCTATACATTAAGAATGCAGTCTTGCCTGTAGCACAACCCCTGTCCGTGTCCCCTTGATTTTCCCTGGGCATGGCCCTTTTCTGATGCACTCACAGTGCTGTTCTGCTGTGAGCATGAGAGGCAGTGCTTCCCTCCCTCCTGCCATTGCTGACCTCTTACCTGGCAGCGCTCCTGATAGGAGAGGCTGCTCTCGCTCATGGAAATAAGGAACTGCAAATGCAAATCTACATCTGGCCTGTGCAAATGAAAACAGCCCCATCCTGGGTAGCACTGCAAACATAATCCCTTCTTCTACTTAATGTAGTGAAATATATGCAACGTTCGCCTGTACATATTATAGGCACGGGTATTCATTATGCTGTGCAAGAGAGTGTTTCTGCTCCTTGTGGTGTAGTCTGGGGAAATCAGGTCAAATGTTGCCAAATTATTCTTCCCCTCCTATTCTGTATATCCTTACTCTATATGTTGAACTGAGTAACAGTTTACAACCAGCTTATAAAATGTTTGTATTTGAGAGCATTCTGCCTCTCGTGTCATTTATAACCACCCCTCCACCCCAGAATCCGAGCAGTGAGGATTATAACAGGCTTCCAAATGGCCACCAGCCAGGAAGATCTTCCCGAGTGGAACTGCGTGCTGGAAAGTGAAGATTTTATTCTTAGCTTGGAAGGATGCAGGAGCTATTAAAATAGAAGAAATAGCTGACGTAACTGAACGAGCATTGCAGTTATGTAAATGGTAACAGAACCAAAGAGGGGTGATTGTCTGAGAAACATTGGTGACTGAAGAACTGTGATGAGAAGCGGTTCCGTTTGTCTATGTTCAATTGCAAACTTGTTCTTCTTCCCAAACCAGGACTCTAGGTGGCAATCCTCCAGTGCCCTCTCCATCAGCTGAACCTGTTTCCTCACACGTCTTATCTCCAACTGCTGTTACCTCTCCAAACTTCTATCCTGAAACGTGGATTAGTATGGATCCATCTCAGGACTTCATCCAAGTGCCTGTTTTGAAAGAAGATAAAAGCTATAGAACCATTTATAACCTGTTTCACAAGACTGTGCCGGAGACCAAATACAAGATCTTGAAAATTCTGAGAGTGCAAAATCAGTTTCTTTGGGAGAAATATAAAAGGTAAGATCGTGCAAGTATCGTGTTCTCACCTCTCCTCTTACACCTAGTGTTCCAGAGGATAAAGCCGATGCCTTTTGCTTGAAGAGCTGCTGCTCTTCTCTTGCAGATCTCCAGTGTGTTCTCATCTTCAGTTTCCATTTTCTATTCCAGGAAAAAAGAGTATATGTCCAAGAAAATGACTGGGCTTGACAGGATAATGAATGAAAGGCATTTGTTCCACGGCACCTCCCAGGACGTGGTGGATGGTATCTGCAAGCACAACTTCGACCCGCGCGTGTGCGGGAAGCATGCCACCATGTTCGGACAGGGCAGTTACTTTGCCAGGAAGGCAAGCTATTCTCACAACTTTTCCAAGAGGTCCCCCAGAGGGGTTCATTACATGTTCCTGGCTAAAGTGCTGACGGGGAGGTACACCGTGGGCAACCACACCATGAGGAGACCTCCGCCCGTCAACCCGGGCAGCATTACCAGTGACCTCTATGACTCCTGTGTGGACAATTACTTCGAGCCTCAGATTTTTGTCATTTTTAACGATGATCAGAGCTACCCTTATTTTATTATCCAGTATGAAGAAGTTAGCAACACTGTCTCCATTTGAAAACCCGTGCTGCTAAATTATTCGTTTGAATAAACTCCTATTGACGTTTGTAGCAGTTTTTTTTTGTGGGGAAAAAAAAAACCAAACAAACCAACAACATCACAGAACTGAATAAAGTTACTCGCTTGTGAGGAGGTGAATCTAAAAATAGAGAGAGAGAAGATCTGAAGTGACCAACTGTGCACTTGCTGTTTGATTATGTATGTGCAAACTGTAAATATTTTTCCATTGTTTATAGTTGAAAATCTGTGCCTTTTGTTATAAAACACCGTTTATTTATGTTAGTAAATGTTCATGTTTAAATCTTGTGTTTGTGCGCGTGATTTCGGTTGTGTTCTGTGCATACCGCGGTGTCTAGAAAGCTCTTTGTGCCCTGACCTTGAAGTCTAATGGGTGGTTGTTTCTAGGTGCAATCATCTAGCTTGGGCAGGAGCTTCCAGGTCTCAGAGTCCATCCTGACCCACCGAGCTCAGCAATGAGCTGTGTCCCTCAGTGCCATGGCCACACAACACTCAAACACAGCCAAGTGTGGGGACACCAGCACTGCACTGTTCCAGTGCTCGGCCACCTCTCTGTGAAGGAATTCTTCCTGATGTCCAATGTAGACCTTCTGTGGTGCAATTTGAGGCTGTTTCCTCGCATCCTAGATAATCCAAAACAAATAATCTTCATCCCAAATTTGCTGTGTAAGAGACGCTCGTAGCCAGTCTGCTTACTGCTTTATTTCAAGAGGACTGGGAGACATTACCAAAGTAATGTGTAGTTTGGGTGACTAAACAAATTCCCACTGCTGTCAGATGTCCCGAGCTCAGAATGGATTTACTGGAAAAGAAATCCTCTCTTTGACGAGGTTTCAAGTTTGACCAAGAATGAAAACTCTTGCTGATGTCACTCTTTGGGTTAATTAAGCTGATACTAAATGAGTTAAAAAATGATATATCAATTGTCAGCGCATAATACTCATTTAGTCAGGGCCTTCACTGTGTTTTCCAGGCAGCTCTGCTTGGCTCCATGCTCCTCAGTATCTTAAGCTGTGATATGGACAAGACGTAGAGAGTAGTGACTGCTGGTTGCAGGTGTCCCCAGCCAGGAGGAGTGCAGAGGACAGGTTGGTGGCTCAGAACTCTGTGCTCCGCACAGCAGGACAAGTTCTTCTCAGTACCACCCCTCTTAACCCTGCTTGTACCTGCAGTGGTCAAAGCACCTGTAGGTGGGAGGAGGAGCAGAACCCAGGGTACTGGTTCCAGTTAGCTCCCTGCCTCTGCTCCTGGCAGTGTAGGGGATGCTTGCCTTGGGGAAGGAGGGCTGTGTTGGTGCAGTGGGTCTCCTGGAGCTGTCAGGAAGGCAAGGTGGGTTATGGGGTAGGGGGCTGGGGCTGGTGAAAAAGCCTAGGCTGCTGGCTTTTAAAAGCCACTTGATCTTCTGACTTGCTTCTACTTTCTGATGGCCATCAGGATTTCACAGCAGCTTGGTGACCTCTAAGGAGAACTGGGAGAGCGTGGTCCTGATCCAAGCCTTGCAAATGGGAGTGCCCCTGCTGGCTTGGGAAATGGGGCTGCTGCAGTTCTCCCTCTGTGTGGTCGTGTATGGTTATATCTATGCGTGTGTATATGTGTAGAAATGTCATACACAAATACAAGTGACCCCAAACCTCTGCTGGTGAGCACAGGTGGAGAATCGAAATGCTTGTTTCTGTGTTTTCCACCCTGCTCACTTCCCCTAGCTGTTGTTACTGAGCTTTTCCTGTACCAGCCCTGAGGTTGCTGGGCAGGACATGTCCCCTTTGTGGCCATTCTGCACAGTGCTGGGCTGTGGCTGCTGCGTTGGTTCTGCTTTTCCCGCAGCGTGAGCAAGTGATAGCATTTTCTAGTGCAAATTTTCTGGTGGTGATGCTTGCCAAGAAATCTGGGCTTATGTACCCCAGCTCCCGGGGCACTCATTTACATTACACTGCAATCCTTCGCTGTGTGCCTCAAGTGGAAATCACTCAGCACTGAGAAGTGGGAGCTCGGCTGGGGAACATCTCTTCCAGTGGGGCTCCTGTGCCACCAGCAGTGAGCAGCACCACCTCCATCCTAATGCAGCTCTCAGTTCTTCTCCGATGGCGGTGAAGCGTGCTGTTATGTGAGAACGTTTTCCCATCCGCTGGACAGCAATGTCAGATTGACCTAAGGACTGTTCTTTCCTCCACGAACGCTGGGCTCCCTTTCCCCCTGCTAGCGGGGTACAAGCTGTTTCAAACGTGCTTCGGTGATTATAAATCATCTTCTGCTTTTCTTCCCGTCCACAAGGAATGCTTTCCCACGGATTGATACACTCCTGGGTTTGTTTTGCCTTGCTCTGGGACTTGGTGCAATCTTTCCACTTCCAACTCTGCCCAGAGCAGAAGCGTTTCCCAGACCTCACCCGGAGTGAAGCTGTGCCCCCGCCAGGAGCAGAGGTTGTCCCCACAGCGGGCAGCCGGGCCCTGCAGCGGCCCACAGAAGGACACAGCCCATGTTGCAGGACGTGGAGGAGGCTGCCCCTGGCCTTGGGCTGGAGGACTCCCGGGCCTGCCGTGCTGTGAGGCTGAGTCCCAACCTGGTGGAACTTCTCCTTCCACACCCAGCAGCGCCCATCCAGGAATTTCCCCTCCCTTTTCACTTCTGGAGGGGAAGAAGCCGCCCTGTGTGGGCACACGGACACGTCCCCGGCATGGTCCAGCCCGGCCAAGTTCATCCTACTGGGTGGAAGGAAGAGGCCTTGGAATCCAGAATCACAGTCCAGGGAGCTGCTTTGGCAGGAGGGTTGGCCTCAACGATCTCTAGAGGTCCCTACCAACACCTCCAATTCTGTTCACCACTCCCACCATGCCCACTAACCCTCAGTGCCACATCCCCACACTTCTGGAATATCTCCAGAGACAACGACCCCACCACCCTCTGGACATCCTGTTCCAGTGCCTCACTGCCCTTTTAGAGATGTTTCCCAATAACCAACCTGAACCTCTCCTGGTGCAGTGTGAGGCCATCACCTCTTGTCCTATTGCTGTTACTCGGGAGCAGAGGCCAACCCCCACCTCGCTGTGACCTTTGCTGCCAGCATCCCACCCTGCAGGCCCCAGGAGGACTGGTGGCCCCTCCACACCTGCCTTTCAGGTGACACCGCTGGTGTTTGGTGATGGAATCAGGTCTGTACCACGCTTGATTCCCCACACTGACACACAGAACCCTCTGAGCAGCACAGGTGATGTGTCCTCATGTGTCCCTGTGCCCCGCTGGCACGCAGCCTGCTCTCCGTGACTCAGCCCAGCCCTGTTGCTGTTAGGGATGTGTCCCCTCTGCGCTGCGTGCATCTGGCTGTGCTGGTCGGGCAGGTGAAGCTGAGCCACCTCCAGGGAGGGACCTGCCGGGCTGCCTCTGCTCCCTGGGGCTGAAGCACGCCCATGGCTGTCAGAAGGCAGCTGAGGTGGGTCCCTGAGCCCAGCGCCAGCAAGGACTGCTGGGCATGGCTGGGATCTTCTGAGCCTCCCCCAGGCTGAGCAGCCCCAGCTCTCAGCTCTCCTCACAGCAGCAATGCTCTGGGCCCTGCAGCATCTAGGTTGGTTTGTGTTCTACTTGCTGACCATTAGGACCCTAGGTCCTTCCCTGCAGAGCCACATCCGTCCACGCCAAGCTGCCCTGGTGCTGGGGCTGCTCTTCACGCTTCTCACTGAGTCACGCTGTGCAGACCAAGGAGAACAGCAGCACTCTCCAAGCAAGGGCCCAACAAGATGTCTTCCTCCTTCATGGGTTGCCTTTTTGTTTTCTCCCTTGGCTTGTGAAACACGAGGAAGAAAGAAGTTCAGAGCCAATGTTGGGTTGTGAGACACCAAGTTCCAAGTGTTGCTGTTACATGTCATTTCATCAGGACCCCCTTTTAGGGATGGGATCTTAGAAGCATAGACTGGTTTGTGTTGGAAGAGACCTTGAAGACCATCCCGTTCCAAGGGCAGATGCCCCACAGAACACGTAGCTGGAAAGGAAAGAGCACAGCCCTTCCATCTCTTGTGTGTCCACCGGCAGCCAGGACCAGCACGGGGCTGAGGGGGACATGGGGCTGCTGGGAGCACTGCTGAGGTGGGGAGAGAGGGCAAAAAGAAATGAGGAAGTGATTTAAGAAAAGTGAGAACTGCTTTCTTGTGAGGAGGAGGAATGGAGAGCGAAAGGAGCAGGAACAGAAACAGGGAAGGGAGGGTATGGAGAGCTCAAGGAAATGTCCATTGGAAAAATGCTAGGGTAGAAACACAAGCAGAAAATGAGAGCAGCAGAGAAGCTTCAGGAAATGGGAAGGAAGGTGATGGTGACTGGAAATCAATGGCCAGAAAAGAATGAGCATGCAGACAGCACAGAAACCCAGCCCCAGGGGCAGCTGCTGCGTTCCATCGCACGCGGGGGGGGCTGCAGAACAAGGGGATGCTTTCCTGTAGTAAGAGGCTTTGTGGCCCTCAGCTCCTCTGTGCTCTTCGTTGCTGCCTTGGGAATCTGCAGACAAGGGAAGGAGGGAAGTCTGTACAATTCCGAAAGCGAAGGCTGCTGATATCACCAGGTATCTCCATCCCCCTTTCTTTGGGAGGGGACAAAGAGGAAGAGGAAACCACAGTGCCACTGCCTGGAGCAGCTCCTGCTGATATTTTTCCATAGAGTGAAACTGGAAATGACTTTTCAGGAAAGCCCACGGTGATGTGTCAGAGCATGGCTGCCCCACACCATGCCTCACCGTGCCCGGCAGCACCTTCACCACGCAGCAGCCACGAGCACCATGCTCGGGGTGAGCTGGCAGCTCCTCCCCACGCAGCTGCCGGCAGCCGTGGGCTGGGCTGGCTCCCATTGCACAAGGCTGGAGGATGCTGGCGGTGCCGTGCAGGACGTGGGAGGTGCCGTGGGGCTGTGGCTGTGCTCGTGCTGCGTGCTCATCCCCAGAGGCTGCTGCTGAATGCTTTAGGGCGAGACCGCAGCAGGGTGTTCTCCAACAACCGTCGCACAGCTCCCACACTGAGATGCACATGCACGAGGCAGGTGTGCTGCCCATCCCCTTAAATTACAGCCTCCACACCTGCAATTTTGGGGATGTGCCCTAATGCGTTTCGGTGTGCACGGGCGGGAGGGCAGCAGGACCTGCCTGAGAGCCGTGCTCTGCCCACCCTTCATGCTTTTCCCCCTCTCCCGTTTTCCTGGAAGTTGCCATTTCTCCACGGATTTGCTCCCCCAGGGAGGCAGTGCTGGCAGCCTGGCTCCATCTGCCTCCAGCAGAACCCACAGCCCCTCTCTGCCGTGTCACATATGCTGGGCGAGGACTTAAGCAGCTGTGAGTCTGCTGGGGATGAGGTCACAGTTTGTGAGCTCATTTAAGTGCCTTTCTTCATGGAAAGCTTCAAGCCTGCTATCGCTCCGATATTTCCACGCTCTGCAGGTTCTCATTTGTTTTGCACGCCAAGGCAAACCGTGCCCAGACGTCTAAGAGGCACGACCTCCTTCAGAGCAGTCCTGAACAACCCAGGGTTATGTGGGAGCTTGTGCTGCTGCCTCCAGCTCGGTGTTTTCTGGAAGGCCCCATCACAGTGTGCTGCATGCAGGGCGCGGGGCAGGGGAAGACCCATCTGTGGTAAGCACCTCCAGGGGCCTGGGCAGCTTGTTCCCATGAACTCAGTTTTGCTTTGTCAGGCCGACAAGCCTCGGCTCTCACCCTGTGAGCAGTGAGGGCAGTGCTGGGCCTGCCCCTGCCATGAGCTGCTGCAGCAGGTGGAGGCTGAAATCATCTGTTTGGGTCGGAAAGGGGCCTTTAAAGGCCATCTGGTCCCATGCACTGGGATGCTCACAGCTCCATCAGGTGCTCAGAGCCCCGTCCCCTGACCGTGGGTGTCTGCAGAGATGGGGAACCACCCCCTCTCTGGGCAGCCTGTGCCAGAGCCTCACTGCCTGTGTCATAAAAAATGGCCCTGCAGAGCCAGGGCTGTGTGGTGCGGGGCTGCGCTGACGGCTCTCAGTCCCCTGGGTGCGTTTGCCTTGAGCTCTCAGACCAATTACCATCAACAGGAGTGGCATGAGCCAGCCCAGAGCAGAGCAGTCCCTCGCAGGAGGACCTCGTTAGCTCCTCCTGACTGTGGTTTACATTTGGAGAAGCTCAGTTCGGTGGGTTAACAAGAATGCTGAGAAACGTGGAAAAGCGATCCTGGCTGGTGCCGTGCTGAAGTGCTTACTTAACAAACTGTAATGAGTCTGCTTCTGGGAACGAACTGGTGTGTCCACATGTTACTGAAGCTCTGGAAAAACCATACGGAGGCACTCTGCCTGCAGCTGTGCACATATCCCCCCGCATGGTCCCGACCTCTTCCATCACACAGTGTAACTTCCTTCGTTACTGTTTCCAGGGGAAAAACACCAGCGATTGTCACAAACTTTGCTTTCCCAGCCTGCCAAAGAGGGGACTGCGAGGGAATCACACACAGGGCGACCTCCATGGGGCTGCAGAGCTGCAGGGGCTGCTCATCTCCAGGGAAAGACTGAGTGTCCCCATCCCATGACAAAATGAATGGGTATTTTTAAGGACAGTCATGAGATCCTGCGGTCACTGACATCACTCTCTGGGTGCTGGGTTTTCCCAGTGGATGTGTTTCGTGTGAGGTCTCCCAATGGGATTTGAAAAGCCCTCAGTGAGGCGTGGAACATCTGAGGATGCTGCCTGGATGCTCTCTTTCCTCCCCTGCAGCTTCATCTTCCAAAGTTTATCTGTTCTTTTCGGTTCGCCCATGGGTTATTTTTCATTCTTCAATCGATTGTTTGCCATTTAAATGATTCTGTAGGAAGATTTGTGCTCCTCCGATGAGACACATCAATAAGAAGTTGAGCTTTAAAAGCCATGCTGCCTTGATGACACGTCTCCCATCAGCCATTATTTTCTCCTGGCTCTCACGGTGAGCAGCCACTGATCTCTGCCTGTGTCTCCGCTCCGTACTGACCAGCACTCACCGAGCTCAGTGGGACAAGACATCACTTACAGTTCAGACAGCACATGGACCAAACACCGGCCTTGAGAGAACTGCTCTCATTTCCCTAATTTGCTTTTGGCATCCGGTTGTGCCGTGCCCTCGTTGGGGCTCACTTGCATTTTCTTCTGTAGTCAGTGGTAAAAGCTCCAGCTGGGAGCCTGGTGTGCCAGCACTGTGCTGGGGGAGGACCAGGCAGAGAGAGCCAGCAGAGCCTCTGCATACATAGAGTGTGCAGAGGAAGGGAAGAGCTGAGCTGCAGGGAGCTGCAGTGAGAAGGGGCCAGGATGGCTTTGTTTCTCCATCACCCTGCCTGCCCTCCTGGCTCCTGGGCTGTGGGAACTGCAGGTTTCAGGCCTTGTCCTTTGGCAGTTGGTTCTTGGGGTTGGATGTTCTTATTTTCAAAAGTTCATCTTCTTGTCATTTGCAGGCTGGCTTTTTAAGTCGAGGAGCCCGTGCTGGGTGCCAGAATGGCTGAAAACATAAATGAGTGCTTCTGTAAGACCAGCCACCCTTAGCACCTCGGCAGGACCACCTTTGGTGGACCTCACACTTGTAGCAGGGCAAGAAAGTTGGATCAGGGAGGCTGGAACCAAACGAAGGGTGCAGGGCTCTGGGTGCTGCTCCAGCTCTGCCGCTGAGCGAGCGACCTCAGGATTCCATGCACCCGCTTCTTGAGGAGCCCGAGCAGGGAGAGGCTGTGTGCAAACAGCGTGCAATTAGGCTTCACTGGGTCAAAGCGAATTCCACACCACTCACGTCCTGTTGCTGCCTGGCTGCTCTCTTCCTCCCAGCCAGGAAGGCATTATGTGGCAAGGATTACGCGAAGCAAATTTTAGCTTCTATTTTTAAGAGTCCTGAAAGGCGATACCTCGATGTTAGTCATTGCCGTCCTCAAAACGAACAGCACGGCAGCTCCGGGCACTCTGACATTCACGGGGAAGCGGGCGCAGCGCAGCTTGTGCAGATGTGCTCCGGCAGCGGGGCCGGCAGGGCACGACCCCGGAGCTCAGGGACGAGCTCAGCAGCAGCTCCGCGCTGCTCGGGGCCGGCTCTGCAGACACCCCACGGTGCTGCTGTCTCCGGGGATGCAAGGCGGCCCCGGCCATGCGTGCTGCAAATGAGCACGGAGCGCGAGGCAGCAGCCGGCGAGCAGATGATGACAGACCTACATTTGTCTCATGAGCAGATCCCTGGAGGCGAACGGAGCCCCAGCGAATGCGCTGGCACAAGTGCCCGAGCGCGGCTCCCGCTCACCGCGCTGCAGCGTGGCAGTGCCCAGGGATGTGCGTGTGAAGAAGCAGGTCACGGGCAGGAGCGACAGAACGCAGCGAGCAGCGGGGCTGCCCTTGGTTTGCATCTCCGTGGCTCGGCTGCCGGGGTCTCCCTGGTGTAACGCTGATGTCTGCGAGCTCACCCCCAGCTGGGCTGCTGCCTGGAGGGGCGGTTTGGCAGAGAGCCTCCTGCCGAAGGAGGTGATGTCCCCTGGCAGCCTGCAGCCCCTGCCCTGCTTATGTGGGTCGTGCTGGGGGTGAGGCCGATCTCTGTGTCACCCGCTGTGCTGCCTTCCGAAACGGCGGGCACTGCGGGCAGCAAGTGCCTTGAGCTGCTAGAGGAAGACTCAGTTATTTCCCGGACATGGAGAAAGGCAGCAGTTAGTGGCACATCGTGTGCAAGAGTTCTTGGCCTCCTGTGTGCCAGACAGGACCGACCAGCAGACCGTATTTCCATAAGCAAACTTGTGTAGGGGACAAGTCCTGTCGATGCTGCTGCCGTCCCAGCCCTGCACTTCCCTGCAGGGCACCTGCTTCCAGGATTTCCTGTGCCGTCAGCCTGACCAGGAGCTGCTGCTCGCTCCCAGCCTCACTCACTTCCAGCACGGCCTGCTTCCTGCTGTGGGAGCTGCAGGCGAGCCCGTGGTGAGCAGTCAGCCCCATCCCTCTGCCGTGTGTGCACCACTGCCCCGACACGGCCTCACCTCTTTTTAATGCCTGCAACACCCTGTGAAGAGCAGCAATCCTTGCCAGCAAGGAGTTGTGCAAGATAGGAGCTGAGTCACTGTCTGATGAACAGGAATTGAATGCAAACCTCGCACGGCAGAGGACTGTGCTCGGAACTACCAGAACCCCCTGCTTGCAATGGGAAAAAGAGCAGTTCCAGGAGTTGAGCTGCCTCCCAATGCAGGAGGCACCACGCGTGCAGGTGCTGATTCTCCTTGCTGCTCACACCACTCGCTGTTAGCAGAGGGTCCCCATGTGTAAAGCAAACAAGAGCCGGGACTTGGCGCTGGCACGGAGCCCTCCACCCTCTGGCACCTCGATAACACAGCAGGTCTGTCAGCAAACAGGTTTATGGGACAGGCACGGCGTGGGCAAACAGCCGCTGCGGGGCCGTGCTGCAGCCGTGCTGGGGCTGCATTCTTTTGGGGCAGGGACCGACTCTTATCACGTTTTCAGAGCAGCGGGCGCTGTGGACCTTCATCCTGCTGGGGCCTCAAGGCGTGACCACTACATCAATATTGAATGTGCCTTTACTGGTGGGGTGGGGAATGTCGCTCGTATCCCCGATGGGAAGCGCCGATCCTCTGTGCGTGTGACTGTGCTGTTACTGCACGTTCAGGTACAGCTGAGTATCTACCACAGTATCTGCTGAGGTACGGCGGGGTGTACTCAAAGGTGCATTGCACAGAGAGCAAACAGCAGCACGGGAGAGCTTTGATTCTGCCGGCACCGGCCCCACTTTGGTGGGGCTCTGCAGCACTCCCATGGCTCGCTGGCAGCGTGGGAAGCAGCACACACCTGCAGCCAGCTGTGCCTCTGCTCGTGAGGGCTTCCTGCACGACACCACGGCCTTTTCTCCCACATTTGGAGAAAAATTCCATCAGTAAGAGGTCCGGAAGCTTGGATTTGTATGTTTTTCTCTTCCTTAGGGATGAAAAACGTGGTGAAAGGAGCTCTTAAGCTGGAGGATGTGAGGTTTGCTCTTCTGTGCAGCTTTCCTGTGGCTAAGGACATGACTAATCCCCTGTGACAGCCCCGTGCTTGCAGCATGCTGCTCTCACTGGTGCACCGGGGACTCTGCCACGTCCCACATGGCAAAGGGCTGCACCTTGCTATCTGCACCAGTACCTCTGGCGAGTCATAGTGCCGCGGCGTGTCCACGCAGCTCAGAAGCTGTGGCGACAGTTCACCGGTGCAAAGATACTGGTGAAATATTATGTAAACAGGAAGAAAATATGCCCGTTCCCTTAGTGACTCCATAGTGACAGGCAAATGCTGTCCAATTTCACAATTCTCTCTCTCCTCTTATGGGTTGTTTTTTTTTTCTTCGCTCGCCCTCTCTCCCGCTGCCAGGTGAGTGAGACGAGCTGGCTGCAGCCCCACACGGCACTCAGCTTCTGACCTCCACTGCTGCCCAGAGGCAGCTAAAACACACACAGTGAGCAGGCAGTGCTGGCTGTTAGCTTGCCATGAGCCTTATCTGGGAGGGAAGCGGTGCAGAAATCCGAACGGAAGCCATCCCACGGGCTGGTGCTCTCTTGGAGCTTGGCAGAGGGACACGCTGCCGGTGGAAGGCTGCACCCCAAGCCCTCCTGGCACCAGACACGCTCTTAGCAGGGCTACAAACTGTGCTTTGTGCGTAGCCCTGATAACACACTTCAGGCTCCACTCACGCTCCCAAACATCTCAGCAGTTTCTGGGCCTCTTAGTGACCACGGTGCCAAATCCTTCGAGACAAGTGACAAAGAAACCTAAAGCAAATGTTTTGTCTAAAATTTCCAGTCCTAAACCACTTGAGGTAATCGCAAGCAGTGAGCAGCTGATGTGAATCGTGAGTTGCTGACAGATAGTTCACAGGAACAAGGACTAAGCAGAGCAAATCGCTGCGCTGAGCGGGTCACCGTGCTCTCTGTAAGGGCTTCAGGAGACCTGAAGCAACCGTGCTGGAGCTTTCTGTGTTGGCTCCTGTTCCTGGTCGCTCATAAACTGTTTTGCATGATGATGGTGATGCCTGCCACAGCTCATCTGTGTGCAGCAGCTCTCCCGAGCTGGCAGAGCAGCAGTGTGGTGCAGGCCACCTCCTATGGCCACAGGCTGTGTCTGCAGGGCTGGCTGTGCCCTGTGCTCTGTGTTGGAAGAATCAGGCCAAGCTCACTTGGCCATCACCTCCCCCCGTACCTATCTTCAGGGTACAGGGAAAAGAAAGCAAAACTGTTTTGTCCTTCTGTAGTGTTACCTATAGTTCAGGCGACAAAATTACAGGAGCCAGCTTTGGAGTTTTGATCTCACCGCGTTTAAAGTCGGTGAATGTAAGAGGAAATAGGTCAGGCTCTGAAACAGAGCAGGACAATTCTTATTGTTTCATATCTAAGGCAGGAGGACGTGGCTGGATGGTACTGTGCTGTAGCTGCAGCATGCAGTCAGCATACACTCGGGGCTATCTCTTTGTGGGGCATACATTTAAATTGGCAGGCCGTGCCATGGAAATGCAACATTTGCATTTTCCTATCAGGATGTGCCAGGACGTTACACTGCAATCACAAATCGGGAGGTAATAAGGTGAAGAGGGAAGGAGCAGCCTGATCTACCGCGGACGACTTGCTGTTATTTAGCATTTCAAAGGGGCACACACAGCACCAGGAGTGAGGAAGGGCCCGAGAGGAGCTCACAGACTGTTTCAACAGCAGATAACCTAATGCAGTTTCTGGGCTTGCAAACCCTGTCTGTCCTCAGTAATCCTCCTTCCCATGAACGATCCCATTTGCTTAATCACTGAGGGACTGTTTCTGCATGCCAGGTCTCAGAATGATGGCCGTGGGTGTCCCCGACTCGCCTCCCACATCCAAGTCAATGTCACCATTCTTCTTTGGCATTCCCACTCCTCTGAACATCCAGGCTTCCTGCGGCCGCTCTTCTCTTTCCCTGTCTCACAGTTACTCCGCAGTTCTCTCACCACTGCACAAGATACATTTCTGCCAGTAGCTCACAAAGGCTGCAAGTAACATCTGTCTTGTGTCACCCGTTCTCACATTGGTTCAGTGGGGAGGGCTGCGTGTGCAGTTTTCACTTTGGCAGGATTTTCTCTCTTTCTTTCCCTTTTTCTTTCTCTCTCTCCTTTCTCTTTCTCTCCTTCTTTTCTTTCTTTCTTTTCTCTCTCTCTTTCTCCCTCTCTCTCCCTTTCTTTCTCCCTTTCTTATTTTTTTCTAAGCCATAAACAGTCTCCTCCCCGCAGACTGTGTTTAAATTAGCAGAAAGCAGATCATGCTGCCTGCAGACAGGGGGAGGGGAAAGATTTATGGTGCTTCTGAGTTCCCGTGGGAGTTTCGTAGCGGGCCCCTGGGAATCTGCTGAGCCCCGCAGAGATGAACCTCGCCCATATGCGAAGGTTCTGTTTGGCAGGAGGAGACATCAGAAGTGCCACCATCATCGCCGTCCCGGAGCTCTGGGTGATCTCTCAGCTATGCTGCCTTCACAAACAAAACCTTGAACCCTCCTGCAGCCATCTCCCCGGCTCCTGCTTGGCCATTTCCTCCCCTGAGCACGTCCCGCTGCCTTTCGTGCCTGTTCCTAACCTGCTGGCTGCTCCACAGCCTCTGCGCTCCCTTTTTCGTCCTCACTTCGGCCTTGTATCTGGGACACTTTTCCCGGCATCCTTCCCACGTTCTCTCGCTGCCAGCTCGGAGTCAGTCCGAGCTCCTTGTCTTCCCTTTCAAATCCTTTTCTATCACGGCAAATACACCCACTGTCCTCTGCGCATACACTGCTGATATTACCCTTGACAGATCTTCACTGCTGGCACTCAGCTGCTGCTTAATCATACGGATTCCTCCTCTGATTCACCTCGTGTGCTCTTGCAGCCAGCAGCTTGTCTTTGATTTGGCAATGTCACAGCGGGAGCACTGGGATGCCCTCCCTCATTATCCGATTCTCGCCCCGCGTGCCCCGTCATTAGCACGCTCCTATTTCACTCAGCTATTCGGGCTGGCGACACGCCACTCCTGCATCCCCTGCCTTCCCACCCCACTGCCAGTGCCCTGCTCCTTTGTGCTGCCCCCTGATTTTATCATTTTCACGCTGCTTTGCAGAGCTCCTATCGCTCTGCTATTGCTTTGCTCAAGATGACCTGCCCGACCTTGATTCCCAGGTAGCCCTCAGATCTCCCCCCCCCCCCCCAACATCCTCCCACTCTCCCAGGACGATCTCGTCCTTGTGACATTGGTATAAGGGAGGAGGGAGGGCGGGGGGGGGGGGAAGCAAACCAACCAAACCTAGCAAACAGTGTGACTCGAAAACAGGAACTAACACGATGTGCACGCAGCACCAGAAATAACCTCGCTGCCGTACGCAGCACAAACCCTGTCCTTCCCCTGACCCCTCCCCTGCACGTCTCCTGCCATCTCTCCTCGCTCCGTCGGCCCCGTACCTGCAGCCCCGCCGTGCCTCGGCCCCCCCAGGGGGGTTCTTAGCGCTGCAAAACCGCCTCACTGCACTTCCACGCATGGAAGGGCAGCCTGGAACAACAGGGCCGGTATAAAAATACGGTATTTTCTGTTAACCTAGAGCCCGGCGCCTGCTCCCGTGTTGCGTGAAGAGGGTGTTGGTGTTTATTAGCCCTTTTCCCCAGCTGCCCCCTGGCGTGGACTTTGCTCCTCCGGGTTGGGATTTGCAGGCGGCGGGAGGCTTTCCACGTGTGTTTGAGAAGGTACAAAGCCTGCAGGAAAACAATGGAAATAGCTGGCTTATGACTGCTGCGTGTCACGCACTCGCTTCTCGCCTGGTGGTTTGTCCTTGGAGCTGCTCACGCCGCCTGGAACCCGCTCAGGAGCGGTCCCGGTGATTGGGACTGGCACGCACTCGGCCCACGGCCACGCCACGTGGGGAGCAAGGCCAGCTCCTGCCGTGCCGCCTGCGGGCGGGGGGGGGGGGGGGGGTCCAGAGGCAGCCAGAAACACAGGCGCAGCCCGGCTGCGGACACGGGACTGGGGGTGGGCTGCTCGCAGGGAACGCCTGCGTGTGAGCAAGGCGTGAGCTGCCCGTCCTGTGCGACGTTTCCCCTCGGGACCCTCCGATCTTGAGAGCAGCAAGGACCCTCCAGCCCCCGTGACGGTCCCCTCGCAGCCCCCACCCATCCTCCCCAGCCGCACATCACCTCGCCGTCCCCGTCCCCCGCTCCAACCACCCCATCCCCCACACCATTTGTCCCCTCGGCCCCGCAGCCCGGGGCCGGGCGGGGAGCTCTGCGTGCCGCCCCGCGCTGATCTCATCGCCGCTCCGCACGGTCGGTGCTGCCATCGCGTGCGAGTCCGCCTCCCCGCCCCCCCCCCCCCCCCCTCCCCCCGCCGCTCCGGCAGCACGCAGGGCCAACAGCTGCCGCGAAGGCTCCGATCAAAGCCCGGCGCTCGGCTTTTCGCACCGCTCCTCGTTCAGTGCCCCCCCCCCCCCCCCCCTTCCAGCCCCTTGTATTCATTTATTTAGTTCATTTTATTTTTCCTCCTCCTGACCTTTGGACATCTGTTCCCTCTGCGTGCGACCGCGCGATTACACCGTTCGGGCGGGGTGACGGCCGCGGGGAGGGGACGCAAGCTCCTTATCCCCCGCGTCGCGGCGCGGGGAGCTCGGCGGGCGCTGCCAAGCCGGGGATTAACCGCGCGGAGCGGCCCGGGGCCGGCACGCGAAGCACGGAGCGGGTCACGGCGGGGCACACGCGAGGCGGCGGCCGCGGGGAGAGCGGCGCCGGGGGCCGTGCCGGCGCCTCCGTGCCCCTCCTCGGTTCTCGCGTCCTTTACCGGCCGGAACTCGGTGGGTTCCGCCGCCCCGCGCGGCCGCGGGGGGGGGGGGGGGGGGGGGAACCGGGGCGCTCCGGTCCACGTGGGGCGCAGGTGGATGACGTCACCGCGAGGCTCAGGTAACCGCGGGGTCACCGAGCGCGTTCCCGCCCGCCCCGCGTTCCCTCGGCGGGTGCGCGCCGCCGGTCACATGACGCACGCCCGCGCCGTTGCCGTGGTGACGGGGGACGCCGTCGGCGGCGGCACAAAATGGCCGCCCCCGGCCTCGGAGCGGGCCGCTCCCTCCGTGCCGTCCCTTCGCCGCCCTCCCCCCGGCCGGGCTGCGCTCCCGCGTGCCCTGTGCGAGCCTGAGGGCGGCGGCCCTTCCCCGGGCTCCGTCTGTGTGGGCTCCGCCGGCTCCGGGCGGCCATGCGGCGGCACGGCCCCGAGCACGCCCTGCCTGAGGGCATCCGGAAGGTACTGCCGGGCCGGGCCGGGCCGGGCGCCGAGCGGTGCTCCGCGCGCTGGGGAGCACGGGCCGCGGCTGGGAGCTGCCTGAAAGCGGCACGGGCTGTGCGCTGTGCGGGGCAGCGCGTACACTGCGCGCGGCGTTGCTGCTACCGGGTGGGACTCGGGTTCTGTGCTATAATCCCACAGGGCGTAGCGGGTGGTGCTGGGTGACTGGCTGGCCGTGAGCAGTGAGCCCTGGTGGCCAAGAAGGACAATGGGATCGTGGGCTGCATTAAGAGGAGCGTGGCCAGCAGGTCGAGGGAGGGGATCCCCCCCCTCTGCTCTGCCCTGGTGAGGCCTCACCCGGAGCGCTGTGTCCGGTTTTGGGCTCCTCAATACAAAACAGACAGGGATCTGCTGGAAAGAGTGCAGTGGAGGGTCACAGAGATGATAAAGGGCGTGGAACAGCTCTTGCATGAGGAAAGGATGAGAGAGCTGGGGCTGCTCAGCCTTGAGAAAAGAAGACTCAGAGGGGATCTGATCCACACCTATCGATATCTGAGGAGCGGGAGGCAAAGGGATGAGGCCGGACTGTTCTCAGCAGTGTGTGGTGATCGGACGAGGGGAAATGGCCACAAACTGAAGCACAGGAAGTTCTGCACCAATGTGTGTGGGAACTTCTTCCCAGTGCAGTGACGGAGCACTGGAGCTGCACACAGAGCTGGTGGATCTCCTTCTCTGGAGACGTTCAGGACCCACCTGGACACCGAGCTGTGCAGCCTGGGCTGGAGCTGCTGTGCAGGGGTTGGACTCGATGATCTCTGGAGGTCCCTTCCAATCCCTACAATTCTGTGATGCTGTGTAATCGTTCCAAAGAAGTGCAAATGCAAATAGGAGCAGAGTGTCCCACTTAATCCTTTCTTTGTGCCTTCTCGCTGTGTGTGACGGTGTTCTTTTGTCTGGGAGACTGATTCATACTGAAGTAATAAAGCTGCTGTTCACGTGGGGTGAGTTATGGGCAGGCTGTGCACGTGTGACAATGCACACCAGGGGACTGTGGGAATCCAGAGAAGAGCAGAAGTGGCAGAGAGCTTACAAGCTCTGTTCTTCCAGTAAGGGGCAATGAAACTAGAATTGCTTACTACAGAAGATGCTTGAGGGCACAGTAACAGTGCTCACATGTGTAGGAAGGCAGTGGCTATCCTCCATCTCCAGGTACAAACTAATCTTATCTTGGCTGTCCTGGACTTGCTCTGGTTGAATGAGATGAACTCCAGAAGTAGGAGTAGTGAGCGTGGGAATGGCTCACCCAGGGAAGCTGTGGAATTCCTCCTGTGGTGCTGCAGAGGATAATTAAAGCCGGTTTCTGCTTTGGAATGGAGCACTGGGTGGGCAAGCTCTGAGGCAGTGATGGGCCAAGGTTTTGGGAGCCGCTAAGAGCCATGGTTTTACACATCCTTCACTGCCTCTCAGTTTCTTCTCTCAGTTGATTTGTGCTGTAGCTGCAGGATAGGGACTTGGTTACAAGTCACCCTTACAATTTCCTCTCTATTTTCTACCTTTTATGTGCACATTCTTATTCCTTCACATTCTCTGCTTCTTAGATTTTATAGCATCCTTTTTGGGATCCTTCTTTCAGATTGCTCCTAGCACAAGCAGGCCTTGTGCCAGCTGTAGATTGCTGTGCCAAGTGGAGCACATGCTCCCAACATGTAGCTAGCTGGTCAGAGGAACGTATGTATCCAGAGGGACTATGTCAAACGTTGTAACTTCAGCTGCAGAACTGAGAATTGCTCAAGGCTAGGTGCTGCTCTGGGTTGGCCTGCTCAGCTGCGTGCTCATGAGGTTGTGCTCAGAGCACATCGGAGCGAGGGATGCAGAGCTGAGCTGTCATCATTCTGCTCTCCTGTGCTCTGGGTGCATGGAGCTTTGCAAGCTGTCTGTCAGCACTTGGGGCAGCGATATCACTGCCTCCGAAACCGTGCTCTTCTGGAGGATGTGGTGATGAGGGATAGGGATACAACCTGTCCTGCCTGAGTCTGCCTGGGGGGAAGAGCTGCTGCACCATAGCCATGGGTGTCAGAGCAGAAGCTGGAATAAATGAGCTGTTTGCAGGCTGGGCCCAGCAGGTGCTGGCCACTATGCTTATTAAAAAATTAAAGGTTTTAATCTAGAGGGGAAGAAGCTGCTTGGCATTTTGTTAATTAAATTATAGACAGGGAGGGGTTTAGTTGATCAGAACTTGAGGAATCTTTGGCTTTGAAAATCACGTAAGAATTTCACATGGCCCTGGCTCTCTGTCTTCCCCCTCACGAGCTCGTATCACAGGCATTGCGAGATGAGTGCTAAATGTAGGGGAAAACCCCAGCAGGTAAGTGAGCATCCACGTGTCCTTTCAGTGTGAGTAGATGGGAAGATACAGTTTTTGTCAGTTTTTCATCTCAGTGAAGTGGGGAAGCAAAACTGCAGCCACCTACAGAGGAGGGTCAAGTGACGCCTAGAGTCACCAAAGTAGCAGTTATATCTCATTTCATATTTCACTTGGCAAATAGGTGGTCCTTGCTTAATACAAATAAAATTAATTGGGCATGAGATATCTTGAAGCATTAGTAGTTCTGTCATCCTGGGAGCTCAAGGAGAGCAGAACAGGAGTTTCGGAGCGGTGCTGCACATCAGCACAGGATGTTCCATGGTGTTTGACTATGCACAAAACATCATGTGCATTGCTAGCAGCAAATGCTTCCTGGTGAGATTAGCCACGTGTGCTGTGGGTTGAGTGCACTGTGGTGTATTTCTGAGCATGTCATGGTATCATTAGCTTTCCTTGCTTTCTTTGAACCTGGGATTATTTTTCTTTTCATAGTACTGGGGTACTGGAGGATCTGGGAGAGCAGTTCTGAATGCGGATAGTGATCTGTAGTTCTCAGAGTTCGGGAGTGTCTGGGAGGCATTTGATCTCTTGCTGTAGTCATACAGGGCTGGGGCTGTACACACTGCTCCAGCATTTCTGTGCCCTTTCCTCAGCTGGTATCCAGGCCCTGCTGCCAGCCTGAGGGCTTCCAGAAGCCCTTGCCTCGGGAGCAGTGCAGCCTACAGGGCACTGTGGGCATGTGGTAGGTGTTAGCAGAGCTCATGTGAGGCTCTGCGGCTCCGAGCAGCGCTGGACGCTCTTTTATGATTCATTAGTCTGCTTTAAAGGCAAGCAGGAAACCATTAGAGCTACCTGAAATATGAGTATTATTTCCTGTTGTGGCAAAGTAATTATTTCAGGGCATATTTTTGAATGAAACGTTTGGGACTGGGGCATTCTGTTTTTACTGCATTCCTTTTCTCAGTTGTATTCTGTGTATCCAAGGCAAGTGCTGTGCCTTTTATTCTGCATCTGCTGCCTTTATGGAAGTTGAGTAAATATGTTCACTGCATGGTTTAGCATTGCAGCTCAATATACAGGAATAATGTAAGAGTATCCAACTGCAGAATAATGAAGTTGTATTTTCTGGAGCTCGGGGCATTGTTCTGGTGCAAGGGGTAACTTGGGCACGTGCAGCAGTGTTGGTTTTGCTCCTCATTGGGGCAGTTCTTCAGCAGCCTCAGCTTGCTGTAGCAAGGAGCACTGCAGCACTCAGAGCTGTGCCTCCCTGCCCTGCAGGAGCACTGCATCTGTGCTCAGGGCTCTGTGCTTTCCTTTCAGTGGGCCACGTGCATATACTCCAGACTTAAATAATCCCACCGACCGAGGGCTTCAGGTGTAGCTTTTAAGAGCCACAGCTGTTTCTCAGTTTGCTGGTACTGGCTGTTTCCAGTGTCAGTGCCCCACGTTCTGGGTGCCTCAGTGCCCGGGTGCTGCAAGGAGACTGCTTTTCCTTTAGTGTGTGATTTCGTCAGTGGAACTGGAAATACAAGCAGAAGAGAACACTGTGCCCAAGTCAGCATCCCCTGCAGTTTTTTGGCAAAGCAGAAATGTCCATTCCCATCGCACTATTTCAAAGCTTGTTATTCAAAGGGCTAAAAACGGTTCCGGCCACCAGTCTTTTAATTCCCCTTATAACTTATGCAGTCTGTATGCTCGCGGCGCTGAGTCAGACAGATGTGACTGCCCATCCCCACTGCTCCTGGGAGTGAGGAGATCCGTGTCACCACGGACTTACAGCAGTTCTTCCAAAACTGAACACAGCTCTCAGTCGGAGCTGCTCCCACGGATGCTGTAGTGGAACAGCTGCTGGAGCAGCAGAGCTGGCAGCGCTGCCTCGTGATGTGCTGCTTTGTTCAGGACGTGGCTCTCCTCCTTTATGGCATCTGCTGTAACGTATGTCAGAGCTGTAGCTGAAACCTTCCGGATCAGATGTATTCCTTGTTTAAACACTTTGTCCTCTGTGAGTTTCTTTGTTTCTCTTTCTGTTGTTAGCACACAGTACTGTTCTGCTGAATCAAATATCAGGGTTGTTTTTAGTATCCCTCTGTTATCTTTTCATGTCCTATTTGCCCTGAGTATCCCTGTTCAGGCTGACCAAACCCACAATATTAAATAACCTTCATTTTTTTTTTTTTAACCCAATTGTTTTTTTTTTCTGTTCTTTTCTTATCCTCAATCCCTTTTCTAGTTGCAGCTCTGATCTTTTCATTTTCTGTTCTCTCCAAACTGTATTTTTTTTTCTCTTATCTCAAACGCAAACAGGAAAAAGATAATGGCAGTGAATGGTGGTCAAACGTAAATAGGGAAATATGGAATCAGAAAGCACAGATCTTAGTGGATACTCAGTGATAATCCCCTCCCAGAAGATGCAGCTCTGTAAGCCAGAGAACTAACAGAGGTGTGTTTCATGCGTGCTTGTGTGTAGTGGCTGATGAGCCTTGGTGCCTTGGCTACCAGGAATGGTCTCGAGTGGGATCTTCTCTGCACAGACCTGGGGAAGGTTCTGCCCTGCACACGTTACCTGCCCAGGGCTGAGCCATGCTGCAGTGTTCCTTAGGAGGGGAGCTCCTTGTGTCCTTTGTGCCCACCTGGCTGCCTGAGCCCCAGCACTTCTCCCATAGTGCCAAGGTTAGTTACGAATGACCAAACATCCTGGTCATAAGTTACTGCAGGATGACAACAGAGAATTACATGCACAAACAAAGCAGTGTTTTATTTCTGTTGGAAATTGTGCAAGTCCCAGATCCATTCATTTGTAAGTCATTCCAAAAGCATTCTGGCTTCACCCTTTAAATCAGTGGAGCTGTAAGGTGGCTTTGTCCTTATTTTGGCCGTGTGAAATCGGCACCTGCAGCTCAGCAGTGTTCTGTGCTGGTGCTCCAGGAGATGCTCCAGGTGCCAGCGAGGAGAGCTCTGCTTTGGTGGTGGCAGTGAAGGCTAAGGGCAGTTCTGTGAACTGGTGCTGTGTTTTGCAATCCCAGTACGCAGTGGAATTTCTGTGGCTGTTTGTTTGAAAGGCAGCAGCAGCAGTGCTGCAGGAGAGCACGATGTTCTTTGGGGGATAAGAGCCCCCTCTCTGTCCTCCTTATAACAGCTCATTTTGTCCTTTTTCAATAGAGTAATTTTAGTGCTTTGGAACCTAATGATGTTTATCCCTAGTCACAGTTTCATATTTCCAAGCACAGTTTGCAGCTGCCAGGAAAAACAAGCTTGATTTTGCAGTTCATTCAGAGCAACTGTAACGAGGGCTATTTTAAACAGGGGCAGAACTTAGAAATTGGAAAATGGAGTTTGGCCTGGGGATTCCAAGGCAGCCTGCAACATCACTTTCATGGCGCTGGATCTAAATCGTGCGGTAATGAATCTTTTCCTAGTTGGTCTTTGAGAGCTGTTTTCCTGCCTCTAAGTATTGCTTCTTTCCATTTATCCCAATCTTTCAAAATGCCCTTGTTTTTAATTTTCTGGAACACAAGGAATCCTCACGTTTTACTTATTTTAAATTGGTAACTAAAACTCTTCTGACTTTTGGTGAGGTATCTTGTTATAAAACACGTAACTGCTGATAATTGCACCATAGCTTGAAGTGTGCTTTAAAAGCTTGTTAGACAAACAACTGCAGCTCAGGCTGCCATCAATTTCCACCTGTCATTCCTCAAATCTTGCCCACGTCTTGATGTATTTGTTGCTGGAAGTTGTCCCTTTAGCTGTGCAATGAGTGTCCCCTGCTTCAGTCATATTCTGACTTCTTCCTCACAAATGCATCTGTGCTGTGGTCCAAGAACAGGGCGTGTTCCAGGATGGCAGAACAAGAGCAGCCTGGGCTGGAAGGGGCCTGAGGAGATCCTGGGCGCAGCCTTTGGTGGCAAAGGGAGCCAGGAGGGGCAGGGCCTGGGATCCTGCCCGCTTGTGTCCTGGTCTGTGCCAGGCACAGGTGTCAGACCTGCTGCGTGGCCCTGGCGGGCAGAGCTGGTCCATATTCCTTTCTTGGGCAGGCTTAGTTCTGTGCCACTGTAAGCTGAGTGGTATTGCTTTTTGTTTCCTGGAAGTGGAAGTGATTAAAATACACGGGTATAAGTGATGCCCTGAGTGACAAGTGTGTGTTGAGGTCTGTCTGGTCCTGTTATGATGCTTTACTTATGAAAAGCTTAGTGATTTCATTGCTTACAGAACCAGTTTAATGTTATAATTGTCTATGATGTACTTTATCAATGTTGACTATTTAATACCTAGCAAACTGCTGACATTTTCCCCCACACTCGTGTGCCACTTGCACTACATCACAGCGACAGGACCCTCACTCACTTGGATTATTTCTGTTAAGGTGACTGAATTACATCACTGCTCACTTTTCCTTCTGCCTTCTCAGTTGGGTGTGAGTTGTTAAAAAAAAAAACAAACACAGTAACCAGTGTTTTTCTGGCTCGTGCAAGCAGAGACTTCATTACAGAGGCAATTTTGTAAAATACAGAGTACTTCATCTTATAAATTAATGTATTAAATATAACTCGAATATTTCAGTGCAGAGTTCCAGTGGGAGTTCCTGCATTGTAAATTGCAGTTGATTCTCCTGTGGAGTTTCCAGTAAGCAGAAGTAGAGGTGTGGTTTGATTTCATTTTGCTGGTGATGAATTTTGCCTTTATTTGTTACAGCAATGATACAATCTGACCACAAATGTTCCAGAGCATTACACAGTCTGGACTATTCAGAATCACACAGCTGCTCACGTTCTGTCGCTGTGTTCTTTCTCTTCCTAGATGCCTCGGGATCAGACAGTGTGTAAGTACTGTGGTGTCAGCTATCTGATCCTGAATGAGTTTAAGGTGATGGAAGAAAAAATAAAAGCAATGGAAAAGGAAATGAAATTTTATGAAGGAAGCGTGGAACGGGAAAAAGGACTTCGAGAAGAATTGCAGTCTCTTTACCAAGACCTTGAGCGCTGCCGAGCTGATGGGGAATCAAAAACAGAAAGGTCAGAGCATAATGTCCAGTCTGATGTATTAGGTCATGTCATTCCAAGGAAGTATAAGTTTTCTTTGTTTATCAGATATAACAAATATACCGTAATATTTAGATCGCATTTCGTGGGATTCTGTAGATGTGAGTTTTGAATTCCTCAGTAGTTTAAAAACAGCCAACATGCTTAAAGGGAAGGCAAGGCTGGAAGGCAGTTTGGAGGTGTTTTCCTCCCCCTGCACCAGTCAAAATGATCAAAAAATATCAGCATTGGTACCCTGAGAAGCTTACAGTTCACTGTCTGTATAACGATACGGAATAGCAAATGATGATACAGAACACAAAAACAATTCTGAACATCTTGGGTGCTGCTGGTGGCTGTGCTCCTCTGAGCTAGCAGTCAGCAAGTGCTTGCTGGCAGCTGTGTTGTAAAGGCCCTCCCAGTTCAAAAGGGCCTCTTGTGCTCTCCAGAGCTCCAGTGCTGCAGTTATGTCCGTGTGCTCAAGCAGAGCAATAGTTAGAATAGTGTGGTACGAGCAGAGGAAGCAGAAACTTGTTGGTAATTCCTTGCTCATCTGAATCACACTGTCAGAAGCTTAAGTAAGGGTCAGTCCTGGTTCTGAGGGCTCCCATTCCTCGTGTGAGTGATGCTCAGCTAGCAGCAATGGATCTAGTGCTGAAAATATGGAGCATTTGGTGTATGAAGGTCCTCTCCCAGGTGACTGGGAACCCTAGGGGAGAAACAACTATGGATTATCTGTAACTGGAGTGCTCATCCATGTGTTATTTTGCAAGTCACTCGAATACTGTAACAGTTTGGGATAGCTAATAATGGATTTTAGGACAGCGTTTGGTAATACAGCAAATAAAACTTTCATTTGAACACACAAGTTTACACAAGCTTTAATAAAACATACGTAGTGGCTCACCCTGCTCATGCTGTACCTCACAACGCTTCCATTGGAGCTGAGCCTGCCTCTCCCACCTCCAATGTGTCAGGGTTTCTTTGGCTTAACAGTGTTTCCAACGTGTGCTGCTCCTTGTTCCTCCCAGGCTCTGGGTGGCAGTTGGAGCAGCAGCAGCTCTGGGTGTGTTAGCAGGGAGGTGACAGGGTGCTCCCAGTGAGGTCCATTTGCCAGAGGAGGAGTTACATTCCCTTTCAGCTGATTGTTATTATTATTATTTTGCAGCAAAGCTGGAAGAGTTAATGAAAATGTTATCTCTGCATTTTTCCCCCTAAGGCTCGACTTGATTTAAAACCTGCTGAAATGAAATGGAGTACTTTCAGTAGGCTTTCATTCAGGCCATAAATCAACTATTGTGCCTTGTTAAATCAGCTGTCTAAATATTCCTTATCTCCTTTGTACTGCCCCGGGTCTCACTTGTTACCTTGGGCCGTTGGCATAATCTAACAACTCAGTGTATTATCTTCCTCCTGGTTCTTGTTGACAAATCGTTCTTCCCAAACTCTGAGTTTTTATCAGAAACCAAATACGCCCTTTTTTCATCCCTGGTAGACCAAGAGATTTAATCTTTCTTGTTAGATGCAGACTGTTTCATTTTTATATTCCTTTTTGGTTACTGTACTGCTACGGTCTGTACCTGTGGTTAACCTTGAAAGCCACCTGGGAACTTCAGCTCTTGTGGAACTTGGTCACCTGCCCTTTTGGGACCTGGTAGGCCCATGATGGTTCCCCTTCTTCTGACCTCCTTCACCTCCTGGAGGTGAAGGAAAAGAAGGATTGTAAAGAAGGAAAACCTTCTTTACAAATCAAGCAGGAGATAACTGTTGATTATTACCATGCCTTCATAGCATTTATTTTCTGTACAGTTACCAAATTGCTTGTCGCTATAACCTCATTTTTCAACCTGTCGATTCAGATAACTCTTCTGAAGCAGTGATTCCTGAGTTGCATTGTGAGGGCTGAGATTCAGTAGATTGTAATTACTGGAGATGAGATCAGTAGCCAGATAGGTAGCACTGGGAAATAAAATATTGGCTTTCTTCAGAGATCAGTTTTGAGCTGGTTGTGATAAGGCAGCCACACTTCTGTCACTGTTTGCCAGGCTGGTCTGCAGTTCTACCATTGCTTGAGTGCAGATAATCCACACTGCCTTCACAGTACACTTTATTTCTCTTGAGTTAATAAAGATAACAATTAATGCAAGATCACTTCGTTCTCATACTTTTAATTATGTCATTGAATGATCTACTGAACTCTTTCCTTTGTGCTAAATATCACTTAAATAACATGCTTGTCCACCTCCTTATGGGGATGAGAGCAAACAGAGTGCAAATGTCCTGCCTTGTCCACCTGTTCTTCTGTGCGTGAGTGATGAAAAAATACTGGTAATGTCACTTTGCACTCCAAGGCTGCTATTCCAGCTGACCTCATTATATCAAATCTTTGGAATGGAAAGAGAAGGAAGAAAACGTGTGTTCTTGCTCGCAAGCTGCCTTTTAAAACTAATATGCAAAGATATTTATGGGTAGGTAGGGGAATTTCTTTGTTGGAAGGTAATACCAAAATTAAAAATGTATGTATGTATATTTTCCTTTCAGTGATCACAGTTGCACCCCAACAACTTGCCTCTGAAGTACCAGATGGTCGGTTATGGGCTTGGCAGAGTGCTGTGCATCCAGGTTTCTCTAGCAGCACTGCTGTTTGTTAAATTTGCATTTTCGTGCAGATGCATTATAGATGATCCATCTGAGAACATCAGCTAATGCACACGAATATCACAGCTTAACTTCTTACTACAAATCGTTCTTGTTTTCTCCTTATTTCTAAAATTGAAGTGCTAGTGTAATACTTCTGCTGTCCTTTGCTTCTGTCAAATGCTTGTGGATTCAAGTGTTTATTTACTAGTGACCGTGAGTCACTCGGAGACAAACAGATCATTTATTTACTTGACTTGCACGAGTTGGCTCAGCTGTCTGTTAGTTCTGTGCACTTCCATTCACTTCATTACAATTGTGGGAATAACTCGGGAGCTGTTGGAAGAGCAGTATTTCCAGTGTAGATAGTTACACTGCTATGGCTGTGCTTGCAAGATAAGCGGATCAGAACCACTGCTACGATGAGAATGTTCAAAAGGTGATATTTCAGAGGCCAAGTACATGTGAGCTACCAACCCCTGTGGACAGTGTGGCTGTGTTTGCTGGAGCACAGCAGTGGGCTGTGGCGTGATGGAGAGCTCCCCGGTGCACCCCAGGGGCCATCTTCCTCTTTGCGTGCAAGCAGGTGCTGGGTGGAAAAGAAATGCTGGGTTTCTTCTCCTGTGTGTCATCGTGGGGCCATTGTGTTTCAAAATATACGTACAGAACTTAGAGCAAGTCACATGAGGACGTGGAGAGGTTGCTCTATGATTACAGAGTAATGATTATGAAAAAGCCACATGCCAATGTTAGCAAATGCACTCAGCAGCCATCCGCAGCAGGCACCTCTGCACGTTTCCAGGGCACTGCCTGAGATGTGCTCTGCCTGCCCTGGCTTTGAGCTGGGCTGTGCCCTGTGCTGGTCTGCCTGGCAAGAAGTGAGGCTGGGAAAGCCCTGGCTCGCTCAGCATGCTGCTGATCAGCTCTCTGATTTCAGTCCTGCTTTCTTGGGGTGGGATGCAGTGCAGCCCCTCTCTTCAGCTGGGTGCTGCAGCAGCACTGAGGGAATTGGCTTTTGCCACTTCATACCATGTGTCTCATAATTTCATGTATGTGAGCACAACTGAAGCACGGGTGGAACAAATTTTAACTTGAATTTTCAAATGGGAGAGATTCTCTCTATGTGAAAGTTGATATGTCAACCTGGAGGAGGTGGGTATCAACACTGGAAAGTCTTCAGTATATTTTTATTTTAAAGCTGAGTAACGCATCACTTTATTTACACGTATAGAATAACAAGCCTGACGATGGAGTTAAAAACCAAACAAGATGAACTAAAAAACATGAAAGAAGATTTGCAGTATTTCCAGGAAGAGAAGGAAGCTGCCCATAAGCAATCCCAAGCGCTCAGGTGAGAACCTAAAAGGCCTTGCTTTTGGCACTGCCTGCAGCATGTGGTCAGCTGGAAGGATCCTCCTGGCAGGAGGAATGCTGTGAGTGAGAAGCGTTTGGGGCCATCCCCTTGTTTTGCTCATGCAGAATACGTGAGGTGCTGTAGTTTTAGCAAGGGTAACCACGACGTGTGGCTGCTGGTAGCACCTGCTTGCTAGCAACAGGCTAGCTTTTTCACTAATTAAAAACCATTAAATGACACTCGGAAGGAAGTGGGTGCCACTTTTAATACAGTGTGGACACAGTGTTCCTTACATATGGTTTGTGAGAATGCAGCATGAGCCTCGAGATGCAATTCTCTCAGCCCTGTTGCTCTAATTCCTCAATAAAAAGTAGCTCTTCCATTTTTACATGTAAGTTTAAAGCCAAAGTTTAGATGAATATTGAATTTATGACACATTTCATCCAACGTTTGTCATACTCTGAATTGTAACCCAGTATAC
Organism: Oreortyx pictus; assembly: GCA_036925125.1. Lineage (NCBI taxonomy): Eukaryota > Metazoa > Chordata > Aves > Galliformes > Odontophoridae > Oreortyx > Oreortyx pictus. The sequence continues at coordinate 21,886,146 of JAUPFR010000011.1, read as the reverse complement.
TATAAAATATCAGCAGTGATCAGGCTTACAGTGAGGTATTTTGTCATAGCTGCTATCATTTCTCTGTCTTGCAGAAGTACATTGGAACACCATTGCTCAACTCTGAGCAGGGCTGTCTCGCTGTTTCCTTTCATCAGAAGAGAACTAGAAAATATTAAAGAAGTTGTGTCCAGTAACTTAGAGAGCTGGGCTGCCCTGAAAGAAGAAATTTTTCAACAAATAAGAACCATTAGCAAAGAAGCTTTGACAGGTAAATTATCACATTACATGCTGGCAGGCAGTGAGCTTGAGAACTCAAATTTATGCTCGAGTAACCCTTCTGCTCTGCCTCAGCTGAGAGAGGAGATTCACTGAAAAAAATATGCAGTGGTGTGATGGCAAACTGCATCATCCAGAGGATCCAAACAAGCTGTGTGTTGGTTCTTGCAGCTTTAATGTCTTTTTGTACTTTGTGTCTTTGTATTCAGATCCTTACAGTTTTTTAGTGCGTATCAGTTGATAAGCCAGTATTTGGTCTGGAGTATGATTGTGTCAGGGTTATAAGGTTACAAAGGACTGTTGAGCTGACATCACTCAGCACAGAGCTGAGCAGGAGGGTTCTGTCTGTGGAGCCAGCATGAAGAAATTGCTCTGTGGCTTCCCTTGTTATAGCAACAATCAAGGGAAATGTCAGTGTCTCGCACTTTGATTCATGACTTCATCTCCTAATTAGGCTGAGCACAAAAAGTATTGTGTGTTCCTAAGAATTCCTCTCTTCCTGTGTTCTCTGTGTTCTTTCCAGTTAATCAGGAGAGTATGTACATGCTTTTCTGCAGACATATTCAGGTTCAAGGAGTTTCGTAACATTGCTAAGCTTCTTTTCTGAAGTATTTCTTGTTTTGTTTGCTGGAACTGTGTATGTGGAAGATCTCTGTTGTTGCAGAAGTAGTCTTTCAGATTCTTTTAGTTATTTGTGCTATTATGGGTGCTAGTTGTCCTCGACTCCTTTCAGCATATCCCACTGAGAATAGTGCCACACTGTGAATGCGATACACATCCTTGGATCTGGCTTTCTAGATCCAAGCATGGTAGTCACACTTTTTTTTTTTTTTTTTTCAGGCCTCTGAGTGATGTTCAGAAGCCTTTTTCCTCTGTTTTATGAGTTAATATATAGTAACATATAAATATGATTGCTTTTTCGCTTTGCCTTACTGTTTTTTGCAACAAGATTTTCAGAGCTTATTTTCTACAAGAAACCTCAAGAAGAGAAATGCTACATGAAGTGCTACTCCTTATGGCTAGGGCAGTTGCCTTAGCTTGAAAAAGAAATAATAAAACCCATTCTGTATATGCACCATTTAACCTTGGTTACTTAATGGCAAATACACACAGGTATAAATACTTAAAACCTTTTGCCACTTACATAATTTAGTCTAACAGTAACTTGATGCAAGTGTGGAGTAGGCCTACAGAGTGCTGAAGTCCTGAGCTGTAAATCAGGTGTGGAGCAAGGGAACACGATGACATTGCCTCCTACCAGGGTACAAAGATGCTCGTAAAGGAATTTATCAAGATAGAGTTCAGAACACAATACAGGGACAAGTGGCTTACCCTTTCCAGAAGTCAGTGAGGACTCCAGAAAGGGTAATCTCCAAATAGAGATCCTGCTCCCTTGGCTGCTAACTCGTACATGAGAGTGAGGGGCTGGGCCCCTTCTGGCTGCCCAGGGGCACTGCTTGCACCTGGATGCCTTGTGTGAGCCACTCCTTCTCACCTGCTGCTCAGCCTCTGGTTCAGGCCCTGACCTAGCAATCACCATGCATCAGATGAGGTGCTTTTTAATGAAGAAGGTAAATTTCACAGCAGGCTCTGTGATTTTTCTCCTCAGAAATACCCAAACTGAATCAGAAGTTAGCGAAATCGCAGAGGGAGAATGAGTGCCTTCAGGAGAAGGTAAAACGTCTGACTCTGGTGGCTGATACAGTTGACCTGAAAACTCAGCAGCTTCAAACTTCTCTTCAGCAAGGGAGTGAGCTACAAAGCAGATGCCATGAGCTACAAAAGGAAACATTAGGTAAGAGAACTTTGAGAGTCTAAGCAAATAAAATGAAATGTGAAGTTCTGACCATTACAGTGGCTACGCTCAACAGCTGAACTCAGGCTCTGATAAAGCATGGTTATGTGTTAAGGTTGGTATCTCGAATCTGGTTTCTTTAGAGAAGCAGGATTGCATTGTGGTGATGTCTTAAGGCATTTGGAATGTATGGAGGTGGTGCTGTTCCAGGCTGCCCAATTGGCACTGTGATTACCGTGCCCCCTTGTGCACAGTACGTTGTTTCTCATCTCCGGGGTGGCTCTCAGTGATAGTCATGATGAGGGAATTTCACAGCTCCTTCAACAGCACTGATAATATCGAATGCGAGTGGAAGACTGCTGTGACTGAGGAAGACTCACACAATGAGTTATCGACCCAGACTGCCAAGGGCAGGTTTTATTTCTGTCACTGTATAACAATACTGTTAGGAAAGCTCCAGCAGAGGTGGATTTGAATGCCAGATATGAGCAGATAACTTTACAGCCTTCACCTTATTGCCTTTCTGTGGTACAGGCTCTGACTGTACTGGAAATTGCTCAAGCAGGCAGAATCAGTCAGAGGACAGTCAAGGTGACTGGCTCAAAACCAGCACCAGAGCTGCAGATCCTGCAATGTAACCTATGACAATTATTTATTGCTGTTAATTAAGCTTTCCTTGCTCTGCTACAAGGGTAGCATTTATGGAAGGAAAGTTTGTTTTGGTCATTTTCTCGTGCCGTTCGAAGGAGGTGTCCTGAAGTTCTTTAGTACAGCAGCCTGAACGTTCCCCTGGGAGTGCTGATAAATTGCAGTTATTTACGAGTTGTATGAGGGTGATTGTCCCAGGTTCTCTGAACAGGACCCATGCATCAGTGCTCTGGTACCTGGCTGTGACTGGGTTGTGTACTGGCACGCTTTGATCATATTGTTACTTCTTTTGCCCTAGTACCCCACTTTCTTCTCTGTTACATATAACCAGAAAAAATATTTTCACTTTCTTTTTAGGAATGTTTTATCCTCTAGATGTGAAGCAGTTAGGCTGTTTATTACTGGTCTTCTCTAGGAAGCTGAGTGGGTGTACTACATGGCTGCCATGAGGAAAGCTTGATTACATTTGGCACACATTTTTCTAGTGCAAAAATCAGTCGAAATAAAATAATCTCAGCGCAGAAAAAGCTCTCTGGTGCACTGTGACATTCCCTTTGTGTTGAAATGCCTTTTAAATTTTCATATAAAATAAGAAATGTGTGGGTGGCACAAGTTACATTTCCATTGCTGCAGTTCCTTCCTTAAGCACATGCAGTGCTTACAGTGCTCAGGACTGAGGATTTTTCTTATTGTGAGGAGCCACGTTCAGTGCATCTCAGATAATCACACATGTTGCTGGGTGAAGTGGCTGTATGTGGGCATGTGAGAGTCCTGGCGATCCCAGTGGCAGTTTACATGCATTCCTGGGAGCTGGAATGTTGGCACACAGTGCTGCTGCAGGTCTGAAGTCCGCTCTGTTTGGTGTCCTGTCCTCACTGCTCAGAGGTGGCACAGTTCAAAGGGCGGTGCAGGAACTGCAGCAGCAATTAGGGGACAGTCTGTCTTCCTTACATGTCTCATCCTGACCTAGGACATCCTCGGGCTGAATGAGACAGCCTGTTAAGCCTTGAAATAAGTGGCTTTAATATCTTTACGCAAGATATTTGTATTGTCACACTTGGCTGTTAAGAGAACTACCCAGTGTTATTGAGTAGCCCTTTCAGTTTTGTGAAGCTGTGTACTTCAGAGATTCCTGTTAATAATTAGTTTCATAGTTTGCTGATATGCATTGTGAAGATTTGTTTTGTTTTAGAAGATGAGGAAGGTTGCTCGCTGTCAACTTCTTTTTTTTGTGTTGCTTGCATGGTGCCACAGCCCATATTCACAAAATCCAAATATAGTTTCCTAAGTTTCCTCTCTGCACTGCAACATCACAGCCAGTGGTGATATTTACCTTCTAATTTTTTTTTTTTTAATGCATAATGTAGTGCAGTAACTGTAGTGCGTGTGAGTGCCACATCGTGAGCAGGTTCAGACTGGTTCATGCATAGCACAGCAACTTGTGTGCTGAAAGAAATGGAGCTTATGGAGAAGTTTCTGATCTAGAGGCCCAGTTCTACTCCTTGGATCTTCCCCAAGTATTGTACAGATCTACCACGATTGCTCAGTGTTTCCTATTAAAAGAGAGCACAGTTTTCAAAGGCTTCCAATATTGCCAAACTTCATTTATCAATGATTTTTTCCGGTAAAAGGGGACATAGTTTTCACGAGAGTAAGATGAAAGGGAGAGTTATTGGATTTCGTGTTTGATTGTGCAAACTTTGTTGAAAAACCCATGAACTTTCTGTTCTCTGAGAAGGCACTTTGGGACTGGGAGGTCTGACAGTGTTCTCGACATAGAGGACCGAGTTAAACTATGTCTGAGCCTCTGGAAATATTAAATACCCATTTGTTTCTGTGGTGGCCAAGCTCTGTTTTGTGCTCTGGCTGCACAACACTGGGCTGAGCGGTGCTTTCCCATGCACTGCTTGTCTGAGTGTCCCTGTGGTTGTCCGTAAATAAGCTCACACTGAGCAGGGAGATGTGAGCCTGGAGTAGCTGAGTTTTTTCATCCTGCAGGGAAAATAAAACCAGTCTGCCATCATAGCCTCAACGAATATTTGGTAACATGTGGTTATAAAGCATAGGAAAAAAAACCCAGCTGGTCTTTATTTGTTGTGTTTTGACTTCAGTGCTTACCATAGTCAGGAATGCAGGGTTTACGTGGCACCACCTTTATTGTTCTGCATCCTGAGCCGTGTGCTTAGGTTGTTCAGTGAGGCAGCACCACGAGAGCCACTTCCCATCTGATCTGAGTCCTGACAGCTACCATCCTGCTCTCACTTAACTGTGCCTGGGTCTCTGCTCTCTGCAGGGAACAGAGCTCACGGAGGAGGTGGGAGCTGTGTACTGGAAGAAATAACTGATTAGGACAGCCGTGCTGCGTGCCTGCTGGGAGGAGGATGTGCATCTGTAGCACAGGCACAGTGCTGCCCCTGGGCCTCATGCTGGGCAAGGAGGGGACGGCTGCCAAGCACTGTGTTTTCCCTCTCCCTCTGGCCTGGCTCCAGCTGATCCTTGTGGTTGGATGCGTTTTGCTGCATTGTGTATCCTTAGCTGAGCAGCAGCTCCTGCACGCTTCTCAGGGGCTTCGGATTTCGGTTTCTATTCCTCTTTCACCCATGAGTCAGTGCCCGTGGAATTTGGCGTTAACCTGGGCAGCTACAGATCTCTGGGTGTGACAAGAAGCAAGCTGGGATTTACCGAGCTCAATTACCGTTCGTCGCTTTGATGTAACATAACTGGAAATGAAGACAAGACCCTTGAAAGAAAAAGCCTGAAAGGTTGGAATACCCTGCGAGTGTTATCCGTGTTTATTAAAATGTTTCCCCTGTTAGCACTGATAGGAGGCACAACCATGCGCTGACATCTGTGGTTTTGGCATTTAGAAAACAAGCAGCAGTTGTTTTTGGTGGTGTTTGTTTGTTGATGTGCATTCCAAAGGGAATGTTTTGGAAGCTGTGTGTGTTTGTAAGGCGACGGAGAGCATCGTGCTGCTCAGAGCTGCTGCCTCTCCCACGGAGCCCAGGGAGAGCACCGTCCCGCAGCCTCTCCTGCTCACACCATTTCTATAGATGCTTCCAGAGAGGAAGGATTAAAAAAAAAAAAAAGCGTATGTAATGGGTTCACTCCAAAGTTATCTCAGTGGTTGGTGGGACTGGATCCCTTGGCATCTCAGCAGTGTAATGCTGAGCAGAAGGGTCACTGTGACCGCTGCTCAGAGCACAGTGCTGCTCCCCTCACTGTTGTTGTTTCCCTATGTCACGTTTTGTTTTCAACTGAAATAGCAGGCACGTTGAGGAGGAAACAAATCCGGCGTGTATGGAATTCAGGGACTCTGAGAAATACCATGCAGAGCTAAAATCTCAGCAGAGAAAGTCAGTGCATTACATATCAGTCGCTTCATAATAAATCCACTGTGAATAGGAAATAAAATGTGGATATCCAGAAGTTTTCAAGGCAAAAAACCCTGCTCGTTCAGGCAATTTTTTGTTCTGTCCTTCCCAGATTGATTGGCAAAGCACAAATCCAGCAGCAGGCAGAGGTCTGCCTCTATGGAACACGTTATGGGATGGAGATGGTAAAGCTGGATAATGGATGATGGAGAAAATCAGTTTGTTGTTTTGGAACTGAAACAGGATTTTAGTTATGAGACAACCATCAAAAGTAACACTATCTTTCCATTGTATTAATAGGCGGATAGGAATAAGCAGCATGTTTTTACTGCCATGCTTGGTCTTGGTGAAAGCTAAGTCTAGTTAGTAGGTTTGTACTACGTGAAGGCAGTCAGATCCACAGTGTCTGGGTCTCCTGGTTTCCTTCCTTCATCTTTCTTCCTTTCCTTCACCAACTATTGAAGCTGATATTCCTGTTTTGGCTCTGCACTGAAGTAGTTCAGTGCTCCAATCAGACAGAAAAGCACAGAAAGCCATCCCACCAGGATGGGTTGCTTGTGTCTTTTAAAAGGATTTTCATCTCTCCAAACAAAAGTGCTGTGGAAGCTCTTGGGGTGTGTTCTTGCTGAATTGTCACTTACTGCATGTCTCAGATGGTGGCAGTCATCTGCAAGAACCGAAACCAGCCCATAGTTTCTCCTGTTTTTTCGTGGTTCTCGTGCTCCTCGTGACCTTTATGAAAATGAGTTACATTTTGCTGGAGAAGTGACTTGATTTCTGATTTCATACCGCTTCTCAGAGTCACGATGCATCGTCTGGATAGCCAGACGTGACAGGTCTTGAAAAATGCTCAGCTCCGAGCAAAATCTGGTGAGTAATTGTCTAACCAGAGTCCTTAAAGAGCAACAGAAAACCAGTAATGCATTGTGATAGTGTCATCTGTATGTCCGTGGTTGGGAGCAGCGGAGGAGCTGCAATAGAGTGTGCTCCTAAAAGATAGGCACTGATGTCCCTGCTTTCATTTTTATTACCAGCCAAATCCTTTCCTTCCTTTAATCACAGTTTTAGAACAATTTTTCTTCACAAAGTCACGGCAGCCTTTCTCTAGCTCCCATTGTAGGTGTGGATTTACCTCTGTATGGATTTAAATCGCTGGCTGTGCACGTGTAATCTGTTTTCTAAGGCTTTTGATGCTTCTGCTCCGTGGTCTATTTAAGTTACTAAATTTAAGCTGAGCAGTGGTCTGCTGACATAATAAGACTAATGAGCGATGATATGAAAGTGCAGGCAGCTGGAGGAGTAGCTGCGAAGCTGAAGTGGGGAATGTTAGCACACTTCATAGAGAGACAGAGCAGTATTTTCATGTCCATGAAGTGTCTCTGATGGCACTTTAAAGGCCGCTTTGAAAATCCAAACAGAGAATAGTTTCCTGTAGTTTTAGGGAGGCTGCAGTTCAAGTATCCACTATTCGTGCTGCAAGTACTGTTGAAATATTTTCCTGTTAATTCCAGCTGCCATGCTAAGAATTTGAAGAGTGAGAGCTGGGGAATGCAGTTTGGTGATTGAAGAGACTGACAGATGGGTCAGAGCAAGCAATGGCTCATTAGTGCTTTTCAGCAGTCCCTTGAAATGGAAGAGGAAATACACGAAAGTGATGGTCTCTTCAGCTGTGTGCCCAGGCAGTGCTGTGTTGGAGTGTGATTTCCTTACTGGAGGAGGGTCCCTCTTCACTTCTGCTTTTGGAAAAGCCAGGGGTCTTCACTAAAGGAAATATATGAGTTGAATTTTATCTGCTCAGCCTCAGCTCTGTGACCAAAAAAAAAAAAACCAGAACAAAACTCTGTCTCCTGGGCAGTTGTGGTCAGAACAGTTTCTTACCTTCAGGTTTCCTTGCCAGCAGGTAAGTGACAGCATTTTGACTCCGTTTTAGCACACAGAAGAAGGAGCTCTGTAGGAACAATTCTGACCTGCATCCCAATAACCCGGGCTTTGAAAAGGCAGGAATATATGCAGAAAACTCAGGTGTGAGAGCCAAATCTCTCTGACTTCAGAAGTCACCAGTACCATCAAACAAACAAACAAACCCAGAATCCGGTCCCTTCTCCTGCTTTCCCTATGCTTGTTTTATATGCACATGTGAAAGAAGTGTCATGCTAGTTGAGAGCAGAGGTGCAGAAAGCCCAGGCCTGGCAGTGATCAGCAACATGTGCTTGGGGAGATAAGAGCCTGGCACATCCTCCCAGCTCCTGGCAGCTCTCAGTGCTTTAGAGCCATCCTGGTGGTACTGCTCGAGTCTCCAGAAGTGACATAGATGCATGTGGTTGGGGCCCAGCCCTGGGCTCTTTCCAGGAAGGCTTGTGCTAGTGAGTCTCAAATAGAAGTACTTCCTTGTGTATACAAAAATAGTTTATCCTAGAGAACACAGTACATGAAATATTCTCAGTAAGAACAAGTAGTTCCGTGCATGCACAGACTTTGGGTGTTTAGTTCACTTCTCTGCTCTCCTTGAAAAATATAAGGAGATGCAAATTAGTCTGACAAATATTATCATAGAATCATTAAGGTTGGAAAAGACTCTAAGTTCATCAGGTTCAGCCATGAACCACATCCTTCAGTGCCACATCTCCACAGATCTGGAGCACCTCCAGGGATGGTGACTCCACTGCAGCCTGGGCAGCACTCTGGCCACTCTTTTAGAGAAGAAGCTCTTCCTAATTTCCAACGTGATCTGTGATGGCACAGGGAGTGTCTCACAGAATGCTTGCATTCAAGGGAGCGTGAGCCAAGTCTCTGATTATTCCTAAAGTGAGGTTATCTGGACAGGAGAAATGGAGGAGGGGGCTGCCCCGGCAGGGCTTGCTCATCAGTGGCCAGGTAATGAGTCACAGCGTGCTGTCCTTGAAGCAGAATGCCTCCCAGTTTTTCCCCAGTGCATGCTGAAATGAAGGGAAAGCGAAACTGCTTTTTCCCTGCGCTGTTTTCGGTGATGTGCTGGAAACCAGTAAATGTATTTGCTTGACATCTCCAGCCAGGTAGTGGGAAGTGGCCAGCAAAAAAAACAAAAAACAAAAGAACAACTTTGTAAGCTTGCATCTTTTCTTTTTTAGCTAGGCACAGTCATTTTAGCCCCGAGACTGATATGGGGGAGATTCATACTGTGACCACAGCGAAGCTGAGCAGTTTCTGTGCACCAGCAGCTGAGCTGGTCCTGCTAAGGCAGAAGGGTCTCCAGCAATGACTGGGGTCTGCACGGCTTCAGTGGCAGTATGAGTTCGTGCTGTGCCTGTGAAATCCTCCAGAAGCTCTTAATTACTGCAAGTGGTACTCCTTTTTGTGTGTATAGATGGAACTCCAAGCTTTTCTTTAGGGGAGACCAAAGTTTTCAGAAAGTGTCTTGGTGGGCTTGTTTGTTTTGGGGTAGGATTTGCAGGAGGAAAATCACATAGCTTCACCCTGCGTGCTTCTGAACTGATATCGCTGCAAATCTGTTAGAAATTATCTGGAAAATTGATGGGTTTTCGAGTGGCTGCTTACCCAGTGTGAGTGCAGTTCACCGTGGGTGGGGTGGGTTTGTTTTGTTTGTTTTCTCACTGAAAGCTTTGCCAGTTGTTGCTATTTACAGAGCAGAATCTGGAACCTTCCCTGAACACCGTGCCATTGGCAGGGCGTTGTGAAGGACCACAGGCTGTGTGGCTGAGTTCCTCAAAGCCATTCCCAGCCGTGCTTGCTGCTCTCAGCACCGTGCACTGCGTGTATGGGAATCCTCCCAGCTGGGAGGGGACAGTGACCAGCTGTGGTTCTTCACAGTGCCTTTTCTTTGTGCATCTTCTGGAGATTATGACACTGCTGAAACACAAAGCTGAAGGTGTGGTCCCTCCTGTGCACTGTTGGGCTCTCTTTGAAGGCAGGGCTGTGTGTGTGAGCTGCCTGCAAGGTTGACTGAAAAGCTCAGCTGTCACAGGGCAGTAAGGTTCCCGTGCCCCCACTGGGCCTCAAAGATGAGCCTCAGAGAACCTCCCTCGCTCTGATATTTCATAAAATGGGTAGCTTGTCGCTAAAGCAAATCTCTAACTTCTCCAATTTTGGAAGAAATGTCTATTTCTATGTCTGATCCCTCAGACTTTCTGCTGTGCAGCTCCTGTTGGCTTTGGTTGGGAGCTCTCTCTTGAGAAGACTCGCAGAAACCAGCTGTCTAATTGAATCCATCTACTCCCCCAAGAAAAGTTCCCATCCACTGCTCAGTCATTCCAAAACCTTCTCCAAACAAATTGAGTACAAGAAGAAACAGCTGAAAGACCACCCAAAGTACTAGAACCAGACTAAGCATCAGCCCTTTTCCTTCTTCCTTGACTTGTGTCCACCCTCTCACATCTAGAAAGTGGGGGGGGAAAAAGTTGTTTATAAGTGCTAAACATCTGCAATTACAAACTTTAAAGAAAAGATGGTTAAATTCACCTCTTTGAGAGGCTGGGCTGTGGCAGCCAATCCCATGCTAAGGGCTCTCCTCTTGCTGATCCACAACAATTCAATCCTTACTTAATCTGTTTTAACAGAGCGGTCCCACTGCAGCAGAGCTTGTTGTTGTTGATTTTAGATTGTTCCCACATGTTCTGTCTAACATCTGTGCAGCGTTTGAAGCCAGTTATTCCCCTCTTTCTGCAGCCATTCAGAGCTGTTTATTTCATAAGCCAACGCCGAGATGAATGGCAGGAAATTAAAGCTGAATTATGTCACATTGGAAAAGTGTGCAGGACAATACATTACGGAAGAATGCCTCACTGAAGACACTGAACGAAAGTAACTGCAGGTGGTCTGATCTATCCTTCGTGTTCTTGGCCGTGACTTCCCGTTCCTGGAGGAGGGGAAGGTGCCAGCTCTGAGCAGCAGTGCCTCGGCCTGGCACGGTGAATGCTGTGCAGCTTTTTGATACAGAGGGCAGGGCTCAGATAACTCAATGACTGTGATTACGATGGGGGTTTTTCTTGGAAGTTTTTGTAACCGCCTAGGGGAAGTTTTGACAAGGACACTCCCAGAAATCCAGATTTTTAGTAGTCGTAAGCTACGTTAGTGTTTCCCCTCCTTTGGTGCTGCTCGGCAGCAAGCTTGGATGCTCCAGGGCTCTTTACTTGGAACGGAGGGAAAATGTGGCTGACCTTCCAGGCAGACAGCTGGGACAGCAGGAGAGCATTGAGAGGTTATAAACTGTTGATTCCAAGTCCTTCTGCTGAGCTGTTATGCCACACTTGCCATTTGTCATGGACCTGCACCCTTCCCATCACACATCATCTGTGCTTGAGCAAAGCACCAGCAGCTCATGTCGCAGGATGAAGGGCAGGGATGGCTCGGGGCGATGGCAGCCCGTGACTTCTTTTGTACGTGTTGTTCCAGATGTAGTCTGCATCCAGAGCATCAGAACTGGGGCGTAGCCAGGGAGGGCTGGGAGTGTCCCCTGCTCCAAATGGGAAAAGAAGACAGCAGTTTCCAAATCTTTTTCCTGCTAAGGGACAAGGTCAGCAATCTTCGGTCATTTCTTATTGCTGAATGCTAGCCCTTGATCGTACCCAGCTTGAAAGAGGTGCTACGTGGAACGCTGCAGTACTGTAAGATCTAAAACAGCCTGATATTTTTTTTTTCAGGAGAATTGCTTTCTGATGCCTGGAAAGCCCCTGGTTGTTGAACTCGTAGCACAAGAAAACACGCAACTCTAATGTGTTAGGAAGGCGGTGGAGCACAGAGGAGAAGCGTTGAAGCAAGTTTTAGCTGAATGGTTTGCAGCAGTTTCATGTGCTGTAAAACAGGATTGCTGCCTCTGAGCACAGCGGCCGAAGTGAGTGCTGTTTGAGGAATGCCTTCAGGGAGCTGCCTGCCTGTCCTCTTCACCTCGAGCCAGCCCCAGCTGGGCCATAGCCGTGCTGCACTGTGTTTTATGGCATGAACGTGCTGTGTGTGTGCTGTGCAGGGAGCAGAGCCCTGCTAGCATACCTGCAGTGTTCTGAGAGCTTCTGGCTCCCCCTCAGCCCACTGCGTGCCCGTACAAGCGGAGCTGCACGAATACCTGCTGTCCCGTGTGCTGTGCCTGTACAGAACCTGCTCTGCCCTTGTGCAGAAATAGGGCAGGGAACAGGCTGCGGAGGTGGTGCGTGCTGTTTGGAGCACAGTGCAAACGGAGTGCAGCTTAACTTTGCCAGCCCTAAGCTTGATTTATTGGCCACGCTTACTTGAAACGTCGCCAGACCTTCTCGCTTTCCACCTCTTTTCAGTGCTGTCGCGTAAAGCAGGCCTCACCACAAAGCTGGAGCTGTCCTCTTCATACATCACGAGGAGGGTCAGTCTTCATGGGTTCCTGAGAATTCCTTGTATTGTGAGTGCCAAGATAGGCTGGGCCTAGGTAGGAACGTACCAAACAACCCCTTTGGATTCTGTAAGGTCTGAAAGCCTAACGTGAATGCTAGGTACTCTCTGGTTGCTGACTACAGATAGTGAAGGCTTAATGCAAATTAATTCCCACTTATATATTTTATGAAATGGGACAAAGGCATTCTGAGTTGCACAGAGTTTGACAGAAACGTGAAGGTTGATAATAACTCACAGAAGTTATGAGTGTGGGAGATCTTCCGCGCCCACTGGGGACATGGAGAGTCTTTGCTTTGCTGACAGTTTTACGAGGAATGCCAAAGAAGTGGGATGGCAGTGATTCACCTGGAAATGCTCCATCAGCACCCGTCCCTGCTCCAAGCTCTCTCAGATACATCTCTTGAAAACAGATGCCAGAAAATATTAGAAAGCCGATAACGTGAGATGTTTCTAGGAAGCCCTGAGAAGTTTTACCTTCTGTGTTTGTGAATATCTCTGGTGAATAACATCCACGTAAGTATTCACTCCATCCAAATGTAAGGAGCTCATTTCACTTGAGCCCAATAGGCATTGCAACAGAATATTCATACAGGAAGGATCTCAGGCTGTTTTTTTTTTTTTTTTTTTTGTAATTATGGGATTTTTAGTAGCAGCACTATTGTCTGAGTTCCTTTAAGCAAAATTATCAGTGTATTCAGATGTTTTCTTTTATATTTCAGTGGGACACCAATTGTCACAAAGCTGCTCTGTGAAGGGTCGGCCAGCAGCTGCGGGTCTGCGGTGTGCATCGCATAAACACTGTGTGTTTGGTTTCAGATTTAACAAACCAAGTGGAGACCACTGAACTCAAGCTGCAGAAGGTAACAGCTGAGATGGACCACTACAGAAAGCTGCTGATGTAAGGTTCCTGTTGGCTTGGTTGTTTGGCCACTGAGCATAGCAGTGTTTTCAGAACTTCAGTTTCAAATATGAGGCTGAGGGTGATGCAGAAGTACAACCAACCTCAAGGGCAAATATTACCAGTTGTTTTCTATGTTTTCCTGAAATTCAAAGGAGGATTCTTTGGTGATGCATACTTTCTGTTTTCAGTTCCTGTATTCAGAGGGGCTGATCATAACACGGTTGCAAATATTTGGAATGCTTAGCAACAGAGTATTTTAACGATAATGCAAATATCGAGTATGAGAAAAAGATTTCACAGAGTTAAATAAACAGCGCAGTGTTTCTCAATGTAATACTAAAATTTCAATGTAATATGGGTGCAATTTAATAAAATAACGTATTCTCTATCTGTTTAAGTATTAATAGGAGGCTAAGCCATGGTTATTAATTGGTGAAATGATGACAAAATAACAAGAAACCTTCAGATTTTCCAAACCTTTATCCTATTAAATTGTTATTTGCCCCTTTGTATTCATATCCCACTCAAAACATTTGTTGGTATTGCAAGATGGCACTTCCTTGTTTGCAGCAATTAAGTTCTTGTGATCCTGGGTTGGGATGACTTTACACTGCAAGTAGAGATGCGTTGCTGAAAGGTGTTAGCTGGAACTAATGGAGTGATTTATCCATCTTCCTTTCAACTAAAACAGAAAGTGCAAGTCAGTGGATTAATAAGTGGAGTTAGGGTTATTGTGTGAGTAAAGGCTGTCATCGCTTTGCACGAATACGTTTCTGTTTTTCTTTTAATCTTCTTAGGGTGAAATCAGCAGAACTTGACGTGTGTCAAAGTGAGCTGAAAAAAATGAGAAATGAAAATGGAATTTCTGAATCACGGTAAATGCTGAAGTTACATTTCCTATCTCTGAGCAATGAGAGCAAAAGTTTTATTTTATGGCTTTAATGCAGCTTTTATACAATCTTCTTCTATTTTCAGTTTCTATGTTTGCGTTCAAGTCACTAGATTTCACTTCATGAAGAATATATACTTCTTTGGCTAATATTTTCTTCTTCAGGTACAATTTATTTTCATCTGTTTTGTTTCTGTTTGTGAGTGAGGATAGCTGTGATGTTGCTTTTCTCTGTAGACTTGCAAAAGAGCTCAAGGAGAAGGAGGAATCTCTACTGATTTGCCAACAAGTGTGCAAACGTTTGCAGGAAGAGGTGGCTGAGAAGGAGAGGAGGGAAGGAGATCTAAGAAGAAGAACCAGTCAATCAGAAAGTGAACTGGAAAGGCTTAAATCTCTTCTCACACAAACAGAGGAAGAAGTGGTGATGCTGAAGCAAGAAAGGTAACCAGAGCTGAGTCACTGCAGATAATCGCTGTGTATGTTCAGCCCAGGTTTTCTTCTTGGAAATCTGTAAATATGCAGTGCTCCTGCTCTGCCAGATCCTCGCCTCTCTGACTGGTACTGGAGCTTGGCTCTGGCACTGGGCATACTGGGAGAGAGGCACTGTGGCCTGCCCCTGCCCTCGGTCATCTCCTGCTCCTACAGGCAAAACTCTGACAGCTTTGACCATGCTGAGCCCGTATCCTGCAACTCTGGAATTCATTGCGTGGACTTTTAGAATTATTGCAGTATAGACAAAAGCAGAGTAGAACAAAACGTGCCTTCAAATAGGGGAGAAAGGGGAGGGGGAGAAAAACCCAACACAGCAAACCTCTGCTTTGCAACCCAGGGCAACCCAACTCAAGCTTAATCAAAACACCTATTTGCTGCTGTTGTTATAGCTGCTGTTTGTTACGTGAGGCTTGGAGAGAAAAAGCCCCGAAGAGTTTAAATTCCTCTAACTTACGTTATTAGCAACTTGCAAACAGTAACAGTGCTATAAATACTACAATATGCCAGGTTTTTTGGATGTGGTCTAGTATTCAGTGAAACGTGTGGACAACTCCCCACCGGTCTAATCTTATTCCAAAGGTTCTGAACTGTCAACAGAGCTAACCTTTTCCCTATAATTATTTCTCAGATGTGGAAAACGAAGCACTGAGCTGCTGAGGCTCATTGTTTCCTGGAATGGTATCTGAGTGCCTTTCTTTTAGACTTCTCCACTTATCAACCTAAATCCACATTATTTCTATTTGCTTTGAGCACAATCTATGTATTCAGTTTATTCTGAATGTTTTTGCTATTTGAAAGCATCTCGCTCGTAATTTTTCAGTTACTGATATATTAACTTATCTTTCATTGGCAAAACAGAAAGTGCTGTCTGCTACTTAAAACATGGCAGCGTGTTATTTGTTTGACTTGGGAAAATATTTTTGGAACGGTGGCTTTTGGAGATGATAAGGATTTTCTGAGATAGTGATGGTACACCAAGAGGCACTCAGCTATTTTTATATCCAAAGCGTTTGAATGAGCTCTGTACGTGGGCAGTGCATGGAAAGATATTACATGTTCATTTAAGAATATTTTCCTTCTCCTTAAACCTCAGCTACGTGACTTGTTCCAGTTGGTACATTGCTGATAATGTAAGTTAGAAGAATTTGAACTCTCCAGGGCTTTTGCTCTACAAACCTCACATAACAAACAGCAACTATAACGATAGCAACCGCTCGCTGGTGGTTTTAATTCAGAGGCTGTTACATGTTAAAAAATTAATTGCACTAATATCCTGAGTTGGTTAATTTGTTTTGAATGCTAGGAAAACTATTATTTGTCATCGTTAATTTGACTTGAAAACTTTAAAAACAGTTGAGGTTTGCATGTATGTTTACAGAAGAATGATTAACTGCAGCGTTTTCTTCGACATAGAACGTTCATTAAATGTGTGGCAGCAGTATGCAAATGCTAAGCAGTGATTACTGCTGTGCCTCTGGGCTTACTGTGCAGAATACCAAACAGAGAGGAGAAGAGGGGCCGTTGCCACAGAGGACTTAATTGCAAGAAAATGGCACGCCACCAATCTGGGCAGAGCACGTATTTACATCCAAGTTTTTGTGGTTTCTAGGGAGTTAATGCTGATTTCTCATCAGAACAGAACAGAACAGCTGCAGGAAACATTAAGGCGGAAGATGCGGAATGAAGATAACTGGAGGGAGAAGGTAATGCTGGATGTGTAGTTGGCACAGTTTTGATTTCTTTCTTCTTTTTTTTTTCTTTTTTTTTTTTTCCCCAGTCCTTGTCATCTGCCAGGAACCTGTGCAGCCAGCCAGATACCTGCCCCCTGAGGGCAAACGTGTCAGTAGGTTCTTTAGGTTCTTTCTGAACCGTGGGTGATCTCTCTAGGTAGGCTGGAACTGAATGTTAGAAGTATTTAGCAGAAGGGTCTCGGGGGACGGGCAGATTTGGTCCAGACTTTCCAGCTGTTGGGTCTTTGTGAAGAGCCCATGTCAGCAGTGCAGACACTGAGATCCTGGGTGCAGAATCCCAGGGGTGAACATGGGCAGCCCACCCAAGGTGTGTGCTGCAGCCACCTGCAAACCCTGATCTGCAGGAGGGTGTGTGGCTGGGGAATGGTGTTCAGAGCAATCTGTGTAGAAAAATCCATATGGAAAGTGCTTCCCCGTGAAACCAAGGGTGTGTGCTGTTGGTGAGGTGGAGGGAACACAGGACCTTCCTGCCAGCAGGCGAGCTGAACCAGCTCTGAAGGTGGCTATTTGTAAGACTGATCTGTGTGCTGGGATGAGAGGTGGTGGCCTCAAGTCACGCCAGGGAGGTTCAGGTTAGACATTAGGTATGAGACCTTTAGGAAACGTGGAGGTGCTGGGTGTGGGTTAGTGGGCACAGTGGGGATGGCTTGGCAGTTGGACTCGATGGTCTTAGAGGTCATTTCCAGCCATATTGATTCTATCCTTCTACGAAATAGCAAGCAGATGAGAAAAATTTGCATTATTGTCTTCCCTTCAAATCAGAGCGACAGATCAGGAGTACAAGGTCTCTTCACAAGCATAAATGACTCTTGATGGGTGCCTTCTTACTGCAAGCATTCCACAAGCCTAGCTTTGTCTTCAGTGGCTATTCCTGCATCCTGCATGCTTTGCTTGTCATTTCTCAGTCATCTTTTAGTGTGTGCTTGGGTTAGAGGTCTTCTGCCAAAAAATATTCTCTGCTGATGTAAAAAATACACACGTGTGCCCACAGTGTGACAGCAGATGGCTTCCCAGCTGTGTGCAGAGCTCTGCACTGACCTAGTGGTGGTGTTGGGATGGATCAGCTGCTCACCACGGGCAGCTGTGAGCTTGTTGGCTTTGGGGTATCTGCCACCTTCCCAAAAAAGCAATAGAAGAAATCACATTAAAAAAAATTGTGAAGGAAAAATGTGCCAATACTGCTGAGCAGGAACAGACATTTCTGTTCTAAGCCTTACATAATTGGTGGCTAAAATTAACGTCTTCTCCTTTTTCTGTGCATGCAGCGTCTGAAAGCTTTATTTAGTCTCCAGAAAATTTTTGGACTACCAGCAATTAAGATCTGTTACATCTCTTTTAAAAGCTCTTACCTTCTCTGTGGCAGGATGTAATTTTAGAATGAGGTCACACTGTCTGCATAATCACAAGGCATTGTTCCACTTGACATTAGAACAAGATAAAGGCTGCTGCTGGTGGGAGAGAGCAATTACATCTTTGGTATCGCAGCCATTAAAATGCGGTGGATGCCAAGTGCTCTGGAGATGCTCTGATCAGACTGAAGTCAGAAATGTGACAGTTATCGTTCCTTGGGTCACGGTGCCATTGCACAAAGTATAGTTTTGTATTTTAAATACACAGTAACTTTAAATTGGAGTTATCTCTTGTGAAAAACGGGAAAATTGACGTGAGCATTTGTGAGGTGTTTTATTAGCGATTAACGAGGGGCCCCGAACTCGCTTTAATGCAATTAGTAGTCGTCATGCTTTCTCTGCAGATCAGCTGCCAGTTGTTCTCGTGTTGTGGCTATCAGCTGCACTAGCTTCAAGTATTACATGTGAGAAGTGCTTGTGTAAGCTTCCAAGCCAGTCCATCTGTAATACTGCGTGCGTTTTTCTAGTCTCAGTAATTAAGTGCCTCTGACCCATGAGCTGCTTTGGTAGCAGTGTGTACTGTCACACATCGCAATAAGTTTTTCTGTGGTTAGAACCCAAACTCCCATACATAATCCTGTAGAGAACACATCTGTATGTGCTGTAATGCTTGTGATCTGCTCTGAGAATCTCACAAATGCATCCGTTGTGAGCTGGCTCTCAGGAGGGTTGTGCCTGCTCAGTGCCCAGAGCTGTGTATTTCTGGATTTTAAAAACAATTGCAATATTTACAGTTTATCTTTTCCCTGAAAAGAGCGAGGGGAATTTGTTACTTCTGCTCATAACTGTGTGGGAGATCAGGTGATTATAATGAAGCTCATGTTGAGCCTTTAAGTTTGAGTGATTAAGATAGCTGTGTGCTTGTTTAACGTGCCTTCTGTATTCCTTCCACATACTACAAGTCCATTAGGATTCAGCCTGCAGAAATATGACAGTGGTGTTGGGGCTGAGGAGCTGGGGACCACATGGCAACAGGCACTTGTTCTCTAGGTGGAGATGGACCTGGCAAAAGGTGAAGCACGGCACAAAGAAGCCATTCTCAAAGTCAAAGAAGCAGCCAGAGTGGAGCTAGACACTGAAAGACAAAAGCAGCAAGAACTAATCACGAAATACCAGAGAGATCACGAAGAGCTCCAGAAGAAGGTGCGTAACGCTCGAGAGGAACGTGGCTGTGGACTGTGTGGAAAACAATACATGAAGGAATAAGATCTCTGTGTGCAGTCCTTCGTTTATGAAGGTGCAGTGCCTTTTCCCAGTCACAGTCTGTAGTGTGTGGCTGAAATCTTAGAGAACGGGCGGGGATAATACGTAACAGAGGTGGCTGTGGAAGTCTTGCTTTCCTCAGATTTTCTCTATGGTTTATCCATGTCCCCAGACTGCAACTGCTAATTATTACCGAACTAATGCCATCAGACTTGAAGCCCTTTGTTCTGTTTGAGGCTATGATGGGTTGTGGCAGATCCACCCTCACTGCTCCTTCCCTCCCATCAGCACATGACTGATGGTGAAGGTCTGGTTGGCAGCTTCCCTGCTCCACACTGCTTGTTGCATCACGTAGCTTGCCATCCCCATTACCCAAATCTGCACTTTTTGAGGATTTCCTTAGAAACGGAACAGCCTCAGCTTTCAGAAGCTGTCAGAAGATTTGTGGAAAAGTCACAGAAATGTGACAAAATTATATTGCTGCTTTAAGTTCATGACATCATACTGTGCTGGATGAGCTGACAGTAACGATTTAGCATAGTTGTTTTCATCTCTGAAGATCTGTGTGCTTGGATTTTTACTTTTTCCTGAAGCTATCTGTCTGTTGCCTTGTTCTATCTGAGGATGAACACTGAATTTAGACTAATCCAGTATTTGTCGTGCAGATACCTGAGTTAATATCCAGTGCCACCAGCAGCTTACGGATGGAGGCGGAAACTCTTGAAAAGAAGCTACAAGACATCCAGGTCAAACTTGCAGAGAGAGACGAAGAGAAAGAGAAGGAAATTCAGAGCCTTAAAGGGCTAATTACCGAACTTGAATTTCAGCTGAAGATGGAGAAAGACAACAATGAATCATTTCTGGGTAATCTGAGGAAAGAAATTAAACACAAGTCAGACGAGCTGGAAGAATTAACCCAGGAGAGGACACAGCTGATTCACAGTTTGAGTCAAGTGCAAGAACAGGTAGGAACGTGATCAAGGAAGTGGCTCTTTTTGCTTTGAGACACGGGAGGATCATTCAAAGCACGTGCATCTCAGACCTTGGTACACAGTGCTGTAAAAGAAATCTTTAGCATGAGAAGGTTTGTAAAAGAAATGAGCTGCCTGCGTCATGCTGTGCTAATGGGCCTTCGTCCCACCTCTCACCACTGAACGCAGTTCTGTAGCACAGGAATGTGTAAAAATGAATCGTGTATGAAGAGAAATGTGTCTGCTAGATATTCTTACCACAAGCATTTGCTGAATGTTTGGAATATAATGGGAAGGGCGGGGAGAGAGTCGTGCTGCTGTATGAGAGCAGTGGAGGCAGGGGCTGTGGGTAAGATCAGATTGGAATGTCCAAAGTGGTGGCAGGAAAATAAATGGATAAAGAATGAAAATGTAACTTCAAAATGATTTGAGTCTGGGTTTTGGAAGCACTGTGTTCGTTGTGTGAGCACTTTCCAAGTACTGATCAGCAGCCTTCCTTCCCTGTGCCCACTGTAGCGATGACAGAGCGTTTCAGATCTCGTTTGTCCTCCCTGGGGGAGGTGGGTGGTCAGACTGCATTCAGCTCAGACTTTCAGCACTAGGGGTTCACTCTGAATGTTTGTCCAGGTGCTGGGGCTGGGAATGTTCTCTGTCAGACGTGCTCATTGTCCTGGTAGCTCACCTTCCCTTGTCCTGTTCCATTCAGCAGCAGCAACTCCTTCTTTAGGAGAGCAGGATGAGTTTTCTGTCTGCATCAGTACTGTCAGTGCTTCAGACTCTGACGTATCAGCTTAGTCACGTTGCCCTTTGTTGTTCACTGACTTTTTATTTCAGCTGGAAGCAGGGAAAGTCAGTGTCACAGGCGAGTTCTATGTAATAATATACCAGCCTGGGGGCTCATGCAACCGTGTCTGCTCAAGGAGCACTGCTGGTCACCTGTCATTTGGGTGCTGGTAATATAATCACCAAGCAAAGCAGTGAGATCCTGGAAGCATCTTGTTGCAGGGAAGTGGCACAGCAGTGCTTGGACTCTGCACGTTGCTGCTTCCAGGAGCGGGGATCCTGGCTTCCCTGCACGGAGGGTGGGCAGCAGACGGGGAGGAGCTCCTCAGGGCTTACCTCATATTTTCCACTGTCTCCTGAGAGAAGGATGTGTGTGCAGATGCCAGTGTGTGTCATCAGAGCAACTTGCAGGGAAAACAAAGCACTAGGAAGCACTGCACGCAGGCTTTCTGTGCCTCAGTGCCCTCCAGGCACCCTGCCTTGACCCGCTGGGATTTAACAGGCGCGTGTCTTCGCTAAGGGCGTTTTGTAGAGCGAGGGTTTGTTTCTGTTTGCAGAACACTCTTCTCCAGGAAACGGTGCGCAGAGAGTGCGAGGAACGCTACGAGCTGACTGCAGCTTTGACTCAAGCCAGGGAACAAGTACTGCAACTCAGAAAGCTCGGTGGAAACTTCCCGTTATCGCCGCGTTCCCTGGCTCAGGGCGGCCTAACCTCAGCCCTGCGTGCTGATTACGGACACAGCAGCCGCCCCAGCCCCGGCCTGGGGAGGGCCAGCCATCCCCCTGGGCAGCTCAGTGCTCCCCGAGCTGTGCAGGCACCCACCGGCAGGCCCAGGCCCAGCAGCGTGGCCGTGCCAGCTCTCAGGGGCCGGGACACTGCGGCCAGGAGAAGGCAGCGGAGCCAGCTCTGACACGTGTGTCAGCCACCGGACTGTTGGCCTGGGGGCCACGTGCTGCCTGATGGACTTCAAGCATTTCTACAGCTCTGATGTATTTTTGATGTAATAATGTTTATTTGTAATGTAATGAAGTACTCTCTACGCTCGCAGCCGTGAGAAGCAAGGAAGAGAAAATGATTGCCTCTTCCAAAGGTGCACGTGCTCAAGAAGAGTCATTAAAGTAATTCCGGCTTCAGACGCTCCCTGAGGCGCTTCGTTGGAGCGTTCCCGCTCTGTGCGTTGTCCCTTGTCACTTCGTTGTGTTTGTGGTGTAGAAATGCGGTCTGTTTGGTCACAACCAGGTACTTTCTGTTACGCCATGGAGCAGTGTGCCTCCACAGACTGCAGCCAGCTTCCCCACGCCGCCAGCACGGACCTGAGCTGCTCGGTGCAGGTGAGTTGGAAGGGAACAGCCTGGGGATTCTCAGAGCAGCAGGATGACTGAGGGTGCCTGCTCCTGGTTGAGTTTTCAGACTGGGCTCTCTTCAGAAATGCAGAGTTGCTGCTTTGGAGGACACTTGTAAACGCAGATCCTTGACCTCGTGGGTTCTGGGTGATGAGATAGCCCTGTGCGTGACAAAGTGACTACAGGAGTCCATGTTGTTAGTGCTGGAGCAAGCAAGAAAAGCTTTGCTGAATCCAGTGGCATAGCAGGGAGTACATTTCACACAATGAAGTGAGTGGGAGAAGCAGCCATTGTAGACTGAGCATCTTGGGTTAGATTTTAAGGTGTGCTTCGTCTTACTCAGCTTCTGCTCCCACTGCACCTTTACTGGGATTCCTGGGAAGCATCGTCACAGGGAAGTGGCTTTGGTCACTTATTTGTGTTCTGTTTTCTTAAAGATGTTGAAAAATGGAAGTGTGAAAGACGTGGGGGTAATTCCACTGAAACTCAGCTCCATGAAATCCGTTTTTCAGCAGCTCCACAGAGGCACCGAGGATGACTGGATGTTCCCTTCTGCTGAGAATGATGAATTTTGTTGTTGTTTAGGAGAAACGCTGACTCCTTTGAGCTTGAGAACTGTTACTCTGTTCCCTGCCTGTGGTCTTCCTGTGCTGAAGGAGCAGCCCTTCGTTGAGGCAGCTGCTAAAATGGTGAGTTCCAAAGTGCTGTTATGTAGGTTTTAAACAGACGAGCTTCAATTCAGAACGTTTACATTATGCAGGACATTAAATATTATTTTACTGTGGAACAGATGTGAGGGTGCACCGTGTGATAGCTGTTGTAACTGAGAGTTAAATGCTGGATGTTTTGTACTGAAGAAGTGGGGGATGTTTACCTGCTGCCTGCAGGGACACACGCTGTAATGCCTCTGTACTTAAAGCACAGAGCAGGGCTGTGCCAGCAGCCACCCCGGCTGTTCCTGAGCACAGAGTGCCCAGCTCTGCGTGGTGCTGACCCATCGTGCTGCAGAGCTGTGCTCCTGGCTGCTGCTCGTGCCCTGCAGCAGCTCTAAGGAAGGGCTGTGTGTTCATAAATACTGGGAAATAAAGAGAGCAGTGTTCGTGGTAGCATGAGGGAGGGCATGTATCCTGGACCCGCACTGAGTCAGGAGCTGAGATCTCCCTCATTTCCATAGCTCACAGAAACCCAGAGCTCGTGCTGCTCAGCAATAAACTAAGTGTATTCATGTCAGGAGCCCTTGTTCAACTTCTACAAACAGAGGGATTTCACAAAGCCTTGGGAAGTTTACAAAGCCTTTCTGACACGGGCGCAGTGCAGCAGCGGTGCCGTGGGGGCACACGGCAGTTCTGTCCCCACGCTCCAGGAAACGCAGCTTCCCGGAGGCAGCACGTTTTGTAGGAGCAGTGTCATTCATTAATGGGCTTTTCTTACTCTGGACCTTGCACTCCAGGACTCACGGCACAAGGGAATACTGGAAACCACAAAGCTGGAACAAATCAACCCCTCTGGCTCCGGAGCTGCCTGCAGGAAGCAGCTGTCCCTTCGCTCCAAGGTTGCAGGAAAGCAGCCTGCAGCCACGAGTTTGCCTCATGCAAAGGCTGCTCCGTCATTCCTTGGCAGAGCTGATGGTGTTGCCTGGGTGAGAGCAGAGTCCTAAATCTTTCCATAAGACACTGACTGTGCTGGGAGCTGCTGTGTTGCATGGCAGGATGGGAGGCTGGGCTGCGTGGCAGGGTTGGAGCAGAGCTCGGGGCAGCACTTGGTGGTAGGCACGTGGAGCAGTTATGCAGGCGAAGAAAGCAGACGTCAGAAAAGATCACTGTGCTGTCTTAGCAGCCTTGAAAGTGTGGGGAAATAGAAGCTGGAGCTGGACCCAGTGCTGCATGTCACAAAAACGTATTAATCAGAAGGAAATGCAGGCAGTGTTTCATTTAAAGAAGCAGTTTTGCTGTGAGAGATTCTTCGCTTTAAACTCTTGCTTTGGCTCCTGGTGTTTTGTGGTTGCCTTCAGAGCCTGCAGCGTGCTGCAGAAAGCACTGAGCACCCTTAGTGCAAAAGAAAGAGCATCAGAACAGCATTTCCTGCCTCAGACAACAGCCACAGCTTTATCTTCAGTTGTTTAAAATGGGGACTTATTTACAGAATGAAAAGTTGCTGGCTTGAATTGCTGTAGGTGTTTCAGTTTATTCTGCTAACAAAAGGACAAACTCTATATGCAACTGCAGTGGTGTGAAGCAACGGAACCCAACGTGCTTAGCACTCGTGTGGCTTTTCTCATCCTCAAAGCATAGCACAGAATTAATTCTGATAGGATAATAAAAAGGATGCTGAAAAAGATTAATGCTGGAGAGGTTTTAACACGGGAAATACAATTTGTATGATGGCAAATATGGGCATCTGGCATTGTACTGTGAACTGTTCTCAGATAATGAAAAGAAACCTCTCCCAAGCAAGTGTGGCCAGATCCAGCAGGGTGTTTTTGCTCCTCTCTATCTCCAGAGAGACCTCCTGTCTTCTGACAGGACCGAGCCACAGATCTTCCAAAGCTGCAGTTTTCCATCTGGAACCTTGAATTGCTGCTGAGTTAAGGTCAGTGCCAGGACGTGGCTGTGCTGCTTCCCAGTAAGCCGAGGGGCCTACGTAAGTAAGGCTCACTTTGTGTAGTACGTGGCTGCAACTGTGCAGCCAGGCTGGGTCCACTTCCATCCGTGCTTCACTGTCAGAAGTAAGCACCGGGCAGCGGGAGCAAACAGCCGTGTTGCTCAGCTGTTTGCGCTGTGTTCTGCGTCGTGCACTAAGCAGAACTCAGAACCGAATGGCTGTGCTCAGGCAGGAGGTGCTCTGGCACAGAGCCTGTCCCGTGGCACGAGGAAATGGCACCAGCTGAGGTCTGAGCACGCTGCTAGCTGCACTGCAGCCTCAGCTGAGCTGACACCTTTTGTGTCACAGGAGACCTCTTTCCTCCTGTGCTGCACTTGGGAGCAGTGTAAGCGTCGGATCTCCCCAGAATCCGCTGATTCCTGACTGTCAGGAACGTAACCGATGACACAGATCCATTTCAGCCTGTAAAACCTGTTGCTGCTGGTTCTTCAGTCCCCTAAATTCACAGGAACTGGTTCCTTTAGAGGAACCTGTTATTTCCAGACGTTCGACACGTTCCAAGTCGATGGAGCGTTGTGTTTGCGCACAACTGAATGCTGATTTGTTGGGGCTTTCTTTTTCAGTTCTGACAGAGACACGGAGCAGCAGCAGCAGAAGGCACAGCTGCATGCAGCAGACCCAGCACATTTCACTTTCTGTTTCTCGCCGGCCGCAGCCCTGCGGGGCGTGGTGGGATGCGTGCTGCTGCTCAGCCCTCCAGCAGCTCGCCCACACGACTGCAGAGCATGCAAAGAAACCATCTGCGATCTGCGGCCAGCAGTGCGTGTGAAAGGGCTGTAATGATGCAAACAACCTCTGGACAAAGTACAGAAGGAGATAACGAAGCAGATCGGTCACACGATGTGGCAGGCGTGCACTTCTAGGAGGTTTCTTCAGGTCGATTTCGGAAGCAGCTTGCTCTCAGCACAGCTGCAACCATGGACTTAAGGCCTTCTTAGCCAGTATGGAAAGGGAACCTGATGAAAAATGGGACCCAGTGTGATACGGCTGTGGGGCTTTGCACCCTGCAAGAAGCATTACTGAGTCATCACTCGCCCCTTAGCAGCACACGTGGGCAGCTCAGCCTGTACTTTCTGCTGAAACAGAGCGAGAGAGTGAGCTGGAGCTGGCTGTGCTTTAGAATCACACAACTGTGAAGGTTGGAAAAGAGCTCTGAGATCCCCAGCCCACCCCCCTGTGCCCACAGCCCTCAGTGCCACATCCCCACAGTTCCGGAGCCCCTCCAGGGATGGTGACCCCACTGCTCCCTGGGCAGCTGTGCCAGTGTTGGACTGCTCTTTCAGAGAAGGTATTTTTCCTACTATCCAACCTGACGCTCTCCTGGCACAACCTGTGTCCATTACTTCTTGTCCTGTGGCCTTTTTTTTGGCTTGCTATAGCCTCTGACTGTGCTGTTTGGTGACTTAGGGCAATGTCCTTAGCAACCATTTCACTCTGAGTGCCATTAGGTGACTGACAGCTTCAGCATAGATTTCACATGCAAAATAACATTTCTCAAAGCCTGAAAGCCAGGCTGCCTGTCCTGTGGTGAACAGCAGTGAAAGCGTGCAATAGTGTGGGGTGGTCCCCACTAGGAGCCACGGGCTGATGACATTTAGCAGAGGAAAGTCTCAGCTCAGCACAAAGGAAAATGTCCTGACGCTGTGCTGCCCTGGGGTGAGCAGGAAGGAGCCATGGAAAATGGGCAGGCAGGAGCAGCCCTGCTGGCAGCAGCAGCCTGTGACCTACATGGGATTTTCCAGCTCCCAATTTACGTGAAGTGGAAAGTTGATTTATTTTAGTTGTTTTACTACGAGGGGCAGTACCCGGCAGGGAGGTGTGAGGAGTCCCTTCAGCAAATCTCTGCTGCTGCAGGAGCAGCACTTCCCCACTGCTGCTGGGGGTCACATCCCTGTGCTGCCCACGTGTCCTTGCAGTGGCACTGCACATCCCTGAGAAACAAAACAAGCCAAGTCACACAGGGGTGTCGTACCTCACTTCTTTTTCTCCAAATCCAGGGCAGCTGAGAGGCACTGAGTCAGAACATCCCCCAGAAAGTCCTCTGTGCATCACTGGCTTGGAGGCATCCATTCCTGCAGCTGTTTCCTGTGGAGTGCTGCGTGAGCTGCCAGTTGGTTCCAGTTACCAGGACAGGGCGTCACTTAAATCATCGTAAAGTTCTGAACTAAGAACCACATGTGCCCCAAGAAAAAAAGGCTCACCAGCAACCCCTGAGAAGTGTGCAGAAAGAAGTCAGATAGGGGGGTGATTTACGGCCGCTGTGGGTGTAACCGAGCAGCAGCATTGCCTCACTGCTTTTATAGATTGCTGCTTGCCAACTTAATTTTATTTGCTGATGTCTTTTTTGGGTTTTGTTTTTGTAGATTCCCTCTAAAAATAGCAGCAGCACCTCCTCAGAGGGTTACCGAGGCAGCTGCTGGAGCTCACAGGAGGCTGTAATTCATCTGCTAAAGCCACACAGGGACTGCTGGACTTTGTAATTCCTGTGCTATAAAGCACAAGAAGCAAAAGTTGCTTCTGGAGAGCCCACAGAAGCCGAGGGGGACACTTTCCTCGCTGGGTGAGGACGCCCCAGCCCTGCTGTGCTCAGGGGGTGGCACTGAGGATTCTGTTTGTGCACACAGCACACGGAGCTGCACTGTGGGACCACGGCCTGGTGCTAATAGTGAGATGCTTCCTCACCCTTTTTCTTTGCTTTCCTTCAGGTGCCGTGGGATCCCCTCCCTCTGCCTTACCCCGTGCCTTACCTGCATACAGGCACTGCAGCAGTGGGGTTTTAGGAACACAGCTCCTGCCCCACGTGGGGCACAGCTGGGAGCTGCTCCAAAGCAGAAGTGTTTTGGGTGAGCACGCTGGATGGGTGTGTGTGTGTAAAACAGCCAGCCTGGGTCAGCTCGTGTAACCTGACAGAGCTCCTGCAATAAGAACCATATGTTAGAGATAACATCTTTGCTGCTTGTGGTTTGCCATCAAGGAAACTACTGTGCTATAATCCTGCAGTGTCCAGTTCAGTTATAAACTCACCACAGATGGAGACTGGAAATGGAACGAGGGCTGGTTTGGGGCTGGCAGGGATGCTGTGGTGTACAGGCTGCTGCTGGCTCTGGGGGCAGAGCTGGCATTTCACCCAGCTGTGCTGTGCTGCTGGGCCCTGGGGCACTGCCTGGGGGAAATATGTGTGTTCCTGGGGCAGCAGCTGCATTACCTGCACACGGTTCTGGTTCTGTCGTGCAGAGCTGAGCAGGACGCACACAGCATCACAGCAAAAAGAGCCAGGACAACAGCAGCTTCGGAACTCGGTGATGACTAAAACCTCAGAAAAACAGATTGCTTAAAAAAAAAAAAAAAAAAAAAAAACAAAAAACAACCCACAAACCAAAGCAACCAAACAGCATTTGCTCAGCCTCAGTTCAACAGAAATCCCCTTCAGACTCAGGTGGAAGCACGACATGGGGAACCCACAGCCTTGCCCGTGCTCAGGAGCTGTGTGCTGGCAGGAGGGGCAGTGCGTGACCCGGAGGACGAGGCGTTCCCCAGCTGCTGCAGCCTCGGGCACGGGGCGCTGCATGACGGCGTGCACGCACGGGCTGCTCGTCTGCTTTGCAACACTTCCACCTACAGAGCAAAGCCCAGAACGGCAGCGGAGCGGCCGCAGCCCCAGGAGCAGCTCGGCCTCAACAAGGGGTTCTCTTTCCTGGGACAGAAACGGTCATTTTTTTTTGCAGTTTTTCTTAGCGTTGGAATACAAAGATGCGTTCTGTTGGGTTTTTTTTTTCCTCAAAAGCTTTCCTGATGTTGGTTCAGAGCCGGGCAGGAGCTGGGAAGCTGCTTCCTTCACAGAAGTGTTTTTCCCTCGGCAGGGCACAGCCACAGAGCAGCACCACGGGAAGGCCCCGCAGGCCATGGGCACAGCTGGGGGCACAGCGTGGGAAAGAAAGCTCCAGGGGCAGAGCAATCCCCCCCCGACCTGCTAGGCCCCATCCTTCCCCCATCTCCTCTTACTCTGAGCTGCAGCTCGGGTGGCACGGCGTTATGCTGTCACAGCACAGCACCGCTCCTTCCTGCCCCCCCCCCCCAACCCCCCCCCCCCCCCCCCCCCCCGCTGCCATCTGCTGCTCATCCGCACTGCACCGCACGCTGCGGCCGCCAGGGGTACCGAGGGACGCGGAGGGGACACACGATACCTCCCGCTGCCTTCAGCTGCAGCTCCGGGTCCAGCGCAGGGCTGGGAAGAGGGGAACCACGCTGAGCTGGAGGGCCATCCTGCTTCTGCCTGTTAGAAACGCTCCTGCCCTCCCACGATCACTGTTTTTGGGGAGGCTGCGGTGCCCACGGGCTGACAGTGAGGTAAGAACGCGGCAGGGCAGTCCTTGAGTGAGGCCCTGAGCTCGGCTGCACTGACTCCTGCTCAGGGTCCACTCCTCGTGCTTCAGTAACCAACGCCGTTTCCTTCAGGGCCCATCTGGGCACAGACGCCGTGCGGTGACGGCCGCCAGCAGCAGAGCTGACTGAGCACATCTTTCTTCCCCCAGGAAAGGACAGGCAGCGATGCCCTGCACTGTGTAAGCAACCGGCAGCAGATGGTGTCCAGATGTTCCATCACCAGATGTTCCCGCTCCGTGTGGAAGACAACTGCTCTCCAGCTCTGGAGCGCGGGCACCGGGAGCACTGAAGGGTCACTGCTGCCTTCACACGGACACCACCACGGAGGACTTTCTCCCCCCCGAGTTTCACTAAGGACACTTTGTCCCCCAGCAGGGCTGCAGCCAGCAGGCAGCCCAGGGCTCCGTGCCCGTGGAAAGGTTACCTTCAGTTCTGCTGCCTTCAGGAAGGCACACGTACAAACCACATCACTGCAAACACGAAGAGGTAACTGAGAAACAGAGGAATGAGTTCACCGTTTCTGAGTTTCCAGGGAGGAGGTGCAGCTGCCCCAGACCCCAGCCCATCCCCAGAGCTGCTGCAGGCGCAGGACAGGTGCTCACGGCTCTGTGCTCCCCAGCACAGTGCTCATCACAACCCCGGCCGTGCAGGCACAGGGAGAGCCCCACAAACTGCTGCCACCTCCAGCAGAATCTCCACTGAGGTTTGTAAGCATTTCAGCTCTGATCCCATTGCACATGCAGCACTGCTCCCTTCCCCAGCCTGCCCCCAGGAACGAACCAGGGAAGAAACGCCAAATGAACAGCATCCAGCCTGCAGGACACGAGCTCCACCTGCAGCAGGCAGAGCAGTGGCACAGCAGGGAGGAGCACTGCCGCTCTCCTTCTGCCCTTTCTGACCGCTCCCAACTGCGTTCTGACCGCCCCTGCAGTCTGAAGCCTCCCGGGGTTCCCTCTGTTTCTCTGAACCGCAACAGGAGCATGTCAGCATCCCATTCGCCCAACCAAAGCACCACATGAAAGCAAGTCACTGCCAGCAGCACCGGTGCCCAACGTCCCATAGGCAGTAGAAAAAGCCTTAGATTTTATTTCTTGTAAAAATCTTTTAACACATGCAGACTAAAACCAGTGTAAGAAAGTATCCACCATCGCTTAAACAAATAACTATACTTAAATATAAGTGTCTGCAATTGACTCGTATAAAAATAAGGTACATTTTGCTTTTGTACAGAAATCCACTCTCCAGTTCTCACGCCATACTGCTGCGGTACCGTGTGTGCAAAGCTCCAACAGTCCCTTCCCCAACAGAACAGAAAACAACGCTCTGCACGTTTCGGAAAATAAAAATGAGACCAAACCTGGGGTTTAAATTCATCCAACGCCATCGGGTTCCTCGCTCGCGGTGCACCGCACGCCGGCTCCGCGCGGCAGTGGGGCTGAGCTCAGCGCCGGTGCCGGCCGTGCCCCGAGCGCCCGCTGCTGTGGTGTTTGCCTTTGTGGGACCGCTCGAAGGAGCGCGACCTCTCGCGCCGGTCTCTGTGGTGCCCCCTCTCGTGCCTGTGCTTCTTGGCCACGTCAGAGTGATCCCTGGATTTGCTCTGCGAACGCGACCGGGACTTTTTCCTCTTGTGGCCGTGTCTGTTGGCACTCTTGAGCTCGTCCCTGCCGTGCTTGGCTTTGAGGTGCGGCGAGCCGTGGTTGTGGTGCCTGCGGGGACTGCCGCTGTGGCTGCGGGATCTGCTCCGCGACCTCGAGCTGTACGTCCCAGACAGACTGCGCCTGTTGTTGTAGCTTGTGGAAAACAGAACGTTCGAACATTACTTTCACTCATACAAATGTGTACCTTCCCTGCTGAGGAGCTTTTGGCTTTCCAGAAAGCAGCGATCGTTTGTGGAGGGGTTGAGTGATGGGCAGCGGGCCTGTCCTCAGAACACAACACCTCATCGCAAACCCTCCCCACAGCATTGGGTTAGAGGGGAAAAAGGCAGCAAGCAAATCAGCAGCACTCAGATGTCAATGAGGGGCTCCCTAACTCGGCAGCTTCCGTCCCAACTGCCAGCGTGAAGAGTCACACCACCACAGAACAGCCCGAGCTGGAAGGGACCTCAAGCACCACGGATGTCTGACCCCTGCCACACACAGGGCCGCCAACCTCCACACTGAACACCAGCCCAGGTGGCCCAGGGCCCCATCCAACCCAGCCCTGAACACCTCCAGGGACGGGGCATCCACAGCCTCTTTCTAAGCAGATGGTGCCATCAGCCAACACTGCCTCTGCTCCCACACCGCCCCACTCTGATCCCAGAAAATACAGTGTAAGAATGACCAAAGCTCACCCCCTCCTCAAAGAAAAGCCACAATAAAACAAAACCCAACAGCAACAAAGAGCCGCCTCCCCCAGGCCCCACAGCGCCCAAAGCAGACCAGCACTTACTGCCGCCTGGGAGTGTGAGACCGAGACCGTGACTTTGTTCTTGACCGAGACCGACTCGCACTTCTGCTGCTCCTACTTCTCTTGCTTTCTTTTCTCATGCTGGAAGGAGGAAGAGGAAGAAAGCAGGGTTACCCTCCTGAGACGTTCACTGCTGAGCTGCTTAACGCCCACGCCTCACAAAGAGAGCTCTTCCACCTACCCGTTGTAGGGGCTCTTGGAAGCCTGCTGCCTTTCTTCTGGCTCCTTCTTAATGGTTTTGGTGTTCAGAGGTACCGGACTCTT
Organism: Oreortyx pictus; assembly: GCA_036925125.1. NCBI lineage: Eukaryota > Metazoa > Chordata > Aves > Galliformes > Odontophoridae > Oreortyx > Oreortyx pictus. The sequence continues at coordinate 21,854,215 of JAUPFR010000011.1, read as the reverse complement.
CTCTTCAGTTTTCACTTCTCTTGGAGAAGCTACAGATTTAAATTCAAGATGAGATGTTTTACTTGGACTGCGCCATAACTTGCCATACACACTGACACCGTGTTGTACAGAGGGTGAACACGAACTCAGGAGCTGCTATGTCTGTGCTTAAGGACAAGGGACACGGCTCAGCAGGCTGTACTGCTGGGAGGTGTATGGTTGGACGGGGAGACCTCAGAGGTCTATTCCAACCCCAGTGACTGCACGATCCTATTTCCTTCTCCCCTGAGAACAGCACAGTGTTGATGCAGACACAGACACACAGCAGCGTGCGGCCAATGGGCAGAGGGAAGCGGCACGCCGCCGCCTCCAGGCCGAGCATGCTCCTCTGGGACTCAGCCCTTCAGGTTTACTGACAAAGCAGAGGAAGGCAAAGCTCTGTCAGCAGCTGTCCCTGAGCTCCCTGTCAGCAGGTGCCTGACAGCCCTACCGCAGCCCCTGCCTTCACTCGAGTTCTTCTAAGCCAGGCCCCAGTGTCCCAAACAGAAAGAAGCCCTCCCATTTTTCAGGGAGAAACCTACACTTTCTAGCCCCAAGATATCAGATGTTAGGCACAGCAAAGCAGCTTCTGTGCCCCCTGATTTACTCTTATCAAATCACTTATCAAGAAGTATGGAAAAATCTCTTACCTCTGTAAGAAAAAAAAAAATAAAAATCTTTCTTAACTCTGTAGGAAAGCCTAAGCCACCCAGCAGCTCAACAAGCAAACGTGCATTTACAGAAATACATCAGTACAGTTTTCAAATGGCAGTTTAAAAAGCACTACGCACAAGAGAATAAGCTTACATGGTTTGGATGCAGGAGAAAAGCCACCCAGTGTCGAAAGTGCAGGAGTTCCATCTGGATTTAGGCCTTTTGCCTTCAGTTTCGCTTCCTGTAGTGCCATTTTCCTCTTTTCCACTTCCTTATCCAGTAACTCATAGTTGGGCTATTAAAGTAACACAGCAATATAAAGCTAACTTCAGCATTTTCACCCCACTTCTCCAAAACGCAGATCCCATAACCCTCTGCCCAGCAACACGACTCACTGAGCTTCTGCCATCTGAACTCACACTCCCCTCAGAGAGCAGTGGTCACACAGCAGAGCCCTTCCAGCTGCATCCACACAGAGATGCAGCCCAAACCCCCAGAGCTGCGAGACAGCTCACGCAGCACCGAGCACAGGACAGAACACAGCGTGTGATGAAGGTACCTTCTTCCGGGTGTAGAGCTTCAGAGTTGTCAGGCAGATCTCCTGGATCTCCTCCTCCGTAGTGCCAAAGAGCAAGAACCAGTGCGGGCGGGTGGGCAGCGGGATCTGAAAGCACAGGAGCAACCTCAACCGGAGAGCACGGCCCGCACGCTCAGCACCTGCACTGCTGCTCCTTGAAACCAAACGTCCAGCGACAAAAGCCCACGAAGGGCAGTGACACTCACCTGCAGAGCTCTAGCAGCAAGATAAATGCAAGCACATGCTATAGTCTCTGGCTGAAAGCGAACAAACACATTTGTTCGCAGGCTGTCATTCATGTAATTCCTAAAAAACAGAATTCAGGCAAGGTTGGATCTTAGGGTTGCATCATTTAGAGGATAACAATACTGGAGACTCAATTGACTTTATTATTTTTTCTGTTATCGTTTTCAACACTTCTGTTTCTTTAGTTACTGCATCTGATGTTTATAGTCCGTACTCCTATGAAAGAAGTCTGCACCACTCCCATCGTTCTGGAAAGCCAATGCAAGTAATGCTGTGTAACAGTGCAGTACCACAAAGTGTGCACTGAGCAGCAAACCAGCGAGTACTTCTCATCCCTGCAGCTGCTTGCTTTCAACACCAATGTTCTCGTATTTCAAAACCAATCTGCTCGAGACTCAAACGCAAGCATGAAAATAGAGCACGTTTTTAACCTACCATTTTCCAGAGGCTAGATGCAGCCTACAGAGTTCACAGAACATTGCATTTCAAACTTTTGCGTGCTTTGATTAACGCCAATTTCATCCCCAAGGAGAAGCATCCAATTTGCTGGCTGCGTTTAAAACCTTCGTGTTAAGCAGACCTACAAGTTAGCAACAGATCTCCTGCTTCACTAGGCTACTTCTCCTCCAGCATGGCAGCACTGCCAAGCAGAGCACGCCAAGAGACACGTTTAAACAGCAGAGATCTCCACGACTTTTAAAGTTTGAGCTACAGGAGAGAAACGAACAGCAGTCAGCAAGTATTGACTCTACAGAACAGTGCCCATACGGATACTACGTGAGCATGCGTCATGCACTAATCCATTAAGAACAACAGAAAGAAAACCAACCCTTGAGTCTAGCCCAGTGTTAAATCAACTCAACTCATGTTGGCAGACGATCTCCCCAATGTGTCCATGGGCCCTTTAAATAAACTGCAGTATACAGTAGCTAGGCAACAAATACATTTAGAAACATTTTTAACAGGTACTTCTCAAAGCAAATATACAAATCCTTTTGACACCCAGACAGAACTAGAAGATGTTGCCCGATGGATATGGACCACTTCAGTGAATCTCGGATGAGAGCTTGCACTGGGTTGGCTGGAGAGAAGGGCAGCCAAACAGGCCATCCCCAGGTCATGGGCTGAGGTGCGAGGGCAGAGCTCTATGACTTACCATCAGGGACTACCCTTTAATTAAAGAGTAGAAAAAAGAACAAAGTTAAATTGAGTTCTCCATTACAGAGTGGAATCAAGCCATGAAAATAGTAAGCAGAAACAAGCACTAGAATGTTTTGAAAGTAAATAATTATGTAATAACTTACATCTCATTGCTTTGCATATGGCTCATCAGGCTTATTATTTCTGCTACTATTTTCCTGGCTAGGAAGAGAACAGAAAATAACTTACCAGGCTGTCTGTACCAGGGTCTGATTACGTTCACACTCTAAGACTTGTAAATACATAACAATGATCTGAGGGTGAAGGGAAAGAAAAAAAAAAAAAAAAAGAGACTGTTTTAACACTGAAAGCAACAGTAAAGAAATAATTACCTATAACCAAACAGTACTGCAGTACACAGGGCTCTGCTCCTCTTCTAGCTATGCACTTTAAGCCCACGCAGCAGCGGCCACGCTCAGACACCGCTCTGCTCCTCGTTGGTGAGGTGCAAAGTCAACCCCCCTTAACGCCTCCCAGGGAAGTAACTCCCACAAGTCACTGCAGCTATTTGCTCAAGTGCTTAAGCAAAAGCATTCCTGACAACAGCCAGGGAATAAGCAGATGAAGTCTGACTGCTGTCACATGTGCCCCTGCTGTCTCACAGCGCTGCCGTCAGCAGAGGGAACTATTTACAAATTACACTATTTTTGGTAACTCACCTTATGCGGATGCTTGACATGAACACAAAATCCCAACTCCTTCAGTACCCTCCTTTCTGCTTTGATTACTTGATTTTTGGTGTTTATGTAGTTCTGATCAAGTATCAGGGGGCTTGGAGTCCTATAGTTTGCAAGAAATAAAATCAAGACTGTTTTGCATATCCAAATAACAGCAGCATCTCTGTTTTCCCTTCCAACCAACTAATGGCAACAGAAAACGGTTTTCAACTCCTGCAAGCAAGTTTAAGCATTAATCTTGTGCTGTCCAAGTTTAGATAAACTAGTTTAGTTTCTGCACTGGACTAACTATGGATTAGACGGCCAAGAGAAAAAATCCTTCCCTACTGCGTGCACACACTATGCTGGTCTAAAGAACTGGAGTGAAGTCAGCTTTGCAGCAAAGGTCTCAGAGAACCTTTGTATTTCGTGATGGAGGTGGGGAGAAAGAGCACAGCGCCGTCACCTCTGCCAGGCAGGACTCAGAGCAAAAGCTACAGCAGCTTTCAGAAGGATTCCACTGACACTAACGTAGCACGCGTGTGCTTTGGGAGCTGCAGTTTCCTGCGCACCAGAAGACAAAATCATTCAGACAGGACAGCCCTACTGTCACATACAACACACCTAATGCAGCAAACTGACACGTCTGTGGTTCTGCACGCTGCAGCCATCCATCAGTACCTGCAGAGCAACCGCCCATGTGGCGAGGCACAATTCCAAAGGCTGGTACCATTAACTGAACTCCTTCCAAATCCAAAGCCTCAACTCCTGAAAGCTTCTGGGTTTTTTAATTTCAATTGAAATAAGGTGCTCTGTGGTTCAGGCAAAGCATCATGCCCCAGTTTGTATCTGTGCTTGGGCTCCACCTGTCATCACTCCCACACTGCACCCACCGCCGCGAACAGAGATCCTTCCCTGTTTGCAATGTGTCTCCCATGTCCCACATGCTTTCCAGTGCAGAAGAGTGGTTTTGCAAGTAGTTACACTCCAGTAAACCACAGCCGTTCACCCCAAGAACCAGTGAGCGATCTGTTTTACCCTGAATAGAAAGCAGCATTGCAAGAAGTTCAGAATATTTCCTATCCCAGCCCTGAACTGTCTTTCTCAAGGGAACACAAGTCCCACTCATTGATCACGCTGCTTTTTCCCAATCTGTCAGTGTGAAAACACACTCAAACCCCTCTGGGTTCCCATCCCAGGAAGGGTCAGTTGAATTACAAGGGCTCCCCAGCTGCAGCAAACCTGGCTTCAAGACAAGCGCTCTTCCTGCAGTCACCTGCATGGATGACTGTGACCACGGGCCCACGGATACCAGCAGCCACGCACTTCACCAATAAAGCACTGCACTGTCTCCCCGTGCACCTGAAGCTCCTGCCAAGGGGTGAGGAACAGCTCCCAGCAGCTCTGTGGTGGCAGAAGGGCCTGCAGCTCAAGCATTACTGCTGCCATCAGCATTCTCCAGGTAACAGCACTTCCCTCGCTAACTCCCACTCAGAGTGAGATTCTGAGGTTTGTGACTGCAGCATTTTAAGCATCGCTCAGTCGAAGCATGGCGTCTTTCAGAAAGTAACTGGAGAAGGATCTGAGGTTTCTTTAAGGTGACCAGTTCCATAGGGAAGCTGGAATATCAGCAGCTAACACCACAAGTGCAATCTGAGTGTAATGCTCTAGAGCAGGAGGACTGCTTGGGAGGACCGACAAGCTGCAAGCAGCTGGAGCCACTCCACGTCCAGCTGGGGAGTTTTCTACCAGCGTTTCTTGGTACAACTTTACCTAGAGATCACTGATGTAACAGGATCTGAATGGCATCACTGAGAGCACAAACAAGTTTAGGTTTGTTAGCAGAATGCTTCATAGGTGGCAGTTCCGGAGGAGCAGCTCTGCCTTACTGCCCCAGAGCTCAACAGAGAGACCACACGCTGCATGGGGTCATTTAACATCCCTCCATAGGACCACTTCCTTCCACGTGGCTCTGCTCTCTCCAAAAGCCACTTCTAGAAGTCAGGAAAACAAGAACAAGTGCAAGAGGAAAGGCTGCCAGCCCTCCTGCACGTCAGCTTTCACTGCCATGCTGCAGGGCAGCAGATCACCACGCTTCGTACGTGCCTGTAACATTACTGTACTGCCTGGAAGCATGCTTCATCTGTGTGCCCTCAGTTACATACTCCTGTCACCTATGAGACAAGCTCCAGAGATCTACACTCCTAATGAGGCCACAGAAATATCAGCTTATCCAGACAGTAAATCCAGAAACAGCTGAATGCAGCCTTATAGCTACTCCTTCAGAAACAGAAACGTGAGTACGATTTTATTGCATCTTACGGCAGGCAACAGTTAGCTCCCCACTGCGTAAGATTTATCAACTTGCACTTCTGCCAGCAGCTCCACAGCGTGGGGATGTCATTATTCACAAGCTGTGGACTTCAGAGGTCTCCCCCGTGCACAACTTTTTAGCAATGAGAGGGCTGGGTACTGCATCTGCTGCCCTCACTTCTCAGAGCTGGGAAGCAATCGGTTTTGGGTTGGAGTAACAAATCAGAGAAATGATTTAAAAGCTTCTACAGAAAACATCAGCTTCAGACCCCGTACAGCAAAGCAGCATTACAAATGCCTACTTCCAATCTGCTGTTATGAACCAGGAGCACTCTGGGCACATCTTCATACTTAAGAGTGGCGCACAGTACCCGTGCTGGTAAATCAGTCAACAGCCACAGAACTTCATTTGGGTTTAGAGAAAGCTCAGCAATGCTGTAACGTGTTTGCAACAGAAGAAATTAAACACGCTGCTTTAAAATCCCTCTGACAAATGGGATCTGAGTGCTGGATATAAGCACAGCTTCCTCAGGTGCGAGGTTAAAGTTTGATACCTTTGGAACACGGGGTAAGCTGGGGGCAACGTGCCCGGCGTGTGCTTCTGCCTAAAACACAGCCAAGTACACCCCAGCAGCACAGCGTGACAGCAGCTCCTTTCAGAGAGCACATCTCTTTCACCAGCCGACCGCAGGAAAATTGAGTTCTACATGCGTCTCCAACATCATAAATACAAGCACTGTACATTCACAGGTTGGTAAAGAACACCACTGAGTGGACAGGGCCACCTGAGCACGAATGTGGGCACTGCCTGAGTGCTGCAAGCGAGGAACGGCGGCCAAGCATCACAGCAGCACTCGTGAGGTCACAAATGACAGCGGTCACGTTTGGCTGAAGCCTCTTAAGGACTTCCTGCAGCTTTCAGGCACATTCACGATAATTAAAATGAACTTCAAACTACATTCTGCATATCCAACATGAGTTACACTTGTTTGAGAACAGAGATATTTCAGCACATGTTGTTTTCAAAAGCAGCATTTTCATAATATGACTTCATGCACACAAACATTTCACATGCAATACTACATGACATATGCTTGTGAGAGATTCAAAAGACATCGTGCTCGCCCCAAACGCTTCTTTTAAAGCTTTCTCTTATTTCCCAGCATTAAAATACCACCTCACAGTAACTCTGTTGACTGCACGACTTACAAAAGGACATCCCAGTGCAATTCCCACTTCTGCAAACACACACACAAGGAGTGCTTACATCATCATTTGTGTCAATAGCTTTACAAATTTAAGGCTTCTGTGTCCTTACAACAATGGCATGTTTTACTGTCAATCCAAACCGCACTTCTACAGAGCCACAAAGTGGAACTAAGGACCCTAAACTGTTCAAGAAAGCAAGTCTACTTAAATTTCACGTGTGGGTTAAGAGCTTTAGTTAATGGAAAAGCTAAGACTACAGGCAGAAAGAAAGTACAGCAGCCTACCCGTTCATCTCAGCTCTGGGCTGGGTGTGAGAAACTAACTACAGCCTAAGTGTTAGCTTCAGATAAAAGAAGATTAAGCTAGTACTCTAAAAACCTGGACAGCAAAGAAAAAAGCTTATAACAAGATACAGGAGTTCTTCCAAATGGTTCACCATCGGCCAACCTGTTAGTCCCCCGATTCCAGTGACCTATTCTCAGAGCACTGGCTTCTCCTTGGGGATTTTCGATACTTCACTCACTGTTGCCATGACGACAGCTTCATCTTTATGTACCACTCCACATCACCCAGGCTTTGGTAAATGTAGCTGGTCGCTGTATAGTCGGTTGCAAGGGAAAAAAGAGTTGAAGTTAATAACATGTACAGATCATGTACTTGTCATCTTGTAAAAAGTACAGAAAAAATGTTTACATCCTGTTTAAAAAAAAAAAAAGCGAGCCTGAAAATCAGACTTCAGCATTTTAAGATTAATTTCATGCAGATTCATTCAGAATCTCATACCAACAGCATCCATTGTGCCAGAAAATAATGGGGAGAAGTGCAGGACTTCTCAACACGATGCATTTAGACACCATGTAAATGTGTAAGCGACAAGCTGATTTGGAACAGGCTAGCTGGAAAGACTTAAGTTCACAGGTTAAGTTCAGCTTCTGATCCTCTGTATAGCACAAAAACAACTAATTTGTGTTCTCCTTACAAAAAAGGAAAGCACTGCGTACAATTAATCAGGCTTCCATATCCAGATCAAGGACAAAACATTACGAATCACTGCATCAGCTTCAAAAATCCAATAACCAGACTCCCTTGTCATAAAAGAAAACACCACAGAATCCACATTCTGCATAACTTCACAAAACTCTCCCTGGGCCATCAGGGACAACAACTGCTGATGGAAATGGAGGGGAAAAAAAAAAAAAAAACAAACTAACAGCACAACAAAACTAAGTGCCACGTGAACTTTAACACTGAATTGTTCTTCTTTTATCTGAAGCTAACTCCAAAGACCCGAGCACAAGGCAGAAGTTTCAGATGCCATGGGAGCACAGCCACAATAAGTGTCCCAAGGAACAGCTGGCTTCCCTAAGTGGTTACTACTCCTCAGGAAGGTAACAGAATGCTCAGTTTGAACTCCTGCTGTAACCTGGTGATGCAAAGTGATACGTGAGAACGTGAATGTGAAGTCCTAGCTGAGAACTAACCCTACCTTTACAACCATGGATTACCTCCAGTAGTCAGCCTCTAGAAGAAAAGCTGCTACATCAAAGCTGAAGTTTCCCACCTCAGTCTGTAACACTGCTGCCCAACTAAACTAAAGGAACTAAGTGATTAATGATAACGCTCCTTTCCCCATTCATTTTTCCTCTTCAACACACGTCGTTAATCTGCTTTCCACATGAAAACAGACACTAATTTCCACAAAGAAACGCAGAATAAGGCACTCACAACTGGAGATGGCTCCTCAGCTACACTTACCAGATCCACACATGGATCAGGTGAGCTTACACTGCAGCTCCAACGCAAGCACACGGTACCATAAAAGACAAGCCTCACTTTTTGCAATTAGAGATACCTCCATTTTCCAAGGCTCAATCATACTTCCTCCTCGTCGAGCTGCTGCCATTACAGCCGTACCCACTGCAGGCCAAACCACGCTCTCTTCAACTCCTTTCCAAAAAGGAATCACCGTTTCTAGAGCGCGACAGCACTACTGCTACAAACACAGCTTCCACCTTCAGCAAACTGCCACCTGCTCACCCCACAACCACAGCCTAGCAGCAGAAAGGACAGCGCAGGCCCAGCGGCTCGGGGCCACCTATGGGCTCCGGTGGCAGAGGGCACAGCGGTGACGGGGAGCCGGGGCTGGCCTTACCTTTTGGCTCTGAGCTGCCTCAGGTGGTGGAACACGTTGATCACGTCCCTTATCCGCCGCGGAGCCTCCTCGATTTTGGACGCGAGGTTAATGCAGGCCATGGCGACGATCTGCGGGGGAAGGCCGGCCCCGTCAGCCCCTTCGGAAAGCCCCCAGCGCACCGCGCCGAGCAGCGGCCCCCACCCTCCCCGCCCCATCCCCGCTCACCTCGAAGCTGTGCTTAACGAAGGACTTGGAGTAGAAGAAGCGGTGGAACAGCACCTGCCCGGTCGCCATCGCCACCTGTGAGGGCACAGAGGAGGCGGCCGTGAGCGCGCGCGCCCGCCGCCATTTTGTGCCCGGCTCCGCCGCCGCCGCCGCCCCCCCCACAATGGCGGCCCACCCCCCCCCCGGCCCGGCCCGGCCCGGCCCGGCCCGGCCCCACCTGCGGCAGGCGCAGCAGGATGCCGGCCGCCTGGATCAGCTCGCAGCCCAGGATGCGCAGGTCGGTCTCGCACTGCAGGTCCAGGCCGTCCTGCATGGACGGGGTGGGCGAGAGGCGCTCCTCGGGGATGAGCGAGTGGTCGATGGTGAGCGACACCTCCGAGTACAGCCGGTCGCCGATCAGGATGCCCGGGGCGGGCGGGGGGAGGGGCGGCGGCGGCGGGGCGGCGGAGGACGCGGCGGCGGTGGCGGCGGTCGGGGCGGCGGCGGCGGTCGGGGGGGGCGGGTGCGCGGCGGCGGAGGCCATGATGGCGGCCGTTCCGCTCTGCTCCGCAGCCACGCACGGAGTGGCGCTGCCCGGCGCTGTGACGCAGCACTCGGCGGCCCCGCGCGGCGCGGCGGGAAAAAAGAGTCCGCCCGCGCCGGCCCCGCCCCGAGCGGCTGCGGGGTGACGGCGGGACGGGGCCGCGTGGCGCGCCGCGGTTGCGCTCGGAGCCGTCCCAGTCTATGCTACGGCGCGCGGCTGCGCTCCTCCTGATGTCATTCCGAACGATCCCGGCACAGCCGCTTCCCAGAGGGGATATCGCGGCGCCCACGTCAGCGCGCTCCCTCCTGCCGGCGCTCTCGGGGGGGAAATAGCGCGTGGAGCGGGAAAGCGAGCGCTGAGCCCGCGGGAAGGACGCGACCCCGCGCTGTCGCAACCGCGGAACCGCATCACTCTGGGAACGGCCGCACCGCGCCCGTATCGCTGCGCCGCGCGGACGGATCTACCTCCCCGCAGCTGGCGGCAAGGCCCCGCCCCTCCGACCGGCTCCGGAATCTGATTGGCTCCCTCGGCCTGATTGACACCGCCCGCTGCCGTCCGCCATGTCGTGCGCCGGAGCCGTGTCCCCGCGTGGCCTCGGATGAGCTCAGCGGCGCTGAGGGCGGGGAGCGGGGCCCGGCGTGAGGAGGCGGCCTGAGGGCGGGGAGCGGCCCTGAGCAAGCAGCGAGCCCGGCTGTCCTCACGGCCTGCTGCTCCTGGAGCCCTCTCACGATGCCGACTCGGAGCCGTTGTCCCCCAACGGCCGCGGGGCGCGGAGCAGGACCCAGCGCTGGGGAGCCGTTGTTTTCCACTCACTGCTGAGGAAGAGCGAACCTGAGGGCTCATGGAGACACCAGCATGCCCAAGGAGCAGGGCTGGGGTGTAGCATCATCCTTAGCTCTGCACAGAGCCGCCATCGCTCCTTGTGCTGAGACGCGGCTCCGAGATGCTGATCCATCCCTGCCGTGGGGGCCAGGCTGACAGCTGGCAGCGCTCGAGGCCTGGGCAGAGCTGAGGGCAGCCGAGGAGGTGCGGAGCAGCCAGGTGTGGCACTGGGCTCGGTGTCACGGTCAGGGCGAGGCTTTACAAGCAACGCTTTCAGAGTCCACAGTCCACCGTGCTTGTTTGTCGGTCTTCCGTTTGCATTTGAGGTCTGAGAGCCGACTATCGCCGGAACAGTGCCTTTTCAGAAGGATTTCATTGCTTTTCCCCAGCGCTGGGTGGTGCTGCAGTTTGTGGCTCAGCAGGGGTTTGGTTAGCTGGAAGGGTTCTGTACCCACCCTATTTCCTGGCCCTTTCACAACTTCCTTCCCTTTAACCGCATACTGCGCAGTCACTGAGATTTTAAAACAATTTGTAGATTTAAGAAGCCACTCCAGAAGGTTGGAGGTCTTTTCCTTTAGAAACCTCCAGCAGCCCTTTTTGGTGCATTGCACAGCCAGTGAACACACGGTGCCCGTGCTAAGCATCTCAGCAACAGTGAAAGGAGTTTACAGATCACTGGAAGTAATAAACAGATTAAAGAAATAATAAAGGTGGAGCTAGTAATGCCATGGTTGTATCAGGTCTCTAACCCCTGAGTGCCAAAGGTGGGGATATCAGGTTTTTGGTATTTGCAGGGGGTGAGCAGCTCCTTCCATTTGCCTTAGGTTGGAAGGATAATCTAGTTCCAACCCCCTGCCATGCCCCAGGGCCACATCCAGCCTGGCCTTGACACCCCCAGGGATGGGGCACCCACTGCTTTCTGACCTCAGTGCCCTCAGAATAAAGAACTTCTTCCTAACTTCCAATTAAAGCTTTAATGTTTTATTTTGCAACACATTCTGCAGGAGGTTGAGCCCCTGTGGTCACCTTGCTGTACAACCATACCCAGCTATGCACTGTGGACAACTTAAACCCATTAGCAATGCAGTTAATGAAGTGTTCGCTCTTTTAGCCAGGAATCAGCATGTTGCTGGAAAGTGATGGCAGTCAGTAACTGCTGGCTGAATCACGGACACGAGTCCATTAATGAGGCTCGTGCACTTTGGCCTGGAGTCACATTTGGAAGCTCTTTAAGTTGACTGTGTGCACATAACTGCTGGCATCAAAGTGAACGCTAGAACACCCGTGAACGCTAGAACACCCGTTTTTGGTTTCGAAAGTTCCTGCAACAGGCTGCAATCGTGTACAGCATTTGCAAGAGCAGTGCCCAAGCACAGAGCTGCCAGGAGGCACTGCTGGGGCCCCCTCTAGTCCCATTGCTGGCTGTGACTTTGGGGCAGAACGAGTCTCCAACTCACCTGAGCAAAGCAAATAGTCCTGGGATGGGGAAGCAGCAGTGTATGGCGTCCCCCAAAGCTGTGGTGTCTGTCCTGCACCATACCCTGGCACACTTCTGTAGTACCTTGCAAAGCTGTTCCATTTTTCCTTGTTTCTGATTGCAGGTGCAGACTCCAAAGCTGAGCAGTGAACTGCATTGGCAGAGGACGGGCAAAGCTGAAAGGAAGGTACCACAAGTTCCCAAGTAAACGTCATGGGAAAGGAGCTGTGGGGCATCCAGAACCCTCCATCCCACTGGGTAAGCGGACTGCCTCCATCCTGAACGTCCCCTGAGGATTTTACACATCTGTCAGCAAATGTTTCACCAAAGGAAATACGAGAGCAGGTTTTTGGAAAAGAACTGCAAGTTGAGATTTGCAGATACCTTCACAGAATAGAAAGGATTCGTTTGGCAAAATGAGAATCTGTGATGGCAGAAGCATTTCATTTTCTTTGAGAATGAGGTCAGTATATAAGAAGACAATGTGACAGGCTATTAAGCAGTGAAATATTTTGACATTAGGCAATATCTGAAAGTTTCTGCTGTCATATCAAATAGATCATTTTAAGAGAATGGAGAACGTTACTAAATTCATTTACCCTTTGCTTTCAAATCATTTTTTTAACTCAGAGATTTTGGGTTTTTTGTAATGAAATCCTTTTAGGAGATTGATTTCTGTTCTTCAAACCGAATCTGATAAATTAACAAAGAATCTGTAAGAATTAGAGACAGAACAGAACGTCTATTGTAGAACCTGGCTGCAGGAACACTTGCAGTGTGGATCAAATACCGGGCTGGCATCGCTATGAAAGAGCCTGGCACCAAAAGATGTGGCAATGCAATTTACTCAGGCTGCAGAAATAGAGCTTCACTCTGTCAAATTACGACTGTAAGAAGAATTAGGTCGGTGCTGCTCTGAAAGAGACTGCGAGTTCGGACTCTAAATTAACAGCTCAGAGAAACAGCGATTATTTGAAGTGCTTCCTAGAGGGTGGTTACATTCAACTCTTACTCACGGGCTTTGAAGGAGAAAAGAGGAATTCAGTTGTTACCTCCCACAACTTTTACTGTGAATAACTTGGTACAAGACCAGAAGTGTGCTCATGAGCACAGCCCTTTATACAAATGTGTTTCACGTTAACTGATTCTTTACACTCCACTCTAATTTTGTTAGTTTCAGTGCATTCCTCATTTCTTGCTGGTGAAGCCAGTGCTGGTGTCTAGCTTAAAGCTACGGAAGTCTTTATCAGGAAAAGGGTTCAAACCTTTCCCACGCTGGATCTTGAGCAGGTCACATATAGTTGGATGCTTTTTTGAATCGGATATCATGCTGAACGTCCTTTTGGTTCAAACCTGTGTTCCAGCACACCGAAAACTCACACCTGTTTCTCCCACTCAGTTGCATCCGTACTCAGGACAAAGCAAGTGGAACTTATCAGATCTTACCATCACCGGACAAAGATGTGGAGGCAGCTGACACTCGGATGCAGATCAGAGAGCACGTTTTATCTATATGCACAAGAACTGGCATTAAACGTGTCCAGCTAATACCAGCCCCGGCAGATAACACAGCAGCCTTTGAAAGGCAGGAGGCAGCTTCAGAGGAAGGGCAGGGCTGGTGGCAGCTCCATCACTGCAGCTCTGACTGCGGGAGTGCTAAATCGTGTCTGGTTTGGGGGAAGGACACCTTAAACCACTGTAGGTAGTTACCCAAAACGTGCCACTGTGGCACAGTGCCTGTGCTGCCAAGTTGACTCTGAGAAGCAGTTCTGTTGCACTCTGGCTGTGACTCAGCCCCCCACCACCACCACTGAGCAATTTGTAGCTGCAGGCATGCGAGCAAAAAGGCAAAGGGTCAAAACTCCAGCCTGGAATAAATCACAGCGAGCCACCTGCACGGAGCATGGAACAGAAGCGAGCAACAGGGGAGATGGAAAAGAACAGGCTGTGTCCTGACAGGCAGACCTCAGCTAGACAGATTTAGCTCTCGTTCAGCCAGGAGGATATTTGTCACTGTGAGGACAGGCCTAAATTATTTTTAGTGGATGCATCATGAGTCCGCAGCTTTAAAGGACAGTGGAAGAAAGATGAGCTTGTCTGGTGAGGGCTTATCCTGTTCTCTCAGAGCACACGAAGCCCGTGGAAGATGAGGAATGTGTCAGTACACACGAGGCACCGTGTGCTGCTCCAAGTACAACGCCTGCTTTTACTGCTGCTAGTCGTGACACCAGCGCTCAGCAAAGCAGACATCACACGTGCTGTCCTTACCTTACAAGCGGATACTGCCCTCGGGGCATTCTGGAGCGTCTACCTAACCTCGGGTGAGACGCTGTACTCTTCTTCCCCTCCTCTGAAGAGGGTTCCGAGGAGGAGGAGCGGCTCCACCAGCTGTCCCCCTGCGCTGCCTCGGCGTCGGGAGACTGGAGTGCGGAGGTCCGCGCTGGATGCTTTGTTCTGCTGAGATAACTCTACAGCGGCACTCAGTACACGCAGACATCACCTCGGACTGACGGCGAGCCGATAAAAGGAGCTGCCAACAAGCTGTCTGTCCCTGTAGCGCTGGGGCACACAGAGTGCGCAGCAGGAGTATGAGGTATAACATACCAATACCCTGACAACTTCCAGTACCAGTGAGCTAGAAACATGGGAAGATCTGAAAGTCACGTTAGCAGGCCATTTGGGAGTTACACTCCTTTTCCCATAATTGACGTGCGTACGGATTTCTGCTTTTATAGTTCCCTCATAGCGTACAGTACAGTAAGTCAGTCAGGATTACGCTCCATGTGATTCGTTTTATCAGCATAGAGGAGTAATTCTGTTATTTCTGGGAGAGACCACGGACTGGACTGCAAGAACCTTAAAGATGCTCGAAACCTGGTTTAGGTTCTGGGAAGACCCACAGTGCCATTGGCTAATATTTCCCTAAACAGATTAACAAGAAAAAAAAGAAAAGCAACCGCCAAACAATACAGATTTTTGCAATTGCCATTCATTTCGCACTAATTGTATATGAAATTCCAGCAAGCAACCGCCTCCAGAGCTCCTATCCATCCCCTGCAGTGCTCGCTAGCCCCGGCGCAGCGGTGAGGAGAGCACCTCTGCCATGCTCTGTCCCAAACTTCGAGTAAAGACCACTTCTAACGCCTTTCTGAAGAGCAGCTCCGTGGCGGACCCTTTTACCCAGCAGGAGGCAGCACTCGGTCACACAAAAAACGAACCCAAGCACCAAACCCCGCAACGTTTTGCCGGTTGCGCTGCCTGTCTCAGCAGCTGTGCAAAGCCGGACTGCTTTTAGGCTCAAATATAAAAGCGTTATCACTAGGGAGCTTTACCTGGTGGACGTTTCCAGCTTTTGAGCCCACACAGACATTCATTTCCCAGAATACCACGTAACAAAGAGCCAGAAACCCCGACACATCCCGTGTGCTCCAGCTGCAGGTTTAATAGCTCAGCCAGCTGCAGCTTGTTAGCCAGCTCCCTCCATTGGCTCCAGAACTCACTCCTTGTACCTACCCTGAGTCAGGCTACTCCTAGAGAGCCCAGAAAGGCTATTTTGCCTTTAAAACTGGAAATTAACTGTTGACTGGAAATTTCAAGAAGGTTTTGGCATAGTCCATCTGACTGCTCCGCAATGCCTTTTTTACCAAGTCATGATTTGGGATTGTAGCTGTGATTAATGGGGAGTGCATTGTGTTTAGCTCATGTGTCAAGCCAAATAAATGGTGTCCCCAGTGGGCCATCCCTGACCTGTTGCTCCTCTGCCTGTCTGAGCAGCCTGCTAACATTCAGCAAGCTGCTGAAGCCCGCTGGTGAGCAAGGGGCGTTCCTGGCACTTTGGGACTTCCCATCAAGATGTGTTTGTTAATCCAAATTGGCAGAGCCAAAACAACAGGCACGCAGCTGGAACTGTCCTAAAATGAATGGCTCCTGTGGGAAATGCGTGCACCCGCGGTGTCGGCCCTGGCACTGTCTGTATGGTGTGTGGGAATAGCGTGAAGCCCCGTGGCAGCTCTTCCTTCCTTCCTGTCCGCGTGCTGTGTTTCACAGAATCACAGATCCAAAGCTCCAGTTTGTGCCTGTTGTTCTGCTGCTGGACAGCACTAGAAGGAGCCTGGCCCCGTCCACTTGACTCCTGCTCTTTAGGTACTTCAGGTATGATCCATTTCTCAGTTTTCTCTTCCCCGTGATAAGCAGTGCCAGTTCTCTCAGCCTTTCCCATCAGGAGGTGCCCCAGGCCCCCAGACATCTCTGCAGCCCTCCAATGGGCTCTCTCCAGCAGTTCCTTGTCTGCCTTGAACTGGGGAGCACAGAACTGGGCCCAGTGCCCCCAGTGTGACTACACCAGAGCACAGCAAAGGGGAGAAGAACCTCCCCCTCCCCCTGCTGGCCACGCTCTTTGTAGTGCACCCAGCATACCACTGGCTTCTGGCCACAAGGGCACATAGTGGCTCATGGTCAACCACAGGTCAACCAGGACCCCCAGGTCCTTCTCTACAGAGCTCCTTTCCTACAGCTGGGCCCCCAAGCTGTACCAGTGTGTGGTTACTGCTCCCCAGCTGTAGGACTCTACCCTTGCCAATGGGGAAGCTCATCACGTTCCTCTCCGCCAAACTCTCCCAACCTGTCCGTGTCTTGCTGAATGTCTGCACAGCTTTCTGGTGCATCAGCCACCTCTGCCAGATGGAAAGAGGAGTGGGGTAGAGAAAATGGCACAGGCAGGTCATGTTGTGTAGATGTTGGAGCTGTAGATGGAAAGGGAGGGAGCTGTGAGGGTTTTGGGAGGCCTCTGTCTCCTTTGGGATGAGAGGAAATACCTGTTTTGTTTGTGTTTTATCAGGCTCGTGCCCCATGTGGGTATTACAGCAGGTGCTGTAGATGGAAAGGGAGGGAGCTGTGAGGGTTTTGGGAGGCCTCTGTCTCCTTCGGGATGAGAGGAAATACCTGTTTTGTTTGTGTTTTATCAGGCTCGTGCCCCATGTGGGTATTACAGCAGGTGGCATGGAGCTCTGTGATGCTCATTCTGGATGAAGGAGTCAGAAGAAGGGATGAGAGGATGTTCTGAGGGCCTTTCAATGAACTTTAAGGTCTCATCCAACCAAGGCCATCCTGAACCTCCCATTCTATGAACCTGTTGCATTGCAGTGCTTAGCTACAACTTTCAGGTGGAAGCATTGAGCAACATCTGCTGTTAAGCACAGCATCCTCCCCATGGCAGCCTCTGCCAACAGCCTCATGGGCTTCAGAGCTCAGCACCAACACTGATATCTGACACACAGCTTTTGTTTCTCCTTTCATCACAGTACATACAGCAGGCTGCAGATAAAACCCTCGTGTTCCCCACCATCCTTCCCATTCCACTGCATTGTCCATGCTGAAGGTGACTGGAGCAGCAGGAGGCTGCCGTGGGGTGGGGAGCCCAGGCTGAGCTCAGCTTTCTGAAGAGGGTGGCTGCTTTTCACTCGTGCTCTCCTTAGTAATTAAATAGGCCGGGATGCAACCAGATGTGATGCGCTCAACACAGCTGAAACCGTTTGCAAAAATAGTTCAGAGTGCTCAGCTCCTATTCAATTCTCCGCTTTTTGTTTGGCCAAAAAAAAAAAAACCAAACCAAAAAAAGGACCCCAAAAAAGACCTCTGGAGGGCTGCAAGGTGTTTATGGAGCCACTGATGAATTCCTGCTGGGGTAACTTCACACAAGGCAGATGGGCCTCCCTGGCCAACCTTCACTGTCTCTTTTTTTCCTGCCTGTAAACTTCAGCTGCTCCGTTGGGAAGCAGAAGTGGCCGATGGCCCATGAGGCAAAGCGAGCAATCTCGAGTCAGTTACCCACGAAGGTTACGAGGTGGCTGCAGCTGCTCTGCGGAGCTCGCTCAGCTCTTTTTTTTTTCTCCCCTTCTTTGTCACCCAGGTAGCTTTGGCTGATGCCGTGAGGTGAAGCCATGGTGCTGAGGCCCCTCCTGGTGCAGAGGGCAGAAAGGTGCTCCCTTCCCCAAGCAGGTCTTCTGAGCTCTGCCCATGCTCAGCAGCCTGCATCCTATCCCTAACCCTGTCCCCACCCTGAGTGCTCCAGCCCAGGACTCGCAGTGTGGCTGGGCCCGTGGTTCTGCGGTGTCAGAGCTCAGGCACAGCCACGGACAGCTGGAAAAACATCTTCTGCTGTTGCCTAAACACCACCTGCACCGAAGCAAAGGGTCGTCACACTCACACTCTTCAAAGGGAAAATAACAGCACTCATCACGAGTGTTTTCAGTTGGGCTGGAGCCCCAAGCCACAACCAACGTCAGGTCTTTGGTTACGGATCCGCATGGCGCCTTGTGACACATGGCCTCCTACTGCTGTGTGCTCTTGGACAGAGCCACTCCATCAGATACACGTGTGCACCCACTGACAAGTGTTACCTGCATATGCAAAGTTATCCTGTCCCAAAACCAAAACAAAACAAAACAAAAAAAACCACGAAAACAAAGAGCCCTCTTACAGACACACACATTTTCCACACGCAACTGCCAGGAACCAGCAAATGTGTTTTTTTGCTCATGACCTGGAGATGCTGTGGTGCCTCCCGTCACAGAGCTGTCCGTGGGGACGTCGCTGTGAGCTCCAGGCTGAACCCAGTGTGGCCTGGAGGGCTCCCAGAGGGCTGTTTTGCACTCTCTTGGAAGGGAGCTGGATACGCTTGTTGCTGGTGACAAAAGGCATTGTTTGATTTGTGATGCCCCCCCCCCCCCTCCACCCCCGATCCTAATTTCCTCATACTTTGCCCACAGGACACGAAGGACATATGCCTCCACGTGATTCCCTTGCTGGAAAAGAGGCAGAAGTGGAGGACAAATGTGGAGGGCATAGAGCAGCAGGCAAAGCTGGCTCTGGAACAAAAGCTATTGCTTAACAGAACGGCACCTCTGTCCTGAAGCACCATGATCTCAGCTCGCACTGAAAGCTGCCCTTAATCACATGCCAGGATTACCCTTTGGGTGCTTTGTGTCCACAGAAGGTGGGGAGGACACTGGGAATCACTGAACCATTACAGTTGGAATTTCTAAGCCCTCTGAGGTCCCGAAGTGCACCCCACCCCACCATGGCAATGCCCATGTCCCTCAGTGCCACATCCCCATGGTTCTGGGGACAGTGACCCCATCACTCCCTGAGCAGCTGTGCCAATGCTCGACCCTCTTTTGGAGAATAAACTTCCCCTTATATCCAACTTGCAGAGCTCTGTGTCGTTTTGGTGAAGCAGCCAAATGGGTCAGGTCTGAATCTGCTTCTTTCTTCACCTAATTAAGTGGGGAAGTGTATGGTGTCACTGAGGCAGCTCAACCACGCACTCATTTGACAACTAATCCGTCACTGCCTGCAGGTGCAGCCTGAATTCTTCCCAACTGCTGCAGGTGTGTTTCTATCAGAGAAATAGCCACAAAATTCCTCTGTGTCCCCATCCACAGCTGCCCCGTGGATGGGGCTGTGCCGTGGTTGTGGCCCCAGTGCGTGGCAGCCCCGTGGGTTGCAGCTTTTCTCCCCAGCACTGCAAAGCTGAGGTTCATCTATGGGATGGGGGTTCATCTGTTCCCACAGCCCAGCGCCGGGCAGAGGCACGCAGTGGTGATGGGAGAGGCTTCAAAGGTAAAGCTGAGATGGACAATGGCTGCAGCAAAGCTCTGCCCCACGGGAGTGAGTCTGAGTTTGGCTTTTGGCCTGGGGACACAGCCCAGTGTCTGCAGCCAGGATTGAGCCTGGGGGTGGGGGGGGGAGAACAGGGGCCTCGCAGGGAGACCGCAACCACGGGAGCTGAGCCCAGCCCAGGGGACGCATCTGTCCCTGTCTGTGCAGTACAGGTGTTGGGGAACTGGGAACGGCAGTTTGCAAACCATCATGAGAATGAACAGCAGGATTTTTGAGAGGATAGAGAACAAATCTATTTTTAGTGAAGCGTTACTTGCTTATGAACAACTGGAAGATACATGGAGTTCAATATCTTCTGCTTTCCTCCAGTGAAATGACGCAGCTCCTGCACTGTGGAGCTGCCTTGTTCCTGTGTCGGTGGCACCACACAAGGTGCAAGCAGGACGGGTTGGGATCCCTCCAGCTGCCTGGCTGAGAAGTGCCAGACCCATCAGGTCATCCTCTTTGTTACCAGCGATGCCCAGTACCTGGCATCCTTCATGCAGCCCCTGGGAGCTGCTGGGAATAGTTGCTGTTGCTCCCTGCAGGAACAGGGCTGCTTCCCTTCACTGCACAGCTCCTGAGCACTGCGTCCTCCAGCAGAGGTCGGCTCACCCAGCATCAGTGTGAGAACCATGGTCCTGCACCTTGCACTCTGCAAGGCCCTCCTGGAAGGGCAGTGACTCCCCTGCAGCCAGGGGGAATGTGGCCACAGGCCCCAGGAGCTTGTCTTTGCCCCCATCCCCAACCCTGACCCATTCCCCATCCCCATCTCTGTCCCTGTCTGCATTTCTGTCCGTGTCCCCATCCCTGTCCCCATCCCAGGATGTCTCTTGCTGGGGACGTTGCACAGCCAGGCAGTGAGGAGCACCCCATGCTCCCTGCTCAGAGCACAGCACTACTCAAACGTAGGAATCTCCAATGCACGTCATCATAAAAAAAAAGAAACAGGAAGAGCTATTTATATATTTGCTCAAGAGGAAAATCTGCAGCAGTGCAATTTGCAATTATTATTTTTTTTTGCTTTTATTTTTAAATCTCCCTGCTCTCATCGTAGCTGGATTGATGGTTTCTGTGTTTCTCCTTTTAGGAGGTTGACAAGAATAAGCTGCCAGTTGAATTTCTCTTTTATTTTATTCCAAGCTTTAATTTAAGACAGGAGAAGTGCGGTGAAGCTTCTTAATCTGTGTAATCACTTCTTGGCACAAAGCAGGGTCGCTAATGACCCTAAATGGGCGGTACTGCTCCAATCACACCGCGGTCGCAGGGTGTGGGGGCTGGAAGCCTACTAAAGTAGGTTAGAAAAGGTATCTGAGGTCCTCAGCCCAACACCAGCCCACCCCTCTGTGCCCATAACCACGTCCCTCAGTGTCACATCCCCACAGTTCTGAACACCTCCATGGACAGGGACCCCACGGCCCCCTGAGCAGCTGTGTCAGAATAACTCCGGGCATTAAGACCACAAATGTGCATCCATGAATGAACTTCATGCCCACACAACTCGACGGAGCAGGTAAAGGAAGGATTTGCTGGTCCCAGTTTGCAGTCTGAAGGCTGAGAGCTCCCTTCCCCTGTCAGGCCGTGGAAATCCCCTCTGTGTTCTCAGGCTTGGATCTGACTTCATCATTGCAAGGCATGAAGTGTCATAGAAGTTGTAAGAACTAAAGCAACGTATCGCTAAGGTACCTCAGATCTGGAAGCCATCCCATTTTGGAGCCATTTTGAACAGGGAGGGAAAGGGATTAAAAAAAAAAGAAAGCAAAACAATCCATTTAAATGATGTTTGGTTACAGATGTGGGCAAAGCAGGAGAAGGAGGCAAGAAACCAAAACATTTCAATATTTACATTTATTTTTCTGCACTGCTATATCTTTGAAATCGCCCCATCTCTGTCCTGAACGGAGAAACAGCTGCTTTTTTTATTTGTAGTGGCAGGAGAAAGGTAATGGACAATGAGGCTGAATAAGGAGGAGGACATATGGAGGAGCCCTGGGACATGGGGTGCTCCCAGCAGTGCCGAGGCCACGGACACCTGAGCTGTGGGATGGGACCCGTGCTGCTTTCCAGCCACATCTCCCAGCCTCGAGGTGATAAGGCTGAAGGAAAAGCTGTGTTTTGCACGTGGACGTGGCAGCTACCTCTCAACCAGCACACGGACAGCGGCACTGCATCCCCCAGCAGCATTACAGCCGTCGTGGGGCCGCCCCACAGCCCCCACGTCCCGGCAGCTGTGTGCCCACCTGGCAGCCCTACAGGTATGTGGTGGCCTCTCTGCTCTCCCTCTCCTTGGCCTGTGCGACGGCGACATTGATGCACTGCAGCCACTCCTCCGTGCTCTTCTCGTCCTTGGCCTTGAAGACGTAGGTCTTGCTGTCGGTGAAGATCTCGAAGGCCCGGGGCAGGCTGCGGTCCCGACGTTTCTTGGCCACCACTTTGACACTCTGCACCTTGCTGAGCTCGATGGGGCAGTCATCGGGGTCGTCCTTCTGAAACACAGGGTGGGGAAGACAAACAGAACCACGTTCACGCTCTGGGGCTTCCCCCGGAAGGGAAGCAGCCACTCCTTGTGCTGGTCTTGAAAACAGAACAGATATTTCACAAGGGAACGCAAGGGAAACGAGGGCAGTTCTCATTGGGGAGTGGACCCCATGAACCAGAGCTGCCAACACAGACTGAGCAAAACCACTGTGTCCTTCATGGGATGCCGTGTACACGCTGCGTTCGCCCTTGAGTTGCTAAAGAAAGTTGATTGTACCCCAGGCACATTACTGTGGAAGCTGTTGATCACAATTTTTCCAGGGCTGTGGGATGTGGCTCATTTTGAACCTCTTCTGTTTAGGTTTTCTCCTGCCCCCCTTCACCCGCTGGCAATCCCATTGCTTACTCAGAGCAAAGAGCATCCGCATGCAGCCATGCAAGCCCTTCTGCAGGGGCATGCAGCAGCCAGCACCAGGCCTGCATTCACTGGGGTCTCCTGGGCTGCAGCCCAGGCAATGGTTAACGTCTCAACTCTCTAATTTAAGCAAAAAAACGTAGCAGTAACAAGATATAAGGCAGCAGCTTGGAGGACTGATCGTCCAGTCACAACCACTGCAGTCCCTGGGGGCTGGACGCCAGCCTGCTCCTCCAGGAGCCAGATATGTGTTCAGCTTCAGAGGAAACAAAGAAACTTGGAGTCTGACAGCTAAAACAGAGAAGTTAACCTGTACGAATTCTGCCATTTAGCAAAATCTGCAGTCTGACGATCTGATCTGCCAGCTTCAGCCTGGGGTGAAGCGTTCAACTCTCCTCACGTTAACAAGGAGAGCACCAAGAGCACGGTGCCAGGGGCAGCTGCTCCACGCCAACAGCACTCTAGGACAACCAAGGTGTTCTGGGGTGACTTCTGCCTGCCTCGTTTGCACAGCTAATTAAATCCATTCTGTTAAATGCATTTCCTTCAGCCAGTCATCACGCTGGAGAAACAACCATTATACTGGCACTGCAAAAAGTGGAGCTCAGCCAGTCCTGAGCTGAAGATGAGGCACAATATGGATTGAAACATCTTCAAAATCTTAACAAAAACATCAGAAGTCATCACCAGAAAGTAAAGAAAGGGCTGTTCTGGGAGTGAGGACGTGCTCCTCCACGGCTGCACTCCTCGGAGGAAGGGGCTCAGGAAGCCATTTCAGGGGCTTAAAGAGCTTTGCTGGGTTTCTGCAATGAGAAAGATTATTTACCAGAAGTATTAAGGCTTGGCTGCAGCTGGAGGACGCTGCTATTTTCGGATTACCAAAGTGAGTGCTGTGGCAACAAAAATAAAAGGTCTGTTTTGTACCGTGTTTGATAGCCCTCATTGTGAGCAGCTGAGGAAAGTTAGTTTCTACTAACTGGCAAGTAATAACTAATGAGGACTGGATTTAATTACCTGCTCCTCCATGCCCAGCAATGAACTTGTCTCTGAATCACACTGATGTCACTTCCAAATGAGTTCACAGAAATTTCAGCACAGTTGCCCTGAATTTAGATGAGGGCAGAGTGAAAGGCAACACATGGTTCCTCTGGGAGAAGAGCACTTTGGCATCACCTTGCCTTAAACAAACCTGTACTTCCTGCACAAACAACACCAGTTGTGGGAACACTCTGCAAGGGGGAAAATATATTTATCTAAGCAGAGTTTATTGAAACGCTGTTTATGCGGTGAAATAATCGCTAGGCAGGACGGACAGCCAGGTTAGGGTCCTCCATTCCTTTGGTAATGATGTGCTCGTGGTGCTGGAGCTCCCCAGATTCAGCTGGGACAGAGCTGGTTTTCTTCACAGTGTCTGCATGATGCCAGTTGCCCCCTGGAGCAGCTGGCAGTGCAGGCTCACAGCCTGAGCACCAGCTCCCTGACTGCACAGAGCAGCACCAGAGGGCACTGGGAGCAAAGGGGGGAGCACGGGGTCCATGGGAAAAGCCAGTGGTGGAACCTCTGGGGATGGTGGTGTGGAGGAGGGAACACAGGATGCTGCCGACGCGCTCCGTACTTACAGATTTTCCTTTCCTAAAGAGCAGCTGGTTGCCAGCCAGGGTGAAGTAACGTGTTTTCCACCTCTTGATGAACTTCCATCGGACCTGCTTCTCCTTCAGCTTGCCTTCCATCAGCGGCTGCCCGTCCTGATTCACCTCTGTTGGGGCGAGCACAGAGCAGGGGTTATCTCTGCCCTCCTTCAGGCAGGGCTGGCTCTGCTGTGGTGCTGAACAGCTGCGGTTTGGCTGCCAGCTCGAGGCCTCCATTCCTCCCTACCCCAGCGCCCAGCCTTAGTCATACACCACTGGGAGGCCTGGCAGCTGCAGCAGGCTGCAATTCCTCCTTCAGTCCCTTGTTCATTGCATGCTTTTCCCCAGCGTCATGCCACCCAGATGCTCCTCAGCCCCGCAAGAATTTATTGCTTTCTGCAATTGGAAGCTAGCACTGATGCTGTCTATATGGCTTCATGCCATGCTGCAGAGTTCAGCACAGAGTTCTGCTCCCGCTCTGCAGCACTATGGGCAGGTTACCACGCACCCCACTCGCTGCTGCATGCCCACCAGAACGGCTTACTTGTGCTTCCAGCTGCACACCCACATCTTTACCCGTTTGCAGCAAAAGTGACATATCACTGACCAGCACCACAGCCTTTCTGCTTCCCTAAGTGCCAACAGCAAAAACATCACCTGTGCAATGGGGGAATGCAGTTTGTATGGAGTGTGTGCTAAATGGAAGATGGGGTCTGTGAGAAGGAAAGGAGGGAGAGACACAGCAGCTCCTGCCCCCCACCACTGCATGCGGTGCTGCCTGCAGCTGGACCAGAAGGCGATGAGAGACGTGAGGTGTGCAGGTGACAGGGAGGGCCCGCTCAGCCCCACTGCTGTCATGCAAAGCCACTTCAACCTGCCGCAGAAAAACAGCTCACGTCGGTCTGCACGGAAAGAAAAGTCTTCAGGAAGGGAAATGAAACTCTTATTGCCTCCAGTGCCAACACAGTGCCGTATTCAAAACTCCTTTGAGAACTCAAAGCACCACGGGGCCTTCAGGAAGCGCTTTCACTGACAGCGTGTTTGAAAAGATGGGGCCACCTCCACCCGTGATCCACTGCTGCAGGCAGAAGCGTGCACAGCTTCAGGGCATGGAAGGGCATTCCCAAACCTCATGTGCAGGAAGGCATCTCCCAGCGTGGGGAAGACCAAGGGGATCAGATGAGCTTCAGAACACTGCCCTGGAGCAACCTGCTCACGGTGCTGAGGCCCTGGGGAGGATGTGAGGTGACACGGGGACATGGGCAGCACTGAAGGTCGTGGTGATGCTGGAAGGGCCTCAGCTGGGGACTGGAGCTGCATGGCTCTGGGACACATGGCTCCCTGCACTGCCTCCTCCCTGGGAGCAGGAAACCACGCCAACACGATGCAGCAGGTTTAGATCAGGAATGTGGTTTTTTTCCCCAGCGCTGTTTACGTTGGCAGAAACACACGCTTTGGGGGTCTTCAGTGTGTACTGCTTCAATTTCCTCACGAAAGACCGTAAATATTTCTGTCTCTGGAAGGAGATACACTGAATGAAAATGGTGGTGGCCGAGTTTCAGCCACAACAGGGAACTGTGCCCATGATTTCTGTGATAATGAGAGGTCATTCTGTGCTCCTCGCAGCTCAGTACCTCCATCATTCCCATTGTCTGCATTCACATATGCAGCCTCTCGGTGGAAGGTGTTTCATCACCATGAGACCATGCAGGAAAAAACACATCAGTAGTGACATCCACAGGGCACAGTGCCACGCCATCTCCCAGGACAGAGTGCTGGGACTGCTGTGATGAAGGCCACACGGTGAGAGACAGAGCAAAAAGTTGTGAGTGAGAAACACGGGCAACACAAAGAAGAGAGAACTTCAATAAGAAAGAGATAAGACAGGAACGGAATCTTTACTTCTAAATGAGACCTCCAAATAACTCATTACACGCACAGTAACTTTCAGACTGTGATGTCAGATACATGAGCATCTGGATGGAGATACGGAAAGATTTGATATGGAAAGGCAGTTGCTCAAAGTGCAGCAATACTGATTCCAGGGCAGTAGGAACACATTTTGAGCCAAACAAAGAGGCTTTAAAGCACAAAACATTCGGGCACTGAGATGGTTGGTGGTCAGGAAAGCAACATGGGAAAGGAAGTTAATGTGCAATTTTGGCCTAAACTGGATTTTCATGGCCAAAGTCTTTCACAAACAGGATTTACTGAAGAAATGCTGGTCTGTCTTTAAGCACTCGGGGCTGGAACCGATGATAACAGAGCACTTCTCGTCTACATCCACTAGGAGGTCCACGGGGAATTCTGATGTCAGCTTCCAAAGTCGTCATAACGAAGCAGATGCCAGTATGTCTGAGGGTCTGATTAGAAGAAAAAGATTCATGAAAGATAAGAACGAAGCTCTTTTCCAATATTTTTCTAAGTCCTTTTGCTTATTTTGATTGCAGTTAACTTCACAGAGAGACAGAATAATTCAGCTGGAGGGGAGCTCGAGAGGCTTCTCATCCCACCTCCTGCTCACAGCAAGGTCGGCTCTGGGGTCGAGTTGCTCAAGGATTTATTGACCTTCGGATGTGAAAATCTCAACGACTTCTCCAGGCAAGCAGCCCCAGTGACAGACCATCCCCATGGTGGGAAAGCTCCCCCTTGCAGCTGATCTGAACTTCCCTTGTTCCAATAGATGCCTTTTGCTTCCCATCCTCGTGCCATGCAGCCCCACAAAGGTCCTGGCTGCATCTTGCTGGTGAGCTCCAGCAGAGCAGGCAGGCTGCTGCTGGGTCCCTGTGGCCCTGCCTGAACCCGCCCCAAACCTCCTGAGGCTGCTCACCCCAGTCCTTACTGGGATTTTACTCATTCAGCACTGCACTGAATGCATGGTGTGAGCAAAGCAGGAGATAGAGAGATTTTACTCCTTTCATGGAAGGGCATGGTGAGACGCAGAGCTCAGGAACAGGGCAGAAAGCATCTCACAGTTGAGCAGGAGGTTAACTTACCTAAGCAACAAGTCCTGAGTTCTCCTTCACTTATTTCTAAAAAACAGGTTTAGACATTTTTAGAGAAATATGCTAACATGGCAATACTGATGGAGAAGAGAGATTTCCTCAGCATAAGCACTAATGGACTGGGTTCTCGGCTGTGGTGTTACAGAGGGTCAGATTGGCTGGCCATGCGGTCTCCGGGTCTGAAAGCACCATGCGATGGTTTATTGATGTTCCTTGAGATCTTTTGCTCAAAGAAAGGAGCTGAAGGGCTCAAAATGTTGTATCTACCACATATTTTTTGTTACATTATTTTCCTGAAGAACATAAGAAGCTAAAAATACTAAAAGCAGTACCCTGAAATGAAAAATGAGGGTTTTTTTCTACTATAATATCCATTGCTTCTTGAACCATCTCAGTGGAGAGAGACAAACTCCAAAATCAATTCAATCCAAAATAACACCTACTGATGTGATGGTCCACCATGATGTAAACTGGAATTGTTTTCTACTGCTTGCATCTTGCTTTCTTTGCAGAACTACAACGCGCCAAACTCCGAGTCGTTTGGGTACTGAACAAGAGTAACAAAAACAAAACAAAACCTGAAACCCTTCCAAGATGAACTCAAGAAAAAAGCAAAGCATTAAATCTTCTGTTTGGCAAAACGAAGCCATCCACAAAAATTCAGCCTGATCATGAATGATCTCAATGATAATAAGCTCCTCTTAACTTGAAAGAATGGAATGTGTGGGTGGCAAGCAGAAGATAAATGCAATTAACCTAAGGGAATATGGATTCGCACTCCTTCGTTAATCATCACATTTGGTTTTGTTGAAAACCTGGAAGGGACACGTTACTGAATGCTGCTGCTTATAATTTTCAAGCAAGCATTACAGCAGGGGATATTTCAGTTCACCAGATAATCACCACTGCTAGCAAAAGATAAATGTATTCAGAAGTTAACATGGTGTAGGCTCTTCCGAGCGAATTGCTTTCTTTAAGGAGGAATTCACAAAAAGCCCTCAGTTTTACCCGAATCATTGCCCATGGGCACGATGTCTCCTCTGCAGCCCACGGGGATTACTGCAATTTCTTTGTAAGCTTCCAGAGCCAGGCATGCACTGCAATTCCCTCGCAGGCTATCGAGTGGTTTTACTGAATTTTTGGTGTGCAAGGGCTTGCGAGCCAACTGTCAAGGCAGGAGGTTGTGTTGAAATGAGGCTCATAAAAGCCAGCTTTCCCCAGCAAGAGGCACGCAGTGCTTACCGACATTTCTAATGCCTTACATCCACACTTGAATGGTTATTGTTTAAAAAGTAAAAGTAGAAAATAGTGCAGTTTGGTTTTCCTAGCTCTGGGACCAGCAACAGAGCCACTGCGCGTACGTGTACGTGGGCAGATGAGTCGGGCTCGCAGGAATGCTCTCTCCCTCCTTGGCTCAGGGGTAGCTGGAACCAAACAGTTAAGGATGATTTAGCAGCACTTCTGGAAGAGTGCGGTTGTCTGAGTAATGCTTTAAAGTGAGAAGAATGCATGTGAAATGGTCAAACTTTCTCTGCTCTAATTGCCACTCTGGGTACGTCCATCGTGGGGCTGAGGCACTCCCACACGTCCTGCTTCACAAACAGCATCACGGAGCTGGAGAACCACAGCAAGATCCAGGCTTCAGGGCATAATCCTCCCCTAAGTCCCCGGGATAAATGGCATCTTGCAACACGGTATCCAAAAAATGGCACAAAACCCAACATTAGCTGAAAACAAAAGAAAATAATGGAAAAAGAATTTGCCTCTGAATTCCTTCTTTAAGAACCGGGTTGCTAAACAGCATTGCTAAGAGGGAGGAATGACTTTCTTGCCTTTCAAAAGTACTTGAGATTTCAAAAGGGTCCGTCCTGCTGCGGGTTGAGGATAAAAGATGTGTCACAGCCTTTACATTTCTCACCCGCTCCAGGACACCTCGGGGCCCTTTTTTCTGTCACGTCTCATAAACCCCCAATGACCCCCGAGTGTCTCTCACTCTGGCACGACTCTCCCCTTAGCTCCACATCCCCATGGCAGGAAAGTGCCGTCTACCTGCAGATTTTCACCCAGCAAGCACTATCTTCCTTCCACTCACGAATCTGAGCTGTGTTGGCACTCGGCAGTTCATTTGCTTGGACTTCTCCGGGCATTTAGAACTGGGTGCAGGCTGTGGTCTTTGCAAAGACAGAATTTGCTTATAAAAAGAGCTGTCATATTCCAGAAATATTCTTCCTGATCGCCCCCAGAGGTGTCAGTGACAAAGGGTAAATGATTTTTTTTTTCTTTTCACACGCTGAATGTCTGAAAACTCATATCAAAGCCATTCTAATCAGCTTTGGCATTTTTAAATGAGAGGAACTCATTTTCTTCATGGCTTGACATCCATCTGATTCTGATGCGATGGACAGAGCACAGTAAGGCCACTGGAC
Organism: Oreortyx pictus; assembly: GCA_036925125.1. NCBI lineage: Eukaryota > Metazoa > Chordata > Aves > Galliformes > Odontophoridae > Oreortyx > Oreortyx pictus. The sequence goes on along the minus strand of JAUPFR010000011.1, from coordinate 21,824,550 downwards.
CGAGGTGAAATTGTGAAGTTTTGGCTCAAAATGTGACTTCTGCTGTGGAAGATGAGTCCCACATGAGAGCTGCGGAAGGACAAAGACTGGGGAATGCCCCGTGGAAGGAGCGTAGGTGCTCCCCGGATGGGACTTCATAAACTCCGGGCTGACCAACTGCAGGAGAGGACAGCTGCTCGAGCAGACAGATGAAGCAGTGTTATTCAAAGGCTTGGCCAAATTGTTCATAATTCTGAGCCAGAATTGTGGCAAAAATCCTCCGAGGAAAAGGCTGTCCCTCACCAGAATGTTTTACCTGGGATGAAGTCCATTTCTCCTCACCCTATTTTCTAATGTAGTTGAAGTACAAGGTTGTCCTTAAGTGCTGCCTTGCTCTTAAGCTGTGCGCTACAGACACAGTGATGTTAAAGGGAATAGAGCAGTCCCCCCTGGCCATCCTCCCAGGGATGCTGTGACAGAGGATGTGGGTCTGGTGCAGTATCGGTGCCAATGTCCCATTGTGGTGGCAGCAGAGATGTGGCCCTGGAGAGGCAGCCCCGTCATCTGGGTGCTGCAGGATGGGCACAGAGCCCTCTCACTGCCCAGCCATCAGCAGTCTGTGGCTCTGCAGAGCAGAGCTGTGGGTTCACATCCATTTTTCATTGCCTCCCCATAAGTGTACACCAAATAAGGTTTGTGTTTGACTCCAGATCTCACCAGGAACGCTGAGATGAGAGGAGTTTCATCGAGAACTCCAACGGTAACAGACAACATCTCTGCTATGCAGGGAAGTAAGCTTTCATTTTGCTGCCACCAGCAGCTCTCCTGCACCCACCAGCAGCTCTCCTGCACAGTGCAGAGCCACACTGCTGTGCTCCCCCCACTGCAGCCCGCCCGCGGAGCACTCACCTGTTGCCTTCTCAGGGTTATTGCACATGAAGCACTGCCAGGCTCCCGCTTCCTCGCTGTAGCCAAATAAATCAAAGAACCTCACTTCTTCCAGGTGCATCTGCACGTGGTCCAGGTCCTGGGCCAATAAGGACAGAAACCAAACCCCCTTACACCTCGGGACCCCACATCACAGCAGGCGCTGACGTGTGCCCTCTCTCACTCATCTCATGCTGACAAACAGTTCTTTTCCTTTATCTGTTCTCTTTTATTTTTCAAGAAGCACTGATAAGAATGTTTCAAAATGTTAATGTGAACGTTTCCAAAAGTGAAGAACAGCAGGATGGATTCGTTCTGCACAAAACACATCCCAGCACACACGGCGCAGTCCTCCCACTGAGAGCAGCCAGCAAAGTGAGGGCTGGGCAAGGAGGAGAGGTGCAATTCTCACCTTTTCCATCTGCTGGGGCAGGAAGGACCATGTGCTCTGCCCCTGGCTGCTGCGCATCGCTGCACAACGTGGTTGCATTGCCCTTTCTGCATTGCTGAGGGGCTTACTGTCCCTCATAGAGGAACTGCATGGGGCACAGCTGGTTGCTGTGCTGTGCAATGGGAGAGGTGTGCAGCCTCCCTCTGCCTTCCTCCCACCCAGCTGGGGGCCGAGAGCCAGACAAAGCACATGGGGCACTGCTCCCATGGGTCTGTGCAGGGCACTGCAAGGACTGAGCTGAACGACAAGGCTGGGATGGGAAACCTTCCAGCATCTGCAATGAGCCATGTGAAAGAGGAAGATCTGGGGGGAATACTGAGGCAGCCGTGGTCATTTTCCACCCTGTATTCCTTGTATGCTGAAACAAAGAGCTGATTTTAGGAGCTGAAGCACAGGGAAAAGGCCTAATTGGAGAGGAGAGATGCATCCCATCCTGCCCTCTGTCACTGGGAAACGTCGGTGACCGCACTGTGAGAACACGGCACCTCATTCTGCTGAGCCGAGGGAGAAAGCAAATGAAGAGAGGGGAAGGACAGAGCCAACGGTGGCTTACAAACATGAATTATTCTCTCACAAAGCAGCTCAGCAAGAGGGTCTCAGAGGGAATCACACAGCTGCAGTGCCACAGCACACAATGCACTCTGCACAGCCACAACCAGCACAGCCACAACCACAGCCAGCACAGCCACAGCCACAACCAGCACAGCCACAGCCACAACCAGCACAGCTGTTGCGCTGCAGCTGTGCACACTCGGGTAAAGATCGGTGAGGAAATGGAACAGAGATCTGTATGGCTGCACATCTGGAAGCACTTTACTCCCGGCACGTTTTAAGCTGTGTTGAATCAATATTTTTTGTGGCACGATCCCATCGTGAGCCAGCAGTGCCCAGCAACGCGGGCATTCTTGCTGCAAGGCATTCGCTGCACGCACGGCTTGGCCCAGATCGGGGTTCTGACAGCGAGGTAAAGCTGACAATATTTCTCAGAACTTACTTTGGGATAAAGCACTGACGCAATAGATTTTCCTCCTGGTTTGCAACACTCTTTCGAATATACATCAAGGAAACATCTGCGTTGATTTATAGCAGAGCAGAGGCCATGGCATTGGCTTTGCTGGGCTCCTGCTGGCTGTGGTAGCAGCGTCCCTGGTTCTGGCATGGCTGTTCAGACAGTGCTGTAACACGGGGTGCACAGTTTGGGTAGAGAACACGGTGTTCATTCTGCAGCGCATTCCAAAGGTCATCAAGAGATTTCAAAACGTTTTAAAGGGAAACATCCAGAAATTCACTTTCTGCACTCCCGGAAGGGTAAGATCAACAGCAGCAATCGTTTTGTGAAATCATTCTCTATGCTTGGAGTCCATTGGCGACAGAAAGACTTCTGACATCAGAATGTCAGGTTTTGGGCAGGTTAGGGTATGAGAAACCCTCCTTCCATCCAGCAGGCCCCGGTCACACTCCCTGAGAGCTCCGCCAAACTTCTTTCAGTTGCTCAACAGAAACATGACTGAACGCAAATTCAGATTCTGTGTTATATATGAAATAAAAGCAGAGGTGCAGCAGCAAGTTGTAGGGAGCAGTGCTGGAGTTTGAGTCTTTCCCCTCTTGGATGCATTGTGTCTGCCCAATGGAGCTCAGCCTCCGGAGGACTTCCCATAACCTGCGGCTTCTGGAGCTCCCGCTGCCTGTCCACGCCTCATTCTCTACGTCAGTGAAGATCAGTATCTCGTTTTCCAGCCCCACTACTTTGGGAACTGTGAGATAACTCTTCCTGTCGTGCAGCAATGGGAGATCCCCAATCAGGCCGAATGTCTCTCTGACAGCAGCAGCATTGTGCAATCGGCGCTGGGGACTAATCCCATTTCGAGTCAATTTTCAGAATGGGAGCACACTAAACCTGATGAGAGCGCAGCCTTTGCTAAGCCCCCAGCCCTCCTGCACTCCACCAGCTCCGACCTAACATATGGCACGGACCCAAGTTGAGCTGCTACCAACAGAGAGACCCCGAACGCCTCTGGATGAGATTTCTGAGCAGCTGTCAGACCAAGTGGAGGCTCTGCTGAGCCTATGTCCAAACGGCCCGTAAGATGTGACCCACTGCCCCCCCTCCATGCAACGTGAGCTTGGGGGTTCAGAAAGTGTTTCTAATGAAACTCCTGTTTTCAAGCCACCCGTAACTTCTGCAAATTAATCTTATTCATCCAGACATGTTTATGCCTCAAACATCCAGAGAGGGAGTGTTGTAAAACCGTGTTTGACAGTGCATTTCATCCCATTTCACTGGATGGAGATGTTCGGGGATGAACAGATAATGGTTTCACAATCCTATAGCGTTTTTTTCCAAGAAGCCCGATTAATAGCTTTGAAATAGCATTCCCCAAAATCCTGGAGACAGCAAACAGCTTTGAAAGAGTAATCTTTTAAATGGGTGGGGGTAACCAGTGGTGCACGTGCAAGTGATCGTCTTCATAAAAGCCAAATCTGTGCTTAAGGAGGCAAGTTTCCGGTGGCTGCCAAGCAGCCTGTGATGGCAGCTACTTTGAATCTGGAGCTTTAAACTGTGAGCAGGAAAAAATCCATATGCAGCATTACTAGTTTTCATCACTTTGGGAACAATCCACACAAAGTGCATCGGAGTGGCTGCAGAGCAAGCCTGGGCACCCTTCAAAGCACGGAATGAAATAACACTGCAAACCTTCTGCAGAGGCTGACAACATAGTGCCTGGGGAGTGCTTCCCCTGCCCCGTCCTCCAGGGACAGTGACTCCTCCACATCCCCAGACTTCTTAATTTGTAGAGCTTTAGATGGATGGAAAGGGAAGAAGGAAGAGAAAATGGCTTGTTTTTCACAACTGGTGCTCAGCAAAAACTCGTTAGAGCTATTTTAAAAGCTTTTTTTTCTTCCAGAGGAAAAGCACGCTTACCTTTTGGTGTGGGAACGTAGACTGGATCATGGCAGTTTCAAAGCTGTGCGAACCCTTGAGCTGCGTCTTCTCCCACAGGGCCTTGAGGACTTGCACAGGACTACTCTGTATTGACAAAGGTTCCGCAAACAGGCTCTGAAGGAAAAGTTAGAAACCACATTTTGAGCATTTTGGGCTCGGCCATCAGCCAACGGCATCTTGTTCTTTTCTCATACTGCTGTTACCTCCAAGGCCACCTGCTCCAATGGACTGAGATGCGACCTAAAGCTGCCTTGGAATATTCTGATGTTGCAGTGCCTTTAGGTTCTTCACTGTACGAACTGCACGCAAATCCAACATTAAAAGAGTGGTTATGAGAGCTTAGCATTATTCCTCCGCTATATCTACAATGGGATCTTGTAAATAGAATATGCATTTGCATGCTGGAGCCAAGTCAAAAGCATACAACCGAATCCGATGTTCCACACTTCTAATGGTGGATTGCACCACACGTGCAGCCCAGCTGGATCTCTCAGCCCGAAGTAGAGCCGAGAAACAAAATGCTGCCAGGCACAAGGAGCCTGCAGCCCATTAGCTGGGGCTTGGGCTGTCTCTGAGGGGCTGCCATAGGGGTGCTGGGGGCTGGGCATGGTGTGACACTGCACACCAATGGGGGAAACCAACCCCAAGACCTGCAGCAGTACAGGATGATTTTAATGGCCGAATCCAAGGAATCAAGCACCTCCTGTACTGGAGACCCGTATTCTCATTTTCTTCCTTTTGTTAGTTATCATTCTTCCGTCTGACAGTCAGCTCTGCACTGAAATGTGCTGCCCTTCCCTCTGACCGAGAGCTGCCCAGCCAAGAAAACAGCAGTACACGAGTTTCACAACTTCCATCTGAGGGGTTTGAAACATGATACAGCTACCCATTAACATTTCTGAAATTCAATAAAAAGCAGAGCCTTGAAATTGAGGATCTGTACTGGAAACCTGAGAGAAAAACTGCTTCTTGCTTCTACTGCTGCAGAACACAGTTTGACTGACAAACAATGAACAGAAACGTGGTGACCAGTGTGGAAATCTGCAGAAATTGTGAATTAGTCGTCTGTGGCCCTGTGACAACTCTGCTGAAAGATGTTTGAATCACCAGTCTTCCATGCAACTCATTATTAACACACCATAAACATATCTTACTCCAAATTCGGAACACAATTCATTTAATCTCTCTGGGTCCTGTTCAAACTCTCCCATCAGGTTTTCATTTATGGAGTCACTCACTGCCTTTACTTTCCCCTTCCATATTGCCTCCCCATTCCTGGTGCTGCCACAGCCCTTTTCTCCTTCCTTTCCTCCCAGCTCCCCGTAATGTTGTCCATTGCCCATGCATCACAGCCACAGTGCAGTATTTTTCCAAGCCATTCCTGTTCTTATTTTTAGGAGCAAACAGAGGGAGGAGTGAGCTGACCCATGAACTTCACAGCATCACTCACCGTATGAGCCCCACATTCCAGATAAATCCTTTGTATTTCAGAGTGCCCAGGAGGGTGGGGTGAATGGCAATGGTCAACTCCATGTAGGTTAAAAAAAAGAAAATGAACCCAGTAGTTTTAGAATAAGCCTGAACTGTGAATGCAAGGCATTGTTTTACCATTTCACACTATTTGTGACCTATTAGGAAATTCCATCTATGTCCAAATAATGGGCTGTATTTGAAACACTGTGAAAAGCAAGACGGCAGCTTTGGGTTGCTAACAGTGGAGAACAGCACTGATCTGATTTTCAAATCCCGCTCAGATGAAAATTCCATTTTAGAAATAATCCCAGAGGATGCTGCCTCTTAAACCTCACCTACAGTGCCTGGGTTGATTCTGCTCCCATACCAACCCACTGCATTTCCCCTCTTCATTTGCAAGGTGGGAGGACAGCACCTGGGACTTGCAGCAAGCTCCATTTGAAGCAACAAGGTTTGGACCCTCACTGTGCTTTTTAGGGTTTGCAATTGCTACAGAAAGTTTGAATTTGTAATAATCATTAGAAATCCTTACAAACTGCAAAACCACTTCCACCTGCTATAACGTATCCTCAGTGGTGAGCAATCACCCAGGTCACAAAAGCTCACCCAGTGGGTTAGGAGCAAATCCCAACAGATCAACCCTTATAACATCACTCCAAGCACAAAGTCAGAGCGGTGCTGCTGGTGCCCTGCACACACCTGCTGGAAGAGGAACATGATGTGGATCCACAGCGGAGGCTGCGGGCTGAGCAGGGTGAAGCTGGATTTGCTGTACAGGCAGTAGTGGCCCTTCAGGGGACAGCTGAAGAACAGCTTTGCTACACAGCTTCTCACGGTATCTGGAAGTAAATGAAAAGAATATGAAAGTCAGCTCTGTACCAGAGGTGCAGCTGCCCCGTAGCTGGGCACTGTCCCACCTGGGGATGGCTGCAGTGCACACAGTGCTCTGTGCCTGTGCTCACTCCAGCTCTCTAGATATGGGTAGGTAACTCACTGCCTCTGGGAACAATCCATGCATTATTTGAGTTACAGTGCTAATCTTGTGCTATTAAGTGAAATCTGTTAGTAGGAAAGTAAGTATTCTCATCAACTTCCCAGCTGGAATCAAACCCATGGAACTGGAGAAGAAGAAATGAGTACAACTTGTCTAACTTAAGTTTTCAACCATTTTCAGTTACGTCAGTTCCCTTTTCCCTTCAGTTTAGGTTTGTTTTGTCACACAGATGGCACAGCACTGATGAGCACTGGGCAGCCCTATGATGCCATCAGAAAACAGCTCACATCTGAACGACAAAAGCCACATTTGGGGGCACACAGATTTGCTCAACTATATACAATTCTCCCCCTTCCTTCCCTTCACTGTTGGGGTCATGATGCACCATGGGGTGGGGTCCCTCTGCTCAGCACCTGCATCGAGGGCTGCTCACCACTGCCTGGGGCTGGGATGGGGCTTCTGCAGGAGGGGATAATAAACCCCAGTGGGAAGCTCCTACTGCTGGGTTAATGCCCACGGGAGGTCCACATGGCCACGAGCACGTCCACCCTCCTGCTGAGCTACCCACAGCCCTGGGGACTTTTGTGCAGATCCCATGAGCACGAGGGCAGTCCTGCACCTTCGCACTTCCATTTTCACCGTTCACCTCACATTTGGGTAGAATCTGAGTGTTCCTAGGATTTCTGTGGGATAAAACCCCGAGGGCATTTCTCTGGCCCAGCAGAGCAAAGCCCTGGCAGCCCCCAAGGCCCCGTGGCCCCACCGGAGCTACAGCTGCTCCCAATCAGTGCAGAAGCACCAGGCTGCGGTGCAGGCGCGCTGCAGGGGAGCTGTGAGCTGTTCCATCACCTCCATCGTATGGTACCAATTACCCCTCGGTAATGAAAAACGTGGTTTCGTATTCTCAGTCACTGGAAGTCCACTCACACTGAGGTCCTGCCCAGTGCATGCTGAAAAGCAGCAACACAAGTAGGGAGAGCCCAAGAAATTACAGCTGTGCGGCTGCAGGCTGCTGCCATCAGCGGGATCCCAGAGGTACCAACGAGATACAGGATCTCAAACGACCTGGAAATGTATGGGGTGATGAAAACCGCTTTGATCCGTGGAGATCAAAGCGTTTTACATGGAAAAGGTCCACAGGTTGAAGAGGTTTAAAGTGAAGAACATGAATGTCTCAAGTTGTTTAAAGCACAGCAGAGATGTGAATTTCTGGTTCGAACCAAAAGGGAATTGAACCAGACCATCAGCCCCAAACTGAAGCAACCTAAAGTAAAAGGATTTATATAGCTGCACGTGCCTTCTTCCTGCTGCATTTCTGGGGCTGCAGGCTGCAGCGAGGCAGGGTTCAGAGGCAGTAAATCCTTGTGTTAAACTGACAGATGGATGTGGAAGACCCAGAACAGTTGAGGGGACACCAACCCTTCTTCAGCTGTGACGAACCCAAAGCCTCGCCTACGCCGACCAGGTTTCCTGAAGTCCTTTTGGAAGTTCCCTACCACCATCAGGGGAAGGATTATTTTGATAACCTCTGAATGGCTCCAAGCCAGGAATTTACCTAATCACTTGCGAAAGTAGCTACCCTCTCGGTATAATTAATGCACTGTAGCAATCAGTTCTGCCATGAAATTACGTGCAGCTAATTATGTGGTGAGAGGCACCTGTTTTGTATATGCTGAATTTGCTTCCTGACAACTTCATTACATCTTCTCCCGTACACATATTAGGACAGACAGCAAGCCACCACTCCCAGTAAACCTTCTGTCGTCTATGATTTACAGAGCCCTGTCAGCTGGCTCTTTTCTGTCCCTGGTCAGTTCAGTCTCCTGCATTTAGGGACTCTGATGATCCTCGCACTCCTCGTACAGGTCTGCTTTGTCATTCAGAATGTAATCAGTGTAGACAATCACTTCACGATGTCATCATGACATATCTGTTTTTCTTAATGATTCTTCTTTGTTCCATTTGCTTTCCAGCCCACAAAGGATGTTCAGTTACACCATATCTAGAAAGCCCTCAATGTCTCCCAGCTCGTGGAAGTTGATGCCCTTGGTATTGGTATCCCATACCTGGCAGGGGCTCCATACACCAATTCTGTGCCTTTTCAAAAGCACACGAGCATCTCCTGCTCCATGCAATGCTTTGGGGGGATGGCATTCAGGCTGAGCACTGAGGAACTCACCATGGTGGCAGACAGCACTAGAAGACCAAGCATGGTTCTCAAGTGAACAGAATTCAGCCTGTCGTTAATTAGGAGTTCTTACAACTGACACTGACTGAGCCAGGAAAAGCACAACAGGCAAAGTGGTGCTTGGAAAATCTGCACTCCCCAGTATTTGCCAACTGCAGCACTATTTCATCACAACACTGACCGCCACTGCTTCCTGCAAACACTTTCACAATGCCACACTGCTCTGAACTGCCTATGCTATATGTTTTCTCTCTTTGATGCACTGCATTTCCAGATCAACAAATTCCTACACGGCCAACATAACCCAACTGTGCATATTTAGAAACACGTTTATATTTTCTAAACATTTTACTTCGAAAGTGAAGCAGATACATTTGAATGAGCCTTTATAGCACGTGGGGATCGTACAAGCCCATTATCTGCCAGGATTTTGATGGAGTGGTTTGTGTAATATCTGAAATATGAACAAAGCTGTCCCCTGTGTAAGGAGCCAGACATTTCTTTCAGCATATTTACAATGAGTCACATAAATCTCCTGTTCCGCACATGTGCCCCTACTCAAGGAATTTCCCTAAGAATGCTAGATGTGGATTTCCAGGAAATTACAAGAGTTTGAATGAATTTTGAAATAGTCACACGCTTAGAACATATCATAATATCTATTTCAGAAAGGAAATGGAGCAATATATTTAAAAAATATATTCAGTGTATCGTGTTCGATTAACGCAAGGTTGCAGCCTTCATCACTCCCAGCCAGAATGCTCCCTCACACGTTTCCATTGTGAATCAATGAAACGAAAGTTTCACTGATAACAATTTTAGATAGCAGACACGGCGTTTTTACCCTTCTTTAGAAATTCCTGCAGAATCATAAGCTTTTGTGATAAATAGCTATGTCTCTTTTATGAGTGGAGACTTGTTAACTCACGGACCACAGAAAAAGTAAGCAAACAGCTGGGGAGATATTTGACAGAAGTTAAAATGCCATCTTCTAATCTGATGTAATAGACTCAAAATTAATTTGAGTTACTCTCCACGGTCAGCACAGCCCACGAAGGGCTGGAATGCAAAGTACTCACAGGCACCAGCAGCGGGTTCGATGCCCACTTCCTTGTGTCACAGTAACCAACAGTGCTCAGTGTGAGCAAGAGGATTACAGCCCAACCTACAGCACTTTCCTCAAGGAGCATCAAGGACATACTTAGCAGCACACTGCAACTCAGCCCCACCACTGTGCAGCCTCACAAAACCAGCTCTCTCATACTTGAAGGCAAATATCCTCTTTCAATGAAAGCAGGAACCATTAAAGAAGGCAAGGGATATGGTGAGGTAGGTGCCAGCCTGAGCTGAAGTGCCAGGGCCTTACACTGTTACATCCAAGCAGTATTTTTGAGGTCAGAACGTGGCGGCCCAGCTGCACTGCTCATGCTGTCACAGGCCATGTGCTCGTTCAGTTGTGTGCTACTCATATATGGTTTGGGTTGGAAGGGACCTTTTGGATCATATAGTTCCAACCCTCTGCTATAGGCAGGAGCACCTCCCAGTAGAGCAGGATGCTCACAGCCTGGCCTCGAATGCTTCTGGGGAGGGGGCACCCACAATCTCTCTGGGCAACCTGTTCCAGTGCAGCCCTGCCGCTGTTCCACATGCTGCCCACTTGCCCGGATCCTGCAATGACCCTGTTGTGTTAAAGCTGCCATAACCAGAAAGGCTCGGGCCTCTTACCTTCGATGACACAATGATCAGGGACAGGAATCCTCCTCCCCATCTCCATGACATATGCTTTCACTTTTCCCAGGTTTTCCTTCAAGTGTAGGTAGAGCTTGTCATGGCACTCCGCAGGACCCTTCCCCACCTCCACGCTTCCTTCCTGGGCCTCTTCTTCTGCAGGCACTGGAGAACCCTCCAATTCAGTGCAATCGATACTTTGGTGTGAAACCAAGGAATTTCCCAGTTGCATTTCTTCAGCATCAACACTAAAAGGCAACTTGTCATTTTCTTGTCTGACGTAGATCTCGGTGAAGGAGATCCCAGCAGTTATGCCCCCGTTCTCCTCATCTTGCCCGCTCTCTGCACCCACCCCCTTCATGCGGACTGCGTGCAAAGCCAGGCTCTTGGACCTGGAATGCAATTAGGGAGAAGTGTTTTGGGATGGAGGTACAGCGGAGCACAATGTGGTGAGCAATGAGAAAGGATTCATTTGAACATGTGCTCTTCTGAGAGCACAGGGCTGGCTTAGCCAAGGGAAATACCTTCCATAAATACACATTTCAAAAGCAAATGCAAGCCAGTTTTAATAAGCAAATGAAACGAGGTCCTAAACGTATATCACAACATCTGCATGCCATAGAAGGAGCCAATCAAACTATCTGCAAGGATCTTATAACCCCAGTACTGCAGCATATACTTTATTGATCACGTCATAAAGATGCCATCCAACAGCGATTTAACTGAACCAAACCTGAACCACGACTCAGCCTGCACTTCTGTGTTATCTGCACCTGCACACTGACCGCAGAGCTAAGGTCTCCATAAAGAACAGGGAGGCTGGGAGGGAAGGGCCTGGAAGCACGCACAGAGCTGAGGCATGTCCATACCTTCCTTTCCACAGTCATCTTGAGCACTTTCCACCCTCCCTGCTGTTTTAGAGTGCAGAACAGATTCAACAAAGAAATTGGAAATTTTTGCCAGCCTTTAAATTCATGGATACGAGACTTGGTTTGAACTCCTTACAATGCCCACAGGTATTGTGGATCCATTTCTCAATATCTGGATAAAGTTTCATTACAAAACTGATATTCCTGAAACCACTCATGCATTTAATAGAACCATACCTGTTAAATCTCATATCCTTCCTTTCTTCCTTAGAAACCTGGCCTAAGCTGTATCTTCTCACTGAGCCAGGGGTACCGGTGTCAATATTTATTTTTTCTTCAAAAGCCTGTATTTTCACCTGAAGCTTTTCATCTTCCTCATTTCCACTCACAATAGATTTTAAATTGCCCAGTGGTACAGGAGGTTCCATGTCGGTGTCATTTTCTGTCCTGGGGAAGCAAAAGCAGAGGTTGAGCTCCAGTGCACTTGCTCCTCTCGATGCTGATGCTGCACTCCCACCCTCGACCCATGTAATGCTCCAGGGGAAATAATTAGGTTTCAGCATGGATTTGCCTAGAGCTTGATTAATCATTTTCAGAAACATCTTCCAGATCAACGTCTCTGGCAGATGGATCAGAAATGCTGAACATCTCTGACAAGTCGGATTAGAAAGTGCACGCGCTGAATCTGCACAAGCAAAAAACCTCTTTTCCTGATAGTCCCATCGGGAGAAGTTTTTCAGCGGAACTTAAACCATTCCTTCAATCCTGCTGAACAGCGACTTCTGACATTATTTTCATAAACCAAGAGCAGAGCTAATTGCAGGGTTTATAGCAGCCTGTGGTTTTAACAATTTGACGAAAGCACATGCAGTTGGTACTAACTTAATGTACTCTGAGTAAGAAAAACATGTTTTGGAACTCAGCGCATGGAAAGAAATGGAATCAGGAGAAGTTCTAAATAAATCTGCCCAGAGCTCTGAAATGAGCTCGTGTTGCTTCTTCTCCACCTCTGGAGCAAACATCCTTATGGAGCAACCCGTGAAACGTGGATATAGAAAAGCCACAAACGAGGATTTTAACACACCATTTTCAAAGCCATAGCATCTCAACAAGTCACGCTCACAGCTGGGAAGCCCCTTAACGAGTCCCTAACACTGCAAATCAGCAGTTCTGGAAGGAAAGCATGTCTGAAGAAAACAACTGTGAGTACAGCATCACAGAACACGCTATTAGCTTCGATAAAGGCAGCTCAGGATATCTCCCAGGGGACCTAGCAAGTTTTGTCCCGTTTTGTTTTTAATTCAGGCAATAACACATTAACACCGCAGAGCATTTTTGAAACAAAATATTGTAATAAAGAACTGCAGTATGATCTTTGCTAAGTAATCCTTCTGGTGATGCAGCACAGGATTGGGAGTTGGATGACAGGACCGTTTAAGGCCCCTTCCAACACTTCCAGTTCTGTATCCTAAGATTTAATCCATCTGAAAGCTGCCACGCCTGCAGCTCTCTCAACACTGCTCTCGCTGCTGCTGCTGAGCACCAAAGAAAGCTTCTTGCACATACATTTGTGTACGTAAAGCCCCAAGTGGAGATGGATGAACTGATGGCTTTGTGAACGACGGAGCCAAGTCAGCAAGGTTGACGGTGGCTGGAAGTAAGAGCAGGCTTTCATAACAGCATCTTTGTTCCAGCATTCTCCAGTTGAACCCTGATGGTTTTGTGAAAGAAGCACAAGAGAACACGTCCACTAAAGAGAGGCACCAACGAAGCAGTAGGTTAATAATTACAGAGCTCATCACCAGACCTCACATCCCACCTCAGCCCTGACCTGACTGATACCAGGATCCCCAGCAACCCCCTGCTCTCCCACATGTACCAGCTCTGCATGGCATCCCAGGAAGCCCAAAGCATGCACCCCAGGAGAAGTGTGCAGGAAGCCCCTGCCCTGTGCCCGACGGGATGCTGGCAGCCCTTCCTGCCGGCCTCCCCTCGCAGCAACAGTAAAATAAACTATTGTTTGAAATCTTGGCAGGAGGCGTTTGGTACATTGCTGAGGTTGCTGGAGTGGGATCAGCTTACACCAAAGCTCGGACTGGTTTCAAGATGAAAAGGATGCACTGACCTATCGTGGGTCACAGGGACCTTGCTTGGAAAACCCTCCATGCTGTGGCACTCCTCATTGTTCCGCTGCTTTTAGGTTCTCTTCAGACAGCTTTAGAAAGTCGCGTAACTACACAGCTCCACAAGTCAAGAGTGATGTATTGATTTAAAGAGCATCTCTCCAGACTGCCTCTGTTATCAATGTCACCCACCACAAATAGAGATCGCTAAAAATACACCGGGATGGATGCCTTCCAGATCCAGCTCTGATGGGAAGCAGCATGGGTGGATGGAGCACAGGTCATTGTGACACATCGACGGGCAGCTTTGAGGGCAGGGGGGGATGGCATGGGGCCGGCAAGGAGGGGCTGCAGCTCAGAGCCTGCCTCTACTCACAGTCAGGAAGTGATCAGGAGCTTCAAATATTGCCAGAAGCCAATTATGGGAACAGAATCAGCCAGATAACAGTGGTGGCAGAGGTGCTATGTGTGGCTGCAGCCTGCATCCTCCTGCACATCAGACACATGGCCACTCACAATGCTCATGGTGGCTGAGGGTGGGACCCAAGCATGTTTTACACAGTTCTCTTCACCACCACGAGGGCTGATTTAATTGACTGTGCTGCACTTGTTGGTTGGATCTGCCCATTAAGACTCTGTATGTGTTCTTCCAAAGCCCCTCTGAGATGGAATAACTTGCAGTAGAGCATCACATGGCTTTAATTACGCTCCCCGCTAAATGCATGTAAAATTCCCGGTGTCAAACAACTCCAAGCAAGCCGTCATTCCAAAGAAATCAGTTTCTTCTTATGTAAACACACGATTTTGGAAGGAATGCTTACAATCCAGCCACACCATTTTAAAACCCCAATTTCCTTCCACAGCACAAACACTCCATGTTGCTGCTTCTTACAGCACTGCAGTAACAGCAGCAGCACTGCAGCCGGCACGGATTGCCGTGTCAGTCCATGGATCGCTCCCATCAGCACAAATCAGAACAGCTCTGTGCTAATCAGTGGAGATCCCTCATTTTAGTCTTAATTTGCTGCTCAGTACTTGCTCTTGTCTGAGTTAGCTGATGCTACGCTTGATACAGGCCTCAAATCTTATTTTAATGTCCTTCCACTGCAGACACAACTCTGCCCTCCCCTCTCCTCCCCCAACTCCACACTCAGTGCAGTATTTTGCATCTGTAGCCACATACACGCACACATACACACTAGGCAGCTTCTACTCTCCAGCAAAGCAAGTCCTTAACAAAGGGCTGCTTAATAGAGAAACGGGGCAATAACATTTGAACAAAATCATTTTCCTGTGCTTTGCATAACCGATGGGTGCAGAAGATGATAAGGCACAGGAGAGTTGTGGCGTTTTAGCAAATAACTTTTCTACTATAAATCAAGTGAACAGTCCTGGGCAGCAGGCATTATCCTTGTGCTTTGCTACTGAAGCCCCAGCTCCCATCCTGCTGCATGGCAGCTTCCCCAACCCGTGACACATCTACTCTCGTTCCCTGTGATGACCTGCAGCTCTCTTGTCCCAGAACCCCACTACTTCAAAGTGCACACATCACTTCCTTACTTCCCCTGAAGCTTTTTCACTGTCCTCAGAGGAACGTTTCCCAGAAGCAGTTTGGAGGACTCTGTCTCAGCAGATCTTGGCCTCCAGTTGAAGCTGCCCTGCGAAATGAGTGGCTCCAGCAGAGCTCCTCTCCCCTCCCATTTCTACCTCTCCAGGACACCAATTAGTTGTTCCTCCAATGATCATACTGTTTTGGCTCCAGCCCTATGTCTGTCTCCAAGGCTGACCTTTGTGGTTATGAGTTTTCTGACATCTGTTACATTTTACACCACAGCATTACTATCCCTTTGTGCCCCCCTGACTTATGCTAGTATACGCAATGCTCACGATAAGTCTCTCCCTAATTAAAAGCGACTGCTACCAGATATCTAAGTAACACCTGCATCCTTACTGTGACAAACGCAGCAGCACTCCGCATGCTTTACTCTCAGGACACAGATTTGGAGAAGCTGACTGCTATAATAGTTGGGTACGAGCTAGGGATATTTGCTCAGAGTTCTTTAGCAAACCCTTGTCACAGAGCTGTGCCAGTCATTGTTCTTCTCAGCCTCGGTGGTTATCTTCCAGAGTAAACCCGATGACAGTTGTGCAGCCTGAATTCACTGGTTTATTTTTAACAGAGGCTTTGCAGATTGCCCATGTCTACTGATCTGGGACGCAGCTTTCTTCCTGTGCTTTTGGAAGAGCTCAGACTTGAACAGCCCCTTTGTTCCCCAGTGCCAATGACAGAGCTGCTGCTGTGTGATGTGCAGAGGCTGCTCCGTGTGGCACTGCAGGCACCTGGGGATCGTCCTTACAGCCACACACATAACACAAGCCTCGAGTTGCTTCCACAAGCAGGGGTGCTGCTCGTTAACTGTGAGTTTGCGCACTGACCTAACCTTGTAACCAATGCAATCCAACAGCGGAGAGAGCATAAACTCTAACACAAACCACAAGGAATATCAAGATCCAGTTGCAAATAGCAACGTAGCAGCTCCCAGTGCCTCGCACAGCCCTCTCCCACACCCAGCAGCTCTACCTGGCTGCCAGCACGCTGCTGCTCCCCAGCTGTCGCTCCAGGAGCTTGGCGATGGCGGTGAAGCTGTTGCTCATGCGGTAGATATCTCTGCTCTGGGTGCCCAAGATGCCAGAGAAGGTGTCGGTGAGACTCTTAATTTCCAGCAAAAGGATGTGGTGAAAAGAGTGCTCCATGTTGGCCAGCTGGTTCACCAAATACATCAGGCACTTCCTGGCTTGCTCCTATACAACACAAGGGGACAGAAAGAAGCAACTCTGAATGAATGATCTTAATGTTTGCTTGTACGAGGCGGGCTGTGTGCATGCTGCTGATGAAAGCACTGCTGTTAGGGAACAGCGGTACCCCACGAGGCCAAGGGGTGGCACACACTGTGCTCACGTGCCCCCAGCTGAGCAGGGAGCAGACCCAGTGCTCAGGGCCGTGCTGCACAGCTCATGGATGCTTCTGTGTCTTTGTTGTGGCCTCACTGCACGAGCAGGCTCGTGTCCAGGTCACTGCTTTGCCCGCGTTCCCCTCCGCAGCTGCAGGCACTCAAGAGCAACCAGGCAGTCACAGCCAGCTCCAAGCATGCCACCAGCTGTGACGAGCACACAGCCAGCAGCCAGACTCTCTTTTTCCAGGGTGCAAATGTGTTTCCTGATCTCCGCTTCCCTTCTGGATCCCTGGGGTGTTGACACACGTAGCAGTGCTGCCAGCCCCAGCAGGGCTCCGTGATGCAGTGTGCTGGGGACCACCGCAGCCCTCCCAGGCTGGTGGTGAGGGGTGTGAGCATCACAGCAGCTCTCCCATGCTCAGACGAGACTAACTCCTCAGTTCAGTTTAAAATGAGATTTTGTTGTAAGATGAAAGTAAGAAAAAAGGTGAGCTGCTGCCTGGCAGCTCTATCAGTCATGCCACACATTGCAGTCTGATATGCCCACTGCAGCCAAAGCTCTGCCGGGCAGTTTATCCACGAGATCACATCCCCTGCCAATTAGGATGAAAGGGGCTGCTTCAGATCCTAATCTAAAAAAGCACAGCTATTTTCTAACAAAGATACCTTATCTCTGCTTGGCAAGAGCACACAAATCCAGTTTCAACTATTTCTGTATGCACATGTGCAAGCTCTCATCCAAAAATACAAACCCTGAAGGTAAAGAAATGCATGGGGGTTTCTGTGTGTTTTTTATAACTGTCCTAAGCATATGGGGCTCCACAGTCCTAAGAAGAGCTGAGTGGCAGAAGCAGCAGAGGGAGAAGCAGCTCAGCAGCTCATATCAGATCCGTGGAACAGCAGAGTGTGGGCCTGGAGCAAAGCCCCTCCAACCCAGCAGATCCTTACAGAAACTGTTAGAACCTGTGCCAAAGGCAAGCAAAGGCACTTCAGGAAAATAAAATGTTCTCAACTTCTTACCAAGCATTAGCAGCTAAGGAGGGGAAGCAGCACGTCACATGCAACCTCCCTACGCTGCAGGGCAAGAGCACTATTGCCTCGGATTTCAGAAGAAACTCCAAATTCTTCTGGGATCGTGTAACTGGAGAGAAAACACTGCTGAAGGTTGGGTTCCAAGTACAGCACGGCCATAAAAGCACACGGGAGACTTTGGCAGGACGTCGCCTGAGTCCTGCGAGTGAGAAAAAGTCAATGTGCTCCAAACAAAAGGCGAGTGGCTGCCCCGCGTCACGGCAGAGAGGAACGGTGCAGCAATCAGAGGAGCTGCTGCCCCTCAGCCCCACGCAGAATGAGGGCAGGTACCATGGGGTGGGCTGGGCGCAGCGGCGGAGCCTTTCTCTCAATGGCTCGAAGGAGGCTGCCTTTTGGGTAAATAATCCCCAGCTTATTTGGAAGACATTCCTCCCTCCGAGAGATAAACACGGGCTCAATTAACATTTAAAACACATTTCTGTTTCCTAAACAAACTGTGCGGCAGACGTAACTGGAAGAGAAGTTCTGCCCATTGTCGTGTCGCTTTGATCCAGCTGGAGTGCCTCCAGCCGCTGCAGCGCGAGCTGAAAGAACAACAAACCCCGCCACTCATGTCATGTGCAACCGTTAAACAAAACAGAGTCACGGCAAAACAGCTCGACATGAAAGCAGCCATTATCTCCGCCGCTACTTTTTTTATCCAGAAAAACATTGGGGAAGGCTGTTCGGGCATACAGAGCCCATTGTTGATGTAGCAGTGGGTGTTTTCTGTTTTCGTTGCGTTTTATCGCAGACATCTCTCGCGTTTTACGGTGCTCCGTCTGCTGGGAGGTGAGGATCCAAACCATTTTGTGAGGTGTGGCCAAGCACTCTGCTCTACCTGAAAACCGGGCTTGGGAGACTGCCAAAGAGATCACAGGGATGGCAGAAGAACTCCAGCTTCCACTTGGTTCAAAGCACACACTTACTGGAAGAACGAAGCTGAAACACCCAGCTGACCTGTGCCCTGAGGTGGGGTTCGGCTGTGCACAGGTTAAGGCCAAGGAACAAGTCTGATTTCAGTTTCACCCATCAAACCCCTACTTGTGTTTGTAGTCTATACCGTGAAGGGCCAACCCTCAATCCTTGCCACTTCTTTCCGCCAAGTGAACCTCCCAGTGAAATCAAATATCAACAAATAAAATTCCAGCCCTACCGTTATTGTTTCATTTCTCACTCTCTTTGCTTGGCTGGAAAGGGACTGCTGGTGGGGGCTCACATCCGCAGCCCTGTCACTGGGGCAGCAGAGGTGTTCCAGAAGGCACAGTCATGGTGTCTGGCACAGGGGACAGCCCTCTGGGAGTGCTCTGCTGCTCACACACCCTGCTGGACCCGACCTACGTAAGCTAGCTGGCAGCAGTGATGCCTGGAACCGAGCAGTTCCACTTAAGTCAGATCAGAGCTTCAAAACTTCCTTGTGGTGCACTCAGTTTTTATCAGCTGAACCTTTAAGGCCGGTCCAGCTTTTGTGATGCCAGATGTGTTTCTGCCTATCTAATTGCAGGCTGAGTGCCTGTGCTGCAGTGAGCAATGCCCTGTATGTATATCAATGAAACCAGTCCCAAAGGCTTTTTCCCCTTCTTTCAAGGTGCCCAATCTGCACAGCAGAGCCCAGAGACACCTCTCCCTTTGCTTATGATGGGTGGGGGCAAAATCTACCGAAGGAAGTGCCAGAGGAAAGAGAGAACAAGAAAAAAACCTACATCAGCATCTTGGCCAGGGCAGATCCTTCAGTTTTGGGCATCACTGTCAAAAGCAAACCAAGAAAACAAGAAGAGCCATTCTTCTCCTGCTGGGGAGTTCAACTCTGACACCCATTGCATGTTGCTTTTAGAAATGATTTTGGTACATGGAGTGAAAGGTCTCCTGGGCATCACTGCGGCACGTGCCCATCTCCCCCAGCAAGCACTGGTGGCACAGAGCAGCTGAACGCAGCCCAGTGCTCAGCCGTGAGCCTGCAGCTTTTCAAGTAGTACCACAACATGGGACATCGTGGCAAGTACTGAGTGATGACAGGAGGAAGACTGGAGGTCAGATGTTCCATGCAGGTTTGGCCACACGAGGCTACACGCATCTGCTCAAAGCGAGGGATCAAAATAGGGGAGAAGTTCTGAATCCAGGAATAAACATGGCCCACTGCAGTTCTTACAGGTCGGTTTTACTGGGGTGATGCAGGTTAACAAGGGGATGACAGCACCTTCCATTTGGCTCAGCGTGCAGTGGCAGATGAGCTCTTCTGTTACCTTGATGCCCATGTCAAGAGAAACAAGATTCACAAGGCCAAACCAAGAGTGCTTTTAATTCCTACGAGACAAATGTCCTATTAGATGAAAATAAAGCTCAGGATCTGTAGAAATAGCAAATGTGGGCTCTTCCCACGCTGCATCCAGCAACCAGACACCTTTGAAGCAGCCTTACACTGGCAGAGGAGAAACCAAAGGGACAAGTAAGCTCAGCTTGCATATTTAATACTGTTCTTTATCAGTTGAAGGAGACATCTTTAGCACAAAGTGATCTTCCAGAACGGAGACATGACCTGTATTACCTTCTCTGGAGACCCTTTGATGACCACTATCATTGCCAAGAGCACATTGCTACCTGCATCTCATCAGCTGTAAACTGAACTGCCACCCTGAGGGCACAAGTATGTGGAGGGTTTTCCCCCACAGAGCAGAACAATACCATTTTTCCACCCTGGTCCCTCCAGAGCTTCCCGTGGAAGGAGGGAAGGACAACCAGAGGACTGGCTCAGAAAAAGCTTTACCCAGCATTGACTCAGTAACTCTGATCAGATAACAGTGAGCCTCCAGCAGGACCCCCACCTTCAGGTGAAGTCTTTAAAACCTTGAAGAGAGTGACTGAGCCCAGTCTACATACAGGACTGTGTCCTCTAGCCTTTATGGAGACAAACTCCCGTTGATTTGGTGCAAAGATCACAAAATCCTGGGGGACAGCAGGGTTCAGCTCTGCTGAAATTAATTATCCAGGTCACTGCGTGGCAGGCATCAGTGTCACACTCCACAAACAGTCCATTTTATTACATACCACTCATTTTCTGCCTGCATAGCCAAGTTCTATCACAGCCATAAAAGTTTGACTTATTTAGCCAAAACTCTCTGATTTCAGAGCATGAGTTCTGCCTTCATAGAACTGTGAGTTGTGGCAGAAGGAAAACATCTATTGCTATCAGTGAAAGACAGAAGCAAGAAGTCCACTGCAAATTCATTACTCTGTTTTCAAGGTCATGAAACAGCTTTTAGGAGTTTGCTACTGTCCATCATTTTACAGCACAGGGTTCCCACAAGGTCATACCTCAAACTGAGTTCACGTGGAGATGTTGCTGTGATGAGGCTGAGCCCAGCACTGCCGCTGGGCACTTTCATTATAAAGACATTTGTCAGAAGTATTCAATTAACTCCGGCTACAAATCCAAAATAGCTGGATTACATGATATTAGGAAGTTCATATTTCATTGCACGATTACAGCGTTCCTGAAGGCTATACGCATTTCAAATCCAATATCATACCAAGGGGTTGCAAAATATTTCTGTTCCTTTTCTTTGCCTTTCATTTCTCTTACTACAGATACTGCAATCTGACTGAGCTAAGCTGCTGGGATAATGACAATTGTGTGCATTTATCAAACAAGAGCTTTAGACATTCCATAAAGGACTGTGGAAATAGAATGCATTCACACAGAGAACGGATGCACAGTTAATTAGGAGAACTACTCACCCTCTGAGCCATAATGGTACTAGACATACTGTCATCTTACAAACTGTGGAGATATCTCTGGTAGGGTGCTCTGGTTCACCAGAGTATTCAGTACAAAGTTTAACCAAAGAAGCCAACAAACAAAAAAAAAACACACATGTGTTGAACCAACCAGCCCATTCCTTTGGTTTTCCAGCTCACCTCATCCACGTGACCAACAGCTCCAAAGATCTTCGCCGTTTGCCCAATCAAATGTGGGAAACTCTCACCAATTTCTTTTAGCTCTGGAAGAAAACCAGCCAAGGCTGTTGGGTCATAGCCAGATACTTCTATCAGTATGTTTAGGATAATGTCACTGTGGTTGGGGTCTCTTACGTGTCCCAACAGACACGGAATACACTCTTTCAGCACCTATTAAAACAATGAAAAAGACAGGAAGAATGGTGAATGTGTCTGTGAATGGTGAACGCATCCAACCAAAAGATGTAGCGTACTTTGGAGGGTTGGAAACAAAGTGTCAGACTTTGATTCAGTAGAACAGCTTTTCACCCTTGCTGACCTCTGCACATAGCTATTTGCTGAGGTCAACAGAAGTTCAGCTCAACATATGGAATAAGGGTAAGCTGCAGCTTTGAAATATTACAGTTATGCATCTATAAGTAAGAAAATCCTCAAATGTTAAAAAAAGAAAAAAAAGAAAAAGGAAAAAATAAAACCAACTCCCCCAACCCCCTCAGCAAACGTTTCCCTCCCTTTAGGCCTGCTCTATACTTAAAGGATTAAAACAGCACAGGCCTTAGTCATCCCTAACGATACAGTAAATTAAAGTACTAGCAAAAGAATGTTTTCTTTCCTCCAGGAACTAAACAACATGACAAGGTTAATAGTGGGCACAGAGCTAAAAATAAAGGCCAGCTCCTTGCTGCACAGAAAGTGCTGCGGGCAGGCTGGCATTCCTTGTAACAACACGATTTTCAAGAGGCTGAGAGTCTGGACATTCAACTGTCTTCTACAGGATTCTTTTACATCTACACTACTACATGTCTACATGGGTACTGATACATCTCTGGGTCAGGGAATCCAATGGACGTGCGTAAAACTTATTTCAGGACAGACTGCTGAGTTTTTCCACCAGCTTCCCAAGGCCTGGGAGTGAGTTCCATACTCTCCTTTGTGCATCTCTTGGCTCAGACACCAACATTCCAATGGGGCAGCAGGCCCTACGTCCCAGCCAGGACACACGGTGACCTCAGACACGCCAGGTCTGGGAGCCCCACTGTGGCCATGTGGGGCTCTTTGGTCACTTGCTTCCAAAGGCTGCTCTACTTCAGTGCATTATGATAAAACTTCCTTGGCTATCTGAAGGAATTAACCACTGCTGATCTTTCTTTTCCAAAGGCTTTATAGATTTAAGAAACTTCTTTGTCTTATTTGAATGAGCTGAGTGCTGTCAGTGCCGTGCCACTTCAAAAGCGTGATACCTACTGCCTTAATTCATCTCCAGTTCACTCTTAAAACTGGACACAGTTAGGAACTGATTCCTTGATACGTTCATACACTTCTAATAGAAACGTAGCGATGGGAATTACAACTCAACTGACAGAGGAAGAGCCAAAAAAGTAGAACAGAGCCCTGGTTTATAACAACGACTGCCGGACCACGTTTATTGTGTTCTCTTTACGATCGGATGGAGGATTTGGAATGGAATTAAAGAACGGAATTAAAGAAACACATCGACAAATCGCAGGAAAGCACCATTGTGCACGGTGTGAGACTGCAGCCAGGCCTTGCCAAGTCATCTGAAACAAATAAACCCCCCCCCCAAAAGGAGTTGCAGCATAGAGCAGCTCATCCACACGCAGCCTTACCCGGAGCTCCTTCCTCCGTGCCGCAAGCTGAAGCAGCCGCAGGAGGTGGTGCTGCTCGGCTGGCTGCAGGTGGTCCAGCAGTGCCAGCAGCTCGGGCAGGTGGCACACCATGGGTCGTGGCTGCTTCTCATACAGGGCAGGCAGCACTCGCAGCAGCAGTGAGTTCCCTGCCAACAAAGCAGAGGAGAGCGTGGTGTTACTGCACAGCAGTGCCGCAGAGCCGGGGAGAGGCCTGGACTGTCTGCATCCACCTGGAGGCAGCAGCTTTTAGGAGTCATAGGCACAAAACCCTGGAGGTGTGGAATTCAGGGGGGGAAACTAGACTGGGCCAAGGAGCCCAGGGCATGGCCAAATAGAGCAAATCACTGCAGGTGTAACAATGAACGCGTATAAAGTTATTTCCTATTCATTATAATTCCGTGAGAGGGCTGCTGATGAGCTTCCAGATTTGGATCATTCTCCGTGGAGTCCCACACTCAACACTTGTGATTTAAATCAATTAAAAAAAAAAAAAAAAAGGGCCAGAAAACACGTAAAAGCTGTATTTCTCCTTCGCTGAGATTCAGACTTTCAAATTAAATAAGCAGCATATGGAAAGAATAATTGGTCATTAAGAGAGCTAAATGTGTGCGACAGAGCGTTTGAACATGAATGGTTAAGGATGCCATTTCCAGGAATAGAAAGGAGCCAGAGAAAGTCAACGGCAGACAGACGCAGATACACAAAGCCCTCTCTCACACATCTTCTTAAGATGTCTGTGCATAATTCAGCCTGAAGCCCGGGCTCATACCAAAATATATAACTTCACATCGCCGTACATGCCTGCCTCAATATATTTAAGTCTCACTCGAACAACATATGGAGAACATCTGCCTATTGCGATGTCGTATGGCTTCTTTTTGTACACGCTTGTGAGCCCTTAAAGTCTCCTTGAATTTGCTTTCCAAGAGGAACTAGCACTCTGGCCTGCTTCTTTTTCTCCCACTTAAACCGAAGCCCTTTAATTTTGCAAGAGAAGCAGGTCAGGTCCCTGGTGGCAGAAAGAGGGCCTTATGTGTCAAGCTTGACCACACCACACTCGTGCCAGACATGCGAAGAGCAGCCCAAGGCACTGCCTTGCAACACCACCCCTGAGCCAAGTAACCGAAATACAGTTCATTGTGGGCTCCAAAAACATCCAGGCAGAGACTTTCAGGGGTCCTCAGCCCTGGGAGCACCTCTGCACTGCTCAGCTGCTCTCTGCATCTGACCCTGAAGCATTAGTTCTGCTCCTTGAGCCGTGGCTTCTCCCTGAGCCCCACATCCAGACCCACTCTGTCCCCAGGGCCACGGGGAATTCCTGTCTGTGCTACAAGTAGGACTGCACAATAATGAAGGGGCACAAGTGCCACTGTCATACTATGGGACCAATGCTTCTCAGTCACAGAGGTTCTTCCAAAAGTGCCTCTTTACCATGTATATTCAGCATAGATTTGATGGGTTTTTTTGTTTTAACTAACCAGAAGTAGTAATCCAAATGACCCAAAAGTAACCGGCAAAGCACCCGTTTGCCCTAAGGTCAAATTAAGGTTTTCTAGATCCTCATCAGAGTCTGAAATTGAAAGATTTTGTAATTGAATACACTGAAAATTATTTTCTTCCCTAGGTAATTTAGTATTTTCAGAACTAAGCCTTTCTGACACTTGCATGTGCTTAGCTTTTATTGAAGGTTTTCTGTCCACGTAGAGCAGATTCCTATAGCTCCAGTCACATTTCAGCAAAGGATGAAATTCCCTTATCCCTGGACAGGCGAAGTTCTGAACTGTAAAATCTCAGAGGGAAATTACAACGGAGAAGAACAAGAAGTAGCACCTGAGATGTGCTATTGCCTGTGCTGGGACATCCCAGGTGGGAAGAAACCCACTATAACTATCAGAGGGGAATGCACAGCATGGTGGATTGCAGCCACTTGTACTGAAATACTTGGTACTAAAGCGAATTGGGCAGCTCAGCTAGTCACCATACAACAAATATCACTGGGTTTGCAATCACTAACCAGGATGAACAAAGGCAAGGGCAGACTGTAGGCAACCCCACCGCTTTGGAGCAGCATTTCAGTGACCTCACTGATATGGAATTCTTTTTTTAATTGGATAACCTGCATATACAAACCTGTAAACAACCCAAGCAGAAACCACAGTTTGTGCCTGCTCTTTGTTTAACTCCAGAAGGGTCACGCAGCACGAACCCGTCCCCCACATTTTCGTGCCTGTGTGTTTCCTGTGAGCTCCCAGCACACCCCGCCAGCTGCCATCCCTTCCCAGTTTCCACATGAATCACCCACACATGGCCACCACCCTTCTTCCTCCTCAGAGCTCGGCCATCAGAGGTGACACCCTGCCCATTCCCAAGCAGCTCCCTCTGTTCCATCTTGCCTCATCTGGCTCAGCCTAAACGAAGAGCCTGAAATGTACTTCTGCTGTCTGAGAATGGAAAAAAGCCATACTCAACTCCTTAATCATCTTCGCTCCCTCTTCCTCCCCTACCACCATTATCCCCAGTGCTTTCCAGATCAGACTTTCTCAGGCATTCCACGCAGACCACACACTGGGAATTACACAATTCCTGCACAAAGCAGTGTACAGTTGGGGACATCCAATGGCTGAGCACTGCTGGTTGTAGGTCAGGTGGGGCAGAGGCACCGACAGCACAACACAGCCCCATGGCACAGGGACAAGTTGCACGCACACAGCCAAGCTACCTGCACATACAAAGGTTGGATATTAGAAAAGATTTCTTCTCCAAAGGAAGCACAGGCTGCAGAGTGGGGTCACCGTCCCTGGGGGTGTTCAGAACCACAGGGACGTGGCTCTGAGGGACGTGGGCAGTGGGCATGGTGGGGTGTGCTGGGGTTGGACTTGGTGATCTCAGAGGTCTTTTCCAACCATAACGGTTCTATGAAAGGCTCTGTGTGCTGCCTCTGCTCTGCCCCATCCATGGCCCAGCCCTGCAGCACAGAGCTCATAAGAGAATGAGTCCCATAACACTTGGCAGGTACAGTATGGGCAGAGCAGCTCAGCAGCATTTGGTCATAGGATCACAGAATGGCTCAGATTGGAAGGGACCTCAAAGATCATTTAGATCCAACCTTCCAGATTCAAGGGGCAACGGCTGAGGCCACGTGCACCTCTGCTACCCCTCCCGCAGCCACGTGTCCCAGTCCTATGCCATCAGCTGTGGTGCTGGAGCAGGGTGAGCAAGCAGTAAGGGAAGCACCATCCCCTCCTGGCAATTCTAACCAGAAAGGGAACACGGATTGCAAATGAGATGCAGTTCTGTTTGCTTTTGTATCCTGTTCTCTGAATATTTTGTGGCCAACACATAATTCATACCATCAGCATGGTACCCTTAATCTCAATTCTGGAATAACCAAAGGCCCATTAGACTGATAAGCTCTCCCGTGCTTAAAAGCGATCAACACCAGTAACAGTAGGACTCGGCACCAGATTAACACCTAACCCAAGAGTCTCCCATTTTGTTTTTCTCCACATTAACAAACACAATTCCAATCCTGCAGCTGCTAACCTGCAGGCTCCTGAAAGGAGAAACTAGATGGGACACATTACCCACGTGGCTACAAAGCTGCTATTGATAATTTGGGCAAGAAAAGTAAAAACCCAACAAGTTTTATGTTACCAGTTCTCCTTTACAGCTCAAACTACTAGCATAGGAGAAGCTCTTAAAAGAAAGCAGCCCCAAAAGCCACAGTATCCAGGTTAAACCTGACACGTGCATCCAAAGCAGCTCCAGGTAGATGTGTTCTCCTCACCAGCCCCCTCCCGAGCCGCAGCACTACCGACTGCAGACGGAGTTTGCACAAAGAACACGGCTCAGCCCGAGTGATGCGGCTCAGGCAGCAATCCTTCGCCCCACTCCCACCCCACCGTGCTGTGCATTTCTGGCACTGTGCTCCAGGGGAAGCAGCAGCAGCGTGCGGAGCAGCTCTCCCCATCACCCCCCCCTCCCACAGACCTGGGGGCTGACATTGAGCAAGCTGCACGCCCCCTGCTCCTCACCGCCAAAACCAACAACCAGAAGTGCTCCTATTACAGCGCTGGCACTCATAGCGCTCATTCATTCAAGCTGAGACGCTCGGAGCATTTATTAGGGGCTGCCCGTGGCTCCTCGCAGTCCCGTCCCCCAGCCCCAGCCCGGCTGTTCGCAGGGAGCAGCTGCAGAATGCTGCCTGGAGGAGCGCTTTCTTTGCTCACACTGTTGTGTGTTTTCAGGGCTTCTGCTTCTGTGCTGGATGAAGACGACGACTACGACCTCATGTATGTGAATCTGGATAACGAAATCGAAGGTCCGGCTCTGGGCGCTGAGGAATGTAAGTTGATAGCCTACATTTCTTTGTTGCATTCTTTGTTGCTTAGCTCTCGTAACAACCACGAGCATTATTTTAAGAGGAACCATGTGCTTGCAGTAGTAGTTGTTGCAGACAGCCGTGATCGGGGACTTGGATGGTGCACTGCAGACTCTGCTGTGCACTATTCTTCCATTTCCCCGCAGCAGACGGAGGATGCCACTCCGTTTAGAACTGCTGTACTGTTCTAGAACTGCTTTGCCTCCTGTTTTAGTACAGAAATAAGAGCAGGGGCAGCCTTGCACAGATGCAGATTTCGGTGAACACCCCTTCTGTTTAAACCTACACCCGCGTCTTGCCTTCCAGCTGCCTCGTGTGACTGCCAGCGGGAGCACACGGAGTGGGACAAAGTCTTCATCATGCTGGAGAACTCACAGATGAAGGAGAACATGATGTTGCAGGCGCTGGAGGACGGGCTGAAGGCGGATGTGCAGGCACTCAGAGCAGAGCTGAGCCAGCTCGCTGCTGGGCTCACCAGCACCTTCAGCTCCGCGGTGCAGCAGGTCACCTCCCATGCCTTGGCCCAGCTGGAAGAGGCGCTGCAGAGGAACAGAGACCAACCTGGGGATGCTGAGCAACTCTGCAAGTCCCAGCAAGGCAAGGTTCTGGAGCAGGTCCTGCTGCTGAGCCACAATGTGTCCACCAGGCTGGGCCGGCTGGAGAGCTCCTGGCTGAGATGGGCTGAGGGGGAGACCCAAGAAACAGCTTTCCAGCTCCAGCGGGACAAGCTCGGCCCCAGCAGAGAGGACAACCTCCTCTTGAACACCTTATGGAAAGAGCTCCAGCAGACCAGAGCTGAACTGAAGGCATCGCAGAAGTGGGTCACCCAGCACCTACTACCAGCAGGTGAGTGCAGCGCGGGGCATTTCCTAGAGGGCTCTCTGGGGGCCCAAGCAGATGTCCTGTGAGTGCTTGCCTCCTCGCAGGGTCCAAAGCAGCCTTATGGGCAGCCTGGGGGCCTTGAGCAGGCTGTAGGGCAGCAGCTCAATAGGTGCTCTTGAGAAAGCAGTTCTGAGCTTCTCAAACGTGGGATCAAAGAAAGATTTAATCAGAACCCTCACCCATGGCAAAGCAGCCACCCAGCCACAAGCTCACCTCCGGCAGCCCTCCTGGATTCCCTCCTGGATTCAAATGGCTGCCAAAAAGCAGCAAACATATTTCAAGCACACCTTCCCTTCTACCTCCCCACGCACTCGCTGAGCTGTCCCGTCCCCCTGAAGCATGTTCCTGCTCCTTCCTCCTCCTCCTTCCCACCTCAGAGGACACTGCAGATGGGCACAGACCAGCTGCTGCCGCCCTGCTACCACTACGTTCACTTTTTTCCTTCTGAAATCTCAGTGGGAAAGTGAGGTGCCCATAGAATGATGGGCTCACTGTTCAGATTTCCTTGGGGTCCCCATGTGCATTGTAACAGGATGCCCAGCTGCAGTGGTAAAGGATATGGCAGAGCAGAACCCTGGCTGAGGAAGGCATGGGTTCCAAGCAGAACTGAGGTCCGTAGCCAAGTGACTATGGCTGCATATCTTCTCTATGCTACCACATTTTTAATGACTACCTTTTTCCCCACAAATAAAAGTTCCTGTAGATTAGATAATAAGGAAAAAAAAACCCACAAACCTACAGTTGCACGGTCCTCTTGCACGTGTGCCAACAGGAAGGAGGAATGCAGTCCCACCAGCACTGCCAGTGCCAGCTTACAAGCACTGCCACCTCTCACAAAGCTGTATTTTAACGAGGAATACAAATTTAGTTTTATGAATACATTGCTTTCACCCTTTTATTTGCTGCAGCATTTTAGTAAACCTTGTACCCTGGGAGCAGACCTTCAGCATTTCCCTTTCCTCCATCCCAAGCACATGGACCCCAAGTGGCATGAGCTCATTCTTTATCTCCATCTGTAATGCAGTCAGGAGGGTCAAGTCTTGATCAGCATCAGAGATCTCAGCCTCGCCACTGGAAATTCAGAGTATTTCCACTGGTTGCAACATGATTAAAATAAAAAGTAAGAACGCTTTCTTACTTAAAGTAATTTTTAAATTTTAGGCAATTCCAGCATCTCTCTCCCTGGAAATTCTTTTTCAAGGGAATTTTTAGCAACTGTCTTTAATTCCTCACAACTTGAACCTCTGCCAGACATCTCTTGAGGGATTTCCTAATCACACTTCTTTTCCTTCAGAGAGGCTGGATTTAATCTTGTTTAGCCCTTGATAAAAAAGCCAGAAAGCTTGCTAATTAAAAGCTGCTTCACAGAAGCGTTTCTTTGCAGCATCTCAAAGGGCATCCCCAGCAGTTGCTTGCTTCCCCCCAGCTCTCTCAAAAAAAAAAAAAAAAGAGAAACCCAGAACCGTATGGGTTGGAAGGGACCTCTGGAGCCCCCAGCCCCCTCAGAGAACTGCTCCTGAGGAGGCAATGCAGGAAAGCAGCCAGGTGGGTTCTGAACATCATCTCCTCTGGAGATTGCACCACCTCCCTGGGCAGCCTGTCCAGGGCTCTGTCACCCTCATAGGAAAGAAGTTCTTTCTCATGTTCAGATGGAACCTCCCACATTCCAAAATCTGCCCAAAGCTTGAAGGAAGCGATGTAAAATAACACAGCAGCACAGTCCTGGAGGACATAGAAAGGCCTTCTTTCACTAAAGCTGAAGTTTCCATATGTTTAGACCTTCCAGATGCTCTAGCTAAAGAGGAAGAGAGATGGCTCAATTGCGGGAGGGAGCTGCTTTTTCCCTATGTAACTTAGAATATCCACTTGTATATAGGGACGAGGGAAGCATGTAGGACAGCAATGATACCTTGTGCTTAATAATCATCAGGTACTTCTCTATCAAAGCTGCCCTCAGGAAGCTTAATCTGGGTTCTATTGCAACATAGGGTTGATTGGCGATGGATTGGTGATGGGAGAGGGACTGCCTTAACAAACACTCATATTCTCAGCTCTTAACCGGAGCACAGGTCCTGATGGTGATGGCCCTACAGGCAGGTTCACAAAAGGAACTCCTTCTAAAAGAACCAAAGCTCAGCATGTTTCTGCCAGCACTCCCTGCTCCTGCCCCAGTGCACTGTGTTGCACAGGATGGATGTGCCCAACCCTGCTGCTCCAAAGCTGTCAGTGGTGTCCTGCCCTGCAGGATGCTTTGTAGCTGCTCCTGACACAGAGATTCAGCAGCTCCATGCTCCTATCCCAGGAACACCACAGTATCTCAGACTACCAGAGGGACAGAGCAGCAAACCCATCTGCTTACTGTAAGACTGTTGTCCCCACTGCATTATGATCAAAGAGGGCATGAAGGCTAAGAAGAACCTCTGTGAGACAGAGTTGTTGCTCCATACACCTCTCACCACAGATAGAACTGCACAATGTGAAGTTCCCATCTCTCTAGGTGACCCACGCAGACTGCAGGTCTCCCCACACGGAGGGAACATTGGCCATCCTGCACCAGGGCAGGCAGGCAGCTAAACCCAAGTACGATGTGTACAGGGCAGGAACATGCTTCTGTGGAGAAGGGAAAGCTGAGCCCTGTTCAAGCAGCACAGCTAGCCCCTCTGCTCACTGCCATAAAAACTGCACACCAAATTAATCCACCAGATCTGACAGCTTCTCAAAGCACCCTGCAGGTGGGTTTCTCCATCCCATGGGATGAGCCGAGCTCACAGCCTTTTCAAGCCTAAAATGAGCATGAGCTGAGGGTCCTACCCGTGTATGTACCAACAACTTAATGTCATCTTCCTAATTCACTTTTTCAGGCTGCGAAACAGCAATTCTATTCCCAATGCGCTCCAGAAAGATCTTTGGGAGCATTCATCCGACCGCCGAAATGACCCTCTCCTCCTTCACCATTTGTGTCTGGGTCAAAGCAACGGAGGCTTTGGACAAAACCATCGTCTTCTCCTACGGAACGAAACTCAATCCCTACGAGATCCAGCTGTATCTCAGCCATCAGTCTGCAGTGCTCGCTGTAGGTAGTGCCCAGCACAAGCTGGCTGCCAGGAACGTGGTTGCTCCTGGGAAGTGGATCCATCTCTGTGGCACCTGGAGCTCAGACAACGGGACCGCATCACTGTGGGTGGTCGGAGAGCTCGTGGCCGCTGCAGAGGGCATTGCTGACGCTCACGTTGTTCCTGATGGAGGAATTCTGCAGATCGGCCAAGAGAAGAATGGCTGCTGCGTTGGAGGAGGGTTTGATGAAGCTTTGGCCTTCTCAGGAAAATTAACAGGGTTGAACCTGTGGGACAGAGTGCTCAGTGCTGAGGAGATAGCAGCACAGGGTGGAGAGGATGCGTGCAGCTCCCGGGGCAACATCGTAGGGTGGGGAGTCACGGAGGTTCTGCCGTATGGAGGAGCTCAGTATGTTTCTTAAATCCTGGTAAAGCAGTTTGTGAAGCAGGGCACATTTCTTTAGGAACAGAACACCAGGAATGGAGTGGAAGGAGCCCGAGTCTCTCCAGCTCCCAAGGCAGATTAGCACCACAAATTTTCACAGTGAGATGCTGTGGGGTTGGGATTTGATCTCTGCCTGCTGTCGTGGCAAAACACTGAAGAAGCTCCATCCAGACTTGACATTGGATAAGCCATCCCTGAGACCAGATGACTGTCATCTCTCTAACTTATGCTAAAAGCCAAGTGTCACATGGGCACTGCAGAGCTGCCCCAGGCTCCTGTGGTTCCTACCCAGCCTGGCAGTGCCGAGCAGGGGCTGTGCACCTCCCAGCCTTCCCCGGCCATTGCTGCTCGTGAGCTGATCAGGGGATGCCCATCAGCCAAGAAGCACGTTGTTTATTAAGTGTCATTAGTAATCTGTAGGCTACAATAGAACTAGCTTCTTGTTTAAAGCATTTTTTAATGCCACGGATTGACCCAACATATAGGAGTAATATTCACCATCATAACCTGATGTTACTTTTTGAGAAAGCGCAGCTGTATGATATTGTAAATTGACTTTGTCATAATTTTATTGAAATTATTTTTGTAAAGTCGTTTTTGTAAATAAAGATACTTGACTAAACTAAGGCTTTCCATGGTTCCCATCAACAGAAACTCTAAATAAATGGAAAGGAGGGCTGGAAGCCAAGTGGCAGCTGCCCGCTCCGCCTCGAGCCCCACGTGATTCCTGGCTGCATGCTAAAGCCTCTGCATATCTCTGAGCATCTCAGACAACATCTTACCCAAAGCCACTCTTATTTCCACTGGAAACTGCATGCCCTTCTGCTCTATTCACATTTCCCTTCTTCCCACCCTCTACAGATACCCTAACACCGCACTCTGGGATGTTTCTTGACATTTGTTGCCACGCTCATTGCTGAATATGGCTCTGCTAGCAAACCTTTCCTTCCAGAAGCAGTAAGAAATAAAAGTGATGATGCTGCCATTTCCACTTTACTATGCCATGCGGGGGGGGGGGGGGGGGGGGAAAAACTGTGCTTTGTGGCTAAAGCTTCATGTTCTGCTTCAACATTCCAGCGATGCTGTACAATTAAGGCAAAAAATAAGTGCTCAGAGTGTTGCAATTTCCACCACAATAGAAACGTATCTAAGTGCTCAGCAATGAAGGTCCTTACAAAATAATGCCTGTAAATAACCTGACTTAGGGAATAACGAAAGGTTACCTCTGTTCATCTGCTGTCAGCCAGGAAACGTGTCTTCAGAGGAACACTCAAGTTCCTAGCATTGTGCAAGCACAGAAACACTCTCAAACCCTCCTCCCATACGCTGCCCTCCATTAAGTGAAAACAAATGTCCCTGAGACGTAACAGAACAAGCAAAATCCTCACAGATTACCTAAAGTGGTTCCTGGCTGCTTTTCTTGCCATTCCTCATACCTGGGATGCTTTGGCTTTTAGGAAGCCTTTTGCTATCTCCACACCAGTCTGGCCGATTACCAAACACAACCCAGTCCCATCATTCCCACTGACTCAGCTAGAATGCTTTCCAACCGCTCTTGTTTCGCAACCTCTATGGACCAGCACAGCTTCCCATCATCCAGCAGCCCCGTGCCAGCAGTCACCTCCATCAGTACCCATCCCTTCCCTCCCCGGCTGAGCTGCGTCTGTCTGTAACAGTCCCTTTGCTTGCTTGGAAAACACAAAATAAACAGTATTTGTGAGTGCATTTTGGGTACATGACCAGAGCTCCCCAGAAGACGGGACAGAGTGCCCTCCTGCATTCTGCAGTTCCCTCTCTGATGTCCACAGCAACATCTGCTGGTGGAATATCATATATGCAGGAAGACCAGCCAGAGTGAAGCCATCGGCTGTGGGTGTTTCTCACTCTTCTAAATTTATGACTGCTTCATGATTCTATTCACCCCTGGTGGTAACACACAACATAAGCACCCACATACTAATGCCACAAGTCCTAAGAGAACGATCACTACCAACCCACAAAGCCACAGGGATGTCCTGCTCTTGGACTGGTCAGTTCATACCGTCCCACAGCTCATACTTATTTATCACATATGTCCTTAAACAAATGACACTTACTGTCATTACCTGTGCTTAAAAAAAAAAAAAAAAAAAAAAGCAACTTTACTACTGCATCAGTATGGTATTGCAGCTGTGAAACTGACAACGTTAGCCAAATTGGGATTCCTTTTTTAGAGGTCTGAATATTTTTGGTTTCTTTTTAAACCACGTAAGGAGAATTTAAAGAGTTTAGCAGCAGAACCATCTGAAGCTACTGATGTAGGCAAGACTGCAGCATCACCACAAAGCTTTTATATCTGACATCTGACACAGAATGGGATCCATTTCATCCTCATTTCTGTTCTGGAGTACTGCCAGTGACACTAATAGAAAGGATAAGAGCCCGGTAACTACAGCCTCCTATCACTGCTCGTTATTCGCAGTCCATTAGTACAGTGTACTAACAGCTACAGATAGATCTTCTGCCCTGTGGGTCACCCCATCTACAACAGATTTTCCGTAGTCCAAAAGGTTCATCGAGTTCACACCTTCTCAAGAGGCGTTCCTTGGTATATTCTGTGAATTTAGGTTGTGCCCAATGTACTTAACCACACATTTATGAACGTTTGAGTGTTTCATACATACACGTCTCAAACTGTTGCACAAAGCATCTGTTTGCACGTGGGCCTAACAAAACCCAACTGACCCAGCAGCATGCACGCTGCAGGATGGGCTTAGCAGTCTGAGTTCATACCTTGAAGGACACTTTTGACAATGGCATCTGTGTGATCAGCCAGCAGCTCTGCTTCAGCAATGGCAGCCAGCGAGAGGTAACTCGACATGTTTCTGCACAGCTCCTTATTGCCCCTCTGGAGGAATTTCACTGCCACTGGGACGGCCAAGGCCATCACTGGAGGGCGGTTGTAATTCTGTAAAAACATGAAGAAGCCCTGAAAAATAGGCAGCTGAAATGAAGTAAGACATTACCTGCTGAGCAGGATCGAATAATAAAAATCAGAGCAACGAAGGGGGACAGAAAAAGCAAAATAACAGGTCAAGAAAGCTTATGTTTCGGTGACAGCACTGACAGCAGGCTTCAAAGAATCAGCAAGGAAGGAAATATAACACCGCTGCAGCAGGAGATGCTCACACACACATTTCTGTGTTTTGCAAGAAGAGGAGAAATCATGATAGCACACTACTCACACATCAAGCACTGCAGCATTTCAACCAGCACATTTTGCATTCAGTGTCACCAGAGAAGACAGCAGAAGCCACATCCACCATCCAAACAGAGAGGCCACTTTCACCACAACACAAAGCTAACAAGAGTGCAGGTCTCCCCTGTATTTGGCCCAGCAGCGGTGTTCCTTTCCAAGCTTCTCATCTGTTGTTGTGTTTTCAGGACCTTGCAGCAAGGCATGGATATGGTGGCTGCGTGGTGGCAGCCCACAGCCCTACAGCACCAGTGACCACACTCCTTTCAAACTGCATTCCTGTGAAATGCTTGGGAAGTCAGTGAAAACAGAAAAGCCCTTTTTTGAAGGGCAGGAGTGAGGTGAGAAATACCTGATGAACTCAGAAACCCAAGGTATAGCTGTCAAATGGGGAAGAGCACACGTGAGCAGGTGCACTGGCAGGCTTGCTCATCAATTTTCCTCTGATAATTAAGTCTCTCTTCCTTAAATTCCAACCAATTTCTCTGAACACAAGGGTCAATGAGGACTGCTCTTACATGTGACACTGAAGAAAGCCATCTTCTGTCCTCACAGTGGCAAGATTGAGGTTGGCCTCTTTTCCCATGCAATTTGTGATAGGATGAGAGGGAACGGCTTCAAGTCGCACCAGGGGAGGGTCAGGTTGGATAGTAGGAAAAATTTAATCTCCCAAGGAATGGCCAGGCACCTGAGTTTTGAGATTAGAGCGTGGAAGGATCTTCTGCAGCTATATGTGAAATTGTACACACAGACTGCACATATCTATTGCCCATTGAGCTCCTGTACATAACCACCCTTGAAGCAAGACATGTTTACGTGCAGTTGAGGACCTGCATCCTTTCTGAAACCTCCTTAATCAGTGCTTTTCTCTCATCTTCCCTCACTTTTGAACATCCCTTTGAAAACAGAACACAGCATTTTTGAAAAGAATCTCACAATATGATTATACTGAATTAGCATCTGAAGTCACAGGCAACCACTGCTCCCCAGATGTTCCAGAAAGCAACAAAATAGTGAACAACAAGGGTAGACCAGACTGAACGCATGCTCATTCTGGAGCAGCACTGAAAAATTGTATTTAAAGTCAAGAAAGAAGCAACTCTGTTGTTTGTATAGCCAACTCCACCTCTGTGAGTAGGATCTGCCCTGGCCATTAGCCTCAGCAGAGCAGGACTGACCCTAATTAAGGCTACAGCTTACTTCTTAACAAGTACAGACAAAGTCAGTTTAAGTGGCTGCAAGGACTACAAGGGACTACTACAGTGACTTTCCACCAGCCCCTATGTAAGGATGGGCTGCAGCAACTCCTGGCATTGAGGCAGCTTGTTGTGGCAACTGCTGTTTGACCAAAAGGTGCATTTCAATGAAAAAAAAGCCCTCAAAATGAATGGATCGTTAGGCAGCAGCATGTTTAAGTCCACACAATGCCTTGTTACATTTTGCATGAGAGATAGTGAGTTGGAGCCAAATTCTGCCTCCAAGTTACACGCTAGGACTGCATACAGGAAGAATGAGAAGATAAGGCTCAGCCCTCTGATGAGTGTTTAAAAAGATCCAAAAGTTCTGAAGAATGGGATATTTTTTTCCTATAATAAAGATAAAATACTTAGATAAGAAAAGACTTTAATTCCTACAGAAGAAAGGTTTCATTTGTTCCATTATAAATATCAGGGCACGACAGCACACTAAGGAAATTGTGTAGGTGACAATGAAAAACAGATTTTAATAATATGATATAGTACTGTTTGCAAACCTAGGGGACCTCCCTGCTGCTAATATCAACAGAAACACGCTGTGAGATTCAACCCAGCTGTCAGATATTCATTACAGCTTCAACTAACCCTCACGTACTGCATTAAAAACTCAGTTCATGCCTGCCTTTGTGTTTTCTTTTATGCAAAGGAACTTGCTGATAGCAGCTCTGTTTCTGAGAGCAGTAAATGCTTTTATAACTTTCTCATCTCATTTCTGTGAACTCCTTTCTCAAAGCAATTTGTAACAGAGCAATCCCTGAAACATTTGGATAAGGGCACGTGGCTGCCAACAGCGAGGACAAGGCATTGCAAGCTTCAGGATGGGTTTTAAAGTACTACAAAGACAAGATATGTCTCCAGTCTGAAAAGTTTAAGCTGTGCTGTAGCTTGTTGTGTGCAAATCCAGTTACTTGATGCTGTTTTTTTTTTTTTTTTTCCTAAAGCCCACAGCAGTGCACTCTGAAGCAATTGTTTCTCCAAATGATAGTCCTGTGGCTCCCCCTGTAACTCTTGCATGTAATGCAAATGGTTAGAATTAATGAAGCATTAAGAACAGTGGGATCTGGTACTAAGTAGATGCAACATTTCTAAAGATGAGGAAGCTGCAGACAGTTCTGATTCACTGCGATGGATACCATATACATGTAATAACATACATTAGAATTTGGGGTTTTAAAGCAATGCAGCCACACTCATGCACCCTCAGAAAACACAAAGCACAGCTGCTTTTTAGGAGATGAAGCTGAATAGCTGAGGAATGCACGACACTCCCTTGCTTTCAGCTCGTTCTCACCTGCAGGATGCAGCTCATGATGTCAGATGCAATTTTGGCATGTGGCGTGTCCTCGTCCTTGCCAGAGGGTCCCAGATTGTGCTCCAGACACGACTCCCAGAGAGCCACCAGGGCCTTGCCATGCTTCTCTATGGACTCTGTCTCCCTGATGGCAGTGGTGATGCGAGTGATGCAGATTTCCACTACGGCCTGGTCATTGTCATTAGTTTGGTAGTCCTGGTTCAAAAAGAGAGACGTGAGCCAAGCGCATCTGTGAGCAGATCCCACAGCACTAACCAGAAGGCATGAAGGTTTTGGGACTGCCCACTGTTCACTTGCTTCCACCTTTACAATGAATGCTTATCTTCACTGAACACAAAGCAGCCATCTCATAGGTGGTAACACTGTTTCAAGCACTAATGCTCATTACTGCTAAGATATGGATTAAGCTATCACATGATTATAGGCTGGCCTTCTTGACAAGGAATTGAGCTACATGCCTTATAACCACTTGCATGGGACTTTCCTCCCATAAACATCCTAAAATTTCAGACCAAAGCAGTTGGATCCACACAGTCACATAAATGCTGCCCCATGACGTTGAGTCCCTGATGTAAGCATAGTTAGTTTCAATTAGTATTAATATATATGAATAAGAAATAAATAAACTTCATGAGAAAACTCTGTGGTCCCCCATAATTACTGGGGCACATTCCACACAGCTATGGAATGGCAGCACCTGGCAACTTGAAAGGCTGCTGGGGAGAGTGATACCCCAGCACACCATCACCATTCCTCAGTCTGACTCTGCTCTGAAAACTAATAAAGATGAAAGGTGGACCAACATTATGCCAGGAAAGTGCAGTTGATGGAACATGACTGTATTGCTTGCAGAACACCTGAGCACTCAGAAGCTTTCCCTTCCTCCCACAGGCTGGCACATACCCCAGCTAGAAGAGCAATTGAGGGGTTTGAGGGTCTGGCTCAAGTCTCCCATAAAATATCATCAAGGGTCAGATGGGCTAATCATTAAACTGGATGTAACTTGTCCTGTAACCAGACACAAGTTAAAGGCAAAACACAAGGATGAGGAGGTGGCATGAGGATAAGAAGCAAGGTACTGGGCTCCAGCAATGGCAGTATCCTGCCATCCTTCAGGAGAAAACCAAAAATCTGTGTAACCACACACTGCTCCACGATGGAGCCAGCAGAGCACTGGTGTAACCAGTGCCCTGGCAGCATCCTCCAAGCCTGGATCTTGCTCCACATAAAGGAAAGAAAGCAGGACATTTATCTTACTTTTTGCTTGGTGTTCTTGAGATTAAAACCTTAAATTGCACACGTCCCCTTGTTTAAGATCTTGTTTATACAATGCATTTAATCTCATGAATTACAGGACAGCATTCCACTTACAGCAGATGAACTAATTATTCTTATTTGTTCAAGAGCTTCAGAGAGGCTTCCTTCGATCTCAGCATCATCCAAGGAGAAAAGATCCCCCGCACGCGAAAGGTCCCTTTGTGCCAAAACCAACCCAAAGAGTTGGTGCATGCTGGCACCTGCTGCCACTCAGCCAGGCCTCTGCACACACCATGTGCTTGAAGGAGTTAGATGAGGGCAGAATGGAAACAATCCTGTCAATCAGTCATCCATTCAACACGAAGAATAGCTCCGCGGCATATTTCACTGCTTACTTCCTCAGCCACAGTCTAAAAGGGGGAAAAACAAAAAGGAAGAAGTCACAAGCACACTCACTACCATCCAGTTTAGCAGAGATTTTTACATGGTGTGTGCAAGCAGCGTGCAGGATTCCCTGACCTAGGGACGTCCTTAAGCACCTACCATGAACTGTGTGCTGAAGGACTTTTGCACTCAAACACTAACTAGCTAAACAACACAACTTTATTTAATAAAAACAACAACAAAAAAGGTTCACCCTTTCAATGCATAACACCAGGAAAAATAAAAAAAGGAAAAGGTGACCAGACTAACTGGAAAGGAGCACCAAGCTCCTTTCTGCAGTCAGCAGGAGAGCTGGAGCAGGTGTGTGGGGTCCCTTGGTTTTCTGGGTTTGTGCTTCCTGACTGAAGAAATACCTGATTAGTAAGATCAAGATAATGATTTCTGTTTAGAAAAACTGTCACTTTTGATGTCAAAACGATCCCTGCACTCTTTCCAGCTCATGTAAAACAAACACTTGGCTGAGCTGAAGCTACAGACATCTCCTTGGCTGGGGAATGCAACAGAAGCCAAGCCAAGCAGGGCCAGGCTCAGCAGGGGCTCACGAAGGACAACAGTCCTACTCTCGTGTCCCAGAAATGTGGTGATTAAAGCTTCCACAGAGGGGACATTGACTGAGGGGACAATTACAGGAGAGGTTTGTTGATTTTACTGCCATTTCAGAAGTGCTGTTTGTTATTCCAGGACTGACAAGTCTTGCCTCATGCGGATGGGACCCTCTGCTTACTCACCTTCAAAGCAGGAGTCTTCATGGCCAACCTCAGCCTCAACCTTTGGCAAAGCTGCACACAAGGAAGGGACAGAGCCCCATGTGCCCAAAACATTCTGCTTGGACACTGCAAAGGCAGGTACAAATCTCTGCATGCACAGAATATCTGTCCTCAAGTCTTTCAAGAGACTGCACAACAGTCCTGCTGGTAGGAATGGGACAAGGGAGGTCCCTCAGCTCCTGACTGCACTGCATTTCTCCTATCCTTTTCCACCAGCCCCATGCAATTTTTTGAGTAAGCACAACAACCTTTTTATTCCCACATTCCTGAACCCTCACTATGACAAAAGCAACAAGACACTTCCCCAGTGCAACAAACAGTCTGTGTTTGAGCTTTAGAGAAGACCCCATCCACTGTGGGTGACTTCCTAACCCCAGGAGCTGCACTGTTCACCTGTGCTCACCCCAAACATGCTGTGCCCAATGCTCACCTCAACCTCCTTCTCATGGAAAGGCATCATGCTGACCACTTCCTGGCACACAAATGACCATCCTCACTTCTGGTTTATTATTTATGATATAATCC
Source organism: Oreortyx pictus (assembly GCA_036925125.1). NCBI lineage: Eukaryota > Metazoa > Chordata > Aves > Galliformes > Odontophoridae > Oreortyx > Oreortyx pictus. The sequence continues at coordinate 21,783,689 of JAUPFR010000011.1, read as the reverse complement.
CAGGCTGGAGGGGGCTTTGACCAACCTAGTCTAGTGGGAGGCGTTCTTGTCTATAGCAGAAGAGTTGAAACTAGGTAGTCTTTAAGGTCCCTTTCAACCTAAGTCATTCTATGACTCATTCTATAGGACACACACCAACAAACATCTCCCACACCAATAACATTTTCTCAGTAACAAAGTGCATGGAGAGAAAGTGTCATTCAAAGGCTGTTATTTGCTGTTTTGTGAACAAAAATCTTTCTGATTTGAAGTAAACGTTTCTAAATACAAAGCACACACACACACAAGTATGTAACAATGTGCTGTCTGCCAGAGCACAAGACACACAGGACACTAAGTCAAGGGCTGCCAATGCAAAGACAGGACATTAAGGTAGACACATACTAAATACAATAGTAGTTTAATTCAAGGATTTCAATTGATTTGAAACGTTATGAGCTGGAAAAAAGTATTGCTAAAACTGTATCCATCTGCTTTTCTGCAGCTGGCTTAATGACACAGTCTGTTTCCAATGGGCAGAATTTCCCAGATAGCTTCAGAGAAGGGGGTGGGGCTAATATAACAAATATTAACTGAAGTACAATACAAGAGAAAAGAGAATCTTAGGAAGAGTAGGCTATTCATCATCTGGACAGACTGACAAGGGGTCTGGACAAGCAGGAGGAATTGGGAAATCAAACGGGACCTGCTTTCCACCCAGGTTTGCATTACACGGACCAGTTACATGTGGGTGTAGAACTGGGCACACAGTCATCAGCTGGGCAACACCAAGCTTGAGAACATGCACTGGAACACAAACACTGAGCCAAAAAAAGCAACAATTCCTTCTTCACTTATTCACAAAGAATATTTCTTGGGTTTGAAGATAACAAGAGATCCTCAAAGCATGCATCCACACTTCTTGCATGGTGGGTTATGTCAAATAAGCAGTAAAAACAATGCAAAATATGAAAGAAGCCTCCAAAAATAATGTGTTGAAGCAGTCTCTATTTCAATAGAACAGACACAACATTGCATTTCTAAGTCAGCAGCCACTGAGCTGAAGGGGGCTATGCCAGCACAGAAGAGATTGGGCCCATCAAACTCATACTCAGCAGTTCTCAACTTGAAAAAAGAAAAGTGTCAAAAAGCTACAAACTTTTTTTTTTTAAAAAATATTATTATTTTTTACCTGTTTACAACTCCACAATGACATCCCCAATGATGTTTACAGGTGCAAAGTTTGCATTCTTCGAAACATAGCCAACTTGCTTTGCTCTCCTGCGACTGCAGGCAGCACCCAAGGGCACGAGTGGCAAGCCAGGGAATCCTGCGGTGGGCAGTGAACCCGAAGCTGTTGATTGCAGTGCCAGGAGTAAGGCATCTCAGGAATGCAGACTAAAGCAGCCTACAAGTTAGCAGCGGCCACGTCAGGTGACTGCAGGCACCTAAAGGCAGGGAGGCCTTATCTTTGAATGAAATGCTCTGTTTCTGGGACAAAATACAAAGCCTATTCCACTTGAGTGCAGTTGTTTTTAAATAGAGAAAACAGAACTCTCTGTGTTAGTGGAAAGTTATCCTTCCCTGGGAAGGAGGCAAAAAAAAAAAAAAAAAAACAACCCTCAGTAAGCTCACACTGTTTGTTCACTTGTTCTTTTCCTTTGCTGTGGAGGAGAATTTCTGTCCAAAGGAAAAATGCTGTCATTCTGTTACACTTCCCATGAATATAAAAGAGGGTCTGAAGCTTACTTTGGCTTCTAACGCTGTGTTTAGAAGTTGCACAACAAAACCTGCACTATTAAAATTCAGGAATGAAGACCCACTGAATCCTCCCTTTGAGCTGCAGCACTGAAACACTGCCTTGGCCTTCTGCAAATGATACCTTACCCTTCTGCTGCTGCAGAAGAGGAGTTATACACACAGCACATCTTGCAAGGTGCTCTGTTGTTCCACTCTGGTTTTAAGAAAGGGGACAGTTGGACAATTAAACTTAGAGCACATTTTGTGAGGTGCCTCACCAGCTTGATTTCCCATCACCTACCAGTGTCTTGTTCAGACAGGACAGACATCTCTGCCTGTCAAGGCAGCATCTGAGCAGACACTACTTTCTCCACCAGGAGGAAACAGGCTGAAGGTGTTGCCAAAGTTCCCGACCCCCACAGGGATCCCCATCAGCACGGTGTCTGCAGGGTTAGCAGCGGGGATCTGCACCTTCGTGTGGTCAGAATGTGACTTTGGCTCTTCTAACAGCCTTCAGGTCATCGTTCTGCAAAAGGAGGGACTCAGCTCATAATAAAGGGCATTCCCACTGGTTTGGGGTGCACTCCCACATCAGAAGTAAAACTTTTCTACTAGATTCTCTTTTCATGACAAACTGAGTGTTCCTGGGACCTTGAAGCTGCTCCCCACCAAGGTGAGCCTGGTAACCTGCTGGAGGCACAGCATTCTTACCTTATCAGAAGCAGTCAGAATAAAAGCTAGCTTGACAGGTTCAGAGCTTGAAGCAATTGAATCGGTCTGTTTGCAAAATAATTCACTCAATAATAGAAGATTAACAATAAAAATTCCACATGAAAGGACATTTGGACCTAAGGGCATCCAAGAGCCAACTGAACTCTAAGCAAAAAACCTGAGTCTTGCAGTTTTGTCGGGAACTCTGGTTCTGCAGAAAGACATTAGAAGGACAAAATATAACAAATATAACAACAGTGCTACCCCACTGAAAACAAAAAGGCAAGAATTGTGCTGTGATACTGCTGATTCACTGTCCACTAAGTAACATATATATGAGAGGGAAGTGCTCTCAGGATTCTCCTGGAAGGAAGGGACATCTATCACCATGCCGACCCATAGCGACCCCTGGCACATCACAACCCAGTGCTTCCTCTAGTCTATCCATTAGAAATAAATAAATACATCAGTAGAATTGCTGTCCTTACCTCACAGACATGTTGACCATGCTCTACGCACTGGATAGAACGAAGTGCTTGGGATGCCTTGGATGAAAGATGCAAAAGCAAAACAGCATCAGTTACTCAGTGCCTTTTCAGCACTGTGTGAAGACAAATATATACAGCCTTTCTTCTGGTGGTATCATGCAGCATATCTCACTGGGTTTAGTATTTAGGACGTGGTCTCATTAAAGAAAATAAATGAGAAGCAAAACCCAAACTCCACACAAATAGGACAGCAGCTCTACTAAACTCTGTGGGAGTTTGTGATGTTATTCACACACGCTTGGATGGAACAAAGAGAGGTTTCCATTTCCATTCTCTCCGGGGGTGGGGACAAATGTTTTCAACAACTGCATATTTCATTTTATTTTGCTTCTCTGTGAACAGAAGGAAGACTGCAATCCCTGTCAAAGCAGACTTCCATTCTGTGTATACAACAGCATTCCCTTCTCTTGAAACTCTTCTCTGCCACCTCACTTCTAATGCCACAGAACAGATTTGTCCTGCATGTCTCAGTTGCAGAATCGCTATTTTGGGCACTGCTGAATATCTCCTTCCTCACATGCATCTGTGTTGGAAAAAAACCAAGAAAGCCTGGATACATTTCCTGGTAATTTTTGTCCTGAAACATTCCCAAGAATATTCACATATGTAATTTATGGACAGAATATTGCAAGATATTTTGGACAGCCCCTCTCCCTGGCACGCTACACTAATAATTCAATTCATTTTTGTGTTTGAAGCACATTTCCTGAAATAGAGCGCTCTTCCTAAACTTTTAAATCAAGTTCTCACATTTTTTCCAGTGCGAGAGAAGGATTAAAGATTATTTTTGAAAGAGCATCATTTTCACACAGGGTGAAAAGACGACTGCAGTTCCCATGGGGTTGGCTGCATACATTTAAACTCTTCCCACAAGACCACCATTGTTTGCTGGAAGCCCCTCTTGGTTTTTTCTGCCATCACAGGTTTCCACACTTTGTGTTGCATGGAAATCCCAGGGAGGCTGAGCTGTGCCAGATGACGAAACAAGGAATCACGAAGTCTACTAATTAGGAGATGCTTAATATTTATTTCCTGCCTTGCTGCAGCCTGGGGAACTGTGAGTTGTCCCAGACACCCAGCTCCCACCTACCCCACAGATAACCTATGCACCATGGAGACAATTTTCTTCAGTTCTCACTGTGTGTGTGTGTGTGTGCACGCACGCATATATGTATATATGTATAAATAAACAAAACCAATTTGAGTGCTGCATCAGAACACACTAATGCGATAAGTAGCACTCCTAAAAGTCAGTAAGACTAATTTCTGAGAATTTCATCTATAAGAAGCTCCGTTAGAGCACGATGCTAAAATAAATTACTGCTAATAAGATAATTACTAATATCTGAATTGCTTCATGTAACAAATGCTAACGCACACATCACCACAGCAGTACTGCCAGAAGGTCACTGTTTCCAAGTATTTCTCACTAAGATTTCAGACATATGACCAACATGAGGGCTGTAGCAGTGCTACAAATAAAGGACTCATTATAAAGTTGTGTACTACATACAAACACGCATTTCTGCCCGTAGAGCACAAGAGAAAAGCAGGATAGAGCACTTGAGGGAGGCAGCAGCTCAGGACTCTCGGTATTCCCTTCTGGAAGTGAAAACAGAACTAGGGCAAAGAAGGGATTCTCAGTCTCTGTCCTTTAAGGTCTCCTGCAACAGCAGTCACCAAACAACCAGCACATGTCATAAGCTTCCTTCCAAGGACAGAGCAACCCACCCTGGTTTCTCTTCAGTGCACGAATTAACAGGGCCAACACCTTTCCCCATCTGCATCTGCAAAGCTCCCCAATGCAAGGCAATACCCAAGGCAGAACGTCTTCTGAGAATGAGAAGGAAAGCAAAACAAGTTTGCAGCCCAAGATGAACCACAAACACTGGAGGACTAACGCACATACCATGGTACCCCCCAACACACGGGCACTGCTTTTTCCTCTCTCTAGGAAACTCTAAGCTCATTTACGATGCGTTTCTCATGAACACTATTGCAATGCAGTTACACAGACAATAACCACAGCTCTCCACTCACAGGAACCCAGAAACAGCCACGCTATTAAACACCACATTTCATAAACTCTCAAACACCTCTTCCATTATTTAATATTTGGATGTGCTGCTCAACTTCTTTCCACGCAGCAATTTATTCATTATTGAAAATGTTTCACGAATGCATATTTAAGTTAGCTACTCATACCTCTCAGAAGAGAAACCTCGGAAAAACATTAATAATTGAAGGCAAATTGTCGGTCTTTAGAGAAATTCTGATAAAATCCATTAGAGCTGTCAGTCCCCCTTCCATCCCCCGGTCTCTGGTATGTGAGGCTGCTGGCGCGGGCGCAGCCTTGTCAACCCAACCGTACAGTCTATTCAGTTACCCTGGAGTTGTCATGTGGAATCAAGCAAACAAATATCTTCTCTCCATTTTCCCCCAACTCCACAACTCAAAAACAGATCAGAACAAATTCCTCACAAAGCTTAACTGTGGCAGCAGCTTGAGCGAGAATGCTCGGAGCTCGATATGGAATTTGAATTAGTTAAAAGGATTTATCAACAGCCAGTGGTTACATACAGTTAATTAATAACCTGCTTAAGAGCTACGAGGAAATTGCAGAAGTTAATGGAAGTTATGGGGCCTCCTGTCAGAAGTCAGCGGGAAGGTTGGTTTGGTGTGTGTGGAGGAACATCAGCCCAAAGACAGTTTAGGAATGAGAAGGGTGCCTGGTTGGAAAAACGTCCCTTCAGGTGTCTCTGGGTGCAACATGCCAACCCCTAGCACTTCAGACAAAGCCACCCATGTGAAAGCAGCGCCCAGGACCTGCTCGAGCACCTCTATGGCTTGCCAGTTGCACTGGAGGAATCACATCTAAATCATTCCAGAAGCATTTTGTGTTCAAGCAAACATGCTTCCCTTCCACATTAAGCATATCGATATACTCTTCCCCTTAACCTTCTCTTGATAAGTATATTTCAGACTCGTAACAAATCAGCAGGAACTACAGCCTACCCTACACACAGGGTTCTTTGGGGCCTTGGCAGCACCAGCACGGGGTGATTACCTCCCCTGGCAGAACACAGGGGCAAACCCACACTGGGGTGTCCCAGTGCTGACAGTTTTATGTAATAACAGCCAAAGCAATAAGAAATGAGCCAACTCTGAACAGCAAAGGGTAAGGTTATGTGCTCTCATCCCATTCTTCTTAGGGCTTTTGTCCCTTTGCAGCACAGTGAGGATTCAGAAATCTTATTTTGAAGAATTCTGTTCCACAGAAGATGTATTCAAACATATGAGTCCTCAATGTTATGAGTCAATGTGCTCAGAATAGCTTTTTTTCTCCTTTTGCTCCAGATCATTCCAGCATTATCTCTACAACCAAATAAAAAATTAATGGTGGGTGAACACATACTTGTAACGATGCTATGAGATTATTTGAGTGTGCTTGTGTGTTTGCCACATCTTCCTTCTAACCCAGTGTGCACAGTTTGCTCTTCTCCCTCCCCAATGAGGCAATACGAGAGCTGCAAGCAGAACATAAACATTCACTATGAAAACTGTCTTTTAAACATGAGGTATTAAAATCTTTCCAAAAAGCAGCATGTCCTAAATCTAGGCCTAAAAGAGTGTAGAAGAGGATCTTGGATCTTACTTCACGGAGACTTGACTTGAATCAGATGCTGAAGTGTGAACTGGAACAGGCTGCAGAGAGAGGTGGTGGCATCTCCTTCTCTGGAGACGTCCCAGACCTGCCTGGACATCTACCTGTGCGACCTGGGCTGGGAGCTGCTCTGGCTGAGGGTTGGACTCGATGTTCTCTAGAGGTCCCTTCCAACCCCTACAGATCTGTGATTCTGTGATTAATGGGTTGATTCCTTCACTCTCTGCAAGTCCACTTGTTACTTTGGTTGCTATGAGAAGTTAAATTTCCCCCCCAGTGCTGACTAATCTTCTCCAGTTTTTGTTCAGAAAGAGAACAGAAGCATAAGCTGGTTTTGTGCTTACTCAAACTGCAGCTGCAGCTAATCCCAGCCCCAGGAAGACTTATGTGAAAAGGATGAGCATTGATTGTCTTCTCAGACAAGCCATTCTTTTAATGTCCCGAGGTGCACAGGAGCAAGGGGTCCTGCACAGAATGCATCTTCCTCTGGAGTGAGTGTTTCTCTCTGCAGCAGAGAGAAAACCAGCAAAGACAGCAGGCTGGGGAATACAAGACAGAGTAAAGATCAAGCGTGAGAGACCCAAATGAGCTTTGAAAAGAAGACTGATGGCGTTACTGTGGGGAAAGACAGAGTGACATTGAACTTCCCGAGCTAGGAGCTTTGATCCCTTCCAATCTGTCTATTCACTGCAGGGCTTTGCCACACTAGCCTCACCCTTCACAACCCTGACATATTCATACCTTAATTCTTCTGCTTTTTCCACTGATGAGCTCGTTACTATACACCATTACCACCACCAAGACAAGGAAGCTTACACAGGATGGCACAGGATGGAATCCACCAGGACTCCTGACCCAAGCCACCCACTGCAGTCCTCTTAAAAATCCCTTGATTCCCCTCTTGCTGTTTATAAAACAAATGCAACCCACTACACAAAGAGCACAGATTGCCACTGAACCGACATATGCTTGGAAAGACAAATGAAATTAGAGACAGTAAAGAGCATTTGAGCGACCCAAGACTCCAGAGTATTTAATGCACATATTAAAAAATACACTGCAATAAAGCAAAAAAGTTTTCATGTATGTTTCACCATCTGGAAAAGGAGGACTGAGTTTATGAAAAGAGTTCTTCCCATCGTAGAAAAGACTTGCATTTAACCTTCATAATAGCTGAGATTAATTTGTGTTCTTCTTGAACAAAGCCCTGACAATAATGTATTTTGTTAGACTTCTTTAAATAAACTTCTTGTTAGGAAAGAAAGATGCTATTGTTCTCTCCCTGACTAATTGGTGAAGAGAAACAGAATATTCCGTATTCATTGCATTTAGCCTAAATGAGTCATGCTATCTTCTACCCAGACAAAGCAGTTTAATTTTAATAACGACAATGCTGACAGCTACAATACTGTTCTCGCAGAAGTTTGCTTGTAAATAATTAACAATTGTTGTATAATGACAGTGGTTTTTTTTGATAGCTCTATTAATTTCACAGTCAAGCTGGAGTCTCTTTAATTTAGAGTACTCATAAAAATCCACGTACACCAGCAAACTGCTGACATAAAGGCCAATGGAAAAAACAGGTTTATGTCGCCGCAGATGCCTCAATGTTAGAAATCCGTCCTATGCCAAAGTCAGCCACAGAAAGTCAAGGAGAATAATATAGCATTCACAGATCAGACCCTGAAAGAGCGAACATGTTTGACTAATGATTGCCAAGCACTGAAGGTAGAGAGGAACGGCAAGCTGACACAGCCTGCTGTGCTGCAGGGCCTGGTGGTGGCACTGCTGGTGGCACAGTCAGAGGGCAGGCAGTCCAGAACAACTGACAGTGCCTCAGAGCAATGCTTTCAGTGGGCACTCTCAGCCACTGCAGACGTTTCTAAGCAAGGTGCTGACCAGCATTCCCTTCATCCACTCAGATCTTTGCAACCCAGCAAGGTTCCTCTGATTCTGATGAGAGCAGTGGGAGTACCAACACCTTGAGGACCAGGAAAACATTTCCCTTTCAAGCAAATTCTTCGCCTGTAACATGGCACCTAGTCCTCTAACTCACAGCTGCTTTTTCTCCCACAGATATTTGTCTCAGAACTATAGAAGCAGACTCAACGCACCCTCTGCCCTAATTCAATAAATCCAATTTGACTATTTTCCCCTTCAGAAATCCTGATGCTCCTCTGAGGAAGAAATATTTCTTCCCCATAGAACCTCTAAAGAGCACACTGAAGTTAACTAAGGAACTCTCACTGTTATTAAAAGGTTTTATCTTTTGTTCCCCAGCAGGTATTTCCTCAAGTTCCCGTCTGCCTATTTGCTGTCCCAGATAAAGGAGTGAATAACGATGCAGGCATTTATGAAGTAATCTTTGGTGTAAGCTGGACTGGCTCACAAGAAGTATTTCTGGGCCACGCATCAACAGGCTGCAGCCCAATAATCAGAGCACAAAATTATGCAATTGCACTGAAGTGGAACATTCAGGATCGTTAACTCTCTTGCCCAGTAGAAAAAGGTAGGCATCCACCTGGTATTGCTATCAAATTCCATTAAGGCTATGGTTTTAACTACTCTAATTATCGCTCACGCACTACAGATTGTTCACACCCCAGTTACTGACAAAGCAACCCTGTCTGATGCTTTTAAAGGAGTTGTTTATTTCTGAAGGCCAAACCCTGGGTTTCAGACAAAGTCAAAGCTCCTGTTGATACTAAAGCAGGTTTTCCCCAAATAAGGATTAAGAATTATAGGATCTGACCCTTCATCTCAGAGGAACCAGGCTCTCCCTCAGCACTGCCCTATTCTTTGGTGAGTCCATGGGCAGCCAACAGCTGGCAGTCCCACCTCGTGCCAACCCAGAGTTCACTATCAGCTGCACCTCTCCAAAAGTCCCATCTGCATCATGAAAGGCTGCACCTGCTGTGCATCCAAGTGCCAGCTCGTTGATAAACTATATCAGAAAGAGAAAAGTTTATGCGCTTGTTACAGCCAGAGCTGTTTTGGAGAAAGCCCTGAAGTACTGACAGGCAACAAACCACTGCCACTGCCCACCTGACAGCTCCTCAGCAGCCTCCATGCTGCCAGGAGCACACTGCAGACACACCACCTATTTTTACACACATGCATACGTGCATTCACACTCCCCGTGTTCACGTTTTGCTTGTCAGTTAGTGTGTTTTCATTACCTGCTTGCATCATTCTCCAATCAAACCTCATCTTTTTACTTCAGGCATCTATTTACACTCGCATTGTTTCCCACGCACAGGGCTTTCCTGATTAAGCTGCACAGTTTATAAACTGTGTTAATTGAGCCACATAACTCCACTGCTGAGTGTTATATAGTGCACCAAGCAGTACAAGGAGTGCTGGAGCAGTGCCACCACAGTAACAAGCTCTGCAAGCTGAGGAGTCCTTCAACAGCTCTGCTGTATTTTTCACTTCTGCATTCCCATACATTTTCCACGCTTTCCTACCTGAATCGTTAGAAATCCACAGTTGGCTTAAACAAAGGTCTTTCTAAGGGTAGCCAAGCAAATGAATTAAAATGCTGATGATGACCCAAGCAGCTTTTGTGCTCTGTCCCTGGGTGAAGAAAACAGGAAAACTTACCTAAGGAGAGCAAAAGCAGCTGCTCCCACAGAGAAGAAACTGCAAGGTACTGTTTCAACAGGCACTCACACTTAGTTTCTGGTTGAGAGCCAGAAGCCTTTAAAGGAGTCCTAGTAGCAGGCAGGAAAGGTATTAGTGATAAGAAACCAGGAGGACGTGCTGTCCTCAGGTGCCCTGAGTTAAGAGCTCATGATCAGGGTACACCTGCTGCAGAGACACAGTGCCTGAAACCAAGGATGGATCTGCACCTGCACAGCATCCAGGCATCTCCAGCCCTCGTTCAGTCCACAGGCTAACAGTGATTCAAACACCTGCCTATGAAGCTGATAGCTAATCTGTACCATAGATGTACATTTAGAATTAATACAGGCATTTCTGCTAAGCTTCAAGAAAGAAACAGCACTCCCTGGTGCAATGAGCAGGTCCTCCTCTTGGCCATGGGTAGCTGCCACAGGAAGAGTCAGTATTTAAAAACTACTGAAACATCTGCTCAGGATGCTATGCTTCAGAAGCTTACTGCTGCTGATTCTATACCTCACAGATGAGCACAACGCTTTGAAAAGCAGAAACATATGGAGCAGTGCTTCCACCAGGAGCTCCAATGTCACTAACGGCATCAGAGCTAAGCAGTCACAGTTGTTTTGTAGCTTAAGGAAACCAGTCAACAATAACCTCACAGGAGAGGTAATTGAAATTAATTAATACCAGCACTAGTATGCCTATGTGAATTGCTTTCCAGAATGTAATTTTGTCAGCTAGACTTGCAGGAGAAAGTTTCTGCATGGGGTGAGCATGGAACCATGTAAATGCAGGATTGGAAAGGCCTCAAGAGGTGAGGTAACCAACCTCATTATGTTGAGCAAGAGCCACCAGGTCTAGGCACACCCAACGTTTTCTGCTCTGTTCTTTCTTCCATATGAGAAATGCTTCAACACCTCATCATCACGAACTACCTGGTAGCCAAACACTCCTTCCAATTCCATTACAAACAGACAACAGATCGCTGCTTTGTTACAAGGCCTGACTTGCTTCATGATCTCTGCTCTCCCAAATGTCTCTGGTGCAGCAAACATCTTATACAGCATCTCAGCAGCCTCAGCTTTTCCTGCCCCTCTTCCTGAAGCTCTGGACTCTCTCGTACAGATGCACTGAAAGTTCATGTCTACATCCCATCAACAGAAGAACATTGTAAAATCTTCCTGAATGTCTTCAAATCTTTGATGAAGTTCATTAGAATTATCTCACTCTAAAAATCACAAAATCTATTTCAAATGTACAGCCTTGCAGTACCTTCACTCACACCAGGCTGTACCCCCAGAAAAGGGTTAATGTCGCGCTCGTGTAAGAACAAGGGCTTCATTTCAATGGCAAGGCAACAAAGAAATTCACTTAATGACAAGTTCCTGGACTAATGTATTATTCATTTTGTTATGTGACAGTAGAACAAAACTGTATCCATAAATATGTAATGTTGTACATATCTTTTCAGCGTAGTTTACATTTCTGGCATAATTGGCTGTCTGTCAGCACATTGTCCTCTCTTTATTCGCTTTTTCACTGCTCATGTCCCCTGAGGTGTGCGAGTGCCCTCAGGACCTGGCACAAGCCATTCCCAGGTGTTAGATCCTCACAGTGCTGGAAGGAGCACTTGTGGGATATTTTACCCTCTCAGGCCACCTGTGCGATCGCTGCCCTTGCATGCTCCAGGCTCACACCCAGCTCTGGGGTATGTGCTCTGCAGGTTCCTTGCATGGAGAAGGCTTTCCCCAGGCTTCAGGGAGGTGGCACCAAGCCTGAGCTGTGCTGCTCCCTGTGCCCTCTCTCAGAGCCATCTGTGGGCTGAGGAGCGCAAAGGAGGGACGTGGTCAGCGGGTGGGGTTGGGTTGGGGTCAGACTCGGTGATCTTAGAGGTCTTTTCCAGCCTTGATGGTTCTGTGAAGCTGAGCAGACCCTGCCCAGCCCACCCTGTCATAACCGATGCCACGTGGGTATCTCGGCCAAATTGTTCTGAGGTGTTGCAACAGCATCCGTCTCTTCCCCACGTCTGTGTCCTGCTGGAGACGTGCACAAACCTGCACGCCTTCACCAGCCAGCAGCAGATGATCCTCATGGACACAGATGGGTGTTCCTCGGTGCCAGGAGAGAGCTGCTCAGCTGCCAAAGCCAACACGGAGCCACCGCTTGAGCAGCAATTAAACCAGAACAATGCAGGCACCGAGCTCCGCTTCAGTATCCTCCCAACTCTGTGTTAATTAGCCAGACTGCAGTAACTACAGAAACAATGAGCCTACGTGAGAATAGAAGTAATATTGTATTAAAAATTCAGTAAATTATACAGCATTGCTTCCTATCAAAATATTTTAAAATATTCATGCTTGAAAGTACATATCCCGTGAAGACCCCAGGATTGTTCATTAGATTGTTTCCTTTCTTGGATCCTTAATTGCTGCTACCAATGAAGCAAAAGGGCAGTGCTGGCAGCACCAGCAGGTCCAGGGGGCACTGCAAAGATATTCCTGTATAAATACAGCTTTATTGAGGCTTTGGAGGAGAAGGGCTGACGTGAAAAAGTTTTTCTTCCCTTGACAGAGCCTTTTTCTTGGGTGCTGTATCTATTAGGATTCTAAGTGTCATTATTTACTTAATCTCACTTTCCCACCCATGCTTAGAGCTTTCCACAGGAAATCTTGGTCAAAAGTTCAACTGGAGTTCAACAGTCTGAGTGCCGAAAGCCTGGATTTTGGAATTCAGTGGGATATAAAGACCTGACAGCCTGTGCCTAGAAGGGTCAACCAGCTGGCTGTGCTCTGCTGCCATTGCTGGTTGACTGGATGACCCTACGATTCCATAGGGTAGGATGGATCCTATGGGCAGGAAGGGATTCTGTGGGCAGGATGGGGTCTCATGGGCAGGATGGGGTCCTATGGGCAGGAGGTGGATTCTGTCAGGATGGGATCCTGTGGGCAGGATGGATCCTGTGGGCAGAATGGGATCCCATGGGCAGGATGAGGTCCTGTGAGCAGGAGGTGGATTCTGTCAGGATGGGATCCCGTGGGCGGGATGGATCCTGTGGGCAGAATGGGATCCCATGGGCAGGATGGATCCTGTGGGCAGAATGGGATCCCATGGGCAGGATGGATCCTGCGGTCAGAATGGGATCCTATGGGCAGGATGAGGTCCTGCGGGCAGGATAGGATCCCGTGGGAAGGATGGGATCCTACATGTAGGATGGATTCTGTGGACAGGATGGAATCCTATGGGCAGAATGGGATCCTATGGGTAGGATGGATTCTGGGATCCCATGGGCAGGATGGAATCCTGTGCACAGGACGGATCCTACGTGCAGGATGGAGTATGAAGGGTCAGAGCTCAGGCGCTGCTGCCAGGCCTGCAGGCGGCACTTCTGCGAGTTCAACGTCGGCTCCCCCCGTTTTCTAGAGTCCCAGGGGCTCCAGCACAGGGGAGCCACCCCACGGCGCCGTGCTGCTCTATGGACGGCCACGGGGCCCTTAAGCAACCGCCGCAAGAGCCGCGGGGTCGCGGGGACCCTTTCCCCCTTGAACCGCTCCACGAGCGCGGCCCGGCGCGGCCAGCAGGGGGCGCTCCGCTCCCATCGCTGCGGCGCTGCGGGCGGAGGGCGGGGCGGGGCGGGGCGGGCGGGGCGCGGGGTGTCGGTGCGGGTGCGTGCATCCCTCCTTCTCCGCAGGGTTTGGGCCGGCGGAGCAGCAGCAGCCGCAGCAGCCGCAGCAGACCAGGGCAGGTCGGTGTGTGCCGTGCTCGCTTTCCTCCCCTGCGCTCCTCCCGGGGTTGGGCTGCCCCGGCTCGGAGGTTCCCTGGGTGCTCCGTCGGGGATCTGCCCTCGGCGTCCGTCCGTGGCTTCGCGATCGGAGAGCGGCGGGAGGGTTCGTGCTGGGGAGCGCACACGGGGGGTCTCACGTAGCCCTGGGCTCCGTGGTGATGGTGGTTTATCTTTCCCCCCCCTCCAGAGATAACGAAGCTGCGAGGCCGGGCTGGACGGGGCTCTGCACGGACCTGTAGCGGAGGGCTCAGAGCTGTAGGTCCCAACCGAACGAGCATCCCTCCGGGTTGCGGCCTCTGTGCCTCTTTGCGCTGTGGGGCCGTGCTTAACAAAAGGGATTTCACTTCTCACAGTCACACGTCAGGGCAGCAGCCGAGGGGTGAAGTTGCAGGCAAGGGGTCGTTAAGGCCTGGAGTTATTGCAGGAACGTAACTCACCTTTTGATGTTATTTTCCGTCCTCGTCAACTTGAAGGAGAGAAAGCATCGAGCCAGTGTGGTTCTGTTTGCAGGCACAAAGCACTTCACGTGACAGAAGTGAAGTGAAAGGTGACCTCGTTGCCTTTTCCCTTCCCAGCAGTGGCAGGAGGAGTTCAGGTTTGTGGCAGACACGTTGAGGTGACAGCATCCAGTTGTTCTAGCCATGGTTGGGATTCTTAGTTTGGGTGATAGGGCTCTTATGGGGACACGGTGTTGCTCTGAGGTTCTAAAAACAGAACAGAAACGAAGTGGTTGGTATTGAAGCTAAAAATGTAGTTAGAAGGAGTGCTCATCTGGGGAGCACCGCGGCCTGTGCAACTCCCAGCTCCCACCACCTGTAAAACTGCTCGGTTTTCTGTGATAGCTGCTGGGTTTTGGAGCAGGGTGTAGCAGGAGTGCAGGTGGCTGAGGCTGATCTCAGACCCGTTACCCCACAGTCTGTGTTCTTAGAGTTTTTATATGCACAAATCAGGCCAGAGTGAGGGTACTCAGGCATAGTTTTAAATACCATGTTCAGCCTCGTGGGTTTATTTGGTTATTTGTCTGACTCGTATATTTTGGATATCTTGAAATGGTGAAATGGGCATTTGGGATGAAGCTGAGGTGCAGTGGTATCTGAAACTTCATAAACTTTATGGTTTGTGCCGTGTGCTTCCAGAATGGGAAGCTTACCTGCAGTGCTGCTCACGAATATGTTTTAACTTTAAGAGTCATTTGCAGAGATGGCTACGAGGTCTAGTGACTTCACCAGCATGAGCTGAATATAACTAACAGATGAATTCTCAGTGTGTGAAAACGTGTTTGCTTTTATTGTCTGTGTGGTTTAGGTCCCATGATGACAGATCCCTTGAGAGGCAGCCAGCTTCTACAGGAAACTTGTTCCAGCACAGAGTGCTGCAGGCACCTGAAGTCTGAAAAGAGAAGGAAAAAAGCCAGTTTCTCACTGTCTGACTGAGTGAGTCCTTTTGTTTTGTTGTTGGTGTGTGTTTTCTGAGGAGGTGGGTTTGGACTGGGGATACCCTATATTTTCTTCGTGGATATTCACATGCTTGCCCAATTTCCTCTGAAGTATTAAATAATGTCAACTGTTTGATGATGTATTGAATCCCTAATGAGTCTGATGGGCTGCCTAGATTCAGGCAGACATAAGAGCTCATCTGCAAGCTGAGCAAGAAGTGATTTCTTTTTTTGTGAGGTTAGCTGGAAGTGAATTACCTAGATATTAACAGCACGTTTGTGTTTTCTAAGTGTGGGTAGGGTGTTTGTTAAAGGAAGCGTCATTTCTTCACTGGCAGAAGGCTGAACGTGCAAATCAGGGTTTTGGTTTTAAATGCAAATCAATTGTTTGGTTTGCTTTACCCTGTGGCAGTTCTCTAGGCCCTGAGTGTAACTGGTAGTCCCTGCCTAACGTGGGCTCAGGCTAAAATGCTGAAGTGATGTAAATCCAGAGTGCTGCAAATAGTTGTCAAGGATTAATGAATGTGACGGACCACAAAGTAGTTTTTCTCTCTTGGAAGTCTGACTTCCTTTCTGTAAGCAATAAATAAGAGCAAGCGTCTCACAGTTAATGTCTTATTCACACTGGCTGTCTTTATTTCTTTGAATTTGGCAGGTTCGTTTATGAGATTGGGAAGAGCTGTGATATCCAGCACCCGTCTGCATGCAGAGGTTTTTCACAGCGGATATTCAGCATTGGTAAACGGATTTGCGGATTTGCATGGGGTAAAAACGGAGGCAGAATCAACTTCTGAAACTGAATCTCGGTCCAGAAATGATGGCTTCCCAGCTGTATACATATGCTTTCAATATCTCCCCAGCAGAGAATAGGAGACTGTGTATAAATGGAACACCATGGATTTGGCATCTTCTAGAAGAATGTGTTGAGAATGCGTGGGAGTACTGGAGCGTTGTCATAGGACTGATTTCCATTGTCTGTTTTCTGTTTGCTGCACTACCGTAAGTTTAAAGTCTTTGGCAGTCCTCTGATTGAAACATGAGTAATCTTGCCTGAAGCCTTTTTCACAAGCTGCCTCTTTTTTTTTTTTTTTTTTTAAGTTTATCTTGGATATGTTTCTCTATCTGCATAATACAGATATAATATGCCAGAGAAGCATGTTGTTCATGTTTAGAACAATATTCGGTGGTTGACAAATGAGCTTGATGTACTGTTCTGTTGTACTGACTTGACACTAATCTCTGCCACTTAGAGAAAATGAGAATAAATCACCTCTTCTCCCTTATCTTCCCCACCCTGAGATGTGTGCACACAGCATGCTTCTGCAGAAACTGGCTCACTGTGTACGTGAACCACATGCCATGTCACTGGTGCTGATGAGCTGGCTCCTGACAGTGAAATTTGGACTATGACAAAGTCAGAAACAGCACACAAATTAGTGCTTTAGTAGTGCAAAATCAATTGCTGTTGGGAAGACTGGGTTCAGATTTCCAATGTGTAGGTAGGAGATGGCAAAAGAAAGATGGAAATGCTGCTAGCAGGTGAAAATGCCCAAAATGGAATGAGATTGACTCCAAAGTCTGTCCCCATAACAGGAATATAATTTACTGAACTAATAAAAGGGTGATGGAGATCAAGCAAAATAAGAACACTCTCAGTAAGCTGTTGAGCTTTTGAAATATTACTTGAAAGGAGGCTTTACATTCAGACTGTCACGTTAGCGAGTATGTAATTCATCAAGACGTGCCTAATGGATTCGAATTTGGGATTGCTTCATAGCTCCCATTGTGAATTTGAAGAACATTTCTTCAGTTTGGAGGCTGAAGTGTAGTTGTCATCTCTCACAGAAGCTTTGTTCGTTCTTAGCCCTTCTGTTAAAAGTTTTCCCTATTTCAGGGTTTCAAAGGCTGGTATTTATAGCGGATGAACATGAAGTGATGAAGGCATAGTTTTGATGCTTACATGATGATGTTTCACTGCAGAAGGCACACACACAACACACACAGAAGGAGAAGCCCACGCAGGCAGCAATGAGGTTGTGATTTCAGCCTTTCGTTGTGTCAGAGTAAGACACGGTCAGTGGTAGTGACGCTGAGTTCCCCTTTGAAGTGTCTGTGGGTGTTGCTGGGATGGGTCTCTTGTGGTTTTATTCTTCCTTTACTCTGATATTGAAACATGTATATTGGAACCTGTCAAACGTTTTTGGCTAACGATGTTTCACAATTCTGCAATTTGTGCCAGGCAAATTTACGTCGCCTGTCGGAATGGGAAGGTGGACCAAGCACTGTCTTTGGGCTTCCTGCTGTGTTGGGTAGCTGGAGATCTCACAAATCTTACAGGCTGCATTTTAACAAATCAACTGCCAATTCAGGTAATCTGTCAAGATTTCTACTTTCTGATATATCCTCTTTGTAGAATGTCTCTTTAAACTCCAGGATAACGTGATAATGCACAGTGAAATAGGTACCAGGAAAGAAAATAGTTTGACATTCTGCTCACTGATCTGCTGTCCATGAAACAGGTCAGGTGTTTCTCAGATGTTCACTTTGATACCATTATGTGTTGCAGGGACCGTTGCACTCTTACAGTTAGCATTATGGGAGACCTACTGGGATGCGTTCAATACAGAATGAAGTGGGGAACTCTCAGCTTGCCTTTAGAGTAAGCTTGCGGAGCAAATAGGAAGTTGTGCTGTTCAGCTTGTGGTGGATTAAGCTGTCGTGCTGCAACTAGTCTTAAAATTTCATTTTGTCTGTTTATTTTTAGTAGGAGTGTTTAGTAACAAAAACACCACTTCAGTGGAGCTGCTAATCCCTTACAAATTCAAAAAGACAGTTTTTTTTCAATGAGGGGAGGGCTTCCCTGGAGGGAGCAGTAGTTGTCAGTGTAGGTTATTTGTGTCTGAAAGTTTCTTATCTGCAACTCTTAAAGAAAAAGGGAGATGCGTGTGTCACCCCCCTATGGAAGTTTTCCCAAGCTGCAGGTGGCTGCAAGAGTGGATAGAGATATTTTCTGTTTTACAGCTTTGTGTGCAGCTCTGTCTGCTCCATCTCCCTCATTTCCAGGGGGAAAGAGAGGCCATCAGTTCTGACTCCTTGAGGCAGGAGGCACTAAGATGGAGAGGTTCCAGTGAGCTAGGAAACTGGGTAGAGCAGTCTGCAGTGTCAGGGCAGGAAGAGCTTTATCGGTGTGCCCAGGTAGCAGTTGTTGCAGTACATCCTGGAAAACAACATAATTGTGTCAGCAAGTTCCTGTTGCTCAGGCTTTACATTGCGTTCATCTGCTGCTAACCTTTTGTTCCTCTGAATGCTTATTTTCTTATTTTGGCTGTGGCTTGTTGTGCACTTGGTGTGCACATTATTATTAAGAAGCACAGATTAGCTCAGAGGATATTTTGTGCTTTTGTATGCTGAACAGGCAAATTAGTAGTATCTTCTCTTTCAGACTCTCACTGCTGTCTCTTACGTTAACATGGATATAATTTTGATTTCACAATTTGTCTACTACCGGCTCAAGAATCAGAAGATGATGAAATGTAAGGTTTTTTAACAATTAAAACATTCTCCATGAGGCAGCTTCTTCACCTTGATATTTTATGCGGTGTTTAAATAGAGTACACAGATTCCAACTTGACTTGTTGGGCCTTTTCCTTTCAATTTCCTCAGTCCTCTGTGAAAATTCTATTCTTCTGCCTTTCTCCCCTCTTACCCACATAATATCCATCAGTATTTTCTCTGTAGTACGGTTAATTTACATAGACAGAAATTGAAGCTGGAACTGTATTGGTTCTTATTGAGGCTGGTTCCATATTGTGACTTGCTCCATGTCTACTTACAGCTATCTAAATATACATAAAAGTTGAAATTAAATGTTCTTTTCTGTGTGGTTCTGTCAGTTTCTTCCATGTTGATTAAAACAGGATTTCATTTGCTCATTTCATCAAACACCTTGACATCTTTGTGTGTTCTGTTTCAATGCACACGATTTTAAAATAGTCCAGAGGAATTAAATTGCTCGAGTTGCTTTGTAATTCCTGGCAGTAGTTGTAATGTTCAGAATACTGGACTAGTGAAACGGAAGGCAGAAAGCTGCGTACACATTGCATGCAATCAAAACCAGTAACTTGTCAATCTTGAAAAATCAAAGGAAACCCATGGTGTAGTGGAGGTAACAAAAAGCTGAAGTAAAACAGATGCTTGCCTGGTACACTAAATAGGATTAATCAGATTCATTCAATATGGTACTGATAATAAACCTGAGGATAGGTCAGTGCCGAAGATATTTCCTTCCTACTGCCTACTCTTGTAAACAAGCGCAGGATTTTGTGTGTTATAACTGCCTCTGCCAACTTCAGCTCAGCTCTGCATGGCTGGAATGGGAAGAACACTGTGAATAAAGCAATAGAAGAGGGCTTTCAAGACCCAGTTCTAGAGCTGCTGCTGTAGACGAGGTGGTCAGTTTTGAGAGTTGGTCAGTATCCAAACACAGACTGTGAAACCACAGTACTAATTCCTGTCTCTAATGCAGGTTGCAGGTGTTCAGGGCAGGCTTTCTGATGCCATGCAGCCTTTTGTTCCGCTGGTGGCAGTGACTGTAGGAGCAGTGCCTGCTGAAGGAGTGCTCCTGCACTGCTCCCTCCATGGTGTGAGCAGAGCTGGGGACAGAGCCTGAGGGAGGTGGGCTTCTGAGGCTGGTGAGGAGAAGTTAACTGAAATTAGAGCTTCAGATTTACATATTTGTGTTGCAGAGGAAAAGTAACCTTAAGAGCAGCCGTAATTTTCCAGCTCATTTGTTTGTTTATCATTCTAGGCAGCAAAAGCCTGAAGAATTTCTGTGTAACCTGGATCTTGATGTGTATAACCCTGTGTATTGTTTTACCCTGCCAGCTGTTAATAAGAAAGCACGACCAGAGCTCAGTGATGGAAAGGAGTAATGTAAGTACTCACCTGCTTCCATTCCAAGAAATGAAACTGACAGACTCCCGTGTGCCTTGAGGAGACTGTTCTGAGCTTTCAAGAAATTTGGGTGACGTTTTTAACAATGCTTCAGAAATCATAAATGTGGCACTATGTGGATTTCTAAGTATATACCATGCTTTCCAAAGTAAATAAGCTGCAAAACAGCTCCTTTTAGCAGCTCCCTGTTTTTCGGGCTTATTCTGTCCCTTGGGTTATTAGGGTGTGCTGCTTTGTGAAATGACACATATACGTGTTGTCTTTCTGCCTGTGGTAGCTACTGCAGACATCCATGTAGAGCCTATGTAGTGAAAAGTGCAATCAATAAGAAGTGGAAAATTACAATTGTACCTGCTGCTGCTGCTGTCACTTCACCAGGAAAGTTCACAGGCTGTCCTAGCAATTTGATGGCCTTCGTAATAATGCCAGTAAAATAATTGTAATCCTGCAACATTGCCCAGCAGGGAAGCAGCTTATTTTCAAAATACAGCTAAGAGCGAGAAAACTAACAATTTAGTGGCCCTAGCTACAGTTTTTAGTTTTGGCTGGAATTATTGTGCCCAGGCTTTTTTAGCAGAAGAACTGGATTGATATGAGTGCTGTATCCTGAAGCCTGGTGCTGATTTTGATCTCAGGCACAGCTATGACGCAGCACTGTGCATTGTTGTGAGCTAAAGATTAAACATTTTCTCGCCCTTTTTTGGTCATTTGAAGAGCAGCCCTGAGCTGCTTTGAAAGTTCTGTCCAAAAAAACAGCCAGTGGGCTCTCAGTTTAAGTCTCTGAAATGCTTGAAAACATTCTTGCCAAAATGTATGTACCTTTATTTTTCAGAACTCTCTCGATATGATTGAAATGTCAGGCTTCGTTTGTGGCTATATATCTTGTGTGTTTTACTTGGGAAGTAGATTTCCTCAGCTGTATAAAAATGTAAGTCTGTTTTTGGCTGAGTATACTTGTATGTTATACAAAATGCTCTCAGTTGCTTGAGATTTTGGGTTCTTCCTGCAGCGAACCCTCAAAGTGTGAAAGCCTCCTTGGCTTTTGTGGCAGTCTAAAATGTTAAAGGTTTTCTTCTCCCTTTCAAAAGAGGATGGTGAGAATTTTAGGAAAATGATGTTCTTTGATCAGTAGAAGGGTATGGATTGGGCAGGAAAAAGGAAGGTTTACAGTTGGATTTATCAGGTGTGGAAGCAGAAACATGCTTTGTGTGATTGTTTTCATGAGCAACTGATACCTCCTTTTTTTTATTCTCCAAACGATTCTACTTTAGGTAACCAACGACAGGATCAAAAATTAAAATCATGGGACGAGTAGTTTAAAGCTTTAGCCCTTTGAAGATGTCATTACTGACTTTTTAAAATATGCCAATATTTAAAAAGGAAATAAAGAGGCTATGGAAGAAAAAATCCTGAAGGTTTTACATCATCAAATTTATATGGAACTTTTAGCTGATTATGAAAAGGTTCTGTTCGTTTCCAAGCTTATTCCTGTTCCCCCTTTCCTTACCCTTTTTCCATTCCAGCTGGAATACAAGGCAGTTTTCAAAGGGCTCTACTGTGCACACTGATAGAGCAACAGATTTCCTAAGAACTAAATATCATTTGGAAGCAGATTATCCTTGCTGCTTTGCACCTACATAAAAACTATGTTAAGCAGAGCGGCTTCTTTGAGCTGTAACAATTTCTGTTGCTTTCAGTGATACATGCTGGAAATATAAAGCTGAGGGGATTCAGTGCCCAGGAAAAGATGGAGAAGAATGGCTGAAAAATCTTTCACTGTGTGATAGTACAGAGTGCCAGAATTGTCTAGAAACATTTGCTGTGATGTATCTTAAAACATCTTTTCTGTAATAAATTCCTTGCCTTTAGTTTCAGAGGAAGTCAACCGAAGGCAGCTCTTACCTGCTGTTTGCATCAGCCATGCTGGGGAACTGTACATATGGCCTCAGCCTTGTCTTAAAGATGCCTGCTGCTGAATCTTTCCGGGCCTTCTACTTTTTACACCATCTTCCGTGGCTCCTCGGGAGCTTTGGAGTTTTGTTACTAGATGTTTTTGTATCCTTTTCCTGTTAGAGCCAGAGTTTGTCAGGTCGGAGTTGTTAATATTTGCTGATAATATTAAGTTCACATAAAATTTGTACATTAAAGCTGCACTGCGGAGGTTAAGTGCTGTCTTTTAGCATCTTTGTACATAGCTCTATTAACTCCAAGTGTGAAATGGGATGGAATGAAGAGTAATTTCAAGACCGTACCATGCTAAAGGACATTGTGTTAATCTGTTCCATATTCAAAGGAAGTTCTTTACCAGATTCACCTGAAGCAGTTCAAGAGGTTAGGGTTCCCAGGCATCGGTGTTGTCTTTCTGATTAAAGTAATTTCATAAGCCATCCAATTAGCCTAACGACGGGACAGGTGACCCTTTGGGTGGACTCTGAAGTCGTACTGTCATTCAGAGCAGCCATCTGTGCTTTCTGCATCTGCAGCCATGGTGGTTTAAGTGGGCAGTTTAGTAAAACATACTTGTGAGGCTGAATGGTGGTTGGCAGCCTGGTTTGAGATAACTTTTAAGTTTTAGCTGTAGGGATGACACAGACTGGGGGGATTCAGGGCTGCTTGTTGGCCCACGTGGCTTCTTTGAGTGCTGAGGCCTTTTGTTCCATAAATGAAGTAGTTATTCTTTTTCTCCCTCCCTACGCCCAGATGGAAACTTAAGACTGACAATATTTATTTACAAAAAAAAAAAAAAAAAAAAAAGTAGAATCTGATCTGGAAGACCCTTTCAGTACATTATGTACATATTTGGAGATGCCTTTCTGTGATGCACACTGAAAAGAAACTTTTATATTGGCCACAAACCTCTGTCCCTGAGCCTGGCCCCGGAACTGCAGTGCCAGTGTGCACATGACATTCATTTCTCGGTTCTGCCTTGATTGGAGGCTGAATCCAATCTTGCTAATAGTCTTCCAGTTCAAATTATATTGAAAGCAGATGCTTCCAAATCAGGTTGAGGAGCTTATGGAAATCTGGTCATGTATATGGTGTTAGTTCAAAATGTATGAAGTATTTGTAATCAAGAAAAAACAAGAGCAGACCTCCAGCTTTGAGAACCCCCTGAGGTATGGAAGTAAATGCCTTTTAAAAGAGAGCTTCGTTACTGTCTCTTGCCAAACAAGGAAATCAGAATTCTAACGGAGTGCTGTGTCGTGTTAGACCAGAAAAGAAAGACCAGGGACACGTGGCTTTTGGAGAACAGAGGGATTAAGTGAAAAGGTTGTAATTTCTACAGGAGAGGTGTTTCATAATTGACCATTTGTGTAACAGTCTCTGTTCTGAGAAGTGGTTCCTGACGTTGTCCAATTCCAGTAGGGTTTATTCCTCACAGTGTCCAGAGTTTCATTAGGTGGAAAACAAGGCCTCATTTCTCAAGGTCCAGGGAAGGATTAAGAGTTCACTTACTCTGTGTCTGCTGCACTGTTCGTTCTTCCGCTGCCATCTGATGTGGCCGACGTTGACTATTTTTAGAAGCAAATGGACTCCTGATGGCAGCTGGAGCAGCAGCTCCAGTGTTACTTAGCACAGGATTACACTGGACTTGCTTCAGCTCCTTTAACAGGATAACGTGGTCATCCTGTTTCCTCGGTATCTCAAGTTAGACTTGTTTGGTTGCACAATAAGCCAGTTATTTTCAATCAGTAATGGAAGTGTCCAATTGTTTGTAAAGTATGAATTGTCCTCTTTTTTCTTTTTTTCATTTTAAAAGGAGTTTCATAACATTGGGCATTTGTATTATACATTGGACATGATTTTCTTTTCCAGTAATTGTTTTCTTCCAGCTGCTGCTTTGCAGTGGAAGTTGGTTGGAGTTTCTCCAGGGGCCACGAAGCCTGAGTTGTGAATGTGTTACCCCAGGGTGAGAGGCACTGGGTGCAGAGGTTCCTATCTCAGGGGTCCGTGGTGGACTTTGTCAGAGCTTTTCTTGAAGTACGTGAGGGCTTAGTGGTTCATTTGTGCGCAGGGATTTATTTCTACATATTCTGAAGTAATGAGCTTTTCCCCAGTTCTGCCCTTGGAAACTTGGTGCTGCATACTGCTAGAAGTCTAACAGGGTGAATTTAGTGCAAGTCTGCTGGAAACTTTGTCCTTTTCTGTGAGTATTTTCTTTCACCCTTACATCCTTCTCCCTTTTACCCTCCACCAGAACTGAACAACTCAGCTTTGCATTTAGATTCAGGTAAAGCCCTTTACCAAGATCTTTGCGTTTCTTTTTCTGTTTGTTTGTTTGACAACATCCCATTGTCAGAGAACCGTTGTTGGAATCCTCCACAGGTACTTCTTTTCATTAAGTGTAGCCAGGTTGTTACTAAATAGCTGAAGTATATTCAGCGGGAGCCAGGCTGCTGTACACAGACTGTTATCTTGCACCCTTTGTGAAGTGCAGGGCAGCCACTTGGAATCCATTATTTACTTTTACAAACATCAGGCTTTGTAGTTTAATTACACAGTGTAAAGAATGCAAGTCTGACCTGACGAGTCAGCAAGGCTTTCCCAGCCAAGCATACTTCTCTGCCCTCCTGTGTTTTGTCTCAAAGCTGTTAGGTTGTTTGAGTTGTCATTAGGTTGCCTTTAGGTTTGGTGAAACAGATTTGACACAGTAGCTCCGTGGCCATCATAGCCATCACTCTGAGGAGTGCGTTGGTTGCCTCCTCTACTTTGTGCTGTCTGCATGTTGTTTCCCCCAGGAAGTCAACAACTTGAGCAGCAACTGTTTTTCCATATTAAGTAGTCTTATAAATCCAGCATTTGTTTCAATACGAGCAGATGAGTGCGTGTGCTGAACAAGAAAAGCCTTATTCTGGAAGTAACTCTTTTGTGAATTCCACGTAATTTGTTTGTAACTTATCTTCCTTAAAAGCTCTGTTGCCAGCTTTGGGGCTCACAGTGATAATGTTTCAGCCCAGACTCATCCCAGCCTACCATCTGTTTTCAGCAACCTGATCCCCAGTTCACCATGTCCTTTCATACCAGTGCAGCTATTAAGACTTGAGGAGATGCTGAGCTGAGAGTACAAAAAGGCCTACTTAAAAAAAAAAAAAAAAAAAAAAAGCAGGAAGTTTAAGCAGTAGCTATATATGTTATAAAGCTAATTTGCTAAGCTTTAAGAAGATGATTCCCCAAATAATACTACAGAAAGACTTAAAAAGAGTGCTGATCTATGAAGGAAATCCTGTCTAATCTTTAGCTGGGGGGCCTTAGAGGTGGGATGCAGGAAAGCTTTGGGAAAAGTAGGACAATTACTGGGGCTTTGCCTGCGATGTAAAGGACTTTCCCTCTTTCCAGGCCTCCCTGAAAACAATTTCCCTTAAAAAGCCACGATTACTTATGGGATGGTGTACCTGGGTGAGTTTGTGTCCTATCTTTGTCTCACAAAATGGTACCTCTGTTTGACACAAAACACTGTTTCCTGCCTTGTAGCTTAACTGTCCAGCACAAGGAGTAAGACCTCTCTTGTCTTTTCCAGGTGCACGTACCCAAATATCTAAAGGTTAGGTATGCTGAAAGCCAGGAGTGCTGTTCCAGAGCTGGAGCTATCAAGAAGAGGGACAAGTACATGCTTGTTAATTCTTTGTAGATTAGCAGCATATCCAGTGGTCTGTTTCACAATAGAAATAAACAGTTATGTCTAATTGCACAATTCTCTGTTGAAAACAGCATTAAATATTGAGTGCTAGTGTTGTCAGGCTGTCAGTGCCTGTAAATCCCAAATTAGGTAGAATTTTGTGGGAAATGAGCATCTTGTTAGCAGCAGAGCCTGATCAGCAAAGGTTTTACTAACTTCCCCTCCTTGCCAGCCTCCAGAAGTGGGGTACCCTGCCCACCTTGCTTCTTGCTTGAGCCATAGAACCAAGGGGATCTGCAATTTTGATATATTTTATTTCGTATCTTCTCTTTTTTTGGTATTGCACATAAAATGACTTAAGTTTTTTTTTTTGCCACAGAGCGCTGAAAATGAGTATTGAGAAAGAGACAGACGAGTTTATATGCTGATGTAGAACCTCCCACAGTTCAGATTAAATAAATGGATAATACCCCACAATATGTGAATTAGATCCAAGTTCTAAGCTTTCCTCTGCAGGCTGTGGGATGTGGGATGTGGGGCCCGTGCCAGCACTAAATGGAGGGCCGCTCTTCTGCACAGCTTCTTTCATCTTTGATTGAAAGCGAGTGCTGCAAGAGCTGTCTCCATGTCCTGGTTAATGACTTCCTTACCCCAAAATAACAGGTGACCGTGCAGTTCCTGCTCTATGGCCAGCACAAGGAGAGGCAGCATGCTTTGCTGGAGGTGGAGCCGCTGCTGGAGGGCGAGGACATGGCCTAGCACTGCACTCAGCCCTGCTCACACCTGAGGGCTTTGATGGTTCAGACTGCAGCATCTGCATCTCGATAACTGCAATGTGGCTGTTTAAAAACAGTGGGTGAGCTTACTCAGCCCAGAGCTCTGTGCTGCTCTGTCCGCTCACATCGTACAGATGAAAATTGGCCTTTAATTAAGAGCCATCAGCGCAGGGGGATCCGTTGCTGATGTAAAAGCAGAAACTCTCGGGATCCCCGTGTACATTGCAGAGAATTACTGTGCATTTTGTTAGGCTTTAATTAAAACATTTATATACCCATGCGTTCTGTGGAATGTAATTACTGCATGTCATCATCATCGACCTCATCCCCTTAGATTTCAGGTAGCGGGGACGCAATCAGAAGAGGTTTAAAGATAATAAAGATTTTAAGATAACAAAGTGCTGTTGATTGTATCCTCATCTCTATGAGGAGTGCACCCTGAAAACCAAGTGTTTCTCTCTCTGGGCTTTGTTGAACTTGGTGGTGAACACGGAGGGGATGGGGCCTGGTTAGTTTTGGGGGGCTGTGCTGAGGGAACACAGTTCTGCTGCTTTCTGAGCTGAGCTCAGGGTATTAAAATTCACCTTTTCAGTGCATAGATTCAAATGCAATTTGTCTCACTGGCAGATTTATGTGCTGTGCACAGGAGATTATCACGCTCTCCTGGCTGGGGAGGGGGAGCACGACTTGTTACTTTCTGATGCAGTTGGGATTCGCTCTGAGATTATTTCTTCAGAGATTATTTCCCCTTCTGTTGCTCCATGTAATCCCATTTTGGGTTGCCTTTTTATCCCTATTTCATACTGCTGGTTATTAAAACAGCCAAATGCGGGATATATGAAGTTAATAAGATTTAAGAATTTCGGCGGAGAACAATGTCGCTTTCTCAATGCGGAGCAGCAGTTGTTTATTTACGATAGCTTGTGTATATAATATTTCTTAAATAGGTTAACTGAGTATTTGGGGGAAAAAAAAAATGCTTTCCCATCAACAAATTTGCTGTTGGGTGTCTGGGAGGGTGGGGGTAGTGCCCATCCCTTCTGCTGGGTGCAGGAACACAAACCAACTACAGCTTCTATGCAGCAAGAAGTTAGGTATGTAATATCACTTGTGGCATCGCTCACCGGATACATCCCACTGTCACTGCTGCTCAGTGTTGCCTGGGAAGATGCAGGGTTTCTTTGTCATCCCTTTGCTCAGCCCTTTATTCCAAATCCCCCATGTCAGAAGGGGAGTTAAGAGCAGTGCCAGCACATGGTAGAGACTGAAGGGCAGATCCTCACCACCTCTGCTGGGCAGGGAAGTAGTGCCCTTCCACCGTAGCTCTTTGTTGAAGAGCAAAGTGTCTTAATCTTCTTGCTTTATATTACTCATTCTTCCCCCCGCGCTGTGTGTAATCCAGGATTAATGGCATTGTTTCCTAATTTCAGTTTTTTAGCTATCATGGAAATCTCATTAACTAAAGGAAATATCTAGCGTGTCTTGAGGGCTCTATTTTTCAACAAAGCCATCCAATAACTTACCTAATAGAGTCCTCCAGAGCACAGGAGAGTCTTCAAGTGCAGGATCACTCGTGGCCATTACAGGTTGGGCTTCACTTGTTTCAGTGAACATAAATGCACTTAATTTGCCCCTTCTGACTATTTTCTTGTGAGTTCACATTTGTATTCTGGCTGACAAAAACATGTATTATTGGCCTAAAGGAAACAAGTTTGGTTCACCTAATGGAAAGCACAGAGGCTGCTCGTGATGGCATTACCCCCCTACTAACCGTCCTTGAAGCTCTTCCCAAGCTCTGCAGCACATCAAGGAAGCAGCAAAAAATGATCCCTCGAGGTTTCTAGCAGAGTGCCTCAGCTGCACCAACGTTTTCCCTGGTTTCCAAATGGCAGAAAGCTGGGAAATTGGTGGAAGGACCCAGTTCTGAGGTGAAGAGGTATGACTGGGGCTTCTGGTGCTGGATGCCCACTGGCAGCACACTGTGCCCATCCTCCCGTGTTGTGCTTTTTGAAGAAGCCATAATGGCAGTAGGGACAGCTCATGAATATTAATTGCTGTCATACTTGGGTGTCCATCTGTGCCACTACTTGCTAAATGCAGCTGAAAATATACGGTGTGCAGCCAGCGCATTGATTCATATCGTGGTGAGGTGGGCTGCTGTTAACGCGCTCCGAACGGCTGTAAATGATAGCTGCAGAGGAATTAAGACCACTTTAATCCGACTGAATAATACTCCTAACGAAGAACCATTAAAACCTAGTTGACTTTTAGATTCTAGCAATTGTATCAGACAAGGTGATTATACTAAACATCAGTATTGATAATCGTTAAAATAGATTCAAGTATTGACGGAGCCATAGGAAGCGCTGCCTGGCGCCGGCACAGGGGCTCTTCTGCCTTTGCAGCAACATCCTCCCCTCCTCCCCTCCTCCCCTCCTCCCCTCTTCCCATCCCAGCTGCACTGCGTGATCTTGTTGGGCTTGCAGATGGACCACTGGCTCAGACCTGCTGCTCCTGCCTGGAGCCCAAGAAGTTCCTGACCCAAAGCACATCCTCCAGGTCCAAAACACAAACAAGCCTTCCGTGGATGCCTGATGGATTGGCTGTGACGCCCCAGCCTGAGGTCAAAGCGTTCCCTTTATCCAGGAGAGAGAAGCAGACAGAAGGGGATAACGCAGGCTTGCCTGAGGAGAAATTGCTCAGCACTCCGAGTGGTTTCTTTGGGGCAGATGGCCACGGCCACGCTGCACTGCTTATGGTCACAGCCTGCCCTGCCCTGCCATGCTCTGAGCTCTGTGCCTCCGTCACAGAGACTGTTCTACATCGATCCCTGCCCTGGCTCGAGCTATTGCACAGCCCTGTAAATATAGAGAGAAGATGGGCATTTTATGATGTCGACTTTCCTACAATATTTTTTCATTAAGTAAGCTGTAATGGAAATATTGGGCTTTCATTTCTTGCTTGCTTCTTTTCCAACAATCGTCAGTAAATCAAAGTTGCAAAAAGCCATCTCCTGCTCTGCAGTGTCAGACTAACGGCAGCCTAGTGGTCACTTACTTTTGGAAATGATATCGCCCTATTTCGAGGCACTCAGCAGACTTCAGTGCTGATGTATTGACCATTGCAGCTTTCAGACGAAGGAAATATTAGAGGACAGCATTTCCAGCAGAGAAATGCCCATATTTCAAAACGAGCACTGCAAACTGTAGTTAAGCCAATTCGCTGAGGTACAAATGTGCCAAGCTTAGAAAGAAAGCAAGTATTTCTTCCCCTGTTCTTCCAGCATCGGTTTGCCTCTTCCCGCAGACACACTTGGGGCAGCAGTTAGGTTCTGCTCGGGGTCCTAAGGTTTCCCAGAGCACCAAACCTGTGTTCCTCACCTTCTGATCCCTACTGCAGCTCAGCTGTGCAGTGCTCTGGCTGCCCACCCCAGGCCGTGTGCTCGGGAGTGTCTCACATCCCTGCGTGGATGCGCACAGGATCACAAGCGCTGGAAAAGACCCCTGAGATCCGCAGCGGGGCCGGGGTACCGCAGCCAGCTCTGCAGCACCACGGGAGAGGAGGGGGCCGGGCTGCTCCCGGGGGTCTGCGGGGTCAGGGGGGGCTGCGGCCGGGCAGAGGTTCCGTGGGGGTCCTCTCCGAGCCCCCGGGCCCGCCCGCCAGGTGGGGCCGTTGCCGTTCCGGGGATGCGCAGCGTCGCGGTGCGGTCGGGCGCGGTGGGGATGTCGGGATGGATGCCGGGCCCGCGGGCAGCGCGGCGATGCGCTGCTCAGGAGCTGTTCCATCGCCGGCATCGGGGCTCCTTCAGTTGGGTTGTGCTGCAGTTTAAATAAGCAGCGGTTCCTAATCCTTGCCGCTTCCCCGCAAAGCCTCCTCCCCACGGAGGTCCTTTGGGTTCTTCGTTTGTCGGGGACGGAGCTGTGGGGCTCGGGCTGAGCGCCAGGTGTTGCGGTTCAGGACCGGCTCTGCCCCGGAGAATGGTAACGTTGTGATTTATTGCTGCCTGAGTCGTAACTCTTTTTTTTTTTTTTTGCACTGAAAGCGATATTATGTCCTCTGATCAGATCCCGTTTGCTATTGATCATGTTCCCTGCTGGCACGGATGTGGATGCTTTGCACTCTCTCCTGGGTGGATCGTTTCCCTAGTGCTTCTCTCGGTGGGGCTGCAGTGTACGAGGCACGGTCAGCATACAAGGGGATGGCAGTGCACCAGGCACCTTCTTTTGACCATTTGTGCCCCTAAAATTGCAGGATCTCATGCAAAGCGCAGCCTGGGAGCAGCAGTGCTGGCTGGCACAGGGCAGGAGCTGTGATGCATCCTGGCAGCCTTGTGTCTGCAAGATGTAAGGTGCTTGGATGCTGTGCTGCAAAACACCCTTGGGAAGGGCTGCTGGTGCTCAACCCTGCCCATTTCCAGTGTGTGTATTGCTCCCATGCTGTTTTTCCAGTGCTGCTGTACAGCACCAACCTCCAACGGGACCTCTTCCATCCTTCTGCATCCCTGCAATCCTTGCACCCACTGCAGCAACAGGAAGATGCCCCGAGCACAGCTCAGGAGACGGGTTTTATATAAAACCCTTTTTATTTGATGTTTCATTTCATAGTTAGCAATGAGCACATGAGGAGGGCACATTAAATGCTGACCTTCTTGCTCAACTATTTGCTAATGTAATTGTTGGTACCATGTCACTGGGAAGCTCTGAATTCTTTTATTCTTTATGTAAAAGTGCTGTCACAAATCCAAGCGAGTTTTCAGCGTGATGAGACCCTTAAAGAAGAGATTTTCTCTTCTTTTTTTTTGTTGTTGTTGTTATTGATGTCTCCTGAAATGGATATCCTTAAGATATAGGGACAGCTATAGCTGCTGGTACTCTGAATTGCTATGAAGCCTCATGCTGCAAAGAGAGCCTTGACAATGATGGATAACCTCCACAACTTCTCAGTAGCGGATTTTGTTTATCCTGCCTCTTCTTTGTGTTTGTGGTGGGTTTTCCACTTGGGGCTGCGCTCAGCTTTTAAACACCAGCTCTGCCGCACTCACATCCCCCTCCCCCTCCTCCTGCTGCAGTAAACGGGCAGTGGGCACGGCCCCACACCCCACAGGAAGCCCCCGTGCCCCACATTGACAGTGGGTTTGGGTGGAAGTGATGATTCCTGAGTGATTCTGTGTGTGAGCCAGAGCAAGTGATGCTGCTAGCAGCCAAACCTTCAGAGGCATTGCTCCTGGGTGTGCACGGATTGGGAGCAGAGCCCGGCATGCCGGGAGGCTTCCCACCGTCTCTGTGACTTTTTCCCCTCCTTTTCCTGGAGTTCTTTGGTTTTGGTCGAAAGGTTTTGATAAAAAATCACTGCTCTGGGTTTGCGCTCGGGGTGAGGATGGAAGGGAGTTGTTGTGTTGCATTGGAAATCTCGGGCAGAAGCCAAGCGGCCGCTTTCACCGTATTGCCTGGGTAATAAAACATTTATAGGCCTGGGACATGGCTCGTGAAACTTTGCAAAACCTTCCTTGCTCAGAAGGAATTGGCTGGGGAGCAACTTGAAAAAAGCAAGAAGAGGATGTGGGAAGAGGAGCGATGGGTACTTCAGTGAAGGTGCTGGGGCAGAAGCGCTGTCCTTGGGGTTGTCCCTGGGGGTCTCCTTGGGGTTACCAAAGCCAGATCTGAGCCAAACCCCACAGCGAGCCCCGGGCACAGGGCTCTGGGGTTTGCAGGGACCCACGCGGGCTGGGTTCTGCAGCACTAGCCCACCTCTAATTAATAGGAGTGTTTGCTTAAAGAGATCAATGTCTGTCCTTGACCTCAATGCACAATTTGAGCTATTACTGTATCACTAGATATGAAATGAACTATAATACATCTGAGAGGCAAACCGCTCATATCGAACCCGGTAATACAGATGAGAATCTTTTATTATATCAAATGAAAGCCGTGTGGTTATATTTAAATACTCCGACTGCTGAAGGCTGCAGGGAGAGACTTTTCTGCAGCTAATTCACCCAGGAGTGGCTGGAGGCAAACCCGTGGCCCCAGCACGCATTAGCTCTCCCAAGAAGAGAAATTGTTCGGGGGGAGAAGCTCTGCTGGCCATGATTAAAATAGTCCTCTTAATGCATGCTGAAAATAGCGCTTACAGTAAGTGCGTGGGGCTGTAAATTTGCAGGGATAAAACAAGGGTGAGGTTCGAGGCGCAATGGCTGCGGGCTCGCTGCCTGCAGGGTGCGGGGCTGGGAAGGGGTGGGGGTGTGTGGAGCAGGGAGTGGGGGGCAGCCCTGGGACCTGCTGTGATGCTGGTGGGACATCACCTGTGTGGGGCATAAGGAGCCGGATTGGGGCCAGCGCACGCCGGGGGCATGTCCTCAGCAGCGTGCTTCTAATTAGCAGCGAGTTTGAAAGTCCGCTCTGTCGCATGGGTAAACAAGCTCTCGGAGTAATAGAGGGGTTGTCAATGATGCTTTTATGTTCAAAAAAGCCTGTATTGTACTGTAGGTCAATGAGAAGCTGCGAGAGGTGAGGGCCGCTCAATACTCATGGCCTAAGGTCTGCAGAAATCTCCATAATATAAAAACGGATTCTGCAGGGACAGGAATGCTGAAACGCCGTGCTACGGCTCCGGGCGCTCGCCGCGCTGTTGCTCCACGCGCCGTAAACATCTCTGAACACGAGACTTGGTCTTGAAAAACCACCACCAAAGCAGTAGTGGGGTGAGGAAGGCAGCAGAGCAAGGCAGGCTGAGGGCTGGCAGCTGAGCACGAGCCATGGGTGCTCCTCCTGCTGCTTCCTGCCGTGCACCGTCACTTCAGGTCCATTTTATGAGTTCATTACAGAACTGGGGGAAATATGGGGTGCGGGAGTACCTCCAACTCAAAGCTTTCCTCCAGCAGTGCTTCCCACTCCGGGGGCTGCACAGGATGGGGGGGTTTCATTCATGGTCCCGTTGCTGGTGAACACTGATCGTTCCTCTTCAGTCTAAATTAATTAAATGACACTGTAGCTACAGTAGAAAATAAACAGGGATCATTTGACGTGGTACGCTGTGTACAGTGGTTATAATGCATTGTCTCAATAAGGAAATATAGGGGAGCAATGGTGCAATCCGCAGTGAGTTGGGAGCTAGCATGTGTGCAGCTGGAGCAATGTGAGGGCTGTGGGCACACGGCTGTCCTCCTCCCAGGTGTGTGGGTGTACCTGCAGTCCCACACAGCCATAGCTTGCCCACAATCCCAAACGTGTGTGTGTGTGTGTGTGTGTCACCCGCAATCCCAGACATGTGCATCAACCGTTGGTGCAGGAGGGCTCTGAGGATGGAGGTGGGCAGCACTTGTCTTGCTCTGTGGGGTGTCAGGAGGGGAATGGCTGCTCTGGGGCTGTGGGTTTGGACTTGCCAAGATATTTTCTTGACAGCATTTTTTGCTAAAAATTGCAGCCCCTTTGTCTTGCGCACAGATGCTGTTTGCTTACAGAAACAGCAAATCTTTTTGCATTTCCCAACCACGCTAAGCTTGTGCTCCTGACGCACGATGGAGGTCCTGTCCCAGCCCGGCTCTTCGCAGTTGCCCTGAAGGAAAACAGAACTATGAAAGAAATGAGGAAAAAGGAAATTCAAATGGAGTACCAAGGAAAGAAAGGCCAAATTTGGGGAGAGGTGAGCACTTCAGCACGCAGAATTCCAGCTCCTGTATTCTCTGTATTCTGATGTGCCATATAACTCCGGCTGTGGAGAACGCTCCTGAGAAGCAGCTCTAATATAAATGTGTGTGAAAGTGGAGGAATCAACGGAATTATTCAGCCAGCACAAAGCAGCCTTCGTCAAACAACTGCGTGCGGCACTTCAGCTGTTAATGTATTCTTCCCCAACAACGTTTCTCATTCTTTGGAACAATGGGAATGCCGGATTTGCAGCCCTCCAGTTTAGGAAAGAAAATAACGTATGCAAAGGTCTTCAGAATACTCATTTTTATTCATCTCAGTGAAATCGCATGGGAACCCACGCAGGGACACTGGCTCCCATCCCCGTGTGCATTCCTCCTCCTCCTGAGGTCCCTGTCCTGAGCAGCCCCTGCCCGTGGGCACGTGCTTTCACATTAGATGTTTATATGTATTTCCAAAAAGTCACCTCCATGAAGCACCAGAAAGGGATTCTCTGTGTTTGGTTTGTTTTTTTACGGATGTGGTTTTGTGGCCCTGCCACTGCAGTGGAAGCAACGGTGCAGAGCTCATCGGGGTGGGAGATGGGGTCTGGCCTTGAAACCTTACGCAGGGCTGTAATTAATGATTCGAACCATAGAAGCACAGAATGATTGGGGTTGGAAGGGATCCCTGAGGGCCATCTGGTCCCACTCGCTGCACAGGGGGCACCCATGGCTCCATCAGATGCCCAGAGCCCATCCTCTGTGTGTGGAGGCCTGCAGGGTTGGGGCACCACAACCTCTCTGGGTGACATCCCATCAGCGTGGATATAGGAACGTGCCACGTGGGAGCAGCTGCTGGCTCCAGCCACAGTGCAGGAGACCCCACCTGAGGGGCACCGCAGCAGGAATCGGTGCTCAAATATTTATATCGAGATGGAAACTTCTCTGACGGCCCTCAGCGCCTATTTACTCGAAAATATCCCCTTGGAAAGTTTACCCGACATGATTTGCAAGCCAAACAACTTTTCAAAGGGCGCTCCGAGGAAGGTAGAAAAAGAGCAATTCTCCTCTTGTGCTGCCGGGTCTGTCTGGAGCCCCGCTTTGTGCTGATGGAAGAGTGGGTGGTGAGGGTCCGGCGGATGGTGGGGGCTGGGGGGGCCGCGCTGGGGCCTGGCAGAGACGTCCCCCGCAGCCTGGGGAGAGGGGAGGCACATGAAAGCAGGGCTGGATTTGCCTTGCAATGGCAGCTGCATATTAATCTAAAGAACTTCAGCAAAATCAAAAAGACGTTTTTCAGCAAAATGCACCCCTAGAGCCCCAGTCGCAAAGCAAGGGAATAAACTTGAAACGGGATTGATTTCATCTTAAAGGGAACCTTCCTTTGAAATGCTACCAACTGCAGTTGTCTTATTTGGTTTTCAATACTATAACAAAATTGTGCCATATTGTGTCAAATAAGGAGATAATATAACAGCTTTAAACAAATTTTGTAATTACGGGATCAATCGGGAGCGAATTAAACCGAGCTGTGTGGCTGAATGCCGATCCACAAGGCACGTGTCACATTCCATGGAGGTACCCGTGAGATTTCAGCTCCCAGTGCCAAATTCCAATGGTCTGGGGTGCTGCTGGGTGCTTTGGAGCTATTTGTTGTCCATTTGTTTCCACTTTTTGTGTAAAGGTTTTCAGGGTTCAGGCAAGCACTGTGATCCCGCAGAGCAATGGAGGTGTGCAACAAAGGGTGTGGTGTTTGTGCACATAGAATCATGGAATCGCTCAGGTTGGAAAAGAGATCCCCAACCCAACCCCGGCCCACCCCACTATGCCACTGCCCATGACCCTCTGTGCCACATCCCCATGGCTCTGGAGCACCTCCTGGCCTCCCTGAGCATCTGTGCAGTGCACCACAGCTCTTTTGGAGAATAAATGCTTCCTAATATCGAACCCAAACCACCCCCTGTGCAATGTGAGGCCATCACCTCTCTCCCTGTCGTTGTTGCCTGGGAGAAGAGACTGACCTCCGATCTGAGAAGTCCTGAAGGTTCAGACTGACTTTCAACAAATCCACTTTCCCATTGTGAGATTTTTATAAATGGCAAAGGAATGAAATTCAGTGATGGCCCAGTGGAGGTGTGCTGGGGCACTGGGAGCACTGGGAGCACTGGGAGCACATCCTGGCTCAGGATGCCTTGCTCCAGGCAGGGACGAGCACCCCACCAAGCACAACGTGTTCCCCTGGTTCTCCCCAGGCGTGTGCAGGGACTGTTGTCCAGGAAGCTCTGAGCAGCTCAGCCCCACTCCAGGATGCTCACACCTCATTGCTTCAGAGCCCAGCACGGCCCTGCAGTGCCCATCCTGCTGCCTCGCACGACGAACAGCATTGCAGCTTGTCGTATAAATACAATGTTTGTTCTTCGTAATGGATTTCAGCAAGATATGGTAAATATTAACTCCCAGGTGGGGGTAAATGCATAATTCATCACCTAGCACACTCCAACTGCTCTGTCTCTCTCATGATTAACATGTAAGGCATTCATTATACTTTTCAGCCGGTGCACAGACGAGCACAGAAAGTTATGCAGATGAATACCAAACACCTGCGCTCTGTAAAATCATCCCGCCCCAGCGCGAGGTTCTGCTCTGCAGACAGACACCCTGATGCAGCCCAGCTCTGTGCTGCAATGCTGAGGGAGGTTTTGGAGACCGGGTGGGTGAGGTCAGGGCTGTCCCCAAACCGAACGACCTGAGCTGCCTCCCAGCTGGCACCCATGGCACCGTGGTGCAGCACCGCAGCTCCCCAAGCACTCAGGTCAGCACCCCCAGGACCCGCGTCCAGCATCCCAGTACCCCAGCCACCCCCACCCATCCCAATGCCTCTCACCAAACCCCCTTGAGCCACACTTGGCCAAAGAATACACATCGATTCCTTACGGTGTCTGTGGTGTGTGTCTCAGGATGAAACATGCTATTTCCAGCATCTGACACTTACTGCCGTCCTTCAGTCCACATTTGTCCCAGGGACAAAATAAGACAGTCAGATTTCCCACCTGCTTTCTCCATCTGGAGGGCTGCTGTGCTCTACTCCACTTTGGATGCTCTTAGCCAAGGACCAAATGCAACCAATGGGTTTTAACCCTTGATCTCTGCAATGCAGTGCTGGGGAACCTCTGGTATTTCCAGGATATTTTCTCACAATCAGAAAACTTGGGGAGAAATTGTGCACATTTCTGGTTCACATCTTTACCCTCACTAATCCATCCCCAAAATGTTAATATGCCTTATGAGTCATAAAGGATGTGGTCTGGAGCTGATGCTGTGCCCAGGGCAGGTCTTGGCCACTTATTTCTGTGGATAGTGCATTCCAGGGGCTCTCCCATCTCTTTTCTTTGGGCTGAGACCCTTCACCACGCCTCCAGAAGTTGCACTCCCCTCTTGTGCCCAAATAGCTCAGTTTCCCGTTCTGTTCATCCTCCCAAACCCCAGATATTAGTAGGCATGGGCTTAGAAGAGGGCTAAAAGTTGAAAATTGGTCTTTAAATGTGCAATTTAACCTAATTAACCTTAGTAAAGTAAATAGGATTTCAATTGAACTCTGGTGATATTTTGAGTAAAGAGACAACCGTGGGCCCTAACCAACCTACAGCTTGTTAATTAGACATCAACCCAAGAATGTCAGCCTTGGGTGCTGTCATTGAATTCCCCCAGTGGTGATGTCCAAAGCTGAACCCTCTGTGGCATCCCCTTATCTCACGCTGCATTTGGGCTGAAGCCTGGGATGGGGCCGGGCTCTGCCTCCCTGTGCCTTGCTCTAGTCTCACACGCA
The DNA here is from genome assembly GCA_036925125.1 of Oreortyx pictus. Classification (NCBI taxonomy): domain Eukaryota; kingdom Metazoa; phylum Chordata; class Aves; order Galliformes; family Odontophoridae; genus Oreortyx; species Oreortyx pictus. Next base: position 21,745,414 of record JAUPFR010000011.1, on the reverse strand, counting down.
TGTTCTTTGCCTCCATATGCGTGTGGTAGCAGCGCAGCAAAAAGTCAACCCAAGAAATGAAAGAAGTGACATTCAGCAATGCAATTTAAGACCTAGGTAAGTCAGATGTTAAACACCTAAGGGGTATAATCTCCTTTTAATGTGAGCACAATTCCCATTAACATTAATGGGGGGTTGTATGACGGCTTCAAAAGGAGAATATGCACCTAAAAGTGCAAATTAGCACTTACAAACTCTATTGATAAATTATTAAAGCATATCATTAAAGCATAACCACACCCCCAGATCATTAGAGCCAGTCCAAACCATCCAGGCTGCATGCGTGGTGCCCGCTCATTATAACCACAGCTAAAATGCCATTTAGGCACCAAATTGAATCTAGTGTAAATATTGGTTCATCAACCCTCATTTCCTGCAGAATTTGGAGTTTTAAGAGCTTGAACTTCTCTTCTTTAAATGCAAATGAGAGCCAGGAAATGCTTTTAATGCAGGTCAACACTTTGAGAGTGGTGTTTAAAAAGTAAATTAAAAACAAAAGCCCAAGCCTTAGGGACCATGCTGCCAGAAGAGCTCTGTCGCTGCTTGATAGCACCATGGCTGCCACCAGCTCCTCGCTCTTCCCTCTGGGGCTGCAACTGCTGCAGTTCTTCTCCCTCTGATTGATGCCCTGGGACCATTCTCCGGAGCCAGAGCTCAGCACAACCGCATGGATCATCCAGTGGGATGTCTATGAACATGTATTGACACCTATTGACACCCATTGGCACCCACTGTCATCTATTGACATGTACTGATATCTATTGGCATCTACTGATATCTGTTGACAGCTATTGACCTCTATTGGCATCTATTGACCTCTATTGGCATCTATTGGCCCCTATTGGCATCTATTGACCCCTATTGGCGTTTATTGACCTCTACTGGCATCTACTGACATCTGTTGGCATCTATTGACATCTCCTGATTCTGTTCCTGCTTCCATCACCAACTTGCAGATCCTATAGTATGAAGAAGCAAAGCAATGCCTACAGGAGAGCCAAGCTCTCCCCAGCCCCTGGCTGCTCATACGACGCCCATATCTATCTGATCTATCCCTAGAAAGTGCTGTCAGCCCATTACCTACAGCTGTTAAATTATTAACTCTCTTCGACGACTCATCCACATTAATTCCTTCCCTTTCAGGACACTGTATCTCTCAGAGATTACCCTTTTACTCTCCCTTTTGTTAGATTAACCAGACTGGGGTGTCTCCGGCTTTCTCCATAATTCATGCCCATAACCAAGCCTCTTTTCGGCTGCCCCTGCAGCACCTTTACAACCTCAGCCTTGTCTCCCCCTCACAGGGGAAGCAGAACTGTGGGCACCAGCCTGAATTTCTCTCTGAATTAGGCTTTATAGGCTTACAAGAACCCTGCAAAGCAGGGAGGGCTATTGACGTAGCAAGGATATAGTGCATAGTGCCACTGTACTCAAGTACAGGTCCCAGACACTGAACCCTTTCCTGAAGCCATTAACAAAATTGGTTTTGGAAGTAAATCGTATGAATGTAGCAGCACGAGGAGCAGAAGTGCTCACCTCAACAGTGATCCTGAGTTTTAAGTAACGACAATCCTTTATGTTCTTTCAAATTATGCAGCAGGTGATGTGAGTGCAACAAGTCCCAGTTCTTGGAGCCAAATTAATGTGCAAATTGAACTGTTGAGGTTAAAAAAACATCAACACAAATATATTTTATTGCAGTGAAAAAGGTTGTAAAAGTGTAAAAAAACGGTGCCTGAAATTCAAATAAAAAAACAAGGAGCTCCTGATTTTCAGCCTAGCTTGTCTGAAAATGAGTCTGGTGGGCATGGGGCAGCCAGCCTTCTGGCTCTGTGGTGCTGGAGCTGAGGCTCTGCACATAAAGCACACGGCAAGGCAAGGGGAACAGGGGACGCAGAGAGAGATGGAGGTTGGAGTGACACCTCCAGTGATGGCCTATAATGAATTTTTCAAAGTTTTCCAACAAAGAGCCATAAAGGTCAGCTCCCTTCCACTGAATTCAGCTAATACTTTATTAATTCCAATTGAAATTACATGCATATCGTGAAAGAGACAAGCCTGTTCAGTTGCTGATGAAATCCATGTTGCCTCATCTCTCCTCCTACTCTAACCTGGCATTACTCAATCTCCCGCTTTCCAGAATCCTCCAGAAGTGCGCGTGTTTGTGATGGCAGCTTGCACAAAGCAGAAGCAGAGGATGACTGCTGCCACCTCCCCTTGCTACCTTCCACATGGGTGCCCCCAGCCCTGCCTTGTGATGAGCCCTCGCTGACTGCTTCCTGCAACACTTCTCACCCCACAGACCCCAAGAAGCAGCTCCCTGTGTTGCAATGAGATGGAAGATGTGACACATCCATCAGAGGATGGGGATAGGCAAGGTACAAGGTGGACATGGCATTGGTGGCAGCTGATTGCAGGCCGGGTTCTGCTCTGGTGGTATTTCCCATATCGCCATTAAATAATTCCTAATTATTCCACATATTGTGTCCAGAGCAGTACTTGCTTTTTAAAAATAATTGTCCTCAGAAAACACGTTTTGTGCCTCTAATAAGAAGTCATTAATTAGGAGATGTTGACCCAATGAGCTATGATAGTTTGGTGGCTGATGAACACTGCTTTTAATCAGACCTTTTACAAGCTCGTGGATGTTAACTTCTGGCTGTTAATTATTCACACCTTCAAGTGCTAAGACGGTTAGAATGTTTCATGAATGCTCTCTTTTCATTTAATGGTGACATTGGATTTTATGAGCTAGGAATCGCACTTATTAATTTACAGTCATTTTGCACTTCTGTGCCAGTCGTTTAGCATTAACTCTCTGTTTAAAAATAATAAATGACCTCTGACTCCCTATTGTCTGTCATAATTAGCATACTGCCTTTTAAAGAGGAAAGCGTGTTTTCTCTTCATTAACAGTAATAATACCTAGGCAGACAATCAGTAAGTCCGTGATCTAGAAGCTGCCGTGGACGCCAAATTACCCTTTCCACCAAGACAAAATCAATTAACACCACTGGGGATGTCATTATTGTCACATTATGTCACCGGATATACTCCAGGGTAAATAAATGATTTGTGGAATTTTTAATACCGCCGCTCAGAACCTGGAGCCGCGGATGGGAGCACGGCACCCGGCCGTGGGCAGCATCCCATGGGCAGCACAGGGCTGGGGGGCAGAGGGATGGGGCTGGGGAGAGGATGGCTCTGCCAGCGGTGTTGGCTGCTCCCTGCACCAGCGTGGTCCCTCGCCGATTGCTGCGGCCTTGGAGCCCTCTGGCCACGCAAAGCACCACGCCGTGCTGATTTTAAAAGTATCCACAACTTTGGTATTTTGGCCCACATCAGGGCTATTTAATTAAGTCTGTTCTGTCCGACACGATCTGATGTCATTGTACAAGGAGATGTTCTTTGTTAGCGGCGCTCTTAGTTTCAGGCTCCTCTGTGTATTTGCAACCATGGTAACAGAAGAGTAAGCTAAAGCCAATGAGATAATGAGATATTCTCATTGTAATTGTGCTTCATGAGGGCACACGCTCCCATGGGTGGGATCCGGCTGTCTTACAACTGCTCACAGAATTTAAGGAACAGGCATACATTAGCGTGGGGCCGCCTCCACCGCCGCCGCGTGGCACTGCTGGCACGGCCGCTGCCGTTGTTTGCAGGGCGTTGCAGGTGGATATCGTCATTATAAATGCTCAGAACCCCATGGAAGTTGGAGCAGTGAGGTGGCTGTGGGTGATGCAGGGTGATGGAGAGCTGAGGGAAGCAGTGGGGACGCAGCAGCCACTGGGGCACTGAGGGGACCTGGGTGAGATGCAGCGCGAGGATCTCCAGCACTTGCACCCACAGTAGCTTCCAAAAGCGTACCGGGTGTTCTAATGACAGGACCTTCCAAAGGCAGCAGTGGAGGAAGGTGTTTGTCCTGCTGCTCTGCAAGGAAGGAGAAGACAAAAACAAGCACTGTTTATCCCAGAAGCCATCTCATTTGACTATATTGCCCAGAATCACTTTCTGTGCTTTAACCATGATTCGCTGTCCACGATATCCCATGCTGCCAACCTGCTCCATCCCCACTACAGTGATCTCTGTCCTTTCTAATTCCCAGCACACATCCCTCTCCGTTTTTGCGTGTGCAGCTCAGCACCTCGGGCACAGGGAACATGGGGTGGGGTACCGCTAAGCACCCACATCACTGTGGTGCTGTCCTTCTGTGGCCAGGTTGAAAGAGATTGTTACAACTGCAACACCAATAAAAAATCACACGGTTAAGATTGCGAGGTGGATTTCTTCTTGGATCGCTTCTGTCCTTCTTTTTGGGTGAGGTGATGTAGGAGTACTGCAGGTAGACAGACAGACAGATCCATTACACAGATAGTCAGACAGATAGATGCAGATACAGATGTAGATGCAGATGAAGATGCAGATGTAGATGGAGGTGAAGATGTAAATATAGATATGCACATGCTAGTAGTCATTACAGGCACACAGATGCTGTATCTCATCAGCAGAGGGGACCTGAGCTGGCTTTGGAGCAGTTCCAGCCCGCCCAGCGCTGCTGTGCTGTGTGTGCTTGTATTTGGTCAGATGATTGGGTCTCTTTCACTGGCTGAACACCTCCTGCTCCCCCACCATCATCTGGCGAAGGCAAAGCTGCTTCCCTCCATGCAAAACTGATCCACTGAGCATTTCACTGACCTCACTGGCACATGCCTGACACTGCAATACAAGTGGGTTCATCTGCTTGAATTGATACCATGTCATATTTTCAAGCTTTCCTGTTAGGAACTGTTTTCCCCCTCCTTCATTTCACGAAGCCTAAAATCCTCACAGAAATTGGAATACCCACTGAAGATGACTTTATCCGAGTAAACAAGAAGGAACAATTCAGAATTTACCAAGAGTGAAACTACAGCCATGAAATCTCAGCCCTCGAAAGCAACAGCAGTCAGAACAGGCGGGATGAACTAAGAGGGGAAAACAGAAAGTCCTCAAAGTGGGGGATGTGATCTGGAGGAGAGACAGCAGACCATGTAATACAGTGCTTCCCCCCTGTGCTGGCCGAGCAGCAGTGGACAGACCAAGCTGGGGATGCGGTAAGAACCGTGGGATATGGCACCTGGGGGCAAGGTTTGGTGGTCACGGTGGGCTTGCTTTTCAGCCTGCATTACCCTCAATCCACAATAAATTTCTGTGGATGAGGCAGAACTTGAGAAGTGAAGAAATACATTTGTTCACCTCATGGGCTCGAGCACGTGGGTGAAGGCAGCTCTGAGCCTTGAGCATCCCTCCTCAGCTCTGGTGCTGGGATACGGGGCTGGGAGAGGCCTTGGGTACACAGGAGGGCAACGAGTAGATGTGTATGTATGTACACATATAAATTTTTACCCTTACCTATACATAAACACATGCACATGTATCCCACACCCTCCTCTGGGGCGATGGCCATGGGTGCCACGCTGGCTTTCAGTTGGATTTGTTGCTTATTCTGTCTGTCCCTGTTTTCCAGAGTTATCAGCAAAGCAAACTGGCAATAAGAAAGCTGGGGTTTCCTGCACACCCACGCAGGGATGCTCCACACACTTTAATTAACGTGAGACCTCTGCGCACCTACAAAGGCATCTCGTCTCCCGACCGACGTTGCTGGGAGCCCGGCTCATCCCAGCAGCTTATTTACATCAGCATCTAAAAATATTTGTCCTTTCCTCGCCAGCCTGACACGCGCCTTGGATCTCCGTGCCTCAACAACAAAGGCTCTCGGCATGAGACAAGCTGCATCGTTGTTAATATGGACGGCTCATCATTTCACCGTGCATTGCAAATTGTGGGACATGCTTCTTCACCAGCTCAGCCGTATTTTAATGTTACTGTCACATCAAATATTTGTTGCTTTGAGTCCGTAAGTGACAGAGTCATAAAGTGCAGTAATAGTCAGCATCCTAAGTGTTTTTGATGCCTTATGCGGATCCTGATATTGAAAATAAACCACACGCATTTAGCACTGATTGTATGCAAGCTACAATAACAGGTTTATTTTACAAGTGCAGAACTGAGACTCACAGCTGCAATAACATCCTAGGGAGAGAATCAGCACGAGGAGGAAGAGCAGAGTTGGGAAGGTGAGCTGAGCTTCTACCCAACCCGCAGTTTGGGCTGCTCATGGCTTTGTAAGTGAGCAGGGGAGAGGAGTTAGATCTCCCCTAACCTAATCATAGAACAGAGTCATGATGGCAGGGAAAGACCTCTGAGATCCCCAAGCCCAACCCATCCACAGTACTTCTCCAAATGTGGATTTTCAGGTGTTCACAGGCTCTGAGAAGGAGCGTTAGAAATTGCTCCAAAGAATCCTATCCAGAAAAGAAAGGTGAACCAAACGCTGGGGAAATTTTCCTTTCTCCCTCACTAACCTCGTGCAGAATAAAATGGCAAGGTCCATCTCAGTGAATTTACTGCAGAGAAAGCTGTTTGACAGCCTTGTACAGGAAATCGGAGCTATGTTGAGTCTTTTTTTAATTTAAGCGATATACACAAATCAAGTGAAGGTATTAAATCTATGTACAGTCATTTTTACAAGGAAGTGTAATTTAAAAACAGACATAAAAGATTTCCAAAGCAATGATACACATCTCTTTTGGACAAATGTTATTTCAGGGATTTATGATAATTCCTCTTCTGAAAGAAAAACGAAGCTAATTGAAACAAACTTTGTACTTTATATTAATGCCATTCGAATACAGTATGTGCTGCCAGTTATAAAGTGACATTGAAAGCTGATGCTGTTCTCAACAACACCACGGTTTCTCAGTTTTATGTACTTTTTAATTTCCTCTGTGGAAAATCTGTTCTTCATAAAAGGGCTGCTAAAGAAAATGTGGAAAAAGTTGATTCATTCCATATTTACATTCTTGCCAGTACCTGGAAATGAACCAATTACCAACGTGAGCCAAAAAAGAAGTTAGAAAAGTCATTTAGAAAACTCATCTTCCTACAGGCGCTGCTTCAGTAGTGCCCTGGGAAAGCTTCTTTTCGATGGCAAACACCTTTCATCAAAATGGGGTCTGAGGTTTCAGCCACCCATCCCTCAGACCCTTCTGCACAGGGTCAGGCATGGCCCCAGACCTGACCTGAGCCAGGACCTAAACCCAGATCCCAAAATGAACAGGAAAACAAGCAATAAGGCAGATGATCCTGAGACAGACTTCAAATCCAAACCCAAAACCAGGTCCAGACCTTAACCTGAAAATCAATCCATCCTAAAATTGAACATGAACCTGAACCCAAACCCAAACCTGAATCCAGTCCACCCCAAACCCAAATCCAAATTCAGCCCAACCCAAATCTGAACTGAAATCCAACCCCAACACAAGCCCTAACCCAAATCCAGCCCAAACCCAGACCCAAATGCAGCCCAAATCCAATCCCAACCCAAACCGAAACCTGATCCCAACCCAACCCAAACCCAAACCCAAATCCAATCCCAACCCAAACCGAAACCTGATCCCAACCCAACCCAAACCCAAACACAAATCCAACCCACCCAAGGCCAATGTAAGTCCAAACCCAACCCAAACCAAATACAAATACAAACCCAAACCAACGCCCAAACCCAGTCCTGAACTCAACCCAACACAAAACCCAATATGTTCTGACCCAGGGGACCCCGAGGTATAGGGATCCAGGTAGTGCTAAGCCCAGGGCAGCCCTGTGACCCATGTAGGGTTCCCAAGGATGCTTCAGCTGCCTCAGGGAATCACATACAGACATGAGTTTTGGAGCTGGGGATAGCAAACAGCGATTGCAGCTGGTTCCCCAGCTTCAGCATCCTCCTGCTCCTTCCAATTCCCATTTAGAGAACACAGAGATGAATAATTAATGACATCAGGAAGAAAGATTGTTTGGGTTTAGAGCTGAATTCAGTGTTGTAGACATTCACCCCACTGGGCTTTGGCTTTATGTGACTCTTTCAGCCCTACATTGGCACTATCACCATGGCCAGCCCTGGGGGTTCCTTCCTGGTGTCCAGCTTATGCCGTGACATGACAGCTTTCCCTTTCCTCCCAGCCTCCAAGCTACACATGTGCAGACATGACGTGCTGAAAAAGTAAAGTCATCTCCAGAGATGTTCTGTTAGAAACAAAAGCATCTGCATCTCCTGCTTCATTACTCAGCTTTGCAGAACAGTGGCTGAGATTAATTGGACATAATTGAGATAGGTGAAGCCCAGCAGCTCACCGAGGGTATTTCTGTGCTGCTTCCCACTAGGAGGTAATGCAGAAAGAGAGTGAAAAAAGGTGAACTCAGCCCTCTGTGAGTGGGTGTGTGCTTGGGCTCAGCACCAGGAGGATGCACATGGGATGAATCCTCCCTCCTTGAGGCATGCACAGAGCTGTGAGAAACCTCCTTCATTTGGAACCAGTACAGAAGATGTTTGGTTTTCCCAAAGAGGGGAGAAATCCAGGCCTCTGTCATGCCCTCCGAGGATGGGGGCTGGTGGGAAGCACAGACCCTGCTCAGGAAAGCTGGGATAATTAAAATTCCTCGATACACAACAGGCACATCAGCTTCCTTCTGCAAACTCTGTTGGTAAATAAAGCCTCCTCTGCTCTTCATCATGAGCTGCGAACACGGAATTTGGTTTGTGGCCTCCAATTAAGTTAGGATTGATTTTCTTTTCTTCTGCAGCTGGACTGAAGAAATATCTCTGCTTAAAATTGCTTTAACCTCATTTAAAAGTATGCACATTTACACTGAGTTTAGTGAATCGGCTGTTTATCTTGCTGCCTCAAATTAACTAAAAAATCGATGGTAAGGAGGAACCTCCATGAGCATCTGAGGAATATTGTAGGAACTGCAGTGTCAGCCCCAGGGATGCACCCGTAACTTCTAAATAGGACAAGATATCGCACGACACTCTGAAAACAGCATCTTTAAACTAGTTGGGCCAAAGCACATTGCTCTGGGATAAACTGCGTAGAGAAGTGTAGATCTCGATACTGAAATTCTGTCGTACTGAGAATATTGATAAATGGGGATTCTTGCTCATCAGGTGGGCTTCATGTGGTCATCCAAGCACAGGCAGAGCAGGGGCTGTGGGTGGGGAGAGAGTGGAAGAAGAGCCCCTGGTCAACGAGAGCCAAGCACCACGATGCTAATTGCACTGTAACACCGCCCTTCGGCTCGGCCAGACCTGGTGTATTGACCACAGACACTAATGAAACCCAGTGTTCTTCCAACTCCACTGTCATCTACACATGTCTCAGTGCTCCATCTGCACAAATCTGAAAGACCATGAGACCAATGGGCACACGGGTGGCCTACAAATAAAGCAGCTGCTCTGGTCTCCGAGCTTGCTCCCACCGACACAGCTCCGTCCGTGCATCTCATAAAGCCGTCCTCATCACGCAGATTATGCGGCTTTTTGGAGCTATCCCTGCCTGCTCTTATCTAAGCTTTCAGGAGACAGGAACCAGGTAATATGTAGGCTAATGCAGTCCTTTGGTATTAGGGATGACAGATGGAACGCTGTAATACGCTTGCAAAATGTAATGAAAGGAAAAAAGAAAATTCTCAGATAAGCAGGGGCTCGGGGCTGTGCTCCCCATCCCAGCCCAGTAAGGGCGTGGGCCGTACATGGGATTTATGCACTGGCTTTTGTTTTCATTTTGATTTATTTATTATTGGGCTGTGAACGGAGTTACTGCAAAATGTCTGCTCTGTGCTGTTTGGATATATCACTTCTCGCATTTATTGTATTTTTTGCTGAACCAGGATTACATACACTGATATGAAAAATTGACAGGAAATCAATGTGGCTTAGTGTAAAACATCCCGACTATAAAGATTTTTCAGATATATCAAATATTCACACGGTGCACTGTGTGCTTGCTGTATCTCGAGGCTGTTCCCTTGACACGATGACTGTACTAATTGTCCAAGCATTTGACTTAATTTGCAGCAGGAGCCAGAAAGGAGTGTTCAGTTTCTACTTCAGGGATTTCAATCTGACTTCAGGGGAAGAAAATCCCTCGCAGGCAGCACTTGCACAATGCAGTCCCCTCCATACATCTGTGGGAGCAACCTGGCCCCATTCTGGCTGCTCTGTTCCCTCACCCTGCCCTATGCCAGTGTTTGTGGGGCTGCCTCAGGGCAGCGCTTTCGTTCAAGAAAATAGAAGAATGGAATCTGGGAAACACTGAATCTTTAGATTCGCAAAGGCCTCCATGGCCATCGACTCCAACTGTCAACCCATCCCCACCATGCCCACTCCTGCATTGCTCCTTCTCCTGGTGCTGTCAGAGCACAGTCCTTTGCACCTCCTCTTCCTCCTCCTTCTCCATGGCCCCCAGGCTGAGCCAATGCCTTGGGGACACAGCAGACACTGTTCCAAAGGGAAATACCAGAGCAGCTTTAAATATGGTGAAGAAACAATGTGGAAAAGTAACAGAGTTTAATCTCTGTGCTACCCAGTAAGGTGATGAGCAAGAGAGGCCATGCAGCGATAGTAAGGGCAAAAAAATTTAGAGCAATCAAAGGACATATTTCTCCATGAGATCAGGCTTTTAAATCCAGCAGAGCACCGAAGCTGTGCCAGTAATTTCACATATACTGACACCACATGGCACAGTCACTCAAAGCCCCTTTGAAAATGCTCAGCTCTTCTGGCTAACGCCGGAGCAGAAGATCTGCAGGAGCACATCCAGTAAAACCCCCTTGTCCTCCCCTATCTGCAGTGTGTTTCCACAGCAGAGGGATATCTGCTGCCGTTTTCCAGGAAAAGAAAGCACAACAGCTGTGTTGTCAGAGCTCAGCAGCCTCACGCTTACAAAGGTAATTATAAAGGGAAATACACAGTGCTTCATGCACTTTTGGAAAATGCCATAATACTGGTCCCTAACGAGATGGCTGTATGCATGAACATTGTCCTGGACAGTAATTAATTGCATCTGCAGCACGGTTAGGCACTCTGACCTCTGCCTCTGGGTGGATGTAGAGTGCTTTTGGATACAGAACTGAACTCAGGGTTTGCGGGTGGAGGTGCATCACGGAGTTATAATCGTAGTTGGAAGAGCAGCGCTGTAGGTGTTACAGAGACCCAAGGACTGGATCCCATGCAGGCTGGAGCACGAGGCAGAGCTTTGCTCTGCACAACCACTGGTGCCCTTCTGCCATGGGCAGTGCACCATGGGGCTGAGCTGGTGGAGACAAATCAAGAACATCACGATAACGCAGCAGAGCTCTACTCAGCTCAGTGGGCCGGACATGGTTCATCAGAGCAGTGTTGGTTCCACACACCAACGCCTCACCCGTCTGTTTTGATAGAAATTAAGAGACCAATTCCAATATTTCAAACATCACTCAGCCAGCTGGCGGCCCCGCTGCGCTAATCGCCGCCGCTAAACCTGCCTTTGGTCACTAATGCATTTAAACATCGCTAATGACACGGAGGTATGACAAGATAAGAACAGTCTCGTAATGAATGACTCCACAAAAGCAAAGTGGCAAAAGTAATTATAGCATCGCACGGGCGGGCGGCCCCGCACGGCTGCAGACATCGGGTTTCATGTGCCACTAAAAGAGCAGAGAGATAACCCCCGCCGTGGGAGCCCGGCTCGCACCCACAGTGCACTGACATCAGCGCCGGTAACACGGAGAGATTTGCAGCAAAGAAATAACTTCAATTTGCCTCAATTAATTAGACAAATTAATTAAGCGACTCTTTGGTATTCTGAATCTATTCAAGGACTGGATACTGCAGAGATTTTGTTAAATGGTTCGGAGAAGGCTTATTAACCCCGCGATGAATGCAATCAAACCCCATAAAGCACCAACTTCAAGTGCATTTGTGAAGACGAAAGCTTTTCAAATCAGATAGGAGAGCTACAGAAAGTGCTGGGTATTATCATAATCTGGCTAGTGTTCAATTTGACACTCTCGTGTCAAGATATTAGAGCAGAATGCACAATGGTCTCATAAACATGTGCTTAAGGAATGACAATCCTCATAATCAGTTAATTTCTATTTATCTTATGATACACTTTCCACAGAAACTCATATTAGAAAATAAATAAGATTACAGGATAATTCTGTGAGCTCTAAACACACAAAGCGCTCGTCTTCCTCCAAATGCCCAAGTCGTGTTCTATTCTGCAGCACTTTAATAGCAGTATCATCCATGCTGTGACACCACAGTGTGTCCCATGAGCCCGGTGCTATCAGCTCCTCCACCAGCATCAGCACTTCTCCATCTCAGCCATCCCTCATGTATGGGGCCTGATTCTGGGGGCAGGTCTGGCAGGAGCCCCAGTGATGGGATGGGGATGGGACATGGGTCTGTTGTGTAGGGGGTGGGATTGGGATGGCATCAGGGATGTGGTGGGATGAGGGTGCCACTGGGGTGCACCAGGGGTGGGGAAGCACTGGGGATGTGATGCCCAGGGCAGTGGTGGAGTCAACGTCTCTGGAGGTGTTCAGGAACCATGGAGATGTGGCACTGAGGATCATGGTGAGTGGGCAGAGTGGAAGTGGGCTGGGGTTGGGCTTGGGGATCTCAGAGGCCTTTTCCAGCCTTAACAATTCAACAATTCTATGAGGGTGAGGTAGGGACAGGAATGTACAGGTGCATGGAGAAATATTGCTTGATTTGTACGTAGAAGTATATTATGATTTCTCCATTTAAGTAACCACAATATTTAAATGTTTGTTATGAACTCAACCTCTCTCCAGGATTCACGTTTTGAAGAAAACTCAAAGATTGGTCTCCTTACATCCTGAGAACCTGTATGATCAGATAAAACTAACACTGTCACAGGCCTCGGTGCTTTCTTAGGACTTTAAACAATGCTACATTCAAGAGCAATGCCTATGTGAGCAGAGCAGGACTGAAGGAGTCGGTCTGTGTGGCTGTGCTGGCACCACAAAGCCGCTTGGACATGTTCCTGGGAGGGATTTTAGGTGAAAATCCCAATCCTAGAGCCTGAAATAGGGCACTGTTAGAGGCTGCAGGATATGACCCGTCATAGAAACAATAGCCAGCCCGGAAGAAATGGGTTTATTATCTGGTCTAAAGGGATTTTATTGACTTGCTGAAAAAATGTCATATTTAATATTGAAGTATAACTTTTAAAAACAGAGATGCTGACTCTATAAAAATGTGCTCTTGAGCTGAGACCTTGACTCCAAAGTGTAATCCAGAGTTTTTTTTATAGCTGTGCTATAAATCATCAAAATTAAATGTTTGCATTAGCAGTACCGAGAGCAACCCTCATAGAGCGTTGTGGCTGTGTCATGGAGCACGAAGAGCTGGGTGTTGAACCACTTTTCTCTTAGCAAGGGCACCACCAAGCCCCCTCACCATCCTTGCTGGGAGCTTTGCAGCCCAGCCCTGCCTGGGGTTGAAATAACCTGGCCAACCCTTCTCGTGAGGTGCCAGCAGAGGGGTCAGCGTGCCCCAGGACCCCACGTGCACTGCACCATCACACAGTGAGGAGAGGGGACCTGAGTGCACAAGACTCCTGCACCTAGAGTATTCTTGCAATTACCTCTAGGGTTGTAATGGGGTGTTGGTGGAGGGCCTTCAGAGAGGATGATCGTGTGCATAGGTCTGAACATTTTCATCTGATGTGCAGTTATGTCATTTTCACAGGACACCATAGGTAAAATGCCATCATAGGTTGAGATCTGCAACATTCACGTGAGGTCCCAGTGTTGGTGAAGGGCATAAGACCACAGAGCTGCTCAGCAGAGGCTCCATCCCACCTCCCCCAGGTGAGCATAGCCACCGCCAGCTGTTGCTGGGCCCTCACAGTGATTAGTGTCCATGAGCAGCACCTGGGTCTGGGGCCATCCTAGGGATAAATGAGCCTTTTTCTGCAGGTAATGTACACTCACAAGGTTTAGCTTTGCACATTTACTCATGAAGGCTGACACTTGCAGGGTAAGTTGTTATTTCTCTGTTTCCTGGCTGGATTATTTCCTCCTTGCTGAGCTGCTACCTGCAGGATAGCATCACACAGAGCAGCAAATCACTGTGCAGCCTCAACCTGTAAGTGGTCTGGGAGCTGGATCCAGAGCTAAAATCTACCTCTGGCTCTGAATTTGATCTCAAATATAGTTTTTAATTTGTCTATCTGATGTCATTCTAAAGTTGAGGGGTATCCAGCAAGATGAGGAAAAACTTTTTGCATGGATGTAGTTATTTTTTGCCAGCTGTTCCCTGCAGGAGACCTCACCCCAAGGTGCAGCAGCTCTGAGTACCGAGCATCCTCCTTCTGCAGGCACAGCATGTGCTCAAGTGTTCCTGCTATGCTGTACAGCCCGGGGTGGAGATCCACTGAACCCAGAGGTGCCATGGGGATGTGGCCACAGTCTCATCCTTGCTCGTGGGATGGGGGAGCAGAGATGCCAAGCCCTTGGAAATAACAGCTTGGGGGCTTCTCTGGGGCTCACCCTTCTCTTCGGGAGTTGCCAAAGAGAAGGCTTTCTGCGGAGTTGTGCTGGAGTGACATTCATGCTTCTGAGCTGGCGTTGTCTTCCTGCAGTAATCCCTGCACTGTGTTCTGCTGGGGTCTCCTCGATGTCTCTGTTACTGAGTGCCAGGGAAGGGCAGAGCAGCAGCACAGTCACCGGCCCTGACTTGAGATGTTGAGAAACATCTCCTCACAGGTGGGCATCCCTGAACTCTTAGTTGTCCCTCACTGCTTTCGTTAATACATAACAAAGTTCAATTTGCTGCTGTTTATCACATTTCTTTAAGTGGAATTGAGTTCATAACACCAAAGAAAAGAAAATAATGCAGAGCCTTCCATGCCATTCATGAAGTGTTTGTGTTAGCAGTAGTGTATACAGCTTAATTTATTTTTTGTTCTATTATCACCGCTCCCCACTGCTCCCTCATCCTCAGGGGCTGCTCCTGCTCTTTCATTTTGTTTCAGAGCTGAAGAGGCACACAGGCAGATAATGCAGTGCTGGTCATTGTTGTTTGGGGCGTGCGGAAGAAGTTAACACCAACTGCTGGAGGTGGTTGGCACTGAGCTGGAGTTCCTTCCTTAACACAGAGCAAAGCTCAAAGTCGGGGCAGTGCACTTGGGGAACTATTTCGGGTGCCTCCAGTGGGAACAGCACATGTGAGTGTAGCCCGATGCGGCACAAAGAGCAGATCCCAGAGGCGTGCTTCCCTGACGCGCTCCTGCTGGACGCGTGTGTTATCGGCGCCTTGTGTGCAGCGGACGAAAATAATCATTTGTGAATGGAGCCCTAATTACATTATGGCTAATCCATTTTCCTCTCTGAAGCTGGTAGTCAACAGTTTATTCTCTCACCTCAGAGATGAAACCGAATGTCAGTTTCCGAGATAACATTGACGTGAACTTATGTATCAGGCAAGTAGACAAATACCATTATAATCATTTATAATCCTCTAAAGCTGTGACTGAGAAGTGGCATTTGGACTGGATTTAAACTTGGCGTTGTCCGTGCAGAAGATTAACCGCTACATAAGACTTTGATTCCTGAGTATTGCCCATTAGAGAGTTTTTACATAGGAAATTGCAGCATTACATATAGTTTTAACGTGGTTAACAGAGTCTGACACAAACAATAACATTCCAACTCCAGTTAATTCTTTCACATCCCATTGGCAGCAAGCAAAAACGTGCTGGCGTCCAACAGGCAACCAGCAGGACTTGGAGGATTACTTCTGCTCGATGGGAGTTGTATGGCCTGTGCTGGCCATGGCGTGCCAGGAGCTGCATTGGCCAATGTGCTTTGTGAAGGCTGCCCCAATGGTCAGGGCAGATAAAGGCCAAGCAGTGTGCATCCCCTGTGCTGGCCATGGCCTGCTCTTCTAGAGAGAGCTTGGGGGGAGAAGCAGTGGGGCTGCATTAGGGTCCTCAGTGCTCTAGACCCAACCAAGAGGCTTAATAGGGGATTTGGGATGGCCCTGGGTGGGTATGTGGGGGTCACCCATTGAGCTACAGAGGATGAGATGGGACCTGATAGACATGAAAGTAGTGCTGGCAGCTCATGAAGAAAAGGATCCAGTCTGGGATATTCTTTCTAACTGTTTCAGTAACATGGCCAGGAATGAGCACCGCCAAAGTGGAGATACTGACCCCACTCCCAAGCACGGGGCTGGGGCACCAGATCAGGGACATGGCTCAGTGGGCGTGGTGGGGGGGATGGATTGGGGTTGGCATGACTTTTCCAACTGTCATGGCTCTATGATCTTGCTGGTGATGTGAGCTGGGCACTGAGCTGATGTGAGCTGGGCACTGAGCTGCTCTCTGAGCTCTGATGGGTTCAAGCTGCTTGCTTGCATTGTTCCCTGCGTTGTGTCCGTGAGGCCTGAGGCCCTGCTCTTTGCTGTGGGAAGGGATGTGTGTGGATGGGTCCCATGGGTGTGGGATCAGCTCCAATGGGAATGCTTGTGACCATGAGCTGTGATGCTGCGGGTGCCCTGTGCTAGGAGACCTGAGTGTCTGCGGGGCCTTCTGGAGGCAGATTGCAGCCCCTGCAAGCAGCCTGGTATCATCTGGGTTCAATTTAGTGATAAATGTGCTCCAGAAGTTTTTGACTATTTGTGAAAGCCCACAACACTTCTTATCAAAATATTTCCTGCTTGCATTTTCCAGTCTTTCCCCATCCCCAGCTACCTCCTCCTTCCCTCGTGTGCACTGCAGTGCCCTGGCCATTAGCAGTACTATCATTTTCTCTCCATGTGGGAATTAGGAGAGAGAGCTGTCCTCCAGCGAGGGCAGCCCCAGTCCTCCTGGGGCTCCCAACCCATCTGTGCTTGAGCAAGTGTTTCCCCCCAGGCATTATCCCTGGAAATTAAAGAATGCAAACACACCAGGCTCATTTGTTTTGTGTGTTTAATTTCTTCGTAGGTTTGTATAAGTACTTACCATCCTCTCTTAGAAGATAATCGAAGACAAATGTGCGTACAAGACACAAGCTTAACAAATGGGGCTGCCTTCCAAAAATGAGAATGCCCATGAAATAGATACGAATGTGAGAGAAGCACAGCTCCACGCAGCATCCCCAGCTCCTATGGGGAGCAGAGACTTCAGGAAGGTCACTGAAACCATGAATTCAGCTAAAATCAACGCTTCTCCACCATCAGTATTCATCCAGACCAGACAAAACATTTCATTTTGTAGCTGCTCGTAAATCAGTCAGAGAAGAAGGGGGGGGAAAATGGAAGAGGGAAAGAGAAGGATATAAAGGAAGGAATAGCTGGGGGACGAGTAGAAGACGAGAGGAGGCTCCGCTCATTCGGGCTCACATCTGCTCTGTCTGAAGTGGAACCACCTGTTAGTTTATTAAATTGCACGATTAATTTATGTGGAGGGAAGGGGAGACTGCAGCTCATCAGTGATGTCCCGTTTCACCCCCAGCCTCCAACCCACAGCCCCAGCACTACAGGGCCCTTGTTTCCATCAGAGCATTCCAGAACCTTCCTCAAGGCACTTGGTGCCCCATGGTGTGCTGGTCCTAAAGCAGGACCTCTGCCCCAAAAGCATATCCAGATGGTCCCCAAAATGCTCCTCAGCAGACGGCACCATGATGCTGGGGTTAAGTCTTCTCCGTTGCTTCTGGCAGCAGCACTGCCATGCTCACCTGTGTCCGGACACTTGAGTTTTTCATTATCAAAGACAATAAATGCTCCAAATAATTTATTTCAGATGTCTATTTCAGAAGGTGTTGTAGCACCTCCATCCATGAGCCCTTAATGCAGGCGGGTCCGCAGCAATGTACGCCCTTCCCGGCTCGCGGGATTGTGCTCCAATTATGTGAAATGCTCTCCAGATTTGGTTCCCGTTATTGTCTTCCTTTGGCATGACTGACTGGAGCCCTCGAATTGGAAAGGTCCCAGAATCTTCAGCCTCCTAAAATATTTTCAATAATGTTGAGAGCAATTTTCCTCCGAGCATGTAAGGATTTCAGCGGAGGAGCCAACTTTCCCAGAGGAATGATCCAATTACGGGGACTGGATGCTCCTGTCAATCTCTCCCTCAGGGACGTGGAAAATCAAAATTATGATTTATTTTTTTAATGTGACAGTGAGCGTAAAGGCAGAAATCTAAACCATACCGTTATCTCCCCAGGCACTCCCGCTCCTCTGGCTGATACTGTTAGCTAAAAATACCGACTCATTTCAGGCAGAACCTCCTTAAATTCTGCCCTAATGACAGCGCCGGCAGGGCCCAGCCTTCGGTACGGCGCTGAATTATGACTTTTTAATGGTGACCTTTGCATGTAAAAATTGAGTCAGAATGACTTCTGCTTTCGCTAATGCAATGAGAGAAATGTGGTTCCAAGTGAGGGGTTTGCAGTAATGACAAAGGAAGGGAAAGGAAGCAGCCATCCCCCCAAAAAACCAAAAATAGCTTCCTGGGCTCAGAGCACAGGAGCCTTTACTTGGGCTGCTGCAGGGCTGCAGGAGATACCCCCGCTGCTGGCCCTGGTGGCTGGGGGTCCTTGGGAGGGATGGGGCCCTGAAGGGGCTTGCTGAGCCCTGCTGACCTCCAGCCTTCTTCATCCTCATCTTCATCCTCCTCCTGGCTGCTGTCCCCCCTCCCTCCAGCCACCGCACAGCACTGTGCTGCCCACCACAGCCCCTCTGCCTCTCATCATGTTGTTTCCTGCGCTCTGGGGTCTGATCTGGTTATAGGGTTATAGGGGTGCCAGGATTCAGGGTGCAAGTGCACAGAGCTGGAGGGATGAAGGAATGTGGAGCACCAGGATAAAGGACGGTAGGGATGCAGGGATTCCAGGTGCAGGGATGCAGGGTGCAGAGATGCAGGACACAGGGGTGCTGTGTTGTAGGGATGCAGGACGCAGGGTGCAGGGGTACAGGCTCATTGTGAGCTGCCTTTGTGCAGGGGCAGTGGGGGGCCTTTGTCCCCTGGGCTGCCTGGCTGCTGGCTGTGGGGCTGCGGTGCTGAGATCAAGGCGTGGGCAGGGGGCTGTGTGCAGCCACACTCCTCCATCCCCCTTAGAAGTTGTTGTTGCTATGGGGCCCATTGTTGCCAGCTTTCCCCTGGCTCTTTACATCCCACACCTTGCTTTTTCACTGTGTGAACAATAATGCAAACTCCTTTGGCTCCCATTGCTTCCTTTTCACCTGTTTTTCTCGTCTTGCTGTCTATTATGAGTGATAAATCCAAAGAATTGCTTCGTTCTTCAAAAGATTTTTCATGATCTGATCGTACTGGTTTACACTGCACAAAAAGCTCAAGGAAATCTGCATATCTATGGGTCGTTATTAATTACCTGGCATGACATCTCTAACTCTGCAAAGATTCATCTCGCACTAATGAAGCTGTCAGGGGCTGATCCTGTGCAGCTGAAAACTGTGGTTCCAGTGCAGCAAAGATTCTGTGCACTCCTTCAGCCCATTGGGTTGATGCAGCCAGGGCTGAGTTGCTCACTGAAGGGAGTGGGACCAGATGGCCTTTAAAGATCCTTTCCAACTCAAACCATTCCATGATCCTATGATCCTCACACCACCCCTCCCATCCATCTTTAGGACCTCAGCAGGAAACCTGCTGGAGGACAAAACCCTTTGGTGCTGTCTGCGAGTCCCTTGGGATCATACTTGCAATGGGGTTTGGGATTGGGCTCCAAGGGTAGTTATGCCCCCCAGTCTCTGTGCCAGTGCCCTACACTGGCATTACCCAGTGACCCCATTAACCAAAAACTGTACCATGCATTCGCTCACATGGAAGCAATCTTCGTGCTCAAGTGAATTATTGAAGTCTGTTTTAAAATTTCTAATGAGGAAGAGCGCATGCAGACTGGTGCATTGGCGTGCCAGATCACCCAGCTCTCAGTGACAAATGTTTTAATTAAAATAATTATAATTAAATGGATGTCAAGAAAATGTTGCAGTTTGAAACGCACGTCACATACCACCATCACATCCCATCAAAGGCCGGGCATCCAGGCCCAGGGGCTCAGCTGCTATGGGGGCTGCTTGATGCAGGGTGAGCCCAGGATCCGAGCACAGCCCCACAGCCCCAGGGTGGGGAACATCAGAGGCAACGTCCCCAGGATGTCCTCAAGCTCCTCTATGTGACCCAGCTGAAATGTAACAGGATCTGAGACCGATGACCGCCTGCTCTACCCAGATCTTTATTCTATTTTTGGGCTGGGTCCCTGCGCTGCTGCAGCAGAAAGCGGAGCAGCAGGGGTCCCTGTGCCCCCACCCACATGTCCCCATCACCTTGTCCCCATCCCCATCCCTTGCTGCAGGACGAGATTCTGCTTCTCTGTGATCAGGGCCAACCGTTGTAATTGGATCTTAATTACACAGCTCTCCAAGAGGTTATTTTTATTTCTTTGTTTGTTAATGCAATTATTTAGCTGCCCTATTTTAGCCTTGACCTTGCAGGAAGAGGGTATTTTCCAGTCAGCATAATGCTTTATCTTTGAAAGCTACAATCAATAAGGATAATTAATGATGCCTGCTGCAATGATAGCCTCAGCAATCATTATACCACATTAATCCCTGCAGTCAGACTGGGGTCAAGGCCATCTAAATCATTCACCTAGGGGTGGGGAAATTCAAATAATTTACCAATTTAAATCCAAGGAAATAACTCCGGCTTTATTTTTCCAAGCTGTTCACGCTGTTGCATCTTGACGACAACACAGCTCTTGTTTTTAGGAGGTGCCTCAAACATGGACGTGCCAGCTGTGCCCCAGGTCCCTGCTGGCACTGGGAGCTCTGGGCTGTGCTGGGGACTGGTGAGCAGAGCAGGGATGCTCATACCGGTGTCAGAGAGCATGGGATCATGGAACCATAGGCTGGTTTGGGCTGGAAGGGTGACACCCTGTGGCCCACCCAGTTCCATTTCCCAGGTGCCTGAGCCCCCACACTTTTCCTGTGCACCCCCAGCAATGGGGGATCCCCAGCAGCACCACAGCCCTCGTGGTGAAGAATTTCTTCCCTGTATCCAATGTCAACCCAACCCATTTCTTCAGCACTCGGTGCTAAAGGGTTGCAGGACGTTGCTAAGGGACATCTCCCCATTAGGATGAGGGGTTGTTCTTTTAGGCGAGTTTGAGTTTCTACCCAAGTTCTTCTCCGTGTCTGTACCAGGCTAGCTCATGTGAACCACGCTGTGTAATTTATATATGGACACGCACCATAAATTATGGCCTAAGTACATAATTCTACAGATATAATTAATTACATTAAACATCTATGTCTTAAACCTACAATTAGATAACCCTCAGAGACAATCCCGTTAGCGTTTTTAATAAATACTTGTGTTTGAAGCTGTTTAACAGAGCACCTGATAACTGATATAGCAGTGTTAACATCTGTTCCATTATTTCCAGAGGACGTTAGTTTCACGTAATGCTGCTCACATAAAATATGCATTTGTTCTTGACTGTCAAGTGCCTCTATTATTTTATTAAAAACTCAAAAAAGAATATAATCAGACTTCATAATTTATGTGTGACATTTTCATTACAGAAAACTTTATGCAAAATTGAATTCTAAAATTTAATTTCCTGTGATGTTTAAATTACTTACTATCTGGCTCCTCTCCAAACATTGTGATCACTCCAGGCCCCATATGAATTCTATTAAGGATATGTTTAGCTGCTGCCAAAGCATACGGGGTATTTTTCTATGTAATTCCAAGAATATGCTCCTTAAATTTATTTTGTGCCAGTTTAAATAGTTTCCCTTGCACAGGAAAGCAATGCAAGACATTTTTAACCACTGCTGTTGTGTTTTTTTTGGTTGTTTTCCTCTCGTTTTGGCACGGTGGGGTCTCTCCCTGGCTGGAGCCACTTGGAAGTGGTATGGGGCAGAATGGGGACACGGGGGTGAATCATAGAATCACAGAATCATTTGGGTTGGAAAAGACCCCTGAGATCCCCAACCCCGGCCCACCCCACAGTGTCACTGCCCTCATCCCTCAGTGCCACATCCCCACAGCTTTGGAGCACCTCCAGGGACAGTGACCCCATCCCTCCTTGGACAGCCCCATCCCAACCAAGACTCCACCAGGGATCAGTGCACATGGATGGGTCACTGCTGTCAGGTTTTGTCATTTTCTGAGCAGATCGCATCAGTAGAACTTGCCTGGCTACAGTAAAGTAGTTTCATCACATGAATCTTCAGAGAAATTCACAGCATGGCTTTGGAAATAATTTAGCTTGAGCACAGTGCTGCACATCCCAGCACATCCCAATACACTGCAAATTGCCTCAGCACATCTCAGCATATTCAAGTACATCCCAGTGCATTTCTGCAAATCCCATGATATCCCAGCTCATCCCAGTACATCCCAATGTATCTCAGCATATCCATAGACATTGCAGCTCATGCCCAGTACACTGCAGTGCTTCCTAGTGTGTCTCAGCTCATCCCAACGTGTCCCAGGATGTCACAGCTGATCCCAGTAAACCCTGGCACATCCCAGTACATCCCAGTCTGTACCAGCCTTCTGAAGGTGCCCATTGATGTGTATTCAGCCAAGCTGGAACATTCAGGAGGAGGAAACTGGCTCTCCCAGTCCTGCAGCACAGATCCAGCAGGAATTTCTCTTCCTGAACACCAAGATTCACAAATTGGGTGGTGACAAATCCAGATAATTAATCACCAGTATCTTAATTTATTTATTACTGAACGCTTTATTAAGCTATACTCTTTGCTGCCTGTACATCTTTAATGGGCTTATAGTAGAATTATTCATTTATTGCTGTGTGTGAAATAGCACCTCCATAACTCACCTGTGGCACCGTGAGACATCAGTTACAGCACCTGGAGGCCACTTGTGATAACGAAATGCTGACTGTGGAGCTGAAACCTCCTCATCCCATTGGCCCCACTTGTCTTCTTGGGGAATGGAGGCCCTACAGAGAGTGGATGCATCTTGCACTGCTACGGGCCCCAGGGAGCCAGTCTGGGATCCTGATTGGGTCAGAGGGGTTTGCCTGTAATGGATGGAGTGAGGAGTTAGCATGGGGAAAGGGGATTCCTGTGCCAATCCTGCCTGTCCATGAGATGTGCTCTGAGGGTCCCCTCCTTCCCACGTACTTTTCACACAACCCTGAGCAGGATGGATGTTTACAGCCCAGTGGCAAACAAATGGGGAAGAGGGGAAGCAGACATTACCACTGCGCAAATAGCATCACGGATGTGGTAACAGGAAACATATCCAGAGGGAAATCCCTGAGTTCTGTTGTGAGCATCATCCCAATGTACACCTCACTGGTACCGCAGGACCCCTGGCTGGGGGTGCCCACCCTCTGTTCTCCAGAGCACTGCAGCTGCCAGGACCTGACGCAGTGCCCGCCAGGAAAAGCCATTACCGCCATTAGGCCGCCGATAGCGTCAGTGGGAGGATGGCCCTAATTGAGAGCGTGCCGAGTGATGACCCCACACCAGCGGCCCTATTCCCCAGCGCACAGCTCCTGGCCAAGCCCCAGCCATCGGGCTGTGCTTTCAGTAATAAATCCTGACCTATCAATATGTAATAGGCCTCGATCAGCGGTGGCTGACGTAGAGCTGGCTGTCTTCTATCCGCCTGTAATTAGCAGCAGCCAGATCAGGCTGTGTGACACTGAGCAGTGCCCCACGCTGTATGGGAGTGACATTAGACGGAACATGCACTGCTGCTGTCTGGGTGACTCCATCATGGGCATGGTGTGAAACCATCCAGCTGGCCATAATGAGGTGGGAAATACTGCAGGGACAGCCACACCAGGCTCCAATGGCAGCGATGGCAAGGTGGTGGGATGCAGGAGAGGAGCTGCTGCCTGCCGTGCCCCCAAATGAGACCATAAAGCCATAAAGTTAATGAGGAAGCCTTGTACTTTTTTACAGGATAACCCTTTATAAAGCCAGCTCGGGAGCCAGGCTTTCAGGGTAATACGGTGAGCACTATAAAATGGATGTTTAATGTAGCTGGGGGCCAAGAAAAACGCTGTATAATTGCAACGTGCAGCTCGCTAAGTAAAATGATAGCTCTTAAGGATGAAATACGGCACAGGTCCTCGGAGCGGCACCAGGCTCCGGCCTCATATTGCATGAATAACAGTTTCTGCATTGCATTTACAAATGCATCTCAGAGGAGATTTGTTACAAACATCTCTGAGCTTGGCAATAGGATGCTAAGGCCGTCTGCTCACTTTATTTGTTGAGAATAAATTCCCTGGTACGCTACGCACTCCTGCTCCCATCCTGCTATCTCCCGTGCCTTGCGACCAATGTTACAAGCATCACCATTTCTATAAAACAACATCAGCTTTAAGCTGCAGTGTTTTAGCAGGATTTAGGAGCTGTGAGATGTACCACCTGCAAATGGATGCTCTGCCCTAGCAAGGTGCCATCCATCAGTCCCACTGGGAACTGGTGCCATGGGATTGTGTGGCAGTGCAGGTCAGGGTGCGTGGGGTGGGAAGTGTTGGCAACCACAGTGCCCTCACACCACCACGAGGGGCTGTACATCCAGACTTAACGCCTCGGGTGCTCACAGCAGTGCGCTGTTGGGCGTCAGCTGTGCTAAAAACAAAAGCTGGTCTCTGCAACACCACTCTTCTGCGACACCACTCTACTCTCGGGAGGCGGGAGAATCTGGAAGTCTCCCTTAAAAGTTCATGAAGTCGAGCAAATGTTTGGTTTGGGGATTTTTATTCAGAGCTGCCACTCCGCCCTGCATCACCAGGCAGGTGGGATAAAGAGCATTTCCACGCCAAAGTTTTCCTAAATAGGAATTATGGATGATTGAGAAGACCAGTTTTTGTTAGAAATAGTTCCTGGTGCTTTTGGTTTTTGGTTCACTCTTTTCAGGCCCCAAATGCTGCAGAAATCTGATACTCTTCCACAACCCTTGGAGCCACCATGTGCCAGGCACATACCATAGCAGGTCCTGGTGGAGTCCTAGTGAGATTCTGGTGAGGTCCTGGTGGGGTCTTGTTGGGGTTCTGGTGGGGCCATGAGGCTGTGGGAGCCCCATCACCGTGCTCCTCCCATAGAGCACCACGCTTTGTGCATGCTTTCTGTCCAACAGCTATTAAGGAATGAGTGCTTCCGTGAGTGTGTGTCATTCTCATTAAATGTTTCCAGGTCATCGTGACAAGCCCGATGGTTTAATCAGAACGGGGCTGATCAGTGGCTCTGCAGCCCCGTGTATTCAAAGCCGCCTTCTCCACAGGCCCTGCTGAACGAGCAGCATTAATTGTTCAGGACCTACAGCACATGCTCCAGTGAAAATAAATTACTTTATTTCTATTACACCGGCGGTGGCTGTGTAACTTAATTTCATTAGCTCGAACCTGTTGAGAGTGTTCAGATTTCCATAGCAGGACGCACTTGAAATGAAAAGATGCTTTCGGTTCTCAATTAACAGAATCGTTCCCTTTCAACTGAAATGAATGTTATTGAAACCAATTAGCATGGACTGGAAAATCTCTCATTAATGAGGGGAGTGTGGGTGAGTAAACAGCAATGAAAAGATGAAATTAGAGAAGAGCCTCTTCTTGTTGGCCTGAATAATTACATGCTTAGTTGCCTAATTGTCTGGTGAAAAGCCTTGCCGTGATAGTAACAGATTGCCATGTTCATTAGGCTGCAAAAGGCCACCTGCTGCTGAGGCTCATTTTCCTGCAGTCTATATACACGTGTCGCTCCCCAGGGACCGATATTTGGACACAACACTAACTGTGAAAAGCAAATGAGCTTGCCAATATGCTGCAATATTGTGTCCTTTATGCCAAGATACAGAAGCTTAATATGTCAAATATAATGAATAAAACCAACAGCGATAAAGAAGTTTATGAGGAAAGTGACCTTATAACACGTCCCAGTGTCGGAGTCCGGAGCGCAGACACCGGTCTCTCCATACAGATGTTCCTCTCTGGCCCGGACTGCTCCAAATTACACAGCACAAAAGATAAATTACAACTGTTACGGCCTGTGCGATTTCTGAGACAATGGCATAATGAAAGCCTACAATGTCACTGTGAAGATTGGAACCAAATGTTAAATGCTGCATGCTAAGAAGTGCTCGTGAAAAACAGCATTGTTCGTATTTGCTCCGCTGTGGCAATAAACATCAAAAGGAGGGAGGCCTCTTTGCGCCAGCCCTTCCTCAGATCACTTCGTGCCTCGTAATTGCTATTTTTATGGGTCTCCTAAGCTGGGTTTATTGCGTGGGGCTGCTCGCACGGGGACGTCGCTCTGCGCGGTGCCAAAGGACGTGGGAGGATCAGAGCAGTACCCAGCACAACCAGCTTGCAAGGACCTGCTCTTTCCAAGCCCAAACTTTCCTGCTTTCTGTACAAGGGCGCTGCAAGGTAAAAAGGGAAAAGCAGGGATGAGCGCTCTCTGATTTTGGAAGCGCTGATCCTGATTCAATAAGGTTTGGGTGTTGAGGACAGTGTGTCGGCAGATGACCCAGCTGAGCTCAAGCCTGAGTTCCCTCGGGTCAGATCTGAGGTTTGTAATGGAAATCTCTCACCAGAAAGTGGAGGAAAGCTGGGACTCTGGATGGCAGCGGTGCAGGGAACCAGTGCAGTGCCCCGCAGTCTCCCTGCAGCTCTTTGCTGCTGTTGGGATGAGGGACAGAATGAGCAGCTGAGGCAGAGGAGAAAGACACACAATAAAATAAGGGGAAAAAAGAGCTGTGGATACAAACCATTGAGTTTTTGCAGTCCCCACACTCTGAGTATTGCAAGCACAGGATTCCAAGCGCATGCATGTCCTCTCTCGAGCAGCGTTCCCAGCTGCTTCTAAGTGAAGAGGTACTATGCACATATGTATGTGTGCATGCATCGATATCTACACTGCGGTGCATGATGCTACAGCAACAGTAACTGCTGCCAAGTTTACAAATCATCTCCACTCCACTGCATAGGATGAGCCCTCCTGTCACATCTTTGCAGCTGAAAGCTCCCCCAGCACCAAGTGCATCCCATTTAAAACGTTCCATGCAGACAGTGGGTGCCTCTCACAGCGCTGCACATCACCTTCCATCAGAGAGCACTGTGAGTGATGAAGGCTTTAATGCTACTCGGGCTGAACACAAAAAGTTTACTCACTCTCAGTCAAAGGTCTTGAGTGCCAGAGGCAGAGAAGCATTGCAGTGCTGTTTCTGGTTTGCTGAATTTGGATTGCCTATTTTTGGAGAGGAGAACACCAAATGAGCCCTTCATTAATTTGAAGAGTGAGAAGATGTGATTAAGGAGTGGTTTTCTCATGTAGGAAAGCAGTCAGCCAGACCCACTGCTCTCAGCAGAACCCCAGCGCTGTGTCCCATGGCAAAATCCCCACCAGTTCATGCAGCTGAGTGGGTGACAGTCTGACTCTCCTTTGGGCAGACACAGATAGCCAAAAAATGTATCTGTGCACTGATGACTGTTCCTGGAGCATTGTTACATCCATTCTGTGATTCTGTGAACACCAGGGGCAAACCAAGAGAACAAGCAAACACTGGTAACATCCTACACATTCCCTACTAGGGACTGAACTCTGGATTTCTGCTTGACCCTCTCAATGAAGAAGATTCTTGCTGAGATCCCAAGGCTTGCTGCCCCACATGGATCGATGACATTACCCTGGGCCAGGGCTCTGAAAGCTGCACTTGGTGATGCCTGGGCACCACAGTGAGCTGCACTGAGCTCCTCCAGCAGCTCTCATCCAGCCTGTGAAATATCCAGTAGAATATAATCTAGGCTACCTTACAACTGGTCAAATGCAGCTGACTACATTAATTGCCAAGATCAGTTCTACAGCAGATGAAGATGATTTATTGAGTGATTTCTTGTTTTCATGATGGTTCCACCTGATTTGTAGTGTTTTTATGGCTGAGGAATGGCAAACACAACCCCTCCCCTAGATGTTCCACTCAGTATTAAGTAAACCCAATGCAGCTTGGACAACAGGAAGGTGTAACTATTCGTAATGCCTGAAAAATCTTACATGAAAACTACTCATAGGGAGGCAGTGTGGCCTCATGGTGATGCACTGCTATGTTTCGGCAGAGAAATGCTTTCATCAAGCACTTTGCATGCAAAGTGCATGGGATAGCAGATTTTTAAGCTCACATTTAGGAAAAGATGTGTCAGAAGGTGTCTTGCATCTCCACTCCCAGTGCTATTCTGCAGTTTGAAGCACCAAACATTCAGGCAAAGAGAAAAGTTTTGGACACACTGTTGTCCTTGCTGCACAGCCACCACATCAATGAGTTTTGGTTCTTTGTGGCTGCATTTGCACGTGTTGTACCATCAAATAAAGCCATGCACCAGCAAGGCAAGTCACACTGTGAGAAAACTGATATTCCTCTATAATAACCCTGTGTCAATCACCACAAACAGTGGGTGACTATATGGGAACTGTTGAACCACAGCCTGAATCACTGATTGATGACATGAGGCAAGCACTGAGTCAGCCACAGGAGCACAGGTGAAGGCAATGTACCTGTGTGACTGGAAGGGGTGCAGTCTGGCTCCACCTCTCCCAGAACCCATTTAAGGGTTGACCACCACTGGGGAAGGGCATCTTTATAGAGATTGTTTCCTTGGGAGTTTTTCTACTGTGAGCCTGAGACAGCAGTCCATCTTTTTTCAATTATTTCTGTTCACCGCAATAATATTTCTCATTATACATCTTGACTACCCTACTAATTGAACTCCTTATGTAGGTACATAGTAAATAGAATAAATGCTATTTGAACTGCTTGTTCTGTTAACCATACATCTGTTAACTCTACAGTGATGTTAAAGAATTTCTTTTGTATCATTTTCATGTAGCATCATTGGAGACTCTGTTGCTGTAGGTGAGATCTTTTGTGAGCCAAAAAAAAGAAAAAATGTTGGCGAAAAATATGCAGCAGACAATCAAGAATGATCCAAACTCAATTAAGATGCTCGAAGACAGAGGAAGTCTTCCTAGCTCCTCTGTAGTGCATTCAGAAATAGTGTCTATTACAAAGGAACCACCTGCGACACGCACACAGCAAAGGATGCTAATTTGATTGCCCCGATTCCTTTTAATGCAAAGAGTGAATTGTTTTTAGACTGCTGATGATTAATGTGGTTATTGATTAGTTGATCAATAAGGCCGTGGTGTCTAATTATTGATAATCCTTCTCTAAATGAAAGATCGAGTGTAAAGAGTGCTCATTACAGAGCTCAAAATATAAAGTGATTCAGTGCGAAGCCCGGTAATTGAAAGTCAAACTAATCCCATGAATTAAATCACGGCCATCCATAACATTTACCTGATAAATCCTTCTGAAAGCTTCATTGAGCTGCCAGCTGTGTGGAGGGTCTCACTGGGTGCTCCCTGTCCTCATCCCTCTGCTGCTGCCATGTCCCATGCAGGGGGACATGGGCTGCACCCTGGCTCTCCTAGGTGCTCCCCCTACCCCACCTTTATTTTCTTCAGTCATGAAGGCAGCAGACAAGCATGAGTTGTGTTTTCAAGTCTGGGAGAAACAACATTTTGTTTCTGCAGTTGCCAATGGCACGTGGCTGCCTCTGTGTGATGACAGAGATGTGTGCTCTGTGCAACTGAAGTAAAGGACTCAGCCAACGTGAAGAGAACTTCACTGAGGAGACTGCAAAGATGCTCAGAGGAAGCTGGAACAAAGCTTGGGAAATGAGATCCTGTATTCTGTTTGCTGAACGTTAAACAATTAGAAGCCCACACTGATGGATCACCTGCATCTAGGTGGTTAACTCACCCCAGCAGCATCTCCCTTGGTGGCAGCAGCTGGTACTTTAATGAGGGTAATTTTCAGGAGATGCTTCTCACCTGCTGATGCTACATATATTCTCAGGCTCTTGGGGCTAGCTGTGTGGTTCTTGCTTGTTTTTGGTGCTGATGTTTTCATCTGGGGGTTTCTGTGCTAGGTTATCTTCATCCTGTGTGTGGGGGCAGTGGGACAGGAGTTGGGGACCACAGGCTCTGCAGGCATTCAGCTTCAATACATGGGTAAGTTACATAGCTGAGCTCAAGTTTCTCTTATTGCCTGTGAGAGCTGTTTTTCCAGCTACTTTATTTATAGCACAAGAGCTAAAAGTTTCTCTAGTTTTCTCTAGTAGAAGAAAGAATTATAAACCTATTATATTTACATTTCTTCCTGTTGTTTTCTCATTGATGTTAGTGAAGAATTCATACCTGTTACACAAGGGCATATCTACTGCAATGTTGCAATAAATCAGAAGTAAACTCCAGCATAGGACCCTCTCATTCCCTGCCAGCCTCAGGAATGAGGGACTTGCTGCCAGTGACAGTGTTGTATGAGCTCCCATCTGCACCCCGAAAGCCCCATTTGACCTCTCCTTGGGTTTTTCCCTCGCAGTGGGAAGGAATTAAAAGTCAGTGAAGCAAAGGGCTTCTGTTTTAAATTCTATCAGTAGTTTGTGCGTTGGAAAGCCATTTTGAAAAGAACATTCTTTGGGAACTTGTGTTAAATGCGATGTAATGTTACTGAAATTATAGTCATGATTTGGTTCTAGAAAGTTCCCCATATTTAATAACAGCGTAAATCACATGTCAAAGATTCTTCACACCAAGTGATGCTGTTTTATATACATAAAACTCATAATTTCTTCTTACTGAAAAGATTCAGACAGTCAGGTGTTATTTATGTGTTTAATTTGCCTGCACCACTAAATAACTCCCCACACACCACAGGCAGTGCTGGTGGGGCTGCTCTTGTGGTCCTCGAGGCAGAAATGTGCCTGAAGGGAACGACCCAACACAGTGACTTCAGCAGGAGCTGGTGCACATGTGGGGCAGGGGCTGCAGGATGGGGGTGCTCGTGCTCAGCCGCTGTGCAAGCAACAGAAGAGCAATCAGAGCCATGGAGGTGTGAATGAGTGGGGACCAATGCAGCACCACGAGCAGTGCTCCTGTGCTCTGTGTTGCTCTGACTTCAGAAGGAGCCAAAGCTCAGGCAGGGCTGCCCAAAGCCAGCACCTGGCACGGGGCAGATTTTCCCAGCAGAACTGTGCCATTTTTCAGAGTCATGATCAGTTCTGCCCTTACTTCCCCAGGTCTGAGCACAAGCAGTGTCATGTCTAGCGTGGTTGCTTTGTTCAGTCTCAGGCAAACCAGGAGCAGGGCCTCATCACAGCTGGGGAGATGATGGCCACACTGTGTGTGAGTTCAGAAGGTTTGCATGCCAGTGCCTCTTGTCTTTCCAGAGAGGGCTTTGCAGAAACCCCTTGTGTCTTGCTTGTGCTGTGCCCTCCTTGTTAATTGGACTAGATGACCTTGGTAGTCTTTTCTGACCTTACTGGCTCTGTGATTCCTGTTCTGGAAAGGGTTTTGTTGAGTACTGCTTAGGATGAGTTCATCGTAGAAAACAGCTTTTGTGTGAGGTTGCCTTGAAGCAATGGAGATCCACTGTTAGGCAGGTTGTCATTTACATAGGGAAGCACAACCAAGTCCTGATGCCTTTGGAAATGCATCCTGAAGTACTTGTGGTGCACCAGAACAGCAGCACCTTTATGACTAAGTACACGTTCCTCTCTGAAACAGCAGCCAAGCCCTGGCCCTGCTGCCCAAGGAGCAGTGGGGTCACCATCCCTGGAGGTACCCTGCAACTGTAGGAGTGTGGGCATGGTGGGAGTTGGACTTGCTGACCGCAGCGATCTTTTCCAGCTTTAAGAGTTCTATGACCATTCCAAGCCCTCCACCCAGAGCTCAACCTAACTCTGCTGGTCCATCCCTGTGTCCCCTTATGACACGCTCCCACGTGCCAGCTCTGCGTGCCACTAATTGCATCAGAGCTCTGCAGTCGGATTGGCAGCACGGAGCCCTGCACCAGCCCGGCCGTGGGCTGCCACCATTTTATCAGCACACGGGTCCCCTGTCCCTCACACCAGCATTGTCAGCTGTGACAGGCTGATTTAATCTGTGGGACGCTGAATGCCTCTGACCACTGCGCCGAGTCATTAACCTTGACTCGCATAATTGAATTCAAGGTTGATTGCCTGTGACCCGCCTCGCCGAGGTCCTCAAAATGTACATATTCATTACGAGCTGCAGTGCTAAATGGATTGCACAGTGAAAGCTGTAGCAATCAGCCTGCTTGGTATGCGGAGGGCGAGGAGGGCACTAATTGCATGTTAGAGCTGAGGATTAGATTATGAAAAGAGTGAGAAAATGAAGATAGATCCCTCTGACACTGTCAGATTAAGGGCAGCGGCGTCGAGGAATATGACATTGAAATTTACAGCGCAGCTATGGGAAGGCAGGTTTGAAAGGGGGTGCTGGAATCTTTTTTAATTCCTGTGTATTTGGTCTATTATGGACTGTTCAATATCAAAAGCTGATAAATGTTACTTTCTCAAACTCCGATCCCAGCACAATAAGCAAAGGCAGATGTGCTCTGGCTGTGTCTGTGGAGCGGGGCTACAGGTGAGGGGACACTGGGATGGGGTGAACCCTCCCCAGTGCAGAGGTACACGCTGACTTCTCACCCCGCACCTCATCCTGTGTGTGCCTGGAGGTATACTGGTGAGTGCTGCTGGGACAACTGGTGGCCTTGTCGGGGTGTTCTGCCACCAGTCCGACTGCGTGAGATTTCTGAATGAGATGGAAGTTAAGTACGAAAACACTGTGCCCCCAGGGAGTTCAGATTCTCAATGTGCTTTTAATAACTGTTTGTAAAACATCTAGGAAAATCTATGGCAACGTGTTCAGGGGAAAGAAATCAAATCATTCTTGCCTTAAGATAATATTCTGGTATCTAAACTTTATGAATCATCCTGTGTGGCCCAACTTCCAGACATTAAAACTGCAGGGCAGAATGGAAGGACGCAGAGCCTGGATTTAATCCGTGTAACATTTTCCATAAAAGATGCTAATGGTAGACACTGGCTCACAATCTATTGAGAAATTTATACTGATTTATACGTCAGTCCTCTGTAATCCGTACAGCTTACCCAGCTCGGTTTGGATGGATGCTCTTATTAAAACTAATTGCAGTGTGAATTCCCCACACCTGTACGGGCAAGGAGCAGGGGAGCTCATTTCCTGCTGGAAGACCTAAAACTCATGGTCATGGTTAGTGTTGGAGAGTGGGGATAGAGCACAGAGGTTGGCACCATCTGTCCCCTTGCGTGGGCTTCTCTGGTGCTGGAGAGTGGTGGCATTCTCCATTCAGATGTAAGAGCAGCACATTGCCTTTCGGGGTTACACCCAGGCTACGGGACAGCCCAGATCTGTTTGTCTCCCAAAAAAGCTTTGATTTGTTCCAGTTTCTGCATGAGCAGTGCACAGTGAGAAGTGCCCATGGAGAGGCTGCACCACCACCTCCTGGAAAGGCCTCGAGATGTTCAATGGAGGGAACTTGCTGTGAGGAAACACAGTTGTTGGCATCATGTGCATCCTAAAAATAACCCAAGGCAAACAGTCTCACACGCCACTGCTGAAATTTCATTTACTCACCAGCCACACTAATGAGGCACTGCAGAGGGATTTCTAATTAGATCCTCTTTATTCCTGTCACTGAAATTTATTTATTTGCTTCAGCTCCTGGAACTAGTTTGATATTTCCCTGATTTTTTTTTTTTTTTAAGCCAGGTGATAAGGCTACA
The DNA here is from genome assembly GCA_036925125.1 of Oreortyx pictus. Taxonomy (NCBI): domain Eukaryota; kingdom Metazoa; phylum Chordata; class Aves; order Galliformes; family Odontophoridae; genus Oreortyx; species Oreortyx pictus. The sequence goes on along the minus strand of JAUPFR010000011.1, from coordinate 21,711,802 downwards.
AAAGCTGGAGCTGTTTGTGGTGTTGGTATCTTCCTTACACCTGTGGGTTGGTCTTGTCCAAGATTCTTCAAATCTTTGACTGTGTGGGTGCTAGAGCAGCCCTGTAAGGACTCAGGCTGTGGCTTTTCTGTGTTGTCCTGGCACTGTGGAGTCATGTAGACCCTGGGTTCAGTGTCCTCTCAGGCCCCACTGGGACACCTTATGGACCAGGGTCTGAGTAAGCAATCAAGCAGCAATATTGCTTCACTTCCCCAGTTCCTGCCTCATGCATATTCAAAGAGGGATGAGGCCATATACATAATTCATTATCCATTACAATTGCATTATACTATTTATGCTATTACTTCGGTAGCTGTTTAAATTAAGGGTTACAAATAGCTCATTTGTTTTCTGCTGGTCTGGTGAGGGGGTTCAGTGCATCAAAGGGTTGCAGCAGAATGGAGGGACAGCTCTGGACGAGGCGAGGGGATGCTTAGGATGGATCCACAACAAGGGATATGTATGGCTTTCTTGTTGTACCTGAAGTCTGCAAGCTTCATGTCCTGCCCAGAAATGAGAACCTGGCTGAGGATTTGTGAGCTCCCTGTGGCTCTGCTGCTGGGGTTTTGCTGACCATTCACATCCAGTCTACCAAACCTGGCTGTGATGGTCCACCAGTTCAGCCCTAATGGGTCACCAGCAAGGATGTGATGGGTCCCAGGCTCAACTGTCGTAGGTATTCCAGTCCTCAGTTTTCCAATCCCTGTTTTGGCAGCTGAGTTCCACCCTTCAGTGTTAAATGCAGCTGATTTGCTCAGGAGCTCATGATGCCAGACATGCTGGGGTCACATCAGTGATGTGTGGTGGCATTTGCCTCTTCAGCCCACTGCAAATTTCAGGGAAACGTGGGAAATCCTCAGCTGTACATAGCTGTAAACTGGCTACTAAAACCCTGCTCTTGATATGTGTATTAGGGCTCTTGGTCCCCTTCCAAACATTATTTTATTAATATGAATAATATATTAACCACTGAACAGTCTGGACTTCATCCAAATCACTCTGTTTTAAGTGCTTTGCTAAAACTTACCAAGGATATTTACTTCTCCAAACAACTGATAATATTTGCACTGGTTTTGGTTTTGTTCTTGTGTTGGCAAACAGTTGTGAGAGCTCCAAGAGAGGGACCTGAAGATTCTCTAAACGACTGGAGAGATAATCCATAACGTGCTGGAGTTCAGAAGGTGACTTCCTATGCCTCAGTAGTTTAATGAATACCTCCAGAATGCACTTTTAAATGTGTTTCCAGCCAACCCTAGTTCCTGCCCTCCTCTGTCCACAGCAGGGCTAGGGGAACCGTGCTGGGGAGATGCAGCCAGGACTGCCTGGTCTTCAAACAGCTGCTGAGGGAAGGTTGCTTCCGCAGCAGGGCACAGCAGGGACTGAAGGATGCCATTCACTCCCTGTCACAAGCACCAGCTGCAGACTTGGGGCATATCTGGCTTAGGTAAGATTTTAAGTCATCTTTGAGAAAATGTATTTTAAGTTACTCAGACTTGTGAATGCCTCTACACAAGTCTATGGTGTCATCAGTGGTGGATTCTTCTATGCAACACAGAGATGCATGACTTGGGGAGAGCAGACAGGAGAGACCTTGGCCAACCATGGCACAGGCTGCACTGGGAACCCTCTGAGCCAGCAGCAGCTGGGAGACACTGGTCTCCTTCAGTGGCATTATTCAGTCAAGTGTCTGAATTTAGGAATGCATGCCAGGAGCCCATGAGCTTGCTCAGAAGTTGCCAGGACTCTGCCTTTCTAGCTCTTCGGACTCCCGGTGACACAGGAAATGCATTGAGGTTTCCTTGATGCCAGCTCCAGTGGTGACCTGTGGGTACCCTCTCACTCTGGGTGATGCCATGCAGTACAAACCTGCCCTGAGCGTGGCCGGTCGCCAGCAGCCCTGGGAGCTGTATTCTCTGCTGAGCTCAGCCTGCCCATGGCAGCTTCAGACTGCTGATATGGGAATTGCTGAACCCACACAGGGCTGAGCAGATGTCATAGCTGACAGCAGATGACTCTCATTTATGAACACTCAGGTTTATCTCAGAGCTTCATTAGCAGTTCTGCAAATGCTCTTCTCGCAGGAAGCGGTGATTTACCTTTTTGCCTGGAGTTTCCCAGTTTCTGCGCTCACTTCTGGGTTGCGCTGTTCCAGCCCATATCCTGGTGCCCTCATCATGGGGTGAAGGTACAGAGTGAGCTGTCTGCCCAGCCCTCAGCATCCTCTCCCAGACAGCCCATCATCTGCTAATGGGACTTAAAACAGTTGCTGCCTCATCGGCAGAAGCATAATGATTGTTGGGCAGTGGAGAGACCCATTATCCATCATCCATACTTCTCTTCTGTCTGATGATAATGATTTCTTAGTTCAACAGTAGTGCAGAGGGACCTCTCTGCTTTGTGTGTGATTGTAGTTTAATATCCTGACTGAGACACATACAGACTGCAGGTGGGCTGCTGGGGGTGCAGCACAAGGCTCTCTGCATCGCTGCTGCTCACATTCTGGGGCTGTGTGGGATATGAGGAGGAAAGGCTCTATGCAGCCCCCACCCCCCAGTGCATGACTGCTGAGATGAGGATTCACTTTGTAAAGGATCCAAATCAACAGGAGGAAAAGAGAAAGAAAAGCTCTTGAAATGGGAAGTGAAAACATTTACGCTTTTCTCTGCCTATGATTGACTGAATCTTGCTCTGTTGGGCTGTGTGTAGGCAGCCTGGCCTAATTTTGGGCACTTCAGAGTTCCAGTGAGTTAAATGGTGCTGGACAAGCTTTGCTTTGTATTTGAATTAGTAGAAATATTGGTAGAATCACTGAGTCTATCGATGCTATTGAATCTCCTTGATTCTATCTTATGGAATATCGGTGATAATTGAGGAAGTGGGTTCCACTGAATTTATGCTGGATCTGGAGCTGCTAGGGAGGGCACAAGCTTGTGCTTTCCTTCATCCCATGTTGACTGGATGAGAGGCAGTGGCCTTAAGTTGCTACAGGGAAGATTCAGGTGGGACGTTGGGCTCAGTTTCTCCAGAAGCGCAGTGATGGACAGGTAGCTCATGAAACGGGATGTGTTCCAGAACTGTGGAGATGTGACACTAAGAGATGTGGTCAGTGGGCACTGTGGGGTGGGCTAGGGCTGAGCCTGGTAACCCTAGAGGACTTTTACAGCCTTAGTGGTTCTGTAATTCTATGTTTCATTGGGTGTTCATGTCCCAAACCTGCTATCAACGCAGGCAGCCCACACCAGGCCTCCCTGCTGGGCCGTCAGGGGGTGGATCCATCCTGCATGTATCCCTGGCTCCAGGAGCTTCCCAGTTGCTGGATGGAGAGCATCCCTGCAGGCAGCCGGGTCAGCCCAGTGCAGTGCCACCTGCAGCAGCTCCACGTCCACGGAGCCACGCTCCAAGAAATGCAAGAGCAGAGCTGCCCCTGGAAATGAAATGGGAGAGTCAAGTATTTATTCTGTTCGGACCTCCTCGAGAAGCAGGCGCACGCCGGCAGAATGCTAAGCAGAGCAGCAGTTCGGGGAGACAAATGTCCGGGCAGCTTTTCTGTAATATCCATTTGAAAGAAGCTTAGTGCCACGAGGCTTTCATCTCAATATTCCTGAGGCCGGATTTGAAAGTGCTTAAGGTTAAATATTACTCACTCTTGGAAAGAACATCTCCATCTGTCTCTTAAAAAAAAAAAAAAAAAAAAAAAAAGCTTTCAGTCTTGGAGGTACTCAGGGAAACTTACCCATAAACACAGTCATTAGAGATTTCCGAGGAAGAAAATTCTATAGGCTGTGCCTGAAAAGTAATTAGCCTTTCAAATTCAGCAATGTTTAATCCCACAAAGCCTTATATACAAAATATAATCCTGTTTTTCTTCAGAGCTGAGCCGGTGAGGGAGCACGACCCCGCTGGACTGGGCTGTGCACAGCTGGGTCCCACTGGCCACATCTGGGGGTCCTGAGGTGTGGGGCAAGGAGGAGGCTTCCAGCAAGCCCAGCTCACCCCAGCGACCCAGAAGGATGCTCTGGGCCCTGGGGTGATGACCCCGTGAGAATGCAGCTGGCAGGAGGCACTGTGGCACATCCCTGGGATGCTGAGAGAAGCTCCGGCTGCTAAATGCCCGATTCACTTTGGAAAACTGGATTTAAGCAGCCGGTTTTGAACACTTGTGGTAACAGAGAAACCTGAAATAACATTGTGTGATTTGGGGTGAAGTGCCCCGAGGCCTGGTGATAATAATTGTAGCACTCTTTAAAAAGAAAAATGACATTTTTTTTTTTCCGGGCAGTCAAAGCAGCTGACAACATCCCGGGGGATCTCCTGCCGCTTTCGAGAGGAGAAATTGCAGTTTTTCAGAGGCTGAGAAATGACAGCACTCTGCAGTCAGCGCTGCTTCCGTGGATCCCGGCTCCAGCGCAGCAGTGTGGTGTGGAGGTCGTGGGCTCAGGGCTGCCACGTGGTGCCATGAGACAGGGGACATGCAAGCAGTGCAACATCTGTCTGCCGGCAGAAGCATCAGCATCCATTTCTAACCACGCAGCGGTCTGGAAGAAGCTGCTGCAAAGCTCTGCTTTAGAAAGTGCTCCTTGTTCATCCTCGTGGTAAGAAGTGAGGTGGGTCCTGCCAATTCGGTGACACGGGGCTTGTTTCTCCTCCCAGCTGTGATGCCTAAACCACCCCGTGGGTTCCCCCAGAGCTGCAGAGCCAGGGGATGAGGTCTGGCATATCCCAGTCCTGTGCTGACCATTCCTTTGGAGTGAAACCAGACTCAATATAAGATGGATTTAGGTGAGTCCTGATCTTATGTTCTCCACAGCAGCTTTCCTGCTGAGCTCATCCCTCCAGTATGACATGGGATATCTTTTTTAAAGTGTAAGCTTGAGTTTTATGAGACAGAATATGGAGAGCACGCTGTGCTGATAGCTGCATGTAACTGCTGATAGCTGCACTGAGGAGCTAATAAGAGAATCTGGCTTTAATGCATTGATTGCAGTTATTTGATTACAGTAGAAAAAAGAGCCAACTATAAATGCCAATAACTTCTCAAAACTGGAAACAAACTAATGCTTCTCCATTGTCATGATTCTCTCTCCCACTGTCACGGAGCTGGAAGCTGCACATCTCCTGGAGATGTCCTGGTGCTGTCCTCACATCCCAGGGCCAACGAGGAGCCGTGGCCAGGCTGGGGCTCAGTGATGCTGAGCACCACCAAGCACTCCATTCCTGCTGAAGGAGAGCTACAGGGACTGCCAGAGCTGCCTCTTACTGCACCTGTAGGAGGAAAGGTGTTGCTATCACTGCTGGTGTGGTTTGGTCCCACTTAATATTTGTGGGTTTTGCTGTTCTCTGATGTGCCTGGAGGTGTTTGTTATGCTGGCAATGAAAACAATGGGACTCCAGCTGTGACTGAAGCCATCAGTGGAATGAGGGTGCCAGGACTCTTGCTGTTGAATGCACATAGGAAAAGTTATGCCCCAAACAGAAAAATGGGACTTGTATTCAAAATGCCGAGGATGGGCTGAGAGAGCAGCTGTGAATCAGGAAGTTCAGAAAATAAAATGACTGTAAAAATAAGGTGCATAGGCACAATGACAAATGTTATTATTGGGGTTTTGACGCTCACCTGGCCCAGGCTTTAAAACAATGCCCACCTGTATGTGTAGCTTGGGCAAAGACTAAATGCAGTGAGGAAGGCCAGGTATCTCATAGCAGCATACAAAAGTGAGCAATCAATACCAATAAACTACTTCAGATAGTGATTAATTAATAGGAATTAATTTTCAAAAGAAGAGGTTATTGACGTAAGTTGACAGAGGTGCTAACCTCAGAGCAATTCAGAGAAGACATCTTTAAAACAGAGATTAAGTTGAGGAAAGTAATAAAAGGGGCTGCGCTGCCTCCAGGATGAGCTCAACCAGCCTGGGAACAAAGTCAGGAAGGCCTCTAATTAGATGCTGAAGCTTGATGAAGCCAATGGAGAAGGTTGGCACTGCCAGCCCTGAGTTTAGTCGTGTTACTTCGGAGTGTGTCCCAGGTGTGAGGATAGAGAAATTCCTGTAGGGTGCTGACAGCTGTGGAAGCTGAGATGGGAGCAAGGATCACAAGAAAGACACAGAGCTCTTGGGATGGGTCCAGAGGAGGGCCACTAAGATGATCAGAGGGATGGAGCGCCTCTCCTGTGAAGGAAGATTGAGGAAACTAGGCTTGGAGAAGAGAAAGTTCTGGGGAGACCTCACTGTGACCTTCCAGTACTGGAAAAGAGTGTATAAAAGGGAGGGGGAGCAACTGTTTACATGGACTGACAGGACATGAGGAATGGTTTTAAACTATGTCAGGGGAGCTTTAGGTTAGATATTAGGAGGAAGATTTTCACTCAGAGGGCAGTGAAGCACAGGAACAAGATGCCCAGAGAGGTTGTGGATGCCCCATCCCTGGTGGCACTCAAAGCAAGGCTGGATGTGGATCTGGACAGCCTGCTCTAGTGGTTGGTGACTCTGCCCACAGCAGGGAGGTTGAATTTAGATGATCTTTGAGGTCCTTTTCAACCCAGGGCATTCTGTGATCCTGGCAAGAAAGGGTTGGTGTCTCATCTCTCCTGAGATCTGCAGCTCTGCAGTGATATTGCTTGCTATTATTAGCAGCTGCGTGGAGCAGACCTGCACAGGCCCACGGCCATGGGGGAGATGAGTCAGCCTTGGTCTTTTGACTTCTCAAGTTTGTGGGAATGTAAATGAATGGAATGCTTCTGAAAATGAAAAGGAGGCATCTGGTAGCCCTCTGTGGCAGCAGCAGAGAGGCGTGACAGCACAGCAGGCCAAAACTACATGTTGGGGATCTTAACTTCTTATCTTCTGTCTTCTTGGGTGTTTTGAAACCCTGGAAGACCATTTGAAGAAAATTGACTCTAATGTTGTGAAATGTGTTTCCTAATCATCATAAAGCCCATCTCGTGTGATGGCCCTCTATCCGAGCAGGTGCCCGGTTGGGCAGTCTGTCCCCAAGGAGGAGGACATCCCTCTCCCCACAGCCCTTCTCTGCCTTCACCCTGGAGCAAAGATTCCAATTAAAAGCTGGAGGAGAAAGTTAATTGTGGGTGTGTTGTCTGAGATGTAGGTCATATCTGATTGCTCTGTGGCTATGAAAAACCAGCGCTGTGTGCCACGTGCAGAGCAGTTCCGAGCTGGTTTCTGCAGGTCTGATGAGCACACAGCAGCCAGAGCAGCCCGGCGTTTATTTTCAGTTCTGCTATCTCTGCAAATAGAGCTGTTTACTAACAACATTTCCTAACAGGCAATTAAAAGCTGATTTATATAAGAGTTTGAAATATAAAGGAATTCCAGAAGTTAAGTGTTTTCAGCTCATTTTGAAATAGCTTAGTGAAATGAGAGTAACAGGGAGCTGAGCCCTGCTTTGCAAAACAGATCACAGTGATTGGTTTCATCTGTGCAACAATGAGAGCTCTTGCTAAATGGCAGCTTGGCGGCTTCAGGGAAAACCCTGGCGAGGATCTCACTCCAAAATCTTGCTCCGGCCAGTGCTGGGGCTGCTGCCCTTCAGCAGGATGCTGCCCATGCCCCGAGCAGCCCAGGGCCGCCCTAGCTTGCGGGCTGTGTTGTCCCAGGGAAATAATGCCATGCTGGGTTGGTGGAGATGTGGGAAGGGTCCTGCAGTGCCATCGGGTTGCTCCCTCTGAGCTGAAAAGGCTGAAGACAGCTTTGTCGGCAATGGCTCACGGAGCAAGTTATTATTGGGACTGAAGACCTAAAATGACCTCGCAGAGAGAAGAAAATGCTGTGGGAATTAAGGGAAGAAGAATGCAACGGGGCTATTGTTAATAGCTGGCATCGTTATAAAGTTCACAATTGGTGACTTATTTAAAGGCTGCTTTTCTTTCAGTGCTTTACTTTGTGCAAATCCATCTTGAGGGGAATGCAGTTCTCTTGAACTCCTATCAGTGCTTACGTTTGCAGGAGCGAACCGCCTCTAAGCTTTTATTTGAGGAATGAAGACAATTGCAGAAAGCAGTTCCAAATCCAGATAGGACTTCTCACACACGAATCACCACTCTGTGGCAGGGCTGGCAGCCCAGCTTTAGGGCCACGCTGGTGAGTGGGAGCAGAGGAAGTGCCTTCTTCTGGGCACAGAACAAACCAGTTCTTGGCTGTTCCAGAGGAGTGAGGACAGCAAACAGGACACATAGCTCTGAAAACTGGATGAGGCTTTTATATTTCTTCTTGTCTTATTAATCTACAATATGGTCTTTTAACACTGTCCACCAACATCATTGTGGTTTAAGCACAATTTGACCTGGCATTCCTCCTGACAGCTTGAGGACATTGTATTTGTGCCTGGCTCCTGTCTCAGGCTGTTTTCTTGCTCTTGTTTCAGCGTGCTGATGGGTGTGGACATCGTGCATCTCACTCGTACCAACCAGAAGGTTTTTATTCTTGCTTGCAAGCACTGGTAAAGTAACAGCAAGCACCGTGGTCCAGTGCTGGAAGCCCTACGAGCACAGCTACATCTAAGGCAGTTAAAACATCACTGTGAAAATTGAAAACCAACAAAATAGAGAATGGGATTATTCCAAATGTCAGTTCATCCCCATCTCCAATATTGGTACAATTCAGTTTTAAATGGCAGGGCCCAACTCCCACTGAAGTAGAGAAGGAGACAGCACAGTGCTTCCTGTTGTGTGGGTCCCTGCCTGGTGGCAGTGTCTGGAGGTTCTCAGCCTCTCTCTTGTCTGCAGCACAGAACTTCTTCCAGCCCAAGGGAAGCCCTGGCTGAACCGGCTGCAATTAAACCAACAAAGCCCAAGGGGAACACAAGGGTCAACGTGCTGCCCTGTGCGCCCTGATGGCCATGGCTTTTCACATCAGCTCTGCTGACTCCTCTGAACTCCCAGAAACATAATGTTGATAGCAAGCTATATCAAGATTTGCAGCAAAGAGAGTTTTATAATAATATTTTACTAGCTCTAGCATGCATGTTATTGTACGGTTAAGAACAAAATAGGAAACACATGTGTAGATATTATGCGCTGCAGAAGTTAAATTCCATCAATGACCACAGAAATATTTATGTTTATGGTTTGTAATGAAAAACTGAATTATAATTATGGATTTACGGAAGTTTGAGTACAATACCATTACAGCATTTGCAAAGAAATGCTAATTCTCAACACTAAAGTCCTCAGTCAGTGCACATCTTGACAATGCAGAGACATCTCACTTCATAAAGCTTACACAGTGTGTTCAGTATCCATTTTTTTATGATCTAACTCATGCAAAAAATTTAATAAAGTTGTATTTGCTTTTCCAAAGGCATGTAAGTGCACACATGTGGAAGGATGTATGGAGAATGCCTCAGAAAGGGGGAAAATTCTTGATCGTAGTGAAGAGCAAGATGGGAGTATGTCTACCAAGACTGTAAGATTATATTCTTGGATGAAGGCGTCAAAAGAGATGTCAGTGTGGCCATTTGACTTCTTGAGAGATGATGCCTTCTGCTGAGGAATGTGGAGGCAGAGGACACAGCAGATGGGTGTGAGGAGTGACACGTCCCATGGATGACTCCAAGGCCTCAACTCCATGCTCAACTGCCCAGGTGCTGTCAGAATGAAAGTTTTGCAGCAATGTTGTCATAATACAGAGAGCTTATTTTTCAGGATTGTTTTCTAAGGATAAGGCAAAAAAAAAAAAATACTGAGGCTAGCTAAAGTAAACTAATGCCTGAGCTCTACTAATGAGCAAGCAAATACTTCTGTATGACTGTCTCCAATGGTGGGTGATGACTCTTTATTGATTGGGTTGAGCAAGATTGCTCTCTAATTATGTGAGTCACCGATGCTCTAAAAATGGAAGAGAAAACTGGCACCGGGAGCTGCCCAGGAGGCCGTGACACAAGCTTTCCAGGACTGGAGGTCAGGATTTCCCTTTAAATCAATCATCAGACTGGGGTTACAGGGCTGGTCGAGCACTTCCCATTGCATGGTGTTTTGCCATGGTCCCGCTGGTGCAGCGCTCAGCCTGGTGTGATGGCACGCAGCACCACAGGGTGCCCTGGCAGCTTTTTGGACTCCAATTCTCATTTCTGAGTTTCTGATGGCCTGGCTTCCTTCTTGAGAGGAAGAAGGCGTTTTCTACCAGCATCAGGGAAGAGCATTTTAATAATGGGAGCTTTAAAATTGTATATAGGTATGGTAGAATAAACTGTCATGCTGTCGGTGAAGATAACAGATTTGAACGCGTCCCTAAAACGTTTGTGCAGACTTTGGAATTTAAGCTCATGGCGTAATAGTATTTACACAATAATTCAATCTAATTGTGTAGACAAGCCGTAAAACTGCTATATCTCTGATGGTTTAGTGTTCAGGAAAAAAAAAAAAGATGCTGTTAAACCTTCCTCGCTGACATCTAATGTTTCAGATTTTTTAAAATATTGTATAAAGACTGAGATTTATTTCCTAAGATGTTTCATTAACGGTTGTGGCAGGCAGCTGGCCTGAGGTTTGACACACAATAAAATCCATGTCAAGAATATTAAAGATAGTGCAAAAGATAACTATGAATTTACATTCAAACAGGCTTTTGACAAAGCCATTGCAACAGGCTCCTAATCAGGTCTTGAGACCCAGCCTGCCCTCTCTTTAAACCCGTGATCTTGAAAAGGAGCTTTAAATTGGAAATTATTACACATTAAAACCTCAACATGGGCCAGATCGAAGCGGATCGATATCTTGCCGAGCACAATAAATCAGCCTTCTGCTCTGCGGTTACTGTTTGCTGAACATATTTAAATTTTCTTGTAACAAATTAATTCCAACATTTTCTCTTGATTGAATTAGGGCAAGTGTTGGAGCTGTCACAAGTATTTCACTGCTTCAGGGAGACAAATTGCTCGTCTGGACATGGGTAACAAGCCAAAGTGTTGAGTCCCTGATAATCTTTCCACTAATTCTCCATTACAGCAAAATGAAGCCATAAATCACCGTGACAGATGATCGATGTAAACATTGTTTCCGCCATGATTGCCAGCGCTCCCCGCGGGCTCACTGTCCGCTCGCCATTCGCTGCGATTGCAGCCGTGCCGCCGGGAGCCGCGCGCCCGCACCAAAGTCACTCCTGTCCAAGAAGTAACCATCTCATTTCAGGGCAGTAAAGTAGCAGGGTAGCAAATATTAATCAAAACACCCTACTTAGCGACCAGCCAGGTAATCTTTTAGAGCTAAGAAATATTCCTCGGGCAATCACTCTTTTTAAAAAGAAGGAAAAAAAAAAAAAAAAAAGAAGTAGAAATTTTAAACTCCCGTTTTATAAAAATGCATTTGCGGAAATGGAACGGTGTCTGCGCGCAGGCCTGTCGCTTTCTCTTAACTAACTAGTGGCAACTTGGATGAAATTACTTGACCCTTTATCGAGTTCTGCTAATGCCTTCTAAAGAAGAAATTAAAGCACCCGGTGGCGTGCCCTGTGGCAGCTCTCCGCACACATTTAATTCTGGGGGAGATGTATTAAGTGCTTCTGTGCACAACTAATTCACAGCCCCTCTGCATAACGCGGCGACCACGGCTCGCTGCGGGGACCAGGGGTGGAAGGAGGGAGCAGGGATGCACGGGGCGGCCGACCACCCCGAGCTGGGGGTGATTGTGCAAGGCCGGCCCTGCCATCTGCATCCAGGGTGTCACAGTGTCCCTGGGGACACTTGCGAAGTACAAAAAAAAAAATTAGACAACTATTTCTTCCTTTAACAAGCGCCGGTGTCAGCTTCTCCCTTCTGTGTCAGAAGGCAAAAAGAAAAAACAACCAAGCAACGAATGTTGTGAGAAACAGCATGCAGAATAAGGTTCGTAATCACTTCTGTAAGAAAATTCCTTCTCCCAGAGCACACACGCTCCATTTGCCCAAATTCTCCGCTGAGTATCCCAGCAGTGGGAGGTCCCAAAGCCACGGCCCCCCTGACACCCTGCCATGCACCCCGGGAGCTCATCACTTGCTGGATGTATTCACCACCGCCAGACTCAACAGATGCGATGGGAGAGGGCTCAGTGCAGTGCTGGGAGCCCAAGAGGTGCACAGCAGGGGCCCTATGGGGCCGCTCAACTTGGGACAGCATTGCAAATGCCTCTGTGCAGCACCTCCTTGCTTGAGACTTTGCCTATGCTGCAAGATCCGCTTTGGAAACATTTATTATAATTGAAATACGCTTAATTGAGACACACTCAATTAAGACTAATTGAAATTCCACCGCCATTACAAAAGCAGTAAATTAAAAAGGAGGGGAAGAGATCAGGACGGACACTTTCTTGACACCGTTAGACTTAACTGCTCTTGTTGTTACAGGTTGGGGACCTGCTAATAAAATATCTGGTGCTTCTGCAGTAATTATGCACTCTCACACCCTGTTTCTAAGAAGGAAGACCTATAGTTTTCAGAAAACAACCCTGAAAATGCCAGTCAATGCCATTAAGGTACTCTCGCTGATGCACCGTGCGTAAGTCTGATTTATATTGGATCGAACAGTTAAGAAATCCCTGAAATAACTTCATTTATTATTTTATTGCTTGATTAATGGTTCGGAGCAACGGATTTGCAGCTGAAGTTTTACAGAATGCAGAATTAAAATAATAGCCCTTTGTACAAATGGTCTGTATTTGCTCAATTATGTGTTTAAAACTGAAACAAACACCAAAACTTCAATAAATATATTTTCTTCCAAGAAATGACACACTGTGGGTTTTCTGTTATTGTTGAGTTTGATGTTTTTGCCTCTAAGGAGGTCAGCAATATGGAAACATAAAGGCCAATTTAATTTGTGCATCTGTGGCTGCCAAGTATTTTAATTCCGACAGCTGTGACTGAAGAGTTAATATTTTACTTGTCAAAATCCAAAAGAAGGCCAGTGAATCACTCTAATTCTCATTAAGAGGCTTCCCCCCAGTAGCACCCTAATTCAAAATAATGAAAGTAGAGACTGAGTGCGATTCTAATACCAGTTGAGACCTATCTTTTAATATTTCTCTAGTGATGGATTAGGGATCGGGGAAATTCATCTCAGATCATAGAGCCTAATTTAATAAGGGATCATTCCAAGAGTATTGCATTTTATAATAATGTCATTTAATGTGTCGTCTTCCATTTTTACTGTCCCATATGTATGCTTACATGATGGTGCCACAGGGATAAACTTTTAAAGAACCAGCATCATTTTTTGTTCTAGGTTCTTCTTAACAAGGAAGTTTATCAATGAGACGCTCCATTAGCAACCCATTATAATTGCAGAGTGGTGAAATAAAACATGGAAAGCCAAGAGGGTGGTAAAATGGTGGCACTTTGGCACAGTTTGAAACCCTGGAGGAAAGGGAGAAGCGTTTGAAAGTGAGTTAAGATCAGATTTTAACATCCAACACAATAGTGCCATAACACGAAGAATGCAGTAACCCGCTTGTTTAAAACACGTAGTAAGAAAAGAATTTCCTCCTGCAGCAGTATCTCCATGCAATGCTTTCCACTTGCTTGTTTGCTATAGTTCTGCAGTTCTTTCTTTCTCTCGACTACTTTTCAATGCTTCTTGCCACGAATGTGCAGGAATTTGCTCTTCCATGATGGCAGTGGATTACCACCAACCAGCGGAACTGAACCAGATCATATCATTGGGTATTAACGTTTGGGTTTCAGTCGGTTGGTTGTGCCTGTTGTCATTCTTGGCTTTGTGATGGTACGGCGATGCCTGAGCTGCTCAAGGTAGAGAAATTCTCTCCTGGTGAAAGTCAATACGGTGTTATCAGCTCTCGGTCGTGGAGCTGCTGCCCGAGCTTGGCTTAATCACACTTCTATCGCACAGGGCCTTTAGGAAAGATGGTTTTATAATGAGAGTTTTTGTTCCAAACGCACTCACACCACCGTGCCTTTATTTGCAGGTAACAGCTCGGCAGCTTCGCTGTGAGGTTTGACAGATTCAGATCAAACGCAGACAGCCTAAATAGGAAACAGTTGAGTAATAACCCATTGTAAACAACAATCTAATTACAGGGGGGTTTCCAGCATAAATATGTGTCATTTGAAGGGGACCACAATTAATACAAAACGGTTTTTTTTGCATTTTCTCTTTTCTCCTGTGCATTGTCAAGGTTTGGCTTTCCATAGAGCCTCATGTCTCGTGGTATTTCTGGCACTTTTTCTCACGCAGCTCAGCTCATTATTCTTGTCTCACCCCAAACTTCCTTTTTTGATATTCCTTTTGATTTTCTTCTCTTCTTTGCACGTTAAGCTCCCATTTGTCTGTTAGCTGCCTTTTTCCCCTTCCCTTTCCCCTTCTTTCCATTTTTGCCTTCTCCTCAACTCAGTTATTTCGTACTTCCTCACTTTGCTATTAGAGTCTTGCTGTTGGTTGGAAAAGTTTCACCTCGATTTTATGGTCCCCTTTTGTTTTCTCACCACGTTATCTTTTCACGTGTTAGTGCGTTGTTGGTTAAACTTGTTACTTTTGATTAAATATCAAAAGTTATCCTCTGCTAGGAATGTTACATATGTACTTGTCCGGCATCTGGAGCCACTTTAGGGACTCATTAAGTTTGCTAAGAGAAAATTATATTTATAACTGTTTAAAATCTGTTCTAAATCAGAAAAAAAAGTGTCTGGTTGTACCTAAAATAATTAGGAGTGACTGGTATATATTAAAAAAAATTAGAAACAACAACAACAAAAAAATTAAACAGGTCGGGAGGACCATTTTTGGAAAGGATATGTTCTGCGTGAGTAACCCTTTTCTTGTTTTTCCCACATCACCCTCATTGCGATAAGGTAAAGAAATAAAGAGTGGGTAACAAATAATGGCAGTTAATAAAGGCTGCCCAGGTCTGTGCGTGCTGTTAGTGTTTCCCTGCTTTTTGTGTATAATTGGTCATTGTTCTTGTTCGTGGAGGCTGGGGATGCTGGAAGATGGAGTGATAGAGGCTGGGGGAGACGGACCCCTCCCTGATGATTCCAGTTTAGCACAGCTGGAAGAGTTCAGCTGGCACAAACAAACCTGTATTCATGAGTTACCACGGACTGAGACACGCTGTCGAGTCTGCCAGGGGCACACAGAACAAAATATGGTGTACACAGTGCCGCATCGGTGGGCAAAACCAGCATAGGTTGGGAAACAGCTCTCAGACAGATGTAAGAAGAGTATCTTCAGAAAGTTAAGGGTCTACCAAGGAATATAAGTAAAGGGATGCTTCCAAACCTGATCACTGCTTGCTTTTCATATGTTCCTTTGATTCCTGCCCATCTCCTTCACACCCGACACATCGACTGATGTATGTCTGTCTGTCAGTTCCCATCACTCCACTACGTTCCCCATGATGTTCTATTTGGCAGATCTCCTCCAGGGCCCAACTGTGGACTTGTAGTCCATCACAGGTATCTCCAAGAAGGCTGCTCAGGAAGAAGGTTTCAAAGATGTTTTCGTTTTTTGTTTTTTCTGACAGCCCAATTTGTTTGAGTCCAAACAATAAATCCTATTAAAAATGCTTGTAAAAGTGATCATAGAAATGTAACCAGATTAGTCAGCCATTTCTCTCTCTGATATCAAACTAGTGTTTCAAATTAGAGATACTTCATTAAATACTGTTAACTTTACATCAAATCTGTCAAGTATCCAGCCAGTCGTACTGGATTCAGTTTGGATATGAGACCGGACTATAAAATCACAGAATCATTGAGGTTGGGAAAAACCTCTCGGAACACGAAGGCCAGGCCATCCCCACCATGCCCACTGCCCACGTCCCTCAGTGCCACCTCCAGGGATGATGACTCCACTGCTCCCTGGTCAGCCTGTTCCAATGCCTGACCACTCTTCTGTAAAAAATATGTTTCTTAATATCCAACCCAAACCTCCTCTGGCACAACCTGAGGTCATTAGCTCTTGTCTAAGGCCGTTGCCTCTCAGCCTCTGTACACCCAACTGCAGTGCTGCTGGACTCACACACAGTTGTTAAGAGTTTTGTTTGCTCCCAAACCCAGTGGTTTCCTTCAAGGCACTGCTCCCTCGACTCCCAACAGCAGGGCAGCCTCCAGCAGCCCTGGAGACATTTGGGTTTCCCTACTGCTCGAGAGCATGGAGACAGTGGCCATTAATGGATGACGGATTAATGGATATGGGGAAATTTATTTTCCTGGTTTTCACTGTGATGCTGCTCTTTCTGCAGGAGTGCAAATGTGCACGAGATAATGATATTTCAAGGGTCCAACTGTTGGTATCCTCTTCCACTCTTCTCCTTCTTCAGCACCACTTGGCTATGTGCTATTTCTGCACAATGCATGCATAGGCTCCGAAGCGTGAGATTGCTTTACAGAGTTAACTCTTTTTACCATTGCACGAAAGTTGTAATTCAGAGGTCGATGGCAGCTTGCTTCAGAGAGTTGCTTTCCATTTATTTCTGTATCTAATTTCAGAGAGATCCAACACTTGCCACAGTAGCACTTGTGACCACCTGACAATAAGCAACCCACCAAGCTTGTCGCTTCCCTGCAGGAGACGCAGCTGTCTTCA
Source organism: Oreortyx pictus (assembly GCA_036925125.1). Taxonomy (NCBI): domain Eukaryota; kingdom Metazoa; phylum Chordata; class Aves; order Galliformes; family Odontophoridae; genus Oreortyx; species Oreortyx pictus. The sequence continues at coordinate 21,695,236 of JAUPFR010000011.1, read as the reverse complement.
GAAGTCGTGCACATGTTTAATTCGAGGCTCTTCTAAAGCCTGCCCACACCTGATGCCTTCCTGCGTGTCCCGGGGCCAACTGCAGCACTGACTCAGAGAGCGGCAATGGGCATTTGGTCGTAAGCCGTTCCCCAGGACTTCAGCGACAAGAGCAGCACTCAGACACCAGACAAGAGCCCTAGGCTATAATTTCCTCAGATCTCTTAAGCTAAACAAGGTTGTGCTTGCTCAATAGCTGTACAGAAGGAATCGAGGAAAAAATGCGATTTGTGAGGAACGCATTTCTTCTGGGACAAAGCTGAATTTTTCCATTTCCATTTTGCAGCACTCTCGGCCTGTGCCCTTCCTCCCAGCCTCCGCCGGAGCAGATTTGAGGCTGTGGAGTGCTGCTTCGAAGCCGCATCCACACTCCATTATTTGCAGATACACTGACATCATGGCTGCAGAACTCTGCAGCGTGACCCCAGCCTGGGCACAGTGACAGCAGAGCAACATGGACGATAACACGTGTGGTTTTTCATCTTCTTTTTTTTAAATATATCTTCATTGGGAACTTAGGATGTCAGTGATGAGTGTCAAAGCTGGCTCTCCCAAGCCAGGAGGACCCACATGGGGCACAGCGAGGGGAGACCAGAGCAGGCTCAAGCTTTAAAAGTTTCTTTAAAGTTTCTTTAAGTTTTGTCAAATCCCCTTCCTTACAGAGATCACAGAATTGTAGGGGTTGGAAGGGACCTCTAGAGCCCAATCACAGCTCTTTTTTTACACCTGTTAAAACATGAAAGCTCAACATTTTTTAAACAGAGTGGCACCTACAGTTACCAATGGCAAAACTCAGACTCCTCTTCCTGTTCCAGTCATTATCTCTGCATTCCTGAACCCCTTGCATTTGTCCACATCTCTGCAAGCTATTGCTTCCAGCTCTCTGAAATTAGATGAGACCAAATTTACCATTTCCTCATTGATGGCACCTGAGGTACACAGAGCCAACAAGTGTTCCTCTGTGCTAATAATGAGTGTAAGCACACAGAAAACGGTTAAACCCAAACACAGCTCCTGGCCAATGTCCATTTTTGTTTGTCTGAAAATAAAGTGGGGCACTCATGTGTCAACGGTTTACCGGGCTGGATCGGCCCGGTTCCGTGACGATTGGTGTGGGGGACCTGCAGACCCACGCCCCAGGAAAGGGGAAGGGGGAAAGGGAAAAGGAAAAAAGGGAGATGGGCCTAGAAACAAAACAGCGGCAACGATCTGAGGAGGAAAGCTAATTTACTAAATAAGATATCAGAAAGCAAAATAACACAATATAATACAATATAATTGGAATTGAGGCTATTAAATCAAAGAAAATGAGCAAGAGAGAGTGTCCGATAAACCGAAGGCCTTACGCTAACGCTGAAGGCGATACGGCAGCGAGCACCCACTGCTGAGTCGATCCCGAAGGAAAGAGAGTGTCCCGTGATCGCAGAGGGTTTTTATCTTTTCCCTCTGAGCGGAAAATACGTAAAAATGTAAAGCATCGCAAAGTCTTCTGGGGAATATAGTTCTTCTCTTCTGAGACAGGTATACCCAGAAAATATCAATGATCTGTGGAGTTGGAGTATTAACTCTTTAACTCTTAATGCACAACATGTTGTTATGATGTGGAATACCAATACCAAAAATCATAAAACCATGACATCATGAAACTGACACAAAAGCTTGAAATGTTTTAGATGCGTTCACACTTGAAGTTGCCATAAAGATGAAGGACTCGGGGGAACACATCACCCGTAACTCAGCCTGACCTTGGACGCATCTTGGCCAATAAGAGTTGTTTGGAAATAGTTACTTTCCATAGCAGAAGGTTTAATTCATCTTTCTCCAGGAGCAGAGCCCGAACTGATGCTCTGTAAATTCTGCCTTTCCACTGTTGTATGGAGATGTCTCTGTGCAGATGTTCTGAAAGAGAGCTCCAAGAGAGTGCTCACCCCAGCCCGGGAAACCTACTGCAAGTAAACGAGCCCATTAGAAATTAATCTAAACTAATCACATTTGAATATAAAATAATGTACGATTTGCAAATGTTTATCTTTCGTTTAGAAATATTAATGTGGTTAAATCACTTTTGAGATTCGTACAAATTGCTGTACCTGGGTAGGAAAGCACTGTAAACCATCTCTGTAATGAAGCTGATCACTTCTATTGACGTTTTCATCCGCTCCATTTGACAAAGCTTTTTGTCAGCTGTGTGAAGCAGGACTGGAGCCGCCGTGCTGGAGCTGTGTGGGATTCACTGCGCAGAAAAGCCCGACCCTGGCATGCTCAGCTGAGCCAGCATGAGAACAACCCAAATCCCACCTGCAGGGAAATTGCCCCAGAAGTGCCAGGAACCATACACATCGGGTAGGATGAATGCTACAACGGCACCGAGCTCAATTTACGGCCCCTGAGGTGATTAAGATAACCCAAAACAGAACCTGAAGGTGCGTCAGAACCAGTTAACTCGTTCCCAGTTGTTTTCCCCTCCTCGTGGGCTCTGTGCTGAGCTCCTCACCCGAGCACAGCTCCTCCTGCAGCCGTGGGAGCCAGGGCAGCGCAGGGAACAGCCGCGGCCTTTACATGTGGTTTCCATTGTCCCGCATTTAACCTCCCAAGGATATTTTTGGGAATACTTTATTTACATTTTCTTCTTCTTCTTCTTTTTTTAAGTGTATGTTTACCTTCTTCTTAAAGATTACCACATGTCAAAACGCTTCCCAATCTAAATACTTCACGGAAGAGAACCTGCGTGATGAATAACGGAGACGCGTTAAGCGAAGGAACAGCGGCGGGCATCTTCTGAGCATTTGCAGCTCTTTGGTAACGGGCTGTGAGCTCTATCCTCATTTCCAGCTGAATATCCTATCCCAGCAGCCACTAGTCAAGTTTCCACTGGTTAAATAGTTACTGAAGGCACAACACAGCAGTCTCTGAGTGCTGCTGCTGCTGCAGAGCAGTGCATGGTCCTGCTCAGCTCACTGCAGGGTGAGCTAGGTGCTCTCCCTCAGGGCTGCACAGCCACGGACAGGGCACTGGTGTCACAGATCACTCCTAATATGGCTGAGCGTACACTGCTTCTGGTGCTCTCACCAGCACTGAGCGGCCAGACCTCCTCCTCCTGGAGGCAAAGCAAATGCAGCAGGTCTGTGCTGCTCCTAGGGCAGCAGGAGAGCAGCAGCAGCTGCTGAGGGCATGTGCAGAACTGCTTGCCTCCTACTGCAGCCGTGGCCACAGGTGCCTTCTTGCTGCCCATCGCAGAAGGTGCAGCATCATGAGTGCTTCCAAAGCACAAAGCAGCAGGGAGGGAAGGAGGGAGGGCAGGCTCTGCTGCAGCCCACGGTCACCAGTGGTGCAGGTGGTCCTGAGCCGCGTTCCTGCATCCTCAGGGCAACTGCACATGAAGGTGCGGAGACCAACCTGCAGCACGTCTTGAGCTGTGGTGCCACTGGAGCGTCTTGCTGCTTTATTCAAACTGTCATCTTTTGTCCTTAATTAACTCCAGGAAGATGCTCGTAAAAGATCACACTGTCCTGGTGCTGTTAGCAGCCACAGATCTGTGTCCTCGCTGCTTCCAGCTGCAGCTGTTGCTGAGGTCTAATGCTTTGTGCTTTGCAGGTGGGTGCATTTTGTACCCCCATGTTTCAACACGGGTGGGTTTTACTTGTGCAAATGAGACTGTTAGTGTCGGGGGGATACTAAACGAGCAGTGTGTCTGATGTGCGAAGGCCATAAAAGCGTTGTGAGGAAGGAAGGTGTTTTCTCCAATGTATCTTTCATAGCTGCAGCATTTGAAAGTTTGACACAGAGAAGGGCTACGCAGAGAAGTTTGCAGATGTCACTCAGGCGTGTATTTTTCTAGAATTAGACAACGGGAAGGAGGACGGCAGCACTCGTCCTCACTGCGAGCACAGCAGCGGGCAGGGGGTGCAGCACCAGCTGCCAGAGCAAAGCAGCAGCTCTCCCTCTCTCATTCTTCCAGCTTTCCTCCCCTCTGAGAAAAGTTGCGTTTAAAACACACCTGCTGGAAACGTGGCAGCCTCCCTCAACCCCAGATAAGAGCCGTGTGTCGATGCAGCACGGTATGTGCAGAGCGTGGGTGCATGGAGCACACAGAGCCCTGGCTGCTGCATGCCTGCAGCTGGGAGCAGCCTCCCACTGTCAGCGGGCTCACTGCACTCACTGCTCTGACAAAGGGAGTGCTGAGAAAGGATGATCGGAACCGGGGACCCCGCTGGTTTTTCCTTCCGAAATTCAGCCTCTGTCCAATCAGCAAAATGAGCCATGATGGACGAAGCAGGGAAACGCGTCCTAAAAGAGAAAGCCTTGAACCACGTGCAGCCGGAGCAGTAGGATTTGTGCTGCAGACAACGTTCGGTGTCCTTCATTCACACCAACTTAATTGCCTGAGGAACATCTGGAGGGAGCACTTGGCCGCGCACCGGGGCTGCGAGCTGTGACAACCCGCATTTCTGAGCGCTCTTATGAGGTCCTCCATCCAACCCAGGGCGGCCACAGCCTCCGTGCTGGGAAGGCTGAGAGCAGCTCTCCCAGCTCCCTTCGGAACTTAGTTGCACAACACAAACACGATGCAGAGCGCTCGTGGCTTTTAACACGCGGGAAAAGGGACACTCGAGGAGCACTTTCACCTGTTGTCACTCGGCAGCAAAGGCAGGGCTCAGAAAGAGTGAGAAGCAAGAAGAGAGGACAAATGAGGCGGGGGCAGGCAGAGCTGGGCAGGGATCAGCGCGTACTGGGCACGCCGAGCACAGCACCCAGCTGCAGTCAGACCCATACACACTGCACTGCCCTGCTGCTCTGCCTGGGACAGCACTGCGCTGACCGTGCACCATAATCCATCCTCTACTTTGGTTTTAGTTAACTTTAGTTTTACGCACTTAAAAAAATAAAAAGAAAGAAAATGATTTTTTAAAAAATTAAATTAAATTAGAAATTCTTTCCTTCCTCCCTTCTTTCTTTCTGCTTCTTAGGAGCGTCAGAAGCTGTGGGGTCTGAGCCCACAGGCAGCTCCCTGCAGTCGTACAGACTGCTGCTCCCCGGACCGACCCGCACTTGTGCTGCAAAGGCAGAACAGGTGTCTGTATCACCAGCACGAGCTCATCTCGTGCTCTTCTCGGGTCATCCTCTGCTGAAACATTACCGATGGGAAGCATTTACTGCATGCGCATTAGCTGGGTCGGGAAGGATCTGTGAGTGAACTGCCCGGAACCTGCGTTTTTATACATCTGTGTGTGTGTGCACGAGTTCAGCCCTAACAAATAAACCAAAACAGGAGAGCCCTGGCCAACGCCTGCAGGCCACAGACCCGTGGGTAGCCGAGGGAACCTGGGATGTCCGTGCTCCCGTCCGAATACATCCCGTTACGAGTACTTTATTTCAATCACAGCCTGCACACCGTTCCGCCACACCGCCAGGACGTCCCTCTCCGTTACAACGGAGCCCGGTTTTCATGGTTTCTGCTCTCACCTCGCAGACAGACACGGCGATATCGGGGCGCGCTGGGTTGGTTTGAGACCCACCGCGTTGGCCACGGGGCAGCGATGCGTGGGGCGGCTTCGTGGGGAGCACCCAGGCCGCGCTTCAGCGCTCTCGTAATTAACTTCTTTATTCGCGGATCAATCGACACCACCGTTAGTTTTATTGACTCGATCATTAGCAGCGTCTTCGTTTTGTTTGAAGAAAGCCGCTATACCCGGCATCAAATCCATCATTCCCCTCCCGTTACCAGCCGTGCTGCCGGGCCGGCTGAGCCCTTCCCCGAGCGGTACCGGAGCGGGCAGTGGGGCAGTGCTGCCGCCCCATAGCTCCTTCTCCCCACACCGCGGCGGGGCCCGGCCACGCGGGGCAGGGAGCGTGGCCGCTGCGGGCTGCCGGCCGCTCGTCACGGAGCTCCGTGGCGGACTCCTCGCCGTGCTCCCGGGCTCCACGGCCGCACGTCGGGGCCGCCCGAAGCCGCGTTGCCCTCAGCCCGGCCCGGCCCGGGGGAGCCGTGCGGGATCGGAGCACAGAGCCCGGTCCCGGAGCTGCGAATCATCCCCGTTTCCCGTTCCCTGCGTGGAACGCGTGGCGAAGTCGTTGCTCTGCGCCGGTTTCGGTTACCTCGTACAGACACGTGGCGGTAGAGCATCCACGGGGCCGCTCTCCTCGGGAATGGGATCTGCAGAGGTCCGCGCGGACCCACTTTCGTTCCGTGGAGCTGAGCGGAACCGGTGGCGTCGGAAACGGATTAACAGAGGTGAAGCCAACCTGAGTGAAACGAAATATATTGTACCGACAACAAATGCGATGAGATAACAGCGTCTTTGTTCGGTTGGTTTTTTTTTTTTTTTTCCTTTTCTTTTTTAAATAACTTAAAATACACTAGAAAAAATATGGTCAATATAAATAACTTCGTTTTCATGGAGAACAAATCGCTACAAGCCCGTCCCTGCGCAGAGCTTCAGAGCTTTCCCGGCCGTGCCACGAGCCGGAGCAGAACCGAGCACACGGCGGGATCAGACAGACACCTTCATGGAGGAGCGCTCCGCTCGCAGCTCAGAGCCAACATAAACTTCGTTCGCGTGTATCAGCGTTATCATACATCTACCGGTACCTCTGGCGGGACTGGCCGTGCGGAGGTGGTGGATGGGGTGCGATGCTCTTTGTTTCGGGTTGTTTTTTTTTTTTTTTCGTTTTTTTTTTTTCTTTCTTTTTTTCCCCTCCCCCCCCTCTTCCCCCCACCTCCCCCCCCATGTTTTGCCCTCCCCCCCCCCCTCCCCCCGGGGCTCAGAGCCGCTGCCCCCGCGCCGCCGTCGGTTGTGCTGTGCTCTGTCGATGGGGTGAGGTGCGTGGATCAAGGACTCAGCAATGAAATACAAACGCATGCACCCGGAATGCTGCTGCAGGACGGATCCCGGGCAGTTTCCCTTTAGAAATCCGCAGAGAAATCATTGTCTCTGTCTCTGTCTCTTTTATTTATTTCTTTTTTTTTTATTATTATTATCACTATTTTTTTTTCTTCTTCGCCGCTCTCTCTTTTCTTTCTTTTCTTTTTTCTTTTTTCTTTTTTTTCCCTTTTTCTTTTTTTTTTTTTTTCTTTTTTTTTTTTTTTTTTTTGCCGCTGTTCCCGACGTGGTCGTTCAGCCCGAGGATCCGATGCATCGTGAAAGGAGGCCCGCCTCTCTTATCAAATTTCTCGTATTAAAGTGAACTCCGCAGGAAGAAAAAAAAAAAAAAAAAAAAAAGGTCAGTTTCAAACCCTGTGAACTTCCCAGCTGCGCGTCCGCTCCGTCCGGCTCTCAGATCAGTCCGTGTCCTCCGGCAGCGCCCGTTCTCCCCCCGCGGCTCTCTCTCCGTTCCCCCATCCCGGAGCCGCGCAGCGCGGCGGCGGTCACAGCCCCAGGGCGGCCGCGTGCTTCTTGGCCTTCAGCCGCAGGTCGGCGATGCTCGAGTTCTTGCTGGTGGTCTTGGCGGCGGCGGCGGCGGCCACCACGGAGGCGGCGGAGGCGGATTCGGCCAAAGTGGCGAGCGGGAGACCGAAGGGCGGAGCGGGGAACATCATGTAGGGCGCGTGGGCCAGGTGCGGGTGGAGGTGGTGGTGCGCGTGGGCCACGGCGCTGTCCAGCTGCAGCTGCGCCTGAACCTGAGCCACACGGCCGCGCGTGGCAGCGCCGACACGGCCCCGCGGCCACCGCGCCCCGCACCCCACACCCCGTGCCCTTTCCCCCCCCCGGCCCGTCCTGCTCCTGCACGGCCCTCGTCCTACGCCTCGCACATCCCCCCCCCCCACACACACACACCCCGTGTCCTGCGCCGATCCCGCACCACCCCGTACCCCACAACGCCACGTGCTGGTCCTGCACCCGCGCGTCTCACGTCCCTTACATCCCACGCGCCGTTCTCGCCACCCCTCGTGTCCCTCACTCCCCCCATTTCCCACACCCCACGTCCTAAAAAACCCCCCATGGCCCGCACCACTCCCATCCTACACCCCACGTCCTGCAACCCCGGATCCCACAGCCCCTAGATTCCACACCCCATTCCCCGTAGTGTCCCAAGCCCACGCACCCCCCCCCACCGCGCCGCATACCCCACCACCCCCGTTTCCAACACCTTCCATATCCCACACCCCGTGTCCCATAGCCCACACCCCACAGCCCCCCGTATCCCACACCCCACGGGCACACTTGCCTGCTGGAAGGGCATCCGCAGCGCTCCCACGTTGACGTAGGGTGCCACACGGCAGGCTTCAAACTGGCTGGCGGCCCCGATGAGCACCCCTGCGGGCAGCGGGTGGGTCAGCCCCGCGGGGCCCCCACGCGTGTCGCACCCGGTCCCCCTCCCCCCCCCCCCCCCCCATCCCCAGGAAACACGCGCGGCCGTACCTTTGTGCAGTTGGTTTTCTTGCTTTCGGCATTTGGCTCTTCTGTTCTGGAACCAGACCTGGGGGCACAGGGGCCAAAATAAAATAAAACAAAATAAAACAAAACCCACCGAGAATAAAAAGCGGCGGACAAAGAGAGAGGAGGAGGGGGATGGGAGGGGGCGGGGGGGGGGGGGGGGGGGGAGGGGGGGACGAGGGCCGGGGCTCTGAGGCCGCGAGAAATTCGGAAAATGACACAGAATTGGCACTCGCTGCGGACGAACGACTTTTCCCAGCCCCGAGTTCCCCTTCCCAGCCCTGTTCCCACCGCACCGACGTGTTCCCCCCAACCAACCCCTTCCCCAGCTCCAAGCCCGGCTCCCGGTAACGGGTTTGGCTGTTTGCGCGGTCGGAGCCGTACGGAGGACGCGCTCGTTAACAGCCCGTGTTATTAATTAGCTTTATCGCCAAGGGAAAAAAAAAAAAAAAAAAAAACACCAAACAAACAAACAGGAAAAAATAAAAAAAATAAAAAAAAAAAACCCCAACGACCAGCGAAGTGTTTCCTGCCGCAGTTTCGGGGTGCAATTACCGCCATCAAAGCTTCGCTACAAAGAAGTTCGGGTTCCTCTGCTCCCCGCGCAGTGCGGCACGCAGCCGGAACGACTGTCTCATTATCATGATAATCGGATTTGCTGCCGCGGAAAGGGCTGCGAGCCCGACACGAACGGAGTTTGCTTTGGTTATTTTAATATTGGAAATGGATGGTGTTGAAATAAAGAAGGACGGAACGAAGTTGTGCTCGGCAAGGGGGAGGACGGCTGAGAGCCCCGCGCTGACTCTCGGAAGCCGCATCCGCGCCGGGAGCCGCTCCCCGCGGCCACGACAAACACGCACGTTATTATTAAATAATAGTAATAATAATTTGTTGGGTCTCTCTTCGAGACGGAAACATACACGCGAACCCCCCCCCCCCCCCCCCCCCCCATTTCCTCCCACCCCCCTCCGCTTCATGACATTAACTCCGGCCACGCAGACTGTGCCCGTGGAAGAAGGCGCAGTCCGTGACTTTGCAAATCAGCGCGGAGAAGGGGGAATATCCCCGCGTGCCTTTCCCGGGCGGATCGGGGCCGAGCTCGGCGAGCAGCGCTGCAGACCCCGGCCCCGCACCGAAACACTTGGCTCGCTTTGATTTTTCGTTTGTCGTTCTCGTTCGGCTGAGGCCACGGGGATAAAAGATAACGCGAGCGGGGAGATGGGGACGAGCGGCCGGGAGGGCTCCGGCGGGTCGAGCGGCGTTGGCAAACGCTGCCGATCGTCGGCACTTCTTCGGAGCAACGCGAGCGCTCCGTCCCCGCCCCGATCCCGCTGCGGGACGCGGGGAAGCCCCGCGCTCGGAGCACGCGGTGCCCGAGAGCGCTGCGGTGCACGGGGGGTCCGCTCCAGCGCGGCCCTCCCGCGGCTGCAGACGACGGGGACCCCAAAGCTGCTCCACGTGCTCGGCCAAATTGGCGGCCACCGTTTTCTCTTCTCATTAGAGCGTTTGTTTCTCATTTGGGAACAGCCCTCCCCGGCGCGGCCGGGCCCCGCGGAACTCCCGGGGAAGGATTTCGGGGAACTCGGGGACGGCGGCCCGGGGTTCAGCCCAAGGAAACTGCGGCTCCTCGGGACCGACACAGCCCGCTCGGATCCCCGACTTTCGCAGCGCGGAGAGCCGAACAAAGCCGGCCCGCGCTCCCCGCTTTTTCTCCAGATCTAAGAGAAACCGACTGCGCACATCCGCGCCGCGCGGATCCCCGTCGGGGTACGCTCACCGACCCACGGCACCCGCGGCAGCGCTCCGCAGCGCGGGGCCGTGGGACGGCGGCTGCGGGGAGAGCCCCGCGGGTGGCACCGAGCGGTCCCCCCCGGCCCCCCCAAGGCACGGCCGCGGGGTGCTACCTGCACGCGGGCCTCGGACAGCCCCAGCCGCTGGCTCAGCTCCTCCCGCATGAAGGCGTCCGGGTAGTGGGTCTCGTCGAAAAGCCTTTCCAGCTCGTTCAGCTGCTCCAGGGTGAAATTGGTCCTGCTCCTCCGCTGCTTGATTTTCGTCTGCCCTTCGTCTTCCATGCTTTTCGCATCCTCCTTGCGTTCCTTCGGCTCTGGGGACACTGGGCACGACACAAGCAGTCAGGCGGCCGCCGGGAGCCGGGCGGGGGAGCCGGGCCGGGAGCGGGGCCGCGCCGCGAGGCCGCGGAAGGCCCTTCCCCGCCGCCTCCGTGCCGTGCCCCGCCGCTCGGCTCCGGGCCCTCCGCGCTCCGGCACCCGCAGCCCCGGCCCCGCTCCCTCCTCCCGCGGAAGCGCAGCAGCAACAGGTCGCGGCCCGCGGTCCCGCGTGGGTTTTGTTGCCGTGGGTTCGCCCCCCCCCCCCCCCCCCGCGAGCAGAAATCGCTCCGCGGAACCGCTGCGGCGGATGCCGCCCGCACCCCGCGGCCGAACAAAAGGACGGCGGCGACCCGCCAGGCCCCGCATCCCGCCCGGCTCCGGCCCCGCAGCTCCGCCGGGGATCCGCGGGGGTCCCCTCCACGCAGCGGTACCCGCGGGGAACGGGGCAGCGCCGGGGTCCGCAGCTTTCGTTCGCGGCGCGGCTTTCGCGGGATGCTGGAGCAGCGGCTCGGGCCGCGAGCGAGTTGGAGGCTTCTCGGCGATATTTTAATATAAACTTCGAGGCCGGCCGCATATTTCCCGTAATTGGGAAAACATGGCAAGCCGCTCGCTCTGCCCACCGGAGCCTCGCGAGGAGCCCGGCGGCCCCGACGGGGAAGGAACGGGGAAGGAGGAGGAAGGGGCTCCCGGTGCCGCCGTTACCGTCGCTCAGCTTCGGGGTGGCCGCGTCGGCGGATCTCTCGGCGGCGGCGGCGGCGGCGTCGGGTTCCCGCGGAGGGGAGCGTCCGCCGCCCGCCCGCCCCGCGGGGCTGCCCGCCTCGTCCCGGCCCGGCTCCGCCGCGGCCCCGCCGGGCTCCCGAGCTCCGCGCAGGGGTCCGCTCTCCAGCACCTCGCGGTAGGTGATGAGCTCCTTCTTCTCCTTCGCTTTGGGATCAAACGATTTGGAGACGAACGCCGTCAGCTCCTCCATGGCCGCGGCTCAGGGCCGCCGCGCTGCCCCGGCTTCGCCGTGCCGCCCCCCCGGGCGGGCATCCACGGGGCGGGGTGCGGCCGGGCCGGGCCGAGCCGTGCTGCCCACTCCGAGCCGCTCCGCGCCGAACCGGGCCGCTCCGCCCGACGTGCGGGGCCGGGCTCTCCGCGCCAGCTCCGGGCTCTGATAGCGTCGCGCCGCTGGAAGTGGCACTATTTATACTTTGCAACGCCTGCCCCTTGTTCCCGGCGAATTACCTCCCCTCGGAGCTCTGAATGGACCCCTTCCTTCTCCGCCGCCCGCCCGCCCGCCGCGGGGCACTGCGGCCACAGCGCTCCGCCGCCCGCCCGCCCAGCGCTGCGCCCTAATTAATTTAATTAAGCGGCGGCTCCGCTCGAGGTCCCGGGCGGGCGATGCGCGGAGCGGGGCCGGGGCTGCAGGGGAGGGGCCGAGGGGACTGTTGGGGGGGGGAGGGTCGAGGGAGGGGGGGGGGGGGGGGGGCGCAGCCTCCGCACCCGCGCGCTCCGCCCGCATCGCTCCGTGCGGGGCGGGGGCACGGAAAGTTCCTCCGTGGGCGCCCGTGGGCTCGGGGACGGGGTAACGAGGGGTAGTGGGCAGTGTCACCGCCTCGGCGGGTGGAGGCATCGGATGAGGGCGAGTGACGCCGTTTGCGGCTCTCATTGTCGGGGCTTTGTTGGCTCAATCCCGTGAAAGCGGGCACATTTTTTTTTTTTTTCCTGACACCTTCGGTCGGGGAACCCGAGAAATTAGGCAGAATCGTTTCACTCGCGCCCGCGTATCGATTCCTCCTTCGAAACTTCCTCGCGGGGGGGTGACTTGGACGGCAACCCCGACGACACGCGATGAGTTTCCCACGGCGGGGGGAGAGGTTCTCCCAGGGAAACGGTGGGTTCCCCCCTCCCCCCCCATCCCCCAGCGCTGGGCTAATTCGTTGCGGGACGGGAATCCCGCGTGGAGACGGACGGTTTTGCTCCGTGGGAGACCACAGCTCCGGTGCACGGCCGTACGGCCGTGCGTGGGGCTCTGGGGCCCCCATGCACCGTCCATCGCTCCCCGGTCCCCACGCGTGTCCCGCACGCCGCATCCATTCGCTCGGCGCTCCGCAGCACCGCCTGCCCCCCCAATCCACGCGCTCGGCGCTCGCTCTCTTCTGCCTGCCCGCCGCCCTCCGGGAATCGGCAGCTCTCAAAGCCGCGGCTTCGAGGCCTCGGTTCGGTTCTCCGGTAACGTGGGGGGGAGGGGGCGGGGAGGTCTTTTTGTGTGGGGGTTATGGGGGGGTGCTCGGGGCTGCTGAAGGTCCTCGGGCCGCGGGGAGGGGGGTGCGGGTAGGCCTCAGGCCTGCCGTTGCCATGGCGACGCCGCGGCCTGGCCTGGGGCAGAGCCTGAGGGGTGAGGGTGGGTCCCCAGGTTGGGGTTTGGGGCGGCGGTTCGGTTCCCCGCTCGGTTCTTGGGGGCTGCGTGGGCTTTTTTTTTCTTCCTACTTAGCGTCTCCGGGCTTGGGGCCGAGTTACGTGGATGGCTGGGCTGTCGGTTGGGGTGGAGGGAGACGTTTTCGAGTGCAGGTGTCGTCGGAGCGGATGTGATTTCTGTGAGGGAGAAAATCGCCGAATTCTTGCTGTTTTAGGACCAATTTCCTCCCGAAGGAATGGGGTTTGGTGTCAGTCCTCGTGGGTGTGAGCTGGATGTTTCTCCTTTAGCGATCTGGAGGCTCAGCCGAGGAAAAGAAGCCTCTGAATAAATACTTAAAAGTGCATGCTGCCTGGTAACAGCCTTCTGGACGCCTGCCTGCTTCATAGGAGCGTGCTTTGGCAGGGGACTCGCACTCAGCAGAGGTCCCTTGCAGCCCTTACAATTCTGTGATTCTATAGGAAAAGCCACCTCGTTGCCACTTCTGATCCAAGGGGATCAGCAGACTAAGGGAAATGGCCACAAACTGAAGCACGGGAAGTTCCGCACCAATGTGCGTGGGAACTTCTTCCCAGTGCAGTGACGGAGCACTGGAGCTGCACACAGAGCTGGTGGATCTCCTTCTCTGGAGACGTTCAGGACCCGCCTGGACACCGAGCTGTGCAGCCTGGGCTGGGAGCTGCTGTGCAGGGGAGTTGGACTTGATAATCTCTGCGGGTCCTTTCCACCCCCTACAATTCTGTGATGCTGTGATTCATCCTCACGCACGTGCATGCCGTCAGAGTGACTTCTGCCTGTTTGCAGTTTCCCTTTCTGTGGAACCAGCATTGCTGTTAGTAACACCTTGAATCCTGCTTATGAGAGTCACGTTTGTCAGTAACACTGGGATACGTTTTACTTCAGTTAGCGTTGTTTCCTGGCTGGAGATCAGCCAGTGGTATCTCTCCCTGACTTGTTGGTTCTCTCTGAGGAGGAATGCAGGTGACTACTGCAAGTCAGCTACAGGTGGAGTTTCTTAGTAGCTAAGGTTTTCTTTATGTTTTTGCAGGCAGGGTGGGAGGTTGCTTAGCTGCTTGCAGGTGAGCTTGGTAGCTCTGTTTATAACTTTACCAAATGCAAATAGTTGTTTTGGGATTTTTGTTGTTGGTGTGTCTCTTGGCAAGTGTGTTTGAAAGCACGTGCTTTGTTTTTGTTTCAACCAAACTGCTACAGTATCAGTTCTCAGAAACAAGACTGAAATAAAAAATAATCACTAAAAAAAAAAAAAAAAAACCCGAAGAAAAAAAGACCTAGAAACCTGCCTGTGTGTCACTGTAACGTGCCTTTGCTCCAGAACAGGAGCTTGAAATGCAGCGGATCCAACGGTGAGTCATCCTACTGACAGGGTTAGGGCAGAGTGACATAGAAATAGGAACCTCACTGATGTGACAGTCAGGAGACTCTTTCTCCCCAGAAGCCTGGGATGTAACCTGGCTTTTCAGTCTCACCATCTGTCTGCTGTCAATGCTTGGTAATGCACCTCTTCCTCCTTGTGCTACTTTGTGGTTGAGATGAAAACCTGCTGCTGCCTCGTGTGCCTTGCCAGGCACGGAGAGCTGCATCTCTCAGTGTCTGCATGTGAAGGGGAATTAGTAACGCATCTCCTATTGCGAGTATGTATGGCTTAACACTACCAGCTGAGACCTGCAAGGGAAGGCACCTCAATGAGATTGAGGCCCACAGCTATTAGGGGAGCTTTTACAGCACTCTGTAAAATGCAGTGGATCTACAGACTGTGGAAAAAGATGGGTAGAAAAAGCTTATGAGCTTCAGTATACAGCTCTGTGTAGGTCGTAACAATCAACTGCTTTCACATGCTATGTTTGTGAGAGGGATCTTCACAGGAAAGTGATGTGATGTGCTGAAGGAATGTTCCAGAAATGCTGGTGGGAGATAGGCAGGTGAGCCTGTCTGACGGGCGCTGTGTACTTCCAAGGAAGGTATCCCCATAGCTGGCAGCTGCAGGTTCTCAGCTGCACACATTGGTCTGGGCAGGTCTGCTTGTGGTGACTTCTTTTCCAGTGGGATCTCCAGGACACACAGGGTGGCAGTTGCCCACCCACCTCCATCCTGCAGCTCAGCTATGGCAAACCCAGTGCTTCCTGGAGCTCCTGAGGCACCAGTGTGGAATGCTCTGCTCTGCTCTGCTCTGTGTGTTGCAACAGGGCTTGTCCCGAAGCAGCTTTTCAGTGGCCCTGAAGACACAAAATTGAGATTGACGCAATGTTTCACTAGCTTGGTATGCTGCTTAATCCAGTTATGTGCCCAAATAGGGGGAAAGATGATGGTTAAAAAAGGAAGTTAAACAACAGGAAAAATATATGTTCGCGTGTAATATTCTGTCTCAAAATGATATCCACATCAAGTGGTGAATATCCTGGCAGAAATGTTTTCTGTACTCTGTGTTTCCAGATCTCTTCTATTAATCTTGCTTTGCGAGCTGTGGCCTGTGAGCTCTTAGCTTAAAACCTGTGCCCTGTAGTTTCATCCTTCTGAGCAGTTCTGCTTATGTTGAGTTTGAGATTCAACTTCATCTTCATCTGAAGGTTGTTGTAGCATTGTATATTTGAAGAGCTTTATTTTTCTGTATCGTAACTGTTGGTGCAGTGGGTCTCTGTAAGTCTTTGAGCTGGCAGTGAGGAAATAACTGCACAGGGCAATATGATGACAGAAATAGTCATTCCTCTACGGAACTGCAAATTGAAGTCATACCTCCTTAAGTGAGATAAAGTAGGCTGTAAAACACTGCCTCTGTCTTTCTCAAAATCTCTGAGGAAGAACTTAGTAATATGGTAAAAATAACTTTGTTCCAGGAGAAATGCTGGTGCAGGACAGCTTATCCTCCTGAAGTTCTGCCCTTCTAGGTGCACAGAGAGCTGCTCTATTCACTGGGATATTTCAGAAATGCTTTGTTAGCTGAAAGAGTGGTTCCTAAGTGCTGAAGACTGCGACTGTGGAGCAGTGAAGTAAATATTCCGAGGGATTTAGTGTTGTGGCTCTCAGGGGCATGCTGCTTCATGGGAGTGAGCCTCACAAAGCTGTATGGGTTGTGGCAGGAAGGAAACCGGTGAGCGTCAAAGAAGAGCCAGGTATGTGGGGGCTGTCCTGTATTGAGCATTCTCAAGCTGTTTGGATGTGTTTATGGTGCTTTGCCAGTTACTACCTGGAAAGCTTCCCTTGAGAAGCTCTCTTGCAGTGTGCTGACCCTGCAGAACCCGTGCCTGAAGTGCGTCGGGGCAGGACAGCTGCGAGTATGCGTGTGCAAAAGTTCTACCAGTCCTGGGAACGTAGAAGTGAAAATGTAGGCTGAGGAGGCTGCTGCCTGTGGGGATAAGCAGGCTTTTTTCCTCACAGAGTTTTTGACCTAACCTAATCAAGGCTTTTATTTGCATATAGAAACATTTGGTGTATTTAAACAGGAGCATACTTAATGGTGAATTTCTCTTTTGTTCAGTTTTCAGTCCTGACCCTGGAGATCGGGGTCTGCTGCCGAGGTGGTAAAAGGGGTGAGGAGGGGCAGAAGGTTGTATGCAGAAAAGGAACGAGTCCAACCTCTATGTTGGAATAAGAGGAGCTGTAATGTTTCTGTGTCTGTTAAAGACGGATGATATTGTGCCATATTACACCCATGATCTGGCTGTTGACACAAATGTTAAGGAGTTTGGAGTTCCTGTTTTCTTGGTGGCTGGAGAACCTTGAGACAAGTGTTTGTTCTTGGGAGGAGGGCCTGTTCCTGGCTGCCATTAGAGAAGATGTGTGAGGAGAGGGGTCTGCAGCCTCTGGCTGTGTAGGACAGCTATTGCTGGGACAGAAGAACAGTTTTAAAGCACTTCTTATGTTTTGCAGTCTGAAAAGTCGAAAAATACTGCTTTCCTTAAACCCTGAAGCGATGGGACTGATGGAGCTCCTAAAGACGTGGTCTCTGCAGCAGTTAAATGATTGGCAGCCCTTACCACCACCATTTTTTTTACTAAAATTGTATCAAAGTCTGCTAACTTTGTCCAGATGAACACATTGGCAATCAAGAAACATTTCTGAAGTTTTGTATTTGTAGCTCCGATTTTTAGAATAAAACTGCTCTGAGTTGAGGGCTTTCAACTGAAAACCAAGATCAGCCCAACTCTACTACGAACCAATTTGAAGATAACTTGTTTTCCTCAGTGCTTGCTTTTAATTACGATATAAGTAGAACAATGACATACATTGCTGTATGGGAGCTGTTGGATCAGGGCCTGAGACACTGATGGATCACCTGAGGTGAGCACTGAGTCAGCCACAGGAGCACAGGTGAAGGCAATGCACTGTGTGACTGGAAGGGGTGCAGTCTGGCTCCACCTCAGACCCCATTTAAGGGCTGACCACCACTAGGGATAGATCTCTTGTTGGAGATCCCTCCCCTGTGGAGTTATCTGCGAACCTCAACCATCTGCAGAAGGTGAGCCTCTCTTTATTTACTGGTTGTCTGTTCACCATCCAGATAAGCCTAGCAAAATATACCATCTTCCTCACTATTTTCTCTGAATACTCTTCTTTTGGGTTATTCACCCTACAACTACCATGGTTGGGCAAACTGAAAACACGTGAAGTGAGTTACATCAGTAACAGAAATAGACCGTGTTTTATTGATTGAGCAAGTATGCATTTTCATCTGTAACTGTAACTTAAGATGATGTGCAGTCAGCACTACAGCGTCTTCAATATGTTTAATGGGGAGTAGTTATGAAATACCTCCTTGTAAATTACTCCCCAAATTTCTTAGGAATTAATATCTAGGCAAAAAATGTAAAAATAAGACAAGATGAAATATGTTCTGATATAAAAGTGGGTTTTATTAGTGCTTTTAGCTGTTTAAATGGTTGTGAAATATCTTTTGTAGAAGTTTAGAACAAACATTTAATGCCGCAGTCAGCAAATAAATTTTGAATTACTTCAATTTGTTGACATCTTATAATTAAATCTTGATTTAAGGTCTGCATAGAAACCAAAGTGTTGGTAGACATGGAGGCTTTAAAAGTGGCCTAACGCTCTGTGTATTTATGCAGACATTTTTTCTGTGTGTGTGTGTACCTAAATGCAGACACGGGGCGTTCTTACAGTTGAGAATTTCTGTCTTTACTTAGTGCAGAAATGGGTCGTCGCTCCTCGGACACAGAAGAAGAGAACAGAAGCAGAAGGAAAAAGAAACACCGCAGGCGTTCGTCTTCAAGTAGCTCCTCAGACAGCAGAACTTACAGCCGGAAAAAGTCTGGGAGGAAATCGAGGTCAAGGTCACGGTCTCGAGATCTGCAGTCACGTTCCCATTCGTATGAGAAAAGGTGCATTTGTAGTAATTGACTGCGGCTGTTGTTTACACGTTGGGCTCTTCCACACTTTGTGTTATGTGACAGAGCCAGGAGTGTTGCAGTCCTGTGTGCTGTCAGTTCTAGTTTGGAGCAACACCGAGGGCTGGATTTCACCGTCACACTTCCCAGTGCTTTGTGGGTCCAGCATACAGTGGTCAGCCTGGTAATGAGAACACAGGCGGTGCTGCTCTGTCTACCGAATTCATACTGGCCTAAAACTGTTATTTCCTTCATTGCAGAGGCCCATTTCAGTACATGATCTTTCTAGATATCTCTGTTGTCTCTGACTTAAGATGGTCCTGGAATCAGACTGAGCAGGTTATTATTAATGGCTGGGGCTGGAAGATGTTCATCATGTGTATCTGTTCTAGAAACGTATGAGAAGCTGCTCCTGACCAACCTACCAACCTTTCTGTAGCTGGCAGGAGAGTGTTTCAGCAAGGGGCAGGCTGGCTTCTGGGGGGGGTTCTTGTTGGTTCCTTTCCATCTCCCTGTTTTTCTGTTCCTGCTTAGCATCTACATACAGCCCTTAGGGGACACAGTGAGATGACATGGGCTTTGATGCCAGCAATATGCTGATGACATGCAGCTTTATGAATCTCTTTAGTCCAGTGCAGGCATGGCTATCTCGCAGATAAAAACAGAGCTTGAAGGGAGATTAGAGTCTGGATGAAGACCAGTTGACTTAAATTGAATCCAGAAAAGACCAAAGTGTCTGCTTTTAGTATCTGGCTAGCACCTCTGCTTTGCCCTTAGTTTAGGATATTTGCTCCTGGCAGTTAAATGACTGTTATGCTCTGGGGTTCTGCTGGATTTATCGCTGACCCATAAGAATAAAAACCAGCAGTATCCAAGATTACTTTGCTTCATCTTCATTTAGAGGGAGCATTGCATTCCTTTTTCATGTGAAAACCTGCCCTTTACAAGTTAGCCTCAAAATTCAGTCCGATCTACTGCAGCACTCCTTGTACGTAATATAACACCTTTCCCCTTGTGCTGGATAAGCACATATTCCGTGGACTAGACCCTGAATTACAAGAATACAGTGTTATACTGGGAGTGGGGAGAGAAGATGCCATTCTGGCCCCTGATAGAGCTCAAGAGAAAACTCCCAAGCTCAAATTGAATAAATGAATACTGATTGGTTAATAATAGTACTAAAGAAATGAGGAGTGGGGGGAAAAAGTCTGTTTCTGAGCAAATTCGACTCGTTATGAAAGTTGAGAACTCAACTGTTTGTATACAGAGGGAAAATATTTTTAGGTGTATATAGTTCAAAATAAATAGTTATGCATGTTTGCTTTCTCTGTGTGCGCTGGGTTGTGCTGGATGGCTGGAGATGAGTGTACTGATCTGCAATGCAGAAGCTAACGTTTTGAATTTCATTTTTAGTGCTGACATTCTAGTTCTTTGTACTGAAAAGCAGTCTCACACGGTGTGTTTCTGAGTAAA
The DNA here is from genome assembly GCA_036925125.1 of Oreortyx pictus. NCBI lineage: Eukaryota > Metazoa > Chordata > Aves > Galliformes > Odontophoridae > Oreortyx > Oreortyx pictus. The sequence continues at coordinate 21,675,483 of JAUPFR010000011.1, read as the reverse complement.
CGCTGCTGAGAATGTAGGTCTAAGTGTTTCTTTAACTTCACATTTGGCAAAGAGTCAGTGAGTTCCAATACGCTGGTCACGAGGCTGCAGTTCATTGAGAGCTGAGCTGTGCTCCTGGCTTAGCCCTTCAAGTGTTGTATGATTTTGGGCATATCAGTTAACTTCTGTTTTGCCTTCTGCCCTTGGGACGTGTATTTTTGAATGCAAGCTCTTTAAGACAGGCTTTGCTCAAGTATGTGTGAATTACTTATTGCTGTGCAGTCGTGGCGTACGCTGAGGCTTTTATGACATGCTGCAGTGCAAGAAATAGTTCTGCGTGTACATAATTCTGAGCCAGCTGTTTATTCCTTTTCCCATTGCTGTTTTGTGTTTCAGAAGCTCTAGTGTACTGACAGCGTGGTTTTGTTTCAGACGCAGGCACAGATCGAGCAGTAGCTCTTCTTATGGCTCTAGAAGAAAACGCAGTCGCAGCCGATCAAGGGGCAGAGGAAAATCCTACAGGTCTCAAAGATCGAGGTCAAAAAGCAGAACCAGGAGGTAAGGTGTTTTCTAGGAAAGAAATTGTTATTATTTCCACTGTAAAAACATTGACTTTTCCGTGTACTTACTGAGTTTGTGAGCATATTAGAGAAGTGGTTACATGTGGTCTAATTGACACGCTTCTTGAACATCTGAAACTGAAACCTCTGTGCTGTGCTTTTCATGTGCTCACTGCATCTTTGTTTTAAGCTGCCAGCACGCTTGGATTTAATGATGAATTATATATATCGCGTTTGACCAGGTGGGAGAAAAAATAAAGTCACCTTAGTTTAGTTGAACTGTAATACCCTGAGAACGATGTGTGGAAGTTGTCTTTTTGAGTGCTGATTTCCGTAACTCCTCTGCATGATATTGGTTCAGTGAAGATGACGTGAAACTTTTATTTTCTCATCTGTTTTTCCTGTGAAATGGGTCAGTGTTTCCAGTTATGCACTTTTCACATAACACTGGGAGGTGTCTGTGGTGCTGGAGTTCTTGATGGATTCGGTTGTGATGAGTCAGTATTTTAAGTAGCAAGCATAACTTAAATCATAATCAAACTGCATTATAAAATTGTTTCGTACTTTTATGGCTAGCAGGGGCTCTATTTTTTCGGTGTGTGTATTCTTCAATTAAAAAGCTTAAAGTTTATCCAAGGATTTAAGAACCGCTGTTATAATTTTCTGTTCAATTTCAGGTCATTACTGAGGGTAGCAGGCAGGTGAAAGCTTTTATTTATTTGTTTGTTTGTTTATTTAATATCTGTTCACTGATCTTCAGCTAGGTAACTTTGTCTGGGTTTTACTAAGAGCTTGCTATGTCTTGTTTCTGTCATGTGCCAGGTCAGTAGAACTGTTCCTTCTAAACGTTACTGGAAATACTGTTGAAGGACGTGAGCATTTCACGTTCCCTATTTGTATTCTCTCATGACTTACTCACAGCTGTTCATTATAGTAGTTGCCTGGACACTTATTGCTGCCGTGCCTTTGTAGTAGCAGTTTGGTTATTTAAACTGACGTACAGTTACCATCTGAACTGTGGAATGGATAAGCTGCTGAGCTCTGTGTAGAAGTGCTCCTGTAGAATCTGCTGTTTTTATAACTTCAGTTTAAAAGCAGTGAGATGTTAAAAAGAAGAAGGTAACAACAAAGGTGTGCTTGAGTAGGTCAGATACTCAGTATTAGGAAATATGATTTTAAAGGTCTGTTGTATTCTAATGAATGTAAATTGCATTATTCTTCAGCTGTAGTCCGATACACTAATGGTCATGTTTGCCAAAGGATTTGCTGGTGTTAATTGTCATTGCAGTGTATGGAAATTGCCTGCCTAAAAATCTTTGAAAGCCTAACTGCAGTTTATTTTATTTTATGCTGGGAAATACTGCGTACACATATTTTGTGTACAAAGTATACCAGCTTTTCAAACTGTTCTACTGATGGTAGAACTATTCACAGACATAGATCTTTAGGGAAAATATTCTTAAATCACAGATTATAAAAAAAGAATGAATCCTTTTATTGTAGTTTTTGTCAAGTGTGCTCTCTTGTGCTGTTACCCTGTGAAACCGTGGTTTAATCTGGAGCAGAACTGAGGTGGTTGCAGAAAGCTGCTGCTGGGGCTTGTGTGCTCCTGTTTGTTAACACAGAGGCAATAGCAACAGTGCTGAGTGCTTCCTTGCCTTGCTAACTCAAAATCTGCCTCGTGCACTTGAGTGAAGGTATGAATAGCTTCTCCTGAAAGGGACTGAGTGCACTCTGGCCTCTCAGGATGGAGAGAGATACGGGGGTGGGGGAACAGAGGGAAAGTGATGGAGGGATATTTAAAAAAAAAGATGTGAAAAGATGATTAAGGAAGGAGTGTTGTCCATTTCCTCCAATGTAAGACCCTGGGCGAGCATTAAGTGAGGCAGATGCTAATTAAGTAGAGTTCTTGCATGTCATATAATTAAGCTGTGGAAGTCCTTGCTGTTGGATATTGTGGCTATCAAATTTTAAATGATTTTTTAATAAGAGTCAGGGAAGGAAAAATCCTTCAAAAGCTATTGTAGTGAAGAGATGAGATTTGTCTTGGGAAGTGTACAGAATGGAGTGCTGAAGTCATGGTGCAGTTTCCATATGGCTTCGGCACCCGTGATTCATTGAATATTTTGCTTGTGATGAGACAGCTTCTTTTTGTGTGTCTCCTTTAAAGTTAAGTACTGAAGAGTAATTGAGTAAACCAGCTAATGAAATGATTGGAGGTAACTCGTCCAGCTCTTGATTGTGTAGTGAGAGCTTGTTACCTCTGAACTGTCAGTGGTGGGGAACAAAACCTGCTGACCCCCCCAATGAGGCAGCAGTGTGAGATGCTGCAATGAAGCAGAGCTCTTCTCTGGGCTGTTTATTTGTAGGGTTACCGCTGTGCTTCCCAAGTTCTGCCCTCAGGGCTGTGCTTTCCCTTGTCAGTTGGGGCTGACACTAGAAAACTACTTTCTTGTTGGAAGTTGAGATCCTTTACGTCGTGTCTTGAAATCTCTGGGGTTTTTTTTGGTGTAAGTCATGCAGATATTGCAAACTCCATCTCCTAATGTCTCCCTCCAGTCCTCCATCAAATGAAGATAGTTTGCTTTTCAAGACAGCGAACGTGTCTGTAAAAGCACGTGTGCCTGTAGCGTAATTTTAGTAGCTTTCCTAACATAGACATTTAATTTGAATGAAATACTCAAGCACTGAGTTATCAGGCTTTCATTTGAAAAGTGAAGTTACAAAAAAACTCGGTCATCTCAACGTATTTTTAAACCACATCACTTACCAAAATCTGAGTTGATATTTTGTACTTTATTTCAGAAGATACAAAAACTTGTGTGTACAGTGATTATTTTGGATGCATTTTTTAGAGTCAAAAAAGTGGGTCTTGCTAGTAATGCTATAAATTTGAAGCTGTCCTACAGCAAGATAGTACAATGCAAATATGACTTAATAAGATCACAAACTGAATTTCAGCAAAACAACCAAGATTTACATTAAATTAGGAATTTTAAAACCGATTTAGTTTGTTTTACTGAGCATTTGCTTAATAACATTTTGCCTTCTTGCAATCTTTTTAAAGACAATAATTCGTCTGTGAAATGCAGGCACATCCTCAGTAGAAAAATTGAAAGCAACAGCTCACTTTCTGAAACCACACATAGAGTGATATAAAGAAATATTTCAGCTCTGCGAAATTTAATAAATCATCCCATTTCCTAATTTGATCATATTAGATGCTGATGTGGAAGAAGCATTTCAAATACCATCTCCTCATTAATATACATCAGTCTGGGGAATAGGATGGAATACTTATGCAGAGATGTCACAGTTACTGTTTCTTAGTTTACTAAGTGGAACAGGTTGATGTGATACTGGGTGCTATTTGTCAATGTCTTGCTAAAATGGTTTGGGTCGAGTTATGGAGTCCAGAAAGACAGCGGCTGATAAATCAAAAGTGGATTGAGTGGACAGGAGGCAGTGATTGATACTGTGACAGGATATGAAGAAAGGAATCTTGATACAAGCATGCATGATATTGAATATGAGAAGGAAAATGGCCCTGGAGTATGGATATTATTCAAGGAAATGAGAATAATAATATCATCTTGAAATTATTGCTGGGTGAAGATTAGGGTAGTTCTTATTAGAATATTATGCTTCTCTGGAATGGAGAAACTTGGATTCCCTGCAACTTGTGTGTGGATTGAGGCTTGCTAATATTTTTAGTTTCCACTACAATCGTTCTGCAAGTTAATTGCAGACAGAAATACGTCGCATCGGAACTTGGGATTTCAGTCTTTTAATTCATGGAGCTTTAAATAGATGTAACCAAAGGATGTTAACCTTTTTTTTTTTTTTTTTTTTTTTCCTTAACTTCATGCAATTCTGTGGTTACAGAGCATTTTGCTATAATTGTCCTTAAACACGCAGCCTTGTTTTCATTGTCTGCCGAACGTTTTTGGCTTTTTTTGTTATTTTAAACTGAAGGATCCTGGCCTGAAACGCATAACGAAGTTCGACGTGAGTGATGCAGCAACAGCGAGTGCATCTGTAGGTATCATGAGATAATGTAGTGTGAAGTGTAATCTCGTTTGTGGAATTGCTGTCTCTGGATGGTCAGTGAAGGAAGTGTTTGATCGGTGGCTTTTTGTGTCACCAGGGGTGGGGACATGCCTGCATGTTATTTCCTGATCTGGATTCCAGTCTAATAGATTTAGTTTGGGAACGCGTGCATCTTACTGCAATCTGTGGCACAGTGGCTTACTCCTTACAGGCAGCTTGGAATAGGGTTGGAGTTCAGTAGCAAAAGGCAGATAGTTGCCTCTCGTTGTTATCCTTGCAAAATTAAGGAGTCAGAGCTCTTCAGTTTCGGTGCTTACAATTCCTGCCATTTAGAAAATAGGATCCTGTGGTTACGCAGAGGAGAGCTAACCGAAAATGACAGTAACAACAAAGAGCTGACTGTACCCCCACAGTACTAACTGCGTATCTGAAGAGGTTCACAGCTTCAGTGAGGTGTGTGAATGTTCTAATTTTCCCTGCCTGGCTTATGATGCACAGGGCTGGTGGAATTACAGCCCTCCTCCCCTCCATGCGTTTTCTAGGTGTTCTTTCAGCACTGCTGCCTCAAACAGAAATGCAATACTAATGCTGCTCACCTTGAAGGTGGAGATGCTTGCCATTGGCTTTGATCTGTGCTCAGAAAGTCAGAGCTTCACTCGAACAATTATCCCTGGCTGGGACAAGCTGTCAATCCTTGCTTTGTATTGGTTGTTTATTCTGTGTATTTTACTGTGTGCCACTGTACTGTAAAGGGTTTCAGCTTTTTTCAAGTTTGGGTTTTTAGTACTGGCAGGAGTCAGTTGTCTTTTGCATGAGGTTTCTTTTTCCTTTGAGAATGTGTTTTGTTTTTAATATTTGAAAAACAAAACCTAAACAAATAAGTATTTTAGGGAAGAGACGACACTGCACGGTGCAGCACTGTGCATACATCTTCTGAAAGATACAAATAGCATCACTGAGTGCTTTGGTTTTTACCTTACTGAGGATGGTGGATGGGGAGAGGTCTTGCCTTCTTCAGGTAGTGTCTTACTTTCCATGCATCACGTTTTTAGTGTGGTAGCATGAATGTGCCCTGGCCCATCAGAGCTCACAGCTGACAGTAAGTGTTGGGTCAAGACATAATCTATCCCGACCTGCCTTCAGAACTTCCTTTTAGCTGCAGGAGAGCACTCAAATAGGTGACGCTGTAGAGTTTCAGAGGATAGTTTCCATTATGAGCAACTTGGGGAAGAGTTTTCTAGTAACTGCATCAGCCTGAAAAGATAATTGAAAGATAATAAAGGCTCTTAGGAGAGAGGGAGATTAAAGGGATCTAGTTTTGAGGTAGATATTAGTGCCAGTGGCGATGTGTGGTAGACGAGACAATGACAGGTAAAGGAAGAAAAAAAGAATGGCTCAAGTAGTGGTCAAAGGTTATAATGTGTATGAGATGAATTGCAGCTGCGTGAACCTAGAACCTTGATTTTTGGGCTCAAGAATGTTGTGAAGCGAGACTAAATAGAAATGTGATGAAAGAATGTGGGTTGAAGATGAGGCTGACTTCAGCCAAAGGGAAGATGCTGCTAGCTGTCCTGGGGGGCAGGAGGGGCCTTGGGGAATAAGCGAGGGTTTTCTGAACTCACTGTCCTGTGGACTTCGTTTACTGGCTGCTGGGAAGGGTGTGGAAGGAACTGGGAAGCAAAGTTTTTTTGAGAATTGAGAGCAGAGGGAAGGGAGAGCGTCCCAACACGACTCTTGAGTATCTACTGTAAAATAAATGTTTAAAATAATAATAATAATAATAAAACAACCACGGGGAGTGAGGGCCAGACAGCTGTGAGAAACAAGGCTGGGCACAAATTATCAGGCAGCGTTGAAAAGCTGTCTTAATCTATTGAAAGGCTTTTTCAACATTACTGTCTTTGGAAATGGATCCAAGAATTTTCTACAAAGAAGCAGATGAAAGTCCTATAAGAAATCGAGCAGTGCTATCAGAACATTTCTCCTGGAATGCTTCGTTGCCTGCTAGGAGCTACTGGTGTTGCTATTCTTTTGCAGGTTTGATCTGCTGCCTATGATATTTTTCCTTCTCTCCTTGCTGTGCAGATTGGCACTGTCGCATGCAACTATCTGCACAGCCCCACGTCCGCCGTCACGGGAGGGACCGCTGCCAGCATTGTGTGCATCCCTCCTCTTAGTGGAGGGGTAGGGGAGCTTAGGAGTCTTTGTTCTGCTAGAATGTATATTTGATTAAAAAATGGCACTATTTCTTGCATTGAACGTCAAACAAAGGCTCGAGGAAGGGCAGAACTAGTGGAACTTGGATTGGTTTTGTTCATGTAATCTTGAGGTTTTTCTGTAGGTGCTAATGGCAGATAATCCTCTTCTTATTTTTTTCCCAGGGATAAATCAAGTTTTCATTTAGGGTCTTACTCCATTACAGTTGTACTGTTAGGGGTTTCTGAAATACATTTTTAGCTGTAATAAGTTACTTAAAAAAAATTAACAATTACTCTACTCAGATGCAGTGGAAAAAGTACAGGGATGAAGCAATAGCATTCGAGATATCCTAGAGCAATAACCCACCAATGCACACATTACCAAGGTCTAATTGACCACTTTGGGAAATTAAACTTCATAAGGCAATGCCAGGGGCCCTAAAGTTATCAATAAGGGCAGATAGCTGCTAGTGACAGCTGCTTTGATGCCTTTCATTGGTGTATATATAAAAAACAAAAAAAAAGAAAAGCTTTAAACATATGAATTCATGACTGCTGTTCATTTAGAGCTAACTGTTAAGTCTAATTGCATGAAAACAACTTTTTTCTAAAGCAGTCCTGGTGTTATGTACATAGGATGTGTTCTTAATGTAGCTTCTCATTTTTCTAAAGCCTTTTATTCCTCCTTTTGGGAAAGGGTGTACTTGTGGGTTGCCTCTCCCGCCCTTTTAATGCGGGGGACAGTGGTCGTGCTTCAGTTTTCTGTTTGGGAAAAGATACTTAAGGAAGTATGAGAATAATTACGTTCTCCTTAGTGGAGATTGAACTCTTTTATTTTAGTCTACGTTCAAAACTATTGCATAGTCTTACTTTTTTTAATGCTCTTTTCCTCCATTACCACAACTCTGGCCATAATCTATTCATTTTTGCCACAGAGATCATATTTCTAGAGGCTGCATGCAAATCAACAGAGCAGATGTCTTAAAGATGCATCGGTAATGCAAGACCATCACTGTCTGCAGGAGTAAATTGCTGCTGTTTCCAGTGTTAGTTTCCAGAATATGATCATCAGCATGTGAAATGCAACATTTGTAGAATTTAATAGGAGCATTTTGCTGTGGGCTCCTGCCTCTCTAATAGCATGTGACAGGAGCAGTACCTGGGCTATAACGACACAGGTGAAATGTGGATATTGCTGCCCAGAGTGTTTTGCTGCCCTTTTTATATGGAGCTGTGGGAGTGTTCCTCTTGCCGGGTTTTTTGCAGTCCCTCTGTACCAGCACAGTGCAAGCAGCTGTCAGTCCTGTCCATAACAGAACTCCAAGCTGCACTTTGTGTGGCTGTCAACTGTGCCACAGATGGATGTGCCAGAGCTAAGATTGTGTACAACCCCAGCTTAGCATCCGTGTTCATCACGGTTTTAATGATGGATTACTCTTTCCCCCATAGATTTCTTGCCACGTTTACTTTATGTATTAATAGATTGGTTACTGTAGTCCTTCTCAATTATTTTTGTACATTATTCTTATGTTATTTTATTCAAGTCCTGTGAAGAGCAGCTGTAACAAGATTGTTCTTAGAACCAGCCACCTTGGAGCAGGGGTCAGCAACTTTTGAAGCATGCTGTGCTGCTTGATGCTCTGCCTTTTACAAACTGGCAGTTAAATATGTTGCTAGAAACATATCAAGCCCTGTGAGAAGTTAATTACAGAGGAGATGTGCTGTTGTTTAACCGTAAGGTCTTGCTTGCTTCTGTTTCTGGAGGCTGGTTGGGAGCTCCTCAGGAGTCAGGACCTGGGAACAAGCCTTGCTTGGGAGCTGCGGTCAGGGTGTTTCAGATCTGTGCTTTTGTCCAGGATCTGGGCTGGAAGGATTGCTCAGCGCGTGGCAAATTGGGACAGTAGCTGCCACGTGCAGTGCTGCAGGTACCTTGATATCAATGAATTTTATCCTGTCTAAATCAGCTGTCCTTCAGGATCCAGTTATGCAGCTGGCTGTTCTTGTTGATGTTCTGACCAAAGCGTGGTTTGGAGGTGAACTCCATGCCGAGTGAAGGTGATGTAAGCTGGGTATTCTGATGCTTTGCTTACTGTCCCTTTGTTGTTTAATATGTTGCCTCCTTCACCCCCGTGGAGGCCAGGCAGCGTGCAGAGCAAACAGTTTTCTGCCCTGCCTGTGTGGGGAATGGGAGAGTGGGGCAAGAATTGTCCTCATGGAGAGCGCTGGTTGGAGGAAGAGGCTCCGGCCTGGGATGTTCGAGCTGAGGTCTATTGAGACCATTTTAAAGCAAAAGGGCCCTCAAACTGGGAAAGCTGCTGGTTTCTAAGGCACTGTGTCTCCCTGAGATGCACGAATATATATAGATGCTAATGCTTCATCTGGTTCTAATACAGGTTTATTGGTTTACTTTGGCTCCATCAGAGTCTTTGGCAAAGTTGCACTTGACTTCAGCGTTTCCAGGCTTTCAATTCAGGTGTAACGTTGTAGGAAGAAAAAGAAAAAAAGCGGATTGCTGATTTCATGCATGCGTAGAGCCTTTATCTTTTTACTATCAAAGTAGAGCTCAAGCGATTGCTTCAGCAAAATATTTTATTTATATTGAGTATGTGAGCACGTAAGGACAGATGTGAAAACCATAGAGTAACTGGAGGAGGATGCGTTGAAGTATCACGTCTATCTTTAAAGAAGCCAATTCTTTAAAATGTAGCAGAAGAAAAAAAGTAATCTGTTTCTGTCTTAATGCTACCGTGACTCTAAATGTTTGGGATGTACCTCTGTGCAGTTTATATTTTACCTTAAGTTTTCTGCAAATCCATATGTGCATACCTCAGAGTGCTCTGAAGGGCGTGCTTTCAGCGTCGGATTTCCTCATCCATAAATCTTGCTTTAAAAATATTCTTTGGCCGCAGTTTTTACAGCGTTGTATCAGCTCCTGGTAAGGCAGACAGAAAAACTCTCCTTAACTTTAAGGGATTGTATCATGTTCAGCTTGAATGAGTTGTTTTAATTCTTTTATAATTCTGTACTGCCGATTCATATTATAGAAATGGAGGCAGGGGCCATTGGGTGTTTTTCAGTAGTTTGTATGTTGCTAGGTACCTATTTTGCTTCTACAGTTCTTGCTTCTCTTCTATGGACACGAGCAGAGGTATGCTAAACTGTAATAGAATTCAAATTAATCTGTGGCATAGCACTGAAAATCTGTTACCAGCCGATATCAAAAAGCTGTGCTGAAAGTTTTGCTGTTAGAGCTCTGAGCTTCTTGATTGGAGAATGGGTGCGTGGGGGGGGGTGAAAAATCCTTTTTCTATTTTTTCTAGTATATAGTCTTATTGAAGTTCTTCCAAATTAGATTTTAAATGCCAATTAGGAGGTTGAATATACTAAAATAAAAGCAAATACAACCAAAATGGCCTCACCTTATGGCTAGTTAGGCTTTTTCTCTCAAAAGCGGAACCTTTGCTCTGAGCATGGCTTTGAGAAAGATATTCAGCTTAATGAACACATTAATTAGAACCATAACTATTTATAAGATAATTAGAAACGAAGCACGGTAAACTGGGCTTTTCCTGCAATTAATGGAGGATTAATTACTGGAGGTAATGAAGTGGATTTTTAAATGCATTAAGGTGAAGTACAGAGATGTGCAAGGCTTTGTGATAGTTGCATAATTATTCCAGGCTGTTTGAGCATAGCTCATATGAGATCGCTAATAAGCATCATTGCATCATTATGTATGCACTTAAAAAGACTTACCACCAAAATGACTGCCTAATTATTTCTAATTGGCAGGAGTCTGTGTAGTCATTGAGCTGTTTGTAGCCATTTTAAGGTTCATTTAACTATCCTTGGGGCCATGTGATAGATGGAAAAAAGCTTCAGCTACACGCTGGCCTTGGCTGGCGCCGTTAATCAATTTTGGTGGGCTTCAGTTTGAAATGCATTTGCTCATGCGGAGGTCAAAACCCAAAGTAGTCCAAGCAAAGTTTGGCTTTTTGATGCCACTTGACTGTATTCATTAGCAATTAGCAAAATAATTGTGTCTGTCACTATATTTGGATTTCCATATGACTTGCTATTCTTTCATCACTGTCCCTTCTTATAGCAGATTAGCTTCACTGGAAACCAAATATTCTTCCAGCAGACCCTTTTAGCAACTTCAGTGCAGTGGCATATGTTCCGATATACTACCTTTCTTCATTCATTTGTAAGCTTAAACAGTGCAGTACATTTCAACACAATCATCTAATTTGCTCCCGATTGATTGCTGAGTGAAAGTTTCTACCCAAGGACAACATTTTAGGGCTTTTAAGGGCATCTCCGAGGAATTAGTCATTAAGCATCAGCAGAGGAAGCAAGAAGTAGGCAAATCGAATTCTGACGTTGACCAGAGTTTTGTAGTTAGGGGCATCTATTTCCAGGATGTTGACAGCTCCGTGCGTTCAAGGACATCTTCTGCCCAAGGAAACCAACGCAGCCATGGCGCTCGTTTGAGAACTCACTCCCACGTGAATGTTAGGGCACCACTTCTGTCAATAATCGCGTTGGAAATGCGCGTATCGTTTGGAAATGACCTTTTTGATACGCTGCAATTAGTATCCAGTTATTTTATCTGGCTCTGTCAGATTTAACGTGACATCCCATTAGGTAAGTGTCTGTGAAAGTTCTCAGTGAGCGCGTTGTCCTGGTGAACGTAATCATAACCATCTGTGGGGTGTTGTCAATGTACATAAGCCATTCCTGCAGCTTAAGAAAACACTGGTGAGCAAATTGTAGGCTAATAAAATAAAGGTCAGCTCTACCACTTTTGTTGCAGAAAATGTGGTTTTAGTAATTTAATGTTAAAATGCAATTTAAAGAAGGAAAAAAATTGCTCTGGCTAAACAGCAAGATTGATTGAAAACAGCTATTCGTTGGAACAAAAGGCAAATAGTTGTCATTTTCTCCTGAGTGTTACTTCAGATGTCAGACGTGAAAGTGAGGGAATTATGGTAGCATAACCGAAGTGTAGACCAGTCCTTATGGAAAGCTGCTGGATCATTGAGCGTTGGATTCGATTGTTTTACAGTTGAGACTTCTGCAGTGGTAATTTGGCCGTGGCCACTTCTGTAAACCAATACCCGAGACAGAAAAAAATTTATAAAGTGCAAATAGTGTTTCTTATTGATGCTCCTTAGGAATTGTATTTTATGAAGTCCATTGTGTGGTAATGGAAACGCTGCTCCCAGATAATCAGAACTGTTACTAAGAAATAAGTGTTAGCATGGAGCAGCAGTTTTAATCTGCCTTAGAACTCTCTGTACATAGGTACTGGAAATTCCAATGGTAATAGAAGTTGTAACTGCTGATGTGTTTCTGTTTGATACAGCATAGCAGTGCAGTGGGAATCATGTGAGTATAGCTATGGCTTTAATTATAAAACTGTTCACAATTAAGATTTTAAACCACCATTCTTGTAATTACCCCATTACATCATCTGGTCTGTGTTCAGTTTGGGGTTCTGAGTGGACTCCATTGCCAAGTTAGCTTCATCAGGTCTCTTCCTGTGCTGAGTTTCTCCTCCCTGAAGACAAAAGGTCCTTTCTGCTGTTCTGTTGGGATCTGCTTGGGAAGATCAGTGCTAAGTGCATGGGGCACTGGGAATGGTGATGTCTTTATTGCATGTGGTTAGCCAGCCACCTTCCTCTGCTGTATAGCTCCGTACCAGGCAGGGCTCAGGTTCATGGTGTGCTGTGTGCATAGTGACATGTGTTCAGAATGGAGTTTGCCCCCGAAGACTCCATCGCTTGATAGCAGGAAACATTGGGCGTGTGGAAAAATGGAGTTGGAGAGATGTGAAACACTCACAACAGTAAAACAGTTGTCTGCCAGTGCTGTGAACCACGGGCAGTGGTGTTGTCAGCATAGGTCAGGGACATCAGTGACTGCTGAAGCAGCATTTGGAGGTGGCATGCAAGTTTTCCTTGCTTAGTACAGTGGCAGCTTAGTGAAGTTCTTCAGTCTTGTGGTGTCCCCTCCTTCTCTGTGGCGATGCTCATATTTGGCACATTGTGGTGCAGCTGCTGGGAGAAGAGCTGAGGCCCTGGAGGGCTGCATCATCAGGCAGAGCTGGCTCTGTAGCTGCGTGACCTTAGCAACATGCTCACTGGTAGAAATTACACATCTTATGTTTAATTCTTGCCTTTATGTTTCAAAATTGAGATGAATGTAGTGCCACATAGCTGCAGTAGCAGTCTTCTTGCAGATTTAGGCTGGCAGTGCAGTGCTGGGTTGTAGTTGTCCCTTGCTGTTGTTTGCTGTGGTTTTCTGAGGTCTTTCATTTTGTAACAAGAGAAAAGGAATGCTTAGAAGAATATGCCGTAGCAAGTCTTCGAGGTTCTTTTCTACAAGATTTGTATTGAAATCACCTTTTTATTGATCAGTATTACACTTTGAAGTTGATAGCAGGTAACTTGTGATGGGTATCATCAGTTGGTTGGAAGAGTCATTAATGCATTTTGAGATGTAATAATCAAGTGGTTTCATTACTTCACGATTTCAACGAGCGGTTCAGATTTAGTTTATTTCACCCTTTGATACGTTTTATTTCACAACCTGTTGTGCAGCAGTTGAAGATTCCATGATGGAAACACTTTTTCTTTGGAATAGCGTGTGGCATTTTGGGGGTTTTCTTTCCTTTCCTGGACTTCTTCGTTAGTCGTTGGAGCTGGGGCTTGGGAAAGGCACAGTGGGGTTATCGGTGACGACCTCCGCTACCCTGAGCTGCCAGAGCCCTTCTCAGCTGTGTGTTCTTCATCAGCCTCCAGCAGACAGGCCAGGCTCTGTGCACTAAGAATGCTACACGAAGACAGAAGTGAGCTTTCCTGCATCCACGCTGAGTTTGTAAAATGCAAAGTACCAATGCAAGATGCGTTTAACTCGCATTTAAGTCAGAAAATAATCTTTGTGCGTGTAGAATGTGGATTGAAAAAGTACGCATGGCACATACAAACTGTTCATGTAGTGTTCGTAAAACATTTTGGCAACGTGGGATGATGTGTTTCTGCTCTGCTCCTGCTTCGGGAGTTTCTAAAGCCTTCTGATGAATTAACTTCTGGAGACCTGATTCTTTAGTAAAAATATGGCTACTTTCATTAAGTATATTAAGATTTATTTTTTTTTAATTTGGGGGTTGGGCGGGGAGTCGAACTTAGCTGTAACTAATTTGGGCTTCCCCGGGGGCACCAGGAAAGTGAAGATGTCATCCTTATTACTCAGATTCCTTCGCTCTTTAACGTAATATTGGAGGCGTTGGCCAATTTGTAACGAATAATTACCTGGATGGGGATTCCATCTGGAAAATGGATTTGAACTATTTCCATTGGTTCACGATACAACCAGATCTTCCTGTCGTGGCAGAGGCAGCCGCTAACGCCAGCGTGATGGAGGAACAAAGAATGCAGAGCACTTTGGGGCAGTCCTGAGAGGAACTGGGCCCTCCTTCCTTCAAATGTATTCCAGCTGTATTGAGAGTAGTACAAGTGCATCTGTGTGTATTGAATTAATTAATTACAAACCGTGATGGATTTACTTGCTAATAGAATGTTGTCTCACTAATCCATATAGAGTTCGAGTTTCCCCATACATTTCTTTTAAGGGATGCTCTTCAGATTGCCTAATCCTGCAGGAAAGGGACTTTATCTGCAGCCTCAGCAGTGGTGGTTCTGGAATGGGTGGGAGCAGCAGGGAGTTCCCCTTGCTCCTATCTGTCTGTGTGGCAGGCTGACAGCTGTGTTCATTTTCTCTCGCCCAAAGGGTGAGCAGCTCATATGCACTTGCACAGACTGAAGATGACCTGGGTATTCTCAACCAAGTCATGGTGCTTTTATTTTTGGTGAACTGATTAGCGGAATATTTCTTATCGAGCTCAATTTTGCTCTTCTCTGGGAGTTTATATATAGTTCATATACAGCTGGCTATTTTTGTAGGTGTGTGTTTTTATGCACTCAAGGTGTAGAACTTCCAGTCTGCGTTGGATGGGGAAGGATGGCCACTGGGGGGTGGGGAGTCTTCGCTGATTTTATTTAATAGCCATGGTGGTGCACTACCTCCCATTTCTTAATTATGTTATTACCCAAAGACTGTTAGAAGTACATGCTAGGTTTTCCTGTTCAGTCATGAGATGATGTGAATATGGGGTTTAAAATAAACAAGTCCTGTCTTGAAGCATCCTATACATGAGAGAAATGCACTTTGTTAAAAAAAAAACAGTTGTGCTCTTCAACTGAGTTTACTAATTTGAGGTGAAATCTCAGGAAAGAGAGGTGGTTTCCAGTCTTTCTGGAGATAAGCAAGGGGAATGAATGAGGAACACGTTTTCCCTGAAGGGAGAAGAGGATGCTCGGCTTCTTGGAGCAGTTGCATTGCAGGCGGTTACAGACCCTGTGCAGGGAGGGAATCCCTTCCTGCTCAGCTAATGGGGTGGAACAGTTTGCAGCTCCAGAAGATCCGTGGGAGCTGTTCACACAGCTGTTCTCCCTCCCCAGATCCCCAGCAGCACACTTCATTACACATCCCTTGGCTGCAGCTGCTCCCATAGCCCTGCCTCCCTGGAAGAAGCCTGGTGAAAAATAGTGTCAGTGGTTTTGTGCGGGATGCAGAAATCCCGTGTAGCCAGCAGTGCTGCCGTTGGTTTATGTGCTTCCACATGTTCAGTGTGTGTCTGGCCTGCTTGAGCAGCTCGCACATGTGCCCACAGGGAAGTGCTCCTCACTGAGCTGTTCGTGCAGGGAGTGAGCTCCAGTGGCCTGCGGGCTGGCGTTGCTGGCTTTGTTAGGGTTCTGTAACATCACGCCAACAAGAACCAGTGCTTCCCTAGCTGATGTTTCATCTATGGTCTGTGTTTCTGGTTTTCCAGGTGGCATTCAGTGAAGTCTGCTTTCTGCTTGTAGCTTTCCTTTGGAGGCTCCTGCTGGCGTGTTCTGAATGCTGTGCTCAGCTTTCCCCTCTCCTCCCTTAGAGAAGACTGCTGACAGAAAGGCTCAGTCGGCTCCAGAAAGGCATGTGAAGTTAACTTGTTTTCCACCTGGTTGGTGGTGTCCTGTAGGGTTCCCAACACCTCTGCAGTGCACTGGGCACGTGCTGACCTCGAGGTGCACAGCTGGTATCAGTGCTGCATCTTTGGGGTGGCCGGGGGGTCATGGCAGGGAGCGTGTCCTGCTCTCTTTGGGTGAGAGCAGGAGCCCAGGAGGTGCAGTCAGAAGGACGAGGCTGGTGACAGAGGGGTGGCTTGAGAATAACCAAACCCAGCAGCAGTGTCTTTTCTGCCCGCTCTGCTGCATTTGTATGCCACGATTTCACTAACTGCTTTGTTTGTTTGTTTTTAATTACAGTTTACTGGAAGCTTGAGTGTAATTTCCTCAAATGTTTAATTATGTAATTAACGTGATTTATGGGTGGAGAACTGTTTATTACTCAAGTTGATGCCTGTATCTGGCGAATCCATTTTCCCCGTTCTACAGACTGTGTTCTTGATTCTCAGTTGCTGTTTATATTTCATCTTGCCTGTCTCCAGCACAGTGGATGATATTGTTACTATCTTTAATACCTCTATTTTCTCTTAGTGATTGTCTGAACAGCTGGCTTGAAGCAGCATTTCTTTCCTCCTAGTGCCAGTCTCATGTCAGACTTAAAAGCTGACCCTCTGCTGATGCCTGTTTTCATCTTTCATTCACTTTAACAATAAATAAATCATACTATCCTGCACGCTGTCATTACTGTATTGTCTATATTTAACCTCCTTAAAATGCACTTTTAAATTGCAAACAAAATAAGACTGGGACTGTTTTACACAGGTATCCATGTTCCAATTAAAAAGAAAATGTTCTTAACTTCCAAACTAAAGCTGGTGCTTGGATTTGCTGTATGTTCCCCAAGAACCTGTGCCATTATATATATACATAAGAGATATATATATTTCTTGTTTGTGACTTGGAGCTAAACAAGAAAACTTCTCTTAATATGCTTTGTAAGAGAACGTGCCATTCTGCTGCAGTGAGCTGTGTTGTGTCTTTATTCGCAGTGTGACTATCCCGGTGTGATGCAATGCAGTTGTTCCATTGTTCTTTCCCAGACTGGTGATATATTGCTAAAGTCTTAAAAAGGCGTGAATTTGTTGGGCTTTGTTTGTGGTTATTGAGCTCCTGATAAGCCCGTAGGAGTGGTGCCAGCTGAGAGAGAGAGGCAAGAGTCCTAGTAAAGCACTTGACATCTCAGAAACTTTGGAGCTGTGGTTGTCATTTGCCAAGAAAATTGTTTTGGCTTGGTTCCCCCCCCCCCCCCCAAAAAAAAAAAAAAAAAAACACCTTACTTTCAGTGCAGGAATGCTCTTTTTTTAAATTATTTTTGTTTGAGCTTTCCTGTATTTGCATTCTAATTCCCCTATTGAAGGAGTCTGCTCCCGTGGCTGCTTTCAGATTGTGGTGTTTTGCAAAGATTAGATTGTAGCTCTAAGATACAGCTCAGTGCTTTAGTGCAATATAATTGGGGAAATACTAAACGACACTGACCTCATTTCCTTTAGAACAATGAAAATTAATAGTTTCACGTTTTATTAGGCTGATATTCCAGATGTAGTGTACATTTAATTAAGTGTAGTTTCCTTTTGGATATGGTATGTGTATCTGCTTTTTGTCGCAAATTCTTTCTAGTTTTACAGTTTTCCACATGTTTTCTTTCACCATTTATGATTTTTTCAAAGCGGAGCTATAAGGATTTAAATCACTTTAGCATGCAGCAAAACAGTTCCCATTCAAACAATAAACGCCATTTTAAAAAGCCTTCAGATCTTCTGTCACTTCATAAATATAAATGTATAAAAACATTATGCAGTTGTAGTGCCCACCTGCTAATTAAATGCAGATTTCCTCAAACTTGTTTTAAAATCTGCTTATTTGTTTCAACTCTGTCTCTGTTCAGAATACATATGGCCCTTGTGAAACTAATTACGCTCACGGAGCAGCTGTTAAATTTAGTGCAACTAATTTTATCCAATATTTTACATTTTAATTGATTACCTGTGAAGAAATTAGCAAATTAACACTTATTGTGCAGTAACAGAACGGGCTTTTATGGATACTTTCAATTTTTACAAGTGGACCAAGTGTTGATGGAATAGAGAGGTTCCGTGGGAGTTGAGATGGGGAAGTTATTGGCGAGCCTTGATTATCTGGGGCGAGGATTTCGGGATAGCGAGTGATGCCAAGCATCTGTGTGTTCTGCAAGTTAGACATGAAAAGCAGATTGGAAAGTAATAGCTTTCCACAGAATTTTGGTAACATATGGGCTTATCTGGATCTAAGAACCCTTTGAAGATCTTTGAACTTGCCTAAATGACTTAACCTTTGGCATGGCGGGTGGGTGTTCTGGGCGCCGGGGGAGGGGCTGTGCTGCCAGCCTACTTCCCACTTCTGGTTCTTAAATCTTCCAATCGTGTAATTCAAACACTTTCTGACTTTAATAATTGGGATTATTAAAAAAAATAACGAACAGCAATGCGATAGAGGCTTCTGTTTTCCTCTTATCCACCAACTTTCTGCTTGTTTACGGAAGATGTCGTGGCGCAGGTGACGCGTAGCTCTGCTCCGTGAGGTTACAGCTTGCTTTTCCTTTCTGTATGCGTGCTGCAGGATATTGCAGCATTAGTTCATAGCAGCGTGCAGGTACACTTGTTCGAATGGAAAAGCACTGCCACTCGTTGGACGCAGAGCAGTGACCTCAGCACGCTCGAATTTTCACTTTATGAAATCGTTTTCCGCTGCTGGGAGCTTATTGAGTGTGTTGGGGTTTATTACTGGGCCTATAAGTATGCCTGAGGCTTTCTAAGAACAAATGTAGGATCTGGGGCACGTAATGCAAAGCAGAAAGGTGGCCGTGCTGTGCAGAGTGTGGTGGGATGCACTGCTCCATTGGGTGCCGGGGCTCCACCTGGCAGGGTGTGGTGCTGGGTACCCAGCTGTTTGAAGCAGTAGGAAGCATCGTTTTTCTTACTGCTCTCTTGATCTGAGTTTTGTAGCAGAGTCTCCTTGGCTGCCCTGCTCCAAGCTGGTGAACCATCTCAGTGTCCATCTCAGCTCCTGGAGGGGCAGCGCATGGGAGAGGCTCCGCTCCCCAGGTACAGTCTGGTGCAGCAGCACACACTGGTAATGTTTCCCATTAGATAGGTGCCACAGTGGCACACCATAGTCAGGATGAGGCTGGGGACTGACCAGGGTGGCATGTCTGGCACTGACACTCTCACACCTCCCTCCCTGGGGGGCTGGGACGGGGAGCACAAAGGGGATCAGCTGTTTTTTTTGTAACTGCAATACTCAAAGCTTAAGGAATGACTATTAATTGCTTGAAGTTAATTAATTTTATGGATACAGAAGGTTGTAAATGAAAGAGAGGGGGCAGATTCTGTAAAGAAAGCGTTCATTTGTCAGCACTGTTGGAAGCGTTTTGTGGAAATCTACGTTTACAACTTCGGTGTGAGGAATCTACTTCTAATTTCTTAGAGCTGTTTTTCTGCAGGTGAAGTACACTTGCTGTTTGTGTTATTTAAACAGATGGGCAAACAGGATTCTGGAAATAGAGCATCCAAACCAAATCACTGTTACTTGCAACTGTGAAATGTGGATGCGGGCTGAGGAAAAAAGCACCTTCAGCAAGAGGTGTCCTAGGTTCCTCAGTTATCTGTGTGAAGGACTGTGCTCTTAAATAAGAATTGTTTCAGCAAAAATAGCGATGTGTGCTACTATGGGGCCTTCTGTGCTCTATGTACCTGCACACACTGATTCTGGCTGCGTCTCTCCTCTTGGAAGCTGTGGGTACCATCCAGGTGATCTCATCCATGGGCTGTGGGCTGTGAAAACAAAACCGAAGTAGATCCGATATTTGGGATGCTTTGTTAGGTCAAAGCTTCCTCTGTCCGGGACCCGAAAAGTGGATGGTTGCTTTTTAATTTGTGATGACATAATAAAAACCTATCTTGAGATGGCAAATATGCCGCTTACTTTAGTGGTAATTTGATCTGTGGTGTTAGTGCTAATACTGTGACCAATAATAGGAGATATAGTGTTGCGAGAGATGCCATCTGCTGAATGAAACCTAAAACGGAGGTTCTGACCCCTGGTGCAGGCCTGAAAGGCACGATGGCAGGAGTAGGTGCGTTAACCCCAGCACGCTGGACACATTCCAGACTCAGTAACAGCATTCTTCCTCAGTTTGATTTACGGCTTCATCTGGAGGTAGTATTTTCTTTTGCTTATTCTGTTGTTGGGTTTTATTAAACAGTTGTTGCCTTTGAAACGGAGCGATCTCTTGTATGTGATTTTTGCTTTTAAAGGCCTTTGGAGTTCTGCAGTCTGAAAGGTGCTAAATAATTCTCATCCAAGTTTATGAAGTGCCCTTCTCTCCCTCCAGCCCACTCAGTACTTAATGAAACTTTTCAATGAGGTGCCATCAGAACCTTTATGGGATGGGCACTGCACTGGGAACCAGTGGGAACAGCATTGCTGTTCTCCTGACTGTGCTCTGTGTTTAGCTGCTTGCGTACTGTCAGCAGAGGTGTATTGACTGATGATGAATTATAAATTAGAAAATCATCTAGAAAATTGGGAATGGTTCTCTTGAATACACATAGACAGTCGCTTCCCAATAGTACCTGATCGTATTTCAGGTAAGTATATCAGTAACAATGCAGGCTGGTTACAGAGGAATGGGTAAGGGGGATCCTGGAGCCATGTAAGGACCTGCAGATGTATGCACTTCCTTGCTGTGTTGGACCTATGTAGGGTTGTCCTTTGCATAGATGCTGTGCAGAACATGTTTCAAATGTAGATTTGATATTACAAAATGTGTACCTATCGGTGCTGAAGGCTGAAGTTGGGGCACTGTAAATGTCTCTTCTGTTTTTCCTTTTGTCGTAACATTGCTATTAGTGAAGTGTCTAATGTGTAAGTACAAGCACTTATTAGCATTTGTAAATTATTTGATTGTTTGCTAAGATAATTTGAATAGAGTGTAAAAATACACTGTTTTTCATCCTTTCTTTCTCCAACAGCCCTGAAGACTACATTGTTAATGCCTAATTACTTTGTTCATGCATGAATGCTGTCTATTGTGGTTTAATTTATTTCACGTTTTTCCTTTAGAGTAGATACAATGCTTTCTTATTCACTTCTGCTTTTGCGAAATTGAGAGGATTTCACTTAAAGGTCTGAATCACCGAATGATTTGCACGTGTGTGACGAGTAGCTGGATCTAACGACCTGCCATACAGCGAGTGTGGAAAATGTGCAGTGCTAAATGTTGACATCATGGATTTTTGTGTAGATCGCGCTCCAGACCTCGTCAACGTTCCTACAGTCGAAGCAGTGAGAGATCCAGTCACAGGAGGACTCACAGTGGGTCTCGTGAAAGAGAGCGGCGGAAGGGCAGAGAGAAGGAGAAAGGAAAAGAGAAAGGCAAAGGCAAAGAGAAGGAGATGTGTGGCGCAAAGCTTGGGTAAGTGAAATGACAAATAATCAGCTCTGAGAAACACAGGCAATGATTTCTGCTGTCTTACTCAGTCTATTTTGTATAATATGTGCTATTTATATATTAAAAAAGTGAGAATTATTAAGAGTGTTTGAATCATACGATTCTTAGTATTACAAAGCTCTGGAATGTGGCATCATTTTAAACAAAACAACAGTTTAATTTACAGTTTGTTTTTTCCCTTGCTTTGCAAACATGCTAAGTAGCTTTTTGTGGTAGTTTAATGTCACTCCTTTTCTGATGCGCTGTAATCACGAGGAAATATACAAAGAGTACTGGAGTATGACCATTATTTCCTATGAGAAAGTGCTTTTCAAAGTGTGGTGGGTTCCCCCCCTCACTTCTGTGTTGGCAGGATTTTCACTTGGGCTTCATTTGCAGCTCCAAGCATAGTTTCAGTGTATATGCTTGCTATGGTTGAATGATGGACTGCCTTTCAAAACATGCTGTCAACATAATTTTCACTTGAAATGACTTAGATTGTTAATCTTGTTTTCTCAGATTTCAGAGAAGGCAGTTTATGTAATTACCTCTGTGTTATACATCTCAATCTCCTACAACTTCCAGTGGAATGTTTTTTTTTTTTTTCTCTCTATTTATGCAATTGGTTTTAAAATGGAAGACTGGTATATTGAACCTCCTTCTTGAGTCTCTCTTTGGTGCTTTCCCACTAGCACTAAGAGGGGATTTCTACAGCAGCATCTGCTGCCAGTGTTCATAGAGACAGCTTGCAATTGCCTGCCTGGTTTTACAGCATGACGGTGCTGGTTCCTTGGTCCCTCACGTCTCATTCCTTGCTTGTTCTGGGTTATGTTATTGTTTATGTTTATTATTGTTTATATTTATTTATGTTAATTAGTTACTTACGCATTTTTTTTCTTGTTTGTAGTACGTCAGCTGCTGGGAACTTCAAAGATGCTGTCTTCCATGCATTTCAAGGGCTACTTTCCTAATTTTACTGAACCTCATGGGGTATTCATTGGGAGGTGGTGAGGCCCTGGCACTGCTGCCCAGAGCCGTGGGTGCCCCATCGCTGCAGTGCTGGGGGCTGGGGCCGTGGGGGGTGTCCCTGCCCACTGCAGGGGGTGGGGCAGGGGGGGGACTGTGAAGTCCCTTCCAACCCAGACCCTCTATGATTTTGGCATTCATCAGTTACTGCTGCAGATACTGTCAGCAGTCAGTAGGATTCAGCGTAAACGTTGTGGAGCCTCTGAGATATTTGCAGCGTGTCTGAAGCTTGTTACCCGTTCGCTTGAAGTCTGAGGAGAAGCCTGGATGTTGCATCCAAAATTGCTTTTTAATGAAGCAGGTTCTAGGGCTCTGAACGGGGAAGGAATCCATTGTGAGCACAAATACATTTGGTGCGTGAGAGGTTTCTGGACTTTGTGTGGAAGCACATCTTAAATCATGCTGCAGTATATTGCGGAGCTTTATTAGCATACCGCCCGACTTCGTCCTTTTATTGCAAGGATCAATATCAGACTGCAGTAGGAAGAACTCAGAAGTGCTCAGATTTTGTTGGAAGCAAACAATTTACCTTTGTATTTTGGTAACTTAGAAAATTGCTTATGCTACATTTGAAAACGAAATGCCTTGTTTGGGACGTGTCCAAGGTAGGTAGGACAAAGAGTACGAGCTGATAATAGAAACGTTGCATGACATCAGTCCATCTTCCTCTGAGCCTGGGGACAGACCAGTGGGCTTTGCACAGAGATTTCTTACTCGGAGCACTATTAGGCTACAAGATGAAACGTACCCAGGACGACACTGATGTGATCTATCCTTCGTAAACTTCTTTTTGGGAGCAGGATGAGAGGAAGGAGTGCGTGTTTCAAAAACAGTGATCAGTGTGTATCTGTCCAGACAATATGGATCTGAGGAGCTTTTTACCTTCAGCTGCTTGTCACTCTGAAGATTTAGGTGGTATCAGCATCACTTTGTTTGTTAGAGGCTTTGCAGACCAACGTGTTTACAAACACAAGGAATGCAGAGCTCTTTGAGTCAACTGCTGTCTGCAGTTACTGTTGAAATATTACAGTTCTGTTTTTGTCAGAGGCTTTCTCAAGCTTCCCAAGCTCAGAGCTTTCCTCCTCTTATTTATTTCTGTTTATTTTCTTTGTGCCTGAAAAGTGTGGGAAGGAGAAGACCTTGCTGGCCAGGGGAGCTCACCTGTCGTCCCTCATTCACGTGTAGGAAGGTGGGTGGCAGTGCAAACTCAGGGAACACTTTATCTTTGTAACTGTCAGTTTCTGGCATGTTTTCTTCATCTTCCTGCAGCAGGAATGAGATTCAGTTGTGCATTTGTGTTGTCTGGATGCTAACTTTTGAAGAAAGCACCATGGCACAGTCCTTTCTCGTCCGATGGCCTTAAAACCATTTGCAGTTGGCTGCGGTCAGCTGAAGGTAGCGAGCTGGCTTTTCTCTGTGGGGTTTTGTTTTGTTTTGAGGGCATATGTTATAATTTAAGGTTTCTATCCTGCAGCGGTGTCAGATGTCCCCTTGTGGGTATGGCTAGAATTAGGGCTCTTATTATAGCTCTCCTCCAGGGCTGTCCTACCGGGTCCTGCGTCTGCTGCTGCTCCCTGCAGCACCACACCTGGCTGCCTGGCCTTGGAGCTCCCTGTTCACCCTGCTGACTCAGTGCTGGGGAGACAAGCAAACACATGAGTTCTGCTCTGTAAGAGCTCCTCTAGAAACTCCAGCAGCTGGGGACTCTTTTTAGAGGGGAAAAAATAGGCCTCTGTATTTGGAATAGATTCCTGCAGGTACTCCATGGGAAGGAACCAGATATAGTTTCCAATTTAAATTCATGTGTGTTCGGAATGTACTCAGTGGAAAATAGCTGCTTCAAATATTGTAAGCTCTTCTGCTTCTGAATGTTTCCGAGGATGCTTGCTGTGATTGAAGAAACCAGGCTCCAGGAAGTAGCCCCCATAGTTGTGCATCCCATGGACGCTGGGATGCTGGCACGTGTCTCTGTCACAGTGCTGTGTGCTTTGTTACCTTTTACATGAGGTGATGTCTCAAAACTGATGTTCTTTCTTTGTTCTTGGGTTTGTTGACACTGTGTTATCCAATATAAGCAGCCATATATTTAGGACTTGACTATTTCTCCAGAGGGTTAAAATGTAGGTTTTGCACTAATTATGGAGAAGTGTTCTTATTTGTTCATGGCTCATGTAAATGCTAATGATAACCTTGTTTTCCACACTTCATTGCATATGTTTGTAGGCGAGGGAGGGGAAGGGTTTGTGGCTTTTATTTTTAAATCAGGCCAACCTTAGGTTTTTTCCCGAGTGGGTCTTGTCTTCACAGGAAAAATCTGGACAGATATCCAGAGCAGAAGAGAATCTGCCACAGTTAACCCTGCTGTCGTCCCTCCTGCGCTCTGTTTCAGCGGGCACTCAGTGAGGGGTGAGCACTGAACTTTGTGCACGTTGGATGAGTGTCAGCTATGTTGTGGAGACAGCCTCCGTTACCATCAGGGCAAACCAGCTGAACTCTTTTGTTCTTGCAGTCTGAAATGTTTTAATGGATACACTATTTGTTCAGCCATCATGGAGAGACTGTGGTAACAGCTGCTTTGAGTTTAGCTCGGGAAGCTCATGTGCAGCGTCTGACAGTACTTGGCTAAAAACGAAGAGTGATGGGAGAGGTGTATCACACTTGGAAATAATTTTGTGCTCGTTTACAAGGTAAAGCAATGCATATTCAAAAAGCATTCCACCTGCATACCCTAAATATTCATAAACAACAAGATGATCCATCTTTCAGGTGATCAGGATTATTTAATTTCCAGCGAGGACTGTGTAAAATAAAGCTGAGCCCAAGCAGGCAGCGAGAATTGTTCTCAAGCAGCTCTCTGACTGCTGCTGTGCTGTTTGTTCTGCTTTACACATATTCTGAACTAATCAGTGTGCTTTTGTCTCCTAATCCCATAGTAGTAGTTTGAACTGCATTCCTTTTGCCTGGAAAGGTATTAAAGAAACCAAGAAATGGTATGGCTTTTGCTGAGTAACTGTTGCCAGCATTTCTGAAGCAAAAGCACTGGCTCGGCTTGCAGCCTTCTCTCTTCATCCAGACTCGTAGGCCAAGTTTCAAATCATATTTCTCTGTTTGAAATAACAATGTTGTTCTCCAGTTACGACCCGTGACTGCAGCAGGGGTGCTGTGCACGCTATTGCTCTGGGCTGTTCCTGTGTCCTAAAGCTCAGCCAGTGCTGCTGCTCTGTGCTGAACACGGGCATTGGTGGCATTCCCCGGTCTCGTTGAAGTGTTTCAGTGACAGGTGCTGTTCTGAGGTGTTACCACACCTTTGTAATGTTACAGAACCCAGCACGTCTTCTGTGTATTATGGTGTTAGAAATAGAATGGGACGGATAAAATGAGGGCCAGTGTACGTTCTGTGATGCATTTTCTGTTAACTCTGCAGAATTCTGTAATGTGTACTGGACATCTGGTGTCTTGTACTTAACAGTAAGTTCTAGTCTAGTGATTTAATAAATTCGACTTTTTTGAAAAAACAAAACAAAAAAATCCCTCAAAAACAGAACTTTTGTGTTCTTTGTTCCTTCGTAGCAGTTGATCAGCTCCTACACTTGGCTGCCCCATTTCCTGTTTGTCATGTTAGTACCTTCTTCTGATTATATATAGTTTGTTTTTTTTTTTTAATGTAATTACTGAATAAAGAATGGGAAACCAGTGCCTCTGTGTCAGGGGAAGGAGCCATCGCCATGAGTGTGACTGGAGCTCTGCAAAAGTCTGTAGCTGGGAGAGGTTCAGACCTCAGCACCCTGATCCTTTCTGCTCCTGTCTCCAGGTATGCCTGGACTCACGTATGCTTCTCCTACAATGAAACAATCTCAGCATACCTTATCTGACGTAAAATGGGATGTATATGTGCACTTTGTGCCTCTAGCCTCATGTTCTTTGGGGTAAGACTCATCAGGCAACCTGTTGGTCCCAAAATGGGATTTTCCCATGTATGTGTATGAGGTTGATCCTCATTCATCCCACACCTGACGCATATTTTGTTTCGTTTTTTCCCTCCATTTGTCATTTATTTTGAGAAATAATAACATTTAATCAAAAAACAGTGAATATGTACTCCAAAGAAATAGAGCAATCCTTTCTATCCCTTCTCTTCCCCTCCATACAGTGTTCTCTCTCTGATTTCTCCCTAATTCCAATGGGCTTAGTCTTTCCATCCCATGTTTCAGCTTCAAAGCTTAATACAGTGCTTCAGTTTGGAAGCTTTGCTCTTTATTGCGTGGTCTTTCAATTAGTAGTTCAGCATTAGCTAGAACTATATCCTGACTCATGGACATCAGTGACCTTTTAAAAATGCACTGTAGACTGTGCAACGTTTTTCTAAGTGTTGCAGGGTGGCTTATTTAACTGGGAAAATCTTGGCCTTATGTGTGCAATGAGGTGGGGTTTTTTTTCCACAGCATCACAGAACTGTAGGGGTTGGAGAGGACCTCCAGAGATTGAGTCCAACCCCTGCACAGCAGCTCCCAGCCCAGGCTGCACAGCTCGGTGTCCAGGCGGGTCCTGAACGTCTCCAGAGAAGGAGATCCACCAGCTCTGTGTGCAGCTCCAGTGCTCCGTCACTGCACTGGGAAGAAGTTCCCACGCACATTGGTGCAGAACTTCCTGTGCTTCAGTTTGTGGCCATTTCCCCTCGTCCGATCACCACACACTGCTGAGAACAGTCCGGCCTCGTCCCTTTGCCTCCCTCTCCTCAGATATTGATAGATGTGGATCAAATCCCCTCTGAGTCTTTTCTCAAGGCTGAGCAGCCCCAGCTCTCTCAGCCTTTCCTCATGCAGGAGCTGTTCCACGCCCTTTATCATCTTTGCAGCCCTCAGCTGCACTCTTTCCAGCAGATCCCTGTCTGTTTTGTACTGGGGAGCCCAGAACCGGACACAGTGCTCCAGGTGAGGCCTCACCAGGGCAGAGCAGAGGGGAAGGATCCCCTCCCTCGACCTGCTGGCCACGCTCCTCTTAATGCAGCCCACGATCCCATTGTCCTTCTTGGCCACCAGGGCTCACTGCTTATGGCCAACCTGTCATCCACCAGGACACCCAGATCCCTCTCCTCAGAGCTTTTCCAGCAGCTGGCTTCCTCCTGCCTGTGCTTCTCGAACCTGTCCTTTTCCAACTTCTCTCGTAAAGATTAGTTCAAGTGAAGGTAAACTGCCATTTTTTTCTGAATATAACTGTAATTCACCCCCAGATACTTCTGCATGCTGGTAATCCTCTGATGTCTTCAACTCTTTCAATAGTTGTGCTTTGCTGAAATGTGTATTTCTACCGCTGCAGTGCTTTGCCACCCGCTTTGCTAATTGAATCATTACGTTTGTCTTTTGTGCTTTTTTTAGATTTGCTTTTTTTTTTTTTTTTTTTTTTTTAAAGCAGCTTGCATACATGCCTTCAGTGACCTGTGTGTGCACGCTGTTGAATTTTGGTGTTTCAGGTCTTCGTTGGCTTAGGAACATTTTAAGTTCTTAAGGCACTGAGGTGCTGTTTTCATTGTTCACTGTTGGACCAGGGGATGAGAAACTTGTTAGCTCCGAATCACTTGTGCTAGATTTATTGGTTTCACCTTAGCTTTCTCAGCAGGAGAATTTTGAATTACTTTTTAAAGTGTTTTTGACAATTTTTAATGGAATAAATTAAGAGCAGCTTTTCAGTTGTTATGGAGAAAAGAAGTGTTGCACCATTAATCAAAGCCGACCACCCGTTTAATTTCTGCTCCTTATTAGGCCATCGATACATTTTTGCATTAATGGGCTGACGACTGCTGAACTACCCAGAGAAGCATTACGGAGCTGAAGATTCACGTCTCAATTGCACGATTCCTTTTCCCTTCAAATGGAGCACTGCAGATCGTGTTGTCGGCCCAAGAGATGGACTCAGTGGTCCTTTTGGGTCCCTTCCATCTCGGGATGTGCTGTGGTGGTGGTCTGACCTCTCGGTGGCACTTCAGCAGAGCGTTTGCAGGGCTTCTTCTCATGCTCCGTGCTGCCCACGGCCCAGGACAGTGGCAGCACGGGGGTGAGCTTGGCAGGGCTCTGCTGGAGGTATTAGGAGATAATGGGGAACGTTGGGCACCTCAGAGTTTGATGGCATTGAAGACTCTCTTGCAGCTTGTCATGTTTTCCTTACCTCTTGGCTCGCGGTGCAGCAGGAAGTCATTTATGGTAATTTTCTCCTATTTGCATATAGGTTATAGAGTTCTGTGGTGCAAAGCATGCTCAGAACTCCTTTTAAGTGTCTGTTCAGATCAAAGCGGGGCTGTGTGATAGCTGTTGTCTGACACCAAGCTGTGTGGTGTTGTTTTCATTAAACATTTATCATACTTCCAACGTGACAGCAGGCAACTTTGTGCTTGGGTAACATGTTTTCATGCAAAATTTATTGAAAAAGACGAGACGTTGTAAAGAGATCTTGTTGCCTTTCACCAGTGGCGAAGGGTAAATGTTTGATTGGGAGGAGAGAGCCCTTCAGCATGCTGAGGAACAGCGAGATGCCGCTGTTAAAGAGCGAAGAAACGTGTCTGAAAGTTGGAGTTTGCTCTGAGAAACATTGCCGTGACAGTAAGTGGGAGCTCTTTATTTATTTTTCATTTTTATTCCTCTTGGTTTTAACGACTGTTTGTTACGTTTCTCTGACAATGGGATGGGCTGTCATGTGCCAAGCAAGTGCTTTACTGGCACGTGGGTTTTGGAGTGGGTCCATTTGTAGTGTGAATTCTTGCATTTCAGACTATTTGGTGAAAAAGCTAGCAATTATGAGGTGATCTTTACGTCATAGATCATGATTTTTTTGTTGCAGAAATGGGAAGATAAGGCAGTGAGTTTCACCAACAGTGCACTGCCTTAGAGTAAAACACTGCTGTTTATTCATATTAAGGAATATTTCCTTCTTCCCTTGATGTGGTTTGGAGCACTTCTGTTTTAAATCTCACTTTCCAGCCTTGCCAGCAGAAAGCGGGTGAGTATACAGCTCATGCGTTCACTGCCTGCTTCTGTTTCTGTGGATTCTGTTAATTGGTGACTGGTCACTTTCTGTGTAAGAGTCACATTAAATATCCGTTCCCACAAAGTTCAGCTTTTGGAAAATAACCCTGATGGCCATTTTGCTTTTAAAACATGCGATGTAAGTAGGGAAAAAACGGTCCTGCTTTTAGAGACACCCAAACTTCTTTGGGTCTGACACGCATCCAGCAATTAACCAGCTTCAATTCAGGTTGGAAGCAATTCCTCTGGGTGCAGCATTTATGTTAATGGGCCAGACAATGGGAAGGGCCACTGGTAGCTTATCGCTTCCCATACCCTTTGCTGCAACAAGGGGTGGCTCTCAAAATCTGTAGAGTGTTCCTGTTTATCTGATCCAATTATGCACATGCTGCTTCCAAAACATAATCTCTGTAGTTGCTGGCCTAAGGTATTTGTGTTCAATCATCTCTATTCACTTACAAATGGGATTTTGTCACACTGAGACTGATTTTGTCACTCTAAGGCCTTCTCTTTAAAATTTTACATGACAAGATACATTTATTAAGTAGCAGAAATGTACAAATATAAATTGATGTTCAGGGTGCTGCAACACTTGTTTAATTGGTACTGTGCTCAGTCTAATTCATCAATTATTTTTAATTATTTGGGCTCTATTTTAAAGAAGCTTCCAAAGCTCGAATTGGGCAAGTATATTTTGTTTGCTTTGCAGTTGGAGTTCAAAGGAAAAGTAGCATACCTGTAAGTTTGATTCAAAATATAACAAGTAAAAATTATTTCTGAGCCAATACCTTGTCTAGAAACTTGGAGCCAGTGCAGGATTGTATTGAGAAGACTATTCCTGCTCATCCTCATGCTGGAGATGTTCCAGGGCTCCCTAACTGTGCTGCCTCACCAGTTCTTAGTAGGACTCTGACCTAGGAGCTCACAGAGAACATACACTTAATCTTCCTTCATAGGTCTACCATTAATGATCACGGGCTGGAGTGGTTTTGCAGATATTATGTGTAGTGAAACAGTTAAAGCACAGCATGCACTCGTTACAGGTGCCTCCTGCTCCGTGTAGGCAGGATCCGAATGTGCAGGTCACTGTGGGCGTCGTCACTTCCCATATAATCACAGTGGTTCCTTGGGATCACTTTTATGCATGCAGGTTTCATGACTTGCTCTTTCAGGCTTTGTGCTGAGAGGAATTAAGTGATCTGGATTAGTTCCTGCCCAGCTGCCACAGGGCACGGTGCAGGTGCCTTCTGAGAAGCACTTGGGTTGGGTCTGCTGGCAGAAGGAGTTCACCTGTTGGAGCTTAGGAGGAGCTGAAAGGCCAAGTGAGGACAGCTTCCAGGCGGAGGCTAATGGGAAGCAGAGAGAAGCAGTTTCCCCCTGGAAAGGAAAGAGCTGCCCATATGCCTGGAGTAGCTCTGGGGTCACTTGCCTTTGACCTGGATTTGTTGCTATTGTTGTTTGGGCTGTGTCGGACTTGTTTTTCCTTTTTGATTGCTAAAAATCCCCTTTTATATCTGAAAAGGACGCTCATTTATTTAATGGGTCGCAATACTGAGGCAGCAGCATATGGTATTTTTTTGCTAGCAGAGTCCAAAATGCTGCGTGGACTCCAGGCAGGGAGCACATGTGTGAGCTGTGGGCATGACTGCGTGGATATCAGTGAACAACCAGGTCCAGAAAGCAAATAGCTTTTACCCACTGTAGCTCTTTCATTTTTACCAGCCCTGTTAATGTTCTCTGACTAGACTGTAAGCAAGAATGTGGTTCCTTCCTAAGCAAGTGCTTAGGAAGAAGTAAGCCTTCACTGAGCGAAATATTACGCGTGCTTGAATTGATGTGTCCCATCCTTCCTCTTTAGTGTTTTCAAAATAGAATCAAATTTGGAAGTGAGGAAAACCACCTTGCCTAGTGGCCCAGGTAGCTATGTAAACCACAAATAGACCTGTTGTTAAGTGGAGCGGTATCACTTCTGCACTTTGAAGCACTTTCAAAGAAGAAAAGAAAATCAACTTGTAGTGGTAGGAAGTCCAAAAGTATAGATGATGTGTTCTAGCTTTATAGCTCTGTCTGTTAGAGATGCTTGCTGAATTAGCTTCCCTGCTCAGTTTGCATCCTACGAGGCCGTGCCTATTCCTTGTATGTGCAGAAGTAGATTTTGGAATCCATTTGAAGGCTGTATCTTCAAAGACACACATTACTTTAAGCTGTTTTCCAAACTATGCCGTCTCTGAAACTGCCAACCACCACGATTGTCCTTTTATAACTATATAATTTGCATTATCTTGGGTTTTAAAATTGAATAATTCCTTAAATAGAGTGTTCTTTCAGAAAGAGTGTTTCATTTACACACACACTCGCATTCTCCCTAAATGTAAACACGTGGCTCTTTTTATACCAGGGCACCTTGCACTTCAGGAGCAGCTGACTGCTGTTTTAATGAACTCTCTTAATCTGTGTACGAGGAATCCAAACTGAATGATACGGAGCTGTGAAAATCCAGTTAGCGTGAGCTGTAATCTCTTTACTGGGTTTAAGTAGTTAGTGGCATTCAGACACCCTGCAGATACTGAACTGCAGAGATACAGTAATCACCTAAACATATAGCCAGGGTCTTGCTATCATGGAACTAAAGCAGCGGAGTCCCCAGCAATCGTTTAAGTAAGACAAAACAAGCACAGCAAGGACTGCTTCCTCTGAGCAAACAACAAGCAACTGGGAAAAAATAGAAAAACAGCAAATGTTTTCTTGTAAAAGAGTGTGTGTGTGTATATATAATGTGTGTACATATATCTGAAATGTGATGGTTTTTGATAATGAAATCCATTAATGAATTTACCAGAACAAGTATTTGCATAGTTGAATATCACCTTTTGCTTTAGAAAAGAAAAAATGAATCTGCTCTAGATTTGGACGGGTGTCTGCACAAGTTTAGAAAGCTGGGAAGAGTGGATGCGTGCACGCATGGGTCCCAGCTGGTGCCAGCTGATAGGTGCCCTGGGCAGGTGGCCTTCTGCAGGGATGCAGGATGGCCTGGGGCTGGTGGGGTGGCTTCCTTGGGTAGATTGGGTTGGACACTGCCAGGGATGGAAGCAGGGCTCGTTTCTCTGCTTTAACACCGTTTTGTTAGAAGAATTTCCTGCTGAACTGTGAATGTTCTAGGGCCTTCCCGTGGAGGAGTCTGTATTTGAGCCAACTGCTGAGTTTCTCCCAGCCTGGTTTTGGTCAGAGAGTTCTTAATATAGCAGGTGCACAGGCTCTTAACAGCTCATCTCTATTCTGATTTGCTCTTGGAATAAAACACCTTCATCTTGGCAGGAGGACTCACCATGTTTAGTAGGTGTTACCTCCAGCCTTGTGTTTTTTTGTGCCGTCAGCTCTTCAGCCTCATGTTGGGTTTTTTCCACGTTTGCCCTGTGGCAGCCCTGGCAGTCACCTAATGAAATGAAGATTTTTCTGGAAGAAAAATTATTTATAACATTAAAAGCAACGACTTTAAAGATCCAGGAAGGACAAGGCTGGGAGATGCTTTCAGTGACTTCCAGGGTAGAAGTAGAAAGCCCAGAGGAAGCCCATTAGATGTCCTGGTGATTCTCCTGGATCCCAGCTCGCTCCTCATCTGCCTCCAGCTGCTGAAGTTCTCGTAAGACAAGGCCCATTTAACGGTGAATTATGTTGGGAATGATCATTTCCTGGACAGAAATCGAAAAAGCAAGATCAGTCTGTTTTCTCCAAATGGATTAAGGAATTGATCAGGAAGGTCTGACTTTGCTGCTCGGATCAGAATCTCTGAAGGCTGCTTAATGGCATCATGCTGTGTCAAAGAGAGAAAGGGATTATTTTTTCCTATTGATTCTTGTCAGGTGGGCACTGCTCTGTGCTTTGACAAAATATTAAAGAAATACACATAATGTATTTATAGGACCACATTCAGCAGAGTGTGATTGACGAACGTGCCCAATACTGCAAAGCTCAGCTGTGGAGGAAGGCAGGAGTTGAGAGGGTTTCTCCTTCTGGTTTTCCTTTGCATTTCCTTCTTCCCTCCTCTTTTTTTTAAAGTTGCATTTTGGCAGCAAGTAGTTGTTGACTGCTGGCAGTACGTAGCATGGATCGTCAGAGCAATTGTCTTTAATTAAGCCGAGCAAACAGCAGGTCTGGGTGTTACTCTTCACAGCCAGGATCCTTTGTTTTGTCCTGTTACCTTCCCCGTATGAAATTTTAGCTAACACTGTAGTATTGGACTCTATATGTAATTAATTTCTGGTGTACCTCTGCAAGTCAGGATGCTCTATGAGCACGAAGGTGGAATAGAAGGTGGAGGCTCATACGCAGTGGAAGACATTAAGTCTTGCTTAAAAGGTCAAAATGTGTTTCATATGGAAGAGGACAAAAGATGAAAATCCACTGATTAATTTATTTAAAAAAAACCAAAACACGCTTTACGCCCCAGAGCTTGTTGGAAGCCATTTCCATTAACTTTAAAGGTTATAAAATAGGTATCTTCTCTTGAGAAATAGCCATACGGATGGTAATTGGAAACACTGAAGCTTTTGTTCATTTGTTTTCAATAAATCACCAATTAAAGCACGATTTAAAACAGGGGAAAAAAGAAAACACGAACTGGAAGTAATAACCAAAATCACTGAAGTGTTGTGCTGACAGTTGCATGTTGAACTTTCAAGTGGTTTTCTCATCCCATCAGCTTTTCTCACTTGTTTCTCCTTTCCTGTTGTGTGCAGGTCTGGGCTGGTGGATGTCAGCTCACATGGCTGTGTTTGAGCTCGTGCTGTGCGGCAGCTTCTGCTCGCAGAGCAAAGCACAGCTTTCCCTCTTTCCTCTGCTGGGCATGGGAGGGGAAGGGGTGTAGAAGAGAACACTGGGAACTGGAAACTGCACTCTGTCCTTCCATAATTACTTCATTCGTTTTCTATTTTAATAAATAAGGTTTTATTTTTTTGTGTGTTTTATTTGTTTTGGTTTTTTGAGGCTGTAGTAACTCAGAAGTGGTGGTGGATGTCCACTTGACTTCAGTGAGCAGCAGCATGAGCTCCTCCTTGGGGATCCTTCCAGGAGCAGTGGGCTTATGTGGGAGGCAGAAGGAGTTCCTGCAGTGAGCCCCCATTGCAATGGGTGTTTCTTTGCATGCTTTCTCTTCCCAAACTTGACTTGCGGATGACTTTGTGTTTTCCAAAGGCTACTCAAACTTGTAGCACGTTGCCCAACATCCCATCAAGGAATGGTTAAACCGTTTCATTACTGCTCTTTGAGGAAAGTGGGATGTCGTGCACCCAAGGTAGGTCGTGTGGCACAGGCATTAAGGGAAGGTGTGCTGTGCTGTGCACGTGGGCTTGGGAGAGGCGAGAAGTGAGCCTTCAATGAAGGTAAGCCCTCAGGAGCAAGATGGATGCCACACTGTAGGCTGCTTTACCTTAATAAAGTACTGTAGGTAGGGTTGTTTGTTGGCACTATATGCAGTAATTGGAAACAAAACAAAGGTTGTTCTCCAGCTGTGGGAGGGTTGCACCTGACTTGGGTAAATGTTTCTCGCAGGTCATGGTGTCGCCAGCAATAAAAGTAAAACCCTACTATGGAGGAAAGCCTCTCTTGCTTAAAGAAACATGTTAAACACACTCACAGGTGCGTAGTATGTATGGAAGTACATACTGTGAACACAAGATCTGGTTTTAGCACTGCAATTTTCACACGTGATTCCGGGGTATTTATTTCTGCCCAGAGAAATGCGCTCGGTTTCATGTGCAGCATCATGCTTTCTTTTTCCTACTCTGCCTTTAATCTAGGACTGTGTTTATGTAATGCAATAGAAATGTTGCTAACGTGATTATACTTTTATATCTTATTAGCTCAAATACTGAGCACAATAAAATGGAAAACTGTTTAAATTTTATGTTTAAATGCTTGAGATAAGAGTTCTTGTAAATGAAATGTGATTACATTTCTGTAATAGATCTTCTCAGTCTTTTACTACTTTGTTTAGCTATGTAATTCTATTGGGATTGCTGTTTCTAAGTTTGACTTTTGGAAATATCCATGTAAAGTACTCAGCGTTATGCACAAATGCACAATGAGCACAAATCTATTGAGAGCTCAGTGTTTCCTGTCTGAAAAAGAGAATCATCGCTAGATAGTTTTCTTTGTGATAACCAGTTTGAATCAATTCCCTAACATCACCTTGAATTTCCATCTGTGTAACGCTGATGTTCTTAAGCGTTTTGCATTTACCTAATGCTCTGGGCTATTTTCACTTAGCGTGTATGGAGAACTGTGACTATCTTAAAACTGTAGATGATATGAATAACAATTGTTTGCTGATCTTACCCTGTATCTCCCTGGATAACCTGCAGTCTGCAAAGGCTGAGTAAGTGGCAGATAGCTTTTGTCGTCTCTTATCCGGGCTGTACACTTGTAAGGAAGAGCAGGGATAATCGCCTAAATCTAATTAGGGGTTAAAAGAGGCCATGACTGTGATGTGGCAGTGAGACACCTTACTGTATCAATCCTGTTTGCATTAGAAAAATAAGGTTGTCATATTGATTATTCAAATTAGCTGATGTTGGCCGTGGCTCAATGGCGTGTATCGCAGCTGAAGCACTTCGAGGTCCCAGCTTTTCAGAGGAGACCTGTGCGTATGGCATATATTATGTGGTTATGTGTCCTGTTTGCTCATTTAGAGGTTTGAAAAAGCTAAGACCGAGAGAGTTTTATCAGGAGAATTAAAGGTTTAAGTGACCATCAGAAGATGAAGTTGAGCTTTCATGTGTGATATTTGTGATTGCTGAAAGCTATTAAATGAAGGCCAATAAATTTGCTTCAGATCTTTTATGGAAGAGTCAGTATTGGAGTTAACAGATCTTGCAGTATTATGTTTGTGGACTAATTGATGTTTAGTTCAAAGTCAAATGGAGCTAAAAGAGTAAAGTAATTGCGTTCAGATCAATTCCACATTCGAGGGATAGTGAATTCCCTGGGCTATGACTTTGGGGTCTGTGTTTTAATTTGAAAACCTACCTGGTGCTGAGCTATTAGAGTATTCTCAAATATTTCTCAGTCTTTGGCGTTTTGTCATTCAACAGCCACATCCCCTCGTGTCCTGCTTGGGCATAGATGCTCTGCAGGGCTCTGATTCCAGCCTTCCTCGTTACTGTAGTTGTGATGGGTGACGTAAGTGTGGCACATAGAAGAGGCGAAAGGAGAACCTTCAAGAACACTTCTGCGGTACACCAGACGGTGTGTGCCAGGGCATGTCATGGGTGAAGGTTGGACGCTGTTCTGTTAACTTGTGCTCTGGTCTGTGCTACAGACATCGTTACGGTTGTACACAAAAAAGGGCACATCCCAACTTGCAGATATGGACAGAGTTTGCAAGTGTGATGGGAAAGATTTTGCCCGTCTTCTGTGCATGAGGAAGACTTCTGTTTATCCCAGGTATTGGTTACGCTACATTTCTGTCTGGTATTAGACAAAAAGTCTGCGCACAGTTTGTTCCCGTGGTGCACACAGGGACAAGGATTGTTTTAAACTTCTTTGTATGGCTCTTCCAGTTTCTCCTGTCTCTATTGCCTGCTGTTGGTATTGGCGTGACAGTTACCCATCCCTGCTGACTAGAAGCCACAATGACCAGAGTGAGGGGACGTGCCTGTATGCACACAGAGAGAGGGAGAGCACGAACAACATTTTGACCTCTTCTTAACGACTTAAAGCGATGCTGTGCAAACGTTCACATAACTTTGCAATATCTTGCCTGAACAGAAAGTGGAGCAGGCAGCTTATCCTGTCATGCCATTGTGGAGGAGTCCATTCGGTCCTGGCCATTGTTACACAAACGTTTGATTGCTTGGAATGATTCCAGTTGGGGGTTCCTGGGGACGCTGGGTTTTGGCTCTTGTGCGCAAGGCGCCGCAGTTTCGTGTATTGTGATCGTGACTTTCAGCCAAAGCTGAAAACCTAGGACATGAGCCAATGCACAACATTTTTTTTTTTTCCCAGTAATTTCAATACGCTGCTTCTGTGGATCAGTACAGCACGCTGGTCAGTCATTCTGCATGCTGAACTTGATGTAATGGCTATTTCTCTTCAAGTCTGCCTTGAA
Source organism: Oreortyx pictus (assembly GCA_036925125.1). NCBI lineage: Eukaryota > Metazoa > Chordata > Aves > Galliformes > Odontophoridae > Oreortyx > Oreortyx pictus. Next base: position 21,638,012 of record JAUPFR010000011.1, on the reverse strand, counting down.
TCTCTTTCAGAGGATGAATAGGTCATGTTTCAGTGTAGCACTCTGATAGTAGTCAGCCAGGTATTCATGTTACTCTGCTGAACAGCATGGAAAATCTGCTGGTCTGTGAATAAGACCAAAGCTGTGCTGCTTTAGAGTAGAGGTGGTTTTCTGGCAGAAACACGAGGGCAGAGTAGTAACAAAAACAGCAGAGTATATTGCAGCCAGGAACAGGGCTGAGGATCAGGTCACTTCCCTCCATTTGAAACTGATGTGTACGTTACAGTTCTGACCAGTGCTATATTGATGGAGTTAAGCTTGTGAAATCAGGTCACTCGGGTCTGTGGCGATGAAGTGCCTTGGCTCTGTGAGCAGAAGATTTCTGTGGTCAGAGAATGGGGAGCAGATACCCACATCTGACCATCCACGTTTCCAGGTCTCTCCGAGGAATCCTTGGAGACTCTTGCTGTTGCAGGATCTGGCTGCTTGTCTGTTCTGAACTTGCTGTTATAGAATACTTTACATCTGTGCTGCTTTTCAGAGTATTTGAAGGTACAATGGGAAGTGCTGGTTTTACTATCCAAGCTCCAAATTGCTTCACATCCAAGTGTCCTTGGAAACTGCCGTGTTTATGGGGCTTAATTTTTTCAGGAATCTCTTGGCTTTGTATAAGAAAAATAATGTTTGAGGGAATCTTGGCTGTAGAATGAGTCATGCTGAATGTATTTGTCTTATCTATTAATTTTGGGCCACTTTGCAGGCCACTGATTTGCTACCATATGAATTATTTTTATGTCATTGAAGGAAAGCCAAAGTACATGGTGCCTAGCAAGACTCCTGGTCCAAACATCAACTGGTCACTTCTTGGCAGTTTGTTCCACCTTGCAAAGCCACTGCTGCTCTCTTTTCACTGGAGATGTCCTCTGTGAAGTGTTGGACCTGATAAATGCTGAGTTGGGTAGATGATACTGCATTCTTTTATGCAAGTAAAAGGTTAAAAGCCTATTAATGAAACCAGCCATTTCGGAGAATAAAACAAAAGAGACCAGTGTGATGTAAAAATAAACCTGAAGAACGTTTGGACTTGATGCCTTAAAGAAGGTTTTGGGCCAACTCAAACCAGCATGAGGTACTTAGACAATGTAATTTAGTGTTTTGGTTTTTTTGGTTTATTTTTTTGAGATGTAGAATTTTCTATTAAAAAATGTATGTTGTAATTTACTGAAATTTTCTTGTGTACTTAACGTAATATTTTTTGGCATCAGTGTTTTCAGCCTTGGCATAACAGTGTTCTGAACACATCCATTAATTCGTTTCTCTGCGAAGTAGATATGTAATGAGCATAAGACCAAAAGCAGTTTTAGCACTGCTGTTACCAACTAACAACAGGCTTGTAAACTGTATAGTTAAAGACCATTGCAAGTACTGAGGAAAGAAATGACAGATAAGCAAAATACAGATCTGTTTGTGACCTGAAGCCACTGGGGAGGCTGCTCCATCATGTTAGACTCTGTGGCTCTGGAGGATCTCCTGGTTTTCTCCTTCCTCTCAGTGTATGCTCAGCCCACCTGGAGTGCCCAGCTTGGAAAAAAGACAAGAGACTTGCAAAGACCTTCTGTGCAATAAAGTACAGTAGGAACAAATTGTGAAATGCGACCGGCAACTCAGGTCTCCTGTGATCAGATGTGTTCCAGGCTGTGTTGGATGAAGTAGTTGGGATGATAGAAATCAACTAGTGGACATCAGGTAGTTGTATTTCTTTTAGAATAAGTCTTTACTCTGTGTTGGGATGAAACCTCTGCCCATCTGACAAGCATTTCGGATATATTCAGAGCGTACCTTGTGTTCATGGGGGAGATAAATTCAGGCCCCGTGAAAGGGAGAAATCAGGCTTCAGAGATACAGAAGAGGTGAAAAAGCACTTATAAATGGGATTTTGTTGCCTAAAAAAGCATTTTAGAGTGTTTTAGAGTGCTGAAATTGGATCGAGTGCTGTCACAGGCCGTAGAATCTCAGCAGAGTCACTTCGTGTCTCTCAGCTGAACCTGCCCATGGCTCCACAGCGCTGCCTGCATCCTTAGCATAAGGATCCTTACCAGTAAGGCGTACTCACCTGCCTTTTGGGAATCTTGTGGCATAAATGTATGTGTCCTAGGGCTACTGGCTCATCCTTGTCTTTCACCTGGGCTGTGGAAGCCAATTGGTGTGAATGCTAGTGATAGAGTACCAGGAAGATTCAGAAAGTTTGTTCTGGGATGCTCACTGCATGCGAAGTGATGGACAGGATGGTTCCCTGAGTGCCAGGAAGATTTATGGTTGTTAAAAACAGAAGCTGTGTTCGTTGATGGAAACTGTCAGTGAGCTTGTTGGCATTGACGATGGGGAGCAGGCCTGAAGCTGGGCAAGTCCAATTCACTTCAGATATTAAATACAGATATTAGTGTAGATTTTTCTTTTGTGAACTGAGGTCTATGGGGATTATTAAAAAAAAAAAAAGTCACTTCTGAATTTAGTATGGAAAATGTAAATTGTCACTTTGGAATGTTCAGGAATGGAATGCATAACTGTATGAAGCAGCTTATTGAAGGCATCTTATAGCAGGAATTTGGAGCAATGAGCACAGAGGTCTTGGTTTTGATTTTTAGTATTGTTTTTTCCCAGAGAGTAATGGGAAGTTCTCTGCCAGCAAGGAATTTTGATATACTTAACACAGGTTTTCTTCTAGAAGATTTTGTCCATTTGGGAAGAATTTATAGGTGGTTGTAGAGGGAGATGGACCGTGGGCTTGAGGTTTTCTTGTGCCCCTCTTCTGCAACAGAGGGCCTGAAGGAACAGAGGAAGCAAATGGACACCAGTGTATCCAGATATCTCATTTTGCCTAAAAGCAAGTGCCGGCAGATAAATGCCCATAAAGGGATTTCTTTCTTAAGCCCCATGGATTTTAAATTTTTTTTTTAATTTTTTTTTTTTTGCAACTTTTTGTGTGAGTTAGAAATGAAAACCATTCATCTAGTGCCCCAAAGAACGGCCTTATTGAATGGAATAACAGTGTAATGTACCATTGAAGGCAGGATTGAAAGTGATTATCTTGTTAACTCTTGACAGTTACCGCCAGCTTGAAATAGAACTGGCAGGCTTGATTTGCAAATGAATTAGAGCTTTTTCATTTTGTGCCAGGATCATCTTTTTATATTCTGATATGACAGATGCTATGTTCCATGCTTTTGTTTCTCTTCGGTTTTATACTTGCAAATAAAAAACAAAAGATGGTGATAGTAATTTTATTTGCATCTTTTCTCCAGGAGTTTATTCTTTGTTTCGAAGTTTTTAATCTTATATTTTTCAGGAATTTGTTGAAGAATAGTATTGTTCCCACAGAATGAAATTTCATTAGGTTAAGTACAGTCGTAATTGGGTGAACGGCAAGGATTTAGAAGCTTTCTGAAATGGGAAAAATCGATGACACTCCAATGGTTTTAGTGCTCAGAACGCTGTAGTTTTCTCACTGATTTATAGTTAAATTTAATGCCCTTTATAGCTGAGAGCTGACTGCAGCTGAGGAGAACCTAACGTTAAAATAATGATCCTAAAATTCTGCTAATAAACTGCAGGTGTAATTAGTTTCAGATTAATGCTGATGAACTGTGTTTATATTCTGCAGCCATCCAAACGCAGATGGTAAGGTGTTAGGTATGGTAATTATTGTGCACTCTTTATATGTTCCTCATTAACCTGTAACGCTCTTTACCAGTCCGGAGAGTTTTTCCTATAGTTGTGTTTACCGACATTAAAACTCGCTGTGCTTTGTTTAATATTCAGTGTGCTGTTCTGTGCATTCGCAGTGCTGGGCTTTTTGCTACTTTTGTAATCTATTTTGTACTTAGAGACTAATTAGCAACACTTCCTACTACCACCGACGTCCGTTACTGAAATGCTTCCATACACTTTCACCTGCAGGATGTGTTTTAATTGAATATCTACTAAATAATATTACAGAAAAGGTAAAATAGGCCAAAGATGTCTAATTTATTTAAAACTACACAGTAATGCGGTTAACAAAGACAGTGGTACTGCAGAGTCTGAAGCCTAATTGCTTGTGTTTGCTGGGAGTTCAGGCCTCGATTAACAAGGTTTTGCTCCTTGTGGGTGAAATCCTGAGCACAGAAAAGCAAAGGGGGGAAAAAAAAATAGAAATCCAAACCAGCATCCCCCACTCAATCATGCATCAAAACTCCAAGGACTTGCAAATGACAGAGTCCTTTGAATTTCCAGGTTTATCTGAGGAACCACTTGAACTGGCAACCGGGGTAAATAAATCTGCTTTGATAATTTATAGGATTTTTATACGTGATCTTCACTCTTAGTAAACAGATCTGGGAGCTTTGGGGTAGTTATCTCAGCTCTCCTTTATCTGAGAAACACTTATGGAGAGAAAGCGTTCTTTTTGTTTTTGTTTTGTAGTGTTTATTTGAAAATATTGAAGCTATCAGCTCCACACTTTGGTTTTTCTTCCTCTGTTTAGTTTCAGTGTTTATTTCAATTGCATAAAATCTTGAATTTTACTCTGCGAGACAGGTCTGTATATATATTTTCCCTCTTGAATATTTGATAAGGTCTCTTGGGTACTGATTTTTCTTCTCTCTGGGATAACGTATTATGGAAATCGTTTCACCTTGTGTCCTATTTAAAGTCCCTGGTTTTAGCATGATTCAATTTAGCTTGCATTATATTCTGCAGAGTTCTTCGGCAGTTCCGTGCTATTCTGTATGTGTTTCTATGTGTGGGGAGGCATTCCTGCTTTTCTTCCTGCTTTTGATAAGTGACCTTCATATAATCTTCTTGAATCTTTATCAAATTTAATTTATTAGTAGTTGGCCAAACTTCTTACCGCTTTTTCCCCCCAAGTGAAATAAATTCTTTGGTCGACTGGAGTGATGGAGCCACTGAGCGCAATAACATCAGCTTTGAAGTCCTCACCCTTCAGGACCAGCTCCAGACCGCTTGGATGCGATGTTAAGTAAGAGCAAAACAGCATTCGCTCTTCCAAAAATATCATGGCTGTTTCCTCCAGCATTCAGAGTGAAGGGCTCCCTAAGCGTTCCCTCTTTCAGTTGGAGTTTGTTGTGCACACAAGATGAGGACAGCAGCATCAAGTCAGTGGTTGCGTGGCATCTCATTCTGTTGAACTCTGACATGGAAAAGTATATTCTCAGCAAACGTTATCATGCTGGTTTTATGTGTGCTTGGTCCTGGCAGAATAACAGCCAAGCTATTGCCCTGAGTTTTGTGTCACCTGCAACCCCTCTGTGGTCGGCATTGCACTTCTAAATCATTTTCACTGTTTATTTTATAGATTCAGTTGGATCTTCCAGTATCAGGCAAAACCAGGATACTATGAATATGAGGAGCCTCGGCTCCTAGATCTGTTAAGTAGCCCAGGAATTTTCTTGGAGGCACATGAAGTGTTGAGGATTTTTTGTGCAACTTCAATACTTCATTGCAAGGCTTTTGATTTTCATTGTGGTGCTTCATGAGGTTTTGTATCTCAGATGTGCCAAAACGGACTGTGTTTCATATTGTATCTGTCTTCTTTGTTTTCAGGCAGCTTGAGTACATAAATGCATAATCTATGAAATCTTATTTTTTTTTTTTTTTCAGTTAATGGGCTTAATTGGTAGTAGTGCTCGTGTTACTGTCTAAACTCAGGTTTCTTTTCCTCCATCTTTACCTAAGAGGCAAGAGGAAATAGCTTTCTTTGCTCTTCCCCTCTTGCCTTTTGTAACTGTCTTTGTTATAATTTCCGCTTAGCTACAAAAATATAAACTATACTTCGTGAGATTCTCTTTATGACCCAGGGATGTTAACCAGTAGCACTGGAGTTCTGTTCCTGCACGCTGCATAGTGTTTACAGGCAGATCCGCCTGTGTGTGCTGTTGGACCAGTCACGGATTTACCCATTTACTTGGGAGAATCAGCACTGTCTTCTTGAAAGGGCTTTGAAGGAGAGAGCAGGCACAGGGCTTGGATTTCTGTGGAATTCCTATTGCTTCTTTCAAAGCCTGCTGAAATTAGTCTGTATGGTCTGCAGTCAGACTTGGAAACGTGAACCTATAATTTTACACCGCAGTACTGAAGCTATAAAATTTAGTGCAGTGTGATGGGGTTATCCATTTCTACAGACTGCATCCAGGACTCTGCAGCTCTGACAGTGACATTCCATCTAGCTGAGAGAGGAACTGCAGGCGTGTGCTAACTACTGAATGCTCAGCATGCAGGTGTAATAATCACGGGTAGAAGTAAATAGTGACATGGGAAGCTAGTTTTCTTCTTGCCAGCAGTATACAGGGCCAAGCTGTGGTCTGGGAAACCATGAGATATTGGCCATTGAAAGAGGTGATGTTGCTGCTGGTTGAGTTTTGGATGGAGGTTTCCACATCATGAGAGAGAAGGGAAGCTGTTAACAGCTGTGGTTTTCTGTTTTTTGTCTTTACACAAATGCTATAATTTAGTCAGAAACTGGAGTATTACCAATACCTGTGTTGTTGTTAATGGCTTCTGTAATAAATTCCTTATCTGGGTCTGCCTTACAGATCAGTTTGGAATGAACAGTTTACTGACAGCAGAAGGGACAGTGATACCTAATGATGGGAAGAGTAAAGGTAGCCACAGGTTATGGTGGAGCATGTAGTCAAGACTAGTTCAGGGCACTGTTCTTGAATAATTGTCTCAAGTGTTGAAGATATTGTCGTCTGCTGGAGTTCATAAAGAAGCTCTGAAGACATTGGAAGGCATCAGCTGATTACGTTGAGGTGTTTTTATGTAGAATGCAAGTGAGGGCTGAAAACGTGGACAAGAAAAATAGGCAATGTGTGCTACTTGAAAATTGTGACCGGTGTTCAAACGTAGCACAGCTGTAGTTTTTTTCCTTTGGTGTTACTAAAGACTAACATTTGAATTGTCCCAAATACTGTGAATACTGTGCTTACTGGCTCTGGGGTATGATTTTTCAAATACATGCGTGTGAACTAGTGGTCTGCATTACAAACTCTTTGCTGTCCTGGGGAAGCCCAGTGCCAGAGCTTCTGTGGTGGTAGAAGGCAACTCAAGTCTAAGCCAAGTTTGCCTAAAGAACCAGAGAAATAAAGGAAAACGAAGAGACCATTTGAAAGGCAACTAGGTGTTCTGTTGGGAGCAGGGTAGTGTGGTGTAGAAGTTTATAGCGGAGCTTTATCACCTAATAAAGACAATTGATAGTGATGTAATTTCTAATGTCTCTTTCTAGTACAATGTAGTTGTATCGTTAACAGAATAAGCAGTTCAAATAGTGTGGTAGTCAAGGTGTATAATGAGAAAGATTATCGTGGTGGAAGGGAATAATTGAAAAGAGATGGTACGTTCACCCGTGTCCCAGGCTCACAGAGGAAAAAATCCAAAGGGTGTATTCTCCAGAAAGAGATCCTTCCCCAGTGGTGGTCAGCCCTTAAATGGGGTCTGGGAGAGGTGGAGCCAGACTGCACCCCTTCCAGTCACACAGTGCATTGCCTTCACCTGTGCTCCTGTGGCTGACTCAGTGCTCGCCTCCATTGATCAATCAGTGCTTCAGGCTGTGATCCAACAATTCCCATGTGGTCGTGCAACGACTGTGGATGGGTGTAAAACTGTGACTGCCACTTATTTGTAGTGTTTTATGTCATTAATGACGAAGATATTTGGTGAAAATTGAAGGTTCAGTTAAACTTCAAAGGACATCATGGCTGAGCTGTAGCAACAGTTGTGATTTTTCCATGATGCTCTATTTGAAATGTATTTGTAAAAGGAATCTTATTTGGATAATGATTTTTAACTAGAAGGAACAACCGATGCCGTGGCTTGGCGAGCCGTCCCTGCTGATTGATGCGTGGCAGCCGTGGGCTGCACAGAGTGCTTCATTGGAAGTGACAGGTGCCACGAGGTTTATTTAGGACAACCTCAACCTTGTCCTGGTTTGTTGGATAATGTCTGCCTTATGGGTGTTCAGCCACTGCATTTCCTGTGTTAGAGCCGTGTGTTACACCGATATTACTATCTGTGCTGCCTCAACTACAAATTGGATGAACAGCCAGTGACACTTTTTCAATATTATTACATTAAACCAAGTGGATTTTGATTGATAACCTAATATTCAACTAATGCAAAGCATCAATCATGGCAAGTATATTAATTATTTAATATTGCAGTCTAATTCAGAAATCGATGTGCTGCATGAGGGGAAGGGAAACTCGCTGTTCCCAGAAGACTTTAGGCAGGGAATTATTAAAGAAAAAAACCAAACCTGCTGTACTCTTGTGTGTTAGTTCGATACAAATCTTTATTCATTTGCCAATAATCTCTTCGCATTTTCCACTTCAGGACCGTTTTTATCAGTTTTGAGACCTATAATTGAATTAAGTCTGCTTTCAGCACAGAGCAAGAAGAGTTGTACCAGTATTGATGAAGTCACAACAGGGACAGGCCACTAACAGGGCAGGTTTTGTACCATTAGTTGGGGGCTCCTAACATCAGTGTCTTGGATCCTGCTTCCCAAGCAGTTTCCTTAAGGCCGTTTAGCACCTCAAAACAGCTGTGAAAGACAGTTCCTATTTAAGTATTGTATGGACTCAAATGATACATTCCTGTTTCAAAATGCTGAATAACACTGTGAATAAAGCACATCTTTTTTTTCTGGTGCTTTGTTCGTGATGTGTTCTCAGATAGAGCAAAAGTGCATAGACTTTTAAGAAAGCTTTATGTAGTCATAAATAAAAGCTTATCACAGCGTCACAGAGCTTGTAGGGGTTGGAAGGGACCTCCAGAGATCATTGAGTCCACCCCCCTGCACAGCAGCTCCCAGCCCAGGTTGCACAGCTCGGTGTCCAGGTGGATCTGGAACGACTCCAGAGGAGGAGACTCCACCACCTCTCTGAAAGTCAGAAGCACAGCTGGGTAGGGTAATGTGCAACTGAACATATTGTGTATTTAATAAAACTTCCTACCCTGTGGTCGTTTTCTGTGTGCAGCTTCGCATTGTGTTGTCACCCATAGCATGCATTAGGGAGAATGGAAGCTTCAGTCTTCGCATGGTTTGCTTTCATGGAGGAGTATGGTTGGGATTTTAGCTCCTGTGATTCGGTACAGTTTAATCATTTGTTGGAAAAAAAAATGTAAGCTACCAACCCAAGCCATTCTATGGTTCTGTGGATCATGCAGTTCAATAACTGATGGTTTGAAGAGCTCCTGGGTGTAGTTTCTCCTCGTTTGGCATGCTTAAAGCCCTCCTTCCTCAGAAGACATGGTTACATTTTTGGAAGCAGATAGAACCTGGAGCCAATGAAACCAGGAGTAGCTTCCTTCGTTTGGTGGCTTGGGTTCAGGGATTTGTATTGGATTTGCTTTGGTTTGGGTTCTCCCTTGTTGAAGTGGCAGAGAGCAGTTGCAGGTAACTCTGTGCCCTTTGCTGCTCCAGGCAGCAATCACGCTGTATGTGTCCATGGCAGGATATTTCTGGGGCTGCATTTTTCTTTGAGTTCTCTTATTCTCTTTCTTTTTTCTTTTTTGATGTTTTGGTCTTTCTTTCCCCCCCGTCCCCACAAAGTACTCAGTTAACGTGCAACTCATGCACTGCAGCACCTTTTTAACCACTCTCCAGTAATTTTGTTGGAGTGGTGATGAGGCAGGACCAATATAAAGCCATTGAATGTGGATTTCATAAATACCAGTATGCAAAGTTTTGCTTTATTAATGTCATTGTGAAGTAGTGGGATAATTATGCTAAAAATGCTCTTCAAAGGAGCGTCCTGTTGCTTTGCAAACATTTATTATGATTTTAAGGCAGGTAAAATTTGAGGTAATCAATAATTCCACATTTGGATGATCAGTGCTCTAAAAATATTTTAACGATTAAGATATTAAAAATAACAATTGAACATAATTGGGAGATTTCACAGCTTTGCCGTTTTCAGAGTTAACTGTGAATTGTTTTAGACAAGGGTTTAGCAACTATTTAGGACTTCTGTTCTTCTGTTACAGGGACGCTGGGAACATCAAAGCTGGATTAGAACATCTGGTAAGTTTTAATTTTCTCTTGAACATTTGCATCATCTTTGATATCTGCATTCCAAATGAACACTTTTGAATGAGCTTTGAATACCTTGAATTGAGAAAGTCAACCATTTCCCAGAGGGTCAGCTTACTGTTATTATGTGAAGGCACTTACATTTTCATTTATCTTACCGTTTCAAGGGAATTTTAATTTTTTTTTAAATTACTTTTTTTGATGTAGAGATGAAATAAAATGGACTACAATCCTTGGATTGATGATTACCTTAATTATAAACAAAAATGTTTTTGGTGTAGGTTTTTTTTTTGGCGTATCCTGATCTGAAATCAACAAACTTGTGACAAAAAACAACAGCAAAAAAAAAAAAAGGCACGCAATCAAATATCGCATGCATAAATATGGTGTGTTTTAGTAATTTAGAGCCTTTGAAAGGAGTGCACAGCTTTGTTTTTTTTTTCTGTTGTCTGTGCTTTATGAATAATGTATTGACTTAAGTTCCATTCAGTGCTGCAGTATAAAATAATAATTGAGATGCAAAGTATTTTTGGTTTAAGTAAACATATTCAAACCACAAGTGATGGCAAGGCATACTTAGCATTAAAAACAAATCGGTTGATCACAACTGGAAAAAATGCAATATTGTCTCAAGTCTGAAGCTCCTTGAGCATGGAATGTTAGCATCAGCATCATCTGAACATTGAGTAGTTCATCTAAACAGATTATTAAATCCCATTATATCAAAATATTCACTATTAATGGCACGTATATTCCAGTACCTCAGGAGAAGTGTTTAAATTCATGCTTAATTTTTCATACAGCATCTAAATAATACATACTGTTCCATACTGCTATTAAAACAAAATCTTATCACATTGCAGGAAAAAAAAAAATTGCTTTTCTGTTGTTGCTTCCCGTTTTGGGGATTACATGGGCACCGTGATTTGTAGGAGCTCGTGTTCCAATATCTTTGTGGAGTAACAGCAGGATGAAAAGCATGTATATTCCAGCACAGTTGTCAACAGTTTCCCTTTTATAATGATGGCATATTAACTGCTCCATTGCTACTAGTATTTTGAATCCGTAAATGGAATAAATAGCTGAGCGTTATGAATAGTTGTAAGAGCAGTCAGAAAATTAATCTTGTTTGCTAGTTTCATAGGCATCTTGGATGCTAGTTGAATCTCTTAAATAAATTTTTCAAATGTTTCATTCCTCTGCTGGTGTCAGGTTGCTGTAATCTGATGGGTCCCGAGGATTTTTCTAATGCATTATAAAGATGCTGTAGTCTTGACAGATGACCGTGACTGCTACTTTTTCTAAATTGGGAGTGCTGCAGGAGCTGGAGCTGTGGGTCTGATTTATAATGTCACCTCAAACCTGCAGGTTCGGGAGGAGGAGGTCTGTGGTTTCTGAGCAGGCTGGCCAGGATTAGTGCTCGCTCGTGTCCTCAGCTTCACAGGGATTTGGGGGGAAATGTGCTGGAAAGGTGCTTGGCGGGGTAATGGCACCTGAAGTTCTTTGAGATGGTAACTCACTGCATGCTTGAATAATGTCATTTCCATGAAATACATTCGCTGCTTTGTATTCCTGTGAAAGATCTGTCATAAACCTCCAGGTCTTTAAGACTTTTTTTTTCCTTTTCCCTGTGATCTTGGAAAATCTGTCCTGGGAGCGAGTGCTCAAGGAAATGAGCTGCTTCCCGAGGCACCTGCAGGTGGGAGAATTCGTGCTGGAAACTTTTGTATCTCAGTGTTATGGCAGACAAGTTCAGAAAGACCTTTGAACTCCAGTAAATTATGGGGACGTTTCTCAGAAGAATTAAGCCACGCTATTGCTTCAGTTCTTTTGTTTTGCATTACTGCATCTCCGAGTACCTGTAAGAAATTGTTTTCCTCCGTTTATTTCCCCAAAGTTAGCAACAAAAACAAGAATTAAGTTCCTGATTATAAATCTACTTATTATAAATCTACTATTTAATCACTTGTTTAAAATGGGATGTGCTTTCTCATTACATTTATAGATACTGTTTGCTGGATGGCAGCCTGTCTTACACGTGCTTAATGGCATCTGCCATCTGGGCGTTTAGCGTCTCGCTGCACGCGGCTGCTTTTCAAAAATGTGGTAAATATTTTGCAAGTTGTTATTTGGAAATACTTTCAGTGTGAAAGCAGATGCTTTCATAAACTACTTGTTTCTTGGTAGAACGGAGACCTTCACAGAAGGGTCATGTGGCTCAGTAAGTGTGCAGGTCCTGGAGCTGCAGGCTGCTTTGGGCTGGGAGGGGCCTTAAGGCTCACCCTGTGCCAACCCCCATTCCGTAAGCAAGGACACCTCTCATAGACCAGGTGCCCAGAGCCACATCCTGCCCAGTTTGAGCGCTGCAGGGATGGGGCACACACAGCTCTGGGCCTCGCTGCCCTTTTGATGGATTCCTTCTGAGGAGACCCAGCTGGAGGAGCTGCCCTAGTGCTTGCTTGTTATTTGCTCGGTTATTTAGAAACGCTGGCATAGGAAATTAATATTTGCAGCTCTTCTTTCTGTTGGTAGCTCCACTGAAATCGAACCATGTAGCCATTCGTGTGGTTTCTTCAGCAGAGCTATCTTATTTGTGTCTTTTGTATAACATTTCAAGGCAATAACCTCCTTGTCCTTGTGGTCAAGCAGCAGCGTCAGTCTGATTTAAATGATGGAGAGCAACCTGTCATTAATAGCTTGTTAGCCCATCAGCGGTTTGTAAGAATATGGTTATTGTCTGGCAGTAAGGCCGGCGCTCCTCTCTGATCAATAACCACCAGCAGGTGCAGATGGAGCTCCTGTGCTGCTGCCTATTGCACTGCTGCACGTCGCTCTGCCAGCAGAGCTGCAGCAGCTCGTTGTTTATGCCTCTAGTTGCATAATGTGACACAGGTAGTGTGTATTAAGGTCGGGGATTCACGGTAACTAATGTTGGTGAGCTCCAC